>CM057454.1:1158888054-1160138054 GCA_016271365.2 Neoceratodus forsteri
CATCGCTAGGGGGATCACTTCTAGAAGGAGGGAATTGATACTCCCTCTGTGTATAACTGCTTGGTGAGGCTGCACCTCGAGTACCGCATGCAGTTTTGGAGGCCACAATTAAAAAAGGGACATTGAACTCCTGGAGAGGATCCAGAGGAGGGCAACCAAAATTATCTGGGGCTTGGGGGACAGGACCTATGGGGAGAGGCTTGAAGAGCTAAATATGTACACATTGGAAGAGAGAAGGGACTGGGGGGACATGATAGAGGTCTCAGGTATGTGAAGGGGTAAATAGGGGAGGCGAGTCAGGGTGCTCAAGGAAGGAAGGGGGCAACTAGATGGCATGGGTGGAAGCTGGAGGAGGGAGATTCAGGGAGAAAGGAGGAGGAGGTGCTACTTCACTGAGAGGGTGATGGAGCCATGGAATGCACTGCCTGGGGGACTGGTGGAGGCAGAGACAGTGGAAGGGTTCAAGAGGGGGTGGGACAGGTACAGGGGAAGGGTTCTGGAAGCAAAGTCCAGTGCCATGAGGCTATCCGGGACTGGGAAGGGAGAAGCCCAAGAGGGCGAGATGGGCAGCAAGGTCAGCTCCGAGGGTGGCTAAACGAGCAGACACGAAAGACCTATAGGCATGGTCTGCTGGCATTTTAGTATGTTAGTATTCCACGAACATATAAAAATCCTCACCTCTGCCACCAGCACCCACATTGGTCTC
The DNA here is from genome assembly GCA_016271365.2 of Neoceratodus forsteri. NCBI lineage: Eukaryota > Metazoa > Chordata > Ceratodontiformes > Ceratodontidae > Neoceratodus > Neoceratodus forsteri. The sequence continues at coordinate 1,158,888,761 of CM057454.1, forward strand.
CTTTACGGACATAAAGGCTGCCTGCCACCTGAAGCACTTCGCCTAGCCATTACCTCCTCAGCCTTATCGCTGATGGACTATGGTCTCACAATCTATGCTGCCGCCAACCCTACAATGCTTCATCAAATACAAGAAGTCATCAATAAGGCCTGCTGGCTCCTCTTTGGTGCCAACAGAAATACACATACCTGCACCCTATACGCGCTCACCAATATCCTCTCCCTTGAGGAAAGACTATTGTACCAGACCTGTCTCTTCACCAAAAAAATCCACCTGGGTTTAACCCCAATAGGTGTCTTGGCTTCTCTTCAGGCAGCCACCATCTCAGCGTCCATATGGGCTGCCCCCAGAACTATCTGGAAGGTGCCTAGGGTCAAGACCACCTTAACCCAGCGATCCTTCCCCCTTAGAGCTCCATCCTGGTACAATGCCCTCCCACCGACTGTCACATCAATCACCAATCTAGATCCTTTTAAAGCTGCCTTAAGGGCCCATATCCTCTCCTCACATCAATGCCAGTGTAACCGGTAACCTGTGGATCTTGCACCATGCCGCTTGGCCACGCACCTGCCCCTGGCCAGGCAGTGAAGAGCCCTCATTATTTCTAGCCTACAGCCTCCTCACCTCCCTAGAGGAGGAAGCTGAGGGGTCACAATTAAGTGTCAGGAGCACTAATGGAAGGGAGGTGGATACAAGTCAATTTACGGAGGAGAAAGTTCTGAAGGAACTCACAAAACTAAAAGTGGACAAGGCAATGGGATCAGATGGGATACATCCAAGAATACTAAAGGAGCTTAGAGAGGTGCTGGCCACACCACTGGCAGCCCTGTTCAATGAACTGCTGAAAACGGGAGTGGTTTGAGAGGACTGTAGGAGAGCATATGTAGTCCCTCTACACAAAAGTGGGAGCAGAAAGGAGGTTGGAAACTATAGACCAGTCAGCCTGACCTTGGTGGTGGGGAAAATAATGGAATCCCTGTTAATAGAAAGGAATGTGGAACATCTTGAATCTAGCGGCTCACAAGATCTGAGGCAGCATGGATTTATAATGGGAAGATCATGTCAAACAAATCTGATAGATTTCTTTGACTGGATGACCAGGGAAGAGGACCGGGGGGAGCAGTTGATGTGACCTTCCGGGATTTCATAGAAACGTAGACTTTGGCAGCAGATAAGGACTGCTTGGCCCACCCAGTCTTCCCATGTCCCTACCTGTTTGATAAGCTACAGATCCTAGTTAACTAATAGTCTATTTCTTTCACAAGCAGCCTACTTCTTCAGCAAGGCCCTTGACACTGTTTCACATAAGAGGCTTGTAAGCAAGCTAGGCAGCATGGGAATCAGTCCCAAATTGGTAAACTGGGTTTGTTTATTCATTAGCTTTTGTTTGCCAGGTTGGCACACTAGACAAAGGAATGCCTATTTTCAGGTGCGATCAGGGAGATTACAAGAGCAAGGTGTACAAACAGTGCAAAGGATTGACAATAATATAGGATACAAGCAATGAGGATAGGGTTACAAATGGTTCACAGGTTTGACAATAATGTAAAGTACAAGCAATGAGGATAGGGTTACAAATGGTTTACAGGATAGACAATAATATAAGATACAAGCAATGAGGATAGGGTTACAAATGATTCACAAGATTGACAATAATTCAGTTCAATTAATTTATTTATATGGCGCCTTTTAAATGCCAAGGCACCTCACAAACATTAAAATAACAAGAAGATAAAATGCATATATAATAACTAATATAGAACAGCAGTAGACAATCAACAGTATTAATTATTCCCCCAAAGCTCAGACCCATAGAACAGTTTTAAGTGCCTGTTTGAATCCCTCCATGGTCAGGCACTCAAGTAACTGACGGGGTAGAGAATTCCAAAGGGTGGGGCCGCATGCGTAAATGCCCGGGCCACAGAAGATTTTAAACAAACCCTTGAAATCTCTAGCAACCTCTCATCTGTCATGCAGAGTGATTGCCCAGGGCAATAAGGGACCAGAAGATTCAAGCAATGAGGATTGGGTTACAAACGGGTCACAGGATTGACAATAATATAAGATACAGGCAATGAGGACAGGGTTACAGACGGTTCACAGGATTGACAATAATGTAAAGTACAAGCAGTTAGAAATTGGCTGCAGGATAGAACCCAGCGGGTGGTGGTAAACCTGAGCTTAATCCAAGAAAATGAGGGTGACCAGCAGGGTGCCACAGAGATCAGTTCTAGGGCTAGTTCTATACAGTGTCTTTACGAGTGACAATAAGGAGGGGCTGGAAGGAAAAGTATGCCTCTTTGTAGATGATACTAACATTTGCAACAGAGTAGATGCTCCGGGGGGGTGAAAAAATGAGGAGGGACCCAGTTTTACTAGAGGAATGGTCAAGAGTGTGGCAGCTAAGATTCAATGCAAAGAAGTACAAAATCATGCATTTGGGACATAGGAACCTAGGGGATGCTTACATGATGGGGGGGAGAGACACTGACGGTTATCAAACGGGAAAGGGATCTGGGGTAATCATATCAGATTATATAAAGGCAGCCAAACAATGTGCCAAACTAATGGGGTACCCAGTGGGGTGCATAGGGAGTGGTATCACCAGCAGAAGAAAGGAGGTGGTGATGCCTCAGTACAAAGGATTAGTGATCGACCTCACCTGGAGTACTGTGTTCAGTTCTGGAGGCCACATAGCTGGAAGGACATAGCCAGAGTAGAGCAGTTCAAAGAAGGGCAACAAAAATGGTATGGGGCCTGAACCAAATAACATATGAGGAATAACAGGATGACCTCAATATGTTTGCCCTGGAGAAGAGAAGGGGAGAGGGGATATGAAAGAGACCTTCATATATCTCAAGGGCATAAATAAGCTATAGGAGGGTAGCATCTTTCAGAAAAAGTGGTGTTCTAGAATAAGGGGTCATGACATGAGGTTGAAAGGGGGTAGACTAAAGGGTAGCATGAGGATGAATTTCTTCTTAGAAAGGGTAGTGGACGCATGGAACGGCCTGTCCCCTGTGGAGGTTGTGGTGGAAAATTTGGTAGTGGAATTAAAAAATGCATGGGATAGGCATAAGGGCACCCTAGTAATAGGAAGGAGAATGAAACCGGAGACCAAGTAGGGAGAGTTTTTTGCAGCAGGTAGAGAAAATGAGCAGACTTGGTAGGCTTAGCAGTCCTTATTTGCTGTCAGTTTTTATGTTTCTATGTGCAGGATCTTATCTCCATTTTTCAAACTTGTGTATTAGGACAATCAACACATGTTTTATTTAGTGAACAGAAAAGCAGTGAAGGTGTTGCAGCGATCAGTGCTAGGACTAATGTCTTTATAAGTGACATTGCAAAGGAGCAGTAAGGGAAGGTCTTCCTTTTTATGGATGACACCAAAATCTGTAACAGACAGGACACACCACATAGGGTGGAATGGATGAGATATGCGTAACTCCCCTGTTACCCGGGGTTACTAGATTCCCAGTAAGACCTAGTGGTAAGCAGGGAAGGCAGCTTGTGAAACTCCAGTTAAATGGGTTTCATACTGTCTCACTCTGTTCTCAGTCTCAGCTGAGACTGAGGGATGACATCATTTAGAACTGTCACAGCTGCATAAGCCACACTGGAATGTTGCAGTTGGAGGTTAGAGTAGAACGTTGGGGAATTTGAAGTCAGTTCAGTAGAGTTCTGTTGCAGTCTGTAGTAGAAGAGGTGCTCTGCTGTAAGCAGGCCCTCAGAGCTCTAAGCTCTGTCAAAGAGCTATTTTTTGTTGTATAGGTGTGTGTTCTCACCTGAAGAGGAACACAAGAAGAGCACATTGAAGTGGTGGAGACCGCTTTCAGTGATTCAGGGCCCCATCCCTGCGGGGATGGGGGGAAGAAATCAGCCTGCTTTCAGGGGCAACTCCCCTGGTCCGGCTAGGGAAAAGAAGCTGCCTGATTTAAGTTCGTTCTGAGGCACCAGAAGCTCTGGATGAGAATTCTTTGAGGAGAAAATGCCTGTGGGGCACCTGCAACCAAGGGGTGAGTTCACTCTGCTAAAGGGCCATGTGTTTTCACCTGAATCAAGATGAAACTAAAGGGAATGTTACTGTGGGGTCAGGAAAAGACAGCCAAGTACAGTTTGGAAGATGTAGGGATTGGACTGCTTAACTCTGTGGGGGGTCTAGAGTAATGGACACAGCCTCTTATTAAGTATGTTCAAGTTCAGCACAAATGGGATGTAAAGACAGTAGGTTGAATGTGAATACATTTAAAAAGAATCTACACAGCAAAGTGTTTTAAAGGATGAGATATTACAGTCCAGAGAAAAGGATGGGTATGAATTATGGGAGCGAGAGATGGGAGCCCCCCCATCAGTAGTAACCAAATTCACCTCTACTGATTTGCTCTGGGACACCTGTTGCTTTCTCTCAGATACTTGGCCAGTGCCCAAGGAAAGTGCCCAGACGTGGGATTTATGAGGAAGACTCCCTTATGGAGCAGAAGTGCTCATAGGTGGTTTAGGGAGCCACCAGTAAATGTCTCCATGCTATATGGAAGTGTCCAAGTGACTGGCAAGGGAGCCAAGCCAGGGAAAACCCAGAGCAACGAACAAGTTCGGGCTGTGTGCCCAGTGTGCTTCAGAGCCTGAGGGCTAAAGTGATGAGGATGTGTTCTGGTCTCCTTAAATCTGCATTACCAGGAGTGTAGCCCCGTGGGGTTCCATCTATGCTTTGTTTATTCTGTTGGATGTGAATAAAAGCCACACTTTAGAATCCTACTTCTGGTATTGGACATTACAGATATTGATTCCTTTATCTGGAGTTATTTGGGTGCCCCAGTGCAGAGTAGCCAAACCTAGCCAATGTGCCGAGTGACACATTTCTCCCCAAACCCAGACGACCAGGTAGTGCTGTCAAGATAGAAATGGCATACCTGGGTGGGGGTTACATATGAAAAACTCAGAGTGAACAAGGGTATGGAAACTGGATTTCAATGCGAAAAAGTGCAAAATAATGCACATGGAGCACAGAAACCCAGGGCAGAGCACAAAATGGGAGGAGTGGTACTGACAACCACCAAGCAAGAAAGAGACCCAGGGGTAATCATATAAGATGACCTAAAGGTGGCCAGGCAGAGGGTTAGTGGAACACTGGGGTGCATAGAGAGGGGTATCACCATTAGAAAGGGTGTGTGGAATTGCTTCTGTATTCATGTAACTAGGTGGCGCTATCCCTTGGGCTACTACCCCTGCCTACTTGGCTAGTAACAGGTTGAGGGGCTTAGGTTCGGTGACGGGAGCCTCCACCCAAAGGTCAGGATTGGTTGGAACTAATCTAACCAGGTCAAAGCCCTCTGGGACACTGTGACCCCCCTTTGTTCCCGCTAGTGGCCCACACAATACACAGTGAGTACCTTCACAATTAACACTTACCACCATGGTCGATTTCTCCAGTTCAACCCCAAGGACCCCCTGTAAAACAAGGTTAGGCAGCACAAATGATAACAGTACAGTACCCGCAATACAAACAGAAACTATAGTTAGTTTAAATGCAGAAACAGTGAGATCTGATTTATTCTGGGGGGTTTTAACAAGGATGGGGCAATCAGGTTAATTAACTTACTCTCTATAATAATCACACGGTTATGCATGCAGTACAGAATTTCCCCACATAGTCACACACACACTGAGTACCCAGGTAACAAGTCAGATAGGCTAGCCAGGATTGTTGCCCGGGGTAGGCCGGCATCGCAGCTGGGTGGGGCCCTGTGATGGAAAAGCAATATGCACACCGATAATTTGTAATCCAGAGCTGGAGGGCTCAGTTCGTGGAAAGAAAAGCACAAGACAATCAGATGACACACTTTGATTAAACAGAAATTGCAGGGAGCTACCCTGATATTTACTCACGGTACCCAGGTTAAACATAGGAGGGCTAATGACTGACTTGCTGGTTTGCCAGGGGAAGTTGGGCCCCTCGACGATTAATCTTTCTGTGCAGCAGGGTAGTGAGACAAGACCCTCATGGCAGGGTCTATCTGCATCAGGCAGCAAGGATTCAGTCCAATTCTTGCTGGGAAAGCAACTTCCAGCACTAGCACACAGTCTACAGCAAGTGGGAAACTCAGATCGCGACCCCCTTCCAGCACATAGAACATTCATATGTAAAGAAAGTTTACTATACCAGGCAAATGACTCCTCGGTCCCGATCGCAAGAATCACTGCTAAACCAGGGAGCACTTCAGTAGCTAGAGTCCTGACAGGCCGATTGCTTTCAACAGAATCTTCGGTCTTCTACAGGGTGAGCCTGGTTATAAATGAGCAGCTTGCCTCGTTTTCTGCAAATTCGGATTCAGTCCGAAAAAGTCTTCTTCTCCCTCTCAGGGCAAGTAGCAGGCTAGTAGGCCAGGAATCAGGTCTTCTACGGTTCTCCTGCGTGAACTACGCCACAATGGCCGTTCGAACACTCAGAGCTCCTTCTCTCTCAACCTCCCAAACAGATCTGGCTTGCCAGCTCAGGGGCTTTCACTCAAAGCCAAAAGGTTCAGTTGGTCGGTTCAGATGTCAGTCACAGCAGGGCTCCCTCTATAGGTGCAAAAAGGCGATGACAGTCCAGAAACTACAACTCCCAGAGTCTCCCTCCACACAGCCCCATTTCAGCAGGTTCCATCTGAGAGTCCCAAGTACTGATTGGTCCCATTCGGCAGTCCGAGACCAAAATGGTGGAGCTAAAGAGAAACACTCCTTGCTGCAAGAAGGCAGGTTAGAGCAAACTACATTTTTACCACTATTTAAACGATCTATCAGCATTCAGTTACATCTTTCAAAAGGGCTCACTCTGCACATTCAGCGATGGCAGAAATGGAGAGATTATTCAGCAGCCCGGGCGGGACTCGGGCATAGAAAGACGCAGCCCCCCCCCCCCACTGTTCAAATTGATTAGGACTGTAAGCAGGCGGCACTTAAAGAGACAGTACATGGAGGTTTTAAAAGCACTCACTGGCAATCACATTTAAACAGCTTAGGCGCCGAACACCAACCAGCCTGTGAGCAATTAGGCATGCTCTTGGAAGACTTTTGGGAACTCCCATTTGAAGGAGGGTCACACCCTTCCTGGCCTGGAAAAACTTGGCATCCGCGTCAAGTGTATACCTTTACAATAGTTTCAACTGCAAATGATATCATACATTTATACCGTCAACACGTTATACCAATCACATTTTATACATCAGTCAGCATACTTAACCATTACTATACATATTATGTATGTTTCATATCACTGTACCCATTCTGAATTATGTCATATACATTTTACATAGGTAACTTACACACACTACTATACAACTTCAGGTTATCACTTCCTGCACATTGAACAATGATAAAGGGGGCCCTTCCCTATCAGCTACCTCAGGGCTAGATGGAACAGGGGCACCATACTCGGAGGGCAGAACAATTAATCAGGAATTTGCAATTATGCTCAGTTTGGGCAGTGAGTTCTGTAATACATACACCCCTTTATGGACCACATTGAGAGGCAAATCCACGAGCCCCCACAGGGGAATCATAGCTGAGGCGCACTATTGTTCTGACATCTCGACCAGTCTTCCTGGGGGAACAGTCACAGTCTCTGTGCCTTTCACTTTGGTCTCTGCACTTTCCTCACTTGCAAGTGGAGCCTCCTTCTGAGCAGGACAGTTTGAACTGGGGGCACTGTCAACCGCCTAGCTCTGTGGATTCTGGCTCTACAACACTTGGAGTACACTCAGGCACTAGCAGGGAATTATTATCACATTCAAAATAGTCTTCCTGTTCCAGCGTGTTACCAGTCTGACTCAGAGCATCTGCCTCTGTCTCAGGTAACTCAAACAGTTCCACCATATAAAGTGACTTAATATTCTCAGATTTGACACTTTGCACTTCACTCTCCGGTAGCATTGGCTCCAAGGACAAAGCTGGGTGCTTAGGCAGTCCAGAAGGCCCAGCTTCATCCCCATAATTGAACAGAGGGTTACCTTGAAACAACTGACTTGGTTCATAGGAAGGATAATAACCATAGTTGCACTCACTTTCATCCAAAGTAGGCTGACAGTCATTCTCAGTTTGGGTTTGCTGTGGAGGAAACCTTAAGTCAGAAACTATAGGAGTAGGCTTTGTCTGTCACTGTCTTCTTGCAGCAGCCCTTGTCACCGGTCCAGGGGGAGCAATCTCTGGGGGCTCAGATTCAATCATTTTCGGACCAATGGGCAACAAATGGTTATGATGCATTGTCTTTACATCTTTCAAGTCGTTTTCAGGCCTTACTTTTATACACTGGTAAGTCACTCAATTTGCCTACTACAATATGGGGGAGATGGTGCCACCTGTCAGCAATTTTGTGTTTGCCATGCAGTCCCAGATTCCTCAACAGTACACAACCTCCCACTTGGAGCTCTTGGGCCTTCACCTTTTTGTCGTATCTTTCTTTGTTAGCCAAATTTCTCTTTGCAGCCGTAGTCAAAGCTAGTTGGTATACATGATTCAATTGAGCTTTTAACTTTTGCATGTATTGCAGGTAATTGTCAGCTCGGACTCCATCAGGAGAGACTCTGAAACAAACATCCACTGGCAGTCGAGCCTCTCTTCCAAACATAAGGTGGTAAGGGGAGAACCCAGTGGCATCATTTCTGGTGCAGTTGTAAGCATGTACCAAGGTGCTAATTTGCTGGCTCCATCGGGGCTTGTCTTTTGGGTGGAGAGTGCCTAGCATATGCAGCAGGGTGCGGTTGAAACATTCTGGCTGTGGGTCCCCTTGGGGGTGGTAAGAGGTGGTTTTGGACTTCCACCCCCCCCAACAGAGAGATCATCTCCTTGATTAAGCAGCTTTCAAAATCTCGGCCTTGGTCAGAATGGATTCTCTGGGGGGCTGCATAGTGAACAAAGAAATTCTCTATCAATACCTTGGCTACAGTGGATACTTTTTGGTCCTTGGTGGGGAAGGCCTGGGCATACCTCATAAAATGGTCAGTGACCACCAGCACATTGCTAATATTTCACTGATCAGGCTCCAAACTTGGAAAGTCAATTCAAACTAACTCCATGGGGGTCACTGGTGGTGATCTTAACAAGGGGTGCAGCCCTCTGGGGCAAAGCCTTTATCTGCAGGCAGTGACTGCAAGTCCATATATGATGCTCAACATCGGCCCCCATCTTAGGCCAGTAGAATCTGGACCACACTAAATCAAGGGTTCAGTCTATACCGAGGTGCCCCTTGTGGTTGTGTAGGGACCTCAGTACCAAGTCTCTGAAAGCGGTGGGCAAAACCAACTGTTGTTTGTCTACTTGTCCCCCTCTATCTACTGTTTCTCTGTACAGCAGCCAGTTAATCAGTTTCAATTTAGGGCCTTCTTTATACAATAATGCAGTTCTCAACTCAGAGGAGTGCAACTTGGACACATTTCTCCCGGCGCAGATGGCTTCAAGTGCTGGTCTGATCATAGGATGTCGGGATTGAGCCCGCTGGATGCTGTCATTATTAAACTGAGGCAATGCACTGATATCTAATGCAGGAAAGTGGCAGTAAGCCGCAGATATACAATTGCCAGAGGGCCCCAAGCAGTCTACTAGACAGTCCACGGCCTCCACGGACATTTGTTCCTCCTTGTCAAACTTCTGGCATAACACTCAAATATCAGGTTCTGACAGTCTGACCCAATCACTTCTAGGAACAGGCCTCTGGGAGAGGGCATCAGCATCTACGTGATTCAGGCCAGCTCTGTATTCAACAGCGTAATCATAGGTAGACAATGCAGAAGGCCACCTATGGCTGGTGGCATCCAATTTGGCTGAAGTCTGCACATAGGTCAAAGGATTATTATCTGTCTTTACCAGTATCTTGGCCCCATACAAGTATTCATGGAATTGGTCAACAATGGCCCACTTCAATGCCTGGAACTCCAATTTATGCACAGGATAGTTTTTTTCAGATGGGGTCAGACTTCTGCTGGCAAAGGCCACCAGTCTCAGGCCACTCTCGTGCTCTTGATATAACATAGCCCCCAAGCCTTGCAGGCTAGCATCATCATGCAATACATAGGGTTTTGCAGGATCAGCATAGGCAAGGACAGGAACGTGAGTTGGTATATGATTTCATGAAAAACAGCTTCACAATTAGGCATCCATCATGACCCAAAAGACTCATTTGGAGGGAAATACATTCTCTCAGCTTCAGTGGAGGCCACCTCTTGTATTTTTGTTGGTGGGAGGGTAGCCTTGGGTAAGATTCATAAGTGGGCGAATCACCCTTGAATAGTCCTTAATGAACGGCCGGTAATAACCACAGAATCCTAGAAATCTTTGTAATTCTTTTAGGTTGCAGGGCTGGGGCCAGGTAGTCAAGGCCTCAACTTTGCTAGGATCAGTCTCTATCCCCTCGGTGGACATTATATGCCTACATATTTTACTGATGTCTGAAAGAACTGGCATTTGTCGATGGATAGCTTGAGGCCAAAATCTTCCAGGTGGTCCAACACTTTAAAAAGTCTGCTTTCATGTGCCTCCAACAAACTCCCAAACACTATAACATCATCTAGATATACTAGGCACTCCAATAAGTTCATGTCCCCCTCTGCACACTCCATCAACCGTTGAAAAGTGGCTGGGGCCCCCGAGATCCCATGGGGCATCCTCATAAATTCATAGTACCCAAGTGGACATATGAGGGCTGTCTTCTCACGGTCTTCTGGGGCCATGGGGATCTGGTAGTACCCACTGTGAAGATCTAACTTTGAGAACCACTTGCTACCATTCAAACAATCTAAGGCATCCTGAATATGGGGCATGGTGTATTGATCAGGGATGGTCCACCTGTTGAGGGTCCGATAATCCACACACATTCATACTGTTCCATTCTTCTTTCTCACCACTATGATAGGCAAAGCATAAGGACTTCTGGATTCTTGTATCACACCAGCTGCAAGCATCTACTGTAGGTGCTGTCTCACATCATCTGTATCAGTGGATACCAGGTGTCGAGACCTCTCTCAGAATGGCCAGTCATCATGCAGCCAGATATGATGCTCAGCTCCCTGCACACATCCCACATCTCATTCCTTTAGTGAAAACACCTGGTCTCGCTGGGCAAGTTTCTCACTGGTTCTCATCTTCCATTCGGCTGGCAATGGGGAGTCACCAAAATCAAACAAGTCGGGCATCACTCTGTCATTCTCCCCTGAATACTTGTTACTGGGTGACACTGTACTGTCTGCACAGTGTACGGTAGCCAGGGTGCAGCCTCTATTCACCCGAATTTCTCTGTCTGACACATTATGAACCTGGACCATCACCCGTCGAGCATAGGCATGAGCCCGAGCAGGTAAGATACTGGGTTTAACCAGCAATCCTTCCAGCAATTTTCCATCGCCTGGTGCAGCTAGCATGAATATCTTATTCTTAACATCTTTTCTTAATTGGACTTCTCCTTGTAAAGTACACTGAGCATTTGTCACCAGGATCATGGACTCAGGTTCCTTCTTCCATACGACCCCAACTGGTTCATCTGGTTCTATCTCTTTGGCATTCTTCCATGACTCATAAGCCTTCTTGATCAAGGCAGGAATCCTGAAAGCTCTACCAGTCCTCTGCCCCAGTCTCTCATAGCATAGTTGCGCCAACCTCCTGAACATATGAGCATTTGTCCCAATTAGTAACGGAACCCCATCGTACAATCCAGTAGGGGGACACACTAAGGCCAAGGTCTCCACTTGCTCCACCACTCCAGCCACCGAGGTGGGGAAAGACAACCAAATTCGGATGTAGCCAGAGTAGGGGTACACCTTTTCACTTAACCCCCCGATATGCAGTCCTTCCAAAGGCTGTAAGGGCACATCTGGCAAGTGCTTCTTGTACCAGTCTTGGAATATGATGGTTTCTTGGGAGCCACTGTCCAGCACAGCCCTAACAGACACTCCATTTACTTTCTCTGTTGTCTCCATGGAGGGACCCACCACCTTGGACCATTCTAGAGGGACAGCAGCAGAGGCTCGGACAGACAATTTAGCCATAAAGAAATTTGAGTTAGGGTTTCTCGGACCCTCACTGTGGTCATTTCGTGCACCCCTTGACCACTGATTTGCTCTCTGAAGCACTCTATGAAGCTGGCTCACCACTCTCTCTAAGTCTTTTGGGGACCAGCGTTCCCTCGTCATATGGCCATCTCTTCCACAGTTGTGACACATGAAAGACTACTGGGTCATCCTTGGAGAGAATATTGCCTGAGGAACTGAAGTATTAGGAAGGGTTGGGGGTCAATTATTTGTTGGCTTAAATCGCCCTCCCTCATCTCCCCTTCTTCCTCCCTCCAGTATTGGGCTAATCCCACCCCCAATCTGCCTTGCCTGTCTTAGTTCCTCCTGTAAACCCTCAATCTCAGTTAGGGAGGCAGAGCTGAATCAGGTGTGGAGTCAGTGCTTTGGCTTCTCAGAAGGAACTAGAAGGGGGACAGGATCAGATCTACAGTACATAGCTTCTTGTTGTTTTACATTGTTTATTGTGGATTCTACTTGGTAGAAGATTATTTATTTTCTTTCTTACTACTAAGAGGCTAGCAGGGTATTGTTTGGGGCTGTTGAAATTTTGAAACCTGTTTTGGTAGCTATTAGTGGGCTCATTTATTTGATACACTGTGTGGCAGGCTGCATTTGTATAGGCCGATTTCTTCTATTTTAAAACAGAATTGGTGTGATTTAACTGGGTCTGTTTCTTTGAATTGGAGACCTATATCTTCTAATTCCAAGCCTATTTTGATGTGTTGTTGGTAGCCGTTGAATTGGAGTACTGTTTCTTGGGTAGCAAACCTATTTTGGGGCTTTGAGTAGAATTGTGATTCATTGTTGCTGGCTTCACTAGCTGCAAAGTTTGAGTGCAGAGTGGGGGAAGGGTGCTAATGGTCTGACCATAGGCCTCAGCTACCTGATTGTTTATGGAAGACTTGGGTGGTCCCACCCCAACCCTCACCCCACCCACCCTGGTCCATTATTTTTATACAAGGGACTGACAGCACTTCCTCAAACAGGCAAAGGATATGCACCTGTCAGCAGAAGCAGACATCCAGGAAAGGAACAGCAGCAAGTGAAGAGGTGACTGCTCTCTCAGTAGAAGGGAAGTAAATTAAAATCTAGAAGCTTTCATTATTACTTCTTCGCATTGATATTGCATTGTGAAAGGAGGAGTAGGAGTTTGTAGAAGGTCAGTAATGGCTACTTAAAGTCTTTTTGAGTGTGGATAGGAAGGATAGGAATATAAAAAGCAGATGCTCAATATATCTAAATGTGTGCAACAAAGGAGGTAGGAAATAAAGAAAATGTTTTGCACTGATAGATGAGGGAGAGGGGAGACTTGGGGGAGTGTTTGGTATCCTGCATCTGGAAGGGTGGGGTGTCACTGGTGGGCAACGACAGCAATGGGTGGGGTGGTAGGCTGCAACAACAGCGGTGCATCAATCTTTCTAAAAATTGCATGGAGTGTGGAAGGATGTTTAGTGTGCAACCACATAGAAAAACTTAGAAAGGAGATTGAGGGTTTGCAGGAGGAACTAAGACAGGCAAGGCTGATTGGGGGTGGGTTTAGCTGAGTACTGGAGGGAGGAAGAAGGGGAGATGAGGGAGGGCGATTTAAGCCAACAGTGGTGAGGAGAGGGTCAGAAGAAGGAAGCAGAAACAAGGCCTAGGCCAGGAAGAATGATTGCTGGGAAACCAGGTCAGGAGACAAAAGACAAAATGGAAGGAGGAGATAGGACTTCTCTGGGAGGCAAAGAAGTGGCAAAAGTCATTGAGTGGAAAGGAGAGAACAGGTTACTATGAAGAGAGAGGGAGCGGCATTTGTGAAGGGTCTTCAGAAACTAGTTGTGCACTGCTAGAGAGGAAGAAGGTGGAGGAGGAATGATGAAATTAGAGGAGTAATTGATAAATGCCTGACCAAACTGGAGCGGGGGAAGTTCTGCTGGGAGAATTGCAACAGTGGTAAAAGGGGGAATAATGTGCAGGAGGAAGAAGAGGAGCTGGAAATGAGAGGAGATGAATGGAAGCAAGCAGGAGTAAGAGGGTGAATCTAGTGCTGGGGACCAATACTAAGAGGAGTTAGGTGGGTAGCAAGGGGAGAGGCATAGTCGCATTTGGGTGGAGGCCATGCCAGGAATGACAGCGAAAGTGGTGGACAGTCTGTTCTGAAAATGCTAGAAGGGGTAGGGACAAGCATCATTTAATTATACATCTTGGGACAAATGACCTGGCTGACAAGACAGTAGATATAGTCCAGAGAGGTTTGAGGAACTAGCACAATTATGTGAGGAGGCAGGAAGATCAATAACTTTTTCAGAGATACTTCCGTGCCAAAGGCAAGCACAACAAGAAAGCTGAGAATAGAGGAATTTAATGGATGGCTAAGAACCTGGTGTTGTGCTAAAGGGTATGGCGGTTGGGGGTGGGAGGGACTTGGGAGGACTGTAGTCTCTATGCCAAGGACAGACTACACTTGAGTGAGGAGGGAAAGAAAGTGTTGAAACAGAGGATGGAGGAGTACATATAGGAAGTTGGGAATTTAAACTAGGAGTGGGGGTGGAGTTGGGGAAGAGATATGCAGAGACCACAGGTTGGGAACCATATGAGCTACTCCCCATAACAGTGACAAAGGACAAATGGCAAGTACTATTGGTGATGGTGGAAAGGAGGGCAGGATGGGAGGGGGAGGGTGGAAGGTGGTTACCCTTAATGCTAGGGAGCCTTGGGAGGAAAACTGCAGAGTTACAGGTTCTCATGGCAGAGGGAGAGGGACATTTCAGCCATCATGGGAAACAAGGGCCACCCAATACAATGATTGGGACCTGTCTGTACCAGGGTACAGGTTATTTCAGGACAGGTGATTGGGAAAGGAGGGGGGTGGCACTGTATGTGAAGGAAGGACTGAAGTGTGTAAGGAGGAAGGGAGGAGGTAGTACAGAGTCACTTTGATGCAAATCCAGGATTCCAAGAATAGGATTCTAGAATGGGAGGGTGGGAGGCCACCATCCAGACGGAGGAGTTAGACAGGAACTAGCAGGACAGATCAGAAAGACTCAAGTAGAAGGGTAGTGTGGCGATTGTGGGGACTTCAACATGCCAGGAATGACTGAGCACCCCAACAGCCAGGGAATAGAAGGGAGCAGGTACTGCTGGATGCCTTCCGGAGCTTTCCTGCTGCAAATGGTCAGTGAACCAACCAGATTAGGGAATACCTTGACCTTGTGCTGGCAAATGGGGACTTTGTGAGAGAACTTAGCGGAGGAACCACTGTCAGGAATGACCACCACTCAGTATGGCTCACATTGGATATGGGCAAGGAAGGAGTGGAATCTGGCACAAGAGTGCTGGACTTCAGGAGGGCCAACTTTGGGAGGATGGGGGAATGGTAAAAGGGCACGGGCCAGAATTCAATCTAGTATGGACACTAACCAGAGGTGAGAGCTCATAAAGTTGGGATAGTGGAGGCAACTAAAAACCTGCTGCAAAGCCCAGAGCAAGAAGGTTAGGGCTAGAAACCATGCTGGCTGAGCAAGGAGGAATGGAAAGGTAAGGAGGAAAAGAGCTGCCTTTAGGAAGTACAAGAAAACAGGGAGGGGGAGGACAGGAGGAGTACTTGACAGAATCGAAGGAGGTGACAAGGGCAGTAAGGGAGCCAAAGCATCTATGGAACTCTAAGCTGGCACAAGGCATTAAGAAGGGGAGAAGGACTTTTTGCACATCAGGGAGAAAAGGAGCTGTAAGGACCACATAGTAAGGATTAGGAAGGAGGGGGGTTGGGTGGAAGCAGGGTGCGATAAGGCAGAAGCACTAAATGAGTACTTCTGCTCAGTATTTACTAAAGAGAAGAGGGGGGGACACCCAAGGTGGGAGAAATGGCAGAAGCGGGGGGGAGTGACAGATGGGGAAATCATGGAGGGCAGAGTTCTAGAGGGTTTGAAGGCACTGAGGGTGGACAAGGCGCCAAGGCCCAGATGGCATCCACCCCAGGGTACTGAAGGAGCTGGCAGAGGTCCTTGCAGGACCTTTGGCAGGTCTATTTAATATCTCACTACATGGGGTGTACTCAGACTGGAAGATGGCTCATGTGGTGCCCTCCACAAGAGTGGCCCCAAGGATGAACCAGGAAACTACAGACCAGTGAGCCTCACATCCATCGTGGGATGTTAATGGAGACCATCCTGAAGGAGAGGCCAGGTCCTCCTAGATGCCAAAGGACTACAGGACAGCAGACAGCATGGCTTCTACATGGCAGATCCTGTCAAACCAACCTGGTCGAGTTCTATGACTGGGTAACTAGGCAACTCAGACAGGGCCATGCAGTGGATGTCCTGTATCTGACTCCCTGCAAGGCATTCTACCCGGTGCCACATGGAAGGCTGGGAAGGAAGTTAGTAGGCACAGGGGCGGGTGCAAAGCTGGTGAGATGGATAGGAAACTGGCTGCAGGGAGGGCAACAGAGGGTGGTGTTGGGTGGGGAGCTCTCACACCCAAGGGCAGTGACGAACGGTGTTCCACAGGGCTCAGTGTTGGGACCAGTGTTGTTTGAGATATTCATTGTAGACATATCATGGGACATCAAGAGCAAGATCAGTCTGTTTGCTGATGATACCAAGGTAGGGTGGTGGATGACCTCAGGGGGATGGCAGGGGTTGCAGGATGATCTGGCAAAGCTTGAAACCTGGTCAGACACCTGGCAACTGGGTTTTAATGCCAAAAAGTGCAAGGTGCTGCATTTGGGATGAAGAACCCAAGGAGGAGTTACAGCAGGGGAGTGCAGCTAGCCCAGACAGAGGAGGAGAAGGATCTGGTGTGTTCATTACAGGGTCAATAAACAACTTGGCATAATGTAGGAAGGCAGCAGCAAAGGCCAACAAAATGCTGGGTTGTATTGCAAGGGGTATATCCTCGAGGAGGGAGGAGGTGATTCTGCCACTGTATAGGTCATTAGTCAGACCACACCTGGATTACTGCGTGCAGTACTGGCGTCCGTATCTGAAAAGGGACATTAAGTTATTGGAGGGGGTGCAGCACAGGGTGACAAAGATGATCAAGGGGCTGGGAGACTTATCATACGAGAGGAGGTTGAAGGAGTTGAACATGTACTCACTGGAGGAGAGGAGAGAGGTGACATGATTGAAACCTTTAAATACATGAAAGGAATAAACAAGACGGGTACAGAGGGGCTGTTCAAAGTAAGGGAGGGGAGGGCCACCAGGGGCCATGATATGAAACTGGAGGGAGGAAGGTTCAGGAGAGAGATGAGGAGACACTTTTTTATAGAGTCGGTGGTGGCTGGGTGGAATGCATTACCTGCAGAAGTGGTATGCAGTAGAACAGTGGACTGCTTCAAACGAGGATGGGACAGGATAGGGGGAGGGTTAATGAAGGGGAAGGGTGGAAGAGAGGGGCAGCTGCATAATAAGGGGTACTAGCTTCACATTCGAGCAGACTTGATAGACCTCTAGGCCTTTATCTGCTGGCAAATTTCGTATGTTTGTATGTTCGTTGGCAACAGTGAGGGGGTGCAACGTATCTCAACAGTTCCTTCAGAGTGGCAGTCAATTCTTTGATCTCACTCTGAGGGCTGTCCTTGTGATAGGATGCCTGAGGGTGCACCCCCAGCCCCATGGCAGTCATGGCCTGAGCAGAATTAGAGTCTGGTCCCACAGGGGACGTCCTTGCAGGGGTGCCTACCTTCAACTCTTGAACCTCCTTCAGTAGTTCACCTTTGACAAACTGAGCCCAGGGCGAGAAATCCTTTTCCTTCTCAGAGTACTCACTAGCTGCCAGTCTTTGCCCCTGAATCTCACTTGGCTGATCACCCTCGGACACTTGTGTCGTAGCAGCAGCTATTGGTGTAATTTACCCATGTGGTCCCCTTTTCTCAACCCCCCGAATTTCTCTCATGAGCTCATCACAGGAGGGTGGCGATTCCAGTTGGTTGGCCAGGTGCAACTGAAGCAACAATAATTCTGAAAACAGAGCAGATTTAAGAATCCCGTCTAGCCTGGTTCGGTCTAATTCAGTCACTGGCAAACTACCCTTTCTGAGGCAGTCTTGCAGCAATTTTTCAAGCCGAGGTACATACACAGACAACAACTCCCCAGGGCACTGCTGGGTGTTTTTCACCCTCCACCACAGGTTCTCATCTGAATCTGGGCTCCCATACACATTCTCCAATGTCTCAAGATAGTCCTGTGCCGTCGCTTCAGGGTTATTGGCCCATTTGGCACGAATGGTAGCCAGGGTGGGACTTCGGAGGCTCTCACTTAATCTGTTTTGCTTCTCTGCTTCCAAACATTGCCATTCCAGCACTAGAGGGGCAAAATAGTCTATCCAGGTCTCCCAGTCATCCTCCCCCTGGGGGGGTGGGGAGGGTGCCCGAGTAGATTCTCAACCTTCAGTAAGAGTTGTGACTAATGGCAGGTACCGACATGGGGCCAGCATTGGCATGGGCACAGAAGGAGAGGCAATAATGGGTGCTGGAGCGGGAGGGGGCATTGGAGAGGAACACCCCCAGGTGGCAGGAATAATTTATTTAAGTCCTCTACAGTTTTCCCTTCCTCCAGCAACAATTTAGCAAATTTCTCCTCAAAAGTCTCAGATAGTGGGGGGGGGCTCATCCTCCCCTGGGGTCTTTACAGTCTTTAGTTATCACTCTCCAGGCAGTGAGGGCTCCTTCTGGGGTAATAGTCTGTGGCAATTTTGGAACTGTCTACTGGGTCCTTATACTCTACTAACACCATGAAAGTTTGGGCAAGCAGATTAGCCTGTCGACCCACCACCACAGGGTTTTGTAATCATTCCACCTTGAAAAGTACTCCCTCTACAGTGTCCTTATTGGTACCCAGGGGAATATCCAGTATAAGCATAGCATTTTGAGGGTCGATCTCTTGCCCAGTACACCACCCCACCAACTGATGTACAGCCACTTCTGTTGGGGTAGCCATTTATTTTTAACAGCAGTTCGTAAATTTGGCCACTATGGGATGCTAATCCCAGCGGTGCCTCCAAGATGTAACCCCTAGGTGATCCTATTCTTTGGGCTACTACCCCTGACTGCTTGGCTAGGAACAGGTTGAGGGGCCTAGGTTTGGTGACGGGTGCCTCCACCCAAAGGTCGGGATTGGTTGGAACTAATCTAACCAGGTCACAGCCCTCTGGGACACTGTGACTCCCCTTTGTTCCTGCTAGTGGCCCACACAATACACAATGAGTACCTTCACAATTAACATTTACCACCAGGGTTGATTTCTCCAGCTCGACCCTAAGGACCCCCTGTAAAACAAGGTTAGGCAGCACAAATGATAACAGTACAGTACCCTCAATACAAACAGAAACTACAGTTAGTTTAAATGCAGAAACAGTGAGATCTGATTTATTCAGGGGGGTTTTAACAAGGATACGGGCAATCAGGTTAATTAGCTTACTCTCTATAATAATCACATGGTTATGCATGCAGTACAGAATTTCCCCACATAGTCACACACACACACACTGGGTAACCAGGTAAAAAGTCAGATAGGCTAGCCAGGATAGTGGCCCGGGGTAGGCAGGTGTCGCAGCTGGTTGGGGCCCTGTGATGGAAAAGCAACATGCACACTGATAATTTGTAATCCAGAGCCAGAGGGCTCAGTTTGTGGAAAGAAAAGCACAAGACAATCAGATGACACATTTTGATTAAACAGAAGTTGCAGGGAGCTACCCTGATATTTACTTACGGTACCCAGGCTAAACACAGGAGGGCTGATGACTGACTTGCTGGTTTGCCAGGGGAAGCTGGGCGCCTTGACGATGAATCTTTCTGTGTAGCAGAGTAGTGAGACAAGACCCTCGTGGCAGGGCCTATCTGCATCAGGCAGCATGGATTCAGTCCAATTCTTGCTGGGAAAACAACTTCCAGCACTAGCACACAGTCTACAGCAAGTGGGGAACTCAGATCGCGATCCCCTATCAGCACATAGCATATTCATATGTAAAGAAAGTTTACTGTACCAGGCAAACAACTCCTTGGTCCCGATCGCAAGAATCACTTCTAAACCCGGGAGCACTTCAGTAGCTAGAGTCCTGATAGGCCGATCGCTTTCAACAGAATCTCCGGTCTTCTACAGGGCGAGCTCTGGTTATAAATGAGCAGCTTGCCTCATGTTCTGCAAATTCGGATTCAGTCCGAAAAAGTCTTCTTCTCCCTCTCAGGGCAAGTAGCAGGCTAGTAGGCCAGGAATCATGCCTTCTACGGTTCTCCTGCGTGAACTACGCCACAATGGCTGTTCGAACACTCAGAGCTCCTTCTCTCTCAACCTCCCAAACAGATCTGGCTTGCCAGCTCAGGGGCTTTCACTCAAAGCCAAAAGGTTCAGTTGGTCAGTTCAGATGTCAGTCACAGCAGGGCTCCCTCTATAGGTGCAAAAAGGCGATGACAGTCCAGAAACTACAACTCCCAGAGTCTCACTCCACACAGCCCCATTTCAGCAGGTTCCATCTGAGAGTCCCAAGTACTGATTGGTCCCATTCGGTAGTCCGGGACCAAAATGGTGGAGCTAAACAGAAACAGTCCTTGCTGCATGAAGGTAGGTTAGAACAAATTACATTTTTACCACTATTTAAACAATGTACCAGCAATCAGTTACATCTTTCAAAAGGGCTCACTCTGCACATTTAGCGATGGCAGAAATGGAGCGATTATTCATCAGCCTGGGCGGGACTCGGGCATAGAAAGACACAGTCCCCACCACCATTCAAATTAATTAGGACTGCAAGTAGGCAGCCCTTAAAGAGACAGTACATGGAGACTTTAAAAGCACTCACTGGTAATCACATTTAAACAGCTTAGGTGCCGAACACCAACCAGCCTGTGAGCAATTAGGCATGCTCTTGGAAGACTTTTGGGAACCCCTATTTGTAGGAGGGTCACACCCTTCCTGGCCTGGAAAAACTTGGCGTCTGTGTCTAGTGTATACCTTTACAATAATTTCAACAGCAAATTATATCATACATTTATACCGTCAACATGTTATACCAATCACATTTTATTACATCAGTCAGCATACTTAACCATTACTTTACATATTATGTATGTTTCATGTCATTGTACCCATTCTGAATTATGTCATATACATTTTACATAGGTAACCTACACACACTACTATACAACTTCAGGTTATCACTTTCTGCACATTGAACAATGATAAAGGGGGCCCTTCCCTATCAGCTACCTCGGGGCTAGATGGAACAGGGGCACCATACCTGGAGGGCAGAACAATTAATCAGGAATTTGCACTTATGCTCAGTTTGGGCAGTGAGCTCTGGAATGCATACACCCCTTTATGGACCACATTGAGAGGCAAATCCACCGGCCCCCCCAGGGGAATCACAGCTGAGGCGCACTATTGTTCTGGCATCTTGACCAGTCTTCCTGGGGGGAACAGTCACAGTCTCTGTACCTTTCACTTCGGTCTCTGCACTTTCCTTACTTGTAAGGGGATCCTCCTTCTGAGCAGGACAGTTTGAACTGGGGGCACTGTCAACCGCCTGGCTCTGTGGATTCTAGCTCTACAACACTTTGCTCACTTGGAGTACACTCGTGCACGGACAGAGAATTGTTATCACATTCAAAATACTCTTCCTGTTCTGGTGTGTCACCAGTTTGACAGAGCATTTGACTCTGTCTCAGGTAATTCAAACAGTTCCACCATACAAAGTGACTCAATAGCCTCAGATCTGACACTTGGCACTTCACTTTCAGGGAGCATTGGCTCCACTGACAAAGCTGGGGGCTTAGGCAGTCCAGAAGGCCCAGCTTCATCCCCATAATTGACTAGAGGGTTACCTTGAAACAAGTGACTTGGTTCATAGGAAGGATAATAACTATAGTTGCACTCACTTTCATCCAAAGTAGACTGACAGTCATTCTCAATTTGGGTTTGCTGTGGAGGGAACCTTAAGTCAGAAACTACAGGAGTAGGCTTTGTCTGTCTCTGTCTTCTAGCAGCAGCCCTTGTCACCGGTCCAGGGGGAGCAATCTCTGGGGGCTCAGATTCAATCATTTTCTGACCAATGGGCAACAAATGGTTACGATGCATTGTCTTTACATCTTTCAAGTAATTTTCAGGCCTTACTTTTATACACTGGTAAGTCACTCAATTTGCCTACTACAATATGGGGGAGATGGTGCCACCTGTCAGCAATTTTGTGTTTGCCATGCAGTCCCAGATTCCTCAACAGTACATGACCTCCCACTTGGAGCTCTTGGGCCTTCACCTTTTTGTCGTATCTTTCTTTGTTAGCCAAATTTCTCTTTGCAGCTGTAGTCTGAGCTAGTTGGTATGCATGATTCAATTGAGCTTTTAACTTTTGCATGTATTGCAGGTAACCGTCAGCTCGGACTCCATCAGGAGAGACTCCGAAACAAACATCCACTGGCAGTCCAGCCTCTCTTCCAAACACAAAGTGGTAAGAGGAGAACCCAGTGGCATCATTTCTGGTGCAGTTGTAAGCATGTACCAAGGTGCTAATTTGCTGGCTCCATTGGGGCTTGTCTTTCGGGTGGAGAGTGCCTAGCATGTCCAGCAGGGTGTGGTTGAAACGTTCTGGCTGTGGGTCCTCCTGGGGATGGTAAGAGGTGGTTCTGGACTTCAGCACCCCCCACAGAGAGAGCATCTCCTTGATAAAGCGGCTCTCAAAATCTCAGCCTTGGTCAGAACGGATTCTCTGGGGGGCTCCATAGTGAACAAAGAAATTCTCTATCAGTGCCTTGGTTACAGTGGATGCTATTTGGTCCTTTGGGGGAAGGCTTGGGCATACCTGGTAAAATGATCCACCAGCACATTGCTAATAGTTTGCTGATCAGGCTCCAAACTCAGAAAGTCAATGCAAATCAACTTCATGGGGGTGCTGGTGGTGATGTTAACAAGGGGTGCAGCCCTCTGGGGCAAAGCCTTTCTCTGCAGGCAGCGACTGCAAGTCCGTATATGATGCTCAATATTGACCCCCATCTTAGGCCAGTAGAATCTGGACCACACTAAATCAAGGGTTCAGTCTATGCTGAGGTGCCCCCACATGGTTGTGTAGGGACCTCAGTACCAAGTCTCTGAAAGTGGTGGGCAAAATCAACTGTTGCTTGTCTACTTGTCCCCCTCTGTCTGCTGTTTCTCTGTACAGCAGCCGGTTAATCATTTTCAATTTAGGGCCTTCTTTATACAATAACTTTGGTGTAACATTTTGTACAGTAACATTTATTTAAGTATAACCTTTTGTAATAGGTAAACTGAGTGTTGAAGTATAGCCTCTTTACAGAACGCTTCAGTGTAAAATGGACCCAATTATACAGGTTCCTGGTTGGTAATTCTCAGTAATTCAATAAAGCCAACACATTATTTCTTTGCCAGATTAGTTCTACTTTATTATGATAGTATTAATAAAATTAGCCAGTAAAATCCTATTGTAACAATAAAAACACACCCTGACAGGATGAATAGTTCCAATACACAAAAAGAGATACACTTTGGCATAATTTGTAGACCTAAGGTCCAATTAACTGTTGTTTACCCAATACCTGAAAAGAAACCAGAACAACCCTATTTTTAACAATAAGAAAGCATTCTGTCATAATTAGTAATCCTAGTTTACAAAAGGGAATACATACTAACATTATTTTTAAACAACAGGTAGCCCACTACTATCTGGGTGTCCCTGTTACAATTTAGTTATAAGACAGCCAATGGGGCAATCCAATTGGGGTGTTTCTAACATGCAATCTAAATAAGTAGTAATATTTGCATTACAGGGCTACAGATTTTTCAGAAAAAATGGAAAAATACACAACTTCCTCTGGGTCTCCAAGTGCTATGGACAGTCAGATATCACTGACTTCTTTCCTCTCGGAGAGACAGTAGACCTAACAATTAGGCCTGATATTTATACCCAATCTGTTTTCATTAAAAAGGCATAACTGGAATTTCCCAAAAACTACCTCAGCAGATTTAAACCAGACAACATGTCATGTAACAAGTCATAAAACTCGGGTTCAAATATACATTGGCCGTAAGATGCCTGGGTCATAAGATACTTTTGACACTTTCCCGAGACATACGGTCATTCTTAAATGGAAAAACAAGTGATCAGGGGATTTTATATTTATCAAAAATACTGGCTTTAGGATACAGAAAACAGGCAAGGGGACGTGGCTGTTTTTTTTTTTAAATAACTGGCATACAGATAGAAACCAGACAGTGGCCAAATTACATATCTCATTATTTTTTATATCAGTTCCTTGTAACACATATTTTTAATCACAAAATGAGGAACTTCAGTAGTTAAGGCCAGCCGCAGTTACTAGCAGCTGTGTTCTTATTTCGTCCGTAACCTTTAAAAAGGTATATTTTGGTACACAGTGTTTTCCTACTGAGCAGGGTAATTCCAAGTTAGACCTTGGCTTTGTGCTTTCTGAATTATTTTATTTTTTACATTTACAGAGTTTTAACCATTAACCTTTTAAAGTCTTACACATACATGCATATTAACTGACATGATGGCATCATTCATTTACTTAGCCACTTGCAGCCTTTGACTAGCTAGCCATGTTAACTTATATGTTGGCCTCATTCAGTCATCCATTGGCCATTTGTATTTTCTGCAAGCCTTGTACACCTTGCCATGGTCAACTGTATATATACAGGTGGTTATCAGCAATTTTATATAACTAAACTTGTATAGACCTGGGCCCTGGGGCCCCTGGACAAATTCAACAAGTGTAATTTCTTATACTATATAACCAAATGTGTTTACTCAAATAGTTAGCTATGACAGTTTCTCACCAGACCTAGTTAAAAGTCTTGTGATGCCTGTCTTGTGATGATTACATGACACATTACCTTATGATTTTATAACGGTCAGCATTTAGATGTCCTATAGTGAACTTGAACAGGATATTATGCCCTTATTAGGATGGCATTACCTGTTTATAGCCAGTGTGCACTCAACGAACCTTCTATAAATGAAGTCAATACTTATGAGATTGTACAAGAAAAATATGATAAACACCTTGTAATGTTATGCGTAATACAGTTATCTCTATGTTTTGACTGTTATTCACTACACTCTAAGATTAATAGGTTATCTTGTTATATGATTGGCCTATACTAGGGAGTTAGTAGTTTTTGAGATAACAATTCTTTATATAAACCTTGTATAAAGCTTGAATAGTTAGCATCATACAAAAGCCAGATACCTGTAGTTGAGAAGTTGACCAGAATACTTGTATTGATGTTGATGGAACTCACAAACAGAAAATAAACCAGAGGCAAACATTCATTTGGTGTGGCTTGAATTATTTGAAGATAGAAAAACACAACGCAGCTATCTTTTTATTCCTTACAATAACGCAGTTCTCAACTCAGAGTGCACAACTTGGACACATCTCTCCCTGCGTAGAGGGCTTCAAGTGCTGGTCTGATCATAGGATCTCGGGATTGAGCCCGCTGGATGCTGTCATTATCAAACTGAGGCAGTGCACTGATATCTAATGCAGAAAAGTGGCAGTAAGCAGCAGGTATGCAATTGTCAGAGGGCCCCAAGCAGTCTACTAGACAGTCCACGGCATCCGTGGACATTTGTTCTTCCTTGTTAAACTTCTGGCATGGCCCTCAAATATCAGGTTCTGACAGTCTGACCCAATCACTTCTGGGAACAGGCCTCCAGGGGAGGTCATCAACATCTATGTGATTCAGGCCTGCTCTGTATTCAACAGCATAATCATAGGTAGACAACGCAGAAAGCCACCTATGGCCGGTGGCATCCAATTTGGCTGAAGTCTGCACATAGGTCAAAGGATTATTATCTGTCTTTACCAGTATCTTGGCCCCATATGAGTATTCATGGAATTGGTCAACAATGGCCCACTTCAACACCAGGAACTCCAATTTATGCACAGAATAAATCTTTTCAGATGGGGTCAGACTTCTGCTGGCAAAGGCCATCGGTCTCAGGCCATTCTCATGCTCTTGATATAACACAGCCCCCAAGCCTTGCAGGCTAGTATCAGTATGTAATACATAGGGTTTTGCAGGATCAGCATAGGCAAGGGCAGGAGCGTGAGTGAGTTGGTATATGATTTCATGAAAAGCAGCTTCACAATCAGGCATCCATCATGACCCAAAAGACTCATTTGGAGGGAAATACACTCTCTCAGCTTCAGTGGAGGTCACCCTCTTGTATTTTTTGTTGGTGGGAGGGTAGCCTTGGGTGAGATTCATAAGTGGGCGAATCACCCTTGAATAGTCCTTAATGAACTGCCAGTAATAACCACAGAATCCTAGAAATCTTTGTAATTCTTTTAGGTTGTAGGGCTGGGGCCAGGTGGTCAAGGCCTCAACTTTGCTAGGATCAGTCTCTATCCCCTCGTTGGACACTATATGCCCCTTATATTTTATTGATGTCTGAAAAAACTGGCATTTGTTTATGGATAGCTTGAGGCCGAAATCTTTCCGGCAGTCCAACACTTTAAAAAGTCTGCTTTCATGTTCCTCCAACAAACTACTAAACACTATAACATCATCTATATGTACTAGGCACTCCAATAAGTTCATGTCCCCCACTGCACACTCCATCAACCATTGAAAAGTGGCTGGGGCACCCGAGATCCCTTGGGGCATTCTCATAAATTCATAGAACCCAAGTGAACATATGAAGGCTGTCTTCTCATGGTCTTCTGGGGCCATGGGGATCTGGTAGTACCCACTGCGAAGATCAAACATTGAGAACCACTTGCTACCGTTCAAACAGTCTAAGGCATCCTGAATACGGGGCATGGTGTATTGATCAGGGATGGTCCACCTGTTGAGGGCCCGATAATCCACACACATTCGTACTATTCCATTCTTCTTTCTCACCACTACGATAGGCAAAGCATAAGGGCTTCTGGATTCTTGTATCACACCAGCCGCAAGCATCTCCCATAGGTGCCATCTCACATCACCTATATCAGTGGGTGCTAGGTGTCGAGACCTCTCTCGGAATGGCCGCTCATCATGCAGCCAGATATGATGCTCAGCTCCCTGCACACATCCCACATCCCATTCCTGTACTGAAAACACCTGGTCTCTCTGGGCAAGTTTCTCACTGATTCTTATCTTCCATTCAGCTGACAATGGGGAGTCACCAAAATCAAACAAGTCAGGCGTCACTCTGTCATTCTCCCCCGAATACTTGTTACTGGGTGACACTGCAGTGTCTGCACAGTGTATGGTAGCCAGGGTGCAGCCTCTATTCACCCAAATTTCTCTGTCTGACACGTTGTGAACTTGGACCATCACCCGTCGAGCATAGGCATGAAACTGAACAGGTAAGACACTGGGTTTAACCAGCAATCCTTCCGTCAATTTTCCATCGCCTGGTGCATCTAGCATAAGTATCTTATTCTTAACATCTTTTCTTAATCGGACTTCTTGTAAAGTACACTGAGCATTTGTCACCAGGATCATGGACTCAGGATCTTTCTTCCATACAACCCCAACTGGTTCATCTGGTTCCACCTCTTCAGCATTCTTCCATGACTCATAAGCCTTCTTGATCAAGGCAGGAATCCTGAAAGCTCTACCAGTCCACTGCCCCTGTCTCTCATAGCATAGTTGCGCCAAACTCATGAACATATGAACATTTGTCCCAATTAGTAACGGAACCCCATCATACAGTCCAGTAGAGGGACACACTAAGGCCAAGGTCTCCACTTGCTCTGCCTCTCCAGTCACCAAGATGGGGAAAGACAACCAAATTCAGATGTAGCCAGAGTAGGGGTACGCCTTTTCACTTAACCCCAAGACGTGAAGTCCTTCCAAAGTCTGTAAGGGCACATCAGGCAAGTGCTTCTTGTACCAGTCTTGGAATATGATGGTTACTTGGGAGGCACTATCCAGCACAGCCCTAGTAGACACTCCATTTACTTTCACTGTCGTCTCCATGGAGGGACCCACCACCTTGAACCATTCTAGAACGACAGCAGCAGGGGCCCGGACAGACGATTTAGCCATAAAGAAATTTGAGTTAGGGTTTCTCGGACCCTCACTGCGGTCATTTCGTGCACCCCTTGACCACTGATTTGCTCTCCGAAGCTCTCTATGAAGCCGGCTCACCACTCCCTCTAAGTCTTTCAGGGACCAGCATTCCCTCATCATATGGCCATCTTTTCCACAGTTGTGACACATGAATGACTCCTGGGTCATCCTTGGAGAGAACATTGCCTGAGGAACTGAAGTATTAGGAATGGGTGAGGGTCCATTATTTGCTGGCAGCGGTGAGAGAGGTGCAACGTGTCTCAACAGTTCCTTCAGGGTGGCAGTCAATTCTTTGATCTCACACTGGGCTGTCCTTGTCATAGGATGCCTGAGGGTGCACCCCAACCCCCATGGCAGTCATGGCCTGAGCAGAATTAGAGTCTGGTCCCACAGGGGAAGTCCTTGCAGGGGTGCCTACCCTCAACTCTTGAACCTCCTTCAGTAGTTCATCTTTTGAAAACTCGGTCCAGGGTGGGAAATCCTTTTCCTTCTCAGAGTACTCACTAGCTGCCAGTCTTTGCCCCTGAACCTCACTTGGCGGATAACCCTCGGACACTCATGTCATAGCAGCAGCTACTGGTACAATTTCCCCATGGGGTCACCTTTTCTCAACCCCCCCCGAATTTCTCTCATGAGCTCATCATAGGAGGGTGGCGATTCCAGTCGGTTGGCCACACACAACTGAAGCAACAACAATTCTGAAAATGGAGCAGATTTAAGAATCCGGTCTAGCCTGGTTCAGTCTAACTCAGTCACTGGCAAACTACCCTTTCTGAGGCACTCTTGCAGCAATTTTTCAAGCCGAGGTACATACACAGACAACAACTCCCCAGGGCACTGCTGGGTGTTTCTCACCGTCCACCATAGGTCCTCATCTGAATCCGGGCTCCCATACACATTCTCCAATGCCTCAAGATAGTCCTGTACAGTCGCTTCAGGGTTACTGGCCCGTTTGGCATGGATGGTAGCCAGGGCAGAACCTCCGAGGCTCTCACTTAATCTCTTTTGCTTCTCTGCTTCTGGGCATTGCCATTCCAGTACTAGAGGGGCAACATAGTCTATCCAGGTCTCCCAGTCATCCTCCCCCTGGGAATGGGAGGCGCCCGAGAAGATTCTCAACCTTCGGTAAGAGTCGTGACTAATGGCAGGTACCGACATAGGGGCCAGCATTGGCATGGGCACAGAAGGAGGGGAAATAATGGGTGCTGGAGTGGGAGGGGGCATTAGGAGAGGAACACCCCCAGGTGGCAGGAATAATTTCTTTAAGTCCTCTACAGTTTTCCCTTCCTCCAGCAACAATTTAGCAAATTTCTCCTCAAAAATCTCAGATGGGGGGGGGCCTCATCCTCCCTGGGGTCTTTACTGTCTTTAGTTATCACTCTCCAGGCAGTGAGGGCTCCTTCTGGGGTAATAGTCTGTGGCACTTTGGAACTGTCTACTGGGTCCTTACACTCTACCAAGGCCATGAAAGTTTGGGTGAGCAGATTAGCCTATCAACCCACCACCACAGGGTTTTGTAAACATTCCACCTTGGAAAGTACTCCCTCTACAGTGCCCTTATTGGTACCAAGGGGAATATCCAGGATAAGCATAGCATTTTGGGAGTCGATCTCATGCCCAGTATACCACCCTACCAACTGACGTACAGCCACTTTTGTTGGTGTAGCCATTTATTTTTAACAAATAATTCGTAAATTTGGCCACTAGGAGACACTAATCCGAACGGTGCCTCCAAGATGTAACCCCTTGGTGGTGCTATCCCTTGGGCTACTACCCCTGCCTGCTTGGCTAGTAACAGGCTGAGGGGCCTAGGTTCAGTGACAGGTACCTCCACCCAGAGGTCAGGGTTGGTTGTGACTAATCTAACCAGGTCACAGCCCTATGGGACACTGTGACCCCCCTTTATTCCCACTAGTGGCCCACACAATACACAATGAGTACCTTCACAATTAACACCACCAGGGTCGATTTTTCCA
Source organism: Neoceratodus forsteri (assembly GCA_016271365.2). NCBI lineage: Eukaryota > Metazoa > Chordata > Ceratodontiformes > Ceratodontidae > Neoceratodus > Neoceratodus forsteri. The sequence continues at coordinate 1,158,918,794 of CM057454.1, forward strand.
GTTCGACCCCAAGGACCCCCTGTAAAACAAGGTTAGGCAGCACAAATGATAACAGTACAGTACTCCCAATACAAATGGAAACTACAGTCAGTTTAAATGCAGAAACAGTGAGATCTGATTTATTCAAGGGGGTTTTAACAGGGATAGGGGCAATCAGGTTAATTAGCTTACTCTCTATAATAATCACACGGTTATGCATGCAGTACAGAATTTCCCCACATAGTCTCACACACACACACACACTGGGTACCCAGGTAACAACTCAGATAGGCTAGCCAGGATAGTTGCCCGGGGTAGGCCAGCATCGCAGCTGGGTGGGGCCCTGTGATGGAAAAGCAACATGCACACCGATAATTTGTAATCCGGAGTCGGAGGGCTCAGTTCATGGAAAGAAAAGCACAAGACAATCAGATGACACACTTTGATTAAACAGAAGTTGCAGGGAGCTACCCTGATATTTACTCATGGTACCCAGGCTAAACACAGGAGGGCTGGTGACTGACTTGCTGGTTTGCCAGGGGAAGCTGGGCCCCTCGACAACGAATCTGTCTGTGCAGCAGGGTAGTGAGACAAGACCCTCGTGGCACAGCCTATTTGTGTCAGGCAGCATGGATTCAGTCCGATTCTTGCTAGGAAAACAACTTCCAGCACTAGCACACAGTCTACAGCAAGTGGGGAACTCAGATCGTGACCCCCTTCCAGCACATAGCACATTCATATGTAAAGAAAGTTTACTGTACCAGGCAAACAACTCCTCGGTCCTGATCGCAAGAATCACTATTAAACCCAGGAGCACTTCACTAGCTAGAGTCCTGACAGGCTGATCGCTTTCAGCAAATCGTTGGTCTTCTACAGGTGAGCCTGGTTATAAAATCAGCAGCTTGCCTCGTTCTCTGCAATTTCAGATTCAGTCTGAAAAAGTCCTCTTCTCCCCCTCAGGGCAGATAGAAGGCTAGTAGGCCAGGAATCAGGCCTTCCATGGTTCTCCTGCGCGAACTACGCTGCAACAGCCTTTCGAACACTCAGAGCTCCCTCTCTTTCAACCTCCAAACAGATCTGGCTTGCCAGCAGACAGCTCAGGGGCTTTCACTCAGATCCAAAAGGTTCGGTTGGTCGGTTCAGATGTCAGTCACAGCAGGGCTCCCTCTATAGGTGCAAAAAGGTGCCAACAGTCCAGAAACTACAACTCTCAGAGTCTCAGTCCACACAGCCCCATTTCAGTAGGCTCCATTTGAGAGTCCCAAGTACTGATTGGTCCCATTCGGCAGTCCAGGACCAAAATGATGGAGCTAAACAGAAACAGTCCTTGCTGCAAGAAGGCAGGTTAGAACAAACTACATTTTTACCACTATTTAAATGATCTACCAGCAATCAGTTACATCTTTCAAAAGGGCTCACTCTGTATATTTAGCGATGGCAGAAACGGAGCAATTATTCAGCAGCCCTGGTGGGACTCTGGCATAGAAACACACAGTCCCCCACATTCAAATTAATTAGGACTGCAAGCAGGCAGCACTTAAATAGACAGTACATGGAGGTTTTAAAAGCACTCACTGGCAATCACATTTAAACGGCTTAGGTGCCAAACACCAACCAGCCTGTGAGCAACTAGGCATGCTCTTGGAAGACTTTTGGGAACCCCCATTTGTAGGGGGGTTACATACTGTAGATCACTAGTAAGACCCCGCCTAGAGTACTATGTCCAGTTCTGGAGTCTACATGCAGTCCAGAGAAGGACAACTAAAATGGTGCTGTGTCTGCATCAGAAGCCCTATATGGAGGGACTTAATGACCTAAATGTGTACACCCTGGAAGAGGGAAGGAGGAAGGGGGTATGACAGACACTATTAAATACTTCATGGGGATAAATAAGGTACAGGAGGGAAGTATTTTTCAGAAAAAAGGTGCTCAAGGACAAGGGGGCATGACAAGAGGCGGGAGGGTGGTAGATTCAGAAGAGATGTGAGGAAGTACTTCTTCACAGGAAGAGTGGTGGATTCCTGCTACAGTCTTCCAGTGGAGGCTGGGGGGGGGGTAAAATCAGTGGTGGGGTTCAAGAATACACGGGATAGGCATAAGGGAATCTTAGGGAAAAGGAAGGAGTGGGTGGGTGAATGGGCCGGAGATCAAGTAGGATCTGCGGTAATACTTTAGGCAGGAAAAAACTGGCAGACTAGGTGGGCTAAGCAGTCCTTATCTGCTGGAAAATTCCAGCTGGTGCAAAACGAATTTATGTTTTCTTGGTTCGTCTCTTTAACGTACTCCCTGGAGGAAAGAAGAGCGAGGAGGGACATGGTTGAGACCTATCAGTACCTCATGGGGGTGAAGAAGGTACTGGAGGGGAGTCTCGTTCACATGAGGTTGGGCAGCAGAACACGGTGGCATGCTATGAAGCTTGGGGAAGGGGGGGTGGAGGAATATAAGGAAATATTTCTTCACAGAATGGGTGGGAGATGCCTGGCATAGACTTGCAGATGAGGTGGTAGGAGTGAAGACACTGGGGAGCTTCAAAAATGTGTGGTATAGGCAGATGGGTATAATAAGTACAGGTAAGGAAGGAGGGACATACACTTGTGACCTAGTAGAGGTCAGGATGTGGGATTAGGGAGGTAGAACAGGGCAGACTGAATGGGTCTACCAGTGCTTTTCTGCCGACACATTCTGTGTTTCTTTGTTTCCTGTACTTCAAGTGGCCTACGCACATCATCAGAGGATCAGAAATAAAACAAAAAAATGACAGTTGCGAAGAACAGACACAAAAGGAGATCAATATTTTTTTTTCATGTGGCTTTTCACTCCCACAGGTGAGCTCTTCAGTCCCTGCCCTCCTTCCTCAGCTGGCATCCACTTCCCCTGCACTTACTAGGAGCTTGTTCCTCCATGGATTGCCCACTGTGGCAGGGTGGAGAGGGGAGAGCTGTCCTCTCCCCCTAGTACACAAATCCAATTTGGTGGTGCAGCTCCAATGAGGAGCACAAGGCTTCATCCTTCCACAGGATCCCTTTTCCATGTTCTTCTGAGCCCCTTGCTGCAGCTTGCACATTAGAAATGTGCACATGGAGGCGCTCATGGCCCACAGATCTAAGGCCCCGCCCCTGAACCACTCAGTGCATGCACTGCCCCAGGACTCCATCCAGTCCAGTCAAAGACTGAAATGGCTGTCACCCCGTCTCCTGGAGAGGAGAGCTGTCCTGGGGATGTTCAATACTCTCCCATTCCACCAACTGCTGGCAACCCGTGTTCATTCCCAAACATGAGTTGATGGTGTGACATGAGGTTTGGCATTAAATGCCTCATCCCTCCATGTCAGTAGACCAGCTAGAGAAGATCATACTTTTTTATGTCTCATGATCAGTTGTGTGAAACTGTGAGCATTAAAGTCTAACAGTAATAAGGCTGGTTGGTCTAGGAGGCTGGCAGGTGGTTAGGAGGAGCAAATCGGGTGCTCCATCACTCAGTGTTCTCCAATGTATCACCTCCACAAACCATGTAAAAACTACTCCGAAATCAAACAAAGGGTTAGAGGACATTGCAGAGCAGGACACTGCTGCATAGGAGCTAGCACTACAAAACTCCCCCAAATCAGGGACCAAAACCAAAAAAAGCAAAAAGGAAATCCAAAACACTTCCGATCATAAGAGACTCCATGATTCGGGGAGTTAATACCTACCTCCAGCCTGGGGTAATGGTCAGATGTCTCCCAGGTACATCAGCATGGAGAGACACTGACCGCATTGCTAAAATCATGCAGGAAGCAGGAGAAAACATCAGCATTCTGGTACACATAGGGGCTAACGATCTTGCCAGCCGTCAGTTATGGAGACCAGGGAACACCTGACCAGGCTGGGAAACAAACTGTCCTCCATTTCATCTGGCATCTCCTTCTCTGAGATCTTGCCAGTCTGGGAGAGGGGGCAGATGGACGGAAGGTCAGAGAAGGGGAGACAGGGGAGCTAAACATGTCTCAAGGGCCGATGCCAAGAAAAAGAACACTAATTTACTGGCAACAGTTTTGGGAGCAAAGATTCTTTAAATTTGATGGACTTCAACTAACTAAAAAGGGAGTCAATGCACCGGGGCAGAAGTTTGATGTCTTTGCAGAATATTTAAACTAGCAAATGGGAATAGGGGCACAGCACCCGCTACTTCAAATGGGAAGAACACGCCTCCCCCCTCAGCTAGTCCTCAAAAAGAAGTTTAGCATGTTTGCAGTTCATTTGCATCACCAGGTAAGGAAAAGGTTTCGGCTCCCCATACGGCACGCAGTGGAAATGCCAGACCTCGCTCAACAAATAATGCACTGAAATTTGGCCAATGGAAAATCATATACACAAATGCCCGCAGTCTGGGAAACAAGATTCCAGACCTGCAGTCTACAATGACAGAGGCTAAACTGGACATGGTAGCCATTAGCGAGGCATGGTTCACCAGTAAGCACATTTAGGAGACTTCAGTACCTGGCTATACGAACATATGAAGAAGCCAGCAGAAGAAGGCCATTTGGTCTATCAAGTCTGCTCATATGGCAGGGTCCACAGCTTGAGCTCTAATGTCCCTGCCCTCCCTCCCTCTCCACTCCTCCCATTCTCTTTACCCATGATACTTACGAACATACGAAATTTGCCAGCAGATAAAGGCCTAGAGGTCTATCAAGTCTGCTCGAATGTGCTAGCATCCCTTATTCTGCAGCTGCCCCTCCCTTCCACCCTTCCCCTTCATTAACCCTCCCCCTTGTCCTGTCCCATCCACTTCAGGAGGTAACGCATTCCACCCAGCCACCACCCTCTCTGTAAAAAAAGTGTCTCCTCATCTCCCTCCTGAACCTTCCTCACTCCAGCCTCATATCATGGCCCCTGGTGTCCCTCCCCTCTCTTACTTTGAACAGCCCCTCTGTACTTGTCTTGTTTATTCCGTTCATGTATTTAAAGGTTTCAGTCATGTCACCCCATCTCTCCTCTCCTCCAGTGAGTACATGTTCAACTCCTTCAACCTCCTCTCGTATGATAAGTCCCCCAGCCCCTTGATCATCTTTGTCGCTCTGCTCTGCACCCCCTCCAGTAACTTAATGTCCCTCTTCAGATACAGACGCCAGTACTGCACGCAGTATTCCAGGTGTGGTCTAACTAATGACCTATACAGTGGCAGAATCACCTCCTCCCTCCTCAAGATATACCCCTGCAATAAGCCAGCATTTGTTGGCCCTTGCAGCTGCCTTCCTACATTGTGCCGAGTTGTTCATTGACCCCTGTAAGAGCACACCCAGATCCTTCTCCTCCTCTGTCTGGGCTAGCTGTACTCCCCAGCTGGTAACTCCTCCTTGGGTTCTTCATCCCAAAATGCAGCACCTTGCACTTTTGGCATTAAAGCCCAGTTGCCAGGGTGTCTGACCAGGTTCAAGCTTTGCCAGATCATCCTGCAACCCCTGCCATCCCCTAGGTCATCCACCACCGCCTCCTACCTTGGTATCATCAGCAAACAGACTGATCTTGCTCTTGATGTCCCATGATATGTCTGCAATGAATATCCCAAACAACACTAGTCCCAACACCGAGCCCTGTGGAACACCACTCGTCACTGCCCTTGGGTGTGAGAGCTCCCCACCCACCACCACCCTCTGTTGCCTTCCCTGCAGCCAGTTTCCTACCCATCTCACCAGCTTTGCATCCGCCCCTGTGCCTACTAACTTCCTTCCCAGCCTTCCATGTGGCACTGAGTCGAATGCCTTACTGAAGTCCAGATACAGGACATCCACTGCATGGCCCCTGTCCAGTTGCCTAGTTACCCAGTCATAGAACTCGACCAGGTTGGTTTGGCAGGATCTGCCACATATGAAGCCATGCTGTCTGCTGTCCTGTAGTCCTTTGGCCTCTAGGAGGGCCACCAGCCTCCTTCAGGATAGTCTCCATTAGCTTACCCACGATGGATGTGAGGCTCACTGGTCTGTAGTTTCCGGTTCATCCTTGGGGCCACTCTTGTGGAGGGGCACCACATGAGCCATCCTCCTGTCCTGAGGTACACACCCCGAATGTAGTGAGGCATTAAATAGATCTGCCAAAGGTCCTGCAAGGACCTCTGCCAGCTCCTTCAGTACCCTGGGGTGGATGCCATCTGGGCCTGGTGACTTGTCCACCCTCAGTGCCTTCAAACCCTCTCGAACTCTGCTCTCCATGATTTCCCCATCTGTCACCACTTCCCACCCTGCTTCTGCCATTTCTCCCACCTTGGGTGTCACCCCCCTCTTCTCTTTAGTAAATACTGAGTAGAAGTACTCATTTAGTGCTTCTGCCTTATCGCACCCTGCTTCCACCCAACCCCCCTCCTTCCTAATCCTTACTATGTGGTCCTTACAGCTCCTTTTCTCCCTGATGTACTTAAAGAAGTCCTTCTCCCCCTTCTCAATGCCTTGTGCCCTTACTTACTTACCTTCCCCCTATGCCTATCCTTGCCTCTCTTAAAGCTGCCCACAGTCTTCAATGAGATGACCTCTTCTGGCAGTGCATTCCAAGTGTCCACCACTCTCTCTGTGAAGAAGTGCTTCCAGACCTCCCTCCTAAACTTCCCACCCTCCAGCTTGACTGTGCCCCTTCCTAGGCTATGTACTGTTCAGAAGAGACCAAGGTACAAAAGGGTGGGGGGGGAAGGAGTGGCCCTTTATGTCAGTGAGAATATCAAAGCTACAGAAATTCAGAATAAACATAAGGAGCCAGCAGAACTATGGGTCACTCTGGAAACAGGAAATGGGACAGTCATAACAACTGGGGTATTGTACAGGCCTCCAGATCAGGGGGAGGACATAGATACATTACTGTTAGAAGATATACAAAACATGACAGCTAAAGGGGAGGTTCTGATAATGGGAGACTTCAACATGCCAGATACAGATTGGTCAATACCAGCAGGAACATCCGCCAGAACTAGACACATAGTGGATTCCCTGCAGGGGAGGGCCTCAAACAACTGGTACAACAACCCAGAAGAGACAGGGCTATCCTAGATCTAGTACCGACTAATGAGGAAAGAATCACAGATCTCTGGGTAGAAGATCACCTGGGGGCCAGTGACCATCACATAATATGGTTCAATTTGGTCACTAGAACTAAATCATCCCATTCCAAGGCAAAAATATCGGACTTCAGAGGAGCTGATTTTGATATGATGGCCAACAGAGTTAAGCTAGTCCTGGCAAGAAGAAATAAAGGTGAGGGGGTACAGGCAAAGTGGGCAAGCATTAAGGATGCAATACTTGAAGCAACATACCATTGTGTTAGGGAGAAAAGCAAGAGCAAAGAAGGAGGAAACCGCTTTGGTTCTCAAAAAGTCGCAGAAAAGATCAGAGCCAAAAGGTTAGCCTTCCGGAAATATAAGGGAATGCAGTTGGACGAAGATAGGGAGGCATACCAAACTTTCCTAAGGGAAGCAGGCAAGGCAGTAAGGCAGGCAAAGGCAAAAACTGAGGAAACGCTAGCACGAACTGTAAAAGAAGGGGGCAAGATTTTCTATAGATACATTAGTGAAAGGAGAATGTCCAGAGGGGGTACTGCTAAGATCAAAGGGGATAAGGGGGAATGTGTGGAGGAAGACTGTCATCGAGCCACAGGTCAGGACGCATAGGGGAAACCAGGAGCAGTTGTAGAATTCAACAAAACTTTATTTACAGTAGCAGTAACATAGAACAAAAAATAAACTTTTTCTGAATAAGTATATACAGAGACAAAATAAAATCTTTCTTCAGTCTCTGCGTCTCTAGTTCTTCCAATCTCCGGTTGTAGTTTAGCTCTTTTATAAGTCGTTTCAACACCCATTCTTAGCAAACATCCTATTTCTTCCTCAGTGTTCTGTTCTCGTATATTTCAGGCAGGTGCAAGGCAGGAACACATTGTGCTTGAGGCCCCTTTTGCAAAAAGACCTAAAATGTGAACTCCGGTAACCTCTAGTTCTCAATATCTTTTTCAGTTATGTCAAAGTACAACTATGTACATTTCAACAGTAATGCTATATATTTTTTAAGCACAAGGGATCCCAATCTCAGTTACATTTCCATACAATGATTTACATATATTTTTATATCCTAGCAGATCTAGATACGCAAGGGAGAAAAACAGACAGCAAGGGAAAACTGAGAGACAGTGAGAGGCAAAGAATTGCGAGACTGTTCAGGTTGATCAAGTCCGAGGTCTCACAGGGAAAATTTGGTTGTGCAACCAGACAGAGACAGAAATGATCCTTGCATTTAAACACTTTCTCCATAACAAATGGGATAGAGTCCTATTCTACCCTGTCACAAGGACCAAGGAAAGGCATCTATCCTAAATAGATACTTTTGCTCAGTATTTACAGAGGAGAAGGTAGGGCAGGGCCCACAACTCGGCAGCATGGACACAGTGGGGAGGGAGGTGGGCACAAGTCCCTTCACAAAATAAAGGATCCTACAAGAGCTCGCCAAGCTCAGAGTGGACAGGGCAATAGGACCTGATGGCATATATCCCAGGGTACTAAAGGTGCTAAGGGTGGAACTAGCAGAACCATTATCAGAACTGTTTAGTGAGTCTCTGAGTACAGGAGAGGTCCCAGAAACCTGGAGAGAGGCTTATGCAAATCCGCTCCACAAGAGTGCTAGCAGGGAGGAGGCAGGGAACTACAGACCAGTCAGTCTTACCTCAGTAGTGGGCAATATTATGGAGAGACTCCTTAAGGAAAGGATAGTGCAACACCTGGAATCCATGGGCGCACAAGATCCAAGACAGCATGGGTTTACAACAGGACGGTCCTGTTAAACTAATCTCATAGATTTCTTTGACTGGGTAACTAGAGTAGTGGATGAAGGGGGTGCAGTTGATGTCACCTACCTTGACTTCAGCAAAGCTTTCGACACTGTTCCACATAGAAGATTGATTAATAAGCTGGGAAGGCTTGGGATGGGTCAGAAGTTGGTCAACTGGGTGGCAAACTGGTTGGCAGTCAGAAAACTGAAAGTTGTGGTAAATGGTATACAGTCAGAAGAGATGCAAGTCACAAGTGGGGTACCTCAGGGATCAGTCCTGGGGCCGTCCTCCTCAATATCTTCACTGACATTGCAGATGGTCTGGAGGGTAAGGTTTGTCTGTTTGCAGATAACACCAAGATCTGCAACAGAGTAGATGATCCAGATGAGGTGGGCAGAATAAGAAGAGATCTGGATAAACTGTCAAAATGGTCGGAAGAGTGGCAACTGGGATTTAACTCAAAGAAATGCAAGATCATGCACATAAGGAAGAGAAATCCTGAAGCCAGTTATAGGTTGGGAAGAGAGTTTTCTGGCAATCAGAAGGGAAGAAATAGACTTGGACATCATCATCACATCACCCGCCCGCCTTGCCCCCTGGCTCGACAACGTCCACTGGACAGCCTCTCCCTCTCCCAGACTCACTCCTTCCCTACTAGGTCCAAATAGAGCTGTAACCCACTGTCTTCTCTGAGGACATACTATATCCATTTTTGTAATTCACAATTTTGTAACATTATGTAACCTAAGTAACATACAAGCTACTATATTATGTAACCTAAGTGTATCTATGTTAAATGCTCCTTTTACTGCACCTGTAATGTTATCCTCTGTTTTAATCTGCACTGTAATAACTGTCTTGATGTCTGCCCTTCCTGTGACGAAGTGCCTTTGTAAATGAGTCTCTGACTCAAAGGTTGTAAACCCGATTTGTAATGAATAAAGAATAAATAAAGATGACCTGAAATCATCCAAGCAGGCCACTAAAGCAGTAGGTAAGGCTAGAGGGATGTTGGGGTGTATTAGTAGGGGTGTCACAAGTCATAAGAGGGAGGCAATAATCCCTCTTTACAAGACACTGGTTAGGTCCCATCTGGAATACTGCTTGCAGTACTGGAGACCGCACCTGCACAAGGACAAAAAAAAATGGAGGCAGTCCAGAAAAGGGCAAGCAAAATGGTGCAGGGACTTCATCAGAAAACATATGAGGACAGATTAACGGAGCTCACTATGTATACCCTAGAACAAAGGAGGGAGAGAGGTGAGATGATCAAAACATTCAGACATCTTAAGGGCATTAACAAGGTGAAAGAGTCTAACATGTTTTAATATAAGAAAAATACCAAGACAAGAGGGCACAGACTGAGATTGGAGGGTGACCTAGTAAGGGGTAATGTAAGGAAGTTCTTTTTTACAGAAAGGGTGGTTGATGCATGGAATGGCCTACCTCAGAAAGTGGTGGATATGAATACTGTGCAGGGCTTCAAACAGGCATGTGATAGGCATGAGGGAGCAATACAGATGAGTATGAATAGATAGGCCATTGACAGAGTAAAGGCCTATGGCACATTCATAAGGTAGAAAAAATGGGCAGACTAGATGGGCCTCGCGGTCCTTATCTGCTGCCAACTTCTATGTTTCTATGCTGCCAGATTTCTGGGAGGCTCAAGGAGGACACATTAAGGCCAGCTGTCTGAGGGCTGTTACTTTGGGGTTTAGATGCTCGGAGGTGAGTTTGGGAGCTTTGATTGACGATGAAACCCACTTTTGTTACATCTTCACTACCCCTGACTCCAGGACAAAAAGTAATTTTTTTCCCTTGGAGTCACCTTTGTGGGACACTCTGGCTGGCCTAAAAATCTGCGGCTGTGACTAAGCATTATTGTAATGTACTGTGAAAGATTTTTCTATAAAGGCTGGGTGTCTGGAGGCTGCTAGACCCTAGGGACCTCAGCCTTTATATAAAAATCTTTCACCCTAGGCTATTGCAAACCCAACCCACTAACTGAGCAAGGGCCCAAGAAGCAACCACAACATTGAAGGCTTCAGCAGAAACCAAAAGCCAGCGAAGTACCACTGACAAGACTGTCTGGCTTGATTTTAGCTTAGGGGTACCAGATTTCGGGATGCCATAAAGAGGACTCTTAGTCCCTCCCCGGATGAGCCCTTGTGCCAGACCCCAAGTAAATTGGCTAAAAGTCTACACCATGTTCACAGCTCATTTATAAGGAGGTCCTAGGTAGGAGAGAGTAAAAAAAATTATTAAAATAATAATGCAACAGGTTAGAGAAGGTACGTTAAGAATATTTCGCAGCTGGAAAAGAGGACATGTTCTTGTAAAAGAGGACAGCTGGTAACCCTATTAGCTCCTCCTCACCAGCCAACGTGCAGAACTAAAATTTAGAGAGAGAACACACTCTTGCTTGTATACTTTTTGCAGTCTAACAGCCCTGTGTGTTTCCATCCTGCCTGAAAGGGTGTTTGGCTTATTGCTTCATTCATGAGACATCAATTCTGGAGGTGCCCCTGTCTCTCGAGTGACTACTATGTTTTGGAACCCCTCCCCCTCCTGCAGCATCTATGAATATTAATCAACTCATTTAAATAATTCAGGGACACATTTCAGAGGCGGACAGGAAGTACATTTTTGTTTCTGAGAAGAACTAATGAGGAAAAAAGATCACACAGAGGGAACTGCAAAGGGAATTTGTTTCCTGGAAATATCTGCTGAACTCTATGTAGTATCAAACTCTGAAGAGCTGGTTAGGGTTCTAAGCAGTGCATTTCTGAATTTTAAGTAGGTGGTGCTGGAGACTAAAACAGTGGATCATGAAGCTGGAGGTAAGAAAGCTGAGTGAAGGAACAAAGCAAAAGTAGGGAGGTGTCTGTTTGTCATGTTTTTTCCATGAAAACTTTTACAAAAGAAAACAGCGTTACTGAAAGAGTTCCATACAAAAAAGAAATCCATTTTTGGATTGTTCTTACCTCAGTGTTGCCTTCCTTTTGCGTTTCACATTTATGTGTATTGTTTTCCTCTCAGAAACTTTTTCCCCACAGCCACGTAAGATTTTTTCGGCCTGATGATAACTTTTTTCGTGATTCAAATACTGAAGATTAAGCATGGCATGTCATAAGATTTCCTTTTTATTGTATGTCACAAGAGATTTTTACATGCAACTTCTGATATGTGAAGTAATTACATTTTCCTTTTATATGTTGAGTTTTATTTCATTTTCTGTGAATGAAAGCTCATAAGGCGAAACTGTGATTGCCACATATCAACCAACTACACATGGTGCTTTTACAACTTTTAAAAGAGGACGGGAAATTAAAAATACTTGTCCTACGAAATGTGTCATCATTATTACTTATGTTGTTGGTTTGAATATTGGCTGAAAGGAAATGTTACTTACAGTGGTAGTCATAGAAAAGTTTCTCAGTACTGACGTATACCTGGGTATACCGAGGCAGAATTAGGCAGGATCACATTACAGTCACTTCAAATTGCCTCAGTGGTACCTCGAGGTAGGAAACTTGTAGATAATTACCACTGTATTTTTATTGTAATATTAAAATAATTTAATTTTTATTTTTATTTATTTTTCTTAACAATATGGACGTTACTGGAGCTGCTTCCCTAACCTTTCCAGTATTCACACCGGAGAAGTGAGCATGACAGTTTTGTAGTGATGTGCCTGTTTATGCTTTGGTCCCAACCTGCTGCACTCCTGCCAAGCCCTCGGTATTCTAACAGAGCTGTCAGACAGTCTCAATGAAGCCACCCTGAAGTCTGATAGAATTTAAGGGTTCGCAGCACACTATACAGTAGAGATAGGCAGCAGTTGATGTTCTGAGCTATACAGCAGTGCCCATTTCCAGTCAGTGTGAGCGCTATCTTTTAGAGGAAAAAAAAAGGGTAACCCCTCAGTGGCGCTATCCCAAGGGCTACTACCCCTGCCTGCTTAACTACTAACAGGTTGAGGGGCCTAGGTCCAATGGCAGTAGCCTCCACCCAGAGGTCAGGGTTTGCAGTAGTTAAACTAACTTGGTCACAGCCCTCTGGGACACTGTAACCCCCCTTTCTTCCCACTAGTGGCCCATACAATGCATTAGGAATATCTTCACAATGTACACTTACCCCCAGGACTGGCTCCGTCTACTGGACCCTGGGGACCCCCTGTAAAACAAGATGATACAGTGCAAAAACCACAGTACAATACTTTAACATAAACGAATACCTAAGTCAGTGTAACTTTGCTGAAAACCAACAGATCTGATTTATTTAAGGAGCTGTAACAAGGAAGTGGGAAATCAGGTTAATTAAGTTAAACACATTAATAATCACAGTACTGTGCGCATATTCAGAGTCTCAAATTGTCACTTTCACTGAGTATCCAGGATGGGGAGGGGGGGGCTAGCCAGGATCGGTGCAGCTGGATGGGGCCCTGTGATGGAAAAAACACTTGCACAATACCCAATTGTAATCCGGAGCTGGAGGGCTCAGTTCATGAAGAAATGAAAAAAAAAAAGCAACAATTAGATGACACACTTGCGATTTGATAAACAGATGACAGGGAGCTACCCTGCTTTATACTCACAAACTCAAGGCTGGGAACTGGATGAAAGGCTGATTGTCCTGGATTGTCAGGAGGAGCAGACCATGTGGACAAGGTCCATGTGACTGGACCCCACTGCAGTTTGGAGCAAATGGATGTAGTCTGGATTAAGTTGGGGTTTACTTCCAGCTTCATGCATTCAATTCACTATACAGGGGATTTGAAACACGATTCTCCACAAGCACTACACACATTTATATGTAAAAGGAAAGTACTATACCAGGCAGGCTGCTTCTCTATCCCAATCGCAATTGCTGCACAATACCCGGGGGAACACACAGCAGATTCAGTTCCTGACAGACTGAGCACGATTCAGCAATTTCTCCAGTCTTCTACAGGGTGAGCCTGGTTTCTACTCTTCAGATCTCCTTGATTCTCTTCACAGGTCGGATTCAGTCTGAACAGGCGCTTGCACAAGCTGCAAACCAAAACTTAGGGCCTTACACGTGCTTGCTGTGTGGAACTATACAGCACAGAAGTTCACAGCTCCTTGCCTCTTCACTGCCCCCAAACTGATCTGATCTTTTCAATAGACAGAGCCGGTCATTTCCTTTGGGTCCTTCCAGTTCAGTTGGCTGGTTTGGCTGTCACTCACAGTAAACTCCCCCTGTTGGTGGAAAAAAGGCGCCGAAGTCCAAACTACAATTCCCAGAAGCACTGGCCATATATTACATTGGTGGCTGGCTCCACAATGAGAGTCTAAGTTCTGATTTGCCAGCAGCAGGCTCCATTTCAAAGGTCCTCCCACACTGATTGGTCCAGTTCAGCAGTTCAAAACCAGAATGGGGGACTAGGCAAACACAGTTCTGACTGCAAAGAAAAGCAGGTCAGACAAACTGTATTTTAATTATTACTCTAAATGATTTCTGGCATACAGTTACATCTTTGAAAAGTGCTCACTCTGCCCACTTAGTGATGGCAGAAACGGAGCTATTTGGCAGCAGCTCGAGTGGGACTCAAGCAGGGAAACACACAGACCCCCATCCAAATTAATTATGTCTGCAGGCAGACAGCTCTTAAAGAGATAGTACCAGAGACTCTAAAAGCACTCACAGATAAATGGCTTAGATGCCGAACACCATCCAGGCTTGGAACATTCAAGCAAGCTCCTGGAAGACTTTTGGGAGCCCCCATTTGCAGGGGGGTTACAAAAGAGACCCACAAGAGATTAATCTGCAATGGAGATCAGCTGGATTCGATCTGACTAGTCTGATTAGCTGAATGTTCCCATGGCAATCGGACACTAGCATGATTAGTTTGCCTTTTTTTTTTTTTTTTTAACAAGCCCTCCACCATCTCTCGCTCTCAATTTAGATATACACAGGGATGCAGGCCAAAATGAAACCAAGTCACAATAAATTGTATGTTAATAATTTTATTCAGCTCTAAAACACACAGTTAACCATATTAAAGTCAAAGCTGCTATCCTGTCCCCTTTAAATCAGTTTTGTATTGAAAACTGTAGCCTTTTCCCTAGCATTTACATTTTTAAAGAGGGACTACGGTCAAAATTTCTGGCATCAGTAAATTTCAGAACTTGGATCAGCATTAGGGTTGTCAGAACCCTCTGAAGTTCTGGGTTCTAGTTCTAGTCTAGAACTTTTGAAAAAGTTCTGGGTTCTAATCTTTTTTAGAACGTTTTAGAACTCAAACCCTATTTTTTTATTGTGCTGCCAGTAATGAAGATAGTAATAAAATACATGTAAAGGAAAAACTGTTCAATATAAGGGGGAGAGAAATTATCATGTGTGACATTGATAGGAATACAACTAGGTTTATCTATGGTTTCTTCTGTTTGCTAAAGCCAGCAACTTAATATGTAACAGGCCCACCCACCCACCCATATGTTAAAGTTTTCCTGCTGCAGCTGCATCATAGTTCCTTAGTGAAAGAAAGAGGCACATTAGCCATTTATGTACTCAGTTATATATACTATCGTCATGAATTATGAGAAAAATTAACTGATATGACCTAATTTCAGCTATTTGCTGCTTTCTGTTTTAAATGAGTAAATCAAAAGTTGCTATGTTTAAAGAAAGCTTTTATAACAAAGTCAAGCCAAGTACAGCAGCAGCATGTGGAACTGTTGCAAAACATATTATGTCGTAATGTAGTCAGTCAAGACATTTGAATAAAAAAATATGCCAGTCATTGTTGCTGGCAAAATGCATGCAATTTTCTAAGATAATGCATACATATACCAACATTTTTGTTGGCAAATTGAAGTAATACATACAACTTTCTAAGATGATGCATTTTTGCAGCTGATACTTCAATAAAATCTGTATTTCAGTCACATAAATAAAGAAAGTGGTTTCCTCACCACATACTAACTTAAGGAACATTTAATGTAGCTGCAGCAGTTGGCATGTGATGTTTAAGGGACAGTGTCTGTCAACCCCATTATGTATCAAATTATCACTACTTGTAAAGCAAAAACAGTTTATGATAGGTCACATTCTGTGAAAACTGCTGATGCAGATTTTCTTTTATTTCTGATTCCTTTATTCTTTTTTTAAAGGGGACAAGACAATTGTGCTAGGTGGCAGCAGTTTGCAATGTATTTAATAAGAATATATATTATGTGTACAGTAGGTTCGGTCTGTTATCATTTTTTTCCTCACCATCCCCAGCCGATCACGAATCTGTAAATGAAAGGACTAAAACAACACCCACCTTTCACCCCATCACCCATTCCACTTTTCTTCCACCACCTTCATCTGTGCAGTAGCACCATAGCACCTCACACCCATGTTAAAACCAACCCACAACCCTCACCCATGTACTAGCATCCATTTTGGTTTATGGCTAACATTCTGTAATTGAAAAATAATAAACAGCTACCAATTAGAACTCATTGTTTTGTCCTCTTTAAAATTGAAAAATAGACCTCAGTCCCAGCCCATACTGATGCACATACAAAGTCACAGAAGGTAAATCCAAAAATATATGTTTTCACTTTAACTATAAATAATATGATACAGAAAGGATTGATGTGACAGTGTCCCTTTAATGCCAAATTTGGACCTGTTCCCGCTGATGTTAAAATTGCCCTGTATATAAAACTTGTTGACTTTAGTTTAGACCCTAGCTACAAAGCTGTTTGCCATGAAATGGTGAAAGTTTTGGGGGTTATATAGTCCAAGGTAGTAGATCGAGAAAGGAGAGAGACAACCAAAGTCATCACAGTCTGTAAAAGTTTCCTTTTTGGTGCAGAGAGAGTATTTACCAGCCACCACCATCTGAGTTGTCATCACCATCAACATCCACAACATCAATCACTTCAGGATCAGTTTGTATACTCTTGTAGGGATACGAAAATCTTGACTTATTAACTTTAATAAAAGTTAACGTGTGTACATTTTCTGGCAGCAACCTATTTCTGGTGTCTGTCACAATATTGCCAGCTGTACTAAACATGCGTTCTGAAGAGACACTTGTTGCAGGACAACCAAGATATTTACAGGCTTCATCATACAGCTCTGTCCAAATTGACTTTTGATCTCCAGTATTCAAAAGGGCATGCATCAATAGGAATAGGCAGTTCTTGCAGGTAACTGTCTACCATGATGGACAGAGACTGCTCAGAAGAGGAATCAGCAGAAGCTGGTATGGCAGCAATTTGGGAAAGGTTTTGCCACAGATTTAGCTTGCTACTAAGGATTGAAGAAGTGGCAGTTGTGGAACAACTACTGTTAATGTTTGGTGACTTTTCCAGTTCTGTATCCCTTTGTGAAGATGAACCTGCATGTTGTGGAGATGACAACCTGAGGGTACTGTGTGTGTCTGTGTTTGACTCCTGTGAGTGCTGGAGCTCATCTAGCAACAGACATTTGTACTGCTCTATATCATCTGTTTTTAGAAGATGTATAGCATTGAACCTGGGATCTAAGAGAGTTGCAAGGATGTAGTGTTTTGATTTCGTCATTGCAACTAATTTGTCATTGGTTTTAGCTGCTCATTCTCTTCTGAGATTCCCGTGATACAGGTGACATGTTGTCTGCGCTCAGATCTGTCTTTTTCTATTTGTAGATTTAGAACACTAAGATGATGTGAAATGAGCATTATGAGTGGGATAACCTGAC
The DNA here is from genome assembly GCA_016271365.2 of Neoceratodus forsteri. Taxonomy (NCBI): domain Eukaryota; kingdom Metazoa; phylum Chordata; order Ceratodontiformes; family Ceratodontidae; genus Neoceratodus; species Neoceratodus forsteri. The sequence goes on from CM057454.1 coordinate 1,158,936,256, forward strand.
TCACAGATCGCCTTCAGAAGACATGTCCTTGTAGCTGTCTCAAAAGGAGCTAGGATGCAGCACACTGTCTCCATTAATTTCCACTGCAGCACAGACAGCATAATGCCATCTCCAGTAATGTAACTGAGCAATACTATGTACAGCTTGCTCTTGCTCCAAGAGGCACTGCAGCATATAAAGCGTTGAGTTCCAACGAGTGGAAACATTTTGAATCAGCTTTTGCTGGGGCAGCTTGTGTTTTTTTTTGCAGTTCGGACAATGTCCGTATAGCCTTGGTTGAATGTGAAAAGTGAGTCACAATTTTTTTGCAAACAGCAATCATACCATCCACTTGTGTTTCATTGCTGAGAAATCCCGTGACAATTAAATGTAAGCAATGTGCAAAGCAAGAAGCATGCAGAAATTCTCCATCCTGTACTGCTTTCAAGATGTTGGCTCCATTGTCACTTACTATGAAGCCACATTTTAGACCATGAGAATAAACCCATTCGTCAAGGAGGTCATTTAGTTCCTGCAAGATGTTTGCAGCAGTATGACTTTGCCCAAACTTCTTTATATGCAGCAGCACCATCTTTTGGGGTGTCTTTGTTTTTGAAGAAGCACAAGAAAACGTGACCCAATGAGCGGTAAGGGACATGTAATCTATGTTTTGAGTGCTGGTCTACATATCTGTTGTGACATGAATAACCCCACCCTCCGTAGTTTTAAGTGCAAGCATCACTGTCGCTTTTAAAGCCTGATAAATGTTTGGTATTTCAACATAGGAAAAGTACCTTCGATGAGGAACATTGTAACGAGGCTCTGCTAATGTCATGAGCTCCTAAAATCCTCATGATCTACCAAAGAGTATGGGAGAAGGGTCTGCTAACAGTTCACCAATTCGGTGATTAAGATGAAGGGTCTTTGGATGATTTCTAGTAAAGGTATTCTTCCTTTCAAATGGCTGAGACAGTGTTAGCTGTTTACAACATGTCCCTGCTGGTTTATTATACACCGTGCTTCATGGGCAGATGGACGCTGGGATGGTGGACTAGGACTTATACATTCAGTGCCATCACTGGATGTGCAACTGGTACTAATGGTGCTGGCATTGGTGGTAACTAGTGATCCTAGGGCTGGCATGGTTCTGCCCGCATCAAGTTCAGACAATTCAGTATCCATTTCAGATTCCTGACCCTTCTCACATGTGGTCTGGAAGATGGAGGACATGGGTTTTGGATGATCGAGCAAAACTGAATGCTTTTTCAGATGGCGTTTAAGAGCTGTAGTGCCAAGGCATGACACAACTTTACCACGGCTTACACTCTGTTTACACAGGGAACAAATTGCTCTGCATGTATCAGTTTTACTGACAGAGAAATAATTCCACACCTCAGATGTGACAGATTTTGTTCGAGTGCTAGGAAGATTCCGGTCCAAACTCAAAGCCCACCTGCTCAACAGGAGTACTTGCCAATGCCTTAGGACCTGACCTCACGTCACCCCCCGATCCCTCTTAGGAAGGTGACCTGACTCCTAGCAACGTAGCTGTTATCCCGTGCTCTCCCTAGATCTTCATGTTTATGTGCATGCAACATGTTGTTATAATTCCTACTCTGGAGGTCTCTCTGACTGTATGTTCCAACTCTTCCTACTCTGATTGTAACCCTATGTAATCCAGCTCTGTAACACAATAAGTCATCTTTCAACTTGTACTGTTCTGTTACTTGTATGTTATTTTTGTTATTGTATGTTATTTTTACCCCCGGGTCGCCCCTGAAAGAGGGACCTCCGGGGCCCAGTGGGCCTACCCGGTCAACAAAATTCAATAAATAAATAAGATAGCTAAAGACTGTTTGTGTCTTTTCACCTGTCCTAACAGAACCTGGGACATGCTCCTTGGTGCTAGAAGAGTGGGCAGAAGACTCTGATGGATTTTCATTGCTGGCCAACACAGAAGTGGTGGATTCAATGGATATGTCCTTTTCATTGCCAACAGTGCTGGATGTATTTTGCAAGTGCGCTACCTGATTCATTGTCAGCAGACTTGCTCATTTCACTTTGTTGAGGAAGTAATGATTAATGAGACACAACAGTGTCGGACTGAGACAAAGAGCTACTGTCTGAGTCAGAGAGGGACTCACTGTCACTTGCATTATTGCTGCTAGTCACAGAGATCTTAACAGCATGAATGGCATACCTTATGGTGCCTCTCCGTGTGACCCCAGCGGCTGTACAGGTTTTCTTAAAAGGTCTCCCTTTACCACACTTCACTGTTGCTCATTTGCTGTTTGTTAAATTTTTATCATGTGAAACATTTTGGTTATTTCTGCTAGCACCAGGATTACCACTACCACCAACACCTGCTCCAACACCAGCACTAGATGCTTCATCTATGTTGGTGTCAGCCATAACAGAACCAGTATACTGCAGAGAATACACCCACACAATTCCTGTGTAAGAAAGCAACGTGATCTATGATCACTAGCTACAACTCCAAAATTTTATTTTGGCTATGTGACACTGTGATGCAGTGGACTGAAAGTAATTGAAGAATATGACTGTTTGCAACTAAAGGATCCCAGGTTCAAGGCTTACAGAATGATTGGGCTGCTGGGCATAGGCATACACATAGCAATCAAAGGGCACACAGCAGCAGGGTGATGGGCTGACCACAAGAGATGTAGTTACACACACAAACCGAGGAAAGAGATTTTTCTGTCTCTCCTCCCAACAGGGAAATATATTTCTGGGCTTCTGTCATGCATTTAAGGATAATGCCACCACACGACAACTGGCCACTGGCCCTCTCGGTAACACACAATGAGTAGGTACAGTGCAGTCAAAAGCACACAGCAGATGGGTCACCACAGGAGATACAGAGTCACACACACATATACAACCCAAGGAAAGAGATTTTCTGTCTCTTCTCCCAACAGGGAAAATATATTTCTAGGCTTCTGTCATGTATTTAAGGATAATGCCACCACACGACTGCTCAACAATGGGCTTCTCAGTAACACACAATGGGTAGGGTGCACAGTCAGCAGCCACAGCAGGGTGATGGGAACACCACAGGAGAGTACAGAGATACAGTGTAGTGGAGTCACACACACAACACACAAGTAGGGAGTACTGTAAAAACAAAAACAAAAAAAACTAAAACAGCCTGGTGTTGTTCTATCAGGAATTTTATAGGGTGGAATAGAAGAATGCTCAGTACACACACAGAATCCTCCCTCCCTGTCCTCCTGATTATTTTATTTTGTTTTGTGGAGTAGGGTATAAAGTAGTAAGTAAAAAATAAAAAAAATGCCATCAAATTCAAATGTTTCAACTTCTCAAAGACTCACACATTAAAGTTAAACTTAATTTTCCTCGAGTCACAATCTGTTTGTTTTAATTTCTTCACCCCTCTCCCAGCCATCTGATGCTCGCTGCTTCTTCCCAGTGTGAAACAACTACGCCATGCAGAAAATAACGTTTTTGAACTGTTGTTTGAGACCACGATAAAATTCTCTCAGTTTCACTCAAATACTCAGCAACTTTAACTTCCCTAGCTCTATCCGTCTCATCCTGAGTTTGAGCTTTCTCACCAACTATTCCTAAGTTCAGGCCCTTTCCTCGGTTCCCACTCCCAACCCTGAGTCCCCGGCTCCTACCTTTAGTTTTTACCCCCACCCACCCCTTAGCTTTTTCATTTATTTTTTAGTTTGCCCAATACACACGACTATTTTAATTAGCAAGCAAATTGCCAGAGCCAGAGAGCAGAGCTAGCCCAGACAGAGGGAGTGAGCGAGCACAAGCTTCTGCAGCCTGCAACCCTTTATGGCACTGGCTGGGTAAATGAATGGAGCTGCAACCGCTGGTTTACGCCTCTCCACCACCTGACCGCAGAGCAGATGGTCAGGTGGGTAACACGACTGTGGGATGAAGCACGAGGCGCGCAGTCCCACCCAGTGCAGTCCACATCAGACCTTACAAGTTTGTGCATGCCCTCATCATGCACCCCTTCCCTTTATTCCACCTCCTTTCTCCTCCTGTGGCACTGTGCTGCCTCCCAATCCCATCCTGCTCCTTCAACCTCTCTCCGTCCGTCTCCCTTCGGAGCCGACACTGAATATAGGGCTAGCATGCTTGTACTGGCGGTTGCGGTTTGTTACATAAAGATTCAAACCCGTTTGCGAACCCACTAATGTTCGAGTTCTGAATTAGAACTTGAACACCAGGGTTCGTGATGGGTTCGAATCTTTTCCGAACTAGTTCTGACAACCCTAATCAGCATAGCCCCAATCAGCCTCATGCCAAAAGATGAGCTCTCTCTAGTACTTTGTTTAAAAGTTACAAGTCATTTCACAATCCTAAATTCACTTCTGGTTAAAAAAAAAAAAAACAGTTTCAGCGAAGTGCTGATGATGATGTCATCTCAAGAACTCAGAGTCTAGTCATCCCTGTCAGCAAGCTTATAGAATCTGTTTCTTCAAAGGTTGGCATTTATGTGTAATAGTTTTCATAGACAGCAACATTCAAAGACATTGCTATTAAAACTCTGTGTTTTAGGTTTTGTAAAAAGGTTGACAAATGTGTATATTTAATTTCTTTATTTTGGTGCCTTTATGTTGTGGTCCTTTTCTCCAGGGTTGATGAATGCTGAAACATAGCACACTGCAGTGAGGTTTTAGTTTCAGTTTATTTTTTGCACTGGAAAGGCATGTGACCAAAATTTCCTGTTTTCACTGGTGAGGTTTGCAGACTGAACATAATTTTCTGATGTGGTGGAAGGCTGTGACCATTCACACCTGTCATTCAATTGAGGTGACTTCTCAGGATGGTACTTTAAAACAATCATTCTGCCTCCCTGTAAATAGAAGTGGGAGAAGTAATGCTGTTTTGAAACCTTACTATGAGTTTCTGTACAGTAGTCAACCAAGGGCCAGATAGTCAAAACGTTGCCCTAGGGCAAAAGTAGCATTGCATGGTGGGCAAAATTAGCCTAGAACCATTTGCACACCATATTCAGGGGAATAGACCCTGGGCTAAATGAGTTGAATATAGCGTGCAAATGAAAGTGTGCAAATAGGCTGAGAGTACAGTTCAACAATAGTTCAACAAATAAGACAGCTCTGAATATAGCACCTTGACAATAAAAAATTTGTTTGTGCGGTGTTTTTGGATCTCAGCAAGGCCTTCGATACCGTCACCACTGCTCACTTCTTTCCACCCTAAAAACCATAGGCATGGACTCAATCTCATTGGACTGGTTCCAGGACTACCTCTCCAATAGGCAGCAACAAATCAAGGCCGAAGGAGAGCTCTCTCCACTCAAACCAATAAAAAGAGGAGTCCCACAGGGATCCATACTGGGCCCTCTACTGTTCGCCATCTACATCAACAACTTGGATTTAGGAATCAAGGAAGCCAGTATACACCTATTTGCCGATGATATGATGCTCTGTCTAAGTCGTGACTCTCCTAGAGCTGCATGCTCAGAACTACAAAAGGAATTCAATACACTGCAGAACCAGCTTCTCTATAAAAAGCTACTACTAAATGCAAAAAAAAAACAAGGCCATGCTCTTTTCACCATCTAGCACTGGGGCCTACTCTGCTGCTGCTGGTACATTTCCTCCCATAACCACCTTACTAGGCGAAAAATCTTGAATTTGTACCTAAATTCAAATATCTGGGCATATGGCTAGACAACAAACTCTCCTTTTTGGAGCACACAGAAGAACTGATGAAAAAACTTAGGTAGAGACTTGGCCTCTTTTTCAGAATTAAACACCTCCTGACTACAGATGCAAAAAGACAGCTTGTTCAATCTACATTCCTCTCATTAATCGACTACGTTGACATTATCTATAGCCAATGCTCCATCTCACAGCTTGCAAAACTGGATGTCCTGTACCATAGAGCTTTAAGATTCATAACCGATCTCCCGTCCTCCACACATCACTGCTCTCTATACGCAGCAGTAGGGTGGCCTTCCCTGCAATACAGACGGTGTAGAAATGCAGCCCTTTGGAGACTTTGAGCCCTCACCAACAAACTCCCAGATTACATTGTTGCCTGTCTCCCCTTAAATCCTATGAGTAGCTATGACCTACAAAGCCATTCGCTAATTTCTGTGAAAATCCCAGGATCAGTAACCATTTTGGTAGGGCCGCCTTAAGCCATGCTTTGCCCACACTCTGGAATAAGATACAAAGATCATTGAGACTTAGTTCTCCTGTCGGTACTGCCCTATTTAGGACTATTTATGACAAAACATTCGCTGAAATCTGTAAGTGTTTCCATAGTCCCTAGCAGTCCTGTTGATGGTTCCCTTTCTGGTTTTACCACATTCAGCCACAAAACTAGTTCTATCCTTCCCTATTTAACTAGTCACTAATCAGCTGCCATGCTGGCCCTCGGAACCCTTGGCACCTATTTCTCCCTTACTACTCTCCTGCAGCCACTGAAGCAGGAGATACAGTCTTCACTGTGGGTCCTTCTGTAGCCTAGGACCCTCACCCAAGCACATAAATAGTTTCTGAGGGCTGAAATGTAAATAATTATACCTTTTCTATAGAGGCATTAATAAACATGATACCTTAACTTCTATGTACATGAAGGTTGTAAATACAGCAATAATGTTATGTAATGCATGTAGGTTCTTATGTGAACAATTGGAATGTATATATATCGCACCTACCATGTTGCTGTAAGTTTGTTTGTATCCTTTTGCTCATTTTGTATACTGCACCTTAATATATGTATATATAACTGTCCTTGACAGCAGCAGGTCCACCTTGTAAATGAGCTCGCTCAATGGTGATCGCCTGGATAAATAAATAAATAAAGATTTGAGAGCAGTGAAAACTGCAGCAGTGGCCCAGTGCACACAGAGGTGGAGTGAGGCAAGGCTGAACAATGTGGGCAAGTTCAACGTGTGTACTAGCAAAGCACTGGAGCTTAACAACAGCAAACAACAGTGCAGGCCAAATACTGCAGAACCATTTAATGGAACATTATTGTATGACGCTAATACGTTTGTGCGGTGCTGACATGTTTGCCTGGCGCAGTCCCACTTTCCAGGTGTTAAAGTTTGCTATATTCAAAATTGCAGTGCAAATGAGCCTACTCAGGCAGTGTATGGGCAAACAGCCACATTAGCATCTCATTACAGCCTGCTTTGCACATGTATTCCCTGCACTAAAACATGGTGCACACACGGCTCCACCTGCAGGTCGAACTGGAATTACAGGTTGGCAGCCACGTTTCTTTCTATGCTCACAGCTCCACCTGTAGGTCTGACTGGTATCACAAGTCAGTTGCAGCATTTATTGTGTGCTCACAGAACATTAGCTGCTGTCTTGGTTTGGACACAGATGCAAAGACTAATGTGGCCCAGTGGAGTAGCACCACAGGAAGGGGTGGTCATGCTGCATGCCAGAGACAAATCATTGTTCCTGCCACAGTGTTTATCAGATGGTACACTACCATAGTAGGCAATACTGTGAGGTACACAGCAATGCCTACAGTGTGTCAGGCTACGGTGACTGGTGCCATCCACATAGTGAAAAGCACAGCTGGAAGGTGTGGTCTGACAGTGGACAACACAGTCATGCCATCCTGTGATCCACATGTGCTGTACCAGTGGCATGGGATCCCCACACTACCATACACATGACTGTCCTTGTGTATAGGGATCCCGGAAAGGTGTAGGGTATATGCCCTGGGGTGGGCCACACATACCATCATACTGGCACACTGCTGTCAGGAGCAGTCCCGTCAGTGGAACATGTGCACTGCATGGATGGTCCCACTTACTATGTGGTGCAATCTGGCCACCTGTACACCCTCCTCTCAACACCCTTCATCCCCCCAGTGCAGCATGTGCCTGCTAAACTGTGTTGGTGTACCCCAGTGGTGGAACTGGAGGTGTGTGCTGCATGGACACACTGGCATGGTGTGCACTGGGTGATGGGGCACCCACTAATGCCTGGCAGGGTTAGGATCAGTGCCAGATGATGGCAACACGGACAGTGCCATCTGTGTGCAGCATGTCTCTGCCATGTATGTGTTCTGTTCATTGTTTCTTATCACCTTGTTCACCAGGTAAGCACGCTGTGCCAAGGCCTACTGTCAGAAATGACCCGGAGTCACTAACTGTGTGGCTGAGATGCAACGGTGTATCTGTATTTGCGTGGGGAGGGGGTCTATACAATGCACAAGAACACAATAAACAAATATCACATTAGGTACGTATTACATTACTATACAAATAGTTTGTTGCTGCAAGTGGTGTTCTAGCACAGTTGTAACATCTACAAGTGTTCACTTCACAGCACTGCTGCGGCATTGCATTCCACAGTTTGTGTGCCTGTGCTTATGGAGTGGCCCAGTGTGGCCGTATGCCCACACTGCTTCCTTACTGGATGCATACTGCCTTGTTCCTGCTATGTTCATGCCCTCCCACTCCTGGGTTTGCCTGGCATTAAGACCACCTTTACAAGGGTGATAATTTGCATCATGCTGCATGTTGCGCTAATGCACACTGCACCATGCTATACTTTTGAATATAATGTTGCACCTGTATGCATGTCCCTGCCCCTCACTTTGCACCATACATACATTATCTCACAGTGATGGCATTATCATGTTGTGCTGGTGCTATTTGGCCTTTTGAATATAACACTCCAGCGCAAATGTGGCGCAATCAATTTGCACCAAGTACAAAGTTTTTAATATGTGACCCCTAGTGTTTTCTCCCTGACTGGCTGTTACTTAACCTTCATTCAGACTCATCTATGTTGTATTCCATATTAAAATTATAATTTTACCAGGGCTAACACTTCCACCACTAGCAGGAATTAACACATATTAGGCCCCTGTTAAAGTGCATCTTTCATAATGGTCCAAAAAGTTGCATCTTATAGTCATTATATGCAGTACTAGACCTGAAAGGGTGTGTGCATTTGTAATTTTTGGCAAAGTTTACTCTGCCTTCCATTATTTGGATTTGTTTTTGAGCCCTGTTGCACTTACCTTTGCTGTTCAGCTGCTGGCTGCCGCTGGCATTACTATAGGGCAGAGGAGTGACTCACGCCGTGTAGTACAGTGAAGTCACAGCAATTTTGCAAGGGAAACATACCAGTACTCAATGTACATACTGTGTTCTCCCTTCCCCAATACACCCTTGTTAGCAATGCATTATGCCAAAATCCAAATGCCTTGTCCGTCCTTATGTCTTTTTGTTTTTGTAACATTGACTTTCTTCTACCTCGGTAATAAAGCATGGGGACTGAGAGAAGATAAGAGTGGCTGTCAGTATCTTCCCCAGTCCTTTTGACTTTTCATGCAAAAATTACCCCATTTTGTGAAACACAGGACATGAAACTTTCAAGAACAGGAGGCTGAGTTTCAGCTGTTAGGAAAAGATGTCTTATAAAATAGAGCAATATTTTGTTGAGAGATAGAGTTTTAGATCGAGATTTAAAGCACCTTTCCCAGTCCATTGGACTTTCATGCATATATTACCCCTTCTTGCACTGATTCTGGAATTGCATTTCATTCATTTTGCAGAATGCAAAAAATAACTGCAGAGGACAACAATGAAATACAATTCCAGAATCAATGCAAGAAATGGTAATTTATGCATTAAAGTCAAAAGGACTGGCAAAGGTGCTTTTTAAAACTTATTATTAAGTAAGTAAGTAAAATTTATTTTTAAGCGCTTTTCAGAAACCAAAGCGCTGTACAGGTGGACAGACATTTAATTACAGAATATAACAATAACAATAATAATAACAATAAGATCACAGTAAAAATCACTCTCCATACGCCTTCAAAAATAGATACGTTTTAACTCAGACTTAAAACTCTCGACGGTCAGGCAGCTTTGTATCCGACGAGGTAGAGAATTCAGGTGGGGCTGCCTAAGAAATGCACGTGCCCCAGATGTTTTAAACGAACCCTGGGAATCTCTAGCAATCCTCGTCGGGCGGATCGGAGGAACTAGAGGGACAGTAGGGAGTAAGGAGATCTTGTGAGGTACTATGTCCTGTTCATGTAGGGCTTTATAGGCCAGTAACCTGACCTTGAAGGTGATCCGCCGATTGAACCGCAGCCAGTGCAGTCCGCGCAGCACAGGCATAATATGACGGTTTCTGGATGTCCCAGTCAAAGCCTGGCTGCTGCATTCTGCACCAGCTGCAAGCGGCGGATATCAACTCTCGCAGCCCTGTAGGTACAGGCATTGCAGTAATCAAGGCGAGAAGTCACAAAGGCATGGACCAATGTAGGAAGGTCATCCGGAGGAACTAGGTGTTTCACCCGGGTGATATTCCTAAGATGGTAAAAAGAGGATTTGACAACGGATGACACCTGCAATTTTAGGGTCAAACCATTGTCAATAATAACGCCCAGGTTACGCACCCAGTCTGAGGTTGAGAGCTGGGCACCATCCAGCCATATGCCCGAAGGAAGCCCAGCCTTACAACCCACCTCAAGGCGACCTGGGTCCACCGCCAACACCTCAGTCTTATCCGGGTTTAACCTCAGCCAGCTGGCACTCATCCAATCCTTAATCTCGGACAGACAGCTGTTAAGCATAGAGACTGCATCTTCCTGTCCGGGATTAAGGACAAATACAGCTGGGTATCGTCTGCATAGCAGTGAAAACCCAAGCTGTATCACCTAATAATGTCTCCCAATGGCAGCATATAGATAGCGAACAACATGGGTGCCAGAATGGAACCTCAGGTGGTACCCCACAGACAGGAAGATGGCATCAGAGGAATAAATTCCAGTGACAACCTCTGTCTCCGGCCCGTGAAGAAAGATCGAAACCAATGCAGAACTGTACCAGACAGTCTGCAATAAAGCCGCAGGCATTCCAAAAGCACACCATGGTCCACAGTATCAAATGCTGCAGAGAGATCAAGAAGGACTAAAATAGTACGATCCTTTCGATCTCTCGCAATTAGGAGATCATTTAAAACCCGGACAAGAGCAGTCTCAGTGCTATGTCTTTTCCTAAATCCTGATTGAAGAGTATCATAGATATTGTGGTTTGTAAGATGGTCATCCAGTTGTAGCGTAACCACCTTTTCAATAACCTTACCCACAAAGGGCAGGTTAGAGACAGGTCTGTAGTTAGCTAGACAGTCCGGATTCAGTGAAGGTTTTTTCAGGAGTGGTCGAACGACTGCCTCCTTTAGGGGATCAGGAAAGACCCACCGCTCCAAAGATTTCCAGACAATTTCAGCAAGGATTGGGCAAATAGTATCTACGCAGCCTAATAACAGTGACGTAGGGCCCGGATCCAAACTACAGCTGGTTGGGCGTAAAGTCTGGACAATCCTCACAATATCCGTGAATTCCGGCTTACCAAAGTCAGACCAGGTGACACAGGTGTTTGTTTCCCCTCGCCGATCTCCGCAAACCCTTAAAGAGTGAGCCTGGCTGATATCAGACCTAATATTGTTTGGTCCACCCCCCGACTGTTGGTCGAGCGGTGGCCTTGATTTCTTGTGGTCGGAATTCTAGGTCATAGTGAAATGCTTAAAAGAGATTGTCCCCATTCGGTTCTGTGGAGCGGGCCCCTGTGCTCTCCATTTTCTGACGTCGGGGTACGTGCAAGCGAGGGGGCGTGTCTGGTGATTCGGGGGGTGTCGGCGTTCTTGCTGTCAGCTCCACGGAGACAAGTGGGATCTGCTGTGTTTTTTGAACGGGGCAGGGATCGGTGAGATTTTTGATGGCAGGCAGCTTGGGGCCGGGTAAGCTATCTTATATGCTTGGGGGGACCAGAGGTATGAAGCTGCTCTTTGAAATCATGTATTTCTAACCCCATGATTTCCTCCTCTGACCGCCAGAGGGCAGTCTTGTAACAGCAAAAACTGTCTAGCCTTTCTGAGGCACAAGCTGTCGGAAAGGGACACTTGGCACTGCCTTCTCTTCCCAGTGTGTGATAACCCAGGCTTGGAACACGAACCTGTGTCATCAGTATGGCACACCTTATTAGGCCATTCAGTGACCTGAAAGAAATGTTTTCATTTAGACTTTTATTCCCTGCTTGGCTGTGATCAGTTGTAGACTATACCTTATGAACAGGGTGCTGAGCTACACTCATGTATTTACCCAACCTGAAGCTCCTGAGACTTGCCAGTAATGTCACCCCTGCTCTAATCCAGCTCCAAGACTGTCTCCTCTTCCGCTCCCCATATTTTTCCCTCTGTTTGTAAATAACTTCTTGACTACTAGCTCTCTTCGTCCTTGAACCTTGTTGCTGACCATCCACTGTTGTTTTGCCAATTACCACCCCTGACCTTCCTTCTGTCAGTCTTTCTAGTTATGTTTGAACATTCCTCACATTTCTCTCTATATAACCTTACTATCTTATTAACCCTTTCACTCCACAGGTCGGGTCCATGGTTTCTGCACTTATATATCTTACTGCCATTATCTGTATAATGCTTGCCATTATTTTTTGTTGTTTATACGCATTGTATTTTTGTAGCACTGCTGTACTGTTCCTCTATTTTGTACTATTGTACCCATGTTGCTGTTGTTGTTGTTCAACTGTTCTCCTTTTTTTTGTACTCTCCCGGGTCGTGCCTGAAAATAGTCATTTTATGGCTAGTGCACCTACCCGGTTAACAAAAACTAAATAAAAAAAAAATAAAAAATAATGCTAGCAATCTTATCAGTGAAGAATCAAGCAAGCTCATCACACTTTATTTGTGAAAAATCTCTTCCAGACTGTAGACAGAGTGGATTGCACATTCTGTCGACAGTCTGAAAGAGTTGAGCTGGTCGGTTCCGCGCCGCAGCAATCTCCCTGGACAGGAATTCTGCCTTCTTACAGGTGATTGCTGATTGATAGATACCATAATGATCCATCAACCTAAGTCTGTCAGCATCCAGGCCAGACTTCCATGCCCCTCTCTAGCCTTCGCCCCTCTCCTTAGTTCCTTTAGGACTCAAACCATGAGTCCTTGGGCTGAGTGAGTGGCGAACATGGACAGGAGCAACTAGGTCCATGGCCTCACTCCACCACCTTATTATAGAAAGGCTGAGGTCCCTGGACCCATGCTCTCGCCTGGAAATACCCGATAGGTCCAGTACCGCTAGTAGACCCTCTGGAGTAACTCCCTTAAAGGCGAACTGGACCATCTCCGAGGCAGGCCTATTAGGGGTGCCCCAAAGCTGAATCTTATGGTGTGATGGTCCGTCCACACATTGGTTCCACCCCAGATGTATAACCTCCAAATCCAGTAGGAACACCAGATCCAATGGTGACCCATATGGGTAGCAGAGGTAACTACCTGTGACAGGCCCAACATAATCATAAGTTGGAGAAGTTCCTACCAAGTGCGAGTTCATCGTCGACCCAGGCATTGAAGTCACCCAGTAATAACCATCTGGCCACCCCATGCCATGTCGACGACGGGTCCACGAACTCCTTCAGGAATTCTCCACCGTCACCGGGTGGATGGTAGATGAGGAGAATCCTGAACCCTGCACCTGCTGCCAGGATACACTCAAAGGATCTAGTGTTGCCCACTGGCACATCCACAAGATTCAGATCTGTTCTAAAAAAGATGGCTACTCCCCCGCCCCTACGGGGCAGACACTGACAAACAGTAGTAAAGTTACCAACATTATACAATACTAGTAGCAATATACCTACCAACAGCACAGTAGAGTAGCACCCCAAATGGTATTAGTAACCTGAAGGCATGCTGACTCTGCATTCAGCAACCCTGGAGAAATGGACCACATCAAAAAGGCATTAAAAATATGAATTTGTCAACTTTGTTCCAAAACCTGAAATGCAGATAGTTTTTTATAGAAATGTCTTTAGAATGTTGCTACCTCTTTTATTTGTAAAAACCATTGCACACTATTTTTAAATTTTGGAGAAAAAGGTCCTGTAAGCTTGCTGACAGGGAAGACTAGACTGTGAGTTCTGGAGATGACATCAGCAGCAGCTCTTCACTGAAACTAGCTTTTTTGAGCAGACAGTGAAATCAGGGTTACAAAACAGCTCATAACTTTAAAATGAAGTAACACAGAAACCTAATTTTTGATATGTGATTTATTGGGGGTATACTGATTCTAATTCTGCAAAGTAACACTTTTGGCTGGAGTCCCTCTTTAATATAGAACTTACAGTCCTTGGGAGCAAGCAGAGTGGACAGACCCATCCAAGGTGAATACGAATAGTCTTAGGGAACGTACGAACATACGAAACTGCCAGCAGAAACAGGCCTATCGGTCTATCCAGTCTGTCTGATTGTGAAGGGACAAATATTCACTTCACAAAATCACATTCGCTTTAAGTACCAGTCATCTTTTTTATGATATACACACAATGAAATCATATTAAGAAAAAAGACTAAATTGGTGGCACAGAAAAAATGTCCTGTTACAACAGCTCTCACAAAAAAAGCTGCATGCTGAGGGTCGTATTGAGCCATATTGTAGTTTCTGAAGTGGTTTGTGTAAGTATTTTAAATTTACAACATCCTGCTCACAGTTTCCAGTTCCTGTGGTGCTCCAACACTGTCTGTGCAGTCCCACCCACAAAATAGCATTTTAATAATGCCAAGTGTGGAACGGGGCTGCAGTTGATGACCTTGAGTGGGGAACAGGGCTGCAGCTGACGGTACCACATGGGGAACAGGGCTGCAGTTGATGACACCATGTGGGGAACAGGGCTGCAGCTGATGACACCATGTGGGGGACAGGGCTGCAGCTGATGGTACCACATGGGGAACAGGGCTGCAGTTGATGACACCATGTGGGTAACAGGGCTGCAGTTGATGACATCATGTGGGGAACAGGGCTGCAGTTGATGGTACCATGTGGGGAACAGGGCTGCAGCTGATGGTACCACATGGGGAACAGGGCTGCAGTTGATGACATCATGTGGGGAACAGGGCTGCAGTTGATGGTACCATGTGGGGAACAGGGCTGCAGCTGATGGTACCACATGGGGAACAGGGCTGCAGTTGATGACATCATGTGGGGAATAGGGCTGCAGCTGATGGTACCACATGGGGAACAGGGCTGCAGCTGATGGGACCACATGGGGAACAGGGCTCCAAATGAATGAACTGCACATGACCAGGATGAGAGGGGGCTATGTATACAGAATTGGTCTTTATTCCTATTTTATTTTTAACCACAAAAGAAAGCCTTAGCTGTGTCAGCTCATTTCTATGTATTTGGGTGGGAAGGGGGTCTATAAGGTCTTGCTTTATTGGCCGAGGAAATAAGGTATATTATATTAATTTGGAGCTATGTACTATAGGCTTTTAGTGCACCTTACAAAATATACACAACATACCCCTTACCAAGAAACAGGCAAGAATTGCATAAGTATTTTTGGCTAGTTCAACATGCAGGGATATATGCTGACATGTGCCAACCACATGCACGTTTTTATGTAAGAATTGTTTGCAAGGAAATATGTGATGATTGTGACATTTTCCTTGTATGAGCAATTTATGCAAGAAACATTTCTTGCCAATATTATGAGATACAGAACAATTGTGTGTGGGGCAACTACACTACAATATTGGTTTTACACCATGATGTGGGACTAGAACCTACAGCCTTGTGGTTGCAGAAGATGGCATGAAACCTTCTGAGCCACTGGCACTGTGCTACTCAAACATCTTATAAAAAGTACAGGGCTAGCAATTTGTTTTAAAAAGTGGTGTTTCCCATGGAACCCCATTTCCCAAGATCAGGTATTCCGTGTAGAAAATTGGTATACCAGCCCTTTTTTTCTGTATACCACTATATTTTGCTTGTCCCAGTTGTGTTTGGAATTATTCATTTTTTAATTCAATGAAAGTGTTTTACGGAAAGAAAAAAAAAATAATGACTGCAGCGATTGATTTTTGCTTGCCCTACCAGCAGATTTTTACTAAGAGGCGATCTTGCTGCATTGAAAAATTGGAAGTACCTGTACTTTGATTTAACTACTGAGAAGCTATGATATTCTTTGCTTGTCCTGTGTGCCGTAAAACTGAAGGTGGACAAAGCAATGGGTCCTGATGGAATTCACCCCAGAATTCTAAAAGAATTAAGGGAGGAACTAGTGAAACCACTGGCTACTCTTTTTAATAAATCATGTGAGGATGGTGTGGTACCCGAGGACTGGAGGAAGGTGGATGTGATTCCCCTTCACAAAAGTGGGAGCAAGACAGAGGCAGGAAACTACAGACCTGTCAGTCTGACCTCTGTGGTAGGGAAAGTGATGGAGTCACTTCTGAAGGAAAGAATAGTTGAATACCTAGAGGCCAGTGGAGCACAGGACCCAAGGCAGCAGGGGTTCACAGTGGGAAGGTCATGTCAGACGAATCTAATAGATTTCTTGGACTGGGTGACCAAAGTAGTAGACCAGGGAGGGGCTGTGGACATGGCCTACCTAGACTTTAGCAAGGCATTTAACACAGTCCCACACAAAAGATTAATAGTCAAATTAACCAGCCTGGGAGTGGGACCAGGGTGGCAGCCTGGATAAAACATTGGCTGGACAACAGGACACAGAAGGTAATTGTAAATGGAGTCCACTCTGAGAAGAAGGGGTCACTGGTGGGGCACGCAGGAGTTCAGTATTGGGTCCAATCCTTTTAATGTCTTCATCGAGTGACATTGCAGGAGGTTGGAAGGAAAGTATGCCTTTTGCAGATGACACAAAGATCTGCAACAGGGTTGATACACAAGAGGCGTGGAAAGGATGAAAAGGGACTTAGCAAGGTTGGAGGAATGGTCAGAAGTATGGCAGCTAGGATTCAATGCAAAGAAGTGCAAAATAATGCACCTGGGAAACAAAACCCAGGGAAGAATACACAATGGGTGGGAGGTAGTAACAACAACAAAAAAGGAAAGGGCCTGGGGGTAATCATATCAGATGACCTTAAGGTTAGCAAGCAATGTGAGAAGGCAGTAGGGAGGGCTGGGGGTATACTGGGATGTGTAGGGAGGCATCATGAGCAGAAAACAGGAAGTTGTTATCCTCTGTACAGACAGTTGGTGAGACCCCATCTGGAGTACTGCGTCCCAGTTCTGCAGACCCCATCTCCAAGAAGGGACATAGAGACAGGATAGAGGCAGTCCAGGAGGGCAGCTAAAATGGTGCAGGGTCTGCAAGAGAAGCCATGAGGAGACTAAAGGAGCTTATATATATACCCTTGAGGAAAGAAGGGAGAGGGGACATGATAGAAACTTTAAGTACCTCAGTGGAATCAACAAAGTCCAAGAGGGTAGCATCTTTTAGAAAAGAGACTTGCAAGAAAAGGGACACAATTTAAAGATAGAAGGAGGCGGTTCAGGGCAATGTGAGGAAGTATTATTTCACAGAGAGGGTAGTGGATGCATGGAACAGCCTTCCTGAGGAGGTTGGGGTCTAAAACTGTGGGAGAATTCAAGAATGCATGGGACAGACATAAGGCAATTCTTGTGGGGGATAGGAAGAAATAGGCTGTTGGTTAACTAGGATCTGCGGCCTATCCTGTAGGTAGGGAAATGGGCAGACTAGATGGGCCTAGTGGTCTTTATCTGCCGTCAAAGTCTATGTTTCTATGTACATGAAAAATGAGACTGGGTACAGCTAACAGCTGACTGTGCTGTGATGGTCTAATCTTTAAATGACTAAACATTAAACAGTGCACCCATGCTTAGACACAACATATTATGTTTTTTAAATAATCAAGGCACATCAGCTGGTAGTTGTATCCAGTCTCACTCAGTTGTCGTGTATAGCACACAGGACAGGGAAAGAAAACCACAACTTCAGTAGTCAATCAACTACAGGTATTCCCTTTTTCACTGTAGCAAGATAACCTCGTTATACTACTGCGAATAGAGCAGGCAAAATAAAAAGCTGCATATTAAATCGGATCACTTCCCCTTTGTTTTGCATCATACTAAAGAGGAAAATCATTGCCCAAACTGCACAGTTCTGCCTGTTTTTGTACCTTTTCACATTTGTGGAAAACCTGCACTGTCAGTTCAAATTAAAACTTTCAGACTTCTGTCCGATCAGGCTCACCCTCATAATCTGTGCTTAAGTGCCATCCTCCATGAAAATGGGAAAACTTGCACCCTTTTTAACATTAGAAGCCTCTATGCAGGTTTTTCGGTGTCAAATGCCACTGACCAGAAACATTGTAAGGGCAGCAGTGTTGACTGGTGGAACGGCAATTGCCATGTGGAGGACCCCGAGAAGTCCTTCCTGCTTGAAGGTGGTTGGTGCCTTAACATTCAAGTTCTGTGGTGCCAAATAAGACAGCGCAGCGCATACAGCACCAACCGAGCCCAAGACTGAGCTCATGTTTTGTGCCCGCGTTGTTTCCAATGTAGTCTTCAGGGAGAATGCACTGTAAATGGTGTGAAAATTGGCTGCAGAAGGGGGAGAAAAAACTCTGTAGACCACGTGGCACAAAACAGCAGGGCACAGAATGGTATACAGCACGGATTGCCGGCAGACAGTATTTGGTGCTCCATGCATGATTTTTGGTGTGCGTGGAACACCAAATAGCAGTGAATTTCAAGCCCTGAAGTATGTAAACAGATATGCAAGTAATAATCTTGGCACAGTCTTCCATATTTTTTGCAGTTTTAGAAGAAAATGGTCAGGATATTGGAATGTGTTTCTAGCAATTGCTAAACAGCTTCACGACTCACTAATGACACTTTGCAGGCCCAATGCAGTGAAGGACCACAAAGTGCCATATTGGATGGCATGGTTAGTGAGTCACTGACACATTTGTGACTGGCTGTAAAAATATGCTGGTGTGACTATGTAAAGCAGCTGGTGGTGCTTTGTGTCTAGTCATACGGCCATAATGATGTGTTTGGAGGGACAATAATTAGCCATCAGTATCATGATAATTACCACCTCCCAAAATCAGTCTAATTTTTATTTCATTTTTTTTTTCATCAGGAAAGACAGACTTAGCTCTGTCAGCTCATTTTCATTTATGGTGTATGTGTGTTACAATGTCTTGCTTTATTGACCGGGAGAATATAGTAGTATGTTAGCAATAAGACAAAGAACCTCTGTGTGTAAACACTGAGGCAAGGGTTACCCCAAAGGGCATTTGGCTGGGAAGCCAAGTTTCAAGAAAATATAAAATCACACATGCCCCCACAATGCAAAGCATCATGGGCTACATATGCAAATCACCACAGAATGTTAAGCTGGTCCTGGTATGGGTTTATAGGCATTTAATGCACACCTGAGGTGTATTATAAGGCACGACGCCACAGGCCTAGTGTGTCCTCACAGCATTCCAGGCATGCAGTAAACGCCTATAAACCCATACCTTGGAATGGGTTATTGCACTTATAACATGGGTTATGTCAAAAATAAGGGAAACTGGGACGTAAACATACCAGGATACACTATCTACAGGAGGGACAGGGAGGGTAAAAGATGAGGAGGAGTAGCTCTTTACATAAGGGAACGAATCAAAGCAACAGAACAAAAGGGTAAACAGGGAGGAGAAGAAGCACTGTGGGCAAATTTGGAGACCGGCAATGGCACCAATCCGCACAGGGGTCGTATACAGACCCCCTTCTCAGGGGAAGGAAATGGACAAGAAAATGATAGAAAGTATACTTAGAATGGCAGAAAAAGGGGAGATATTGCTGATGGGTGATCTGAATACGCCAGATGTTAACTGGAGTGTAATTGCAGCAGCCACTTCGAAGAGTGGGGTTATTCTAGATGCCCTACAGGGGGCATGCCTTAGACAACTAGTATTGGAGCCCACTTGAGAGGGAGCAATCTTAGACCTCGTTCTCTCAAATGGAGATGAAGAGAGGATCACAGATGTAGAAGTGGGTAGCCATCTGGGAACTAGCGACCGTCGAACAGTATGGTTCACAATAAACACAGCAACAGAGTCAAGCCATACAATGCAAAAGTACTGGACTTTAGGAGGGCTGACTTTGCCAAAATGGGTGAGTGCCTAAGGAATGCACTAGCAAATGGGCAGGAAGAAGGGGTGGAAGAACAATGGGGCATAATAAAAACTGCCATCACAGAGGTAACAAGCCGTTGTGTGAAGCAAATAAACAAAACAAAACGATGTAAGAAACCATTATGGTTCTCAAAGGAAGTGGCAGTGAAGGTTCAAGAGAAGAAGAAAGCATTCAGGAAGTACAAGGAATCACAGAAGGAACAGGACAGAGAACTGTATCAGTTAAAGCAAAAGGAAGCTGGGAAGGCAGTCAGAACAGCAAAGGCCCAAACCGAGGAAAAGAAGCCAACTCAGTTAAGAGGGATAAAACCTTTATAGGTACATCAGGAGTGAAGGAAGACCAAGGGAGGGATAGTGAGGCTTAATAAAGGGAGGGAGGGTGGGCAGAGGGTGACTGTGAAAGGCAGAGATATTAAACAAATATTTTGCTCAGTATTTACAAAGGAAGAAGGAAGGTACCTAAAACAAACAGTAGAAACACTCTGGATACAGAAGTTGATACCAGCCCATTTACAGAAGAAAGGGTTCTGAAAGAACTCTTAAAACTGAAGGTGGACAAAGCAATGGGGCCTGATGGGATTCATCCCAGAATTCTAAAGAACTAAGGGTAGAACTAGTTACACCACTGACTACCCTCTTTAACAAATCATGTGAGGATGGGGTGATACCCGAGGACTGGAGGAGGGCAGATGTGATTCCCCTTCACAAAAGTGGGAGCAAGGCAGAAGCAGGAAACTACAGACCTGTTAGTTTAACCTCAGTGGTAGGGAAAATGACGGAATCACTTCTGAAGGAAATAATTGTCGAGTATCTAGAGGGGCACAGGACCCAAGGCAGCATGGATTCACAGAGGGAAGGTCATGCCAGACAAATCTGATAATTTCTTTGACTGGGTGACCAAAGTAGTAGATCAGGGAGGGGCTGTGGACATGGCTTACCTAGACTTTAGCAAGGCATTTGACACAGTCCCACACAAAAGATTAATATACAAGTTAGCCAGCCTGGGAGTGGGTCCCAAGATGACAGCCTGGGTAAAGAATTGGCTGGAGAATAGGACACAGAGGGTAATAGTAAATGGAATACACTCTGAAGAAAGGGGGGTTACTAGTGGGGTACCACAGGGTTCAGTATTAGGACCAGTCCTCTTCAATGTCTTTATAAGCGACATTGCAGAGGGACTGGAAGGAAAAGTATGTCTCTTTGCAGGTGACACAAAGACCTGCAACAGAGTTGATGCACAAGGTGGGGTGGAAAGGATGAGAAGGGACTTGGCAAGGTTAGAGGAATGGTCAAATGTATGGCAGCTTAGATTCAGTACTAAGGAGTGCAAGATAATGCACCTGGGAAACAAAAACCCAAGGGAAGAGTACACAATGGGGGGTGAGATACTAACAACCACAAAAATGGAAAGGGACCTGGGGGTAGTCATATCAGATGACCTAAAAGTGGGCAAGCAATGTGAGAGGGCAGCAAGGAGGACTGGGGCGATACTCAGATGCAGAGGGAGAGGCATCACCAGTAGAAAACAGGAAGTTATTATCCCTCTGTACAGACAGCTGGTGAGACCCCATCTGGAGTACTGCGTGCAGTTCTGGAGACCCAGTCTCTGCAAAGACATAGACAGGATGGAAGCTGTCCAGAGGAGGGCAACTAAAATGGTCCAGGGTCTACACTGGAAGACATATGAAGAGAGACTTAAGGAGCTTAATATGTATAGCCTCGAGGAAAGGAGGGAGAGGGGGGACATGATAGAAACTTTCAAGTACCTCAAGGAATCAATAAAGTCCAAGAGGTAGCATCTTTCAAAAAGAGGTGTGCAAGAACAAGGGGCACAATTTGAAGATAGAGGGAGCTCAAGAGGTAATTTAAGGAAGTATTTTTTTCACAGAGAGGGTTGTGGATGCATAGACGGCCTTCCGGAGGAGGTTGTGGAGTCAAAAACAGTGGTGGAATTCAAGCATGCATGGGACAGTCATAAGGCAATTCTAGGGGTGGGGTAGGAAGAAGTAGGCTGCTGGTTAACTAGGATCTGCAGCTTATCCATTAGATAGGGAAATGGGTAGACTGGGTGGGCCAAGCGGTCCTTATCTGCTGTCAAATTCTATGTTTCTATGTAACTCTCTTGACGAGGTGCCTTTGTAAATGAGTCTTTGACTCAAAGGTCTGTAAACCGATGATCTAATAAATAAAACCCACAAAAAGTTTTTTTCCTCATGTTTAAAGATTAAAAAAATGTACTGTGTCCTGCCGCCTTGCAAAATAGTCCCTAACAAAAAATGCACATGTCCTTGCTTTTTTGCATGTAGAAATGTCACATATATGGTAGTGACATGATCTGTGACATTTCTTGTGCATAATATGCACTGGTACCATGGCTGTGACATTTCATTTGCCCCCCCCACATGCTGTGTGTGTGTGTGTGTGTGTGTGTGTGTGTGTGTGTGTGTGTGTCTGTCTGTCTGTCTGTCTGTCTGTCTGTCTGTCTCTCTCTCTCTCTCTCTCTCTCTCTCTCTCTCGCAGCAGAATTAGATTTATTTATTTAGTTTTTGTTGACCATGTAATTGCACTCGACAATTTCTTACCTATTTTCAGGCACGAACCGGTGGGGGGTACAGATGGATGTTAACTGACCTTGAACCAGATTAAGCTGTTGGTGGTATTTTTAGTGAATGGGGGGTAATTTGGCCAGGGCACTGGGGGAAATTCTCCTATGGAGCAGTAGGGGGAACCCTTGGCTGTTTACAGATGGCCACTTGCAGTGAGACAGCAGAAAGGATGGAAGCATCTGAGGCAGGGGGACGAGCCTCTTCCCCTGTCCTCTGTCCACAAGAGGCTCAAATAAACGTTAAGTTGGCAGACTATATGGAGAAAAATGAGCATGGAGAAGATATTTTTCTGTCAGTAGAGGATTTAAGTAAAATCAAAGGAATCGAAGGCATGGAGCCAGATTTACATGGGAAGAATGTGTCTACAAATGAGAAATGGGAGGAAATCTTGAAAGAAATGGAAATTGCTGAGAAAAGGTTTTCTGCCTATATGGCGAAAATGCATACCAAACTAGCAAAACTCCAAGAAGATGTAAACTCTGACAAGGGGCATGGGCGTAGTTTGCCTTTGACATTTGGGGAGGCAGGAGGTGGGGCTGGGTCAGGGGGCAGGGCTGGAGCAGGGCAGGGGTGGGGCTGAACAGATTGCACGTGACTGTATAATTCTCACTGGTGGCTTTGCAGATACATACATTGTGTTAAGTTAATACAGAAATACTTTAATATAATTGCATTCTCCTTTCTCTTCGGTTAGCATAAACATCTACAATGTTCTCTGGGATCAGCTTTGCAGTCAAATCAGCTTCTATGTGAAGGAGAGCCACTGAAGAAAATCTTTCTTCTCCCACGGTTGGACGCAACCAGTTTCTAATCCGTCTCATTGCAGAGAAGCTTCATTCAGATGTGGCTGTCCCGACAGGCAAAGAGAGAGCTGAATTACTTTGTAATAGTTTGGGTAAATGGTTTGAGATATTTCTTCTTGAAGCCTCTGGAAAGTAATAGGAGATTCACTACTGGCAAAAATGTCCACTTCTGCAGCTGCAAGATGAGGATTTATGTTTAGTAGGTCTGCATACCGCTGCAAGAGTGGCTGAATGCTATTTTTGTTGCACTTTAACATTGAATCACTGGCTGCAGCAATTTCCATCTATTCTTTTGAGAATCGCCTCCCTAACTCACCAATCATGGCATCCAAAACAGATAAATATAACTGGTGATGCCAGCTGGATTTTTCAGGTTCACTTGCACTTGCAGCTGCAGCCTCTTGTTGTGCACCCTCTCTCTAACCCAAAGTGATTTGTACAAGGAAGTCTTTAAGACCTGCTGAGGTTTTTACAACCATTATTTTTGGAGCTTCGCCTGATGCTTGCTCTGTATCTTCATCTGGCACTGCAATCTTATGCTCTTTGCAGAATTCTGTAATTTCTTTCCACATTTCATTCCAGACTTCTTCAGTACTGCATTTTGTAAAGTACACGTTCATGTTTCTATTATGCAGGAAGCTTTTGCAAGCGTGATATCACTGCACTGAAGTCCTTTGTGAGCGATATGAACTACTTTCAGAATATCTTGTAAGATAATTAAGCAAGCAATAAACTGCACACCACTCATATGCTGATAGAGACCAGTTGCTTCCACAGACCACGTTTCTCCCTGTTCGCCAAGTTGTTTAAGGCACTGTATGATGGCAGTGTACTGCATTTGTACCTCAAACACACTTCTCCACTTGCATGCTCAACTACACTATCTCTCGCTGCTTTAGACCCAAAGCTTTTTGCATATCAAGAAACACTTGATGATTGGTTGGTTCAGCAAAAACTGAATACAGTTTCTCAATTACATGAAAAAAACCCACAGCAGTACGACTGACTTTACAGCATTCTACAAGGGCAAGGTTGACCTTGTGTGCCGTACAATGTACATACATTGCTAATGGATAGTCTTCTTTCAGCTGAACTCCTATAAGATGTCCTCACATTACGGATACACCATCGTAAGACTGTGCAACTATTGGCAGATTCTGCAATCCAGTTGTCTCTAAAGCTTTTTTTATGGCATTATAAATGCCATTTACATTTCTGGAAGCTGAGCAATTGATGAAGCACAAGAACCGCTCTTTAACTTCCAGGTTTTCTGCATATCTGATGCAAAAAGAAAGCAGCACTACCTTAAATGACCTGGCCTCATCTGCAAGTACAACAAAAAACAGTCTTACGCACTGCCCCTACAATTTATTTGCAAACCAATTCTGTACAAATCTGCAGTACTTCATTTTGAAAGTCAGGGCTTGTGTAGTTAAAATAACTGCCCTGCATTTTCTTTGAAGAATAGTCATATTTTGAAATAAAAATCACAGAACTGGGCACTGCCTTGGCCAGGTTCACAAACTACATCAGTGAGGCTATGGAGAGGGGTGAGCTCACTGGTGTTATTTTTGTGGACCTGTCCAAGGCATTTGACCTTGTTGACCATCGCCTGCTGCTCAGGAGCCTGGCTGCAAAGGGACTATCTTGATTATCACTAGAATAGATGAAGATTCTGGAAGGGAACTACAAGTTCTTTATGAGGGTTCAGTATCACAGAGTAGAATTTTAGAAAAAGGAGTACCTCAGGGATCAATCTTGGGACCCCTAATGTTTTCCATATTTGCGGATAATATACCAAGTAAAATTCTTAAGGCCAACACAATTTTATATGCTGATGATATCATATTATATAAAAACTCTAATTCGTTAGACGAAATTGCCCAGGATTTGTCTGAAGATTTTCAGAGTTTAGAAAATTGTTTATTGGACTTAAAATTATCATTGAATATTTCAGAAACCAAGAGTATGATGTTTGCTTCTAAACAAAAATTGGAAAAATTAGGAAATTTAAACATTTCCAGTAAAAATGGAACTAATTTGGAGCAGGTGCATTGCTTTAGATATTTGGGAATGAATCTGGATTCCAGTTTGACATTTTCAAATCATATATTGACTTTAACAAAATCAGTAAATCAAAAATCATGGGTCTTATTCAGATTACAGAATGTGTTAACTTTACAGGCAAGGAAACATATAGCCCATGGTATATTGTTATCACAATTGAATTATAACTCATTCTTATTTACAGCTTTGTCAAAAGATATGTCAAATAATTTAACAATGACATTTCATAGTATTTGTAGATTTGTCCATAGATTGTCTTATAGTACACATCATTGTACTTCATATCAAGTATCAGGGTTTCTTCCACCAAATTTGAGTTCCATTTATTCTCTCTGTTGTATAACGGACAATGTATTGAGACAAACAAATATTTCACCTTTGTGTTCCTTGAGATCAGAAAGGGAAGTTCTGAGAAACCTGAGATCAAATTCTCAAATTTGCTTAACTATGAAAATCACTAAATCTAAAATGGGTGCTCAAGCCTTTTCTATCCAAGTACCAAAATATTGGAATGATTTACCAACTGAATTTAAAACTCTGAGTAGTCATGATTTATTTGAAAAGAAATTGAAGCATTATTTGTTAAGTAGTTTGCAATGTCACTGCTATTTTAAATAATTATTATGTATTTTTGTCCAAGTGTTAACTGTCTTGTATCTTTGTATAATATGTCATGTACTGTATTTCTGTGTTAAGTAAATGTAAAAGTTATATTTTTATATATCATCTTGTGACTGTTTTACAGTCTTGGGTTGCACATGAAAAAGGGCCTTGGCTTATATGTTTACCTGATTAACAAAATAAATAAATAAATAAATAAAAAAGAACTCAAGGAAATTTCCTTTCACTTTAGATTCTTTCCCCTCATCGTGCCCTTGAAATGGTAAACCAATTTTCGAAAGTAACTTCACAGTGTCACAAACCTTTGCAAGATAATCACGGTTTCTTTCAACGAGAGTTTTATGGCTGAAAGCTTCATAGCCACTGAACCAGTTTCTTGACTAAGTTTGAAGCATTGCACCTTTTCCATACATTTCACATGAACTTGGGAAACAGCAGGTTTACACAGCTTTTCTGAGTTTTTTCCAATCTCTCACACCTTTTTTGATAAATGAATCTTCTACAGAGCCTGTCTCAGTATGAACGTGACGGCATGAAAAGCAGAATACAGCATCTTGTTGAACCAAATATTCAATCCAAGGAAATTTTGTGTAATGGAAAAAAGAAAATGAACAGTTGTGTTTCCCAAACATTGTCTTTGGAAAATCAGGCAAATTTGGTTGATTAGGCCCACTGCATTTCTCTCCAAGATCCATAGGGACAGTTGGCCTGGCCAAATCATCTCTTTCTGTAGTATCTGTGGAACTAGAAGAGGAAGGCCTACTCATAGTCGCTAGACTTGCTACCTCTGAAGATATGAGATGATACTCTTGCTGTGCACGTACTGCAACTAGTAAGGGCTCACCAGAAGAAGATAAGGCTGCGCCTGGGCCTGAAGGTGTTGTAACATCTTGCTGCTGCCGCTGTGGATCAGGGGCTGGTGATTCAGAACAATTTGTTGTTTTTCACAAAAACTTGCGAATGTCCATCATCAATTTTTATTTTAGCTGACTCAGCTGGCTGAGTTACAGCTTGCAGTAATAGGCTGAGATGGAGTGAACTTAAACCATTTAAATAGTGATTCAAAGTTAGCTCACTATGGCTAAGCGTGGCTGCTCTTAGCTCAGTAGTAGCTGTGACAAAAACGGATGCGTTAGAAAAGATATAAGAAGTTCTGTTTACTGCTGAGATTAGATATAAATCAAACATGCACAGAGGCAAACTATTTTTTAAATCATCAAAAGTGCCCAGTCCCTGGACCCTGACTCCCTGCTGCCCGTACTAGAGAGATATATAGATTTCCTCTCAGAGAGACAGACTGTGAATAGGTAGATCTGAGTAGCTCTGTTTACTGCCGAGATTAGATATAAATCAAAGATACACAGAGGCAAACTATTTTTTAAATCTTCAAAAGTGCCCAGTACCTGGACGCTGACTCCCTGCTGCCCGTACTAGAGAGATATATAGATTACCTCTCAGAGAGACAGACTGTGAATAGACCTGAGTAGTCCGACTGTTTACTGCTGAGATTACATATAAATCAAAGATACACGGAGGCAAACTATTTTTTAAACCATCAAAAAAAAGTGCCCAGTCCCTGGACACTGACTCCCTGCTGCCCGTACTAGAAAGATATTTAGATTTCCTCTCAGAGAGACAGACTGTGAATAGTCCCAAGTAGACTGTTTACAGCTGATACACAGAGGCAAACTTTTTTTTAAACCAGCAGCAAGCTGGCTAGCTGTGTCTGACGATGAGAGCAAGTAAGATGAGAAAGATCTTTTCTTCTTATTTATCTAGATTGTATTGTGTAACTAAATGTTGTCAGTCTGTTCACATTCACAGACAGTACATTTATTTCAATTTCTCCAATAATATCTATGTTAAATGCAGTCAAACAGAAACAGTGTACAGAAGAAGAAAAAAAAAATCACATGAGACTGAGAAGTCTCTACTCTCTCTCCTCTCAGTCACAAAATACAATTACTGAGAGACAAGCTGCAGCAACAAGTTTTACAGTTCCATTCTTTTTTCAATTCCATGCAGTTTGGCAGTTTCCTATATGATCCTCCAGCCGCCAGCTACCTACCCTGGGCCCTGGCCTGGACTTCCTCCTCCTACCCCCTGCTCAGCCCCAGCCACAACGTCTGATTGATGCTGCACACACAGGAACCGTCTCTGGATCTGGATGGACTCAATTCAAATTATTATTTTTTTTTTAAATCAGTATCAGTCAGTGACAGTGTACTGTTATTTACAGCAATGAACAAATGACTCCACAACAGAGATTGAACACAACCACACAAAACTCAGAAGTGACTCTTAATAGCATGCACTGAGTCCTGACAATGAACATCGTGCTGGCAGTGTACAAGGGGCAGTACTTCCGAGTCGACGACTTAGCCTGATTGGCTCAATTGCAGCTGTGTGCCTTCAGCACCACCTGCTGCCAGCCTGCCTGTCAATCGTGCCCTGCCACCAATTGGCTCTCCACTCCATCTCTCTTCTTCATGCCCCGATGCCCAGCCCAGCCCAGCCCAGGCCTGCAGCAGCGCTAGCCTAATGCTGCACCGACTCGCCGAACTGATGGCATGGCCCACTGGGGTGAGACTGCTGGAGAAGAAACTACCCTCCCCATCAACCCATTGTCATGTGATTTGTAAGTGGGAGCCCTGAGACGATCATGTGGTTCAATCCATGCTGGCTGGGCTCCCACTTACACCAACCAGTCCATGTACTGGACTCTTCTGGAGCCTGGCCATGATCTGACCCACCTCTTCCCACTGTCTGTCATTCACACACTCAGT
The DNA here is from genome assembly GCA_016271365.2 of Neoceratodus forsteri. Lineage (NCBI taxonomy): Eukaryota > Metazoa > Chordata > Ceratodontiformes > Ceratodontidae > Neoceratodus > Neoceratodus forsteri. Next base: position 1,158,965,106 of record CM057454.1, read on the forward strand.
GCTGTCTATTCTGTGCACTGACTGCACATACAGCACAGAGCAGAGCCCGAGCCTCTGAGCCACACAGACGGCCTGAGTGACTGCTGCTGCATCAGCAGCGACAGGACATTTGCGACCGCAAGTGAGCCACTGGCTTACAAAAAAATGCCAACAACAAGAAGTATGGAAATAAATTCATTTGGGTGGCCAATTCCCCCTGTGCCTCCCCCCCTGAATCTCCTCCCATGACAAGGGATACGGCCCTACTGACAGCACTCTGGATGATGCACTAACATCAAAGAGAATGGATGAGATGCGCAACCAGCTCCTACCACAGGTACAGTTTAACTCTTTATTTCAACTACCTGAGAACTTGTATAAAAAAAGGTGTGGCTGGTAGTGAAATCACTCAGAGTAAGTGCCGAAGGCCGCTGGGCTAAAACGTATCTAATCTGCGGGAGGTAGCGAGCGAAGGAGAGATGCAAGAAAAAAATATGGCAACTCCAAAAAGTGAGCAAAACGGGAGAAACACAACACAAATGGATTCAGGAGGCAGTGAAGAAAACCCTAGGGACTTTATGAACAAAAAATACATAGGCCAAATAAACTCAGGGCCTGGACAGCTGGAGGAGGGGAAGGTGATTTTCCAGACAAACAGAATGGCCCAGTCTCAAGCTGCTGTTTTCTCCTTCTCTGAGAGATCTATAAAAATTGGTGGCAAAGAGGAAAATAAATAAAAGAGCTGCAATCACTTTGGCTAACACAAATGTAGGCCTGGAGGCTTTAAGGAGGGTTCAGAAATCTGACAAACTTCACCCTGCTTTAATAACAACTGAAGCAATTGAAAAAGCACTCTTTATGAAAGCAGATCAGGCAAAAATGCTTGATCCGTTTGCAAAATGGTCACCAGAAAAAGCACTTCAGGAGGAAGGGTGGAAAAAATGGATACTGGTCAGTGGCTACCTGACCCAACTTGGCAGGAACACTCTCCCCAGACTGGCACCCAACAGAACAAATTCAGGTACCTAAAAAAGAACTAAGTACTTTTAAACCCCAGGAACTCCATCAAAAAGGAACTGGAATAAAGCTGGCTCCACTAGCACCAATAGAGAAGGAATTAGGGAACAATTCAGGACCTCAAAAAAGTAATATCTCCCCCTTAGAATAACCAAACAGAACATCACCAGTGGGAGAACCTTTTTTTTTTTTTACCAGAAAAAAATACAGGAAAAAGTGACATGAACGACCCCCCTCCACAGAGGCCTCTGTTGTGAGAACTTTTTTCCAGATCAAAAAATGAGGCCACTCCAAGTAGAAATGCAGTACGAATTTGATACAAAGGAGAGCTAGAGACAAGACCTGTCAGTCCGTCAGTACGCGGGGAAAAAACTTTTAAAAGAATCCCTTCATTTTTCCTCAAAGGAGGTTTTTGCCTTCATAATCATCTCGGGGGAAGATAATTAAGATCTAAGTTTCAGATCATCCTATAACCTAGAAATGTTTTGGCAAAAACATTACCAAGTAAAATACTCACCTTTGTGGTTCACTTTTTTAGTAATACCCTTAACAAAATCCCTCATTATGTTTGCATGCATACATGCGCAAGAAACATGTTGCGGCAGTTTGCTGCAGAAGTAGGTTGTGGAGGTGTGGCAGTGTTGTGGCCAATGCTGCCAGTGCATTTTGGGGCTTGTGTGTTAGGCACCAATAAAGGAGCAGGCTGCCTGTAACACTAGTGTTAAAGCGTGCCACCAACTTGAAACAAAATAGACGTACCAGTCTGGGAGCCCCTCATCATAGCATCAGCAGCCTCTTGTTTCGTCCTGAACAGTGTGCATGTAGATAGATGTGGACATGTTGGCATATGCCATTTGCTGACAGAAGCTGAGGCTGTGATAGCGGAGTGGCCCCGATTGATGCGGCACATTGTTCCTGATCTGGCAGTTTGTTTTTATGCCCAGTTCAATAGCGGTCTGCAGTTTCTGCTCTATTTATGCCCAGTCACCAGTGCCTTTCTGTGGGTGACCACAACGGAGACCATTGCATGTGCAAAAAAATTTAATTACTGTTCCTCAGTCCTGATGTCTATCAGGGTAAGCCAGGAGCAGAAAGGTAGCGCCAGCATGTCACGAGGCAGGATTGCATAGAAAAAAATTAAATTCCTAGTCCGCTGACTCCTCATTTGTTGCAGACTACTGGAGGAATATAGAGGTACCACCAGTACCTCATGAGGAGACACCCTGTTACTGGTGGGCCAGAGGGAAAATTTAATTCCTCCTCATCAGTCCTAATGTGTATCAGACTACCCCAAGAATATGAAGGTGCAACCAGTTCCTCATGAGGAGATGCCCTCTTACCTCTTACTTGGTCGACAGAGCAGCATTCTACCTGGGGCCACAGGACAGACTATTGCATGGGTAAAAAAAATGTAATTTCTGGATGACATCATAGTAACATTTAGTAGGAGTGGGACTTCTATCCGCCCCTTTGTTAGTATTACCTTGTTGTGTGTTACCCCCATAAGTTTAGCAAGACGAGACCACATTATCCCACAGCCAACTACATGGCAACCAATATACAGTACATTAATGATCTCCCTGCAGACAATTCCAATTATAGCCTTCGGGGCTACAGAAATTATTTTATCCTGCCCCCGCCAACACACACACACACTGTCTGCATGCCAGAACGATCCCTGCACAATGCTGTTTCTAACAGCCACGGATCGAGAAAAGAAAGGAAGACACATTGCAGCACAACTTTGCACTCAGCCCGTCCCTCTACTACTCACCCTCCAACACTGTCTGCATGCCAGAGTTTTGTTTGCAGCAGTCAGGGACCCGATTAAAAAAAAAAAAAAAAAAAAAGACAAACTGAAGCACATGTTTGCTAGGATCAAGAACAAAAGCAAACGTTTTCTTTCTTGCTCCTTTCCTTCCTGCCTTGTGAGCTGCAAAGCACTCCAACTAACCATTTTGTTGGTTGCTGAATGCTGACTTGCCTTGCGCTCCTCCTGACTCCTGTGTGTTTGTTTACAAGTTGGGCCAGGCTCTCCCTCCTCTGCCTGCCTCTCTGGATCAAACCCCACAGTGGTGGACTCGGACTGCAGTGCCTTTTACTCACATTGGATGCACTGACTCACTTACAGTAGGTAAGGAGTAGGATAGAATCTAGACAGCATAATTACAGTGGCTCATATCAAATGTTTTGAATATGTTTCTGAAAAACTTAAAGCTCTGCAGTACACCCTTAGCTCCCAGCCTCTATAGACTGAACTGCCAGCTGGAGCCAGTGAGCCGATCCTGTGCTTTTGGAAATTAGCTTGGCATCCCCTCTCCTTCCCTCTTCCCTTGGCATCTAAACATTGAATTTGGCAACACACATATCTGCTTAAGCTGAACCAGTCCATGTGTAGTGAGTGAGCGAATCAGCGATGGCACCAGGCATACATATAGCTACGTCATTGTGTGACCAACTTGACTGCATGACTACTGTCCTTAGTTAATATTTTTAATTCTCCACTGGGGGAAAATGAACGCTGTGAAACACGAGCGCCAAGTAGTGATGGGCGAAGTGGCCCCAATTAAACTCAGCAAGTGATTGCGGAGTGCTCCGCAACATGAAGTGGAGTACTTCACAAGAGTATTGGGTGATGTAAAGTCCATTGAAACAATGACTTACTGCTACTCCGCTCGGCCCCAAAACCACTACTCCATACCATTTTAAAGTGAAGTACATTGAAACCAATGTACTTCGCTTTGTTTTTAAGCTCCAAAGGTGAATTTTGGCAGTGATTCATGGGATTTCAGGTCACATGGGCTCTAGATGTTCTGCACAGCCTCAGTTTGGGGTAGTGTGTGTAGGAAGCTGTGAGGAGACAATCTGCTCTGAGAGCTCTCTGCAATTCAAACTTTCAAAAAGCTGTTAAAAAAGCCTTTTTGAGTCATTTTTTTGCTGAAACTTTAGTTCATCAATTATAGGAAACCCTCCTGTGCTCATATCATCGAGCGTTTATTGTTTGTGTATGGATTTTGAATGTTAATGTAAAACATTCAGTCTGTGTACTGAGAGACTGTGGAAGTGTGCTTTGGGGGAGGGGCGCGGTGTAGGTAGATTAACTTGGAGAAAAAGACAGTTCTTTCTGTTCTGGTGATATTTTTCTTGTATAACTGTGTTAATGTACACACAGTAATATTTTCAATATTTCTTGCCATTTTTTTGCTGATTGTTGTGGTGCAGCAGTGCATAATTTTAGTTTGTTTAAAATATGTGGTTATATTACTGAAGTTTTCAATTTGCTATCTTAGACCTCATACTCTCAAATGGGGGCAGTGAGAGGATCTCAGATCTAGAAGTAGGTTGCCATCTGGGGACAAGTGACCATCAAACAGTGTGGTTCACATTAAACTCAGCTACAGAGTCAAGCCATACAAAAGTGAGGGTACTGGACTTTAGGAGGGCTGACTTTGTCAAGATGGGAGAGTGCCTCAGAAAAGCACTAGCAAACAGGCTAGAAGGAGGTGTGGAGCAACAATGGGGAATTATCAAAACTGCCATCACAGGCTAGACAAGCCTTTGTGTGAAGCAAATAAACAAATCAAAGCGAAAGAAAAGCCACTATGGTTCTCAAGAGAGGTGGCTGTGAAAGTCAGGAAGAAAAAGATAGCATTCCGGAAGTATAAGGAAACACAGAAGGAGCAAGACAGAGAGCTGTACCAGTTAAGGCAGAAAGAAGCAGGGAGGGAAGTCAGAATAGCAAAGGCCCAAACTGAGGAAAAGATAGCCAACTCAGTTAAGAAGGGGGATAAAACCTTTTATAGGTACATCAGCGAGCGTAGAAAGACAAAGGGAGGGATAGTGAGGCTGAATAGAATGAACGGTGGGTGGGCAGAGGGGGACAGTGAAAAAGCAGGAATACTGAAAGAATATTTCTGCTCAGTATTCACAAAAGAGGAGGGGGAAGTGCCTAATCCAATTAACAGAAGCACTCTTGATAGGGGGTCGATCCCAGTCCTTTCACAGAAGAAAGGGTTCTGCAAGAACTCCTAAAACTGAAGGTGGACAAAGCAATGGGTCCTGATGGAATTCACCCCAGAATTCTAAAAGAATTAAGGAAGGAACTAGTGAAACCACTGGCTACTCTTTTTAATAAATCATGGGAGGATGGTGTGGTACCAGAGGACTGGAGGAAGGCGGATGTGATTCCCCTTCACAAAAGTGGGACCAAGACAGAGGCATTAAACTACAGACCTGTCAGTCTGACCTCTGTGGTAGAGAAAGTGATGGAGTCACTTCTGAAGGAAAGAATAGTTGAGTACCTAGAGGTCAGTGGAGCACAGGATCCAAGGCAGCATGGGTTCACAGCGGGAAGGTCATGTCAGATGAATCTAACAGATTTCTTTGACTGGGTGACCAAAGTAGTAGACCAGGGAGGGGCTGTGGACATGGCCTACCTAGACTTTAGCAAGGCATTTGACACAGTCCACACAAAGATTGATAGTCAAATTAACCAGCCTGGGAGTGGGTCCCAGGGTGGTAGCCTGAGATAAAACATTGGCTGGACAACAGGACACAGAAGGTAATTGTAAATGGAGTCCACTCTGAAGAAAGGGCGGTTACTAGTGGGGTACGCAGGGGTTCAGTATTAGGTCCAGTCCTTTTAATGTCTTCATCAGTGACATTGCAGAGGGACTGGAAGGAAAAGTATGCCTTTTGCAGATGACACAAAGATCTGCAACAGGGTTGATACACAAGAAGGCGTGGAAAGGATGAAAAGGGACTTGTAGCAAGGTTGGAGGAATGGTCAGACGTATGGCAGCTAGGTTCAATGCAAAAAGTGCAAAATAATGCACCTGGAAACAAGAACCCAGGGAAGAATACACAATGGGTGGGGAGGTAGTAACAACAACAAAACAGGAAAGGGACCTGGGGTGATCATATCAGATGACCTTAAGGTTAGCAAGCAATGTGAGAAGGCAGTAGGGAGGGCCGGGGTATACTGGGATGTATAGGGAGGCATCAGCAGCAGAAAACAGGAAGTTGTTACCCCTCTGTACAGACAGTTGGTGAGACCCCATCTGAATACTGTATGTCCAGTTCTGGAGACCCCATCTCCGCAAGGACATAGACAGGATAGAGGCAATCCAGAGGAGGGCAACTAAAATGGTGCAGGGTCTGCAAGAGAAGCCTGTGAGGAGAGACTAAAGGAGCTTAATATGTATCCTTTGAGGAAAGAAGGAGAGGGGGACATGATAGAAACTTTAAAGTACCTCAAGGGAATCAACAAAGTCCAAGAGGGTAGCATCTTTCAGAAAAAGAGACTTGCAAGAACAAGGGGACACAATTTAAAGATAGAAGGAGGGGCGGTTCAGGGGCAATGTGAGGAAGTATTATTTCACAGAGAGGGTAGTGGATGCATGGAACAGACTTCCTGAGGAAGTTGTGGTGTCTAAAACTGTGGGAGAATTCAAGAATGCATGGGACAGACATAAGGCAATTCTTGTGGGGGGCAGGAAGATAAAGGCTGTTGGTTAACTAGGATCTGCGGCCTATCCTGTAGGAAGGGAAATGGGCAGACTAGATGGGCCTAGCGGTCCTTATCTGCCATCAAAGTCTATGTTTCTATGTTTCTATGCTATGCATTACTTAGTGTGTGTGTGTGAGTATGTGTGTGACACATGTCATCAAATCAGACGCCTTTTATAGTGCCACATAATAATTTCAGCAATTTGAAGCTGCTATCCACTGCAGCTGTGTGATTTTTGTACTTCTTTGTGGTATCTTTACTGGTACTAGTATTAGTGACTGTTACTGCAGCAGTGCAGTACACTGCCCCCCCCCCACCGCTGCCCACCCCAACCGGCAAAGGTATTATTTTCCAGATTTGAATTTCTGATGGTGAGCACTGGTTAGGTGTTGTGCCTTTGTGTCTGCATCTCTTCAGTGCACAGCGCAGTCTTAATCTGTCTGTGCATTTGCATCTCTTTAGGGCCCAATCTCCATCTGTAACTTAAGTCACAGTTGTTTCTTTGGCTTCCCTTCAGAGTACCGGACAGGTGTGCTGCTTAATTCTGCATGAACATTGTACTCATTAATATGCATTTTTAAGTCAGGACCATCATCATGAGTCACTCGTGATACAAATCACGTTCTTCATCATCGCGGTCACAAATCACGATTCACGATCATTCACGTTATGAATCACAACATTAATTTGTTTTCTAGTTACTTGGTTGTATTGTAAGCCTGTTTGGTAGTATTACTCCAGGCTTCACCACTCCACCATTGTACTCATTGATACGTGTTTTTAAGTCTGGGAGGTTTAAGCTACAGCTCATCGGAGAAGTACAGCCGTAGGCATTCACATTCCCAATACAGTTTCATACTGGTTATCTCACACCATTGACACCAAATCACGTTCTTCATTATCACAGTCACAAATCACGATTCATGATCATGTCACAAATCACAACATTAATTTCTTTTAATATAGAAACATAGAAACATAGAATTTGACAGCAGATAAGGACTGCTTGGTCCACCTAGTCTGCCCATTTCCCTACCTAACGGATAAGCTGCAGATCCTAGTTAACCAACAGCCTACTTCCTCCTACCTCCCACTAAAATTGCCTTATGTCTGTCCCATGCATTCTTGAATTCCCCACTGTTTCTGACTCACTACCTCCTCAGGAAGGCTGTTCCATGTATCCACAACCCTCTCTGTGACGTAAATACTTCCTCACATTACCTCTGAGCCGCCCCCAATCTTCAAATTGTGCCTTGTTTTGCACATCTCTTTTTCTGAAAGATGCTACCGTCTTGGACTTTGTTGATTCTTTTGAGGTATTTGAAAGTTTCTATCATGTCACCCCTCTCCTTCATTTCCTCGAGGCTATACATATTTAGTTCCTTTAGTCTTTCTTCATATGTCTGATGCAGACCCTGCATCATTTTGGTTGCCCTCCTATGTCTTTGCATAGATGGAGTCTCCAGAACTGTACACAGTACTCCAGATGTGGTCTTACCAACTGTCAGTACTGAGGGCCAACAGCTTCTTGTTTTGTACCGGTGATGCCTCTCCCTATGCATCCCACTATCACCCCAGCCCTCCTTACTGCCTTCTCACATTGCTGGCCCATCTTTAGGTCATCTGATATGACTACCCCCAGGTCCCTTTCCATTTTTGTTGTTGTCAGTGTCTCACCCCCCATTGTGTACTCTTCCCCTGGGTTTTTGTTTCCCAGGTGCATTACTTTGCACTTCTTTGCATTGAATCTAAGCTGCCATACATTTGACCATTCCTCCAACCTTGCCAAGTCCCTTTTCATCCTTTCCACCCCACCTTGTGTATCAACCCTGTTGCAGATCTTTGTGTCATCTGCAAGGATACATACTTTTCTTTCCAGTCCCTCTGCAATGTCACTTATAAAGACATTAAAAAGGACCGGCCCCAGTACTGAACCCTGCAGTACCCCACTAGTAACCCTCCTTTCTTCACTGTGGACTCCATTTACTATTACCTGCTGTATCCTGTTGTCCAACCAGTGTTTTACTCAGGCTACCACCCTGGGACCCACTCCCAGGCTGGCTAATTTGTTTATTAATCTTTTGTGCGGGACTGTGTCAAATGCCTTGCTAAAGTCTAGGTAGGCCATGTCCACAGCCCCTCCCTGGTCTACTGCTTTGGTCACCCAGTCAAACAAATCAATTAGATTTACCTGACATGACCTTCCCGCTGTGAATCCATGCTTCCTTAGGTCCTGTGCCCCACTGGCCTCTAGGTACTCAACAATTCTTTCCTTCAGAAGTGATTCCATTATGTTCCCTACCACTGAGGTCAAACTGACAGGTATGTAGTTTCCTGCCTCTGTCTTGCTCCCACTTTTGTGAAGGGGAATCACAACCACCCTCCTCCAGTCCTCAGGTACCACACCATCCTCCCATGATTTATTAAAAAGGATAGTCAGTGGTGTTACTAGTTCTTCCCTTAGTTCTTTTAGAATTCTTGGCTGAATACCATCAGGCCCCATTGCTTTATTCACCTTCAGTTTTAAGAGTTCTTTCAGAACCCTTTCTTCTGTGAAAGGACTAATATCAACCCCCCTATCCAGAGTGCTTCTGTTGACTGGATTAGGTATTTCCCCCTGCTTTTCCATTGTGAATACTGAGCAGAAGTATTCATTCAGTATCACTGCTTTTTCACTGTCGCTCTCTGCCCAACCACCTTCCTCTTTGTTCAGCCTCAGTATCCCTGCCTTAGTCTTTCTTTGCTCCCTAATGTACCTATAAAAGGTTTTATCCCCCTTCTTAACCGAGTTGGCTATCTTTTCCTTGGTTTGGGCATTTGCTATTCTGACTGCCTTACCCACTTCCTTCTGCTTTAGCTGGTACAGTTCTCTGTCCTGCTCCTTCTGTGTTTCCTTATATTTCCTGAATGCTATCTTTTTCTCCCTTACCTTCCCTGCCACTTCTTTTGAGAACCATAGTGTTTTTTTCTTTAATTTTGATTTGTTTATTTGCTTCACACAAAGGCTTGTTGCCTCTGTGATGGCAGTTTTGATGTTTCCCTATTGTTGCTCCACCCCACCTTCTTGCCTGTTTGCTAGTGCTTTTCTGAGGCACGCTCCCATTTTGACAAAATCAGCCCTCTTGAAGTCTAGTACCTTCACTTTTGTGTGGCTTGACTCTATAGCTAAGTTTATCGTGAACCACACTGTTTGATGGTCGCTTGTTCCCAGATGGCTACCCACTTCAAGATCAGAGATCCTCTCTCCATCCCCATTTGAGAATACCAGGTCTAAGATTGCTCTCTCCCGGGTGGGTTCCAAAACTAGCTATCTGAGGCATGCTTCCTGTAGGGCAACGAGAATGTCCCTGCTCCTGGATGTGGTTGCAGCAAAGGTGCTCCAGGCAACATCTGGCATATTCAAGTCCCCCATCAGCAATATCTCCCCCCTTTCTCTGCCATCCCAAGGATGCCTTCTATCATTTCCTTGTCCATTTCCTCCCTGAGATGGGGGGTCTGTATACAACCCCTGTGCGGATTGTGGAGCCATTTCCAGTCTCCAGGGTGATCCACAGTGCCTCTTCTCCTCCCTGTTTACCCTTCAGTTCTATTGTTTTGATCCCTTCCCTTACATAGAGAGCTACTCCTCCTCTTCTTCCCTCCCTGTCCCTCCTTTAGATTGTGTACCCTGGTATGTTGACATCCCAGTCATGGTTCTCTGTGTACCATGTTTCTGTGACTGCCACAATATCCAGGCATCCCTCTTCCATCAAGGGCCACCATTTCAGGGAGCTTTTTACATAAACTACGGGCATTGGTACTCATTACCCTCCATTTTTGTATGGCTTTATTTCTTTTTGCCCCATCCCTGTCCCTACTGCCTTTGTCTTTTTCTCCATTTACCCCTGCCCTTCTCCCTATCGACTGCTCTATCTTGGTGTTTACCTCACTAATTACCCTGATTTTTGGGGGGAGGGCTAGGATTTCCCTTCTCCTCCTCAGTGCCTCCCCCTTGGCTAGTTTAAATGCTTGCCATTGAAGCATTTAAACCTATCACCTAGGATCCTGGTTCCCCTCCCGGATAGATGCAGACCATCGTGCCTGTATAGTCCTGCATCCCCCCAGGTGGAGCCCCAGTCCCCAATGAAGCCAAATCCCTGAGCTCTGCATCAGCTTTTCAACCAGTCATTGAATCCCATGGTGTGGAGTACCCAAGCCTCATCCACTGAGATATCCAGATATTCTTATCTGGACTACCTTTCCCCTGCTTCGCTGTACAGCAAGGTGCCTTTATGCTAATCCTATGCACTTTTGAATCCTTGTACTGTTTTTGATTCCAACATCTCTGTTGGTAGGCTGTTCCATCGATCCATCACTCTCTCTGTAAAAAAAATACTTCCTAGCATTCCACCTAAGTCTCCATCCCTCCGGCCTTATGTCATGTCCCCTTGTCCTTGTACACTTTCGTCTCAGAAATATGCTCCCCTCCTATACCCTGTTTATTCCTATAAGGTATTTAAAAGTCATACCCCTCACTCCCTTCTCTCTTCCAGTGAATAGCTGATTAGTTCCTTGAATCTTTCCTCGTAAGGCTTGTGGTGCAGTCCATGTATCATTTTTTGTTGTTCTTCTCTGGACTGCTTCCATTCTGTCTATGTCCTTCCTGAGATGTGGGCTCCAGAATTGGACACAGTATTCCAGATGAGGTCTCACCAGTGATCTATACAGTGGCATCACCACTTCACTCCTCCTCCTACTGGTTATGCCCCTTCCTATGCACCCCATCATTCTGTTTACCTTCCCCACTGCTTTTTTGCATTCTTTGGCTGACTTCAGGTCATCGGATATGATAACCCCCAGGTCTCTTTCCTGACTTGTGGTGGCATTCTGTTTAGACTGTATTTCTAGCAACTTGAAAGAAAAAGACATTTTTTTTAGCTAGAGTGCAGTTTTATTTGTGAAGAAATTGAACTGTACATGAATAAAAACACAGCTGAAAATATTGCAGTTGAAATACTGTTTGTGAAAACAATGGAATGCTACAATGTTGAAGTTTTTTCTTTGGGGAATGTCATATCAACTGGAGTTCAGGTTATTATTGCCTTTGGAGCATAATGACCTGAAATCTGGTTGATATACATTTTTAACAAAACAGTAATCCAGTTGATATTTATGGTCACCAGTAATTATAAGACTATACATTTATATGCTCAGACAGCAACACTTTACTTGCTCTGACGTTTTCTGCCTAAACAAGGCAGGGGTTTCTTTGCTTTCACAAAAAAATGCAGTGAAATAGCACATTAGGGTGATTGTAGGGAAAACAAAACATATTTCTGTTTTATTCTTTCTTAGAAGCTATGGTTCATTTTCCCTCCCCTTTCCTCTTTTCTCTGTTAAACAATAAGGTAAGATTCATTTTACACGAGAGGTAACCTGAGAGTCCTTCCTGTGAGAGCCCAAGACATTGTCAAATGCCTGCAAAAGTCCACATAGTGAGAAAAGAATCACCCAGTTCTGATCGCTTGCTGCTCAATGTGATCTCTGAATCATAGCCACATTTAAATAGAAGTAAGAACTCATTTTATACATTGTTGGGTGATTCAGATGTTTTTTTATGGCTTTGTAGCAGTGTCCTGTATGTTTTTTTTTCCAAAACAAAAGTTTAAGTGAAAACAGACATTACACAGGCAATATTCTTCTGGCTTTCATTTATTTACTCTTTCAAATATCCTGCTAAAATACTTTTCTCTTTTGTGATACATCATTCAGACAGAAATCTCGTGCACATGCTTTCCTATCCTACACTTTGTCTGTACTTTGCCTCAGGTCTTGCTCGTCTCTGAGAGTAAGGGGTGCATTTTCACATTAACTTTTTTTCCAGAGGTGCCTGCAGACAACCCTCCAACACTGAGCCATTCTTTCAACCCCTGTTCACTACTGCTTTCCTTTCTCCCTAAAAAAGCTTTACAGGGACTGAAGGGGTAGAGCCAAACTGGCATAAACGGTTGTTAAGCTCTGTCTATTCTCCAGAGTCAGAATGCTGTTTGTAAAAACTAGGCAGCATAGTGCTTGTAGCAGACAGTGTCTCTCCCAACGTTCCAAAGAAAAAACATTGATCTTCACATGGAAACTTATTAGGCTCCAAGCTCTGATTCTGAGCTTAAAGACCTGTGTACACCTCTGGGAAAACTTTCAAAATCAGAACACTTAGAAACAATTAAACATGTATGTCATTTACATTCTAAATATTTCTCCTCCCTCATATCTGTTACTGAGGAAGTATCCACAAAAGCATAATCTTTATCCCCTAGATTTCATCCGCCCCTTCAGCATACTCCCCCCCCAAAATCATAATGCTTTGTTGTGACATCACAGTTGGTTGCCATGGGAATGACTGTGAAGTCACAACCAGAGTATTATGACATCAGGTTGGGAATAAGCAATAGGAGCTGATGAACCCTCAAGGAACAAAGATCCTGCTTTTATGCATAAACCCCTCAGTAATAAATAATGGCAAGAAGGAATACGGAGCTCATGAGAACTATTAGTTGCCTGGTCATCAAATATTTTGTTATTCAAAGTTCTCCTGGAGGCATCTGTGGCTCATTAATAAAAGTCTCCATAAGAACATCACTGTTGTTTCTATGGAGAGTTGGGAGGGGGGCCATCTGCTAAAAACCTTATGTTGCCTAATTTTTATATTTAATTAACTTCTTGCAAACAGCATTGCATGTCTAGACAATAGACACCCCAGCTAAAATATTGATCTGACATTTGAAAATGTCACTTGGTTGGCTTCGCAAAAACAGGATGAAAAAAAAAAGGAAAACACATTTGCTAGATTTAATGGTGACACTCATAAAATAATTTACTTCAACAAAGTAATATTAAAGGAAACAAGCATTTGTCAATGCTAAATGTTGTCTCGCTGGCATTGGCATTGGTACTGCTGAAGTTAGAGACGCATAATAGGAATGGCAGTGAAGTATTGAAGTGACGCCAACCCCACCCCCACCCTGTGGAGACCAACAGGCATTGGGGTGTGCCTTTGGGTCATCAACTATAACGCTCATACCACTGTACCCCACCCTACCCTGTAGACACTGACAAGTGTCATGGTGTGCTTTGGGGTCTTTGGGAGTTATACTTACCCCATTCCATAAGGAAATACGCTGAGGTGGGTGCAGTATAGGAGAATGGGGTGAACTTTGTGGCCGAACAATGCAAGGCACACCACAATGCCTGTCACTGGGTGCAGGGTGAGGGTGGGGGTAGAATGGCATGAGCATTACAGCCGATGATCCCAAGTCACACCCCTGATGCCTGCCAGTGTCTACAGGGTGGGGTGTTACAGTTGGAAACCCTAACACTGTAGGCATGTGTTCGTATTTTCACTCCAGATTTTCAACATGGGCTGTTTGTGAGCCCACCTCATGAAAAGCGACAGTATCAGTTTGTTAGCTGAAAGGTGGTTTTGCACAGCGGCTATGCCATTTGGCAACACAGGGATGAAAACACATATTGGGCAGGATGTGGAAAATGACACCTGTATTGTTCATGAGGAGGCATAAAAAAATGGCAACACTGAAAATCTGGAGTCAGAATATGAAAAATTGGTGAAGGCATGAGCATGGATAGAAACTGCGCAACACACGTCCGTAACCCAATTATTTCGGGGAGTTTTTTAGCCACATTTTCAACGTAGGCATTTTGGGACCTCCCCTCATGAACAGTGGCACTGTGATTTTGTTAATCAGTCCCAAAAGTTGATTTCCCACAGCGACCATGCCATTGTGTGCCACAGGTGTGGAAACACATTTTGGGCAGGCTGTGAAAAATGACAGCTGTACTGTTGATAAGGAGGTGTGAAAAAATGCCAGTGTTGAAAATCTGGCATGAAAATATTGTAAATTTGCGAAGCTACAAGGGTGCATGGAAACTGCGCAATGCACACTTGTAACACAGTCATTTTATGGACTTTCGGCACCAAATTTTCAACATAGGCATTTTAGGACCTCTGCTCATGAACAGTGTTACCGTCATTTTCTCAAACTGTCCTGAAAACTGATTTCACACAGCGACCGCGCTATTCTGCGCCGGACATGCGAAAACACATTTCAGCCAGGATATGTAAAATGACAGCTGTGCTGTTCATAAGGAGGTGTGGAAAACGCCAATTTTGAAAATCTGGAGTGAAAATATTGCAAATTCATGAAGTTACGAGTGTGCATGGAAAAGTGCAACGCACGCTCGTGAAACAGTCATTTTATGGATTTTTTTTCATCAAATTTGCAACATAGACTTTTTGAGGGACCCCTTCATGAACAGTGGCACTGTCATTTCGTTACTCAGTCCCAAAAGGTGATTCCACGCAGTGACCACAAAATCATTTTTCGGGACTGAATAATGCCATGACAGTGACTGAATTCATGAGGAGGGCTGTCAATAACCCCATGTTGAAAATTTGGTGCAAAAATTCCAAAAAATGGCCGTGATATGCACCAAAGTTGAAAAAGCCCTATTTATGCCATTGTACAGCTTAACGGCATTTCTTCAGTTTGCGGTTGGCTTTGAAGAGTACAGACGTGTTCCTGGTCCACTGAAGATCATCATGCCAGACTCCGGAGTTAAGTATGGGTGAGCAGGGGTGTGAGGGGCAGGGTGCGCAGAGTGAGCCGCAGGTTGTGGGAGGGGCAGGAGTCCGAGGACCGTTTCTTCTTTCACAGGTAAAAAAAAAAAAATATTGGGGATGGTTTTCTTTTCAGAGTTTGGCACACTGGGGTGGGCTCCCAGAGTACCACGTAAGTGTTTTGGGGTGGGATGCTATAGCCAACACGGGATCGGGAACCCCTGTCGGCACACAATGAAAGCGGAGCAAGGGGCAAGAGCCGAGGGGGATTGGGCACCCCTATCAGCACATAACAAATTGGGGGGGTCCTTGATGCCGACAGGGAGTGGGCTCCCCAATTGGCACATCCATTTGGTTGGGGCTTGCCGACAGGGGGATTAGGCACCCCTGAAGTCGGCATTATGGCAGGCAGTGTGCCGCCATGTTCAATTTACTTTTTCACCAAGGCAAGCACGTTGGGAGGTGCCACTACGTATGATGAGCTTTGCTCTCATTGCAGCAGACCTTTCGTTAGATGTGCTCGCTACATTATGTATTCATGGTGTGGCACCGGCATGCAGGCTTATTGGGGAATGAGGGCTGCACCTACTGATGCGTGCCCTGCATGTGCCCAACAGTGACCGCGCCTCCAAATCTGCTACTGCTGCAATATGTTGGTTGCACATGCGCGAGCCAACTTAAAAATGAATATACATTGAAAAGTACAGTTTGTTATGTCATGGAGGTCAATATGGGGACAACAAACTCCGGTTTCGGAGAAACAGACAATACAGGGCAGGAACAGTCCCTCTTCCCCTACTGGTCCCTGACTCACCTCAGTCCTTAAGTCCTAGTACTGGAGGCAGTCCTGAAGAGGGAACAGTAGTATGCAGTGACAGAGACCTGCCATCACAAGTTGATCTTTGTCACAGACATACCACACGAGAAATGTTTCTTTGCCTCACTCACTGTACACTCTGCAAACAACTTTTTACCTGGACAGCCTCCTGGCAAGTCGGTGTTCTAGGGCTCATTGCTTCTAACAGCTAATGGACATGCTACTGGGAACCATGTGCCACTGAACCCGCTTCCATCTCTGCTCCAACATGTGCGTATTTGAATTCTGGATTTTGTGAGTTTGATTATTTATGATTTGTTCTGTTCTCCATCTATATCTTTTCTCCTGGACCCATGTGAAAAACATCTGCTTCATAGCTCATCATGCATTTTCTGGTCCAAACTAGTTTAAAATATAGTAGCATGGTAAAGGTTCAGTTGGCACGTCTATGTCAAACCCTTTTTTCATTTTCTTATAGGGGATGCACGTCCCTTAGTGCAAGATCTAAAATCTCTGTAATTATGGTGAGATTTTAAATGCTAGTGTTTGTGTCACAGGGTATCAGAATTACAGAAACACACTCAAAATAAGTTTTTTTTTTTTTGCTATTGAATAATTAAACAATGGCTTGTATTTAAAACCTGATAGGATGAGGATGGTTAGATACTGTCACAAGGGTGGTTCTTTTGGCATTTAAAAATGAAATATTTTAAATAAACATTTATAAATTAAATGAAAAAGAGTGGTAAAACATGCACAGAAAAGTCATAGCCAGATTTTTTTACCTTTGTTTTACTAGGAGAGACACACTAAGCTGAAAGCTTGTTTACAGGTGCAACCTGGGAGCACGAGGAAGTGAAATGACTTGCTTAGGGTCACACAGTATGCAAGTGGAGGCCGTGGGATTCAAATCCAGGTCTCCAGGTTTGAAGGCTAATTCACACACCACAGATAAAGCTGCTTTTGCACAAGCAAAACTCACTTTTGCAAACACAGTGCAAGCTGTGTATAATGGACTAGTCTGTGCTGAGCACTTTTTCCATGATAAGTTGCTGATACATCAAGGGAGGCTTTTTATGTTTGCTTGCATGCTTGCGCAAGAAACATTATGTGGCAGCTTAGGAGAGAAGCGGGTTTTGGAGGTGCAGCACTGTGGCGGCCAATGCCACCACTGCATTATTGGGCTTGACCTTCTTTCCCCAATGCGGTGGCATGCTGCTGCTGACACTAGTTCAGCCAGTGTGCCACCAACTAGAAATGAATTAGCCCCTGCAATCAGGGAGTGACCCATCATTGCAGGGCGGTGTCTTGCCTGGTGTAACATTTCAAAAGAACATGGCTGTGGCTGTCGCCGTCCACTCACAGTCCCCATAAAAGCCAACAGGGGTGCCCAGTCCCCCCTGTCAGCATGCCCCTGCCCCAGTTAATTTACCAGCGGAGAGCCCAGTTCCCGTTGGCATAATGTCCGTCCCCCTCCTCATTTGCTGTGTGGCGCGATGGATGCCCAATCCCCCTCAACATCATGCCCCCCAAACAGGCTTTCTTTGCCAATGGGGAGCCCAATCCCCATCGGCTTAAGGTCCCCCTTCCCCAGAAACAAAGGTGGCACACTGGGAGCCCACCCCAGTGTGCAAACAGCAAACCTGCAAAGGAAAAAACCTTCCCTCAACGTCTTTTTTTTTTTATACCCCTGAAACAAAGAAAATGGTCCCTCGCAGTTGGATCCCTTCCCCCAACCCGCAACCACCTCTGCGCACCCCACCTCCCCACACCCCACTAAACCCATACTTACCTCTGGAGCCCAGCGCGATGATCCTTGGTGGACCGGGAACACGTCTGCACTCTTCAAAGCCGACCATGAACTGATTCCTTTATACCTGAGGTTCTGACATCATTTCCTCAAGTACAAGGTGCATTTCACTGTCATATCCTCTCTAGCACACTGCACTGACAATATAAGCATACACATTGTATAATATATATATTTCTATATAACAAATCACACACGCACGTGCACACACACACACACACAAAAAAAAAAAAACTAGATAAACATGTGGGGAGTAGTACAATGTAATGGCTGTGGGGCAGCAGTCTTCTGGGAGTCTTTCTGGAGGCTGAGATGCTGCCCTATTTGCAGACAACTATCTGCCCTGAGGGAGGAAGTTGCCCATCTTCAGGCCGCACTGGACAGTAGTAAGGAAACCTTCCCCCAGGCCACACTGGACAGTAGGAAGGGAACCTCACCCATCCAAGGAGCACTAGCGCCACCACCACTACCTCAGAGGTTGCGAAGAAAGCACAGCAGTTGGACCACAGTGGGCTCAGGGAGGGTGAGGAGGGTGGAACAGAGGCACACCCAGTCAATTGTTCCACTCCACAATCCATACACCATTCTGGGGGAGCATAGCTCCCCTATGGATGCACCCGCAGAGAAGACTGATGACAGCTGTCTGAGGAGGCCCACAGGAAGGAGGCAGAGGACACCACAGGGAAAGGAAGCAGCTCCTGGTGGGGACTCAATTATTAGGGGTATAGAACTGGGGGGAGCTGGGAAAACTGAAGTAAGGTGCCTGCCTGGTGCCATGGCTTGGAGGGACAGGAAGCGCATCCTCAGGATCACGAGAACAGCTGCAAGGGATTCTGAGCTGGAAGTAATTGTCCACCTAGGGACAAATGACTTGGCTCATCATGAGATTAGAGCAGTGCAGGAGGACATTGCAGAGTTGGGGAGGAACCTAAGACAAGTAGCACACACAATATCCTTCTCAGAGGTGCTGCCTGTCAAAGGCATGGGGGAGGCGAGGGTAATTGGCACCATGCAGTTTAATGAATGGTTGAAAAAATGGTGCGGAGCACAGGGGTTTGGCTTCATTGGGGACTGGGGTTCCACCTGGAGGGACACCAGCCTATACTGGCAGGATGGTCTGCATCTGTCCAGGAAGGGAACAAGTCTTTTGAGCAATCAGTTTAAATGCTTCATTTGCAAGCTTTTAAACTAGTCAAAGGAGGAACTGACAAGCAGCAGGAAAATCCCAGCCTCTCCCTACAAAACAGGGTACTAAATGAGAAAAAGACCGAGGTAGAACGGTCAGTGGGGGATGCTGCAACAGAAGGTAAAGCCATCAAAAATGGAGAGCAATAGTACCAATGCCTGTAGTCTGGGTAACAAGCTTCCTGAATTAGTGGCCTTGATGGAGGAGGAACATCTGGATATCGTGGCAGTCACAGAAACATGGTACACACAAAACCATGACTGGGACATAAACATACCAGGATACACTGTCTACAGGAGGGACAGGGAGGGTAAAGAGGAGGAGGAGTAGTTCTTTACATAGGGAAGGAATAAAAGCAACAGAACAAAAGGGTAAACAGGAGGAGAAGAAGCACTGTGGGTAAATTTGGAGACAGGCAATGGCACCACAATCGCACAGGGTTTATACAGACCCCCTTCTCAGGGAGGAAATGGACAAGGAAATGATAGAAGGTATACTTAGAATGGCAGAAAAGGGAGATATTGCTGATGGGTGATCTGAATATGCCAGATGTTAACTGGAGTGCAGTTGCAGCTGCCACTTTGAAGAGTGCAGTTATTCTAGATGCCCTCACAGGGCATGCCTTAGACAACTAGTACTGGAGCCCACTGAGAGGGAGCAATATTAGACTTGATTCTCTCAAATGGAGATGGAGAGAGGATCACAGTTGTAGAAGTGGGTAGCCATCTGGGAACTAGCGACCATCGAACAGTATGGTTCACAATAAACACAGCAAAAGAGTCAAGCCATACAAAGACAAAAGTACTGGACTTTAGGAGGGCTGACTTTGCCAAAATGGGTGAGTGCCTAAGGAATGCACTAGCAAATGGGCAGGAAGGAGGGGTGGAAGAACAATGGGGAATAATAAAAACTGCCATCACAGAGGTAACGAGCCTTTGTGTGAAGCAAATAAACAAAACAAGACGATGTAAGAAACCACTATGGTTCTCAAAGGAAGTGGCAGTGAAGGTTCATGAGAAAAAGAAAGCATTCAGGAAGTACAAGGAATTGCAGAAAGAGCAGGACAGAGAAATGTGTCAGTTAAAGCAAAAGGAGGCTAAGAAGGCAGTCAGAACAGCAAAGGCCCAAACCGAGGAAAAGATAGCCAACTCAGTTAAGAAGGGGGATAAAACCTTTTATAGGTACATCAGGGAGCAAAGGAAGACCAAGGGAGGGATAGTGAGGCTTAATAAAGGGAAGGGAGGATGGGTAGAGGGAGACTGTGAAAAGGCAGAGATACTAAACAAATATTTTTGCTCAGTATTTACAAATGAAGAGGGGGAGGTACATAAAACAAACAGTAGTAACACTCTGGATACAGAAGTTGATACCAGTCCATTTACAGAAGAAAGGGTTCTGAAAGAACTCTTAAAATTGAAAGGTGGACAAGGCAATGGGGCCTGATGGGATTCATCCCAGAATTCTAAAAGAGCTAAGGGTAGAACTAGTGACACCACTGACTACCCATTTTAACAAATCATGGGAGGATGGGGTGGTACCCGAGGACTGAAGGAGGGCAGATGTGATTCCCCTTCACAAAAGTGGGAGCAAGGCAGAAGCAGGAAACTACAGACCTGTTAGTTTAACCTCCGTGATAGGGAAAATGATGGAGTCACTTCTGAAGGAAAGAATTGTCAAGTATCTAAAGGCCAGAGGGGCACAGGACCCTAGGCAGCATGGATTCACAGCGGGAAGGTCATGCCAGACAAATCTGATAGATTTCTTTGACTGGGTGACCAAAGTAGTAGATCAGGGAGGGGCTGTGGACATGGCCTACCTAGACTTTAGCAAGGCATTTGACACAGTCCCACACAAAAGATTAATATACAAGTTAGCCAGCCTGGGAGTGGGTCCCAAGATGGCAGCCTGGGTAAAGAATTGCTGGAGAATAGGACACAGAGAGTAATAGTAAATGGAGTCCACTCAGAAG
This sequence comes from Neoceratodus forsteri, assembly GCA_016271365.2. NCBI lineage: Eukaryota > Metazoa > Chordata > Ceratodontiformes > Ceratodontidae > Neoceratodus > Neoceratodus forsteri. The sequence goes on from CM057454.1 coordinate 1,158,986,004, forward strand.
AAAGGAGGGTTACTAGTGGGGTACATGAGGGTTCAATATTAGGACGGTCCTCTTCAATGTCTTTATAAGCTTACATACAGGAAGGACTGGAAGGAAAAGTATGTCTCTTTGCAGATGACACTAAGATCTGCAACAGAGTTGATGCACAGGATGGGGTGGAAAGGATGAGAAGGGACTTGGCAAGGGTTAGAGGAATGGTCAAATGTATGGCAGCTTAGATTCAATGCTAAGAAGTGCAAGGTAATGCACCTGGGAAACAAAAACCCAGGGGAAGAGTACACAATGGGGGTGAGATACTAACAACAACAAAAATGGAAAGGGACCTGGGGGTAGTCATATCAGATGACCTAAAGGTGGGCAAGCAATGTGAGAGGGCAGCAAGGAGGGCTGGGGGATACTGGGATGCATAGGGAGAGGCATCACCAGTAGAAAACAGGAAGTTATTATCCCTCTGTACAGACAGCTGGTGAGACCCCATCTGGAGTACTGTGTGCAGTTCTGGAGACTCAATCTCTGCAAAGACATAGACAGGATGGAAGCTGTCCAGAGAAGGGCAACTAAAATGGTGCAAAGTCTGCACCAGAAGACATATGAAGAGAGACTTAAGGAGCTTAATATGTATAGCCTCGAGGAAAGGAGGGAGAGGGGGGACATGATAGAAACTTTCAAGTACCTCAAGGGAATCAACAAAGTCCAAGAGGGTAGCATCTTTCAAAAAGAGGTGCAAGAACAAGAGCGGCACAATTTGAAGATGGGGGCTCCAGAGGTAATTTAAGGAAGTATATTTTCACAGAGAGGGTTGTGGATGCATGGAACGGCCTTCCGGAGGAGGTTGTGGAGTCAAAATCAGTGGTGGAATTCAAGCATGCATGGGACAGTCATAAGGCAATTCTGGGGGGTGGGGGTAAGAAGAAGTAGGCTGCTGGTTAACTAGGATCTGCAGCTTATCCAGTAGGTAGGGAAATGGGCAGACTGGGTGGGCCAAGCAGTCCTTATTTGCCGTCAAATTCTATGTTTCTATGTAAGTAATGTCGGTAAGCTCTGTAATGGCATAAATAGGTTTTTTTCAACTTATGTGGATATCGCGGCCATTTTTTTGACTTTTGGCACCACATTTTCAACATGGGGTTCTTGGGACCCTTCCTCATGAATTCAATCACTGTCATGGTGTTATTCGGACCCGAAAGGTGATTTCGCGGTCACTGTGCTGAATTACCTTTTGTGACCGATTAACGAAATGACACTGCCACTGTACATGAGGTGGGTTCCCAAAAAGTGTATCTTGCAAATCTGGTGAAAAAATTCAAAAAAATGACTGTGTTACGAGTGTGCATTGTGCAGTTTCCACGCACGCTCATAACTTTGAGAATTTGTAATATTTTCACTTCAGATTTTCAACATTGCCATTTTTACATACCTCCTTATGAACAGTATGGCTATCATTGTTCACATCCTGCCCGAAATGTGTTTTCGCACATCTGACAAACAATGGTGCGGTCGCTGTGGGAAATCAATGTTCGGGACAGATTAAGAAAATCACAGTGACACTGTTCATGAGCAGATGTCCCAAATTGTCTATGTTGAAAATTTGGTGATAAAATTCCACAAAAGAACTATTTTAGGAGCGTGCATGGTACAATTTCCATGCACACTTGCAACTTCGAGAATTTTTAATATTTTCACCCCAGATTTTCAACTTTGCCATTTTTGCACACCTCCTTATGAATAGAACAGCTGTGATTTTTCACGTACTGCCCAAAATGTGGTTTTGCACATCCAGCACACAATGGTGCGGTCACTATGGGAAATCAACATTCGGGACAGATTAAGAAAATCATAGTGACACTGTTCACGAGCAGAGGTCCCAAAATGCCTATGTTGAAAATTTGGTGAAAGAATAAAAAAAGAAAAAAAAAAATGACTGTGTTACGAGCATGCATTAGAATTTTTTATATTTTCACTCTAGATTTCCAACATTGCCATCTCTTCACACCTCCTTATGAATGTTGCTGCTGTCATTTTTCCCATTCTGCCTAAACAGTGGTTTCACACATCTGGTGCAGAATGGCACGGTCGCTATGGCAAATCATCGTTCAGGACAGATAAACAAAATCACAGTGCCATTGTTCATATGCAGAGGTCCCAAATTCTTTCATCAGGCGAGGGTCGCAAAAAGGCTGTGTTGAAAATTTGTAGTGCAAATACCAACAAATGCCCGGGGCATTAGGGGTTTCTAACTATAACATCCACTCTGAGCAGACTGACAGGCGTCGGGGGCGTGCCTTTGGATTGCTGGCTGTAATGCTCATGCCATTCCACCCCCACCCTGCAGCCAGTGACAGGCATAGAGGTGTGCCTTGGACTCTTCGGCCCCAGAGTTTACCCCATTGTCCTGTACTGCACCCATTTTAGTGTATGTCCTTATGGTATGGGGTGACTGTAAAGCCATACACCCCAAGGCACACCTCAACACTTGTCAGTGTCTGCTGGATAGGGTGAGGTGAAATGGCGTGAGCGTTATGGGCAGTGACCCAAAGGCATACCCCAATGCCTCTCTGTCTCTGCAGGGTGGAGGTGGGGTTGGTGTGAAGTTCAATAATTCACTGCCATTGGTATTCTGCATCTGTCTAACTCCTGCACTTCCAATGCTAATACCAGCAAGCAAACATTCAACATTGAGAAATGCTCATTAAATATGTCACAATCATGTTTCGAAACAATGGTGCACATGTTGAAGATATTACATATTGGCTATCACAGAAATGTGAAGTGTTAAGTTCCCCAGAAGCATTATTAGATTCAGAAATGTTTTGGACTAGTGGGTGGAAATATAAGGTCAAACTCAGGCAAAATGACAATGACATTGAACATATTCCAAACTCCTTTTTGTTGGGTAGGGATAGTGGGGTGTGCTTTTACTCAGGACAGCCAAGAGCTTGCTATAAATGTGGGTTTAGAACACACCTCTCCAGTGTTTGTGATAGACCTAGATGTGATTGTGGAGAAGTGGGTCATGGTAGCATGCAGTGTGCTAATCTCTCGAAGTGCGATCTGTGTGAGGAAACAGGACATACTTTTTCGGAATGTCCTTGGGCTGCAAAAAAGTAAGGCTACAGTTATCAATCCTAAGCTCCTCATTCAACAAGCCCAATAGGAGGTCTCTAATTCCAAGATTTCAGATCCAGTAGACTCAGAAAGCCATCCTAGGTCTTCCCTTCCTCCATCTAGCTCAGACCCAGAACACAAACAGGTAACTGATCTTACCAAAAATAAGCTGGAGGAGCAAGAGACTCCAGGAGAACTAGGACCCCCCTTTCCCTCAGGTAACACCCAGTGGGGGGATTTCCCACCTGTGTGCTATACAGCCAGCCAGGCCTCTAAGGAAAAAGTAGATACAAAAATTCCCCAAAACCCACTTCCCCGAAGAAGGGTGACTAGGAATTCTAACCCCCACCCCCACCTGATCCAGTAGACTTGGAGGAACCTGACCCCTTTTCTATCTTAGCTCCCATAGGGGAGGAATCTGATATGGACCTTGAAGAACCAGAACCACACTCTTCCCAGGAACAAGGTGGTAAAACAGATTTGATGGACTATAAAAGGAAAAAGAAAAAGAGAAGGAAAAGTGGACCATAAACAAATAAGGAATGAACAATCTCTCCTTTGGATCGTGCAGCTGTCATAGTATATTGAACCCCTCAAAAAGGTTAGCCGTCTTTCAGTATCTGATAGATCTGAAACTCAGTATTTTTCCTTCCAAGAAACATGGATGTTCACTTCTGATCATTGTAGGCATTTTCGGGCAGGATGGAGGTGGGGCCATCTTACTGGTCCTTTGGTTTCGATAGAGCAGATGGGATTGGTGTAGTTTTTAGTTCCTATTCATTCCATCTGACAAAAATAGTTGACCTTATTCCAGGAAGAGTGTTAATCCTTGATGGATGTTGGAAAGAAGTACCATATAGATTGATAAATATGTTCAGCCCCCAATCCAAGGCGGATAAAGTGGCCCTCATCAGTAAATTGCAACCTTACCTGCATACATCCTCTTATGTGATTTTGGGAGGGGACTTTATTGTGATCTACCTAAGGGGAAACAGGAGGGAGTGAGGAAGAAAGTTTATTGTGACTCAAATGCTCTTAAAAAAATGTATAAGCATATGTGAGTTGCTAGATTGTGCCCAGTACCAATCACAGGGGCCCAGGTTCACATACCGGCAAGGTAAATTAACCTCGCAAATAAACCATTTTTTTTTTTTCTAAAAACTTGCTTATCCCTAATTTCATAACACACCCCATGGCATTTTCCAACCATTTACTTCTACAAATCACCTTCCCGTTACCTCCACCAAACACAGGAAAAAATAAGAGGTGGAGACTGAACACCTTCATTCTATCTGAAAATATTCTCTCATTACTATAGGCCAGGACATCAGTGAGTGATCTATATGAGGACTTCGGAGAATGGTGGTTAGACACAAAAAAATTACTTTGGTAAAGTGGTTTCAAAATTACGGGAAACAGACAACAACAAAAATTTTTTTTACTACTTAAAACTTAGGGCGTGTCTACAAAACCTCTTTTCCAAATCCCCTACTTCCAGGCAGGATTATAGCCCCCAAGTAGATCAGCTAAAAGAAGAGATGAAGAACTTCCAGTATGATAGGGCAAAAACATTGAATGCAAAATTACAATATGGAACACAAAAGTCTCCAGTTGGGGACCCTTATGAGGCCTGTAAGCAAAAGAAGGCAACTATGGCCCTCCATCAGCTTTCAGACAAACAGGGAAGGGTGGTGGAGGAAGACACAGGGATTTTTAAATTAATACAGAAACTTATGAAATCACATGAGGGGGGTCCCCCCCACCACAATGGAGGACATTAATTCCTACCTACAGAATATTCAAGTAACCCTCTCCATACATGATCAGAAAGAATTAAATTCTCCTCTGACAACACAAGAAATCGAAGGAGTGATTAAAAAACAGAAAAATGTATCTTCCCCTGGCCCTGACAGCCTCCCCTATGAATTTTACAAACCATTTTCAAGGGAATTAGTAAGTTGCCTGCTAGAAGTGTTTTCCACCTTTTATATGTTGGCGCGCTTGCCCAGCCTACATCTTGTGGTAGTGGAGATTTGGAGACGCGGTCGCTGTTGGGCGAAAGCAGGGCATGCACCAGTAGGTGCGTCCCTCATTCCCCTCCTTTTTTGCTTGCCAAGGGGGTGCCCAATCCTCCTCAGCTCATGCGCCCCCCTGCTTTCGTTGTTTGCTGATGGGGGCGCCCAATCCCCGTCAGCATCCGTCCCCCCCTTTCACTTTAATGTGCAGGCAGAGGCCCTCCCCGTCGGCATGATGTCCCCTTCTTCTGTACTGAGGAGGTGCCCAATCCCCTCAGCTAGTGTCCCCACTCCCTATGCACCGACGGGTGCCCAATCCCTATTAGCTACTGTATCCTCCCCAAAAAAACAACTATATAAAAAGAAAACCGTCTCGATGTGTTTTTTTAACACCTGTAAACAGAAAATGGCCCTTGTAGTCTCCTTACCCCTCACCACCCACTGCACACCCTGCCTCCCCACACCCCTCACTCCTATACTTACCTCCGAGCTCGGCTGACGATCTTCTCGTGGACCAGGAACATGTCTGCACACTTCAAAGCAGACCGTGAACTGAGGAAATGCCGGTAAGCTGTATAATGGAATAAATAGTTTTTTTCAACTTTGATGCATATATCTGGGGCATATTTTGGAATTTTTGCACCATATTTTCAACATGGAGTTTTTGGGACCCCTCCTCATGAATTCTGTCACTGTTATGATGCTAGTCAGTCCGGAAAGGTGATTTCGCAGTCACTGTGTGGAATCACCTTCCGGGACTGATTAATGCAAGGACAGTAGCAGTGTTCATGAGGTGGGCTCTCAAAAAGCCTATGTTGAAAATTTGGTGGAAAAAATCCAAAAAATGGCTGTTTTAGGATTGTGCATTGCGCAGTTGCAATGCATGCTTGTAACTTCATGAATTCATAATATTTTCATGCCAGATTTTCAACATTGTCATTTTTCTACACCTCCTTGTGAACAGTATAGCTGTCATTTTTCACATCCTGGCCAAAATGTGTTTCCACACTTTTGGCACACAATACCGCGGTTGCTATGGGAAATCAGTGTTTGGGGCAGATTATGAAAATGACAGTGACACTGTTCATGAGCAGAAGTCCTAAAATGCCTATGTTGAGAATTTGGTGACGATACTCAATAAAATGACTGTGTTATGGGCGTGCATTGCGAAGTTTGCACGCACGCTCGTAACATTGTGCATTTGTAATATTTTCACTCTGGATTTTCACCATTGGCATTTTTCCACACCTCTTGATGAACAGTACTGCTGTCATTTTACATATCTTGCCCAAAATGTGTTTTTGCATGTCCGGCGTAGAATAGTGCGGTCGCTGTGTGAAATCACTTTTTGGGACAGTTTGAGGAAATTACAGTGACACTGTACATGAGCAGAGGTGCTAAAATGCCTATGTTGAAAACCTAGTGCCGAAAGTGCATAAAATGACTGTGTTACAAGCGTACATTGCGCATTTCCCACACACCCTTGTAACTTCGAAATTGCAATATTTACTTGCCACATTTTCACCACTGCCATTTTTTTTACACCCCCTTATGAACAGTACAACTGTCATTTTTTACATCCTGCCCAAAATGTGTTTGCGCACTGCACCACCAAAGCCAATACCAGCGCGACAACATTCGGCATTGACAAATGCTTGTTAATTCAAGTATAGTTCTATCTCAGTTTACGTCAGGTCTTTTGATATTTCTAATTAAATCAGGAGATAAGTTAAATATTTCAAACTGGAGACCCATTACACGATTAAATTCAGACTTCAAAATTTTATCATAAATTTTAAATAATAGGTTGAGGGGAATGGCAGCTAAATTAATACATCCCGCTCAGTTTTGGGGGTTACCAGGGAGACAGATAACGCATGCCTTAATGATACTTTGGGATATAATAGAATTTTTCTGTAAAAACTAGAAACTAGGCTGTATTATAGCCTTGGATCAGAACATGGCATTTGACAGAGTGTATTTACCATTTCTTTTCCAGACATTAAAACACTATGGGATTCCAGATGGGTTTGTGGATAAAACAAAACTTTTGTATTCTAAGGTTTCTATATGCCTAATTATTAAAGGGAAAGTTGCAGATGGAATCACCATAAACACAGGGGGTGTGTCAGGGATGTCCCCTTAGCCTACTTTTGTATAGCTTTTCTCTGGATCCTCTAATTAGAACATTAAGTAGCACACGGGCCTGGGAGGGTTTAAAATGTCACCCAGACCAATTTGAGGCAAAAACCCAAGCATATGATATCTGTTTGTTTATGGCTAACTCGAATAGGATTTCTGCCGTAATTACACAATTAGAGGAGTACTCAGGGGTTTCCAACTCCAGATTGAATTTAAAGAAGTGTAAAGGCCTTCTGTTGTGAAACCCTGTTGCTGAACCAGTATTAATTACCCAAATTTGCTTCTCCACAAAACCACAAAAAATTTCAGGAATTCAGTTTGGGCTGCAAAATCTCCCTCTAGGAAATTGAGAAAGTGTTTTAAAAGGGACAGAAGCTAAGGTAAATAGAGGGAGGTCTTGGAGGCTCTCAAAATTAAAAAGTGTTCATATAATAAAATGGTTTATTATGCCTTCTTTTTTATATATAGCAGTGGATTTTTCCTCCTTCTGTTACTCTAGACACAAGGCTGTATGCCTGTTTCTTCCAGATGTTCTGGGGGTGCCGGTTGAACCCAGTAAAAAGATGTTTCACCTACCTTCCCAAGGCCCAAGGGGGTTTGGGTATGACTGACCCTATCTCTTTCTTTTACAGTCTCTTTATTTCACATTGGCTTTGGCACACTGTGTAGTTTGCAATACTAGTGGTTCCACAAGGTTCTTTCAGACTGTTTGGATCTATGAGTAAAAAATACTCCACTAAAATTAACCCCCAGGTTACAAATACCTGAATATATAAAACCAGTAGTTGAAAAACTTTACAAATGGAAGATAGCCACAGACCATATTTCTAGGCTATCCAGTCAGCAACTCTACTCCCATATAATGCGTAAGATTTACTGCTTAGAACCAGATTTTTCAAACTGCCCCCCCCCCCCAACTTAAGAGTTGGGGTTTTAAGACAGATAAATAACAGCAGGATCCCCATACGTATGTGGGATATCCTGTAGTTATCAGTATATGGATGATTAAATCTTAGGGGACATGCTAAACATAAAGTTCAAGAAGAAAGGAACTGTCCATATAATGGGTGTATAAACAAAGAAGAGATGATGGTTCATTTTCTTTTCAGATGTTCATATGTTAAACCTCTATGGAAGTGTCTTGCTGATGAATGGAGACTAAGCTGGATTTTAAACTTGTCTCATGAGTCATTAGTCTTGGGGCATTGTACACAGCTGTTGAGCAAACATGATTATGGGACCTTGATTTTTTTTTTCTGGTGTTTAAAATTCTACTTGTGGTAGGCCTGGTGCCAGTGGACATTGCAACAGAGACTGATGCCATATATTACTTTTAGACTATTGGTGGAAAATGCAATGGATGCAGTCCATACCAAGGACCTTAAAATTAACTCTAGGAATATCATAGTAAAGTAGTGGAAAGGGTTATCTGGATTTAGAAAATATTAATAAAAGGTTAGGGGATAAACGCCATTGCTAAAATACAAAAAGATAGATAAAATGATTTATCAATAGTGCATGAAATAAAGGTAACTTTAGGATGCTGTGGTCCATGTTAAGTTTATGTTCTTTCAGGTTTTTTTTTTTTTTTGATGTCTAATATTACTGTATATGTATCCTCTGAATGATGTATCAGTGATTTATTTGATGTGTATTCCAATAAAAAATGCCCCTACTCTTTTTGAGAAGTGCCATGGAATCTTTAACTTCCACATGAACTACCACCAGAACAGGCAGTTGGGACCTCAGTTTAACGTCTCATCTGAAAGATGGCACCTCTGGAGTGCAGCACCCCCCCCCCAATGCTGCACTGCAGTGTCAGTATTGGGATATTAACTTGAATGCCTGGTGTGGGGATAGAACCCACAGCTTTCTTATCTCCCAGCCTCAGAAGTGAATGTGCTACTTTCTGATCCACTGACGCTGACCATTTCCTTGCCTACTGGAGGATTTGCAGAGGCAGAGAGGCAGACAGGAATGTTGGAATTCAGGCATCCCACCCACAAAAAAACAGATGCTCCTTGGACCACATACGCCTGCCATCTGTCTCTCATTACATTGCTCACTGCTGACTCCTTACTGTCCTATTCTCTCATGACTCTCACCACTGGCTCCCAGATGCCTTATACTTTTTGAATGCAACCTTTTTCTCCTTAACCTTCCCTGCCACCTCTTTTGAGAACCATAGTGGTTTTTTACTCCACTTTGTTTTCTTTGTCTGTTTCACACAAAGGCTTGTTGCCTCTATCATGGCAGTTTTGATTTTTCTCCATTGTTCTTCCACCCCTCCTTTTTGCCCATTTGCTAGTGTATTCCTCAGGTATTCAACAATTTTGCCAAAGTCAGCCCTTCTAAAGTCTAGTATGCTTGTTTTTGTATGGCTTGTCTCCATGGTTGTGCTTATTGTGAAGCACACTGTGCAGTGGTCGCTTGTTCCCAGATGTCTACCGACTTCTAAATTTGTGATCCTCTCTCCATTTGAGAGTACCAGGTCTAGTATTGCTTCCTCCCGAGTATAATCTTGGTACAATGTGGACTGCAGCTCAAATCATTGCTTATTAAAAAAGTACCTTTCATTCTCTGCTGCCTTAAGTTGAACCCCTCCTAGTCTGTAGATGTTTTTGTTATTCTTTGGTCCCAGGTGCATCACACAATGCAGTTCTCTTATGTTTGAATGCCATACCATTGACTGATGCCCAATTTTCCAGTTCTTTTAGAGCCTCTCTTAATTCGTCTACCTGTTTGCTGCTTCCTACTTCTGCCCCTAGTTTTGTATCATCAGGCAAACTTTGTAACGCAGTTTTTATTCCCGTATTCATGTCTCTGATAAACAATGACAATGAGACTGGCTTCAGCACGGATCCCTGTGGCATTCCACTTGCTACCTGTCCATAATCAGGCAATGCCCTCTAATCCTAACCCCGTGAGTTGTTTCTGCTAACCACATGCCAGTCTATTTAATCACTTTGTTATTGGTACCCATGTGTGTTATCTTGTTCATCAGAGTGCCATTTGGGACTTTGTCAAATGCCTTTTTAAAATCCATGTAGACCACATCCACAGGTTGGTTTGAGTCTTTTGCTTTGCTGACCTTTTTATAGAACACCAGTGTGTTTGTTAGGCATAATCTATTTTTCTAGAACACATATCATTCATATTTTTGTCCCTGATCTCACCTTCTGTTCTGTCTTTTAAGGCGAATTCCCAACAGCTTCCCCAAAACTGATGTCAGGCTAATGAGCCTGTAGTTCCCTACCTCTCCTGGGCCTCTTTTTATGATGGCATGCTTGCGCAGTCATCATCTTGCAGTAGTGCAGATTTGGAGGCGTGGTCACTGTTGAGCGAATGCAAGGCATGCATCAGTAGGTGCGTCCCTTATTCCCCAGTCAGCCTGTGTGCCAGCGCCACACTGTGCATACTTAATGTGGCGATGGGATCAAACGAAAAGTCCACTGCAATGCGAGCTAAGCTCGTCATACGCAGAGGACCTCCTGACGTGCTTTCCCTGGTGGTGAAAAACAAAATGAACATGGCGGCACGCTGCCTGCCATACTGCCAACTTTGGGGGTGCCCAAGCCCTGCTCCAATGTATGTGCCGATGACCCCACCAGCATAATGCATCCACCCCATTTGTTATGTGTCGAGTGGGGTGCCCAATCCCCGTCGGCTCTTGCCCCCCTTTTCCTTGTGTGCTGAAAGTGTTCCTGTGGCCATAGAATCATGACTGAGGACCTCCATGATGTGTGTGTTTGGTGCCTAGGTCCTGCACACAACAACAGGGAGCGTGTCCTCTGTCAGCAATTCAACAAGGCTACAAAGCGTCGAAGGCTCCAGCAACTTGGAAATACCTGATGGAGCAAAACATAGCCCTTCTGGATCAACAGCAGCAGTGCTCCAGTACTGGGGAGTCTTTAACTTCCTCCTTGGGGTCTCGTCAGGGTGAGTCCCCATCGTCGATGAATCATTGGGCCTGGAAGAAACATGCCTGCAAGTCCAAGCACATTTCTCCCGCACCGCCATCTTTGTCATTTGAAGTCCTGGAGCTCCATAAGAAAGGTGGGTATTCGGAAGGAACCCACTACTTTACCATCTTTTCCTCCATCGACGGTAGACAGTGGGTCCCCTCCCTTCCTTCAGTCGGTGATGGATGTTGGCATTATGTTGCAGCTTCAACCGCTGCCTCCCATGTATGTCTCTCTGCTTCAACTGTTCTGCCATCAACAGTGCAAGCTATGAGCCATTCTTCACCACTCCCATCAACGATGTAAGCTGTGAGCCGTTCGTTAGCTCTTCCATTGATGGTTCTTCCGCCGATGGTGGATCCATTATAATGGCTCCACTGTCTTCCACAGTGTTAGGGTCTTATGTGCACCCCTTCTTATCGATGGGCTGGCTGGGCCCCTTGCCCTCTGCCATTCCTTCTCTGCTGCCTATTCAGTCCATGACCTCTGCCTCTTCAGGGGATCACCTGGCCATGGTGGATGTCCAGGCTCTTGTCCAGTCCATTATGGGCCTTAATAGGTCTTATCCTCACCCTTCCAGGGAGGCTGTGGTCCCAGCCTCTGTCCTCTCCAGGCCTTCCTTGGCCTCCAGGTCAGAAAGCTCCTCTCCAGCCTCTCAGGGATTTCATCCTGGGAGGACGATATGGCTGACCCATTCTTACAGGAATGGGACATGGTGGACCTGGAAGCAGAGGGGGAAGAGATGGATCAGGATCATGAATCCCAGGTGTCCTCCTCAGAGATGTCATCCTTGCAAGTGGAACCTACGCCGCACCTATACTGTTCTTCTCTAGATGACCCTTTCTATCTTAGATATTATGGTCCATCTGCAGAAAACATTTGGATTCCAAGCTATGGAACAAGATGCCTCCAGAAAAAAGTTGGCCCAATACCTTAGTATTCTGGAAGGCCAGACCCTAGTCGTCCCTCCCCTTGTGGATGCTTTGAAGAAGCCATCTGGGCCACCTGGCAACAGTCATTCCAGATTTCCTCCAATCCCTGAAAGGCAGACAGACTCTTCATAGGCCCCTGTGGACCACCTTTATCTTACTACACCTCCACAGGTGGATTCCATGGTTCAAAATAGCAGCTCGTGATGGATCCACTAGAATGCAACATATGAGCGCTCAACCTCCAGACAGAATCCAAGAAATTTAATATCATGGGGAAAAAAGTCTATGCTTTGGCTATTGTATCCATTCGTATCATCAATTTTATAAGCCACCTCCTCAAATATCAGGAGGAGATCCTAAGAGCTACTCAGTAATCCGTCCAGTCCCTTCTGCCAGGACAGCCTTAAGAGGACCTTAATGCAAAACTTTCCACTGCTGAAGCCATTTGCCACCACCAGCATAGGGCTACCTATGATGCTGTTGATTCTTTGGCACTGGTCTCCTCTGTGGGTGTTTGCCTCAGATGCCATGCATGGCTGAAGGTTTCAGGATTCTCACAGTATGTACAACAATTCATCCTCAATGTTCCCTTTAAAAGGGACAGACTATCTGGACCACTGGTCCAGGACATTTTGAAAGAATTGCAGGACTCGGGTTGAACCCTTCTGTTTGTTCGGACCCTATATTGCCCTCAGGCAAACCCTGCATACAGGGATCCTTTCTGGGCCGCTCCAACAGAGATCATCCCACTATTCAGAGACAGCCAGAGAAAGGCTCAGTTAGCTCTGCTTAGCCCATGAAAAGCCCTGAAAATGTCCAGATATGTCCCTGCTGCTTCTCAGCAGGGACAGCCTTCAGCCTCAAGGCCTGTTTCTAGTTTTGGTGGCAGAGACACCCTCTATGCCCTTCAGGGGGGCAGGTTCTTCTTGCATCTTGGAGGTTGGCAAGGGTTCATGTCAAACCTTGGGATCCTTCAGTTGGCCCAGTATGATCATATGTTGCACTTAATCAGTCCTTCTCCTCCTTTGCCTCCTCTGGTCTCTCATTACCCTCCAGACCATGCTGTGGTGCTGAGGGCAGAAGTAGATGCTCTGTTACAGAAACATGCCATAGAACCAGTCATTGCCCATAAAAGGGGCTCGGGATATTGCTTCCAATTTTTTGTGGATCCAAAATGGATGGAGGATTTACATCCCATTCTAGATTGAAGAGCTCTCATCCTCTACATACGGTACCAAAAATTCAGGAAGATGATTCTCCCCACCCTGTTCCCCCTACTAAATACAGTGGCCCGGCTCTGTTTCTTGGACATTTATTTATTTATTTATTTAAGAGTTTCACCAGGAAGGCATTCTGAGCGGTGCAACACTCGATTCCAGATGCGTCCTGGGGAAGGGGGATTAGGATAGCCAATAAACAAAAATACAAACATTACAAGAATGAAGCACACTGCAGTAAAGAGAGAAACACATTGTACAGTTACCACTTGCCTCTTGGCAGGGGAATGTTTAAAAGTGAACACTTAATAGTGCAAAATAGAGATTAAGAGCTAGCCCCGAGGCCAAGTGCCGCAGCAGTAGAGGATTGATAACTGTTAGAAGCAACGGACAGGCTAAACAACAGGCATAGGACATACGACTGCCTTACGGGGCTAGTTGCTTGAGCAGGCGGTGGTGAAATGCTGTTTGAGGAGATGGTTGCGCTGCTGAGTGGAGGTGGAGTGTCTGAGCTCAGCTGGGAGGGAGTTCCATACGTAAGGCATATGGTACTTGAAGGCTCGTTGGCCTTTGAAGGAGGACATACGTGGAAGGGAGGGGAACCTGGAATCTGTATTACAGAGAGAGTAAGCAGAAGGAGTTTGGGCCTCCAAGGTAGTTGCAAGGTCAGGGGGGAGGGGCTGGGTCCAGTATTTCGCTGTTATTCTAGCGCAATGCGCCATTCTCCGATCCTGTAAGGAAGGTAGATCTAGAGACCTGTAGAGGTCACAGTGGTGAGTTGTGGGCGGGCGGTCCAGGGCAAAGCAGCAGAAAGAGTGGAAAAGGGGGTCAAGCCTGGCAAGGGAGGACTTGGGGCCATGCTATAGACTACGTCCCCATAGTCGAACAACGGGAGTATTATTTTCAGAACTATTTCTTTGCGGGTGGGCACGGGAATGCAACCTCTGTTCTGATATAGGGCTCGGGTGAAGTTTTTTGTGGATTGCTTCAATATGGACTGAGAAGTTGAGGTGCTGATCAAGCCAAACCCTGAGGTATCTGAACGAGGTGCAGGTCTCCAAGAAGGTCCCATCTAAAGTGTGGAAGGTAGGTGGGGTGAGGGCCCAGGAGAGTCTTTGCCTAGTCCTGAAGATGAGTGGGACAGTTTTCTTTGGGTTGAGAAATAGCTAGTTAGAGCAGAACCAGAGCTGGATTGCGTTAAAATCCTCCTGGAGTCTGGATGACAGTGTGGCAGGGGAGGGACCTGTACCATATAGCACAGTGTCATCGGCATACATGTGTATGGATGAGAGAGGACACACTGAGGGCAGGTCTTTTAGAAAGATGGAGAAGAGTAGCGGGCCAAGGACTGAGCCTTGGGGAAAGCCTGTTGTGACAGGTAGGAGGGCTGAGGTGTGTGATCCAATTCTAACTGCTTGTTGCCTCCCTGCCAGGTAAGAATAAAACCAGCTGGTGGTCTTACCTGAGAGGCCGTCGAGGGTGAGTTTAGATAACAGGAGAGAGTGGGAGACCATGTCAAATGCCTCAGCTAGGTCGATGAAGATAGCTGAGGTGACATGTCCTTTGTCCATGCCAGTGAGGATGTCGTTTGTTATCCTTAGAATGGAGGTGGTTATGGAGTGCGATTTACGGAAGCCAGACTGGTAGTGTGAGAGAAAGGAGGAGGAGTCAAGAAAGTTGGATAGTATGGAGAGAACAAGTTGTTCCTGAATTTTGGCTAGAATAAGAGCAGAAAAATAGGGTGATAATTGCCTGGCAAGGAGGGGTCGCCACCTTTGGGGAGAGGAATGACTGTGGCATGATTCCATTCAGCTGGGATTTTTGTGAGAGAGAAAGAGAGAATGTAGAGAGAGGTCAGTGGGGAGGCGATGGCTGGGACAGATAGGTATAGCATTTTGGAGTCAAGGCCAGAGGGGCATTTACCTTTGGAAAGATTGAGTGACCGCAGGGCTGTTAGTACTTCAGCTGTGAAGACTAGGCAAAATGAGAATCAGGAGGACTGGGGTGGGGGTGGCATGGGGGGTAGTAGGGTCATGGGGGTGCAGGTTTGTGGATAGAAGGAAGGAGGCACAGTTAGTGAAAAATGTGCTGAAAACAGAGGCCACATCACCCGAGTCGGTGACCATGGAGCCAGCGACATTAAGGGCAGGGGTGGGTGGCTGGGAAGGGGTAGAGAGCAGCAATTTCATTGTCTTCCAGAATTTCATTGGGTGGTTGAGGTTTGAGTGGAAAGAGACTTTAAAGTAGTTTGCTTTGGCCTGATGAATCATCCTAGTGCATACATTTCGGAGTGTGTGGTAGTGATGGAGTGCTGCCTGTGTGCCCGTTAACTTGTAAGATTTCCAGGCCTTGTCCCTGTCATGGAGTTGTTTGATAATGTTTGCGTTTACCGAGGGTAGGTGGGCGCCTCTTACTCGGACTCTTCTGAGAGGAGCCTAGAGGTCCCAGGTTGCAAGAAATTTTGATTTGAAAAATTCCAGGGCTGAGTCAATGGAGGCAGCGTGTTGGATGAATGACCAATCAGTGTAAGACAGATCGTGTAGGAGTGCAGCAAGTTCTAGTGATTTGTAGAACCTGGTGAGAAGTATTCTTGGGGGCGGTGCCTGGGGCTTGAATATTTTCCTTACTATATAAATCGTGTAGTAGTTGCTTAGGGAATCTGGTAGGATGCCAGCTTTTAGGACCTGATGGGGGGGTGTGGCGAGGGCCCAGTCAAGGAGAGAGTGGTTAAGAGACTTATGATTCAAATGAATGGGTTCCATGATTTGTCGGGATAGGTTTAGTGTAGATACCTGGTTTTTGAGCTTAGAGTTGGTATTGGAGAGCCAGTTATTGTTGAAATCCCCAAGTATGTGTAGTTGGCCCCCTGAAGTGAGCGATTTTAGGGTGCCTAGGTGTGCTAGGATGACACGTAGGGGGTGTCTGGTGGGCAGTAGGACCCTGCTACATATATTGGGATAGAGTGGGGGAGTGATATATTGAGTAGGAGGGAGTCATTGGGATGTGTTGGTCTGGGGAGTTGGACTGGTGCGAATTGTAACTTGGAGGAGATGGACATGTAGTAGTAGTAGTAAAAATTTTTATTCATACAAAAAATGGATAAGGATATCTCCACTGAGCTGAAGCTCCTTTACAGTGAGATCCAGGTGTCATTTCCAGTTACTCTTATAAGTTAACAATATATAACAAAAGAAAACACATATACACTATAATTATACATCAATAAATATAACACAGTTCCAAAATCATAAAACAAACCAGGACAAGAAAAACATACAAAAAAACCCAATAATTAATTCACAGTATACATTTAATACAAGTTACAATCTACCATTCTAACATTCAACTATTTCCCATCATAACTGGTGTTCTCGATAAGCCATTGGTTAATTTGGTGCAACTGAAAATTTCCCTCAAGGGGTCTAAACTTCCCAGGCAATTTATTCCATATAGAAGGTCAGATATTAAAAAAATGCTTATCCCCCCAAGCCGTTCTACGACTTGGGACTGCACAGTCCAAGTAATTAGCAGAACGCAGACCCTCAATAGGTCTTTTTATTTTAATGGACTCAGCCATATATTTAGGGACTTTTCCTGAGATACATTTTAACATTAACATAATTGTACTAAGAGCCCGCCTTTGATACAAAGTATGCCAGTCTAATTCTTTATACATATCTACTCTGTGTGCGCTCTTTGCAGCTCCCAGTATAAATCTAATTAATTTATTATACATAACGTCAAGCCTATGTAATTGCTCTTTAGACGCTCCCATATATATCAAATTACCATACTCCAATATGGGTAGTACAACAACAGTTACAACTAATTTTCTAATTTCCAAAGACATACTAGTTCTTACTCTATATAATGACCCCAAGCACTTACCAACTTTAGTCAAGGTACTATCTATATGACTGTCCCATTTAAATTTTGTATCTAAATACACCCCCAAATATTTATAACTAACAACTTGTTGCAAGATTCTTCCTGAAAATGTTTTAATTTGTAACCCCTCATATTCAGCTTTAGGCCCGTAACCCCTATGAAACACCATTACCTGAGATTTTTTTTCATTCAAAACTAATTTAGATCTAAGCAATAATTCCTGTAACTGATCAAAAGCCTGTTGTAATACTATTTGAATAGTTCTCACTGATGAATAAGCAAAATATATACAACTGTATCGTCAGCATAAAGATGGTATTGTAGCTTTGGTTGTTCAAACCCCAGATCATTCATATATAAATTATATAGTATAGGACCCAAATGGATCCTTGTGGGACTCTGAGACAATCAATTTCAAATCAGATGACCACTCTAATAGTCACTTGCTGCAATCTTGAGTCAAGATAATTTGAAACCAATTTATAACCGACTCAGACATACCACAGGTTTTAGTCTGGACAGGAGGATGCCATGTCCAGCGTGTCAAAGGCCTTTGAAAGGTCTACAAAATTGCTCCCACTGGCATCCCCTGTCCATACTCTCCATTATATCTCCTGTGACCTTTATAAGGGCAGTGTTTGTTCCATGTTCGGGTCTAAAGCCGGATTGATAACTGTTAAGGATTTCATTATCTTTCAGATATACTTGTAATTGTTTTGCAACTATTTTCTCCAAGATTTTAGAAATTGTTGGTAAAAGAGAAATTGGTCTGTAATTTTCTAATAATAACCTAGATCCTGTCTTATAAATTGGCACAATCTTGGCAGTCTTCCAAGTTTGAGGTAACTCCGCAGAGAAAAGAGACAAATTAAATAAGTTTGCTAAGGGTAAATCAATAATAGGGGCTGCATACTTTAATAAGATATTTGGGATACCATCCATACCTTCTGCTTTATTAGTATTAATTTGAAATAATAAATCCCTAACATCTCCTCTAGTAATAGAAGGAAATTCAAACTCAGCTTGTTTACCAGATTGTACATAAACTCTATCTGTATCATTTGCCTGAAAAATTCTCTGTAAAACCTGATTTACATCTCCTCCATCCAATTGTAATTCATTAATACCCATATTTGTAAAGAAGGTATTAAACTCATTAACTACCTTGTTTCCCAAATCCATCTTATTACCATTAATTAGGAAATGATTAGGATATCCCAAGCTAAGTCCCTCATGCATCTTATTTATTGTGTTCCAAAATACTCTTGAATTTTCCATCATTTCTTTAGACAATTTTTTGTTACAATAGGCCAATCTAGCCTTTCTAATTTCCTTTGTATATAAATTTCTTAATTGCCTATATTTATACCAGTCCTGGTCTCTCTTTGCTAATTTAGCTTGTTTCCATGCCTTATCTCTAGCTCTTTTGATTTTAAACAAACCTGAGTCATACCATGGCGCCTTGTTTGATTTTATCAATCTAGTTTTATAGGAGCATGTTTATTGCAAATGTGTATTAAATCTTTTGAAACATATCCCATGCATCCCCACACTGGAATTAGTTCTAGTCTCCCAGTTATAATTTTCTAATTCCTGCATAAATTGAACATAATCAAACTGTTTAAAGACTCTAATTTGTGCAACATTCTTAAATGTCTTTCTAGATTTCTGATTTCTAATACAAAAATTATCTGATGATCTGACATTGAGCCTGGTAACACCCCTACTTTTATAAACTTTTCTGGATTTGTAGTAAAATAAGATCTAACATAGTTGAATTACTGGGATTTACTGCATTTAACCTAGTAACATCTTTTATCAGTTGCACCAAATTCAATGTAGTAGCCATATCAATTAGACTATGATGGACATCTATATTTCCCCAATCAACATTTAAATCCCCAATTATCAAAATTTCATGTGAATTTTGATAATTCTTCAGTACATCTGTATTTCAGAGAAGACCATTAAGCTACTTTTAGGTGGATGGTAAATACCAATCAATAAGATGGGTTTAGAATAAGGTAGCTTTAATTCTAATGGTAACAATTCTGAATCAGTCCAATTATACAAATCTTGCAATTCCCTAACATCAATCCAATTTTTTACGTAAACTAATACTCCCCCACCTCTTTTGGATCTGTCTTTTCTATATATATGGAAATTTTCCAGGGCTATATCATTATCTTGAATTTTTGTATGCAGCCATGATTCAGTAATTATTAAAATATCGGGCTTATAATAAACCACCCACTCTTTTAAATACTCAGTTTTCTTAAGCAAACTACAAATATTAAAATGCACAATTTTCAATCCTTTTTCATTCAACATTTCAAATGTATAATCATAATTCAAATCAGCAACAGGCCCAGGATTTAATTGAACATCCCCACTTAACATTAACCCTATAATTACAAACCATTTACCCATTCTAGACATTTTAAAATATAAACATTTCCCCTTCACTAAACAATTTCTAGATTTGGCACTTTCTAAAACAGCATTATGTCCCCAGCCACATAGGAGTTCACTACCCATATACACCCATTTGATCAAAGTTGTCTCAATATGGATATTCAATAAAGAGGCATGAATGTCCCCTTGCCACCCAATTAGAACATTTCTCTCTCCCATCATAGTTCCCCTATACTCTATTGTCAAGTATGGACATTCTATAAAGGATTTTCCATTCTGAGCAGAATTTTCACATACTAAAAACTGGCACCCTACCAGAACAATTCCCCACCATAACATCAACATTGTGAAAATTTAGGCCACCCTGTTAATCAAACTTTAATAAAATAATGAGCAACTACCTCAATATATCAGGGATAATCCTATAAGGTAGAGGAAATCTCAGGTAATCCACTAAGTAAATACCACATAAAACTTTCACATATAAGCAACCCCCCAGAATATATTAAATAAATTAAATAGGGAATAAAAAATATAACAAATAATAAAACTCAGTATAAGATTAACATTAAATGAAACAAATAACCTACCCAGACTCTCATAAAAATATTCAGCTTCCAGTTAAATTAACCCTAAGTTTATAAGTAAATCTCAGCAGAAATACTACTCAAGTTTACTCCTATTGTTACTAGTAAAATTTGTAATACTGAGTGGTGACATGGAAGTGCCCCAACCCTTCTTTCTGCCCGAACGGTCATGTCATGTGAGGAAGTAGCCAGGGATGGATAATTCAGCATCCAGGTTATGGGGTTTCAGCCATGTTTCAGAGATAATAAGGATATCAGGGCGTAGGGAGAGTTTGTACAGTTGGAGGGAGGTGATTTTATTCAGGATGCTGCATATGTTAAGATGCATAATTTTAGGCCCCCGTGGTAGTTGGAGGGATGGGGAGGGGGAGGAGTTGTTGTTAAGGGGGGCGGCAGGTGGTCCAGGATTTGATTCAGCGTCCCCTGCTAGGAGTACCAACTTGCCTTGTGGGAAGTTGATAGCTGTGGTGGGGTTAGTGAAAAGATTTTTGAAGGTGATGAGTGTAAAACTGACAGCCCTGCGTGGAATGAAGGTGGCAGGATGGTAGCACCTAGGTCCTAATTTTTTAATGTGGCATGTGGGGATGGGCCAGGGATGTGGGTAGTATGAGAGGGGCAGAAGTTTTCCAGATGAGGCCTGTAGTGGGGAGATAATGATCTTCCAGGTAGGTGGAAGGTGGGAGGGATGTTAGAGGGATGAGTAGACTCAATAATGTAATTTGCAGTGACAGCATGTCGAGACGCTGTGTAATGGTAGCTGGGAAAGTAAATGGGGTGGCTACTAGTGTCTAGATTGTATAACCTGCATATGATGAAGTGAGCTGATTGGTTATTTTCTGCATGAGGACAGCCTATAAAAGGTGGTGCTCATCAAGGGTGGCAGTGGGGGTGGTGGGGAAGCCGGTGCATAGCGCCGGTGGGGTCCCACACACGCGGCTGGAGTTTTCTGAAAACGGCCACTTGGGCTTAGTAATTTGTAGGACACAAAGGACATGTACCTTCATATCCTGATGCACCTGGCCCACCAGCAGTTCTTACACTTCCAGTTTCAGGGCCATCATTTCCAGTTTCAGTCCCTCCTCTTCAGTCTTTCCTCTGCCCCCAGGGTGTTTATGAAATGCTTAGTGGCAATGGCAGCGGCCCTCCTCCAGGAAGGCCTTTATCTCTTTCCATACCCGGACATTTGGCTCCTCAAGTTATCAACATGCCCCATGCTAGAATACACCCTGACCCGTACCTTATGGATGTTCTCCATGGTGTGCATCATGGTCAACCATTTAAAGTCAGTGATGGACCTATCACAAACTCTCCAGTATACAGAAGCAGTGCTAGACACCTCTCAGAGCAGGATGTTTCTTCCCATGGTTTGGGCATATGCCATTCTGGCTCTCATCATGTGGCTGGAGACTTGTCGATATGTCTCAGCAAGGGACTACCTTCAGCTCCTGGGACATTTGGCAGCTACTATTCCAACTGTCCCTTATGCCAGACTCGGCATGAGGGTTCTTCAGTGGACTCTCAGAGTCCAACGGGATCAGAAGAGGGCTGAGTTCGATAACTGGGTCCTGTTTTGAAAGTTTGTGGTGATCACTGGGGAGGTGGTGAAACTTCAGTACTGTTATACCCAAAGCTGTTGTTGCAAAGTGCATGCACCCTTGCTCCAGATTATAAATCATGTCTGAGGAATTAAGACATCTATAATAATCATAGAAATTTTTTTTTGGTTTAATTGTTCTAATTGAATTTATTCATGAGCACTTGTCACTTAATATGTTCACTCTTAAATGGTGTACACCACTGGTGTTTTTAAACCAAAGGTACTATAAGGTAAGAGTTCTAATTTCAAAATTCTGCACTCACCTCCACTCTAGTAAAAATGACTGCTCACCAAAATATGAAGGTGTTCCATTTTATTAAAGTGCACTTATACACACAGACCTGATGCATTTTGGAATACAAGTCCTTCTTTAAAGGATCTGATTATACATTTGAAACACCATTTATATACCCCTAATGATGACATCATCATATGACTCCCAACAAAATATTTAAAGTGAATCACACAGTGCAAAAAGTGCCTAATATTGTACCTTAATAAATAGATTAAAAAATAGGACATTTAAATATTTAAACACTATTTCTTACATAAATAGAATACAATCTACCTAACTAAAATGAAATAGAATTTAAAACGTAAAAATTTAAAAACTACATATTATACAAAAAATAAATACTAAGAAACTAGTCATTTAGCCAGAACAGGGGAAAACTTAATTATTCCATATTATACAATGGCAAGAACATTTTCTTGTCTCTGATTGGTCAGTGTGTCCCTGGCACAGTGAGGTTATCCCAGCACAACCTCACTGTATTGCCTTGGATGATGAGCTGGATGCCATACACTTAAGAAACAGAGATATACTGCCACACTAAAAATCTGCTAAAAACATTTTTTTAATTTTTATTTTTTTATTTTGTATAACAATGAGCCATTGTATAATTGCAGTAAAGCACTCCAGGGTGTGGGTTGTGCGGGGATAACCTCACTTCTGGGACATTGGATGCGCTCTGCCTGCGGTCTCGTGCCCAACCACCCAGGCGTGAGGTTATCCCAGCACAACCCACACCCTGTCGTTCATTATTGCTTAATTTATTATACGCCAAGTAAAGTCTGACCCCACCATTTTCTATAAACATAGACTAGATGAGTTTATTTGTGCAGCACTAGAGAGGGGCTGGATTAATACTGATGTCAAGGATTTTTTAACAGTGGATTTCCTGTATATACAACCATTTATACTTTGCCTAAGATACACAAACAATTTGTATCCCCCCCCCCGAGACCTATAGTGAGTGGAGTGGGGTCTCTCACTGAGCCTTTGTCACAGTATGTAGACTATTTCATAAAACTGTTTGTTAGCAATTTAGGCTCCTACATCAAGGACACAAGGGATAGTTTGGAAATTTTAGAGAACATGGAGATAGGGAAGGGGTTTTATCTTATTACAATGGATATGGAAGCTTTGTATTCCAATATCCTTCAAGAAGAAGCACTTGACTGTTTGGCTTTTTACTTAAATTCAAGGGCAAATGGTGTGGAACCTTGTACTGAAGTATTACTAAAGCTGTCTGAATTTGTCCTGAAATTTAAAGTTTTCTCATTTTTAGGGAAGTATTATTTGTGAACTAAGGGAACCGCTATGGGTGCCACATTTGCACCTAGTGTGGCTAATTTATACATGGGCAAATGGGAGAATATGTACATGAGAGATCCTGATACTAATCCATTCTTTTGGAAAATTGACCTGTATCATAGGTTTATCAACGATTTACTCATTGTATGGAATGGTGACATTGTGGAATTTGAGAGTTTTGTGGCACACTTGCATACATCAAACCCCAGCCTGCATTTTACATATTGTGCAAGCAAGACCAGTGTTCATTTTTTGGATCTCTGCATTAGAAAAGGGGAGGGTGGTGATGTATGCACTGATATTTACAGAAACCCTGTGAAAGAAACAACTTATTACTTTTGTCTAGCTGCCACACTTGGCATGTGATATGCAGCATTCCGAAGGGACAATTACGCCATCTTAGGAGGAATTGTAGTGGCACAAAGAGTTTTTGTAAAGCAGCACAGGATTTGAAAGTGAGGTTCATTGAGTGAGGTTGTAATTCTGAACAAGTAAGTAAGGCATACCAGGAGATGCGAGAGATGCCTTGTGAGGTTACTATGCAGAGTAGTCAACAGAGAGAGGCAGGTGATACTGAAAATCAAAATTTTGTGACAAGTTACTCTATTCATGCCTCACAAGAAGTGGGCATAGTTAGAAAACATTGGAACATCTTATAGGGTGATAAATATTTGTAGGCATACCATACCCAGCCACCCAGGATGTCCTACAGACGTGCTGAAACTTTAAAAGATCAATTGGTTCATAGCAGACAGTTCCTTCCAGTTGCACAAATGTGGCTTAAGTCAAATTCAGGTTGCTATAAGTGTCATAGATGTAATTGTTGCCCATCTATAGCTACTGGAAAAGAATTTGATAGTCTAGGGAATATGAAGAGTTTTCGGATCAGAGAAGTGATCACTTGTGGCACTACAGGTGTCATTTATCTGGCTAAATGCAGTTGTGGAGCTTTTTACTGTGGCAAGACTAAAAGAAATTTTAAAAGTAGGGTGGGCGAACATTGCAGGGCCATTCATAAGGGGGGCCCTACATATGCTACTGCCCTCTACATGCTGCAGTATGCCAATAAGGAGGAACATACTTTTGCATTTATGGGCATAGAGAAAGTCCGTAAAAATCCAAGCAGGGGAGATTTTAATAATTGTATTCTACAAAGAGAGGGCTTCTGGATATACACCTTAGAAGCATACAAGTTTCCAGGCCACAATGAAAGGTTTGACGCTACCCTATTTTGAAGAAAAGAAAGTAATTGATTAATACAATAGGGATGAATGTAGTGTTCTGAATTTTGAGGAATATGATTAAAAGTACGACTACATATGTGAGAAGTTGAGAACTGTATAAGTCAGTATATATAGTTATGACTAAAATCTGTAGTTATAGTTCTCCATCTCCTTTGATGTTTTCTTTTAGATGTACTTGAAGTATAATAAATATGGAATAATTAAGCATCCCCCCATTCTGGCTAAATGACTAGTTTCCTTGTATATATTTTTTGTGTAAAATATAGTTTTTAAATTCTATTTCATTTTAGTTAGGTAGGTTGTATTCTATTTATGTAAGAAATAGTGTTTAAATATTTAAATGTCCTTTTTTTTAATCTGTTTATTAAGGTAGAATATTAGGCACTTTTTGCACTGTGTGGTTCACTTTAAATATGTTGTTGGGAGCCGTCTGATGATGTCATCATTAGGGGTATATAAATCAATTGGTGTGTTTCAAATGTATAATCAGATCCTTTGAAGAAGGAATTGTATTCCGAAACGCATCAGGTCTGCGTATATAATGGCACTTTAATAAAATGAAGCACCTTCATATTTTGGTGAGCAGTCATTTTTACTAGAGTAGGGGTGAGTGCAGAATTTCAAAGTCTGAACTCTGTCCCTTTTTTCCTGCCCCCCCCTCCATGTGCAACCTCTGTCTGTGACTGTGATCCTACTATAAGGTAAGGTTGAGACAGGGCTGAGAGTAGGCGTACATGGGAGGGGAGAGGGAACCAATTAGGGTGGACAGGGAAGAGGAGGCAGGCAAAATGGAGTGGAGGATGGGGGAGAGAAAAGAAAAGGAAGGGGGAGGGAAAACTGATAGCAGATGCAGATAGTCAGAAGGGGAGGGGTAGAGTGGGAGATGGAAAAACAGTTAAAGATCATGTGCAACGTTTTTTACATACTTTTTATAAAAGCTTGAAAAGCTGACATTCAAGTCCCTGTGTCATGATTAGTGTTTCCTGAAAATTTCATGTTGTTTGGTTGTATGGTTTTCTTTAAATCAACATTTGTTAACGTGCTCTACAGTGGCTGAAAACAGTGGAGTTATTTCTGTCCTCTCAGTCAAACTTAGAGTGCGATGACATCATTTTGGAGTAGCTTACTGTTTCAGATTCCCAATCAGAGCAGTACTTTGTAGAGTTAGTAGTTTGCTGAACTCTCCAAGTTTCTTACAAACCCAGTCTCTGGTTTGTGTTTAAATAGATCAACTTAAAACATATCATTATCAACTGATAAAAAGCTGATCATTTCAATTTCAATGCTGAATTGAAGCAGTGGAAATCTTTCTCTTTGAGAAATCAACTTGCCTGTATCATAGCTTTCAGTTCTTCCTAATCAAAAATCTGATTTTTTTTTCTAACCATATAGCACAGGTCTGTTTAATGAATATAAAATAAATCTAAGTTTTGTTCATTCACAGAAACAGTTTGTATTTGATGTAGCCTTCATAAATATGCTCAAGTAAGAACATTTTTTTATGTCAGATTGACAAACAGTACATGCGCTTGAAATACTGTAGCAGAGTGTGACAGGCACCTGTCTGAACTCACAGATTTCAGTTCTTTGGTAGTTTCTGCATGAAAATATATCTTGTACGTGTACAACTAGAAACACTATGTGACATCACGATGCACCATGACTCCACCCTACAATTGAAGCAGCTGCACTCTACTGCCACCTGTCTCTGCCCCACAAGCCCCCTGCCTTCTGCTTCACATGCAAAACTGCTGCATCTTGCTGTCCACTATCTTCTCCTACACAGTCAGGGATTGTGCACCCTGCTGTCTCCATCCCCTGCCTAGAGAATCAGGGCTGCTGCACCCTGCCATCCCCTGCCCAGACAGTTGGGGATGATGCACCCTGCTGCTCTCTCTCCCTCACCCTCACAGTTAAGGAAACTGCACCTGTTGACCCATGTCCCTGTCTCCACAGTCAGGGCTGCTGTGCTGTGGTAAACCCTAGTGTGCCAGGTCCCCTGCCTCTACAGCTGGGGCTGCTGTACCATGCTGCCTTAGCCACCAGAGGCAAGACTTTTGCTACACACTGCTACCCACTTCCATTGCCCAAAATGGGCAGGGCTGCACCATCTGTACTCCATCTCATAGTCAGGGCTGCTGTACCTGATGCCCCTGTGTTCTGCACCACAGTCGAGACTTCTGCATCATGCTGTCCTCTATCCCTTGTCACCAAAGAGAGGGCTGCTGCACCCTGCTCCTTTTTACACAGTTGTGGTTGCCATGGCCTGCTGTGCTCTAGTTCCCCATGCTGCTGCAGTTTGTGCTGCTGCACCATGCTGCCACTTGCCACAAAAAGCAGGGCATTTGCTGTGTCCTGTTGCATGTCTCCACAGTTGAGGCAGTTGCACCCTGATGTCACCTGCCACCAGAGTAAGATCCTTTGCTATACCCTGCTGCCCACATCCCTTGTCCCAAACAGGCATGGCTGCTGCACCCTGTCCCACAGTTTGGGCTGCTGTATCCTGATGCCACCCCTATCTCCTGCCTAAACATTTAGGGCTGCTACACCCTGCTGCCCTCTTTCCCCACACTCACAGTCAGGACCACGGCACCCTGTTGCCCCCTGTCTCTGTCTCCACAGTCAGGGCTGCTGTGCTACACCCTAGAATCTCATACCATCTGCATTCACATTTGGGGCTACTGAGCCCTGCTACACATTTTCATTGTCCCAAATGGGCTGGGCTGCTACACAATGTACTCCCTGTACCACTGGCAGGGCTGCTGTATCCTGATGCCCACCTGTGTCCTGCCCCACAGTCAAGGCTTCTGCACCATGCTGTCCTTTGTCCCCTGCCACTGTTGTGCCCTGCTGCACCCACAGCCCTTGCCTGGCAGACAGGTGCAGCAAATTCCTTACTCTGTGCTGCACCCTCTAAACAGTTGGGATTGCTGCACCTACCACTCTCTCTCTCTCTCTCTCACCCTCACAGTCAGGGACACTGCACATGTTGCCCCCTGTTCCTGTCTCAGCAGAGTGTAGCAAACAATCTGACTATGGTGGCAGGGCCACTGGGGACAGCAGGCTGCAACTGCCTCAACTGTGGAGGCATGCAACAAGGGGCAGCAAATGCCCTGAATCTTGTGGCAAGTGGCTGCATGGTGCAGCAACCCTAACTGCAGAGGCATGGGGCTCTAGGGCACAGCAGGCCACAGCAACCACAACTGTGTAGAAAGGAGTAGGGTGCAGCGGCCCTGTCTGTGGTGATAGGTGTTAGAAAACAGCATGGTGCAGAAGCCTTGACTGTGGGGAAGGACACATGGGGCATTAGGGTACAGCAGCCCTGACTGTGAGATGAGATACACATGGTGCAGCAGCCCTGCCCATGGAGGCAGGAAACATATCACTTTAGGGCCTAGTGCAGCACAGCAACCTTGACTGTGGAGACAGGAACAAGGGGCAACAGGTGTAGCTTCCCTAACTGTGAGAGTGGGGGAGATAGGGCAGCAGGATGCAGCAACACCAATTGTTTAGGCAGGGAGCAGCAGGGTGCAGTAGTCCTGATTCTTTAGCCAGTGGATGGAGGCAGCAGGGTGCACAATCCATGACTGTGTGGGAGAAGACAGTGGGCAGTAGGGTGCAGCAGCCTCAGATGTGAAGCAGATGGTAGAGGGCTTGTGGGGCATGGGACTGGTGGCAATAGACTGCTGCTGCCTCAATTGTAGGGCAGAGATGCAGTGCATCAGGATGCCACATACTGGTTCTAGTTGTACACGTACATGATGTATTTTCACACAGAAACTGCCAAAGGGCTTAAATTTGTGAGTTCTGACAGTACATGTGCTTGAAATACTGTAGCAGAGTGTGACAAGCACCTGTTTGTCAATGTGACATGAAAAAAATGTTCTTACATGATTGTATTTATGAAGGCTACATCAAAGACAAACTGTTCCTGTGAAAGAACAAAATTTAGATTTTTTTATATTCAATAAACAGCCCTGTGTTATATAGTTAGAAAAACAACTGA
The DNA here is from genome assembly GCA_016271365.2 of Neoceratodus forsteri. NCBI lineage: Eukaryota > Metazoa > Chordata > Ceratodontiformes > Ceratodontidae > Neoceratodus > Neoceratodus forsteri. The sequence continues at coordinate 1,159,014,711 of CM057454.1, forward strand.
GGTTTGATTATAAAGAACAGAGCTGTGATGCAGACAAGCTGATTTCTCACAGAAAATATTTCCACTACTTCAATTCAGCATTGAAACTGAAATGATCAGCTTAATAAAGGAAGAGAATGATATATTTTAAGCTGATCTATCTAAACACAAACCAGAGACTGGGTTTGTTAGGAACCTGGAGAGCTCAGCAAACCATAAACTCTACAGAGTGCTGCTCTGATTGGGAATCTGAAACAGCACGCTACTCCAAAATGATGTCATCGCACTCTAAGTTTGACTGAGAGGACAGAAATAACTCCACTGTTTTCAGCCACTGTACAGCAAGTTAACAAATGCTGATTTAAAGAAACCCACAAAACCAAACAGCATGAATGTTTCAGGAAACACTAATTATGCCACAAGGACTTGAATTTCAGCTTTTAAAGCTTTTATAAAAAATATGCAAAAACCGTTGCACATGATCTTTAAGGGAATAAACTGTGGATGTGGAGATAAGTTCACCAGGGTGCAGAGGGAGCAGGTAAGTGAGTAAGCAGCTAGTACCGAAGGTAAGAAAGGAAGGACGGGGAGCACAGGTGTAAGGGATGAAGGGTAGCAATCATAGGGGACTCCATAATTAGGGGTATATACTGGGGAAGGAAAGAGGCCCAAAATGCAAGTAGGAGCATGGTTTGTATGCCCAGGATGACAGCGGGGAAGGTGGGCCCAAGAATAAGGGAACTAGTAAGGGAGGTTGGAGGAAAACCTAATTTAGTTATACATTTGGGAACCAATGACCTAGCTGGGGAGGAGGTTGAGGTAGTGCAGAGTAGGTTCAGGGAGTTAAGAAAGATTTACAGGGAGGAGGGAAGTTTGCTGGCCTTCTCAGAGGTGATGCCAGTACCAAGGGCTAGCATAGCCAAGAAAAGAAAAACAGAGGATTTTAATGACTGGCTGAGGAAATGGTGCATGGGGGGAGATGTTTATCTGTATTGGGGACTGGAAGGAGGCCTGGTCAAGTAAAACACTTTTTCACCAGACAAGCTACACCTCAGTAAGGAGGGTTTGAGGGCACTTGGGGAAAAACTGGGGGAATACATATCCACTACACTTAATTTAAACTACTGAGGGGGGCCCACAGACTCTGAGAGGAGGAGGCCACTGAACCTCCCCCTCCCACAGTGATGGAAAAGGTCTGGAGAGAGGAAGTAGAAGGGGCAAGAACACAGTTAGCAAAGGGAGGAGGGTTGGGAACACATAACAAGGGCACATGGAGGGGTGCACACAGAGGGAATAAATGTGAACAGAAGAATAGAGGGAAGAGAATGAAGGTCAGATTCTAGATGGAGGGTGGTGTTTCTGAATGTGCAGAATCTTGGAAATAAGATGGATGACCTGCAGGCACTATTAGCAGACAGGAGAGTGGACATTGCTGCAGTAACCAAGACTTGGGCAACATCATACCATGATTAAGACCTTGCGATCTCTGGATACAAACTATACAGAAAGGACAGAATAGTTGGGAAGGGGGATGGGTAGCAATTTATATCAGGGAGGGAATAACTTGCACAACAGAGGAGCCAGAGGAAGGGGAGGTGGCGGCATTATGGATTCATTTAGGGTCCAGTAGAGGGAGAAACATGAGGCTGGGGTGGTTTACAGATCACCCAGTCAGGATGAGGAGAGGGACAGGGAACTGAGCTCACAAATATTAGAAGCTGCTTGGAAAGGAGAAGTGGTAATTGTGGGGGGACTTCAGCCTGCCCAAGGTAGACTAGAACATACCCTCCACAACATGTGCTAGGAGTCAGGTGATCCTGGAGGGACTGCAAAGTGGGTTCCTGACTCAGGGCATCAAGGAACCAACAAGAACTGAGGCAATTCTTGATCTGGTGCTCACAAATGGGAAGCATGTACAGGAAGTAATGGTCGGAGAGCCACTGGGTGGAAGTGACCATTGCACAGTGTGGGTCCAGTTGGATACGGGCAAGGAAAGCATCCTGACTATGACTAAAATTTTGGATTTCAGGAGGGCGGACCTCAGTAAAATGGAGGAAATGCTAAGGAGCCATCTGGTGGGAATCAAAGTAGATATGGGGTGGACCAAAGGTGGTCCATCATTAAAGAGGGAATACTGGTTGTCACAGATGAGTGTGTTAGGCTCAGGGGTAAGAACATAAGAGCCAAAGTGCCCAGCTAGTTCAGTTCTGGGGTTGCCCAGGCAGTAAGGGAAAAGATGTTGGCTTATAGAAAATTCAGGAAGACCAAAAGAGAGGTGGATAGGGAAAATTACTTAAGGTTGGCTAGTGAGGCAAGTAAGAAAGTCCAGCAAGCAAAGGCACAGAAGGAGCTGCAGATAGCTGAAGGAATTAAGAAGGGGGAAGAAGGCTTTATTTCACAATATAAGTGACAAAAGGGACAAGAAAGAAGGCATTGTTAGGCTTAAGCAACGGGTGGGGTGGGGTGGGTGGTGGATAATGTGGGAAAAGCAGAGATACTAAATGAATACTTCTGTTCCATCTTCACCAGGGAGAAGGACTGACCAGTGCCTTCAGGAGTGAAAAGAGGAACAGGGAGGGAGGGGAACACAGATCTAGTGACAGAGGAGGATAGAGGGAGGGAGGGGCTGCTGGCATTGAAAGTGGACAAATCACCAGCCCCAGACAGAGTACATCCAAGGATAGTAAAAGAACTGGCTGAGCAGCTGGCAGGACCACTGGCAGACCTATTTAATAGTTCACTAGAGTCGGGGGTGCTACCTCAGGACTGGAGAACAACACATGTCGTACCCCTCCACAAATGCAGTCCTAAGGATGACCCAGGGAATTACAGACCAGTCAGTCTGACCTCCGTTATGGGCAAGCTCATGGAGACCATACTAAAGGAAAGATTGGTAGCATATCTAGAGGAGCATGGTCTCCAGGATTTGAGGCAGCATGGTTTCATGGGGGGAGAGTATGTCAAACGGATCTGATTGACTTCTTTGACTGTGTCACTAAGACAGTAGACAGGGGTCAAGCAGTAGACATCCTCTATCTTGATTTCAGCAAGGCCTTTGACTCTGTGCCCCACAAAAGGTTGATCAGGAAGTTGGTGGATCTTGGCGTTGGGGAAACGATGGCCAGATGGGTGGAAAACTGGCTGAGGGACAGAACCCACAGGGTGGTTGTGGGGTACAAGTTATCTGGTACCAGAGAGGTAACCAGTGGGTCCAACAGGGCTCTGTGCTAGGGCTGGTGTTGTTCAATGTCTTTATCAGTGACACTGAGGATAGCATTAAGGGCAAAGTGTGCCTATTCGCAGATTACACCAAGCCCTGCAGGAGAGTGGACACAGTTGAAGGGATACAGGACCTACAGGAAAATCTAGAAAAACTGGGGAGGTGGTCTAGGATCTGGCAGCTTGGCTTCAATGCCAAGAAATGCAAAGTTATGCATATTGGAGCCAAGAATCCCAGGACACATTAATACAATCAGTGGAGTCCAAGTATCTGCATCAAAGGAGGGGAAGTACCTGGGAGTGATGATCACTAGTGACCTGAAGCACGCCACACAGTGCAAGAAAGCAGCAGAAAAGGGAAACAAGATACTGGGATGCATATCCAGGGGGCTCAGTAGTAGGAGAGAGGAGGTTATACTGCCTTTGTACAGGTCACTGGTAAGGCAACATCTAGAGTATGGAGTTCAGTACTGGTGCTCACACCTCAAAAAGGACATTAACCTGTTGGAGAAGGTTCAGAGGAGGGCTACAAATGTGATAGTGGGTCAGCAGGGCAAGGCATACAAGGAGAGGTTGAGGGCACTAAACATGTACTACCTTGAAGACAGGAGAGAGGGGGGGGGACATGATTGGGACCTTCAAGTACCTGAAAGGGATAAATAAGGTTGATAAGGAGAGTCTCTTTAAGCTGAGTGGCAACCATAACACTAGGGGGCATGGTCTTAAGCTGGAGGCTGGGAGGTTTGAGGGAGATCAGGAAGCACTTCTTCACAGAAAGGGTGGTGGACACTTGGAATGCACTGCTGGAAGAGGTCATTTCATTGAAGACAGTGGGAAGCTTTAAGAGAGGCTTGGATAGGCATTGGTGGAAAGTAAGGATCATAGGTAGGGAGGATGAGAGGAGTGGGGATGGAAGGCAGAGACATTAGCTCAAGCTGTGGACCCTGCAATATGAGCAGCCTTGATAGATCAAATAGCCTTCTTCTGCTGGCTTCTTTGCATGTTTGTTTGTACTGTATTGTGATTGGACCTCACTAATTAGTCAAACTTAAAATCGGTTTAATTCTAACCCCAGTAATTCTCAGGTATTCCTAACTTTATGCAGTAAGCCTGAGGGGTTGGACTGCCCAGAGAGATGGAACACATGCAAATGATGGAACTCTTTGCACGTGACTATTTTTCAAACACTGCCTCTACCAACCATCTGTGTTCTAAACTCTTCAGATTTTTCTCTCTGCCTGAAAAGTCTGGTCACGTGGAGTGCCATTTGTCTGCTTTCTCCTGCATGAAGAAAACTTCAGATAACTTAAATAAGTATATTTTGTTTTCATTTACCTCTGCCTCTTCTAATTGTTTTGTTAGTTAATCTTTGTTTAAACTTAAAATGCATTATTTTCCCAGTTCCTCTCGGTTTGGTATAACCGTGGGGGAACCGGGTTAGTTTTAGTTAAAATTGGGGTTCCCGGACTAAAGAACTTCTTTAGTTTTAAAAAGTTGTTTAAATCGTTATTTCGTAACCGATAAATATCGGTTACCGAACTGCTAAGCTGGTTCTTCTTCTTCTCCTCCCTCGGTTCAGTTCCTTCGGTTCCTTCCCGGTTCCAGAACCGACCGCAACCACTATTTAAAAGAAAAAAGGTTTAGTTACTTAGCAGTTGGTGTTTTTTTCTCCTTTTTAAACATTTTGTCAGAGAAACTCAAAAAGAAGACCAGTGAACCCGGTTTCAAACATTGTTTACAGTGTGGAGTAGTGTTTGCAAGGGCAGATGAGCATACTTTATGTGTGGCTTGTCTGAGTTTTGAGCATTTAAAAGAAGAATATGAGGTCTGCAAAACATTCTCTGAAAAAACTATTGAAAAATGCCTTGAAAGGCTTAAAAAGAAATTTCCTAAGGGTCCTTCAGGCTCTGACCAGCCGACACCCCAAGCTACTGTGGCTGAACCCATGTCTGCAGCTGCCCCTGCCCCTGAGATGGGCGAGAAGGGCACAAAAAGAACAAATGAACCGGCTGACTCCCCAGTTCCTTCTAAGAAAACAAGGAAATTAAAACATACCGAACCCTCGCCTTCTAATACGGGGACTTCTGTATCTGGTCTGTCTAAATACCTATGGCCCAAGAAATTGCCCAAGCTTTTAAAATAATTCAGATCTTGCAGAATGTAATTCCTCCTAAGCAGTCTCCTACCACTGCTCAGGGTCCCCATCCTTGTAGCAATGTGCAACCCTCCCTTCATGAAGGAGAGGTTTATGATGGTGATGATTTTAATAAGGAGGAAGGGCCAGTAGAACCTGAAGTGTCCCCTGTGTCACAAATGCACTCTGTGGATCAGGCCCTCTGCTCCCACAGTGCCAACCTAAGAGCGCAATAGTGTGAGCAGATAACAGACAGGGTAACCCTCCTGTCTGCTTTTGGGTCCGAATCACCTTTAGTCTCAAGTTCTGGGGAATTCAAACTGTGAACCTTATGCTAACATACCCAATGAACAGGATCAGATACGTACCCTCTTTGGGGATTGCGGTACACTCTTTCGCCAGGGGCACCCAGCCAGGCTTCCAAAATGAACCCTTTTAACTCTATAAGAAAACGTAGGTATATTTTTACCTTTTACCAAGCTTAGTAACACCACCAAGCTGTTGAACAGTTTTGTCAGACTTAACCTCCTATACGTCACATATAAAAAAGAACTGGAAGACACTCAGGCAGTCTTTCAAAGAAAAGGTACTTTACTAAAAGATGATAAAATATGAAAAATGTAAACACAGAACAATATATCAAAGAGCTCACAATCACATAAAAGAACAAGGGAAAATTACAAAGCAAAACTCCTACCACAATACATTTAGATGTTTGCTATCTAAGGTATTACCTCTGGAAGTGCGTTTTAAAGTTAGATCAGAGAGCTGTGTCTCTCTAGAGTCCCAAGATGATATTGACATTCATTTCAAACACAAGTATCAGTTTAAACTCTGTGTCTCCACACCCCTTCTGTGTGTCATCTAGCTCCTCCTTTTAGAATATAAAATTACAAACATGATTTTCCTACCAGGAGGTATTTTAAATAATGTGAACATCAGCAAAAACTCATTTCTCAAATTATGAATCTTTGATCAACCAGTTCCTTTGAGGTTTATAACCCTGCAGTCTGTCACCCAGGTGTGAGATAGCCAACAGGAATCAGCTAAATGACATCCTGGTCCTGATGTAATAAAATGTATATTTAGTTTCCAACTTCAAAAGCATGAGGTCATAAAAAGGCCATAAAATGCAATTTCTCAAGGAAATTAATTACATTACAGAGATCTCCTGGTCAGCATAATACATCCTGTGATTTCAGCTGCTGACACCTTGTAATTTAAAAGGGCCAAATCTCACATACTGACATTTCATACACTGACCATTTATTTATAATATCATACAATAATCATAACCAGCTGGCCCAGCGTTACACCCTGAACAGGACTTTGGTTCTCCTTCAAGGGGGTCTGAGGATTATTCCTCTCATTTTACTTTTGTCAGGAGAATGGCAGCTGCATAGACATGTCCACCACTGAACAAACTGAGGATGAGGATGAGGTGTAATACATGGAAATGATGGGGCTGACACCCACAAAGACTCTCCTCCTCCCTGTGTACAGATTATTTAGGAAAGATGCCTTAAAGCTTCTCCAGACACCAAATTCCATTCCTCCCCTCTACAGGAGGATGTACAAGAAGTATCAGCTTGATAGGTAGCCGATTTTCTCTTCTCCCATCCTGACCACCAGGGGATCATATAGCAAGCTGCCTGTGATAAAGGTAGGGTCCCTCTGTCCTCACACCCTCCAGACAAAGGATTCCAGGAAAATTGACAGCATGGCCAATAAAGGGTACTTGTCAGCCTCTTTGGCCATTCGACAGGCTAATTTCCAGGCCTATGCTGCCCAGTACCAGAAGTCACTGTGGCAGTCAGTTTTGGCTATGTCCCAGAAAGCCTTCTTGCCCTTATCAGATGACCTGGCTGAAACTGCCAGGTTTGGGTTAGAGGCAGCTAAATACCAGTTTCAGATGGCTGCTTACACTAATGACACTGCAGCCAGATGGATGGAAAATACGGTGGCACAGAGGAGATTTGCTTGGCTCAGAGCCACAAATTTTACTCAGGATACCCAGTCCAAGGCACTGGATTTTCCCCTAGAGGGTAAGTCTCATTTTGGGGAGTCCACGGTTGCCTACATGAAGAAGGTGGATGAGTTTAAGGCCACTTATAGAAGCAACTCTGCTAAAGAGAGAAGCTTCTCCATCCACCAGGCTTCATGGAAGGGGAGGCCAGGGCAGGTCCTTTAATACCAGGCCTGTCTTCCAGCCAGTGGCCTTGCCCCAATACCAGCAGTATCCGCAGCAGGGATACTCCAGGGATAGGGGTAGAAGGGGCTCCAGGCAAGGGTTCCAGACTCAGATTCAGCCCCAAACTAAGCAGACCCCCTGAGGCACAGGCTACCTCCTCCCTCCCTGTCGGAGGCAGACTGTCCCACTTCCTCCAGGCTTGGTTGAACATCACCACAGACAAGTGGGTCCTGGAGGTGGTGGGTCAAGGTCTGTCTCTGGACTTCAAATCCTTTCCTCCTCAAAAGATCAGGGTTTTCAGTTTGCTCTCTCTCTCTCTCTCTCTCTCTCTAGCAGAAAAGACACTGCTAGAAGCAGCAGTTTGAAACCTGCTACAGATAAGAGCAGTAGAACCAGTTCCAATCACCCTGAGAGAAAGGTGTTTCAGATACTTCCTAACTACAAAGAAAAGTGGGAAAGTAGTAGCACTATATTGGATCTCAGAGCTCTAAACAAGCACCTGAAGAAACCAAAGTTCAAAATGGTAACTTTGGCCTTGATATTGCCAACCCTCCAAAAGAGAGATTGGTTGGCATCACTGGGCTTGAAAGACTCCTATTTCCACATCCCCATAAGGGAGTCTTGCAGAAAATCTCAGATTCAGACTCCTATCAGGCCATTACCAGTTTTCAGCACAGCCTTTCTTCGGCCCCAAGGGTTTTCACAAAGTGTCTAGCAGCTATAGTGGCACATCTTCAGAGGCAAGGAGTTACTGTTTTTCCGTATCTGGATGGCTTGCTGGTGGTAGGGAAATCACCAGACCAAGTCAAGCAATATTTACAAGTTACCCAAGACCTATTGGAGTCTCTGGGATTCCTAATCAGTCACAGAAAGTCAGTCTTCATTCCTGCACAAGTATTGCAGTTCACAGGGGCAGAGATCAACACTTTACAGGGTAGAGCCTTCCTGCCTCTGCACAGGGTCAAAAGTCTTCAGTTGATAGCAAATTCCTTCAGACTGCACAAACAAAAACTGCAAGACAGTTCCTGCAGCTGCTGGGCCACATGGCTGCCTCCACAGGCACAGTGCTGGGTTCCAGGGTTCACATGAGAGACATCCAGTTCCACCTCAGAGCTCACTGGAGTCAAAGAAAAGATTCCTTTTCAAAGCTCATTCCAGTAACGAGGTCCTTGTTACAGGCCCTCCAGTAGTGGAAATAGAAATCCAACTTAAGACAGGGGATTCCATTTCGGAAAGAATATTTATTTATTTATTTAAATGTTTTACCAGGAGGGTATACTGAGCAGACTACTGCTCGATTACAGATGCACCCTGGGGAAGGGGGTAGAGGGAATAACAAGCAAAGGGTACATATTTACATGTTTGCAAGAGCACAACTACATACACATGTTACAGTAATACATACACAGGTACATAAAATGGTGGTAGGTTGTACAGTTCATATGACAGTAGAATACATATTTACATGTTTCCAAGAGCACATCTATATACACATGTTACAGTATTACACACAACAGTTCTTAAAATGGTGGTAGGATGTACAGTTCACTGGACAGTAGAGTAAGGGTACATGGTAACATGCAGTGTAGGGTAGAAAATAGTAGGGCCGGATGAGACCGAACAGTGCATTTTAAGGGTACCCCCCAAGCCAGGTGTGCCTGGAGCCCTAGTCAGGGGTTCACAGAAGCACAAGAGCAGACAGGGGAGAAGTGTTTATTTAGGAGGGATTTGAAGTGCTGGCCAGTGGGGCATTCCGGATCACAGAGGGGAGCGAGTTCCAGAGTTTGGGCATGCGGTACACAAAGGCAGACTCTCCTGCTGAGGTTGACATGAGAGGAGTAGACAGTGTCCGCGAGTCGTTGCTGCTTAGTATGTATCCCTAAATGGTGGGGGCTGAGAGGACAGAGGTGAGGTACAGGGGGAGGGACTGCATCCAGGATATGGCAGTGAGGCTGGCACATTGGGAGTGATGCCAGTCCTGCAGTGAGGGGAGGTCTAGGTTGCGGTATAGGACACAGTGGTGAGTGTTTGGGGGACAGTAAAGGGCAAAGTGGCAGAAGGAGTGGAAGAGAGGGTCCAGCCTGGCTAAGGTGGACTTAGGGGCGGCACTGTAGACTACATCCCCATAGACAAAGATAGGGAGGATCATCTTCTGCACTATTTCACAGTGAGCCGGTAATGGGATGCATCCATGGTTACGGTACAGTGTGCCAAGTTTAGGGTGCAACTTTTTATGGGTGGCATTGATATGTGCAGAGAAGTCTAGGTGCTCAACAATGCAGACCCCTAGATATCTGCAGGAGGTGTAATTCTCTAGGAAAGTCCCATCCAGGGTGTGGAAAGCCTTGAGAGTCTTTGCCTTGTGCTGAAGGTCATCAAGATGGTTTTCTTGGTGTTGAGAAAGAGCTGATGTGACATCCTGCTGGAGCCTGGTCGCTACATCTGATGATGTGGGGCTGAATGTGTACAGAACTGTATCATCCGCATACATGTGAATGGATGTGTGAGAGCAGTCAGAGGGCAGGTCATTGAGGAAGATGGAGAACAGAAGTGGGCCAAGGACTGAGCCTTGCGGAACACCAGAGGTGACCGGGAGGGAGGCAGAGGTAGCGTTGCCAATTCTGATGGACTGGGATCTGCCTATCAGGTAGGCTGGTAGCCATGCTTGAGAGCCTTGCCAGTGAGAGCTTGGATAATAGAAGGGAGTGGGAGACCATGTAGAAGGCTTTGGCCAAATCGACAAAAATGGCTCAGGTAATATGCCCTCTGTCCATGCCAGTGAGGATGGAGTCCGTGAGTCTTAGGAGAGAGGTGGTCGTGGAGTGGGACTTCCTAAAGCCAGACTGAAAAGCTGTGAAAAAGAGGAGGAACCAAGATAAGAGGAGAGTTGTGCGAGAGCTAGGTGTTCCTGGATTTTAGCCAGGATAGGAAGTAGGGAAATTGGATGGTAATTGCTGAGGGCAGAGGGGTCTCCGCCTTTGGGGAGGGGGATGACTGAGGAATGCTTCCACTCATTTGGGATGGTGGCTAGGGAGAATGAGAGGTTATAGAGAGAGGCCACGGGGGCAGCGATGGTGGGGGTGGAAAAGTATAGCAATTTTGAATCCAGACCTGTAGGGCATTTGCCCCGTTGGGATTGAGAGCGAGTAGGGCTTTGTAGACTTCAGACGGGGAGGTCTGACAGAAGGTGAAGGTGGAGCCAGCTAAGGGCATTATGGGGGTGTGGCTTGGTGTAGAGGGGGTTTGGGGACCTGGAGTGAGGAAGGCCAGAAGGGACACGGTACACTCCATAAACAAGGAGTTAAAGTGTGAGGCCACGTCAAGGGGGTCAGTGATCATAGAGCCGCCTATATTGAGGGAAGGGGTGGAAGGCTGAGAAGGAGGGGTGAGGAGAGATTTAACCACCCTCCAGAATTTAGATGGATGGCTTAAGCTGGTGTGGAGGGTGTCACTGAAGTATTTAGCCTTTGCCCTGCGAATCTGTCTGGTACAGGCATTACATAGTGCACGATACTTCTGCTTGTCTGCCTGAGAGTCAGAGACTTTGAACACCTTCCATGCCATGTCCCTGTCTTTGAGGAGAGTCATAATGTCTGCTGTGATCCATTTATTTATTTATTTTTTTTATTTATTGAAATGTTTCACCAGGAGGGCATACTGAACAACAAGTTGCTCGTCTCGTGGTGCAACCTGGGGGGAGGGGTTACATAGGGTTGTGAAGGATGACCAGTTACAATAGTTTGTGGGTAGTACAAACAATACAACATTGTAAGATTGTGCAACAGTTGGAACTCAAGGTATTGTACAATAAATGGTAGTGGAACATTAGGTAAATTACAATACATGTCCAAAATCATACAAAAGAACATATGAATGTACAAAACAGTAATACTACCATAGAACCGTTTATAGTGCATGAGTGTACCAGGAGCAGGCTTGAGGTAGTACACAAGTGCTGGAGTAACAAGGATGGGGTTAGGTTGTGCACACTGGTGACCCAGAAGGGCAGGTGGGGGGGGGGGGACAAGAACTGAATATGAGGAGAAGGGTTAGCCATTTCCTGATTCCCCCTTCAGGATGTTGAGAACCCTGCCACGGGGGTTCATGGTAGGAAGGCAGAAACTGGGGACAGGTATTAAGGTGGGTTAAAGCAGGAACAGCTGAGGGAAAGGTAATTGTGTAGGGCAGAAGTAAGGGAGTAGTTGGAGGAGAGTGTCGTGTTTCAGGGGGGAGGGAATTCCAGATTTTAGGGAAATGATGGGCGAAACCAGTCTGAACGATGAGGGTGGAAAGGTGAGAGACCGTCAAGGTACGGATGTCATTTGATCTGAGAGAGTGGGTGGGGGAGGTGGAGTGGACAGAGAGGATGAGAGATAGAAGGGGTGCCCCTGAACCAGAATTTGAAGGTTAGTTTGGCACAGTGAGAGAGGCATCTGTGAGATAATGGAAGGAAGGTTAGAGAGCGATAGAGTTCACAGTGGTGGGAGAGGGATAGGAAGTAGATAGCAAAGCAGCAGATGGCGTTAAAGAGAGTGTCCAACTTGGTCAGGGAAGATTTGGGAGCAGCACCATAGACTACGTCACAGTAGTCAAAGATGGGGAGTATCATCTTCTGGACAATTTCGCGCCTCGCAGTCAGCAGGATGCAACCATGATTCCTGTACAGAGCACCAAGCTTGGGGCGCAGTTTCTTCAGGATAGCATCAATATGTACAGAGAAGTTGAGGTGCTGATGCAGCCAAACTCCCAGATATCGAAATGAGGAGGTGTCCTCCAAGATGGACCCATCAAGGGTGCGGAAGGTGGGTAGGGCCAGGAGCCTAGAGAGTCCCTGTCTGGTGCCAAAGGTCACTGAGACTGTCTTCTTGGCATTTAGAAAAAGCTGGTGAGAAGCAAACCAGAGCTGAGCTTGGTTGAAGTCATGTTGTAAGCTGGTTTGCACAGCAGCAGGGTTTTTGCCGGAACTGTACAAAACAGTATCATCAGCATACATGTGGATAGAAGAGGATGAGCAGGTTGTGGGAAGATTAAGGAAAATGGAGAAGAGTAAGGGACCAAGCACTGAGCCTTGAGGGACACCAGTGTTGATGGGGAGTGGAGGGGAGATGGAATCAAGGATTCTCACTGACTGGGTCTTGCCAGTGAGGTAGGATTTAAACCAGTTGGTGGCTGATGGAGCAAGACCAGCTGAGAAGAGTGAATCAAGAAGCAGGGGATGGGAAACAGTGTCAAAAGCTTTGGCTAGGTCGACAAAGATGGCCAAGGTGATCAGGCCATCGTCCATCCCTGAAAGGATGGAGTCAGTAAGCCTGAGGAGGGAGGTGGTAGGTGGGCGCCCCTCACCCAGTACATTTGGGGGGGGCATGTGCGTCCCAGATGGTGGAGAACCTTGCCTTGAAGAATTTCCAGGCTGCGTCAACAGAAGTGGCCCTGGAGATGTAGGACCAGTCAGTGTTGGCAGGTTGTGTAGGAGAGATGAGACATTTAAGGATTTGAAAGACCTAGTAAATGTGGTACGGGGGGATGCCTTATGGTGGTGGATTTTCCTAACTGAGTGGATCATGTGGTGATCACTTAGGGAGTCCAGTAACCATGGCAGGATTAACCTGTATACAAATTATGCCATGGCGTAGGTTCAGGAGGGCCCCCACTGTTAACATATTTACAGTTACTTTCTTTAATCCTGGCTGTACTGGGTAACCGCCAATGGGCCGAATTGCCCAAAAAGCACCCCCCCTTCTTGGAGTCAGTCAGTCCCCCAGCCCCACTGAGTCAGCCTGGTGAGTGGTGACCCTCCCTGCAGCCGCTCTGAGCAAGCGAGCCTCTCAGTCTCTCCGATGGGCAGCTCCGACTTCATCTCTGATCTACCCAGACCCCACAACACACAACCAATCATGTCCATCAGAGGTCCTCTGGAGGTGTGGCTACTGGGGAGCTGGAATCAGTGCATTCGTGTACATAGCAGCAGAATGTGTGGCCGGGCAGTGATGAGTAGTAGAGGAGGAGAACGAGAGAGAGCTGTGGTGGTCAGTTGTTGGTGCTGGTGGCTGGTCTCATCTATCAAAGAAGAAGAGCCTCTGCCTAAAGACACAGAAGTAGAGAGAGTCTGAGCAGGCCACGGGTGTCGCCTGGACTTGGATTAGGCTTCAGTGCAGCGTTGCATGCTGCTGGTGTTTTCTGTGTAGCCACTAGCCAGGATCAGTTACTGCTGCTGCTAGTTGGGACTTTGGTCCTGATGTGACTGTGAGGAGTCCTCCCATGCTGGGCCTCGCTGCAGGGCCGAATCATGTCACTGCTGCCTGCGTGATCTTGAGAAAACAATCAAGAGGACAGACTGGACTCATTACATTCACATTCACATCAGTCAGGCCACACCAGGTATGTTGTGTTGACTAGTTGTCTGTGTTCTGCAGTGTCCAAGCCATTTTGTGCTGCAGAAATAACTCATTTTATTGCACTGGAGAAACAAACTAAGTTGTGGTTGCCTCTGGTCATGGTCTGCCTGTGTGTGTTCAGTAACCTGAGTAGTGTACTGATGAGTCTTTAATAAAATTTGAGTTTGGCACTGAGTGGACCATAGGGTGCTGATAAGTCACCTGAGGGGAACTAACTTGTGTGACTTGCTCTTGTTGGCACAGATTTGTCTTGGTTTGATTTGAGTCATATACATTACTGGGAAGTTGCAGTAGGTTGCTCTAGTAAACAATCTCTGAAGTGACTGCAGTCAACACCTGCAAGTCTTGCAGGGTTCTTAAGGCTCAGTCTTCTTGGCACAACTCTCTTTAGCTGCTTTGGCATCAATGACTTGGAGTAGGGGCAAGGATGTAGCAACTCAGCACTGGCAGCAAAGCAACTTTTAAGTTGACAAAACTGTAAATGACAATGGAGATGGAGGAAAGGAGACAGTGGGAGAACAGATAGAATTGAGGACAAAGCTAGCTGCACAGAGGGTGATTGTGGCAGATGCATTGTGGAGGCAAGGAGCTTGAGCATGTCTCGGGTTTGGAGCTCGAAGGAGTGTTGAGCAGGGAAATTATGCAAGGGAGCTGTGAGCCCCATTAACTGCTTCAATACATGCTTCAGTTTTTTGGTTTTGACAGAGAAAAAAGGTATTTAAGGAGGCATGAGCAGGGAGATTGTGGCAGCTACAATCCCCATTTTTATTAAATTATTTATGTGGAATTTGAATTTGATATCTGGGAAGGCAGGGCACACTCATCAAAGTCTAATGTCCAGGTGTGTCTTGGTTGGAGGAGGGACGAAAAGAGGATCCATAATTAATAATTAATCCATAATTATTAATAACAAAAATAGTTACAAGGTACAGTAGTGACAATGGAAAAACAAGACAAGTTATAGGTAACTAAAAAAGTGAAAATTTACAAAATGTTAATACTGTACCGATAAAGTATTTCTTTATGCAGTAATTGGTCATTCTGAATTGTGCTGTTTATAATTAAGGGCATGTGATCTGTCAAGTCATGTGGCATAACACAGCATTATAAACCACATCCTGCTTGAGTACCCTGGTTATTGCTGCCTTGCCAGTCCGGCACTGTAGAAGAGTGGGATGTTGGCATTTAGGGGCCCCCAGGCCACAAAATATGACTTGGAATAGGGTCCCACTTCCATTAACCTGGCCATGCCGGTAACAGTCCTGAGGTGATTACTCGATGGGGATGTGAGTTAAGTGACCAGTCCAGGAGAGAGTGTTGAGTAGAGGTGTGGTTTAGGCGAGTGGGCTCGGTGATTAGTTGAGACAGGTTTAGTCCTGCTACCAGGTTCCGTAGCTTGGAGCTACTGTACTACTTGACAACCAGTTTTGGTTAAAGTCACCAAGGATATATAACTCACCTCCTGAGGCCAGTGTGGTGAGTGTGCTTACGTGTTCAAAGATGGCAGGCGTTGATGCATCTGGGGAGCAGTAGGAATCTGCTACAAATAAGGGGCGGGTGTGAGCGAGGGAGAGTTTAATTAGTAAGGCATCAATGTTAGGCACGGGACTGGAGTGAATTGTATCAAGGAGTTGATAAACATGGCAACACCGCCACCTCTTTTGGTCCCTCGGCAGTCATAGTGGATGACAGTGTAGCCAGGTATAGCGAGTTCTGCATCCTGAATGTGCGGTTTCAGCCAGGTTTCCATAATAATCAATACATCAGGTTTTATGGCTAGAACAATTGGTTGCAGCAGACTAATTTTTTCAATGATGCTGCAGATATTTAGGTGCACAAGTTTGAGTCCATGGAGCAGTGTGACGGGGGGGTTGGGCGGTGGGTATGGTGGTTGGGCCGGGGTTGCATTCGATTTCCTTGGACAGCATCAGCAGCAGGGTACATAGGTGTTTCCAGTTATGCAGGGCACTAGGGTGTTTATGTAGGGAATATGAAGTCGGTTTGGGGGCTGCTAAGGTTGCTTGGGTATTGAACTTCAGGACTACTAAGCCTACATGTTAGGCTGGAGGAGGAACAGATAATCCAGCTAACAATGTTGGGTGAAAAACCACCTGGGAGAGGTGGACAGTTGAGGCAGGTGAGGATGGAGAGGGGGAGACAAGGGTAAGAGGACCTGGCATGGAGGGCTGAGCCTCAGGGAAGAAGGAGGAGGGGGGTAGCGATGCTATCAGTGCCAGGCTAAGAATGACAAGTAAACCTGAAAGCCACATCGTGGAATCCTGCGTATTTTTTTTTTTTGTACAGCCCCTAGTGGTGGGAGCTGATAGTGAGCGGGTGGTAAAGTGGACTGATAGGCTTAAATTAGCAAGTGTCCTCACCTATATAAATGACAGTCGACCAAGGGTGGTGGTGGGGCCAACAGTTAGCTTTACAATATCAGCCATGTCAGCGTTTCATATATCGGGTGTTTCGTGCCTCGATGTGTACCTGCTGAAGTGGCTTCGGGGTCCTTGCAGCTTGGGAGGGAGAGCCGAGTCCCACCTGGCCCTCACGACCTCACCGACGGAGCTGTGTAGAAGAAGTGAGCACCGGAGATTAAATGAGGTACAAGGTAGGGAGGGGCCGGTGGAAATGGACATGGAGAGGGGATCAGGGGGCTTGGGCTAAACAGTTTCAAACTTGTTAATTACTTTCTGCTAACTGGTGAATTCATGATGGGAAGCTCAGCAGAAATATACTCGAGGCAATAGTGCAAAGCAAAATCAGTACACCCCTTTGAACTTGTACCCTTGTAGAGGTAGAGCAAAATTAAAGTAAATCTAGATCTAAGCTTTACAACACAGGGGAACAAACATCAGCAACAGGGAGGTGAAAATTAGGTAAAAGGACTCTGTGGTAGCAACTCCTGACTTCTTTTTGTACAAGGTAGGCTGCCCCATGTGCTTCTGAGCTACAAATTTCTACGCAGCATCAGGGAGCAATTCAGCCTCTGGAAGCACCACAGAAAACTAGCTGAACTTAGAGGAAATTATAAATGCAGTAATAATAATACAACAGTAAATCTAACTAACTAAAAATAGAGGCAAGTGTAGAAGTAGTAGTTTTAACTACAGTGCGGTAGTTAGTCCCTGTTAAAATCTAGGCAGAACACATTATTGAAGGCACAATTCAAACTTGGTGGCAAAAACAACAGTTAGCTTTACAGTGTTGGCCGAGTCAGCATTTCATATATTGGGCATTTTGTGCCTCGCTGCGTACCTGCTGAAGTGGCTTCGGGGTCCTTGCAGCTTGGGGGGGGGCGCGAGTCCCACCTGGCCCTCACAACCGCACCGACGGAACTGCTGAAGTGACTTCAGGATCCTTGCAGCTTGGTGGGAAGGCCGAGTCCCACCTGGCCCTCATGACCGCACTGACAAAGCTGCTGAAGTGGCTTCGGGTTCCTTGCATCTTGGGGGAGAGGGCCGAATCTCACCTGGCCCTCATGACTGTACCTGTGCAACCTCAGTTGTTCTCACAACAGATGCATCCCTCCTGGGCTGGGGCATCCATTTAGGGGTTCACACAACCCAAGGCACCTGGTCAGTCGCAGAGTCCGTTCAGCACATAAACTTTCTGGAACTCAGAGTTGAGCTGGTAGGTCTAGAAGCTTTCTCTTCTCTAGCACAGGGCAAGGTGGTACAGATCAGAACGGACAATACCACCACACTGTATTACATAAACAAGCAGGGAGGCACCAGTTCAGGCCTCCTCTGCACAGAAGCCATGAAAATCTGGACTCTGGCTTACTCCTTGGGAGTATCCCTGCAGGCAATCCACTTGCCAGGGAAGGACAACACCCTGGCAGATGCCTTGAGTCGAATCAACCAGGCCCATCATGAATGGACCCTGAACAGATAAGTGGTACAGGTCATTTTCAGAAGGTGGGCCACTCCAGAGATCAACTTGTTCGCCTCCCATCAGAACCACCAACTGCCACACTACTGTTGCAGACCATCAGATCAAGGCACACTTCCTCTGGATGCTCTAGCTCTAGACTGATCAGGGAGGTACCTGTATGCCTTCCCTCCTTTCCATCTGGTTTTCAGGGTGTTACTGAAGCTCAGATCCCACTCATCTTCTCTGATCTTGATAGCTCCAGATTGGCCCAGGCAGCCATGGTACACTCTTCTGCTCTTCATGTCTGTCACCAAACCAATACACCTTCCTCGGAGGCACAATCTACTGCCCTCCTATCAGGGAACCCTGTTATATCCAAATCTCAAGTCCCTCAATCTCAAGGCCTGGCTGTTGAGGAGCTAGAATAAGTCAATTTAAACCTCTCTGAAGCTGTGTTAAACACATCAAGAGGTTACAGAAAACTTTCCACTAAGAAAACATATTCTTCCAAATGGAAAGGATTTTCTGTCTGGTGTTCAACTAGAGATTTGGTACCAGCTCAGGCTGGAGTGCCAGTTGTCCTGGACTATCTTACTTATTTGCATTCTCTGGGTCTGCAACCCAGTTCTTTGAGGGTTCATCTTGCAGCAGTGTCTGCTTACCTTTCTGCTGGAGCAAAGGTAACAATAGCCTCAGAACTTATTTTTAGAAGGTTCTTGAAAGGTTTGAGTCATTTGCATCCCCCTCACTGGGCACCAGTGCCAGGTTGGGATCTCAATGTGTGTATAGCTAAACTCATGGGCCCTCGCCCGGAGCCCATAGCTACAGCCCATTTAAAATATGCCACATGGAAAACAGTTTTTTTTAGTGCCAATGACTTCTGCAAGATGAATCAGTGAGTGCCAGGCTCTCTGTATTGACCACAACTATATCTAATTTCATAGGGATATGGTAGTCCTTAGAAAAAACAGAAAATTTCTCCTCAAAGTAGTTTCAGATTTTGATCTGAATCAGTCAATTAGTCTTCCTGTCTTTTTCACCGATCATACCAGTTTTGGTGAAAGAAGACTTCACAGTCTGGATGTAAGAAGGGCTCTCGGCTGTTACTTGACAGCCACTAAGGACCATAGGCAGGACAGAAATCAACTGTTCCTGACTTATAGGGATGTAGGAAAAGGTAATCCAGCCTCAAAATGGTCAATTTCTAGATGGATTGTACAGTGTATCCAGTTCTGCTACACTAAAGCTGGTAGGGAACCCCCAGCAGAGCTGTGGGTCCACTCTACAAGAGGGACAGCTGCTATCCTAGCAGCTGCCAGAGATGTTCCATTAGTGGACATTTGTAAAGCAGCTACCTGAGAAACAGTACACATCTTTACAAATCACTACAACCTGGATACTCTGTCCAGAAGTGATGCTAGATTTGGTACAGAAGTTCTGCAACGTCAGTTTCCAAAATAAAGTTCTATGCCCACCTCCAGTGGTACTGCTTGTTAGTCTGCATAATGTTTGGAATACCTGAGCATTACTGGGATTAGAAGAAAAAAATTACCACAGTAATCTTGTTTCTTCCCAGTGATGATCGTGCATTCGCAACTTCCCTCCCTACCTCCCCTTCCAGAACTTCAGCCTCTACACTCCACATGCTGGTGCCACTTAATCACAGTATACCCTTGAAGTGCACGTTCTCTGCAGCTGGTAATAGTTTAGTAAACAGAGTTCATTTGTGTTTCTCTCTTTTTGGGTTTTTCTGGCATTTTGTTTTAATTTTTTTTATTAAATTACCTAGTCTTCCAGTTGGAGGTTGGTTATAATTGTAATTTTTAGATTTGTTGGAAAACCCCAACTTTACTAATCAAAATTATAGTACTATGTTGCCTTAGGCCCGCCTTTCCAGGCCCCATACAAAATCTGAAGAGGTCAGAACACAGACAGTTGGTAGAGGCAGTGTTTGAAAGATACTTACGTGCAAAGTGTTCCATTATTTGCATGTATTGCATCTCTCTGGGCAGTCCAACCCCTCAGGCTTACTGCATAAAGTTATGAATACCTGAGCATCACTGGGAAGAAACAAGATTGCTGTGGTAAGTAATTTTTTCTTAGTGAGGTCTAATCCCACAAATGGGAACTCCACTCCGACGTCTTAGAATACATCTTCTTAATGTGGGGTTACCTGGAGTTGGACCTGTTTGCCTCTCAGCAAAACACAAAACTGCTTCTCTATTGCTCTCTAAATCACGGTCCAGGAACTTTATGGCAGGATGCCTTATCTTGTTCCTGGACAGGAACATTTCTTTATGCTTTCCCGCCTTTTCCTCTCCTGAAGAGAGTACTCCTAAAACTGGTCAAGGACACGGCATCTATGATTCTCATAGCCCCCTACTGGCTGAGGCAAATCTACTTCCTCTTGCTTCTGCAAATCTCAGACTGGGATCCACTTCCTCTCCTGCTTTGTCCAGTCCTCCTGTCATAGAACGGCTCCCTGCTGCACCCAGACCTTCACTCCCTGCACATACATATTTGGCTTCTGGGGACGTAGTCCTCTCTCGCCATCATGTGTCCCCGGGGGTCGTAGAGATCCTGAGGGAAGCTCGGAAGCCCTCTACAAAGTCATCCTACTCTATGAAGTGAAACTGCTTCTTCATTTGGGCCTCTTCCCAGGACTTGGACACCTATGAGTGTTCCCCACAGAGCATCTTAGACTGCTTACTCTCTCTGTCCGAGGGTGGCCTGAAATGTTCCTTGATAAATGTACATCTAGTGGCTATTTCTGCATTTCTTTGACCTGTGGACAACAAACCATTGTCCCAGTTGACTCTGATAAGAACCTTATTGAAAGGTATCCTACACTTACATTCCCCTATATGGGACCCAGTCCTGGTGTGCGATTTGAATTTTGTGCTTGAAAAACTGACTGAAAGTCCTTTTGAGCCCACAGATACATGCAAGCTCTGGTTTCTGTCATGGAAAACTATTTTTTTGGTGATGATTATATTGGGTAGATGTATCTCTGAGTTACAGGCACTTATGTGCAAGCCAGCTTACTTACAGTTTTATATGGACTGGATGTCCTTAGGTACTAACCCCTCTTTTCTCCCAAAGGTGGTTTCTGAATTTATTTTAAATCAGTCCATTCAATTGCCAGTATATTTGGTGGAGCATGAGAATCCAGGGGAAGCCCTGATTCATACTCTCGATGTACATAGAACATTGAGACTTTATCTTCACGCTGAACAATTGGGAAAAACTGAGCAACTTTATTTTTCTTTCACCCCAGGATGACAGGGCATCCAGGTTTAAAAGCAGTGCTTGTCCACATGTTTGGCCAACTGCATTACCTTCATCTATAACAAATATGATAAATCTCTCACAGGATCTGTGAAACCCCACTCCACTGGACGCATGGCTACCTCCATGGAGAGTTTTTAAGGTATCTTGGCCTTAGAAATTTGTGAGTCTGCCACCTGGTCCACTGTACATAGATTCACAAAACATTACAGTCTAGACATTGTTTCCAAGAAGTGCAAATTTCAGACGGGCCATTCTCAAAGGCCTCTTGTCCTAATCTGACAAGGTTCACGTTCTCCTCCCGTGGGAATAATAACTGCTTGGGATTCTTATTTACAGGTGTTTATTTATTTATTTTATTCATTCATTCATTCTCGGATTTCAATATCTCTTAGCATAGACAGCTCATTTGCAAAGGTTCCACATCAGTGGGGAGGGGAGACAAAACATGCAAAGGAGGCAAAGTACAATGTTTCCAAAAACAGTAAAATTTCTTTTTTTTTTTCATTTATTTATTTTTATACTGGTAAGTCTGTGGGACAAGCCCATTTTCACAAATGACCAGTTTAGACAAATCATACAAACAAGCTAAAACAGTAGCACAATATAAATACACATTACACATAACATTTACAGTTTGCCTTTTCTAACAGAGTTTTCCTAAGTTCATGCTTTAAAGTAGCCAATTTCTGTTGTCTTATCACATTTTTAGGAAGTTGATTATACATCTTAACAACTGTAAAGTTCAACGAATTTTGACCAAAAGCTGTTTGACAAAAAGGAACCTGAAACCCTTCCATACTCTGTGATCTTGTACAACCAGAAATATTCTTTGGAAACAAATTAAGAATACCATACGGAGAAATACCTAAGAAAACCTTATGCAAAAACACCAAAAGCCCTAAAATTAAATTTCCCCTTTAACGATAAACAACCCAATTGTTTATAAAGTAAGCAGTGATGAGTAAGCCTTGATTGTCCAGTAGCAAAACGCAGAATAGAATGATGTTACTTGGAGTCTGGCCAAAACTTTTTCAAAGTAAATGAATATACTATAGACCCATAATCCATCATGGTTAGTAATAGACTATGTGTAAGCAGTAATCTAACATCATAGGTCAAATTGTCCTTAGTTCAATAAAGAAATCCCAACCTTTTATGTACCCTACTGATTAACTCTATTACATGACAATCAAATGCTAAATGACAGTCAATTAGTACCCCCAAATATTTGAACTGCCTAACCTGTTCAATTTCATTACTCAAATTATCAATAATTTTTAATTGACTTTACACTCTCCTAGGATGGGAAAATATTGTCTTAGTTTTTATTGAATTTAACACCAATTTATGTTTATCGAACCAAAAAATGAAACAAACTGAAATTGTACTGTAACGTTTTCTGTAATAACTGAAAATCTGAACCAGAACAAAACAAAACTGCATCATCTGCGTATAACAATAACTCAGTATTTTTAAAATTATAAGCTAAAGAATTTAAAAGTAAAGAAAAAACAAAGGGCCTAAAATAGAGCCCTGAGGGACTCCACATTTCAACGGAGATGAATCAGATAGAATACCATTAATTAAAGTCTTTTGATTCCTGTTAACCAAATAATCCCAAAACCATGAAATAACCTCTTCAGACAACTTTAGATTAGACAACTGTTTCAAAAGTACCTCATGATTCACTAGGTCAAAAGCCTTGGTGAGGTCCACAAAAGCCACCATGACAGTGTCTCCTCTATCAATAGCCCTAATGACTCGACTAGTGAATCTCACCAAGGCTGTCTCTGTGTTGTGATGAGACCTAAAACCATGTTGTGAATCTGACCAAAGTTTGTATTTTGTTAAATGATCAATTAACTGAACTGAAACTATTTTCTCTAATATTTTTGAAATAGGAGCAAGCATTGAAATTGGACAGTAATTATTTGGATCCAGTCTTGAACCTGATTTATTAATAGGCATTACCACTGCACTCTTCCACACTTCCACACTATAAAATAAAGTCAGCAAATATATATTCTTTCATGTGTTATGGCCTGCTGCAAGAGATTGGCTCAAAGAAGATGGTGCTGTTGCGTAAGACCTTACCATAACAGTAGATCTTCGAGATTATCTTTTTTGCAGCAGGCCATGCTGCCCTGCCTGCCTTCACCCTTGCTCCTGCTTCAGAAGGATACCTTGCTCCAGCCTCTCATGGAAGCCTCGAGGTGCTGCCTTTTTTTCCCTCCTCTCCTCGGTTCCTATCGGAGACCTGTGAGTCACTTCTCATATCAGTTGTTAAGATGGAAAAGAACTGAGGAGTACCAGGGACCTCCTCTTTTTATATGTGCTAGAGCACACCATGTGATCACAGCAGGGGTGTAGCCAGGCATTTCAGATTTGTACACCAACCTGCCACACTGCTACCCCCCTGCCTACTATTGATGCCTGCCCCCCGTGACTCGAGTCCAAGGTTCTTTGCTCCAGTCAGATGATTCCCACACTAGACCTGCTGTCTGTCTGCCCTGCTAGTGTGGTGCTTGCTGCCCACTGATAGACACCACTGACTGTACCACAAGTCCAAGACCATGGCAGAAATTTCTTCTCTCCCCCCCCCATGGTAGGCAGATTTGCGCCACTTGCCACTCCACATGAAGTCGTTCTTCTTTTGACTGGCTCTGAGTCTGTTCTTCTGTCTGTTGCTCCTCAGTTTTCCACTGCTTCTCTCACTTCCAGTACAACTGAACTAATAGTATGGCTTCCAACTTTGCTGGGGCATTTAAACTCACTTCCCCAGACTTGCCACACCCCCTACCAGATGCCACAGCCAACCACTATGCAGGCAGACTATGCCGACCTAATTGAAACCTTCAGTTTTAACATCCGCGGTCCACTCTGCCACCCCCCCCAACACAAAGCTGAAAGAGGAAGGAAAAAAGTCTGCAAAGCCAAAAAAAAGCAGTTTAAACTCAATAGAATAGAGAGGGCAGAGCAATACTGGCCAGCTTGTTTACTACCCCCTGCTACTAAACTTGGTATGCCATGGTTTACTTGGAGTATCAGTAGCTACGCCCTTGGATCACAGGAAGGGGAGGTACCTGGATTGACTGCTGAGAAGTCATCAGAAGGATGTGATGCCTGCGGCTGATATCCAGTGTGTTATAGCCTGCTGCAAGACATACTCTCAAAGATCTACTGTTACAGTAAGTTCTTATGCAACTGTACTTTTGGCTAGCAGAGGTGCTGCAGGGGGAATACTGAAGGAACCAAAGTCAGAGGAGGTGTGTATTGTTTGTCCCAGTATACCCTTTTACTCCTTCACAGTAATCCTGCATTATACCCTTGTGACATGTGTTATTCTCATTTTTGAAGACCTGTGTGAAATAGTCTAAAGTAATTACAGCTTCCTTTATACAGATATTTCTCCTGTGATCATGACTGGGGTGTCAATACCACATGTGTTATGTGAATGAATGATGACTATAAGGAACCTGTGAATATGAATGGAGTTTGTGGAAAGTATTGATGTTATTCGATAATAACACTTAAGATTTCAAAAAAACATTTCTCTTACACTACATTTCTGAAGTTTTGAGTCTTGATAACTGAGGCCCAGCTAGACCTCTGTTCCAAGGGAGAAGTTTATCCAGTTGTGATCACTGCCTCCCACTGGTTTCTTGACATCCAGAAACCAGTCTACAGTGTGCCTGGGCATGTGATGTTTCTGAGGATCACCAGTGCCTCTGTTTTATCTGCTCTGTTAATTCTCCTGGCTATCTGGGCAGCATGCTTTGCTGAGCTGTTGGGGGTCTCGTAGGACACTTACTAGTGATGGAGAAACTTTACAGCAGCTGAACCTCTTTAAAGAGAAGAGTTAGTTGAGGTGGATATGATTTAGTTATCTGATGGGGTTAAGAAGGTAGACTCAAGTAGGCTGTTTGTTTTTAAAGCAGGAAAAGAAAATGAGACATGAGTGGACTTTTTAGGAGGGGCAGTGGGGGTCAGAAGAGAAATCGAGAAGCATTACCTAACACAGAGAGTGCAGTCAACTTGAGCCCAAGCACAAACTAGATGAGTTCCTGAAGAGTAGTGACATCACGACTGGCCCATTAGCGCAGCAGTAGTGCTGTCACTCATGACACCGGTGACCCGTGTTTGGGGAAGGAGCTAAAGTTTCCAAGTGTGGAGTGGGGGAAGAAGATTGAATGTCCTAGGGAATGGTTCTCATTCAGAATGTTTTTTAAGGGAATTTTGTTTCTCTAAACACAGTTCAATGTAGTTTAACATGCGCTATGTAGGTGTGGTAAAGTTCGGTATTGCAGGCAATGTTGATGATAGTTACCATGGTAACCAAATGAATATGAATAACACTACTGGAGCAATGGACAACTAAGCTCTGATGAAGACGTATTTACGTCAGAACCGAACCGTGGTCAACCCACGTTAGGAAAATTCCCAGGATTCTGTAAAATGTAAACCGAGGGCAGGGAACAAAAACAGCAAAGCACCTTCAGACAAGATTTACAACTAAAGAATGAGTCTAGTTAATGCTTTAGATTAAATGCAGAGGCCAGAGGTTGGTGGGTTTAAGCAATAGAGCCAGAGAAAAGTAAAAAAATAAAACGGACAGAAACGAAACATACCAGAGCCATGAAGACACCAAAGTAAAAACTGTAAGACCTTTCTGTTGTTGTTTTGAGTGTCTGAACAGGACAAATATAGCAGAAACACTGTTTGTCCATTGTTTGTGTTCTCACCAAGTAAGAAGAATATTCACTTTAAATTCGTTGTTCAAGCGTGTCCTTTAATAAGAGTAGTGCTCTCCACAAGCTCATACCATTTTCATTGGTTGAGACAACATTGTGAGTTCAATATATTCCTAGGAGTAGCACCTCAGGTTAAACATAGAAACATAGAATTTGATGGCAGTTAAGGACCGCTTGGCCCACCCAGACTGCCCATTTCCCTACCAAATGGAGAAGCTGCAGATCCTAGTTAACTAACAGCCTACTTCCTCCTACCCCCCAGTAGAATTGTCTTATGTCTGTCCCATGCATTCTTGAATTCCCTCACTGTTTTTGACTCCACAACCTCCTCAGGAAGGCTGTTCCATGCATCCACAACCCTCTCTGTGAAAAAATACTTCCTCACATTACCTCTGAGCCACCCCCCCCATCTTCCAATTGTGTCCTTGTGTTCTTGCACATCTCTTTTTCTGAAAGATACTACCCTCTTGGACTTTGTTGATTCCCTTGAGGTGCTTGAAAGTTTCTATCATTTTCCCCCTCTCCCTCCTTTCCTTGAGGGTATACATATTAAGCTCCTTTAGTCTCTCTTCTTATGTCTTCTGGTGCAGACCCTGCACCATTTTGATTGCCCTCCTCTGGACAGCCTCCACCCTATCTATATCTTTGTGGAGATGGGGTCTCCAGAACTGCACGTAGTACTCCAGATGGGGTCTCACCAGCTGTCTATACAGCAGGTAACAACTTCTTGTTTTCTACTGGTGATGCCTCTCCCTATGCATCCCAGTATCCCCCCAGCCCTCCTTAATGCCTTCTCACATTGCTTGCCCACTTTTAGGTCAAATGATAAAACTACCCCTAGGTCCATTTCCATTTTTGTTGTTGCCAGTATCTCAACCCCCAATTGTGTACTCTTCCCCTGGGTTTTTGTTTCCCAGGTGCATTACTTTGAACTTCTTTGCCTTGAATCTAAGCTGCCATACATTTGACCATTCCTCCAACCTTGCCAAGTCCCTTCTCATCCTTTCCACCTCACCTTGTGTTGCTCTGTTTGGATAAATACATCATTAAAACAAGTTATATTTTTTCCAGTGAGAGCACAGACAAAATCTCGGTAACTTTTTCACATCTCACATTGTTTCAGGTCCCAGAAACCTTTGAAGACGTTGCAATTGCTTTTTCAGAGGAGGAGTGGAAGATGTTAAGCAAGCAGGAGAAGGAGTTACATAGGGAAGTGATGGTGCAGAATTATGAAACCATGGTTTCAGTAGGTAAGGCTAGAGGAAAAGGATTTTAGCAAAAAGCTAGGACTACAATAGCTTCTAGTGTCCTACTCCCAATGCTAACATATGCTGTCCCGGTCCTTCAGGGTGTCGCTAAACTGGAGTATGGTAAACTACAGACTTTATACAATAAGGTGGTCCACTTTGCCTCCTTATCCCACTCAAGGAGCCACCACTGTGAGGCCCTAGTGAGGCTCAACTGGCCATCCTTTGAAGCTCGCCTCAGGTACCCTGTATTCTGGCGAAAAAGCTAATCAGCCCTATGCTTCCCCCAAGCCTCGACGGACTCCTAACAGTAAAGAGAAACATGCATAACCTCAGGTCCTCAGGCCAAACGCTACTAGAGGTCCCAAAGGTCAGGACTAAGGCAGGCTGCAAGTCCTTCTCACACGCTGACACCTCCCTGTGGAACAACCTCCCTTTGGAGGTGTGAGAAACCCCACTGGTACCGTGCTTCCACACAAGACTCAAGACCCATCTGCTGTCAATGAGTAAATGCCTATGCTATGGTACCTGACACTACAACAACGACCCTGTGTCAGCTCTCTCTACCCTACTTAAATCTCTACCCCCTGAACAGGTAGCACTAACTCCTCCTCCTGTCACAGAACCTATCCTATGACTCTTAGATGTATGTTACCTAATGAATTTACAGTACTGTCTCATTCCTTTGTATGTTCTGAAGCATGAACAAATGAACAACAGCTTATTAGTTAGACATATACAACCCATAGAAAAGACTGCTCTGTCTCATGGATTTGTAAACTGAAGTATACTGTATACCCATAACCTGTATATGTATCACTGTCTTCTATTTCATGTACTGTTATTCCCGGGTCGTCCCTGAAAAAGGGACCTCCGGGGCCCAGTGGGCCTACCCGGTCATCAAAATTCAATAAATAAATAAATAAATAAATAAACTTCAAGTCTGATGGTGTGTGATGGGATTAGGAGCCCGCTACAACATTCCTGAACCATATTGAAAACTGAAGCAGCATGTAAAGTTTCTGTGTGAGAACAGTGAGCGCAAAATGGTGACTTGCAAACAGCAAGGACAAATTAGCAAGGGCAGAAACAGTGACCACTGTTTTTATGTACCCTTTACACACCCCTAATATGGAAAACCTACTTCGGGGGGGGGGGGCAACTCAAGGAGTGGGGTAGCCCAAGTCGCCAAAATGGCAAGCGCTGTTATGTCCTCACTGATTCTGTTGGTCGCAGTTTTATGCTCACTCTTCTTACGGGATACAACATGTAAAGAATATTAGGCTTTCCTCTCGTCTCCATGTGTGTCACTCTTTGCTGGCAGTATGGGGAGAGATGTCAAATTAAAAGGAAAGTTTTAAAACCATATTTATGGCTTTAAAGGGACACTGTCAACTTCCTTAGGCCTCAAAGTGTCTCTAGTTTAAAAAACAAATGTTATGATTTATAATAGTCCATAAAGACTGCTGACGTAGCTGGTAGTTTGATTGTGATTCCTTTGTTTCTCCTTAAAAGTGAAGAACAGACTGTCAACCATACTGGTGTTACCACACAAAAATGTGTTTGTTTACATTTCTTGATCAGCTCCCACTGCATCGTTTCTGTACTTAGTAACACCCCATCTCTGTCTAGCCACTCAAGATGCAGTGGTAGGAGAGAAGACTATTGTATCATGAGTGGCTGCACTATTTAGGGTTGTTCCCAATGTTCAAGAAGTGTGCAGTAATGGTAAATCAAGCATATGAATGAAAACAAGGCTGGGTACAATTACACCACTACCATGCACTTCAGTTCTAGTAAGAATGAAAGTCTCTAAAACAACCAACAACCTCAACACATTTTAGAGACAGTAAGAAATCATAAAATGTGGATCTTTAACATGAAATAATTTTGATGCAAAAAGTTTGGTGTGTTGTGACAAGTTTTATGTAGCTTGTGAAACGCTAGTCACAGTATGAGTGTTTCATGAGCTAGGTAAAGAATTGCAGTGATTAGCTAATGTCGGACATAGGACCTATAATATATATTCTTTGCAAAAACCTTAATTAATGCACCAGTTAGGGTTCAAGTTAATGCCACAAAAGTAGGGGAATGTTGTGTTAGTGTTCCAACCATAACCCCCCCCCCCCAGCCTCAAGCAACGAAAGGAAAACACATTAGGGTTTTGGGTCTCCAGAGTCCTGGTAAATCAGTGGTGTGGTTTTCCTTGGGGTTGTCAACCCTAAAGCTCCCCCCTCCCCTCAGCCCATAGCCTCCTGTCAGAAGCAGAAGGTACAGCTCCAAGCCAGTGCCTCATAGTGATACGCTCTTCAAAGATAGAGAAGTCCGTCTCTCCACATGTTGCCAGCACAATTTGTTGTAGCTTTCTTCATGCAGGGCGCTGCTGGAGATCATGTCTAACATTGTTTGTTCACGGAACGGGGTGGGCTTTAGGAAGTCTCAATCCATCAACGGATGTCAAGAATTCATTGGGCTGTTTGGTGGGCTGTGAAAGTTCAGGGCTGTCTAATCCCTGCACGTCCATGTGTTTGGATATAGACACACAGGGCAAAGAGTCCCGCTGTCATCCAACGCATGTGGCCATCTGTCACCTATGAGTGCAGAGGTACAGGGCCCTATACCAAGAGAAGAGCTCTCTTCACTATATGGTACTCAGTCCTGGGTGGGCAAACCTACAGTTTTCATTCCCTGGATTTTGGGGGTGTCACATAACAGCACCATCCCACCCCCTCCACGCCATGTAACCGTATCACTGAGCTTGCACCCAAACCCAGCTCACTGGCACGGGATCACAGAACCTACCCACAAAGGTGAAGATCAGTTTATATCTGTGGATAACCCTTACATATTCTTGGCTGCTTTCTGTATTTGCTTACTGAATGTATCTGCATGGTGTGCTATATTGGCACATTTTACTGCCTAAAGTTTAACTGACAATGCTTGGAAGCTGCTACTGTTCTGCCCATCCCCCCAAATACATTACTAGCTGTCTCCCCATTCTACTTGTCTGACAAGGAACCTTTGTAAATTAATTGTTAGCTAATCCGAAATGTTAATAAAATCAAAATGAATTAAAACAAGCATTTGTCAATGCCGAATGTTGGCTTGCTGGCATTAGCATTGGTAGTGCAGGAGTTAGAAATGCAAAATAGGAATGGCAGTGAAGTATTGAAGTAATGCCAATGCCCCCCTGCCCCCTGCAGAGACCAAAAGGCGTTGGGAGTGTGGCTTCGGGTCGACCATAATGCTTACGCCATTCCACCTCACTCCACCCTGCAGAGAGCGACAGGTGTCTGGGTATGCATTGGGGTCTTAGTCCCTTACGTTCATCCCATTCCATAAGAAAATAAGCTGAGATGGGTGCAATATAGGAGAATGGGATGAATGTTAGGGTGATGGAACCCAAGGCACACCTCAATGCCTGTCAGTGGCTGTAGGGTGGGGGTTGGGGGTAGAATTCTACGAACATTATGGCCGACGAACCCAAGTTGCATCCCCGATGCCTGTCAGTCTCTACAGGGTGTGTGTATGGTTAGAAATCTTAACGCCCCAGGTATTTGCTGGTATTTTCACTCCAAAGTTTCAACATTGGCTTTTTGGGACCCCACCTCATGAACAGTGGCACTATCATTTTGTTACTCAATCCCTGAAAGGTGATTTCACACAGCAACTGCACCTTTGGGAGCCACAGGTGCAGAAACACATTTTGGGCAGGATGGAAAAAATGACAGCTGCACTGTTCATGAGGAGGTGTAAAAAAATGGCAATGTTAAAAATTTGGAGATAAAATATAAAACATTTGCAAACTTGCAAGCGTGCATAGATACTGCTCAATGCACGCCCATAATGCTGTCTTTTTTGGGGGAATTTTTTCACCAAATTTTCAACACGGACATTTTTGGACCTCTGCTCATGAACAGTGTCACTGTGATTTTCTTAATCAGTCCCAAACATTGCTTTGCCACAGAGATCACACCATTGTGTGCCACATGTGCAAAAACACATTTCGGGCAGGATGTGAAAAATGACAGCTGTACTGTTCATAAAGAGGTGAGAAAAAAATGGCAATGTTGAAAATGTGGAGTGAAAATATTGAAAATTCTCGAAGTTATGAGCATGCGTGGAAACTGCAACTCACGTGCGTAACAGTCATTTTTTGGATTTTTTTCCACCAGATTTGCAACATAGGTTTTTTGGGAGCCCACGTCATGAACAGTGGCACTGCCATTTCGTTAATTGGTCCTGAAAGGTGATTCCATGCAGTGACTGCAAAATCACCTTTTGGGACAGAATAACAAAATGACAGTGACTGACTTCATGAGGTGGGGTCCCAAGAACCCCATGTTGAAAATTTAGAGCCAAAAGTCAAAAAATGACAGATATCCACAGTTGATGCCATTGTACAGCTTACCAGCATTTCTTCAGTTCACGGTCGGCTTTGAAGAGTGCAGACGTGTTCCCGCTCCACCAAAGATCCTGGCACCAGCCTCCAGAGGTAAGTATGGGGGTGGGGTTGTGGGGAAGTGGGGTGTGCAGAGGGTGGATGCAGGTTTGAGGAGGGGGGCCATGGACAACGAGGAACTATTTTCTTGTTTACAGTTAAAAAGAAAAAAAACCCTTCCCGTGGAGGTTGTTTTTTTTTTTTTTTTTTTACAGGTTACAGAACTACATTTGGGCACACTAGGGTGGGCTTCCAGTGTGCCACCTTTTTTTTTTTTTTTTGAGGGGACTGGAGCCGACGGGAATTGGGCACCCCGTTGACAAAGAAAGTGTGTCTGTGTTGGGGGGGCATGATGCCGAAGGGGATTGCGCACCCCCGAAATCGGCTTTCTAAGGATTGTGAGAGGCGGACAGCAAGAGCCGCCACCATGTTTACTGAAATGTTTCACCAGGAATGGCACATAATGGAGGTGTGTCAGATCTACCACTGTAATGACGAGCCTGTCTCTCATTGCAGCGGCAAATCTGTTTCAGGTTGGTGGCACTCTCTGAAACTGCCGGCCCGCCCGCGAGTGGTAGGGCTACCGCTATGATGCCAGCGACCAGGTCTGGTGAATGAACTCGGCAGCTGGAGGGCCAGCTGGGGCAGGAGGATTGAGTACCAATGGCTGCTCTCCTCCTCTGGGTGGGGTGGGGATGCAAGTCCCGCTGGGTGACCACAGGTGGAGGTGCATCAAGACTGCACGCAATAGGGTGGGAGGATGTCTTCCGGGAGCCGGAGCGTCAGGCACGTCATGACGTGCTTTGCCCCTAGGCTTCCCCAGCGTGCGGACATCTTAAGGGCAGGAAAGAAAACCAGGAAATACCCCGCTGAGCTCCTAGTAGATGGAGCTCCTGGCCACGATCCTCAATGCCCCTGCCGGTGCCAGTACCAGCATCCCCCGATGAAATATAGACACATCGGGGTGTAAGGGCCCCACCCTGTACCCGCCTGGGGGATACAGCCAAGGCTCCATGGGGGGGATGAACTGCACCGGACATCAGACAGTAGGAGCGGGGACGAATCAGGCCATTGGAGACTCCAGAAGGGGTAGGAGTTCAGCGGCGAGAGACGGGGTATACGAAGAAAAAAAAAAAAAAGAAACTGCTGTCATCAGCAGCGTGCTCACTGATTGGCAGCTGAGGGACACACCCACTAAAGCATCCCCTGGATTCGCCACAACACTGACACACCTTTGAATGTGCTACTACAGTGCTACTACCACTAGATGTTGCTTGCACATGTGCACGCAAGCCAACATAAAAATTGCAAATTAGCAATGTTATGTGTGAACGGTGAAATATTGCGACATTCACTCATTACCTGGGCATTTTAATCTATTTGTACACCAAATTTACAGCCGCCTTGTTATTATCCCACTTCATGAACCCAGTAGATGAACATTTTCAAATGACCAGCAAAATGTCATTCTGAGCGACAGGTACGAAAACACATTTTGGCCAAGATTTTTAAACTGACAGCTGTCATGTTCGTGAGGTGATGTGAAAAAATGGCTATGTCAGAAATTAGGGGTCAAAATTACCTAACTTGTGAGCAAGCATAGAAAAATGTCAATGTATTCTCATAACTTTGCTGTTTTCAATATTTTCATCACAAATTTTCAGTATAGACATGGTATGACCCCACCTTATGAACCTGGTAGATAAAAATTCTGGAATTCTGACTGAAACTTCATTTTGCACCATACGTGTGAAAACATGTTTTGGCCAGAATTTCAAAAATTACAGCTGTAACGTTTGTGAGATGGTGTGAAACAAATGGGTATGTTCAAAATCTGGGGTCAAAATATTAAAAATTACCAAGATGTAAAAGTTTCCAAGTGCACTTGTAACTTTGTTGTTGTTCAGTATTTTTCTCCAGATTTTCAACCTAACGTTTTTATGACCCCACCACATGAACAATGTGGAAACATTTTTCAAAACCTACCTGAAAGCTTCCAGGATGGATTTGCATAATTCCACCAACATTGTTTTTTTTTTTTTTTTTTTTTTTAGGGAGGGGTAAGGCCTAAAAAGGCCAGGTTAAAATTTGATGTAAATGTGTTTAAAAAAATGACAAAGCTATGAATATATGCTGTGGCTGGTTCTAGCTGCAAGATGTTGTCTTCAATAACTGAGTGGGGCTATCTTGTGGAAACTGCTGAGGTCAGTGAGTGTGTGTGGGAGGGTGGTCGATGCTGAGTTGGGTTAGGAGGATGGGTGGTCGATGCTGAGTGAGGTTGGGAGGCTGGGTGGGGGTTGCTTGTGGGATTTCAGATTGCTGAAGGATCATTTTCTTTTTTGTAGGTGGGGAAAAAAGTTCAATGACAGATGATTTTCTTTAATGCAGGGGGACAGAAGCAGACAGTGGGGATTGGGCACTGAAGTGTCTGAAGAATCTTGGGTGGCACTGGGGTTAGGCACCCTTGTGCTGCAACAAATAAGAAGAGAATGGTGACCTGGATGGGGGTGGCAAGAGAAGCAGGTTTGGACTGGGGTATGGTGCCCACCTGGAAAGTTGACATGGGGGCCCACCTCGAAATATCAACAGGGGAGGGCCCTGGGTGACACTTACATCAATATTTTACCTAAATCTGATACACTCTTTCTGTGTTTGTGTCTCACATTTACATACAGTAGCAAAAAGGCCTCATTAAATTAAGAAGCAGATGATAAACGCAAAGATTTTCAGAATCTGGAAGGTGGCAAAGTATCCAACAAGAGAGGACCCAATTGGAAATTCCCTTGTATCCAGGTGGGCCAGTCCAACACTAAGCAGTACTGGGGGTGGGTATGCCATTCTTCTTTGATAGGAAGGTAGATAAATGGACAGCTAGCTAGCTAGCTAATTAGGTGGTTAGATGGCTAGATAGCTAGCTAGACAGACAGAGAGACAGACAAGTGGCAGTGCAGTGGGGAGGCAGACTGTCAATGAACAGAGTTTTTTTTCAGGTAAAAAAAAATATCAGCAATGCATTGTTATTCTTTATTGTAGGAAGACAGAAGCTGACATTGGGGATTGGGCAACCCAGTATCAGGAGGATCTCTGACAGCACCAGTGGTGGGCACCCTGGTGCTGCAACAGACAGGAAGGGGATGGATGACCCAAGGAGCAAGAAAAGCGGTTCCAGGGATGGGCACCCAGCTCCACTTAGATTGGTAGGTGGGTAGGTAGCTAGATAGGTAAATAGACTGATTTATAGACAGACTGGTTTATAGACAGACAGGTGTTAGTGTGCTGGGGTAGGTCACTTGTGAAATGTTTTGGGGCATAAAACATAAAAAGATCGAGGGATGGTTTTCTTTATTGTAGGGGACAGAAGCAGACACTAGGGATTTTGCATCCCCAGCATCAGGATGATCTTTGGGGGGTCCAGGGTTGGGGACCCTGGTGCTGCCACATATATTTAACGGGCGTGTGTGTGTGTGTGTGTTGAGGGGTTCAGCTCGGCAAGACACCATTTTATTTTTTATGGGTTGAAAAAAGATTAACGAGAGGTTGTTCACTTTACTGCAGGTGGGGACAGAAGATGACACTGGAAACTGGGTACAACCGTGTCAGGATGATTATTGGCACACTGGGGATTGGCATCCCAGTGCCGCCACATATATTTTGTAGGGGCATGTGAAGCCAGCCCAGTGGCGCTGCGGCATCTCCCTTACCTCACACCACACTGGCAATCCAGGTTCGGAAGCGTTCCCGGGGTCAGCAGGGGAGGACAGGATTTTTTTAAAACTTTCTTTATTGAGATATTTGGAACAATACATGTCATGTAACAATTGTGATCCTATTTATACATTTCTTATGTATACATCTTGTTTTTTTTTTGGTCCTGGGTTTCCTAGTCCTCCATTCTGAGGTCAGACCTGCCCCATCTGTCATCCCCCGTGCCCAGACTTACCCCCCTGGGCAGGGCCACAGGGGCAGACTCCCCAGGTGGACGTTAAAGGCAGTGGAGATGGCAGCAAGACAGGACATCATGCCTGGGGACCGGCTTTTTTCTATACTTAATTCCCTCAGGAGGTGGGACATGCTGTGATGTCTGTGGGATGAACCAGATGACCATCCTGCCTCACCTCATATCAGGTGCCAGTTGCATCCACCTACCAATCTAAGTGGAGCTGGGTGCCCATCCCTGGAACCGCTTTTCTTGCTCCTTGGGTCACCCATCCCCTTCCTGTCTGTTGCAGCACCAGGGTGCCCACCCCTGGTGCTGTCAGAGATCCTCCTGATACTGGGTTGCCCAATCCCCAATGTCAGCTTCTGTCTTCCTACAATAAAGAATAACAATGCATCGCTGATATTTTTTTTACCTGAAAAAAAACTCTGTTCATTGACAATCTGCCTCCCCACTGCACTGCCACCTGTCTGTCTCTGACAGAGCAGTCCATGGGATGCTCAATCCCCCCCCCAGGCCGATCCTCTGATGGCCCAAGTCCAGATTCCAACCCAGATTGCCGGCATCTTATGTATACATCGTAACAAATGTTTGTTTTTTTTAAAGTTTAAATTGCCTTTACAGAAAAAGAATTTAAAGAAAAAGTTTTACTACTTTAAATAGCTGCTCTCCTCTCCTGGGGAGGATGGGTTGGGAATCCCGATCACGTAGTGGCTCCCAGTGGAGACTGAGAGTGCTACACTCCCTGGGAATATGTGCTGGGCTGAAGGTAACGGCAGATGTCTGTGGGTGGGTGTGGAAGGGTGCGGAAGCATGCCCATCACATACTGATGACATTGCACATCTGCACCTTTGGGAAGGGACCACCAGAACAAAGGAAAAACACAGTCCGCTGGGAGTATGATGATGGACCTACAGGTGGTCCCCTCTGCCCATCGCCAGACCCAGTCAGCACCAGAGCCCCCGATTCCTCCTCTACTCTGACCACCTAGATTCCGAGAAAGGGAGCCAAAGAGGAGTGGCAGCCCTGCTTTGGGGGTGTGCAAGCCAGGAGGTTGGGTGGCCAGAGATGATAGGAACTCTGGAGTTGGGCTGGTGTGTGAAGGATCTCGGTGGGAGAAACAACTAACTCCCTGGTGTCGCATCTGATGGAGTTTCCAATGTAGCTGGTGACCAGAGGGAAACAGAATTAAAAATAAAAAGGGGCATGCGACCTGGAGGGGAGGGGGGAAAGAGAAGCGTTACTGGAGTTGGGCATCCAGATCTGCTTATTGTTTAAAGGGGGGGGGGTTTGCAGGCAACCTGGCCCATTTGACAATAACAAAAAAATATGGATGGATAGGAGGCCCATGAACAGTTCTTTTGTGAGATCACATGAAAGAACTGTGAAAAAATGTAAGCCCCCCCCTCTTCTTTTGTGATCCAACCTTCTTCTTTCATAAGACATGAAAGAATTCATGAAAGCAGAATTTCCACTCATGAAACAAGACAGTGGACTTATTTTCTTTTCTTAGCTGTTCTGTGAGCTGTGGTTCTTTTTTCATGAGTTTTGTCTTGGTCATGAAACAAGGAGGTCGGCTCATGAAAAAAGCAGTGGAAAAAAGGTAAGTTCACCATCTTCTTTCATGAGCCAAGATTCTTGTTTTGTGAGCCCCATGAAACAAGAATTTTAATCTCACAAAACAAGCCTCGATAAGGATTTTGAGGGTCCCAAAAAACATATTTGGAGGCAGTTTTTTTAAAAACAAACTCCAGAATGGAGCTAAAGGGGTTTGTTAGCTAGATTTATGTTTTTATTTTTCTCAAGGGCATCATTTTTATGGGTTTTCAATAAAGAAAAAACTGGAAACAAGATGGCTGC
This sequence comes from Neoceratodus forsteri, assembly GCA_016271365.2. Taxonomy (NCBI): domain Eukaryota; kingdom Metazoa; phylum Chordata; order Ceratodontiformes; family Ceratodontidae; genus Neoceratodus; species Neoceratodus forsteri. Next base: position 1,159,052,033 of record CM057454.1, read on the forward strand.
CATAAGAAAGAAGGTTCATCATGAAAGAAGAATTTCAGTTCCCTGAAGTAGATTCTTCTTTTATGATCAGGAAATTCTTCCTTTGTATCAAACATCTATAAAAGACCCTACTGAGCATGCTCAGAACTGAAATTTGGAACCCTTATTACTGTGGAACAGATTACTATTTTTGTTTTTTTCAGTAAACCAATGAAAAGCACCATTCTAGGGCAAGTCCTTTCTACCCTAAAAATTTTAGAACAAAATTCCTAACTGTCTGGGCTGCAGGTGAGAGCAAAAAAACAGAAAAAAAAAAGAATTGGTTCCTCTTCTCTGTCTGGATTTCAGAATCTGTACATCCAACCGGAATGAAACTTGTCAAATCAAGAGAACTTGTCCCGCAAACCAAGCATGCAAAATGTTGTTCAATTCCACTGAACAGAACTAAAGCTATTAAAGTGCAGTGTTAGGTGTTTAACATTAAACACTGTACTCAACCCTATCTAGAAGGGCACTATGGCACCCATAACATAAATATTGCTTTTTATATTGCAGCTGGAGCAACATCAGTGTGGGAAGCCAAAGTGAATGTTTTGCATAATTGAGTTATGTAAGAGCAATAACAAAACCGGCACTCAAAAACACCTAGATCAGATGTGTGTTGAGCAAAGTATTTCATGAGTTTTTACTGGGCCTTCCATATGCATTACATTTTTTGTTCTTTATCTCTGGGTTTGTGTGCACCATTTTTGGTATTTGTACACTCTCAGTGTTGTGTAGTTACACCTTGACCATCACAGTTAATGCAGCTGGCTCCTGTGTATTTTAATCAGCTTCTCTCCCATTTCTTTGTCAATACTGGTATCCTTCACAAACATAATCAGTTTTGACTGATCTAAACAGTGGTCAGGAAGATGAATTATAGCTGCTGCTGCAGGCAATGGGGATGGGCAGTGAGCCTGCACAGTGAGCAGGCACTGGGTGGCAGAGAACATAGTGATCACCAACTTTTGGTTGATGCAGAAAGTTGCAGGGAGGTAAACAGAGTTTTGGGTGTTGTTGCAGAAGGAGCTGTAATGAGGGGGTAGGGTAGAGAGGCAGTTGGGAGTGAAGGCATGTGGGGTTGGAGAGGTTGGCCCATGATTTCTGACTGATACAGGGTGGTGTTGGGAGAATGAGCAGAGTTTTGGGTACTGCATGCTGCAGCTGCAGGATGAACAGGGTGATGGGATCAGGAAAGAGAGGCTGCAGGGGGAGAGAAGGCATTGAGTGGTGGTGGAAACAGAAACCTAGAGAATGATGGCAGAAAAAGACTAAATGTCCATTTAGTCTGCTCAGAGTTCCCTATCTGCCCCAGGACCTATTTTCTGTACAGGGTTTTATCTGTTGGCCCACTCTCTGCTCCCCTCCATAGTGCTACTGAACTGAGCAACCATCAAGCCCTTTACTCTTTCCCAGCCATGGCTGAAGTCATTTATGGTCCTGATGCCCACCACCTCCAGATCTAGGACCTCCCTCGGCATGGCAGTGATATTGCATTCCTTCCCTGAGCTTGGAAGAGCATTCAAGCAGTTCTCAAGCTTACTGACCTGGTCACTATTACTTTCTTTAAGTCACTTGCCTCAAGATACCTCACAGATGCTTGCAAATGCCTGAGGGCTTAGCTCTCTGTTTCCCTCCTCATCCCCCCCCTTCTAACCTTCCCCTCTGGCCTTGTCTCGTGTGCTATCCTGTCACTGCCTAAGTCTCTTACTTCCCTGTAGCACTCCTCCCTTCTAACTATTCTACATCTTTTACTCACCTGTCCCTTCCCTGCTGCATTTCTTGCATGCCACATCCTACCGCAGATTGCCACACTGATGCATTATGTAATCTCCTTCTTTATTTGCATTGTCTTGTTATGATGACATTGCAATGTACTAAACCCATTGTCTTATGCATCCTACTGCAGATTGTCACATTGTTGCACTATGTAATTTGCTTCATGTGCTGTTCTATCTTATTGCCAGAACCTGCCTTTTACTGTGATTGTACATTGTGTTGTATGAAACACATTGTCTTATTCAGAGTAAGTTCCTTCTATTTTGTAAACCTGTTATTGTACATCTGTCTTGTACTAGGATCTCCTTGTGAATGAGCATGCTCAACAGAGTTTTCCTACATGAAACTTGAATTGAACCTCCGCTGGCAGACTGTTACATGACTCTACCACTTTTCTATAAAATAGATCTTCCTCACATCCACCCTAAGTCTTCCCCCTGCTGGTTTCCATGCGTGACCTTAGGTTCCTGACTCTGTACTCATAGATTCACAGAGATAGGTGGCAGATAAGGACATCTAGGCCCACCTAGTCTGCCTGAGAGTACCCTCCAGTATGTCATGTACCAGGGGGGTCACCAAACCCTGCCCTTCCCTCTCGAGAATACACATGTGTTTATCCCATGCATGCATAAACTGTGTGACCGTTTTAGCCTCCACCACCTCTTCCAGCAGACCATTCCAGCCATTCACCACCCTCTCCTTCAAGAACTTCCTCAAAATTACCCCATACTCTGCCTCCCAGAAGTTTCTTGCAATGCCCTTGGTGTTAGAAACTCTGCTAAAGTGAAACATCCCATCCCAATGAGTCACATTAATCCCTTGTAAGTATGTAAAAGTATTGATCATATCTCCCTTTCTTCTACTGTCTTCCAGAAAGTATAGATGTAGTTCCCCAAGTCTCTCCTGCTATGTCTTCCCCTGCATACCCCACATCATCCTGGTCACCATCCTCTGTACCACCTCCACCCTGTCTCTGTCCTTGCAGAGATAGGGTCTCCAGAATTGTATGCAGTACTCAAGATGCGTACACACTAATGATACATACAAGGGAAGAAGCACCTCCCTCCCTCCTCGTGCTAGTATTCCCCTTCCTGTGCATCCAAGCATCTGATTTGCCTTCCGACTGCTTTCCCACACTGCCTCATCACCTTAAGAACATCAGTAATAATTACTCCCAGGTCCCTCTCCTCCCCGTGACCTTTAGCATCTTCCCCCAAGCATGTACTCCACCCTTGGGTTCTTATGCCTTAAATACATGATTCTATATTTCTTTGCATTGAACCCCAGTTTCCACTTTATGGACCACTCCTCTAATTTCCTGAAGTCTGCGTGCATTCTATTGACCCCCCTCCCCCGAACATCCACCCTGTTATATAGTTTAGCATCATCAGCAAACTCCTCCTAAATAGTTCCCTGCAGTTCACTTTGTTTATTACTGTGACAGGGTAGAATAAGGACCCTGTCCCATTTGTTTTGGAGAAAGTATTTAAATGCAAGGATCTGTAAAGGAAGAACTGGAAGGGGACAGGATCAGTTGTGTTCCAGGACAGTAGCTGCTGCTGCTGTTGTTTTCACAGGGTTCTTGTGGATTTTACTTGGTAGGTTAGTTCTTTTCTTTCTTACTTCTAAGGGGCTAGCAGGGTATTGTTTTTGGGGATGCTGGATGTTTGTAAACTGATTTGGTGGCTGTAAGTGGGGCTCTTTGTGGATGTTTCACTGTGTAATAGGCTGCGCTGGTAGAGGCCTATTTCTTCTGATTTCAAACCTATTTGGTGGGATTTGCTTGGAGATGGTTATTTGAATTGGAGACCTATATCTGTTAATTTCAAGCCTATTTTGATGTGGTGTTAGTGAAGCTGATTAAATTGGAGACCTGTTTCCTTTGGCAGCAAACATATTTTGGGGGCTTTGACTTGAATTTTGATTCCTTGTGCTGACTCCATTAGCTGTAAAGGTTAGTTCATAGTGGGGGAGGGGTGTTAATGGTCTGGCCAGGTCTCACTCAGCCAATTGACTGGAGGCAGGGCTGAATCAGGTTGAGGTGCTAGCTGCTTTGTCTTCTCAGAAAGAACTGGAAGGGGACAGGATCAGTTGTGTTCCAGGACAGTAGCTGCTGCTGTTGTTTTCACAGGGTTCTTGTGGATTTTACTTGGTAGGTTAGTTCTTTTCTTTCTTACTTCTAAGGGGCTAGCAGGGTATTGTTTTTGGGGATGCTGGATGTTTGTAAACTGATTTGGTGGCTGTAAGTGGGGCTCTTTTTGTGGATGTTTCACTGTGTAACAGGCTGCGCTGGTAGAGGCCTATTTCTTCTGATTTCAAACCTATTTGGTGGGATTTGCTTGGGCCTGGTTCTTTAGCTGCAGGGCTTGGAGGGGAGACACAGGGCTGATACACTCTCTCTTGTCAGGTGTCTGCCCAAGACCCTCCTTCCCCAGAAGTCTGCAAATTTATAGGGGAACACCTGCCCTGCAATTGGAGGAAAAGGCTGCTGGTGCAGCTCATGTGTTCTAGCCACTGGGGTTGGATTAAAGGCTGGGAGAGAGGAGCTTAGGAGTTGTTCATTTCCTTATAAGTTTAATGTGTTGTACTGCACCTAGTAACAGAGTTACTGGTGTACAGTGGGACTGTCTCTAAGATTAGTGGGTGACCTGATTAGGCAGTAGGGTATCTTGGACTAGGGGGAACCTGGTGGCTCACCCAAGGAAACCTATTTGGAAGGGATGGAACCACACATCATTAGGGCTGGCATCTTTGGGAGGGTGGTGGGGTGCACAGGGTGTGGAGCAGCCATGATACTGGACTGGGCTTGGAAGTTTGGTGGTTGCCTAATATGCTACCAGCTAGCACAGCTTAGGGAGGAGGTTAAGGGATGAGGAGAAAGCTAGGGAAGGGGGGTGGTATGGTTGGGGAAGGGGCTGGAAATCTCCCACAGGGTTGCACCAAGCACTGGGGATGGGGGTATAAGGAGAGGTGCAGAGAATACTCAGGGGTCACATAGGGACCCGGCAAGAGGGGTCCAAAAGGACACTACCAAGGAAGCAGGCAGGTAACTGGGGACCCCTGCCAAAGGGGGACGGAGGGACAACATTCTCAGGGAAGTAGGCAGATGGCCAGGGCTGGACAGAAGGAAGCAAGGCGGGAGGTGGATCAGACCATACTCAGTAACCGCTTCAATTCTTTCTTCTGCTCAAGGATGAGGGGGTGATGTAGCCACCACAGAGGTGGTTAGAGACGGAAAGGGTGTAGGAGTGGGAGGCAGGAGGCAGGGGCCAGATAGCAGGAAGAACGGGGGGGACCTGGAATGCAGGAGAATGGGGGGAGCAGTGAATCAGAGCAGGAGGGGCAGGGGGAAGAGGGAGGAAAGTGCAAGGAGAAAGACCAGTTGGGAGGAAAGGTAAAGGAGAAGGACCAGAGGTACAAGGAGGATTCAGTAAAGGGAGCTGAGGGTTTAGGCCAGGGGAGCACGACGAGCAAGGAGGAACTAAATGGAGACAGGAAGGTAGGGAGGATGAGTCAGGCTAGTTTAGCAGATGGGGGAGAAGGACCAGTTGCGAGCAGTGAGGGGGGAATCAAGGCATACAGAAGGATACTCAGGAGGAGGAGAGTAATAGGATTGGAGGGAGGATGGCCAAGGAAATAAGGAGGGGTGGCATGTGGCACCCAGATGGGGAGGAACAAGGAGCCAGCTGGGTGGAGGGCGGTAGAAAGGATGAGGGACATGGAAGGGGGGAATGGAGGAAAAGGGTGGTCAGAGTGCTCCTGCTGGAGGATTCTATGATCAGGGGATCAAATGGGATAGGGAGGGAGAAGCCTGGCCAGTTAGAACAAGATGCTTCCCTGGACTAGCAGTTGCACAGGGCTAAGCACGAGTATATCAGCTGGCAAAGGACTGGGGTTCCCCAGACATACTGGTCCACCTGGGTACAAATAACATTAGGGAAATAGCGAGCTAGAGATACAGGCAAGATTCAGGGAGCTACATGGGGTCTGTCATGACATAGGATGCACAGTTTCCTTCTCAGAAATCCTGCCAGTGCCAAGGGCTGTGGGGAACACAAAAGGAAAATGAGGAGATAAACCAGTGGCTCAGGGTGGTGTGAGGCCAGAGGTATGGGTTGATGGGGATTGGGGAGACCTGGGAGGATAAGGAGCTGTATGCTAGAGATAGACTACATCTCAATTTGAGGGGAGGGAATCCTTAGTTGAAAATAGAGGAGTTCATTGGTGAAAAGTGGGGTTTAAACTTGTGAAGGGGTGGGATGGGAGAAAAAGGCTGTCAAGGGGTGCCGATAAGGGCGGACTCTGTCTCCACCCCGAGGGACTCAGGAGGATTGCAGAAGGCCAACTGGCAGTGCAGACCAGGAGGAAACAGAATCCCCATGGGAACACGAGCAGGGCAAATGGAACTATAGGAAAGGGTGGAAGGTAGTCTGCTAAATGCCAGGAGCTTGGGCAATCAAATGCCTGAGCTCCAGGGCGATGTTAACTGAGGGAGCAGTGGATGTGGCAGTGGTCACTGAGACTTGGGCCACTGCAAGACATGACTGGGACCTGAACCTGGAGGGTTACACTATGTTCAGGAAGGACAGGGAGAAGGGAAGGCGAGGAGGGGTAGCTATGATGGTCAAAAACTGCATTGGCATAGGGGGAGCAGAGGAGGCGGAGGGAACCGTGGAGGCGATTTGGGTCACCTTGATAACAAGGGGGGGCAAGAGAATAAAAATAGGAGTGGTGTATAGACCCCCTGCCCTGGCAGAGGAGCTGGAGGACAGTCTGGTGGCAGATGTTAGGAGACACTGCAGACTGGGCAGAGGAAAGGTGGTGGTGTTAGGGGACTTAAACATGCCAGGAACAGACTGGGAGACTATGACATCCTCTGTGACCAGGGAACAGAGGTTGTTGGATGTCTTCAAGACGCTGCCCTAACTCAGCAGGTGAGGGAACCGACCAGGGAGGCACGGGTACTGGATGTGGTCCTGGCAGACAGTGACCAGATTGGGGGCCTGGAGGTAAGGGACCCATTGGCGGGAGTGACCATGCCACGGTCTGGTTCTGCCTGGAACTAGGAGGGGTAGAAGGCTGCACAAAGACGGAAGTAACCGACTTCAGGGGTGGATTTTAAGGAAATGGGAAGGATCCTTAAGGAGCATTTGGATGGGATTGGGTCAGACATGGACGCTGATAGTAGGTGGGAAATCATCAGGAGAGGGGTGCAGAATGCTACCAGCACCTGTGCAAGAGTGAGACAAAATGCGGTAGGGCCCAAAAACCCTGTTGGTGGACCAGGGAGGTCCAGGAGGTGGTGCGGGGAAAGAAAGCAGCCTATAAGCAATTCAAGTGCTCAAGGAGTGAAAGGGATGGGAGTACGAGCTGATGGCTAGAAGGGCCACTAGAGTGGTGAGGGCGGCTAAGGCAAGGAAGGAGCAGAATCTGGCCAGGGAAATTAGGAGAGGGAAAAAGGGGTTCTTTAGATACATTGGGGAAAGACGAAGGGTGAAGGGGCAGATTAGCAGGATTAAATCAGGGGAGAGATAGGCACAAGACCCAGGGGAGCAGGCTGAGGTACTAAATGAGTACTTCACCTCAGTTTTCACCAGGGAAAATGGGGATGCTGCATCATACATGGGAGGAGACAGAGATAATGAGGAGGGGGGGACCCTTACCGATCGGCAGGTCTGGGGAGGGGGCATCACTGGCAGGTGGGGGGAGGGCTAAGCAGGGAGAAGAGGTACCAGAAGTGGAAATCACAGCAGAGAGAGTGAGGGAAGCCCTCAGCTCCCTTAAGACGGAGAAAGCACTGGGGCCGGATAAATTACATCCTAGAGTGCTGAAGGAACTTGCAGATGTCCTAGCGAAACCCCTGGCAGAGCTTTTCACCATCTCTCTGAGGACAGGGTGGGTGCCCCAAGACTGGAAGGTGGCGCATGTAGTGCCTATCCACAAGGGGGGATCAAGGGAGCTGGCAGGGAACTACAGGCCTGTCAGCCTCACATCGGTGGTGGGCAAGGTGATGGAGGGCATTGTCAAGGAGAGGCTGGGGACCTGGATAAGTCAGGGTGCCTGGACGATAGACAGCATGGATTCATCCCAGGGAAATCGTGTCAGACAAATCTGGTGGAGTTCTATGACTGGGTGACAAGTGCCTTGGACCTGGGTAGACCAGTGGATGTCCTCTTTCTAGACTTCAGCAAGGCATTTGACTCTGTTCCTCACGTGGGCCTGTTGGATAAGCTAGGAGAAATGGGGGTGGGAAACCAGATGATCAGATGGATAGGCAATTGGCTCCAGGACGAGTTGGTGGGATAGTCTCATCCCCAAGGAGGGTCATTAGTGGGGTCCCACAGGGATCAGTCCTTGGGCCCCTTCTGTTCAACGCCTACGTATCTGAGATAAGGACAGGAATCAGGAGTGAGATGAGTCTCTTTGCAGATGACTCGAAACTGGGGGCAGTGGTGGATGGGGAGGAGGGGAGGGTGGCCCTGCAGGGGGACCTGGAGGCTCTGGAAAGATGGTCTAGAAAGTGGAAGCTGAGGTTCAATGCAGGGAAATGCAAGGTACTCCACCTGGGCGAGAAACCCAGGCCAAGTGTACACCCTGGGGAATACTAAGTCTCAATGGCTGAGAGGGACCTGGGGTGGTGGTGGATGTCAAGATGAACAACTCTGAGACTTGTAGGAGGGCAGCAGCCAAGGCCAACAGGATGCTGGGATGCATCACTAGGGGGATCACCTCCAGAAGGAGGGAAGTGATACTCCCTCTGTATAACTGCTTGGTGAGGCCGCACCTCGAGTACTGCGTGCAGTTTTGGAGGCCACACTTAAAGAGGGACATTAAACTCCTGGAGAGGGTCCAGAGGAGGGCAACCAAAATGATTTGGGGTTGGGGGACAGGACCTATGAGGAGAGGCTCAAGAGCTAAATATGACACATTGGAAGAGAGGGACATGATAGAGGTCTTCAGGTACATGAAGAGGGTAAATAGGGAGGAACAGTCAGGGTGCTTCAAGGAAGGAGGAAGGGGCCACTAGAGGGCATGGGTGGAAGCTGGAGGGGGGAAGATTCAGGGGAGAAAGGAGGAGGTGCTACTTCACTGAGAGGGTGGTGGAGCCATGGAATGCACTTCCTAGGGGGCTGGTGGAGGCAGAGACAGTGGAGGGGTTCAAGAGGGGGTGGGACAGGTACAGGGGAAGGGTTCAGGAAGCAAAATCCAATGCAGCAAGAATATCCGGAACTGGGAAGGGAGAAGCCAGAGAAGGCGAGGGGGACAGCAAGGTCAGCACCCAGGGTGGGGGCTGACCAAACGAGCAGACACGAAAGACCGTTAGGCCTATTCTGCTGGCATTTTAGTATGTTAGTATGTATTCTTTCCTTTTCTGTCTCTTCTGTCTGGTTGCGCAACCAAATTTTCCTGTGAGACCTTGGACTTGATCAACCCGACCAGTCTCACAAGCCTTTGCTTCTCACTGTCTCTCAGTTTTCTCTTACTGTCTTTCTTCCTTGCATATCTGTATTTGCTAATATAAAATATATGAGAATCAAAGTATGGAAATGTAGCTGATATTGAGATCACTTTTGTTTAGAAAATTGTGTTACTGTTGAAATGTATGTATTTATAATTTGAGATAACTGTAAAAAGCTAGAGGTTACTTCGGTGCAAATGCCTGAGCCTTTTGCAGTTGCTGTGGGGACCTCAGGAAGTTCTCAATGTTCTAGCAGCTCCTGAAATTTACAAAGGACAGGATGCTTGCAAAGGATGGGGGTTGAAAAGAGTTGTAAAAGCAGCTAAGCTGAGCTGCAAGGGGAGATTTTGTTTACAAGAGATTTTATTTTGCTTCTGTATATAGTTATTCTGAACAGGTTTATTTTATTTTATGTTACTGCAACTACAACTAAATGGTTTTGTGGAATTTTACAACTGCTCCTGGGTTTTCTCTATGCTTCCTGACCTGTGCCTCAATGACAGTTCACTTCAGGAATTGGAAGGTTGATTGATTAATTGATTTTAATTTTTCTATGGTACCCATTCCCTGGGGCTCAGAGCGCTGTACAATTCTGAAACATTAAACATAACCAACAGCTGCAAGCACAGTAATAGACAATTCTTATAACTAACTTTAAATCAGTTATCATTAATGATATGACATGTCCGTATCCCAATTCAATAACATAATTAAAAATCAGTATACCAATTCAGACTGTCCAATGTAACTATTAAAATTAATTCTGAAGATCATAGGCTTTAATAAATAAATACGTTTTGGGGCCCTTTTTAAATACTTCCACCAAGGGTGCCTTCCTCAGATGACTAAGAAAGAAGTTCCATAGGGCTGGTGCGGCAACCGAGAAAAATGCCGTATCTCCTGATTGCCACAACCTAGCCCTTGGAACTACAAGGAGGCAAACCTCAGCAGAACAGAGAGAGCAAGTCAAATGGTGAGGAGCCAGGAGGTCTTGCAGGCACTCCAACCCCCAGCCATGTAGGGCTTTATAGGTCAATAATCTGACCCTGGTTACAATCCTCCACCTAATCAGCAGCCAGTACAGGCCACGGAGGGCAGGTGTGACATGTTCAAACCTGCTTGCACCAGTCAATAGCCTGGATGCTGCATTCTGGAGTAGCTGCGGATGCCATAGTTTGCCTCTAGATAGCCCTAGGTAAAGAGCATTGCAGTAGTCCAGATTTGACATAAAAAATGCATGTACTAGGGTAGATGGGTCCTCCGGTGGTAACAGAGTGTGGATCTGGGCAATGTTTCTTAGGTGGTAAAAGCTACTCTGGATGACGGCTGACACCTGTGCATCTAGTGTCAAGCCATCATCGAGGACCACACCCAGATCCCTGACCCAGGTCAATGTGGTCAAAGGGATGCTCCCCAGCACAAGGTCAGGGTCTTTCCCCAACCCTCCTTGATCTTAATGGTGACCGAGATCCACCACCAGTACCTTTGCTTGTCTGGATTTATTCAGAGCCAGTTTTGGGTCATCCAGTCCTGGATTTCAGCCAGGCAGGTATTAAACATGAAACTGCCATCTGGTTACCAGGTGCATAGCAGTGAAAACTCAGTTCATACTGCCTGATAACGTCTCCTAAAGGCAACATGTACACTGAGAACAGCAGTGGTGACAATGCCGAACCCTGCGGAATGCCACAATGCAGAGGCATTGCGTTAGATGAAGATAACCCCACCATAACCTTCTGCCCGTGATGTAGGACCTAAACCAGCTGAGTAGTATGCCAGTAAGCCCACACCAGCTCGCAGCTGGTCCAGTAGCACCTCATGTCCCACAGTGTCAAATGCGGCTTAGAGATCTAGGAGAACAAGAATCATATGCCTCCCCCGATCTCTTGCAATAAGGAGTTAGTTAAGTATTGTCACAAAGGCAGTCTACGTGATATGCCCAGCTCTAAACCCAGATTGGAAGCACTCATAAGTGGACAAGGAGATGACATGGGCCTCGAGCTGAACGGCCATCACTTTTTCCAGAACCTTCCTTAAAAATGGAAGGGTCGAGACTGGTCTGTAGTTGGAGAGACAGTCGTGTCCAATGAGGGCTTTTTCAGAAGGGGTCTCACCAACACTGCCTCTAAAGAGACCAGAAATGCCCCACTCCTCAGAGACCACTCGACAATCTCAGCAACCACAGGTCCAGTCAGATCCACACACCTGACTAAAAGTCGGGTGGAACCTTGGTCCGGATCACAATAGGTCGGCCCTAGCCCCAGGATAATTGCAATCACCTCCTCCACCCCAACTGGGTCAAACTCACTCCAGACAGGAGGAGTGCACCTGCATGTCTCTGACTGGATGCTCCCCAAGTGGCACTGGAGGATATCTCCATCCTGATAGCGGATAATTTGTCGGCAAAGAACAAAGCGAGCTTGCCGCACTGTGTGCTTAAATTAGCTCCACCTGTATGGAGGCAGGCCACATTCAAAAGCCTGTCTACCATATGGAATAGCTGAGACTGTCCATTCCATGCCATGACAACTTAACAAAAACCCTGCCTTCTTCTGAGAGATTGCCCTGTGATAGGCATCATAATGTGCCGTCAGAGCCAATTTGTCCTCTGTCAGTCCCAATCTCCAGCTTCACTCCAACCTCCTGCCCTTTATTTTTAATTCATGGAGCACCCCATCAAACCACGGGGGCCCTCTGATGAGTAGATAAGGGCCAGACATGGATGGGCATGATGGAGTTGAAAGCAGTGGCAACAGTCGTATTACAGGCCATCAGCACCTCCTCCACCCCCACCATACAAGCAGCTCCCACACATGATAAGTCAAGCACTTCCTGGAGTCCTGTTGAGGACAATCTCCGTAAAGGATGCTACCTGGCCATCTCCATAGAGGACAGCCCCTCGGGGGGGGGGCCCCAAACCTGAAATTCACAGTGCTATGATCCAACCATATGACCAGATCAACCCTGAGATTATTGACCCCAAAGCCCAATGTGAACACTAGATCCAAAGTATGTCCCTGAGAGTGGATCACCGAGGAGACCATCTACGACAGGCTCAGAGCTTCCATTCTCTGGAAGAGGTCATGTCTGAATAATGAGAGTCTGTCATTGACCCAAGCATTGAAATTCCTCAAGATCAACCATCTGGGGGATTCCAATAACAGGTGGGTGACAAACTCCCCTGGCCTCCTGTAGAAACTCCCCCTCACCACCAGGTGGGCAGTAACTAAGGAGAATTCTGTAACCTGCGCCAGGGCCCCCTCTTCACTGTCACACTCTTGAAGGACCTGGTAGAGCCCACTGATAGCTCTGTGAATCCCAAGCTGGTTTTAAAACAAATGGTCTCTCCCCCACCTCTGCAATCTGACCTCTGGGCATGTACCATCGAGTACCCATCTGGTCTTTGTCAAATCCCCCGCTCTCACCTGGTCTCCATTGTGTATATATTCAGGGACTTCAGATATAAGAACATAAGAATTTGCTGGCAGGAGACCGTGGTGTCCATCTAGTCTGCCCGAGATGGTCCCCCCCCCCCCATCTACTGCTCTTGTTGAGGTGACTACATTGTCCCATGCCTGTTTGAATTCTCTGACAGTCGTAGACACCACCACCTCAGGTGGCAGGCTGTTCCAAGGGTCCATGACCCTCTCTGTGAAAAAGTACTTCCTAATATTTGTTCTGAATTTACCGCCAGCCAGGCATATGTTGTGGCCTCTTGTACATGCAGTTCTAGCTTCCTGAAAGAAGTTACTGGTATGTATTGCATGTATCCCTTTAACAAATGTAAATGTTTCTATCATGTCTCCTCTGTTCCTTCCCTGCTCTAAGGAGAATAGATTTAACTGGCTGAGCCTATTTTTGTAACGTTCATGGTGTAATCCCTGCACCATCTTGGTGGCTCTCCTCTGCATGGATTCCAGATGGTCTGTGTTCTTTTTAAGATGTGGCCTCCAGAACTGCACACAGTACTCCAGGTGAGGCCTCACTAAGGACCTATAAAGTGGGATGATTACCTCACGCTTTCTGCTAGTAATATCCCTTCCTATGCATCCAAGAATGCCACTTGCCATTAGTGCTGCTTTTTTGCATTGCTTTTCTACCTTTAAATCGTCTAATATCACAGCTCCCAGATCCTGTTCCACTTTTGTCTTTTCCAATTGCTGCCCTTCCAGGACATAGTTATTTCCTGGGTTCCACTTATCCAAGTGCATTACCTTACACTTTCTGGCATTGAATCTCAACTGCCGGTTCTTGGACCATTCCTCCAGCTTTCTTACATCTGCCTCCATTCCTTGCACCTCTTCCTGTGTGTTCACCCAGTTGCAGAGCTTTGTATCATCTGTGAACAGGCAGACTTTCCCTTTCAGTCCCTCAGCGATGTCACTGATGAATATGTTGGAAAGGATTGGGCCAAGCAGTGATCCCTGTGTAACCCCACGGGTTACTCTCTCCTCCTGTGACAAGGTACCATTTACCATACCTCTCCGAGTCCTGTCTTGTAGTCAGTTTTTTTATCCAGTTGACCACTTTCTGACCTATGCCTGTTTGCTCCAATTTATTTGCTAGCTGTCTATATGGAACCGTATCAAAGGCTTTGCTAAAATCCAGATATACTATGTACATAGCTGCACCTTGGTCCACTGCTCTTGTAAGTCAGTCAAAGAATTCCATCATATTTGTTTGGCAAGGGTATCTTGCCATGAAGCCATGCTGCTTTGGGTCAAGTTTCCCACTTTTATAAGGTACTCCACTACCCTTTCTTTAAGTAATGTCTCCATTACTTTACTCACCACAGAGGTCAGGCTGACTGGGTGGTAATTTCCTACTACCATTCTTGTGCAATGGCACAACTGTGTCCTTTCTCCAGTCCAGTGGCACTATGCCATCTTCCAGTGACTTGTTAAATAGTTCAGCTAGTGGGGCTGCAAGTTCCTCCTGCAGCTCCTTCAGAACTCTTGCATGCATTCCATCTGGCCCCATTGCCATGTCCACCTTTAGTTTAGACAGCTCCTCAAGGACCCTTTCTTTTGTAAAGGGGCTGGCGTCAACTTCCTTGTTGTGGAGATGTGCCTTGACTAATGCTGGATCATTACCTTTGTCTTCATGAGTGAAGACTGAGCAGAAGAATTCATTGAGTACTTCTATATTGTCTTTGTCATTCTTCATCAGCTGTCCCCCTTTAGTTCCTAACCTGGATATTCCTCACTTACTCTTTGTTTTTTCCCATATATAATGAAAGAATGTTTTGTCCCCCCCCCCCCCTTCACTTCCTGCCCTATTCTTTCTTCTGTCTGGGCCTTGGCTATCCTAACTGTTTTTCCTGCTTCTGTGAGCTTAATCCTGCATCCTTTTCTGTCCTTCTCAAATTTGGTCTCTTTGTACTTTCTATAAGCTTTTTTCCCCATCTCTAATTTTAGTCAACACCACTTTGGAAAACCAGAGTGGGTTCTTTCACTTTCTAGATTTGTTTATTTGTTTTGCGCATTATGCCATGACAGAAGTTATAGTGCTTTTCAGTTTTAACTAGATGTCATCCACATTCCATGTGGCATTGGTTACCAGCAGTCCTTTAATACTTTCCCTCATTCTTGGGATATTTGCTTTTCTGAAATCGAGCACCCTGAGTTTGATGTGGCAAGGGTTCTCTGTGTTGTTAATCAAGAGCCAGACTGACCTGTGGTCGCTGGTGCTGGGGTTGATCCGCACTTGCACATCTGACACCCTGGCACAGACTATCTTCATAAGATCTGCCCTGCTGACCCTGCATCATATTGGTCACCATACATTGCACCATCTCCAGACTGTCCCTGCCCTTCCTTAGGTGAGGACTCCAGAACTGAGCACAGTATTCCAGATGCAGCCTCACCAGTGACCTATATACAGGTAGTAGTACCTCATTTTTCCTGCTGTCCGTCCCCCATCTGATACATCCCAACATCCTATTAGCCTAGCTATAGGCCTTGTTACACTGTCTTGATTGTTTGGGGGAGTCTGTAATGATGAGATATCAATATATACTAATACACAAACGATGATGGTATATACTAATGATAATGGAGAGGGAGGCTGGTGATTTTCTGGCTAAAGCAGAGAGTTGCAGAGAGGATGAGCAGACTTTCAGGAGGGATGCTCCTGCAGCTGCAAAGAAGTGGTCCAACAGGGTTGTGGCAGAAAGGATGCTAGGCATTGGGGGCTGCGGAGGTGAATGGCAGTAGGCGGTAGTGGGAGAATCATGCATTTTGCAGTTTTATTGCAGGCTGCAGAGATGGCTACATGCTGCCCCACCTTGCCCCTAACAGTCCGTTCTGCACCGAGGAATACAAAAGCAGATGTGGTGTATGCATGTGTGGGGGGGGGGCTGACTGTATTCTCGAGTTTTGCCACTCATTCATGTGGTTCTTGTGCACGCTAGTCCTCCAGATACCCACATGCACTCTTGAGAAGGTGTAATAGATGGCAGCAACCAATAGCAAGCCACACCTCTCACTTTCAGCAATACAAGTAAAACAGCTGTTGCCTTGTAATGATTTTTAATATAGGGCATGGGGCACTGCTTGCTTTCTAATGTTTATCTCAGTAATTAAAATGAAATAGCAAGCTAATTTTAGCTATATAGAAACATAGAAACATAGAATTTGACGGCAGATAAGGACCGCTTGGCCCACCCAGTCTGCCCATTTCCCTACCTACTGGATAAGCTGCAGATCCTAGTTAACCAGCAGCCTACTTCTTCCTACCCCAACCCCCCAGAATTACCTTATGACTATCCCATGCATGCTTGAATTCCACCACTGATTTTGACTCCACAACCTCCTCCGGAAGGCCGTTCCATGCATCCACAACCCTCTCTGTGAAAAAATACTTCCTTAAATTACCTCTGAGCCGCCCCCCTCTATCTTCAAATTGTGCCCCCTTGTTCTTGCACACCTCTTTTTTTGAAAGATGCTACCCTCTTGGACTTTGTTGATTCCCTTGAGGTACTTGAAAGTTTCTATCATGTCCCCCCTCTCCCTCCTTTCCTTGAGGCTATACATATTAAGCTCCTTAAGTCTCTCTTCATATGTCTTCGGTGCAGACCCTGCACCATTTTAGTTGCCCTCCTCTGGACAGCTTCCATCCTGTCTATGTCTTTGCAGAGATTGGGTCTCCAGAACTGCACACAGTACTCCAGATGGGGTCTCACCAGCTGTCTGTACAGAGGATAATAACTTCCTGTTTTCTACTGGTGATGCCTCTCCTATGCATCCCAGTATCCCCCCAACCCTCCTTGCTGCCTTCTCACATTGCTTGCCCACCTTTAGGTCATCTGATATGACTACCCCAGGTCTCTTTCCATTTTGTTGTTGTTAGTATCTCACCCCCATTGTGTACTCTTCCCTGGGTTTTGTTTCCCAGGTGCATTACCTTGCACTTCTTAGCATTGAATCTAAGCTGCCATACATTTGACCATTCCTCTAACCTTGCCAAGTCCTTCTCATCCTTTCCACCCCACCCTGTGCATCAACTCTGTTGCAGATCTTAGTGTCATCTGCAAAGAGACATACTTTTCCTTCAGTCCTTCTGCAATGTCAGCTTATAAAGACATTGAAGAGGACTGATCTATACTGAACCCTCGCGGTACCCGCTAGTAACCCTCCTTTCTTCTGAGTGGACTCCATTTACTATTACTCTCTGTGTCCTATTCTCCAGCCAGTTCTTTACCCAGGCTGTCATCTTGGGACCCACTCCCAGGCTGGCTAACTTATATATTAATCTTTGTGTGGGACTGTGTCAAATGCCTTGCTAAAGTCTAGGTAGAGCCATGTCCACAGCCCCTCCCTGATCTACTACTTTGGTCACCCAGTCAAAGAAATCTATCAGATTCGTCTGGCATGACCTTCCGCTGTGAATCCATGCTGCCTAGGGTCCTGTGCCCTTCTGGCCTCTAGATACGCGATACTTCTTTCCTTTAGAAGTGATTCCATCATTTTCCCTATCACTGAGGTTAAACTAACAGGTCTATAGTTTCCTGCTTCTGCCTTGCTCCCACTTTTGTGAAGGGAATCACATCTGCCCTCCTCCGGTCCTCGGGTACCACCCCATCCTCCCATGATTTGTTAAAGAGGGTAGTCAGTGGTGTCACTAGTTCTACCCATAGTTCTTTTAGAATTTTCGATGAATCCCATCAGGCCCCATTGCTTTGTCCACCTTCAGTTTTAAGAGTTCTTTCAGAACCCTTTCTTCTGTAAATGGGCTGGTATCAACTTCTGTATCCAGAGTGTTACTACTGTTTGTTTTATGTACCCCCTCTTCCTTTGTAAATACTGAGCAAAAATATTTGTTTAGTATCTCTGCCTTTTCACATTCTCCTCTGCCCACCCTCCCTCCCTTTATTAAGCCTCACTATCCCTCCTTGGTCTTCCTTTGCCTCCTGATGTACCTATAAAGGTTTTATTCCCTTCTTAACTGAGTTGGCTATCTTTTCCTCAGTTTGGGCCTTTGCTGTTCTGACTGCCTTCCCAGCCTCCTTTGCTTTAACTGATACAGTTCTCTGTCCTGCTTCTGCTGCGATTCCTTGTACTTCCTGAATGCTTTCTTTTCTCTTGAACCTTCACTGCCACTTCCTTTGAGAACCATAGTGGTTTCTTACATCGTCTTGTTTTGTTTATTTGCTTCACACAAAAGCTCATATTCCTCTGTGATGGCAGTTTTATTATTCCCATTGTTCTTCCACCTCCTTCCCGCCCATTTGCTAGTGCATTCCTTAGGCACTCACCCATTTTGGCAAAGTCAACCCTCCTAAAGTCCAGTACTTTTGTCTTTGTATGGCTTGACTCTATTGCTGTGTTTATTGTGAACCATACTGTTCGATGGTCGCTAGTTCCCAGATGGCTACCCACTTCTAGATGTGTGTTCCTCTCTCCATCTCCATTTGAGAGTATCAAGTCTAATATTGCTCCCTCTCGAGTGGGCTCCAGTACTAGTTGTCTAAGGCATGCCCCCTGTAGGGCATCTAGAATAACTATGTAATATGTATATATACATATTACATACACACACTCATACATATCTAGGATTAAATGTGATTTTTGGATTTAGAATGGTTTTCAAAATAGTTGGAAATTAAAATTTCAGTTAGTGAGGAAAAAAGAAAAACAGTACTGACTGAAACACCCTTAAACTTATAAGATGAGCCACTGCAGGCTCTCCTGTTAGTCTGTGGACATAGTTACAACAGCACATCCAAAATATTGGGGTATATTGGGGGGGGTGGCATTGATACTGTAGCAGGAGAAAGGAGATAATACTGCCTGTATAGATCACTGGTGAGGGCAGCCTCATCTGGAATACTGTGCTCAATTCTGGTATCCTCACCTATGGAAAGAAAAAACAGGCTGAAGACAGTGTAGACTTGGGTAACCAAACTGATTCAGTGCCAGCAGGCAGATCCTACAAGGACTGAATTAGGGCATTGAACATGTTCTCACTGGAAACCAGAAGTGAGAGGGTGGGACATGATAGAAACCTTTACACATTTGCTCCCATAGGTGCCACATGGCGTCGGAACCATCCGTTGCTAGATCCGACCCAAAATGGGCACCGGGAGCAGATTAATTCAGTTCCTAAAAAGGAATGAAAAAGGTAAACTGCAAGGAATTGTTCAGTAGAAGGGACATGTTGGTAACATGGGGACAGTCGGGGGGGGGGATACAGGCGGGACATGAGAAAGTTTGTCTTAACAGGAAGGGTGGCTGTGCCATGGAACAGCCTACCAGCTGCGGTGGTGGGTGCCAAAACCATAAATGGTTTTAAGCACAGATGGGACAGAGTTAAGGTTTTAGTTGTTACTCAGGTTACTTAGGGAGCAGCAGTCAGACAGGAGATATGGAGGAAAAGCTCTGTAGGACTTGTCACAATGTTAACTCTCATTTGAAACTAAACTTAAAAAATTTACTTTAATGAAAATTGCTCTAAAATGTTAATTTGAATAATTTCTTTTTCCCAATAGCTGCATCTATGAAACTTGGTGATCTTATTAATTATAATAGTATTTATCATCTGTGAATTTTTCAGATTGGCACCATATAGGAGGCAGTATAGCACAGTGGTTTAAGGCTCTGAGCTGCAAATCTGGTGACATCCAGCAAACCAGACCTGGGTTTGAATCCCACAGCTTCCATTTGCAGACTGTGTGACTCTGAGCAAGTCACTTGTATTTATTTATTTGTGTCTAGGATTACAAAGTACCTTTGAGCCAAGGCTCTTTTATAAAGGTTCCACGTCATGCTGGTTACAGGGTAACAGACACTAAAACAGTTACAGGTACATGGTTTTAGACAGTAACTTTGCTTGACAAAATCAGACTGAGTGATGAGGAACTCAAGAAACAATAGGAGGAAGAAGGCAAGAAGGGGGAGAGAGCGGAGGGTAGGGGAAGGCATAGGCGTAGAGGGTCAGGGTGAGGCAGCTGAGGGGCCTTGTTAGGACAGACACAGGGCAAGTGCATCAGAAAGTTGCATTGGACAGGTAAGTGCAAGAAGAGAGGGCAGAAACTGACACCTATAAAGTCAGAAGCAGCGTAGGGGATGAAGATGTTATGGGGTGCAAGCACACGTGGAGGTGCCAGTTATGGAGTGGCAGAGCTTTTTTTTGAATGCTCCAAGTATTGCTGTGGATGAGGTGTCACTAGAGAGCTTGTTCAGCCAACTAGGAGCCCTGTATGCAAACGACCTTTGGCCTTGGGACGTGCAGCAGCAGGGGATTTCAATCAATCAATCAATCAATCAATCAAATCTTTATTTATCCAGGTGATCACCGTTGAGCAGGCTCATTTACAAGGTGGACCTGCTGTTGTGAAGGACAGTTATACATACTAGTGTTATACATATTTGAGGTGCAGTATTACAAAGTGTGTTAAGGTAATGAACAGACTTGCAAACAAATAAGAATATAAAAAGAATTAGGTATGTACAATATATACTATAATATTTGAAAGATTTGGGGTTTAGAGCTCCTGGTGCTGCGGTTGGTGATTTTGGGTTTGAGAAGGGTGCTGACTTCTGGTGGTGCCTTTCCCATCATGATTTTCTTAGCAGTGATGCAGGTTTGGTATTTGATTCGGTTGTTCAGTTACAGCCAGCCTATTTTGGAGTAGAGGCCGCAGGTGTGGGTGAGACAGTGAGAACCAGTAACAAGTCGGCAGGCTTGATTGAGGGAAGTCGAAACACACCTGAGAAATGAGGCTGTGGCAGATCCTTAGATAATGAGACCATAGTCAATGATACTGATGATGGAGCTCTGGACAGCTGTGGACAGAGCTTCTGAGGTTAGATGTTTCCTATGTCGGAATAGTAGGCCCATCCTGGTGTTGGCTACTTTTGCCACGTTATTGATGTGTGGGACATAGGAGAGATTACAGTCCAGGGTGAGGTCAAGGTATTTGAAGGTATGAACTTGTTCGAGGGTGATTCCTTGCTTGGTTTTAATGGAGAGCTGGTATTGTTTGTATTTGTTTTGGGAGCTGCAGAAGATCATGGTCTTTGATTTTTTCTGGTTAAGGATAAGTCTGTGTTTTGTGAACCAGTTTTCGACTGTAGAGAAGGCCTGTTGAAGGTTATCTTGTAGATGGACTGGATCATGGTGGGTCCGGTGGGATGCCAGGATGACAGCATCATCCTCGCAGAGTAGGATCTGTTCAGGGCAGGATTCTGGCAGTGAATTCAGAAAAAGGCTAAAAAGGAGGGGGCCCAAGATTGAGCCCTGTGAGACACTGGACCGGACTGGTCTTTGGTCTGAGAGTGTGCTAGCAATTCTCACTCTTTGGGAGCGGTTGTCTAAGTAGTTTTTGAGCCAGTTCACCGAGTTAGGTGAGAGCCCTGCCAGTCGAAGCTGGGCAAGTAGGAGATTGTGGTTGACGGTATCAAAGGCTTCAGTTAAGTCGATGAAGGTGGACCCAGTAAGATGACTGTTACCAAGTGAGTGATGGATTGCACCAGTGAATTCAAGTAGCGCTGTGGAGGTGCTATGGCCTTTTCTAAAGCCATGTTGCTCCTTGCACAGGATGTTGTGATTGTCTAGGAAATTGGTGAGCTGGTCTGACACAATCCGTTCTAGGGCCTTGGAAAGTGGAGGTAGGATGGAAATAGGACGGTAATTCTCAGTAGCTGTTTTGTCACCACTTTTATGAATTGGGGTTACTGGCATATTTCCATAAGTCAGGGAACTGGCTGAGGTTGAGGGAGAGGTTGAAAATCCTGGTCAGTGGTTGGAGTACTTCTTCAAGTGTGAGTGATAGCAGTTTGAGGTTGAGGGAGTCACTGTTGGCTCTGGAGTTGCAAATGGCTTTGGTAATGTAGTTGCGGACTTGATGCATTTTTACTGCTTTAAAGTAGAAGGGAGGGTGGCTGGAGGTCGCTGGGGGGGGGCAAGGGGACTCACCTCATCGAAAAAACTCTGTGGGACTACAGCACTGAGGTCCGTGAAGGTGTAATTGAATGTATCAGCAATGAGTTTCTGGTCAAGTGTAGTTTCACCATTTATACTGAGTACTGACGGGGGTAATTTAGATTGCTTCCCGGTGACTTCTTTAATGTTATTCCAGAAGTCCCTACCATTGCCCCATGCATTAGTGAGAGCATTATGGAAATAGGTGGTCTTCGTATCCTGGATATATTTGGTGCAGTCATTTCATGCACGTTTATAGTTAGCAGTATCAACTTGTCTCCCGGTGTTTCTGGCATTTTGGGGAGAGGGCTATTTCATAGTGATTGGAGATGCCCAAGGCGGGTACATGAGAACGAGAGGGAGGGTACCATGGGGGTTGAGAGCGCGTGAGTGGGTAGATGTTCGGGACAGTGGGGAAGCATGAGCAGGGGGGATGTAGAAGAGGGAAGAGGGCAAAAAAGGTGAGGAGAAAGGAGTACAGAGTACCGGTGTCGTACATGATTCAATGTGAATGGGGGGGGGAAGAGTGGGCACAGGGTGTTGGGTAGGTGGGAGGCAGCTAGTGAAAGTGGCAGGAGGTAGGCAATGAGGTGGAGGCTCAGGGGGCAGGGGAAACTAGGTAAGCAGGTGGATGAGGGAGTACGGGCAGAGGGTGGGGCAGTGAGGAGACAAGGGAAGTAGCAAAAGAGGAGAATGTAGCAGAGAGGTAGTGGGGGGGCATTAAAGAGTGTAACAAGACAGGGAGACAGGAGGTAGCAGCTCTAGAATAGAGTTCAGGAGTGAAAGGGTGCATGGGAGATACGGAATGCCAAGGGGGATTGGCCAGTCACAGAGTGACGGAGTGACTTGCAGTAGGAGATATAAGGAGGGTGTCAGGCACAGAAAGGAGGCAGGGGCAGTGAGGGGACTGAGTTGATTAGTAGAGGGGGAGGAGGAGCAGGAGGAGGAGGGAGATTAGGCAGTAAAGAGAGGAGGTACGGAAGAGAGAGAGTCTAAAATAGGAAATGAAAGGGTGGTTCCCTAGGCAGGAGTGGGCAGAGCTAAGGCCTATTTAATTAAGGTGGGGGGGGCGAAAATTTTCTTCCAAAGCCTACTGAAGTCTATGGGCACAGAGCCCAGCAGAACAGTTTGAATCAGTCAAGATTGCAGGGCCAACCAGTGGCCACGTGGAGCACAACAGTCCAACAGGAGATGGAAGCAACAGGCAGCGGCCAATGGGAGCCTTTCAGCACTTCCTGGTTTGGCCTGGGAGCTTACCAGCAAGAGGATGGTTCCTTGGCGGTGAGCAGTGGTGGTGTGGACGGCTGGCCCAGGTAGCCCCGGCCACTCAGATGTTTCCCCGATCAGGGGCTGAGAGATCTGAGGGAAGGAACAGAGCAACAGATTGTGAGTCACAGTAATAACAAAGGGTGGCACTGGAGAGTAAATCAGGGGCATGGTCAGTGGACAGACAGAGGGGAATTTGGCAGAGGGGTGGGGGGGCTACCACAGACAAGAGAAATAAGCTTGAACTGGCACCAGAGGGAGGACAGAGGGTAGATTTAGTAGAATATGAAATTTACAAGGGGAGAAGAAGAGAGATGCAGGGTTTAGCAGTGAGGGGGAGAGAAAATGTAAATGCAGAGGGGCAGGAATTACTTCACAGCTCTAAATTACAGCAGTTTCCAACTGCACTTTACAGTTCAGTGCCAAAACATTTAGGCAGGTCTACACAATAAATTTTGACTTTGACAAAAAAATAGCAAGCAGCCTAGTAATTAAGCCTAGATTATCAGCTGAGACCTGGAGTTTTTAGAAGTCGAGTGCTAAGAACATCAAGACTGGTCTACACATTAACCGAGACTTTAACAGAAAAATAAGCAAGCTGTCTAGCAATTTAGCTAAAATTTTCTTCCAAAACCCACTGAAGTCTATGAGAGCAGATCCCAGCAGAACAGTTTGAATCAGTCAAGACTGCAGGGCCAATCAGTGGCCGCGCGGAGCACAACAGTCCAACTTAACTTCCCTGTGCTCCCAGGTCACACCTGTAAAAAAGCTTTCAGCTTAGTGTGCTAGTCCTGGTTATAACAACTTAAAAAAAAAAATACTGCATTAAGTTACAAATAAAACTTTGTATTTCTATACAGCATTTAAACAGCAATAATTTGTCCCCCCTATTTAAGAGCTTCTTTGAGGCAGTACTAGTCACATGACATTTTATCTGATTGTAGCCAAGGGGACTTAGGTATTTTTAAAATGTTCAAGTCTCTAGCTTGTAACTGCAGAGTGCAGTTAATATTAATCCCTAAAGGCCATAAACAGGGGCTCCCTTAGCTAAAAATCTTTTAGGGAAAAATAAAGTTAAAAGATATTGTCTTGCAGACAATCTTTTTTTTTTTTTTAATGAAGCTTATGTGGATATGTGTTTTAATCAAAAATTATAGTAAAACTTTCCATAATTAACCCCATATAAAAATCACATAAAATAATTAAAAATCATTTTTTGATAATAAAAATAAGATAATTTTTCCATCAAGGATTCTTTTCCTACAGTTCCTCCGCTTCCGACCCAAGGGAACCCTCTACAAGTTCCAAGCCGTGCGGCTTTTCCTCAGCCCCAAGGATCTTCACCAAATATATAGCAGTGGTGGCAGCCCATCTACAGCATCGAGGGGTCCAAGTGTATCCTTACTTGGATGATTGGCTAATAGCGGGTCCCTCCAGGCAGGAGGTGGAGAGGTCCAGGGACTTGGCCTTCCAGACCTGCATCGACCTTGGCATCCTAGTCAATGAGGCAAAGTCAGAACTCATGTCCCCACAGGTAATCAGCTTCATTGGGGCAGAACTTGACTCTTGCTGAGCCAGAGCACGGCTCCCCGTGGACAGGGTGGAGGTTCTCTCCTCCTTTGCCTAATAATTTCTGGTTGGGCACTTGCGCCCTGCCAGGGACTTCTGTGTCTTCTTGGCTGCATGGCAGACTGCACCACCTTGGTCTGATGGGCCTGGTAGCATATGCACTCCCTGCAGTGGGAGCTGGCCAGCCAGTGGTCTCAGTGCCAAGGTCACTTCAACCAGCTAGTCACTGTGACCCAGAAGTTGTGGGATGTTCTCCAGTGGTGGTTCATCCTAGAGCATCTAAAGGAAGGGATTCCATTTGTCTGCCTGGAACCACCGGTCATCCAAAGATCTGACGCCTCTCTCATGGGTTGGGGTGCCCACCTGGGGGAACAAAGGGTCCACGGGGTCTGGACCCCAGAGGAGTCCTGATGCCACATCAACCTGCTGGAGCTCTGAGCAGACCGTCTGGCACTGACTGCGTTCGCTCTGTTTGTTCAGGGTCAAGTGGTTCAAATCCAGATGGACAACACCATGACCAGTACTCGCTCAACAAACAAGGTGGGATGCACTCCCTGCCCTTGTGCAAGAAAGCTCTTTGCATTTGGACCCTTGTGAGCAGACTGGAGGCAGACCTCCTAGCTATCCATGTGGCAGGAACCTCCAGTTAGGTGGCAGATGCCCTCAGCTGGGTGGATGAGGCATCTCAAGAATGGTTCCTCCATCCACAGATGGTACACAATCTGTTCTTCCAGTAGGGCACCCCTCAGGTGGACCTGTTCACCTCCAGGGAGAATACCAAGCTGAGGCTGTTTTCTTCCCACCCCCCTCATCAGGGAGCAGTGCAGGGGGATGCCTTCTCAAGACCGTGGACCCAGGCCTTTTCTGTGCCTTCCCTCCACTTCCCTTGATCCACATGGTGCTGCTCAAGGTCAGGAGGGACAAGGCACAGTTGATCCTGGTGGCGTCAGACTGGCCCCACCAGTATTGGTATCCCAATCTCATCAGCAGCATCAGGCTACTGAGGTGGGTTCCAGCATGCCTGGATATGCTCTCCATTAAATAGGGTAAGGTACTCAACCCGGACCTTCAATCCCTGCACCTGACAGCCTGGTTCCTGAGCAGCTAGAGTTCCAAGCTCTGGGTCTCTCTGAAGACGTTCTCGCTGTTGTCGAGGCATCAAGAAAGGAGTCAACCAGGAAGTGCTACATCTTCAAATGGAAAAGATTCTCCATTTGGTGTCAGGGCAAAGGGTTGGACCCTTTGGCCTGTCCAGTGGCTAGCATCCTAGACTATCTATGGTCTCTCTCCAAAGGGAGACTTCGGTCGACAACCCTTAAGGTGCACCTGGCAGCGATCTCTGCTTACTGGGCATGGGCCGGTCAGCATTTGGTGGTGCAGGAGAAGATGGTCTGGTGCTTTTTCAATGGCCTTGACCACATATTCCCTCCAGTGTGTGAACCACCACCACCACCATCATGGGATCTACTGCTGGTACTGGCAGAGCTCATGAGCAAGCCATTCGAACTGATGCACAAGTGTGAAACATCACACTTCTTGTGGAAAACCACCTTCTTGGTGGCTATCATGTCAACCAAAAGGATTGAGGAGCTCCAGGTGTTCTCAGTCGAGTCTCCTTATTTGGTCTTCCACATGGATAAGGTTGTCCTATGCCCCAACCCGAAGTTCCTTCCAAAGGTTGTGTCGGAATTTCACCTGAACCAGGTGATGACTCTCCCGGTGTTCTACCCTAATCACACCTCAGATGTTGAATTTTTTTTATTTTTATTTATTTCGTTTTTGTTGACCGGTTAAGTGCACTAGACAAATCCTGCCTATTTTCAGGCACGACCCGGGGGAGGGGGATACAGATGAATGCCAACTGACCTTGAACCAGATTAAGCTGTTGGTGGTATTTTTAGTGAATGAGGGAAATTTGGCCAGGACACCAGGGAAATTCCCCTACAGTTTTCGATAAGTGCCATGGGATCTTTAACATCCACCTGAACTACCACGAATCCAAGCAGATGGGACCTCGGTTTAACATCTCATCCGAAAGACGGCACCTCAGAAGTGCAGCACCCCTCTCATGCTGCACTACAGTGTCAGTACTGGGATATTAACCCAAGTGCCAGATGTGGGAACTGAACCCACTGCCCTCTGATCTCCCGGCCTCAGAGGCGAGTGTGCTACCTACTGAGCCACTGACACTGAATACAGGCTCCATACTTTGGACCTGAGCCAAGTGCTCGCTTAGTACAAAGACTGCATGACTGGAGTTTGGGGAGAGGTTCGCCAGCTGTTTGTCACTTACACTGAAGCTGCACCTGACAGACCTGCAGCCAGGCAGATGAACGGCTCATTCCACCCCTATACAGCTGCGTCAGTGGCTGCTTCTAGGGACGTCCCTATCCAGGAAATCTGCAGGGCCACTACCTGGAAGTCAGCACACTCCTTCATTGCCCATTACCACATTGACTTAGAGTCATGCTGGGATGCTGGTTTTGGGATCTCTGCTCTCCAGTCTCTGTTTCCTAAATAAGGGGTGAGCACCTTGCCTCCCTCCTCCCAGAAAACTGCTAGGAGTCTGCCAGGAATTGTGAATGAACATCATATCCATGCTCCTATTCACCTGTAACAGTAGATCTAGGAGTGGTATATGATGTTCATCTTCACAGACCCATCCAACCTCCCCGGCTTCGATGCTCACACTATGCTTCCAGCGGGCAAGATCTGACATCATGAGGCAGAGCTGAAGGATATACTACCCAGGTGGGTGAGAGGAGCCAACTTGAAGACTTTCCTGCAATTCTATAGGGGAAGGACATGCCATGAAATGTGGATGAACAACATATACCATGCCTAGAACTACTGTTACAGGTGAGTAACCTGTTTTTTTTTGTGGTAGCTATCACTTCAGCAAGAAGGATCAGTGAGATACAGGCCTTGTCTATGGAGCCTAACTATATTGCACTCCACAGGGATAAGGTTGTTCTCAGAACAAATAGGAAATTCCTCCTCAAAGTGGTCTCGGACTTCCACTTGAACCAGTCCATTACATTGCCTGTTTTCTTTACTGACCATTCTAGTTCAGGAGAACACAGGCTGCATAGCCTAAATGTGAAGAGGGCTATCAGCTACTATCTGGATTAGACAAAGGGCCATAGGTGTACTCTGCTGTTTCTCACCTATGGAAAAGTGGGAAAGGGCAAGCCAGCCACAAAAAGGACCATTGCAAGATGGATTGTGGCCTGCATTCAGTTCTGCTGTGGCAAACTGGGTAAGGAGCCACCAGTGGGCTTAAGGGCTCATTCCACTAGGGGGACAGCTGCTTCCATAACAGCTGCTTGGGATGTCCATCTGCTTGAAATCTGTAAAGCAACTACCTGGAAAACTGTTCACACATTCACCCAGCACTACTGCCTGGATACCCAGACCAGAAGTGATGCCAGGTTCGGCACAGCAGTATTGCAGAGCCTATTTCCCAAGTAAGTTCTGTGCCCACCTCCAAGGGGCACTACTTGATAGTCTGCATAAGTCAGAATACAGTAAGACTTCCTTGGGTTTGAAGAAATAAATTACCATAGTAATCTTGTTTCTTCCAAGGGAGTCTTACTGTATTCTGACCTCCCACCCTGCCTCCCCTACTAGAACCTGGGGGGGGGGCACTGCACTTCAGCTGTTCTTTCTAATGATACTGAGCCACTGGGGTGGTCATTCTTGGGCATCTGTGACTTGAGTCTTTTTATATGCCCTATTTATAGGTTCTAAAGTCACTATGACTATGTTACTTATATATAGTGTTATTTAGCATAACTTAGTTGTTATTGTTATTATAGTTGCTCATATAAATCTGGCAGCTACATAGAATGTACCACAGACAGTGGTTTGAAAACCGAGTTTGAGCCTATTGAACGTTCCACTATTTGCATATAGGCTTTAACTCTCTCCTCTCCTCTCCGGGGCAGTTCAGCTGGAAGGGCTAACTGCATAAGTCAGAATACAGTAAGACTCCCTTGGAAGAAACAAGATCACTGTGGTAAGTAGTTTTTTCTTCACTACCTGCCCATGCCGAGTGATGACTAACCTTCACAAAACATGATTGATTATTTACTGAGACGACTGGGGAATTTTGTGCAAGGAAGGTTGCCTATAGGAGAAAATGCAAAAGGCTAATCTGGTTCTCAGGGGGTGAAGGTGACTGGGAGAGCAAAAAGAAAAGGCCTTCTCTTGAGTACAAGAGGAACAAGGTAGAGGAAGTCTGGCACGATTATCGGGCTAAACTCAAACAGGCAAGGGTGGAGGTCAGAAGAGCAATGGCAGACAAGGGCCTGTGGACCTCAGAGGGAGTAAAAGATAGAAATAAATGTTTTAAGTAGGGGAAAAAGGAAAATGGGGCAGGGAATAGTTAGACTAGTGGGGAGAGCACATGGGTGTACACTGACTTTATTTCCTCCGCCCCAGGCTGACAGATTCTAATTATACAGCCATAAGACAACCCTATTACATGTGAATTTGTCAGTTTCTTCCTCTCCTTACTTCCTTTGCCAAAGTGTCACATTTTTTTATGGTAATGTTAGTTATTTTTACGTTGATAAGCATGTAGGCAATAACCCACTCCAGGGTGTGGGGTTATAGGCATTTAATCCACATCTGGGGTGTGTTGTGAGGCTCAAGGCTGCAGGCCGAGTGTCCTCACAGTGCCCCTGGTGTGGATTAAATGCCTATAACCCCAAACCCTGGAGTGGGTTATTGCCCTTATAACATGGGTTACCTCACTCATTGCACAGAACCCTCCAAAAATGAAGTGTTTCCCTTCTTTTGCTCCCTAAAAGGCATATTATTCTTCTGCTGTGTAAAGTAGTCCCTTACAAAATATGTGTTTTGTTTGTTTTTATGGATGGTAAATGTTAACTATGTGTGTATGAATATGTTTCTTGACCTTTCTCTTGAATTACAGACTACTACTGCCCAGCACAAAGCCATGTTAAGGCTTTCTGTACCTCCATGATTGACTTAAGCAATAATGCCCAACAGGGTGTGTGTCGTGCTGGGATAACGTCACGCCTCAGGTAGTTGGGCACGAAGCCACAGGCCAAGTGCGTCCAGCAACTGAGGCATGACGTTATCCCAAACAACACACAGCCTGTAGGGCATTATTGCTATTATACAATGGCTTTTTATATATAAAATAAAAAAATAATTTTCAAGAATGTTTTTATTAGTGTGGAAAAATATTTTTGTTTCTTAAGAGGAGATGCAAAAAAAGAGATGCTCCATGTCCATAAACTCATCTACATTGGTTCACAGTGAGGCTGAGACTAGAGCCGTGATGTTGTTCTGGGATAACATCACGGGTCCAGTCCTACACTGACCAATCAGAGACCAGGATTTTTTCTTGCCATTGTATAATACTATTTATCTATGTGAGAGCCATGGATTAAACCGCTACTACACTGTATGCTTGCTGTGTGCTGCATACTTCAAGTGTCGTCAATCGATATGGCATGTTCAATGTTTAAGTATGCTGAAATGAACCACTTCTTAGCTATGGAGGGAATAGTGCTCTTTGTCACCTTTCAGGACATCTGGTAACATTCATAGTATGTATTTGTGTTAACTGAGCTGCCGGGTAGTGTTCAATACATCGCACGGACACAACAGGATGTTTCACCTTTAGACGGCAAACTATTAAGACGACTGTTCTCCTGTACAGTGGTGGGTTGGGGGGGGTCTTAAGGTGTGTGACAACATTACCTCATCACACTGCTACTGTATCTTGGTAAGATCACTTACTCCATTTCTCCTGCAATGATGCATTTGTACAGGAGCTCCATGGAACCTTTCCACATCTGTTCATGGTGTGGACGTCACAAATACCTCACGCGTGCGGTCTGATGACAGCTCACACTGTGGCACTGAGTGGGTGACTGTAGCATTATCCCATATTGCCCACTCCACTAACAACCACTGAAATAGGAACAAACTTGCTGCCTAAGCTCCAAGGCTTTCTCTCGCCGTGACACTGGTCCCTCATGTTCTTCTACTAGATGGGTTTCACTACGTGTTGCAGGACTTGCGACGGAAACTGGCTCTCTGACATTTCTGATACTGCTATTTTTGGGGACAAGACTTCACCATTCAAGAACTTCCCTGTCAGCCACTCGTCTACATTTTTTTCTGGGAACAAGCAGAAACTAATCTCCATTTCTTGCTGACATGCCACACTGTGCTGCCCTCGCTAACAAGGTAAAAATCATGGCTACTTTGCAAATCGAGAAGTGCAGACTCCACAGATCCCTCCACTCAGTAAACAGGATTTCTGAGACCTAAGGAACAGGTGAACCATGGATTCAATAGGGAATTTAATCCATGGACACCTAACAGGTTCTGTCCGGTTACAGTACTTGCAAACTTAACCCATGTTATAAAGTGTAGTGTTGCGTACTTAAGGTTATATCGAGTCTTTAGGATATTTTTTATGCTATATCCACCACGCTAATTTGAGGTTTTAGGGGTGCATGGGTTTGTAATTGTATGTAATGGTTAAAGGGGCACTGTCAGCGTTGCCCGTCCGTTTTTTACTGTATGCAAGTAGTGTGCCTCTTGGTACACACCTATCTAAGACTGAGTCTTCTATGCCCTTATACCTCAGAAATGAAATAAAAATTGTCAGTTTTGCTATTTTTTAAAAGAATAGTTGGTCAGTCAGGACGACAGAACTCACCCATCACCCGGAAGCATTAGCTGGAAAAGACCGCACGTCGGCCAGAAGCGTGGTCCCAAACTGCAGGTTTGGGACATGCAGTGAACAAAATCAGTGGTTCCAAAATCCTGCGCATGTACATGCATGACATGAGTTAAGATCCCGCGCATGCACAAGAGCAAGCTGCACTTGCGCATGCACGCGACTTTGGGCCCGTTTTAAAAAAGTAAATTGCTGCACTCCTGGTGCTCAGTTTTTGTTGGTACATACCAACAGCAATTCGGAGACTCGCTATGCTCCTAATGAAATGGATTTTCTTCACTGCATGTCCCAAAACCGCACTTCGGGACTGTGCCTGTGGCAGACGTGCAGTCTCGTCCAGCTGATGCTTCCGGGTGGCGGGTGAGTTTCTGTCGGTGCTACCGACCAACTAATCTTTTGAAAAATAGCAAAACCGGCAATTTTTTATTAAGTATTTGAGGTATAAGGGCATAGAAGACATGATCTTGGATAGGTATGTGGCAAGAGGCACACTACTTGCATGCAGTAAAAAACGGACAGGCAAAGCTGACAGTGCCCCTTTAATATATCTACATTATAATATGTTTATCTCTTTTCATTAGGGAGATATTCCCAATTGCTTCCCTAACTCCTTCAAGGGGGCTGATCTCACTGGTCTGTTTTTTATGTTGGCTCGCACTTGCACGCCAGTCAACATCTTGCGGTAGTAGCAGATTTGGCGGCACGGTCACTGTTGGGCGAATGCAGGGGACGCATCAGAAGGTGCATCCCTCATTCCCTAATCAGCCAGCAGCAGGCGCTGACCTCAAGCATCCCTAATGTGGCCATCAGAACAAAGAAAAGGTCCACTGCAATGAGAGCGAAGCTCTCATGCAGCATGACCACAACACGCCTTCCAATGCAAAGGCAACATGGCGGCAGTAACTGCCACCACCGCCTGTCACAGTGCCAATGGAGGAGCCCATTCCCCGTTGGCATACTGAATACCTTCCCATTTAAAATGTATGCCGAGGGTGTGCCCAATCCCCTCAGCATCATGTAGCCCCACAACAGTCTTTCTTTGTCGATGAGGGGCCCAGTCCCGTCGGCATTATACCCATCCGTTGATTGTGTCGATGGGGGCCCTCCGTCGGCATAATGTCCCCCACGCTTTTGTTGCATGCCGGTGCCCAATCCTCTTGACCGTGTCCCCCAGCATGTGCTCATGGGGTGTCCAACTCTGCTGGCTCACAATCCCCCAAAATATGTGGTGGTGGCACACTGGGAGCCCACCCCAGTGTGCCAAATCCCATAAAAAAAAAAAAGTCCCACAATGTTTTTTTTTTTTTTAAACCTGTAAAAGAAAACCGATCCTCGCGGTCTCCCTGCCCCTCCCACAACCTATGCCCA
This sequence comes from Neoceratodus forsteri, assembly GCA_016271365.2. Taxonomy (NCBI): domain Eukaryota; kingdom Metazoa; phylum Chordata; order Ceratodontiformes; family Ceratodontidae; genus Neoceratodus; species Neoceratodus forsteri. The sequence goes on from CM057454.1 coordinate 1,159,084,645, forward strand.
CCCTCTGCGCATCCTGCCTCTCCACACACACACCTTAACCCATACTTACCTCGGAGACCAGCGTGACGATCTTCGTGGACCGGGAACAAGTCTGCACTCTTCAAAGCTGACCGCGAACTGAAGAAATGCCAGTAAGCTGTATAATGGCATAAATAGGGTTTTTCCAACTTTGTTGCATATCTCAGCCATTTTTGGGAATTTTGGCATCAGATTTTCAACATGGGGTTATTGGGACCCCTCCTCATGAATTCAGGCACTGCCATGGTGTTATTCGGTCCTGAAAGGTGATTTCGCGGTCACTGCGCGGAATCACCTTTCAGGACCAATTAATGAAACAACAGTGCCACTGTTCATGAGGGGGGGATCTCAAAAAGCCTATGTTATAAATTTGGTGGGAAAATTAAAAAAAATGGCTGTTTTACGAGCGTGCGTTGCGCAGTTTCTACGCACATGCATAACTTCGTGAATTTGTAATATTTTCACTCCAGATTTTCAAAATTGTCATTTTTCCACACCTCCTTATGAACGGTATAGCTGTCATTTTACATATCCTGACCGAAATGTGTTTTCGCATGTCCGGCACAGAGTAGCACGGTCACTGTGCAAAATCAGTTTTTGAGACAATTTGAGGAAATGATGGTGACACTGTTCATGAGCAGATGTTCTAAAATGCCTATGTTGAAAATTTGGTCCTGAAAGTCCATAAAACGTCTGTGTTACAAGCATGCATTGCGCAGTTTCCATGCACCCTTGTAACTTCGCAAATTTGCAATATTTTCATGCCAGATTTTCAACACTGGCATTTTTTCACACCTCCTTATGAACAGCACAGCTGTCATTTTTCATATCCTGCCCAAAATGAGTTTCCGCACAATGGCGTGGTCACTGTGGGAAATCAACTTTTGGGACAGAATAACAAAATTACAGCACCACTGTTCATGAGGGGAGGTCCCAAAATGCTTATGTTGAAAATGTGGCTAACAAACTCCCAAAAATAATTGAGTTACAGACATATGTTGCGCAGTTTCTATGCATGCTCATGACTTCACCAACTTTTCATATTATCACTCCAGATTTTCAACGTTGCATTTTTTTTTTTTTTTTTTTACACCCCCTCATGAACGATACAGTTGTCAGTTTCCACATCCTGCCCAAAATGTGTTTTCATCCCTGTGTCACCAAATGGCATAGCTGCTCTGCAAAACCACCTTTCAGGTAACAAACTGATTGTGTTGCTTTTCATGAGGTGGGCTCACAAACAGCCCATGTTCAAAATTTGGAGTGAAAATACCAACACATGCCTATGGTGTTAGGGTTTCCAACTGTAGCACCCCACCCTGTACAGACTAACAGGCATCAGGGGTGTGACTTGGAATCATCGGCTGTAATGCTCACGCCATTCCCCCCACCCCCACCCTGCAGCCAGTGACAGCCAGTGACAGGCATTGTGGTGTGTCTCACACTGTTCAGCCACTCAGTTCACCCCCATCCTCCTATACTGCACCCACTTCAGCGTATTTCCTTATGATATGGGGTACATATAACGCCCAAAGGCCCCAAAGCACACCACGAGACTTGTCACTGTCTGCAAGGTAGGTTGAGGTACAATGGCATGCACGTTATAGCTGACAACCCAAATGCACACCCCAATGCCTTTCACTCTCTACAGGGTGGGGGTGGGGTTCACATCACTTTAATACTTCACTGCCATTCCTATTATGTGTCTCTACCTCCGGCACTACCAATGCCAATGCCAGCGAGACAACATTCGGCATTGACAAATGCTTGTTTTTTTTTTCATTCTTTTTATCTCTAAGTGAGAGCTGTGTCTGAGTGTGGGTGTTGCTCATAATAGAATTCTCATTATTCTACATCATGTTTTTGTGAGACATTCTATATTGAGGATGTATTCTTTTCCTTCTGTACTATAATGACAATTTTAATAAAACCAAAAAAAAGGAAACATTATTACACTCCTGGCATGGCTGAAAATGGGACTCTGGCCCAGCCCACATCCTGGTAAAACAATAAAATAAAAGTCGAATGTCTAGCTCTGATCATATATAATTGTTTTATTACCTGGTTTCTGTTTTTGTAATGAATGTGCAGGGTACAATATCCCAAAGGAGCAGTTGTTATTGCTGTTTGAGAGGGATGAGGAACTCCCCATCGATGATGGAAAGGAGGAAGAGACACTGCAGCACGAGGATCATTATGAAGATACCCCCAACAGTAAGTAACAACATTCTACATTGGTTCTGGTCAAATCCTCTGTCCTTAAATGCCAATGAAATGGGTTCTAAGACCTTTGGCACTAATCAGAAGCTTTCTAGGCTCATCTCCCTCCATACCTTAGATGGAGTCTCATGTTGATGACATCCCCTTTTGTAAGTACCATGGAGCCTGGCTAGACTGGCACCTCAACATTTCAGTGCATGTGGATGTCATCCACAGAAATCTCCACCCTAAGCTTGGCCCGTTATACAGGAACAAAGGCTGCATCCTCCTCCCAACTCCCCAAGCTATTATTTAGAAATTATTCTCCCTACTTTTGACTGTGGTGACATTGTCTGCAGTGCTGCACTGAAGAGCCCCTAGCCAGATTGGACCTCCTCTTTCACGCTTGCTGTTGTTTTACCTTAGTCTGTCTGCCCTGCACTCACCACTGCTCCTTATACTCTTCCCTCTCCTTCCCCTCCCTTGATGCTAGACTCCTAACTCAATGTGTCTCCTTTGTCTCAAAACTCTGGCTGGCCTCCCTCCCCTCTTGCCTTAATTCACTCTTCTCGCACCATCACCACCCTCCTCATACTCCCTATGTAACCCTAGCTGTTGCTCCTTTGTGCTCCCTTCTACGTGATCCCTCGCTAGCCAGGCTGCTTTTTCCTACCACTTTCCTAAACTTTGGAACTCACTTCCCATCCATTCACTCCTTCTCTTCAAATGCTCCCTCTCCTCTCTACTCAATGACTTCACCTCTCACTGCTACAGCACCACAGATACTTGTCCATGGTCCACTTCTCAATTCCTTCTTCCCTTTTCTCTCCTTTCCTTTCCCCTGATCTGCACATGTCCCCCTCCCCTTTTTTGTTTCCTTTGCTTCACTACAGTTTTCAAGTCCTACATGGCCTCCACACCTTAGAAATGTATTTTTGTGTAACTCAGTGGGCAGGGCATGTTTGTATAAATTGCCTACTGTGAATGCTTAATTCTGTCACATTGCACAGGGGATGAAAAATCCCCAGGTCCGAGGTCTGTCACCCTTGCAGTCTTCTGCCAGACTTGAGCTTCTCAGCCCTTTTCAGTCCGACTCACTTGCCTGTTGCAGCTTCGCATGTGCTGTGGTATGCTAAGGGACAACGTGGCTGTGCTGTGGATTGCAAGACAAGAAGTCTTCCCCCACTGGGAACCAATCACATCAGCAGGGAGTTGCAGGGAGCCAATCACAGCAGCCAGGGGAAAACAGCAGCAGCAGCCCCCCCCTCCCCTTCCAGGAGAGCTTGCCTCCATCACAGCAGAGTCGGAGTGCAGCTGCAGAGCAGAGATGAACTGGGGGAACAAATGTTCTGTTTCTGTGATTGTTGTGCGTAATAGCATTGTGTCCAGGAACACTGGGGGGGTAACAACTCAGATGACTCGCAGAACACCAGTGGCTGATCTGCGCATGTATAGATGTCTTTACAGCACTGTCTCTCTTGGGAGCTGATAGATATGGACATGTCTTTCTTGCTGTGCATCTTAGACCCTCCAGTACAGGTAAAAACTGGAATTACTGCCACAAAATAAATTGAAAAAATTAAATAGACAAGCTACTGGGAACTTGATTTGTGAAATCAGTATTGGGAGGAAATTAATTTTACAACAGGGACTTCGGCTAATTTAGAAATAGAGACACCATGTGTCTCAGTGTGGCTCATACAAATTGGAAGCAGGAGTGCTGTGGTGTAATTTGGCAACTAAAGGGCTCTAGTCATTATCCAAATGATTTTTTTGATAATTTTGTTGGTTTTTTTGGGGGGGGGTTAATTTGGGGCTGGGATGGTAAAGAGACAGAAGCCAGCTGCAGTCACTTTGTTTCAGGGGTTGGGCTGGAAGTAAGCCTAGAGTTCTGGTGGACGTAGTTTGAACTGAGCAGAGGTCAGGACATCTTTTTGTATTCTTCGCCTTGTTTTGGGTTAGGTTGGGCAGGTAACTGGCAGAAGCCAGCAGTCTCTTTTTGTTTTTGGGGCTGTGGACTGCAAGCAAGCCTAATAGTCCTTGACCCAGTCATCCTGACATTGTTGCTTCTTACACAAACAGAGAAAAGAAAATGTAGGCAGAAAAACAGTGTGACTTACTAACACCTGCAGTGGACTTATAGAGCAAAGGGAATCTAAGACCTGAACTTGAGGCTTCAAAAGAAAATGTCCAGCCTCTGTTGTACTACTTATAACTTGTTATAGTTTTCAATGTACTGTATAATTTATTGTGCAGCTTGCTTTTCCAAATCCCCCCTCCCCCACAAACACATCTGGAAATGAGATGTTATCAACTCAGTATGTCTTTCCTGGTGAAATGCTTGAAATAAATAATTTAATAAATAGTTAAATACACTTTTGAAATTAATAATGAATATATAAATAAATACATAAATAATTCTCCTGCAAGCATACCCCATCTTTGTTGTGCCACTCTGTGCTGTACTTAATGTTTCTTTTCTCCCATATGAACCTTAGGAAAATCTTGTCATGACTCTTAATTCCCTCTGCAATATTCTGCCCTCTGTCTGTTTTATCTCTTTGTATGGTATTCTAGCTAATGGTTAGTGTCTCTGTTAGACTGGCTCTTTCTTTTACTATAATTCTCCTTTTACATGGCCTTATAAAATAAGTGAACAATAAATCCAAGCAGAGTGTATTATTAAAATAACCCCATTAAAGTATAAATAGAGATGTTCCAGAGAAAGGACAATTTATTCAAAATTTTGCATAAGAGCCATGTCCCTAAAAATATTCCATCATTCTTAGAAGCAATACCTGTTTGTTTATTTTTCAATTCTCTTTCTACTCATTTCACACTATCTCCCAGACTCTCTCCAGAGGGTTACACGGCTCTGCCAGTTTCCTGCCCACCTGAAGTCCTCCAGATCCACCTCCAGTCACCCTCTCTCCACTGCAACTTGATCACTCGCCTTGACTCTGAGTCCCCCGAGGTGGGACCACCTACTCCTCTGACACTCTGTCTAGAATCTGATAAAGTGACCAGGCACGGCAGAGAACTGAAGGCTGATGGGAAAGACCAAGTGATGGGTGTGGTTGGCCAGCCCCCGAACCCACATTCACCTATAGTGAGATAAGACTAGTTTCCTTTGTTCTTCCCCCCTAGTGCGGACATGCAGTGGTGTCATGAAGGAACAAGCCTGCCCCTCCTGCAGACAGCAGTGACAGTTCCCACCCAAGGTGTTGTGCCCTTCAGCCTCTGCCAGTAGCTGCTACCAGGCTGGGAGTTCCCCAGTACCCACCCCAGGAGAAGAGAGCAGTGCTCCATATGCTCAGTCTTCTCCTCGCCTTTCGGACCCCTAGTGCCCCGGGTCTGCTTCCAAACCTAGGTTACCGGTGTGCTGCGAGATGTGGTGTCCAGCATGCCGACCCTCAGTGCTGGCAGGCCGGCCACAACATCTGTTTAGATCAACGCCTATCTTGTACTGGCAATGGCAAGTGCTAAACACCTGCAAGATGCAGTTTTGTGGAAATGAATAATATTTGGTAAAACTGACTTACATAATATCAGGAGAGTCAAAAGTACCATTAGAAAGATTCTCAAAAAAAAAAAGAAAACTAAGATGTTTTATGTCACTGTAAGTACATACAATAAATATTTGTTTTTAGCCCCAACATCAACAGGAGAGCTGAGAGCAGTGAGAGTCAGAGACCGGAATTATCGCTCAAGATACATGAAATGTGCCACATAGCAGAGAAAGAATGTCACTGTCCTCAGCATAAGCTCACTTTCTGTGTCCGCATCCCTGAACAGCAACGGATTCATAAAGAAGAGAGGACATATAACTGTGCCACCAATGACAAGAATTTCATACAAAAAAGTCTTCTGGTGACACATCAACAAATCCACACTGGTGAGAGATTATATAAATTTACTGAATGGGACAAAGTGTTTACACTCAAAAGTCACTTGATAAATCGTCAGACAACTCACACTGGTGAGAAACCATATAAATGTGACAAATGCAACAAAAATTTTGCACTGAAGGGTAATTTAGAAAAGCATCAGCAAATTCACACTGGTGAGAGACGATATAAATGTGGCAAATGTGACAAAAGTTTTACAAAGAAGAGTCACCTGATAACCCATCAGCAAATCCACACCGGTGAGAAACCATATAAATGTGACACATGTGACAGATGTTTTACACAGAAGAGTCATCTGGTAACACATCATCAGATTCATACTGGTGAGAAACCATATAAATGTGCTACATGTGAGAAGAGTTTTACACAGAAGAGTCATCTGGTAACACATCAGCAAATTCACACTGGTGAGAAACCATATAAATGTGCCGCATGTGACAAAAGTTTTGTACTGAAGAGTAATCTGGGAACGCATCAGCAAATCCACACTGGTGAGAAGCCATATAAATGTGTTCAGTGTGACAAGAGTTTTACACAGAACAGTAGCCTGAGAATACATCAGAGAATTCACACTGGAGAGAGACCATATACATGTGCCTCATGTGACAAACGTTTTACACTGAAGAGTCACTTGGTAACACATCAGCAAGTCCACACTAGTGAGAAGCCATATAAATGTGTTCAATGTGACAGGAGTTTTAAACAGAACAGTAGCTTGATAATACATCAGCGAATTCACACTGGTGAGAAACCATATAAGTGTGCCACATGTGACACGACTTTTACAAAGAAGGGTAACCTAGTAGTGCATCAGCAAATTCACACGGGAGAGAAACCATATAAATGTGTTCAGTGTGACAAGAGTTTTACAAAGAAGAGGTACCTGGTTACACATCAGCATATCCACGCAGGAGTAACCCTGAGAAAGGCCATATAAATGTGACAAGACTTTTATACAGAACAGTCCTCTAATAAGGCATCAGCAAATTCGCACCAGAAACAAACACCAAAATACAGCAAGGGATATTCCATGAAGATTTCTTGTCACCAGTCCTGTTTTACCTTTCTTTAATCCACTGAGCAGTCTTATTAATAACTTGGGGTATGGGTATAATGGGAACTCCAGAAATAAAAAGATTAGCAAACAGCATCTCATCTTCTGAGTGTAGATGACTTTATGCTTTATAGCCCATGTGACAAACACCAGAAAAAGAAAGTTGTAAGCTGGCAAGTTCTCCTCTGATTACATCCCAAAAAACATTTTTGATTAGATTAGTGTGCTAGAGCAACCTTCACTAAAGGAAAGCTAACCTATACTGAAAACATCAATTTGAATGAGGACTGTAACATAAAAAACCTTGAGCAAGAAGGGATTAACCCATGACAGGGTATGGGTTTACTGAGCATTAATCCATGCCTGGGGGTGGGGTGGGGTGGAGTCACGAGGTGAAACTAAGTGACTTCAACCACCCAGGCACGGATTAATGCTCAGTAAACCCATAACCTGGAGTGGGTTAATCCTCTTATAACATAGGCAATGTTATGTTAGAGGGTTCTATAGTAAAAAAAAGAAGCCCTTTGAACATGCAACTGTGAGTATATCAGGGATTAATCACTGGTCATGTGACCTATCTGGACAAAACAGAAGACAGTATTTTAGGAACCCATGTTATAAGAGGGAATATACAAGTACAGTACCTGGGTATTGATGAAGGGGCAGCAATGCAACTGAACAAATGAGAGAAAAGATCAGCGAGGAATACTTTAGGGTGGCTGAAACTTGTACTGGAAACTGCTTTGATAACACAGAGTGATGTGCAGGCTGTAAATCAACTTGTTGTTCCTGTACTGTCATGCAGATTTGGTGTCACTGACTGGCCACAAAATGAGCTGTACCAGTTAGACAGAAAAACAAGAAACTTTTCAATTAGTTTACAGAAATTAGTGGATGCCAAGACTATACATTCCAAGGTTTGAAGGTGGCATGGGCCTTCTTAAGATTAACTACAAATATTATTCCAAAATTGTGGAACTACAGGCATATTTTTTGACATCCCAGGGATGAAATGTAGTCAGAGTCCTCTACATCATGAAGATGGCACACATAAGACTACTTGAATTACAAAATTAGGGAAAGCCCTTAGGAAAGGAGCAACTATAGATGAAATTCCACCATTAAACAGGGAACAACCTGCAATAAGGGAAGGGAATGTTCTTTAACTAGGAATAGCACACTAAGCTGAAGTTTGTTTCCAGATGCGACCTGGGAGCACAAGGAAATTACGTGACCTGCTCAGGGTCACATAGTATGCAAGTGGTGGCCCAAGGGATTCAAACCCAGGTCTCCAAGTTTGTAGCTCAGAGCCTTAAATCACTGTGCTATACTACAGCAGTGCAGCAAATGAAAGCATTTAAAGAGAAAGACCAACAGCAATGGAAGCAATCAGATAATTGAAGCTGTACAAAAAGCTAATGAAGTCATCTGGTCCATCCAAAGAATTATAAAATCTAGAAATAGCAGTATGATGATGCCTCTGTATAGAGTGTATGTTTGGCCACATCTGGAGTATGCATCACAGTTATGGTGCCCTTACAAAAAATATGAAATTAATCAATTAGAAAGGGTTCAAAGGAAATTTACTAAACACATCAAGGGTCTATATACTGAACCATATGAATCAAGGATTAATACCTTGAACTTGATTACATTATCCACTCGTCGTCTACGGGGTGATCTCCTTTTTATGTACGATGTTATTCATGATCCATACTTATTCTCTCAATTAGGCTTAGAATTTAAAAATAACTATAATACTAGGGGTAATCCGTTACAACTATGTAGTGGAAAATTCATTCTAAAAGCACGTACATATTTCTTTACCCTACGGACTATAAATGTTTGGAATAACTTTCCCCTTGAAGTTATTACTAGCAAAACCAAATCTGAACTCAAACAACGCCTAGATAGGCATATTCTTTCAGGTTGTAAACTTAATTTTTCTTAATGTAGGAGCAATTATGGGCCCACAAGTCTTCAAGCTCCTTATTCTCTTTAGTAGTATGAACCTTGGTAGTATGAATGAAAAGACAACTGGAGAAATTATAAATGCAGTGGAAGATACATGGATCTGCTGTAACACTCCTATATTGACCTAAAACTGACCCATCTGTGGTTAACAAGAGAATTGGGTTCAGATCTAGTATCCTGGAGATCCTGTCACATTTTCTAGAGCTCCTGCTTAGAGAAAGGAACACAGTGCTAAAACTTTATTTTTATCATTGTTGTCTTATTCAGAGTTCACAGAATTGGTGACAAACTGGCTGTACAATATGCGTTCTATTTTTGTTATCTCAAGAAATGATTTTGAAGATGAAATTGAAAGTAATGATGGTCCGTTTACTAGCTTACTTTTTAGGCTTAGAATGTTGCAAGGAAGATATTTTGGATGTCCAGTGGAAATTTCCTTCATGGATACAAGTACAGATGCAGTGAAGCTTTACTATGCCTACGAAGATAACTCGAAGTGCCTAACCTCGAATCCGTGCAGCAGTATGCAAAATACCCATTGAAAGGTCAAAATTCACCTTTAATGGACTCTGCATTGTGAACTTCAAGTTAACTTCAAGTTAGAGTTTGAGAAGGTGGAGTTTGTAAGAAACAGCCCACAGATCACACGCCTGACTGTCTGCAGGTCTCATGATGTAGGCAGTTGATAAGACAGGAAGTCAGTGAACTTATTTCACTTTCTCTTGGAGAAAGAGCTAGATAGTCTTTGCTGTGTGCTTTTTGCTACAGTGCTACTCGATCTATTTACTGATTTTTTTTGGCTTTAATGTTTTTTGATCCATTTGTTTAACTTTTGCAGCCACTAGCCTGAGTTGATTTGAAACCTTAGTTTAATTTAAAAAAAAGTATTTTTTTAGTTATTTAGTTTTATTTAGTATTATTTTTGCTACGAGTACTTTTACTAGTATTTTTTTTTGATTCAGTTTAATAATTGCATTTCATTTTTGTTAAGATGGATAGAGGTGGGCAAAGTGGTGGGAAATGGGGGCCCCAAATGTATGGTGGCCTGGGGAAACCTATTTGCCGCAACTGAGGTAGTATTTCTACCTCCAGTGCTCTCCCACAGCCAAATGTTTTAAGTGGACATGTGGTACCTGAAGCAGCAGCTGCTGCTGCCTTTTCTGACAGGAGAGTTGCCACTGCTAACCCTGCAGCACTGGTGGCTACCACAGATGACACCTAGCAGCAGGAACAGCAGCATCAGCATTTTCCCCTCCCTTAAGTGCAGCTGTCAATATCTGGTCCCTCCCCAACTGCCTGGTCCTCGCTGCAGCTCACCTGTCTGGGATTTTTTTCATCTCCAGTCCATCATGGTGTCCCGCAGGGGTCTATCCTCAGTCCTTTATTATTCAGCCTCTTTCTTAACTCCCTCCCCCAGTCCTGTTCAGGTAAGATCCTACTGTATGTGGACGACTGTGTCTTGTACTCCTCCAACCAAGACCCCTCTAAACTCCACCTCTCCCTCCAGTCCTCTTTCAGTGATGCCGAAACGTGGTTCACATCATAGTGCCTCATTCTAAACTATAAAAAGACTAATGTAATGTACTTCTCACACTCTCAAAACTCCAAGAAGGGCCAATGTCCACCTCTACTAACAGCCAGCCAAACCACACTCGAACAAGTGGATTACTTTTAATACCTGCGTGTTACTCTTGACCCTGCCCTCAATTTCAACCCCCACATTCACCTACTGTCCACGGCATTCAACATCAGGCTCGGCACCCTCTATTGGTTTCAACACTGTCTTACCCCGGACGCCATTCGCCTAGCGATCTTCTCCTCGGTCCTCTCCCTCCTAGACTATGGCATACTTATCTACAGTGCCGCCAGTCCCACAGCCTTATCCAGACTCAGGATCTCCCTCAACAAAGCCTGCTGCCTAGCCCTGGGTTGTGATCGGCTAACCCACACATGTTCCCTGTACAATGCTACAAACTGGCTTAACCTTGACAACTAAATCAGGTTTCACACCTGCCTTATGGCCAAAAAGATTTTCCTTGGTCTCACCCCCAGCGGTCGCTCCACCATGCTACAATGGGCCTCCCCCCAGCAGAACACCCGTAGTTCTTGCAAAAATCTCTCCGTGGTCCCCCCCCCGATGCCGCACCTCCCAGTTCCAGAGATCAGTCAGTTACTGAGCCCCATCCTGGTAAACAGCCTGCCTAACACCCTCGCTAATCTGAATAGACTTGGCCCCTACAAAACCCGCATTAGGCACCACCTACAAGCTACAAATTTCTGTGACTGCCACCAAACAGGTCTTTCTCCCTCTCTCCCCTAACTGGACATAAGCTATCGAACAAACTTCCAGGATCCCACTTTGAAAAACCCACACCGCAGTTTCTTTATTTCTCAAATTCTCACTAAACTTAGTGGCTAGCACAAAGGAACTCAGGGATCTAAATAGTAGTCAACTGAATGTACTACAGTATACTACCTGATTACTTTGTATTACTACTTCTGCAAATGTACTGAATCTGTGTCTATTAATAATAATACTTAGAACCAAATGATGGATGTTTAATAGTATGCATAATATTAGTGCTTTCCTGTTTTTGTCTCTTCTTTTGATTTGATCTATACTGTTTTCTCTTACTGTATCTACCTGTACTGACGTGGAACCTTTGAAAAAGAGTCTTTGACTCAAAGGTACTCTCCGAATAATCAATAAATAAATAAAAAATCTCTCTCCCCAGTGACTTGTTCCTAAGCTATGACCTCACAGAAGTGGGTGGAGCTAAATGAATTATATATGCATTTCTAAGAGTTTGAAACAAGGATTTCTGTTATTAAATGTTGACAATCTATATATAACTATGAAACCTTTTGAGTTCTGGGTGTTGAATCATTTATGTATGTCTTCACAAGATTCCTATATTATGTGAAAATCTATTTTTTCTTTATAAGGGGTGGAACACAGGATCACGTGATCCAGAGGGTGGGTATTAAAAGCCCTGGAATAGAGCAGATTGCTTTGTCAGAATCTTTCTTACCCAAGAAAGGATACAACAGGGTTGTCCAACCTTATTTTGTGTGGGAGCAACATTTGAAATTTAAGAACATGTGGAGAGCAACATCACCATGTGGCACGCACCTTTCAATGTGCGCACAACAGATCACTGCCATTTTTAACAGTTTTAAACTTATTTATACATGCATGCTGTATAGTTTTAAAATACATAATGACACCATTAGTCAATTCTACTTTTGTAATCTACTGTTATTAAATATTTTTAAAACACTGTGATTTTATAAAAAATTCTGCATTGTAATTATATCAGTTCTAGTGTGAGCTCTGGCACTGCATAGGTACTCTTTAGAAACCATGCAAAGGGGATATGCAATTAATTCCTCACCTCACACACCCACACACAGGTAACAAGCATTATGTGACCCCACCCCACCCCCCAAAACAGACATCTAGCAAACTCTTCCTTCAGATGTTATAATTGCCCTATATAGCAAGCACTATGAACCTTTATATGTGCTGATTCACAGCACTGGAAACATTTACTTACTGGGAGGCAGCAAGTAGTATGAATGAGACAGCCAGAAAGCAGCAGAAGGAGAGACTCAACTCACAGCCCACAGCAGAGACGGAATGCTCAATCAGCAGTCTTTAGTTTGAGATTTAATGCTCCGGTGTCCTTGCGGTGGGGTATCAGCCAAATGAGAGAGTCAGCATGTTTTTACCACTGAGACGGACAGCACAGACAGCAACAAAAATTCTCAGCAAGATTGACTGGCAAATAGAGCTATGAAACAAATGTTCTCAGTCAGCCAACAGCAAATGTAAGTGCAGTTTAACCTCACAGCTTAATAAGCACAGCAGCTCTGATGAGGATTTTAATGAGGTACCATTAAAAATCAGACCTAGAGGGAATGCAGTGCAGTTAAGTAATTAACAATGAAGTTGCCAGTCTTTGAAGTGACATTTGCAATCTGCAATTTACTATTCCTCCTAAATCACCTACTGACATTAGCACGTAATTATTGAAATCTGTGCAGTCAGTGAGGGAAATCAACATCTGAATGGATGTGGGAATGCTGTTTTAAACAGAAATCATTACCGTGATTAAAGAAAAAAAAAAACTGTTGATTTTGAACACATCATTGTGAGCTACACAAAATGGCTTGGCGAGCAACATGTTGCTGATGAGCCAGGTGTTGGACAGCTCTGGGATACGACATGCTTGTTTTTCACGTCCTCCAGGCAGTGTCGCTGAAGACTACTTTTATATGCAAAGCAACGCTTTACTCCTGCTGTGAAGTATTGTGATTTCTGCTGAAAAATATTGCATTTGTTATTTTTTTCGTTTAGTTTATCATTGTTTTGGGGCTATTTTTGAAACAATAAAACCATACCTTTAGCGTGTTAAATCTGATTCCTTCTGGTATTGTCCATCTGTTCTTCCCACACCCCTCCACACTGACCACCAGAACAATTTAATTAAAAATAAATATTTTGGAGCATGGCATTACTGTATAGCTGAAAGGACATGTGCTGGAGGAGCTCCATTCTTGAGGAACATTAGAGCACTCAGAAAAGCAGAAAACCCAGCCATTTTATTATTTTTCTATGCATAATTCTGCAACTGAATAAGTACCTGCTGACCGACTTTCAGCTTTGGGATATGATGGAGAACTTCAGAAAGAGTCAGAGTTCATTGGAGGGTGCCCCTGGTTCGACCATGTGGTTTGACAACACCGTGCTTAGAGCAGGAGCCTCAGAGGAGTCAGTGATGGGCTCACTGTTAGCAGTTGTCCAAAATTGGATCAGAAGGTGAAAACAAATGCTGCAAAGTTGGTGGAGACTGCAGAAAAAGCACTTGTGACTGCAGTGGGTCTTATAAAGGGGAAACAGCTGCTCCAGTCAAGGTAGGAACACCTTGAAAACTTCAGCAAAGCAGCTAATGTGACAATTTCTGGTCTACTTGAACAGGCTGAAGGTTCACACATTTAAGCATTTCTTAGCTATTTAATCTCTAAACTAATAAAACTGTAGTGCCCCAAAGTTAGGGCCACAACAGAAAAAGAAAAACAGAAATGTGCCCAGCCCTATAAGGTGCCTCAGAATTTGCCCAGGAGCCCAGTTTCAGTTGCAGCCATCAAACATATTCTAAATATTGTATAAGTATTATTACTAGCAAAGAGAATAATAAAAGGTTAGCCTTTTATTCCAGCTTGGGTAGATGGAATGCCAGGCTAAGCATACAGAATGTCCACTGTGTGACACATGCCCAGCATTCTAGTGCCAAGAATTAGAACCCAGAGTGTTGTTTATATAAAAAAAAAAGGTTTGTGTGAATCCCAGTGGCTGTGAAGGAGAGAGGACACAGAAAGCATAGAGGGACCACAGAGCTTACCTGTAGGGTAGAAGCTGTTCCTGGGAGCTTGTCTGTGTGTCTCTGCTGAATCCAGTTCCTGATCCTGCCAGCATCCAGCCTGTGAAGCAGCTGTGTGGTCTGAAGTGCCATCAGGCTGTCTTGTAAGAAGAGGAGAGCATCCTGTTCAGTGTGTTGGGCTTGTAGCCCCAGTTTATTATTTTTTATATTTAAAGTGCAGTTTCCTGTCCCCCGGAGGCGATGGTAACAGTGCTGCATCACAAAGTTAGATGGTCGCAGAGCCATCAGTCCGCTAGGACCTTGCAAAGTCCCCAGACATCCTATGTTCACCTGCAAGAAAAGCCTTTCCTCTGCCAGCAGTGCCTCCCGTCTTCCTCAACACTGTCTTCACCCCGGGCCGAGGTGGTGAGTCAGTGGCAAAACCAGCAGCTAGGTGCTGACTGCTTAAAGTTATTTTTTTAAAGTAAAAGTTATTTATTTCACAGCGTAGTCAGTGCTGCATAGGAACAGCCAAGAGCTGTACGGCAGGCCAGAGGGCTGTATTTAAATAGATTAATATTCATCTGGGTTTAGTGACACCCAGGGGAAGGGCCTGGTAGAAAGGCCTGGTAGAGAAACCCTAAACACAGGTACACCCTGGGAGGGGAGGGAAGGCGCTGGAGGCCTCAATAGGGGAAAAAGACCTAGGGGTCATGGTGGATGCATGTATGAATAACTCAGGAGAGTGGCTAGCAAAGCAAACAGGATGTTGGGATGCATTGTAAGGGGGATCACCTCTAGGAGCAAGGAAGTGATTCTGCCACTATACAATGGACTGGTTAGACCACACCTTGAGTACTGTGTACAGTACTGGAGACCACACTGAAGAGGGACATACAGCTCCTGGAGAGGGTACAGAGGAGGGCAACTAAGATGATACGAGGGCTAGGGAATTTGACATATGAGGACAGACTTGAGGAGCTCTGCCTGTTTTCATTGGAGGAGAGGAGAGGAGAGACGGGGGGACATGATTGAGGTCTTCAAGTACCTCAAGGGAATAAATAGGGTAAACATGGAGGGGATCTTTAGACTAAAGCAGGGAGGTATCACCAGAGGGCATGGTTTGAAGTTGGAAGGTGGAAGGGTGAGGGGGGAAAGAGGAGGAGGTTTTTCACTGAGAGTGTGGTGGACCCTTGGAATGCACTGCCTGGCAAGCTGGTTCAGAGATCCACAGTGGAGGGCTTCAAGAGGGGGTGGGACAGACACAGAAAATGGATGTATCAGATGATGGCCTGTCCCAGGGGGGTGGGGATGGATGATAAGGGTTTCTGGAGCACAAGGGATGGGAGGGCCTCGGCTCCTAACTAAGGATCTAAGGTTTGAGCAGACTCGATAGACCGTAAGGCCTAATCTGCTGGCAAATAGTATGTTAGTATGTTAGAGACTCTGTAGGGAGAAGATAAATATTAATAAAGGGAAACCCTGGAGGCAGAGTTAAGGTTGGGCAAGGGCAGAAAAGGCCCTGACTGAAGTCAAAGATAAGAGAGTGTCAGAAAGGCCGAAGAAAGGTCCAGAGATTTAAAGGGCCCAGTCACATAGACACAGCAGTTTACTTAAAGGGGCAAGTTAGGCTCACTTTTACTTAAAGGGGTGAGTTAGGCCCACCTTTACTTAAAAGGGTGAGTTAGGCTGACTGCTACTTAAAAGGATGAATTAGGCCCACTGCTACCTAAAAAGGTGAGTTAGGCCCACTGCTACCTTAAAAGGTGAGTTAGGCCCACTGCTACCTAACAGGGTGAGTTAGACCCATTGCTACTTAAAGGGGCAAGTTAGGCTCACTGCTAGGTGGCTAGGCCCACGAGTGTAAAAGGGGCCCAGCAGCATTAGCGACCTCAGATGTTGAGGGAATCTAGTTAGCCACACAGACCCATAGTAACAGGAGAACCTGATCTAACTAGAGGGACCCCTGGTAGTTAGGTCCACTGAAGCTAGGGTTCACCCAGAATCATAAAGTGCCTGTTTATTTACTGTGGACTGGACACTGAGACTGTAAAGCTGACTGCTGCAGTACAAACTGAGACATCCATTGCATTGCTGTTAATCCTACGAACAGTATAAATG
Organism: Neoceratodus forsteri; assembly: GCA_016271365.2. Taxonomy (NCBI): domain Eukaryota; kingdom Metazoa; phylum Chordata; order Ceratodontiformes; family Ceratodontidae; genus Neoceratodus; species Neoceratodus forsteri. The sequence continues at coordinate 1,159,101,282 of CM057454.1, forward strand.
CCAGAACTGTCATTGTATTGCTCTGTTGCCAGCATTTCAGTGCGAGAAAGTATTCGAATCAGATCACGTGATGCAGCCCGCTCAGTAATAGCTCTCTCCATGCATTTACGCTATTCTCTCTCATTAACCAGCAAAAAGTATATATTTTCCTGTTTTAGACCAGATTTGAGCATTGTGTACCATAGGAGAAGTTCTCAGGAGTCTTGCAAAGTGAAAATAAGTGACCGACTCCCAAGAATGGAGGCAGAAATGTGATCTGCATTGCCCCGTCATATGCCTCCACACATTTCTGAAAAGGAAAGTAAGAAAACCAAGACTCATTCGAGTGCCTCCCAGCCACAGGCCGTGGCCCATCAGACATGGACTCCTCTAACTCTGGAGCTGTTTTTGCAGGAATTTTGTACTTTTCAAGAGGAATTGTGCTCACTAGCTACAGAATTTAAAAGTCTGTCTGGGGCATTAGAAGACGTCTCTTGCCGCACTAGTGATAATGAAGCCAGGATCATTTCACTGGAGAAAAAGGTTACAGCAATATATCCTGCCATGGCTGCTTCCAGAAATCACATAGCCAAGTTGGAGGCTAAGGTGGAAGACTTGGAAGGCAGGAGCCAGGGAAATAATACAATCCTAATCGGGCTTCCTGAAAAAGAAGAAGGAGTGAATCCTGTGTTATTTACACAAAAACTGTTGGCACAACTGGCTGGCCCTTCACCCTTTGGTCCATTGTATACAATCGAACGGACCCACCGAGCATTATGGCCCATGCCTTCCCAGGCGGCTCCTCCACGCACCTTCATTTTCAAATTCCTAAATTTTCAGGAAAAACAGCATGTTATGGCTAAGATTAAAAAGCTTCAGGAAGTCCGGTGGGAAGGAGTGGTACTTCGACTGGTGTAAGATCTGCCATTCTCGGTCAGGCAAAAGAGAGCTTAATACCATGCTATCGTGACTTAACTGCTAGCAGCTAGTATCAGATTTTGAATGGGATACCCAGCCTGTTTTCAAGTCCTTATAGAGGGGAACTGGCTGACTTTTGAGGATCCGAAGACAGCCGAAGAATCACTCAAAGAATCATTCCCTGACCTCTTTGAAAGGAAGAACCAAGTATTTGCTGTGGCGGTAGATCTTTGCCTTTATTTGTTCAGTAACATGGGACATTGATTTTTTTTTCCATCAGATTACAATCATCTATGTGCTATAATTGCTGGAGCCGTTTTCTAGCCATTTGGGTGGGTGCCCTGTAAATGAACTGTATTATCAGAGTGGGCTCCTTATTGTCCATCCTGGACTTTTTCCTTTTGTTACTGTTTCTTGCCTGAAGGGCTCTCTTTTGGGAGATGTGACCTGCAATCCATGGAGTGCATGGCCCACTGCAGAAGCAACCAGTGCATACTTGTAACTTTTGATTTGAGCTCCAAGAAGTAATCTTGAAGGGGCCCCATTCTTGTTGTCGAAGGTTTGCTTTAGGAGCAACAGGAATTTTGATTTTGGTTTAGACCCCAGGACCAGTGGGTCTAGGCTGTGACTGGTGTACCTGGAAGGATTACGTTACCCCTAGTATGGTTCCGGACAAGAACTTTGCACTGATCTATAACTGCACCGTTCCTGGTTAGGTATCCTACCTACAACATGGAGACTTTGCGATATATTTCCTAGACTTTCTGGCGCTCACAACTTTGAAAGGGGCCATGGAGATTTATGAACGGGGCTGGAGTCATGGCTATTTCTGCAATCAGTTATTCTTTGTGTGAGGCTTTGCAGTTAGAAATGCAGCACATTGCCTTGACTATGGTGAGAAACTACTAGGGCAAAGCTCTCACAACAGAGGAACATCGGGGGTTTTTCCCCCTTGTTTTCATTATTGAGTGGAGATGCCTCACTTAATTTTCAGGAGGTTGGTTGATGGGGGAAGGGTACGTTGCTTGTGGGAAGTGTTATGCCTACAGAAGATCACAGTTTAGGTTCTTTGCATGGTATGCTGTACAAAGATAACAAGTAGAAGTAATAACATTTATTACATACTCACGCCATGACAAGTGAAGCAAAATCACAGGGAAGCCAATTTACCACTATTCCTCGAGGATGGTCTCTCTCTCAGAGGAACTGGTGTGCATACAAATATATGAGTACAGTTACAGATATGATTAACATACAGCATTGGATAAGGTATGTAAATAAGGTGGCTCCCTTGGGCAATTACATAGGGAATGAAGTTGCAAAGTAAGAAGAATCTCTGAATCTCTAAACAATGGAAATTCATAGTCTGCAATCTGTTATCGGTGTCACTTGAGACAGTGAGTCTGAGAACGCATGCAATGTCATCAGAAAAGCATACAACCAACAACCAACACACCAAAATCTGGCCAGTGGAAAATCATGTACACAACTGCTCACAGTCTGGGAAACAAGATCCTAGACCTGCAGGCAATAATGACAGAGGCTAAACTAGACAAAGTAGTCATTAGCAAGACGTGGTTCACCAGTAACCACACTTGGGGATTTCAGTAACTGGTTATGTACAGCTCAGAAGAGACCGAGGTGCAAAAAGGGGGGTAGGGGGTGGAGTGGCCCTTTATGTCAATGAAAATATCAAAGCTACAGAAATTCAGAATACGCATAAGCAGCTAGAGGAACTGTGTGTCACCCTGCAAACAGGAAATGGGACAGCCATATGAACTGGGGTTGTCTGCAGGCCTCCAGACCAGAGGGAGGACATAGACACATTACTGTTAGAAGATATACAACACATGACAGCTAAGGGGGAGGTTCTGATAATGGGAGAGTTCAACATGCCAGATACAGATTGGTCAATACCAGCAGGAACATCTGCCAGAACTAGACACATAGTGGATTCCCTGCAAGGGGAGGGCCTCAAACAGCTGGTACAACAACCCACAAGAGACAGGGCTATCACAGATGTAGTACTGACTAACAGGGGAAAGGATCACAGATCTCCAAGTAGAATGTCACCTGGGGGCTAGTGACCATCACATGGTATGGTTTAATATGGCCATTAGAACTAAATCATCCCATTCCAAGGCAAAACTATGGGACTTTAGAGGAGCTGACTTTGATAAGATGGCTAACACAGTTAAGCTAGCCCTGGCAAGAAGAAACACAGGTGAGGGGGTACAGGCAAAGTGGGCAAGCATTAAGGATGCAATACTTGATGCAACATCCCATTGTGTTAGACAGAAAAGGAAGTGCAAAAGAAGAAGGAAACCACTTTGGTTCTCAAAAACAGTAGCAAAAAAGGTTAGAGCCAAAAGGCAGGCCTTCAGGAAATATAAGGGAACACAGTGGGATGAAGATAGAGAGGCATACCAAACTTCCCGCAGGGAAGGCAGGAAGGCAGGCAAAGGCCCAAATCAAGGCAACACTAGCACGAACAGTAAAAGAAGGTGACAAGACTTTCTATAGATACATTAGTGAAAGGAGAAAGTCCAAAGGGGGTATTGCTAAGATCAATGGGGATAAGGGGGCATGTGAGGAGGAGGACCCTGTAAAGGCATCTATCCTAAATAGATACTTCTGCTCAGTATTTACTGAGGAGAAAGTAGGGCAGGGCCCACAACTCAGCACCATGGACGGGGGAAGGGAGGTGTCACTAGTGCCTCCACAAGGGAAAGTGTCCTACAAGAGCTCGATAAGCTCAGGGTGGACAAGGCAATGGGACCTGATGGCATACATCCCAGGGTACTAAAGGAGCTAGGGGTGGAACTAGCAGAGCCATTATCAGAACTGTTTAGTGAGTCTGTGAGCACAGGAGAGGTCCCAGAAGACTAGAGAAGGGCTTGTATGATCCCGCTCCACAAAAGTGGTAGCAGGGAGGAGGCAGGTAAGTACAGACCAGTCAGTCTTACCTCAGTAGTGGGCAAGATTATGGAGGCGCTCCTGAAGGAAAGGATAGTGCAACACCTGGAATCCATAGGAGCACAGGATCCAAGACAGCATGGGTTTACAAAAGGAAGGTCCTGTCAAACTAATCTCATAGATTTCTTTGACTGGGTAACCAGAGTTGTGGACCAAGGGGGAGCAGGTGATGTCAATTACCTTGACTTCAGCAAAGCTTTCGACACTGTTCCACATTGAAGATTGATTAATAAGCTGGGTAGGCTTGGGGTGGGTCAGAAGTTGGTCAACTGGATGGCAAACTGGTTGACGGGCAGAAAACGGAGAGTGGTGGTAAACAGTATACAGTCAGAAGAGATGCAAGTCACAAGTGGAGTACCTCTGGGATCAGTCCTGGGGCCAGTTCTCTTGAATATCTTCATAAGTGAAATTGCAGAGGGACTGGAAGGTAAGGTTTGTCTGTTTGCAGATGACACCAAGATCTGCAACAGAGTAGATGATTCAGATGGGGTAGGCAGAATGAGAAGACATCTGAATAAACTGTCAAAATGATTAGAAGAATGGCAATTAGGGTTTAATGCAAAGAAGTGCAAGATCATGGACATAGGGAAGAGAAACCCTGAAGCCACCTATAGGTTGGGAGGGGAGTTGCTGGCAGTCACAAGGAAAGAGAGAGACATGGGCATCATCGTCACAGATTACCTGAAATCATCCAATCAGACCACTATAGCAGTAGGTAAGGTTAGGGGGATGTTGAGGTGTATTAGTAGGGGTAACACAAGTCGTAAGAGGGAGGTAATAATCCCTCTTTACAAGACACTGGTTAGGCCCCATCTGGAGTACTGAGTGCAGTACTAGAGTCCGCACCTTCACTAGAACATTAACCAAATTGAGGCAGTCCAGAGAAGGGCAACCAAAATGGTACACAATGGCAGACAAGGGTGAGGTAGTACTGGTTGGAGACTTCAATATACCAGATGTGGACTGGAGCTTCCCAGCAGCAGCATCAACTAGGAGCAGATTTATCCTGGACTCCCTTCAGGGTGCCTTCCTCAAGCAACTGGTCATGGAACCAACTCAGCAGAAGGCAATACTGGACCTTGTGCTCACAAACAGGGACAGTGTGATGGGGGTAACAGTGACCACCAGTCATTGTGGTTTAAAATCACAGAAAGAGCAGAACCAAACCACACAAAAACACGTATCCTGGATTTTAGGGGGGCAGACTTTGGGAAAATGGGGAGATACTTGAAAGAGGCATTAAGGGGAATGGGACAGGAATCAGGGGTTGAGGAACAGTGGGCAGTATTTAAAATGGGGATTATAAGAACAACAGAATTATGCATTAAGCAGGTTAGCAAGAGGAAAAGGAAGAGGAGACCATTATGGTTTTCCAAAGAGGTAGCAAAGAAAGAAAGCCAAAAGATTGCATTCAGGCAATACAAAAAGACACAGGCAGAAGTGGATAGGGAGAAGTACCAGGAGAAACAAGGGAGGCAGGAAGTCAGTAAGGGAAGCCAAAGCTCAGACAGAAGAACACATTGCAAAATCAGTGGGTAAAGGGACAAAACCTTTACAGGTACATAAGTGAAAAAGAAAGACAAAGGGAGGGATAGTGAGACTGAAGGGGAGGATGGGAGCCGTGTGGAGGATGACAACAGTAAAGCTGACATATTGAACAGGTATTTCTGCTCAGTCTTTACTAAGGAAGAGGGGTAATGGGTCTGAAGGGAGCAACAAGGGTGAGAATGGTGCAGAAATGGACACAAGTCCCTTTACACAGAAAGGGTCCTGAAGGAACTGGAAGTAATAAGAGCTGATAAAGCAATGGGGCCAGATGGGGTGCACCCCAGGGTCCTTAAAGAACTAAGAGAGGTGGTGGCTGAACCTCTGGCTATCCTGTTCAGCCAATCACTGGAAACAGGGGAGGTACCCAAAGACTGGAGGACAGCAGATGTAGTCCCCTTATACAAAAGTGGGAACAAAGAGGAAGCAGGGAACTACAGACCAGTCAGCCTCACCTCGGTAGTGGGAAATATCATGGAAGCACTACTGAAGGAGAGATTGGTGGAACATCTGGTTGTCAATGGACTACAGGACCCAAGGCAGCATGGTTTCACCAGGGGGAGGTCATGTCAGACCAACCTCATTGAATTTTTTGACTGGGTGACTAGGGAGGTGGATCAGGGGAGGGCAGTGGACATGGCCTATCTGGACTTCAGCAAGGCCTTTGACACTGTGCCACATAGAAGACTATTACACAAACTGGGGAATATGGGTGTGGGCAGGACAGTAGTGTGGTGGGTAGGTAACTGGCTGGGTGGCAGGACACAGAGGGTGGTGGTAAATGGCTGTCACTCCACAGAGGGAAGAGTGACCAGTGGGGTAATACAGGGATCAGTGCTGGGACCGGTCCTATTCAACATCTTCATCAGTGACATTGCACAGGATCTAGAAGGCAGAATTTCACTGTTCGCTGATGACACAAAGCTCTGTAACAGAGTAGACACACCAGAGGGTGTAGACAGAATGAGAAGGGACCTGCAGAAACTTGAAGAATGGTCAAGGGTTTGGCAGTTGAAATTCAATGCAAAGAAGTTCAAGATAATGCATATGGGGCACAAAAACCCTGGCACAATATATCAGTTTGGGGGTGAGGATATAGCATGCACCAAGCAGGAAAGGGATCTTGGGGTTGTCATCTCTGATGACCTCAAGGTAGGGAAACAGTGTGACAAGGCATCAGGTAAAGCAAATAGGATGCTGGGATGTATAGGCAGGGGCATCACCAGCAGGAAAAGGGAGGTCATAATTCCGCTATACAGGACACTAGTGAGGCCCCACCTGGAGTACAATGTACAGTTCTGGAGACCATACCTACGTAAGGACATAGACAGGGTAGAGAAGGTTCAGAGGAGGGCAACAAATATGGTGCATGGGTTGCATCACAAGTCCTATGAAGACAGGTTGAAGGAACTGAACATGTACTCCCTGGAGGAGAGGAGGGAGAGAGGGGATATGATAAAGACATACAAGCATCTTACAGGGAGGAACAGGGTGCAGGAAAACACTATTTTTAAGCGAAAAAGATGTTTCAGGACTAGAGGGCATGGAATGAAGTTGGAGGGAGGACGATTCAGAGGAAACATGAGAAAGAATTTCTTCACAGAGCGGGTGGTGGACAAGTGGAACACCCTGCCAGAGGAAGTGGTGGGGCTGAAACAATCACGGATTTAAGAATGCATGGGATAGACATAAAGGAATTCTAGAGGTCAGGGGTAAGGGGAAATAGACTTCTAGGAAAACAAACTGAACTTACAAGCTCAAATGGGCAGACTAGGTGGGCCATAGGCCCTTATCTGCCGACACTGTCTATGCATCTATGTATCTATGTATCTATGTACAGGGACTGCATCAGAAAACATATGAGGACAGATTAACAGAACTCAATATGTATACCTTATAGCAAAGAAGGGAGAAAGGTGATATGATTTAAATATTCAAACACCTTAAGGGCACTAACAAGGTGAAAGAGTCTAGCATGTTTCAATATAAGAAAAATAGGACAAGAGGACACAGCATGAGACTAGAGGCAGGCCAATTAAGGGGTAATGTGAGAAAGTTCTTTTTCACAGAAAGGGTGGTGGTGGATGCATGGAATGGCCTACTTCAGGAAGTAGTGGATATGAATACAGTGCAGGGCTTCTAACAAGCATGGGGTAGGCATAAGGGAGTAATACGGATAAGTATGAATAGATAGGCATTATTACAGTGTGTGCCTACAGGTGTGTGTTTACAGATTACTGCTGTAATCTTCTAATTCAAAATGTCTTTTGCAAGGTATATCTTCTGTTACTGCTCTATTTTCTCTGTAGCAAAGTGTTTCTTACAGGGTATATCTTCTGTGAAATGACTGCAGGTGGTGCTTACATTTGTGTGAATTTTTATCATTAGGCTAAGCAAAATTACTCTTTGCCTCTATTTTTTTTGGTTTTGTTTTTGCCCAAAGTTTGTTTTTGTTTGTCTCAGAGGTGTTGCAGTCTCCTTTTCACATTGAAGGAGCTAATTGCTTTCCTCCCTCAGCTCTTCCAGGAGATTAGGTGTGTATCTGGGGGTGGAGCTGACAAACTGTCAGTAACTTCCAACAGAGGGAAGGGTTAAAAGGTCAGGCTGGTTGATATCTTGGAGGTGGAAGACTATGTTTGCTGGCCAAGGCACCTAGCTTCACCTGAGCTCTTTTCTTCTAGGTTGCTTGAAAGGACAGAGCAAATAACCTTACCAGAGCAAGGAAAAGGATTAAGGCTTCTTTTGGCTAGGCAGATTTACTGTGTTTTTTTTTTTTTTTTTTATTTTGTACTCACAGGGATTGTTACTGTTTGTTGCTAACATTTTTTTGCTTTTATTTGTCTCTGATTCAAATTATTGTTGCTGGATATACCTTCTGCTGCATTATTACAGGGCATGCCTACAGGTGTGTGCTTACGGCTTACTGCTGTAATCTTCTGATTCAAATTGTCTTTTGCAATGTACATTTTCTGTTACTGCTTTATTTTTCTCTGTAGCAAAGTGTTTCTTACAGGGTATATCTTCTGTGAAATTATTACAGGTGGTGCTTTACAGGTTTTTCAGTTTTATCTATCATTAGGATAAGCTTTCAGGGCTACTGCATTTGTTGCTGGCTGATTGTTTCTGCATTTACCTCCTTGTTTCTTTTGTCCATGGTTCTTCTTTTTTGGCAGGGGAAAGGCCCAGCCATCCACCCCAAACTACACTCCTTTTATAGGGTAGCAAAGTCATGACATTTCCTGTAGCAGAGAAGAAAGGGACAGATCAGAGGGGTATGCACACAGGGATATCATTTACAGGGACACTAGTAATTTAACTTGTTATAACAAGTTATACAAAAACAAACAAACAAAACACAAAATCAAACTTTTGCTTTTATTTTCTTCTGTCTAATTACTCTGACCAGGTTATTAACCCAGCAACTTATCTGGAATGGATATCATTAATTGCAGGTACTGCAAACACTTTTCAGCAGAGCAGTTTTACAGGATTTAGAACACTGTCCTACATGCTGGTCAACTGGAGATCTAAGGGCTCAGCTCCAAGCAACATGGGCAGAGATTGTGTGCCTCAAATTGCATATTCAAGAAGAAATATATGATAAGAACTGCCCACCATTTCCCCAACATCCAACAGAAGCCCCTCAACCACAGAGGGTAGTTGGTCTGGGAGGTTGGCAGGTGGTTAGGAGGGGCAAATAGGGTGCCCCATCACTTGGTGCTTTTCAGCATATCACCTCCACAAACCATATAAAAACTACAAGCAGGTATCTGCCTCTATCTCTAAAATCAAACAAAAGGGCAGAGGACACTGCTGCACAAGAGCTAGCTCAACAAAACTCACCCAAAACAGGAACCAAAACCAAAAAAAGCAAAAAGGAAATTCAAAAAACTTTTGATCATAGGAGACTCCATGGTTTGGGGAGTTAATATGTACCTCCAGCCAGGGGTAATGATCAGATGTCTCCCAGGTACATCAGCATGGATAGACACTGACCACATTGCTAAAATTATTCAGGAAGCAGGAGAAAACATCAACATCCTGGTACAAATAGGGACTAACAATCTTGCCTGCCGGTCAGTTGTGGAAACCAAGGAAAACCTAATCAGGCTGGGTGACAAACTATCATCCATTTCGTCTGGCATCTCCTTCTCTGAGATCTTGCCAGTCTGGGAGATGGGGGGGAAAATGGACGGAAGGTCAGAGAAGCGGAGATAGGAGAGCTAAACATGTGGCTCAAGGGCTGGTGCCAGGAAAGAGGACACAAATTTGTAGAGAACTGGCAACAGTTTTGCGAGTGAAAGTTCTTTAAATTTGATGGACTGCATCTGACAAAGGTGGGAGTCAGTGCATTGGGGCAGAAGTTTGACATCTTTGCAGAATATTTAAACTAGCAAATGGGGAGAGGGTGCAGCACCCCATATGTCGAATGGGAAGAACACCCCTCCTCCCTCAGATAGTGGTCAAACAGGAGTTCAGCATGTTTGTAGTTCATTTGCATCACCAGGTAAGGAAAAAGGTCTGGCTCCCCATACAATGAACAGGGGACACGCCAGACCTCACCCAACAATTAACACACTGAAATCTGGCCAATGGAAAATCATGTACACAAATGCTCGCAGTCTGGGAAGCAAGATCCCAGACCTACAGGCAATAATCACAGAGGCTAAACTGGACATAGTAGCCATTAGCGAGACATGGTTTACCAGTAACCACACTTGGAAGACTTCAGTACCTGGCTATGCACTGTTCAGAAGAAACTGAGGTGCAAAAAGGAGGAGTGGAGTGGCCCTTTATGTCAATGAAAATATCAAAGCTACAGAAATTCAGAATACACATAAGGAGTCAGAAGAATTGTGGGTCACCCTGGAAACAGGAAATGGGACAGCCATACGAACTGGGGTTGTGTATAGGCCTCCAGACCAGGGGGATGACATAGACATTTTACAGTTAGCAGATATACAAAACATGACAGCTAAAGGGGAGGTTCTGATAATGGGAGACTTCAACATGCCAGATACAGATTGGTTAATACCAGCAGGAGCATCTGTCAGAACTAGACATAAGGTGGATTCCCTGCAGAGGGAGGGACTCAAACAACTGGTACAACAACCCATAAGAGACAGGGCTATCCTAGATCTAGTACTGACTTACATGTAAAGGATCATAGATCTCCACGTAGAAGGTCACCTGGGGGCCAGTGACCATCAAATGGTATGGTTCAATTTGGCCACTAGAACTAAATCATCCCATTCCAAGGCAAAAATATGGGACTTTAGATGAGCTGACTTTGATAAAATGGCCAACAGAGTTAAGCTAGCCCTGGCAAAAAGAAATAGAGGTGAGGGAGTACAGGCAAAGTGGGCAAGCATTAAAGATGTAATACTTGAAGCAACATCTCATTGTGTTAGAGAGAAAAGGAAGTGCAACAGAAGAAGGAAACCACTTTGGTTCTCAAAAACAGTAGCAGTAAATGTCAAAGCCAAAAGGCTGACCTTCAGGAAATATAAGGGAACGCAGCAGGATGAAGATAGGGAGGCATACCAAACTTCCTTAAGGGAAGCAAGGAAGACAATAAGGCAGGAAAAGGCCCAAACTGAGGAAACACTAGCACACATAGTAAAAGAAGGTGACAAGACTTTCTATTTCTAGTGAAATGAGAAAGTCCAGAGGGGGTATTTCTAAGATCAAAGGGGATAAGAGGGCATGTTAGGAGGAGGACAATGTAAAAGCATCTATCCTAAATAGATACTTCTGCTCAGTATTTACTGAAGAGAAGGTAGGGCAGGGCCCATAGCTCAGCACCATGGACACAGGGGGGGAGGAGTGCATTAGTCCCTTTTCAAAAGAAAGGGTCCTACAAGAGCTCGATAAGCTCAGGGTGGACAAAGCAATGTGACCTGATGGCATACATCCCAGGGTACTAAAGGAGCTAAGGGTGGAACTAGCAGAGCCATTATCAGAACTGTTTAGTGAGTCTCTGAGTACAGGAGAGGTCCCAGAAGACTGGAGAAGGGGTCATGTGATCCCGCTCTGCAAGAGTGCTAGCAGGGAGGAGGCAGGGAACTGCAGACCAGTCAGTCTTACCTCAGTAGTCAGCAAGATTATGGAGGCACTCCTTAAGGAAAGGATAGTGCAACACCTGGAATCCATAGGAGCACAGGATCCAAGACAGCATGGGTTTACAACAGGAAGGTCCTGTCAAACTAATCTCATTGATTTCTTTGACTGGGCAACCAGAGTTGTGGATTAAGGGGGAGCAGTTGATGTTTCCTACCTTGACTTCAGCAAAGCTTTCGATACTGTTCCACATAGAAGATTGATTAATAAGCTGAATGGGCTTGGGGAGGGTCAGAAGTTGATCAACTGGGTGGCAAACTGGTTAAGGGGCAGAAAACAGAGAGTGGTGGTAAACAGTATACAGTCAGAAGAGATAGAAGTCACAAGTGGGGTACCTCAGGGATCAGTCCTGGGACCAGTCCGCTTGAATATCTTCATAAGTGACATTGCAGAGGGACTGGAGGGTAAGGTTTGTCTGTTTGCAGATGACACCAAGATCTGCAACAGAATAGATGATCCAGATGGGGTGGGCAGAATGAGAAGAGATCTGGATCAACTAGCAAAATGGTTGGAAGAGTGGCAACTGGAGTTTAACACAAAGAAGTGCACGATCATGCACATAGGGAAGAGAAACCCTGAAGCCAACTATAGGCTGGGATGGGATTTGCTGGCAGTCACAAGGGAAGAAAGAGATTTGGGCGTCATCATCACCGATGACCTGAAATCATCCAAGCAGACCACTAAAGCAGTAGGTAAGGCTAGAGGGATGTCAGGGTGTATTAGCAGGGGTATCACAAGTCGTAAGAAGGAGGTAATAATCCCTCTTTACAAGACACTGGTTAGACCCATTCTGGTTTACTACATGCAGTACTGGAGGCCACACCTTCACAAGGACATTAACCAAATTGATACATTCCAGAGAAGGGCAACATAAATGGTTCAGGGGCTGCATCAGAAAACGTATAAGGACAGATTAACAGAGCTCAATATGTATACCCTACGGCAAAGGAGGGAAAGAGGTGATATAATTGAAACATTCAAACACCTCAAGGGCATTAACAAGGTGAAAGAGTCTAACAAGTTTCAATGTAAGAAAAACAGGACAAGAGGACACAACATGAGATTAGAGGGAGGCTGATTAACGGGTAATGTGAGGAAGTTCTTTTTCACAGAAAGGGTGGCGGATGCATGGACTGGCCTACCTCAGGAAGTGGTGAATATGAATACAGTGCAGGGCTTCAAACAGGCATGGGATAGGCATAAGGGAGCAATACAGATGAGTATGAATAGATAGGCCTTTGACAGAGCAAAGGCCGATGGCACATTCATAAGGCAGAAAAATAAATGGGCAGACTGGATGGGCCTTGCGGTCCTTATCTGCCATCAACTTCTATGTTTCTGTGTTTCTCTAGAAGCTGACCAGAAACCACTCCAGGCAACCCCACGCAGGTTGCCCATTCAGCGCAACAAATTGCTGACATCATTGGGTGTATGCTGCCTAAGCATAATTTGAGCTGTCATCTGGCAAATGTAAGCTCACACTGTGAAATGCTTGGCTTTCCAGAGGACTGTAAGGTTAAAGTCTTAAGGCTGACAATCGAACCTGGTCTCTGGTCCAAACTTAAGCCAGCTGCGTATGGAATGGTGTTAACATGGATTTTGATTATATCTGTACTAATTTGTTGTCTGCTGCCAACCCAAGAGTTGTGGGTGTGCATTTAGCCTTGAATGTGGGACAACAGGCTACAGAATCCCATGCCTCTTAATATTTCCGCTTGTGGATGGCTTATCACTCAGGCAAGCTCCTTGCAAAGGAGGAGCATAGCACTAAACAGACTGAATACAAGGATTTGTATATCAGAAACATGACACCAGCCCTACTTGAGAGGGTTGTGTGTGCTGTGTTCCCAGAACAGGACACATTTAATAAAATTCAAATGGTAACTGAGAGGCTGTATCAAATTTATATCCGGTCTCTCAATTATAAGGACAAAACAAGATTGCTGCAATTCAGCAGCCTACCAGAGCCATCACCACTTATGCAGTGGAAGGGAGGAGGGCACCATCCAGCTTAGCTGCTACCACTACCCTGACCAAGGGAGGGGGAGATACAGAAATGGGCATTAAAAATATAACAAGAATAACTATCAGTGTATGGAGTATAGTAATGTTAATCAATATTGGAATACTAAAGGCAGTGGGAATTACAAAACTAAAACACCATATAAAAACATTGCTGAGGAAAATAAAAGGTTGAGGGAGATGTTAGATCATGTCAGAGCTGCTAGAACCCCTGGTAGTGACCACATCATGGCAGCAACTGTTCCAGCATTCCAACCCACGACTGAGGGGATACAGGACCTTAAATAGTCCAGGTCTTGCAGCCTCTTTTTACTGCTGCAACACCACCCCCACCCCCCACATTAACAGCAATGGCTCCACCTACCATGCAGCCCTCTCCACTGACACCTGCCACTGTAACATCACCCGTGGCCACAGTGGCTTCTACAGTATGAGCCAAAGTCAGTTATTTCCAGCTTATAATGTGAATGAAGCCAGAACTGGTAAGAAAGTGCAAATAATGATTGCACAACTCACATGGGGAGCCCTAAATATGTCACAATGACATTTAGAGGCCCCAGTCTGCATTGTTTCCCCTTTGATTGTGGATATAAGTGGAAGGCTTGTGTAGATGCCATGGTAGGGGGATGCTGACAGGTAATGCTGCTTGATACAGGAGCAGCTATGTCAGTACTACATGATGAATACCCAGCTTCCTCACACTGGTTGACCGGTGCTCAAGGTGTGGATGGTATCATATTGCAGACATACAGGTAAATCCCCATTCCAGTGGTAGTGGGTATCCTAAATGCCCAATTCACTTTTGACCTCATTGTATTACGTCATCATCCCAATATTTTATGGATTGATTTCCTTGTACAGCACGGCTGTGTTGTGGATTTAGCCAACAGGCTAATGATTCAGATTCCAGGCCAGTACCATACTATCATGATATGTGATTCACATGTCCTGGCTGCCATTGCATGCAATGACACTGAGTATGACGTCATAGATATTCACAAGAATCATGACTCATATAGTGAGCTGAAGCATATGCTTGCAAAACACCAAGATGTGTTTGCAACAAACAAACATGATTGTGGCAGGATGAAAACATCCTTTGAAGTAACAGGCCCAGACCCTGTTAGACAAAAACGATACCCTTTTCCTGTAGAAGCTCTGCCATTATTGAGAGAGACTATCCAGTCTCTACTCAAAAGGGGAGTGATTAGACCATGTGTTTCAAATGCAAACTCCCACCATTTGGCCTGTGAAGAAACCAACTGGGGCTTGGAAACTCACAACTGATTATTGAAAACTTAATCAAGTGACCCCAAACTGTGCCCCAACAGTGGCATCAGCACCAGATGTATTAAGGATGTTAACATCTGACCACAAATGGTTCAGTGCATTGGATATTTCCAATGGATTTTGGTCTTTACCATTGGCTAAGGAAAGCCAATATAAATGTGCCTTTACTTTTGAAGGGCATCAGTACACATGGACATACCTCCCTCAGGGGTTTCATAATAGCCCTTCCCTCTTTCATATGCACATGAAAGATGCATTACTGGGATTTTAAGCCCCTGAATGCCTTCTGCTGTATGTGAATGATTTGCTCTTGTCCACAGCTACCAAAATAAAACATTTGGTTCTACCTGATGAGCTCTAACCCTCTTACAGAGGGCAGGCCTCAAATGCAACCCTACTAAAGCACAATTGTGCCAGAAAGAAGTCACCTTTCTGGGCCTCTGCATGACTGAAAAAGGCAGAAGTCCAGATTTGAATAAGGTTCATGGACTACAAGACTTGCCCCTACCGACTAGTGAGGCAACTCTCAGATGATTCTTAGGCATGGTAAACTATTCTAGGGATTTTATCGGTGCTTTCACACAGCAGGCAGTGCCTTTGTATGAGTTACTGAATAAATGTCCCATGGACATGGGGTCCAACACAGACAGCAGCTGTAACTAGCCTAAAACAGTCGCTGGCTTCAACTCCTGCTTTGGTTAATCCAGATCCATCTTTGCATTATTATTTGGAAACAGCAGCTACAAATGTAGCCATTTCAGCAGTTCTAGCACAGAAATCTAATGGACACATTAGGCCTATTGCCTGTGCATCACAAATGCTTTCTCCGTTGGAGAGAAAGTATAACCTCTGTGAAAGGAATCTCTTTGCTACTTTCTGGACTGTGAAGCACTTTTCATACATCATTGGTTATGCTCCTATTGTTCTGCATACCAATCACATGCCTACTAATTTTCTGTTGCCAGAGTCAAAGATGGCTCTGTCTCTAACACTAGACTTACACACTGGTCTCTTCTTTTACAGGATCATCACATTACAGTATACTCTACAGAATTACCATTCCTGTTGTCCCATGGCCTATTATATTCAGGTGATGCACAGGAGTGTTCCCTCCAATCGCCTGACCTTCCTGACCCGGGAGCCTTTCTTCCTGCAATGCTGGAAGTACTAAATGACATCAACTTGTGTCATGTTTTCACTGATGGCTCAGCCTCAAACAACAATGGGGATCAGATAGTGGGATTTGGGGTACTCATTGTGCACCTTGACAATAACACAGTCTGCATTGCCCAGAAATGTACTGTGATTTCCTCACAGTATGTCCAATAAGCAGCTGTGGCCTGTGCTCTGGAGTTGCTAAAACAAGGCACTACAGACACAATCATTTTCACAGACTTTGACTGGGTCTGTTCCTCCCTGTCTGAATTCTTACCATTTTTGATGAAAACAAACATTGTATCTTTTGATGGTACATCTGCAAAATACAGAGACTTGTTAGTGTACATTGCAACACTAGCACAACCGTTTAAGCATAAGCTGTACATCCATAAAGTTTGTGCCCACTCTAAGAGTGAGCCGTACCATTCTTTCAATGACCAGGCTGACTCTCTTGCAAAAGCGGTGCTCAAGGAGAGGACAAACTGGAACTGAAAACCCCCTCTACTACAGGTACTGTATGCGTTGCTGCTGTGAAATAGTAAATAATACCTTTTGTGCTGCTAGATCTAGCATCCTCACAAAAAGCAGGACCCTCATCTGAGGGCAGTATTCAAATTCCTTGACAAAGGAACTGAGAAACACCTTCCATCACACAATCCCTACAGATGAGAAAGGGATCACCTTCACCTCTGCAGTGATAATCTACTCGTATGGTATCATAACCCCAGCAATTCTGAAAAATTGTGGGCAATTCCTGGACAACTAAGGACATATTTTATCCATCAAGTGCATGACACTCCTACTGGAGGGCACCAAGGAGTGGAAAAAGCCCTAGATAGACTAACTACTTTTGGATGGTGGCCATACATAAAACATGATGTGGAACACTACATCAATAATTATTTGATCTGTGCACAGAATAATCCAACTTTGGCCAAGAAAAATGCCAAATTATTACCACAGAGGCACTCGGGCCACTGGAATTCCATCCAAATCGATTACATTGGGCCACTCCCAATAACTAAAGCAACAACAAGTTTGCATTGGTGGTCACTGATATGTTCTCTAAATGGATAGAGGCATTCCCAATGAAAAAAACACACTGCAACAATTACTGCCAGGGTTTGGTTGAACAACTTTTCACCAGATGGGGTCTCCTCTTGAAGGCAGACTCTGATCAAGGTTTGAGTTTTACAAGTGAACTGATGCAGAAAACTCTGAAACTTCTAGGAGTCAAGTCAGAAGTTTCACATCCCTTACCACCCACAGTCATCAGTGCAGGTGGAAAGGGCAAACAGGCAGATCAAGCTTATGCTATCCAAATTTTCTAAGGACAACCACAAGAACTTGGATTCTTTATTGCTTGTGCTCCTTAAGGCAATAAGGGCTACACCCTCAATGAGTACAAAATGCACCCCATTTAAGGTCATGACCGTAAGGTTGATGAGATTACCAGAACATCTACTTCTGGATTTGTGTGTTCCTACTAATGATAGAGTTATTAGTAGACAAATATGTCCAGAAACTGAAACAAGATATCCAACTGATACACTTGTTTGCTGTGAAATGCTTGGGCAAGGCTCAACAGCAGTCAAAGATACAATTTGACAAGACAGTCCATGATGTGGACTGGCAGGTAGGAGATTAAGTGATGATTCTCAGATTCGCTGCTCCTACTCATGCTTTCAAAAATAAATGGGAAGGTCCCTATCCTATTGTCAATAAGCTCAGTCCTTCAGTCTACCAAGTTAGACTGCCACGTAATAAGAAGCTCACTGACAATTAGCTACATGCCAATCAGATGAAGTTTTATAAAGGAGATTAAACTACTTTTCCTAACCTCACAGGGTGGAATAGTACTGAACTAATCACGTCTTTCTTTTCTTTTTTTTTTCTAGGTACCTAACTGAGATGGTGACCCAGTGCCTACTCCTTTATGGAGTCTTGTTCATGAGCTCGCATTGTGTGGTCTGTCATAAATCTCCCCATGACCCTGATTATGGGGTGTCCAATTTCAACATCAAAACCAATGAGGCGATGCCTCATGGAACCCAAACTGATGTCTGAAATCCAAAGATCATCATTCAGGAGGGCAAAGAAGCACTACTGAATGTTATGGTTACTGCCGCAGATCAAACCAGTTTTGATATTGTATACAACACAAATCACAATTGAAAAAAGTACAAGTAGCCTACCTGGTTAATAGCACTTTTGAAGGATTGCCCAGTACCAAATTGTCACCTAACGGTATTCTTTTCATCCATCATGCAAACCCCTCACATTCTGGTCTGTATAACATTACAGCTTGGTTCGATCCTAGCTCATGCAATAATTTAAAAGATTACAATGATCAAAAATGATGTATCTTACATTTCCTGGCACATTCTATGATTCAACTAGAAGTTATACCTAAAATTGAATCTGTTAGAGATCAAGATTGGTTTATCAAGTCAATGGATTGTCCCAAACAAACACCAGGTCCACCAAGTGGTTGAATTGCTAGTTCCTTAGTGGGTGCCTTGCTTAATAATGTGCAGTTCATGCACTTTCTTGTTCTTTTGAGCCTCTCATTGTGGGACATGAAATTGTTTGGTTTATGTTCGGAAACAAACAATTCAAGTTTTTTCACATTTTACCTACTGATATTATTGCTGTATATCAAACACGCATTAGTGACCCCTTAACTGGGATCCTTAGCACTGAACTTAGGGGAGTCCTAAGATCCCACCCTAAATCTTCTGTGAAAAAAGGTAAACCAAAACATTATAAATGTTTTAATATGACATCGGCTGGTGCAGCTACCAGCACTGTCGCAGGTCTCTTTGTTTCTGGTATGTCTATTTGGAATAGGGCTGATATAGCCATTTTACAATCCCAAATGTCTAAAACTGATGAAGCTTTTAAATATAACATTTTTCCACCACTGTTACATGGTGTAGATGGTCTAAGCCAGGAAAAACATTCCATAGTTTATAATATGAAAGAAATATTTGAAGGGTTTGAGGACACAAGATTAAAAATTAATCAACTGATTTCTGCTCACAACAAGGATGCAAGAAAGTATTATATTGGAAGGGAAATTGTATGCACTGTGTATGGTTCCCAGACTGAAACTACGATTAAGGGATTGTTACTTGATCTGGAATCTGGATGTATTCTGGATCTCATCCATGATAAACATCTTGGACAATGGTATTGCCCCCAGTGTTCCTCTATGTCATGTGTGGCAATATGTTTGAAATAAACTTTATCTATGCAGTTAGCAACGGCAAGAAATCTGGGATATATAACCCCATACCACAACATTTCTCCATGCTTTGCATCTCACTCATGCTCAATCCAGGATGCGCTTTATGTGACTTTTACCATCTCCTTACCACAATTTGGTTCTTCATCAGTGATTTTCAACCATCTGGCAACTGTCCATTCTATTGGTCATCTTGATGGTAATATTTATCGTGAACATTTGGATCTTCCTCCATTGTTGGTGTTCCACCCTCTACTCAGTGTTTGGGCTGCTCCCCACACTGATTGCTGTGCCTGGAAAAGGATAATCTTTTCTGCAGATGTGATGTCTTTGATGTTATCCACCCTGTTTGTGGTTATTCTGCAACGAACTTGGATTGGTCATATGCCTCTGATTTGGATCTTCTCAAGAATGGAACTTTCAACATCTCTTTATGGAACTTTGGTATTAATACTGATGCTTTCCCTCCTGTTGATTCTTCTTTTGGCACTTGAAGAAACCATGGATTTATCCCTGGAACTAATTTTGGCACATGGATTGTGGACAGAAACAATGACCTTGTTTGTCCAGTTTGCCTTCACTAATGGATTGTGCCGTCTATTAAAGTGACTTATTCGTCTGATGCAGAGTTTTGTGTTGTATCCAACCTAAAAACATTTCCACTATGATGATACACATTGTGACAATTTTTTACTGAATTTTTGTCTCACACCTCATCTCTGAACTATTATTGGTCACACAGTGATCACACCTGTCCATTCTATGGAAATGGACATCACTGAGTCTGACCCAGACTACTTGAATTCTTTGTATCAATATGTGCCTATCTTTAATGTTCATATAGGACCTCTGAATCTGTCTCTCCAATCCCTTCTCAATCGCACTGATACTCAATTGATTTACATTAGTAATGATATTGCAACAGCTACTGAATCTTTGAATGATTTAATAGATGATGATACTGTTTTCTTTTTAGACAATCCCATAGTTGAATTTACATTTGAAATGTTTATTGTTATTCAATCCTGTTTGACCTTCTTCGAAATACTAACTCTTTGCTGTCTTCATCGGACCCTCAGACAACACAGAAGGCAACTAGATTTCCTTTACAACTCCCATACCTTGGGCTTGTAAATTAAATAAGACATACCATTACTACACCTAACCTTCTTCTTTTTGTTGTGTTGCCTGTCGGATGGAAGTGGTCAAGGATGGATGCAGAGTCAAAAGGTATCGGGTAGGACTAAGCCATTGCTAGACAAATTTATTTTAAGCCAGCATGATAAGCAAAGCAAATAAAAAGACAAACTGAATACGACATAAATAAACAGAAGCAGAAGAAAACAAATCAATATACATTCTCTAGAAATGGCTAGAGTATAACAGCACGTCAGTGTACTACCAACCTCTTCACTCACTATCTGACAAAGTAATGAAAAGCTACTCCTTTTATATTGGTGGAGGTCAGGTGGTTACCCGAAACCCCGCCTATTTGCTTCCAGAATCCTTAAAAACGAACCATTATTTTCACATATTAAACACAGGATAGGTTTTATTACATTGTAATTCTGTACTCTGTTGCATTTAATCACATTAATATGCTTCTTCTCTATTATTGTACAATTGTTCCTGGTAGCAGACTCCTCCTCTTGAACTAACTATTGTATAGGACTGAGAAACAGGGCTGGCCAGCTCCTAGATACAATGGAGAGGCCAATGAGGAGGTTCTGCAGCCAGGTTAGGTAATGTCTGTGTTGTATTCATTATCTTTTATTACCTTCGTACTGCACTTTGTTTTGTTTATTCAATTCAGTAAAAAGCAACACGGTGATACACTAGACTAGTATTGTTCATAAACAGTAAAATTGACACACAGGTTTTAGGAAACATAAAGAAGCAAAAATAGACAGAGCTCTTGTTGTTATATCTCAAACATAACAAGTATATCTACACAACACCACATAATTTTGTCTAGCTGCTAGCTAACTGCTGTCCAGAAACATAAAACCACAAAGAAGTATGCCTTTTGGTTCAAGGAGTTACAAGATAGCTATAACTAGCAAAAAACAAACCTATTCTACCTTCTCCTTTAGTCTGCACTGGTATGTATATAAGAAGCACTCCATGTATTCCAACACTTCTCTATGCTATGCCGACATCGAGTTGTTAAATGTTACACTGCAGAAATAGACATTCAGAACCTAAAATGTACCTCAGTGTCATGTTTCCCTTTCAGCATGAATATTCTCCTTTCGCTTTCCAACTTCCAACACCCAAATAACCTTTCCCGAGATTGGGTGTTGGTTGCTATGGTCTAACACAGTGCAAAAGGTCGAAACAATGTACAAAAGATGCTACCGCTCGATCGTGCGCACCGCCGTGCAGGAGCTTGCAGTGTGAACGTGCGCACATTCGAGCGGCACTCGCAAAATGCAAGTAGCTACACAGGGCTAGCGTATCTCATTTTACACTATGGATTTTACATGGAATGCTAACAGGCTTGCAGAATGGTTACTTTTATTTTCAATATTCTTCACTTACATTACTCCTTCAGAACTGAGACCATTACTTTAATGACTAAGGGAAGGACAGCATTTACATAGCTGTTGCCAGCTGCATTCTCGTTTAATACATTCTGCAGCGAGAACTGACTTAGCAAAGAAACTCACAGAAGGGACCATTGGATGGTCATGCTGTCCATCTCTCTATGGTGGCACCTGATTGGGTTGCGGCTTTAGCAACCCATATTGTCCACTTTAGAGCTATGCAGAGGATAGGAGGATGGAGGAGGAGTGGTAGCTTCTCTTGGCTGCTTCTTGAAGTGCAGATCGCCGAATTGATTGTTTTCTTCTGTGCTTGTGCTACTTGCAGCCCCATGGGCAAGTGAAAACTCCTCTTTAAAAAATGAAAGAATAATTTTCTTAAACTAAAAGAAGAACTTCAGGGAGGAAAGAATTGGGAAGTTGGGGGTGGGGAGTTGGGGACTCGGGAGGGGATTGCCAACAAGAACTGGTTGTGGGACTGGGGAGGGAGTTGGGGATTGGAGTGGGGACTGGGGAGTACAATGTATGGGAGAGGAGACTTGGACGGGGGATCATAAACATGAATGATGAGCCTAGATGGAACATGGAGAGAGAGAGAGAGAGACACACACACACACACACACTAAGGGTAACTTGTGATAACTAGAGTGTTGTTTGTATAAAATCTGTCAGCCAGTTGTCAGTACACTAGTGCCACTTCGTGCATACTGTCTGCATGACCCCCTCCTGTATTACAGAGGGTTAGGCTGGGCAGGGTCCTCCAGAATCTCTCTGGGTACAGTAGCAGCAGTGCCTGCAGCTTCACCCTAGCATAGGTGGTGCGTGAAATTTATTCTGTGTGTGAAGTAAAATCTGCCAAGACTGCCAGCCAGTCATCAGTGCACCAGTGCCACTTCTTGCATACTGTCTGTGTGACCCCCCAAAGAAGTCATTCATCTGTCATCTTCTTCCCTGTGGTCATTCAGCAGGGTATAAGATTTGGCTCAGTGGGTAGGGCATTCCATTGTATCATGTGGAATAAAGACAAAAAAACCTTGAAGGGTAAAGGTACTGTGTCAGACAGGGTTAGACCAGGCAGGGTCCCTCAGAATCTCTATGGGTATACTATCAGCAGTGCCTGTAGCATCACCCTTGGCATAGATGGTGTGTGAGAGAAATTCTGTGTGTGAAATAAAATCTGCCAGTCAGTCATCAGTGCACCGGTGCCTTCTTGCATACTATCTGTGTGCCCCCCCAAGAAGTAAGTCATCTGTCATCTTCCTCTTTGTGCTCGCTCAGCAGGGTATAAGCTTTGGCTCAGTGGGTAGGGCATTCCGTCTCATCACTCATGTGGAATAAAGAAAAAGAAAAGAAAACAAAACAAATCCATGAAGGGTAAAAGTACTTTGTCAGAGAGGGTTAGGCCAGGCAGGGTCCCCAAAAATCTCTGTGGGTATACTAGCAGCAGTGCCTGCAGCATTGTCCTTAGCATAGGTGGTGTGTGAAATAAATTCTGTGTGTAAAATAAAATGTGCTAGCCAGTCATCACTGCATCAGTACCACTTCTTGTATACTGTCTGTGTGCCCCCCCCAAGAAGTCAGTCATCTTCCTCACTGTATTTGCTCTGTGGGGTAGAAGATTTGGCTCAGTGGGCAGGGAATTCCATCACATCTTGTGGATTAAAGAAAAATAGAAAAAAATCCATGAATGAGAAAAGTACTTTGTCATAGAGAGTAAAGCCAGGCAGGGTTCTCGAATCTATGTGAGAAGCAGCAGTGCCTGCAGCATCATCTGTAACATAGGTGATGTGTGAAATAAATTCTGTGTGTGAAATAAAATCTGCCAGTCATTCATCAATACACCAGTGCCTTCTTGCGTACTGTCTGTGTGCCCCCCCCCCAGCAAGAAGTCAGTCATCTGTCATCAGGGGAGTACAGCCTTAGGTATTTCAAATTTTCAGTGGCAACTATTTGTGGAAGCTCAGTTTCATCCAGTTGCTGGGGCTCTGAGAAGCGCCAGTACCAAGTTAATGACTCACATCACGATAAATCCCATTCTTCACGGTCATCATGAATCACACCACTTCAACTTTTTTTGGTGCAACCCTGTTTTTTTTTTTATCTTTGGTTTCATGATGGACTTGAATCTTTGTCCCCACATTGTACCATATATGTATGTTTTTGAGTCAGGAAGTTCATGGAAGTACAGCTGAGAAGTGCCGACAGTGCCAAGTTTATGCCTAACTCACGTCTTGTCATGACAAATCATGTTCATGGTCATTATAAATCATGTCATAACGAATCACGTTCATCACAGTCATTGCAAATCACAGCACTTCAGTTTTTTTTTTGGGTGCAACCCAGTCTTTTTTTTTTTTATCTTCGGTTTCATCACAAATCAGGACACCCAGTTATTTATCATGTCATATTGCTCACGAGCCTTGGTTCAGTATGATGCTTTTGTTGGCAATCACATTCTGCAGGATGTCTTACCTGTTGTGTTTCATACAGAGAGCCATTGCTGAACATAATTAGTGACATACATTACAAACACATTGTCCCCGTCTACAAAAGGTCAGACTTGGGAGACTGGTTTTAAAAAAATAGAGATCTGGGAGTTGCCTACCTTTGGATCATATCATCATCATCCTGGGGGTGGGTGAGAGGTGCCACCAGTGCATGACATGATTGTACTAGTAGCAACTGTGGCAAACACATCCCTGATATCACACACAGTCACTTTCTTATTCTGAGGAAATAATTTAGCTACATGCCCCTTAACCAGATTGATTAAAATTTAAAAACGTTGCTTAGCTCTGTTACTTGCCCTGATAGTAGTGGTAGTAGTAATAGTGAAGTGGTGACATTTGGAATGGCTGGTGCTCTGTCTTTTTTTGTCAAGTTGCTCCATGTCATGTTCCATATTGACAGCTGTTGCTAAACAAAAGTGGTGCCAAACATATCCCCTTCTACAAAAGTCAGACTCTGGATACTGGTTAGCTAAATATAGAGATCTGGGATTTGCCTGCCTTTGGGACAACTCATCACCATCTTCCAGTAGGCACGTCCATGGTCACATTGTTGACTCCTCATCTCATTTCACTACTCATACTGTTTAGTACTACTAAATAGTGGGTTGATTGCTTTTTTCTATAGATATGGTGATTAACAACTGTTAAAAATGATTTTTTTTCACATACAGTTACCATAAAACCATAAAGATTATAAAAGGTTTGGATACAGTTTGGATAAGCATCCAAACCTTTTGTTGCTTATCAGAACCTTTTAGAACCTCAGAACCTTTTGAGGTTCTCCCATCCTTACTTTTAAGTATCTCACAATGATGTGTCCTATTGGAAGCCATGACAGCAAGCTTTCCTATTCTGTATATCAGGACAGAGGGGTGTAGCCAGAAATTTCCATTTTGTACACAATCTCCAGCAGTTACACCCTCCCCCATTAAAAATGTACACATCCTTTCCAAATGGCACCCCCTTCCAAACAAATCAGATTGTCTACTCTCTAAAGAGGTTATACATGTATCAGGCACTCCTCAGTGGCCTACACTAACCCAAATACAGATTAGAATGATAACATTAACAGAGCTGTTTATTGTTTGTGACAGGCACTTAACAACACTGTACACAAATGTGTACAGTGAGTATGCCTGTCTACACCCTTGTCAGGACAGCTTTCTTAGATAAAGTACATAACGGGGCACAATCTGTAACTCCTGATGTATAATTTACCAGCAGCATTAAATTTTGATAAAGGAATAATGCCCGACAGGGTGAGTGTAATGCTGGAATAACATTCTGCCTCGGGTGGTTGTGCCCAAGGCTGCATGACAAGGGCATCCAATACCCGAGGAGGGATGTTATCCCAGCTTAGAAAATGGGCAAAGACAATCATCTCCCCTGATTGGCTGAGACACATTTTTAGGTGGGCGTTTATCAGACAATAGATGTCCACCTAGAAATGAGAGCCAGCCAACAATGTCCCTTTACCCACAGCAGTATTCCAGTAGCCACTCCGTTTCCCAATTGGACAATCTGTCAAAAAAAATTTCAAACTCGGCACCATTTTTCTTCCCAAATTAGCAAGTGATGAAAACCAGTACTCAGCACACCCAACAGTTGCTGTAAAGAAAGAAAAAGTCATCGGTTTCACCAGCTCCCCCGATAAAAAGCATTCAACTAAAAAGCCGAAATTTAGAAAGTAAAGAAATCTGTTCAGCGCAGTAGATCGCACATAAGTAAAATAACAGCAGTGCACGAGCAGGTCATGTCCTTTACATCCTGTGGCTGTAAACAGCATGCAGCAGCTGCGGTCCCTTCACACACACTCCCGTAGGTTCCCCCATACCCACACAAAAAAGTCTTTCCCATCTGAGCCCCCCCCACAACTGGTATGGATGATTTGTTCTGGATGGGATGGTGGCAAGCTGCAAGCAGTTACCTGCCACGTTGCTCTCTGTCTCCTGCAATCTGTCTCTGGCCCTGGGTGCCAGCCAGAAAATTATCAGTTTCAGTGCGGGAAAAGACGTAAACAAAATTGCACTTGAGTCAAACAGAAAACAGGCAGCAGAGCATAAGAGAAGAAATGTTTCATTCCTACCTGGTTCCCTATCTCAGCACATAAGAGTGCCACAGTCCTCCAGAAATCCTAGTTCACCAGCTCCACTGCTGCTTTCTCCCCCACCCCCGCACCCGACTCTTTCTGTGTAAAAAAAAAAAAAGCCTTACGCTTTTGCAGGCTCAAAATTGCGCTGCTGCCCTCCAGCCAGTTTCAGCATGCCAGGTCCTCCACAGCCCCCAAAAAAGCCATTGTAAATCCGGTGGTGGTGGGGTATGCACAACTACTGTAAAAAGAAATCACTGCAGTAGCTTTGACTGACCTTATTTGGAATGTTTTTCCAGTTCTCATGCTGTGGCCACTGTGTTAAACCACATGTCACATATAGTTAGGATTGTTTCACGAAAAAAAAAAGAAAAACAGATGTGTGTGGGGGGGGGGGGCATGAGACCAGATCAAAAGTCATACAGAC
The DNA here is from genome assembly GCA_016271365.2 of Neoceratodus forsteri. Classification (NCBI taxonomy): domain Eukaryota; kingdom Metazoa; phylum Chordata; order Ceratodontiformes; family Ceratodontidae; genus Neoceratodus; species Neoceratodus forsteri. The sequence goes on from CM057454.1 coordinate 1,159,128,106, forward strand.
CCTCCAGTACAAGGAAAGTCTCTACTTCACAAAAAAAAAAGCATTCTAATGCAGGCGGAGGAACTATTTTGTTACAAAAATGTATTTTAAACTATTTCTTTATTTACATTGTTTTATTAAACCTTTTTTCTTTTACAATGCCCATTTTCTAAGCACAATAATACCCTCCAGGGTGGGAGGTATGGGCAATACTGGACCTTCCAGGGGCTATAAGGCCCTCCGACTGCGGCGTCGAGCCTCATCACACCCCTGGGCGGTCAGGTATTGCCCAATACCGCCCACCCTGTCGGATATTATTGCTTGCACAACACCCACCCTGGAAGGCAGTATTTCTATTACACAATGCTTTGTTATTATATACAAAATAAAAAAATAATAATTTTAAAGAATGTTTTTGTTAGTGTGTAAAAATATGTCTGTTTCTTAAGAAAAGATGCAAATGCTAATGCAAACTACGCTAATGCAAACTATCAACTAGGATGTTATTCTAGGATAACATCCCTGTTGTGATGGCCAACTGACCAATCAGAAGCCAGGATTATTTCTTGCCATTGTATAATTAGCAGTAGCCAATCTAGATTCTGATGTTAAGAAATGTCAGATCCTGTATAACATTGCTATTTTTGTATGAATTTTGGATGTAATAACTTCCACATATTGGGAAGAACTTAACCTTTGCTGAACCGTAAACTGTATATCAGTCCAAAAATCCTATGCAGTCTAATTCTGTCAGCAACCTAAGGGTTAAAGGATACCAAAATCATCTTTTTTACACATTTTTTTTAATTACTCTATAGGCTTGTAAAGGAGAGGCTGTTGTTTACATTTATACTTAAACTGTATTTTTTAAAGTAGGATGAATGCAGTTTCATAACATTTGAAAATTGTAAACATGGTCTCTTCTGATTCAAAAATCCTGTTCTCAGAATTTTAAAATTGCTTTTGTGGTGATGTCAGAGATTACATGGACTCCAGCTGTGCAGATATATTCTAGCTCTTCTAACTGTATTCAAATATAAATAACTTTAAAAAGAAAAAAAAATGATAGCATTGTACTATAAGCGCAATAATTGCTCAGCACAAAAACATCTACAAAATGCGTGGTGTTTCATTTATAGATATTTTTTATATATTTTTTTTGAACTGGCAAAAAAGCAGTAGAAAATTCCATCATTTGTCACTTTTTCAACAAATAAATACGAATAACTTTAAACCAAAAAAATGATTGCATGGTACTGTGAGCACAAAAGTTGTTTAACATGAAAATATCCACAAACTGTGTGGTGTCTGATTTATAGATACCTTTTAGTTTTTTTTTTATTAATTAGCAAAAAAGGCAGCAGAAAATTAAATTGTCACGTTTTCAACAAACAATTGCAAATAAATTTAAAACAAGAATGGTTGCATGGTACTGTGAGCATGACATTTGTTCAGCACAAAGATATCTACAAAATGAGTGGCATTTCATTTATACATATATTTTATGTTTTACAGTTAGCAAAAAAGCTGAAGAACATCATTTTTTTCTCCTTTTGCAACAAACAAATGCAAATACAGTACTGTAGCATTGACACAAAAGTAATAGCATGGTGTTTTGTACACAAGAGTTGTTCAGCAAAACCAAAAAATCTACTATAGAAACATAGAAACATAGACTTTGACGGCAGATAAGGACAACTTGGCCCACCCAGTCTGCCCATTTCCCTACCTATTGGATAAGCTGCAGATTCTAGTTAACCAACAGCCTACTTCCTGCAACCCCCCACTACAATTGCCTTATAGCTGTCCCATGCATGTTTGAATTCCCCCACTGTTTTAGACCCCAGAACCTCCCCAGGAAGGTGGTTCCATGCATCCACCACTCTCTCTGTGAAAAAAAAATCCTCACATTACCCCTGAGCTGTCCCCCTCTATCTTTAAATTGTGCCCCCTTGTTCTTACACATCTCTTTTTCTGAAAGATACTACCCTCCTGGACTTTGTTGATTCCCTTGAGGTACTTAAAAGTTTCTATCATGTCTCCCCTGTCCCTCCTTTCATCAAGGGTATACATATTAAGCTCTCTCAGTCTCTCTTCATATGGTTTCTGATGCAGACCCTGCACCAATTTAGTTGCCCTCCTCTGGACTGCTTCCATCCTGTCTATGTCCTTGCATAGGTGGGGTCTCCAAAACTGCATACAGTATTCCAGATGGGGTCTCACCAATTGTCTGTACCGAGGGATAACCACTTAATGATGAGTGTTGTTTCATTTCTGGATACCACTTAGATTTTTTATAATCAGCAACAAATGCAGGAAATTCAGTTCTCTTTTCACTTTTTTGGAGGTACTGTATGGCATAAATGGATTATGCTTCCTCCCTACTGGAAATATTGTTGATACTTTTTGTTCTCATGCCAACTGACCTGATAACATTACTTGTGGTTTTGCCACTCGTGATATCATTGGGCTAATTGGAACTCGAACACAACATATCAACAATTTTTCCAGTATGGAAGGTAACATATCTCTTATAGTGTCTTTGCAAAAGAACTATTAATGCATCAGTTTAAGTTGCTATTAAAGGGCAACAGTAACTAACTCTGCATTCCCCCCACCCAAGTAGCCAAAGGGGAAAGGCAACACAAGCAACCACAGACATCCATCATCAAGTAGCACAAACAACATACAACTCTTTCCTAATGGCATAAGAGACATCCATCATCATAGTCCAGCACTTCTGTAGTCATGGATACACATGCACACTTGCATACCACCAGGGAAGTGCAGTAAAAGAAATTCTCATAGGATCACACTGTTAATTGTAAGCAATGAATAACACATGACAGGGTGTGCAGTAATGCTAAATCATCACATGCCCAAGGTGGGTTGTGAGGCATGAAACAGAGCTGAATGCCTTCAACCACATGGAAAGTGCAGTATATGATTCTTATAGGATCACATTATAAATTGTAAGTAAGCAATAACACATAGCAGGGTGTGTGGCAGTGCTAAATTACTGAACAACCTAGATGGGTTGTGAGGTATGGGGCAAAGCTGAGTGCTGTCAACCACCTGGAAAGTGCTGATGTCTTCATTCAGGTGCCAAAGGCACCTATGCTGCCATAAAAGTGCAGGCCAAGGATGTGGAAAAGTCAGCAGGTGACTGCTCTGAGGAGCATCAGATGCCTGGCTTCTTTGCCTGGAAGCAGAGGTAACATTCTAACTTAAATGGCACACTGCTGAATTATACAAAATGAAGCAAAAAAAGGGAAACAGCAGCAGGGCAAGATGGCAAAGGCAGTTTTCATGTGTACCGAAATGCAATGACTAAATGCAAGGAAGAAAATAAAGTGTTGGTGGGTGGCTGCATGAGAAATGCAACATGCAATAGATCACTTTGCCTGATAATGTAAAGTAGGCATACGAGAATCAGTGGCTCACACTGTCATGGCAAACCAGCATTAACAGAGCAGGAGAAAACAGAAATGAAAATATTAAATGTACAACAGTGTTTTACCCCTCCCTCATTTGGAATGTGAGAGATGGAAGATATTTGAAAAGCAAATTGCAGTTTGGTTAATAGGAGGAGAGAACAAGAACAGAAACAATATTTCCAGTAAGGAGGTAGCATATTCCATTAATGCCATACTTCACAAAAACTGAAATAAAAACTGCATTTTTTACAGTTTTTTGCTAATTATAAAAAAACTAAAAGGCATATGAAACACCACTCATTTTCAATATATTTTGATGTTGAATAAATGTCATGCTTACAGCACCATACTATAATTTTTTGTTTTGAAATTATTTGGAATTGTTTGTTGAAAAAGTGACAATTGAATTTTCTGCTGCCTTTTTGCTAATTTAAAAAAAACTAAATTGTATCTATAAAATCAAACCCCATTCATTTTGCAGACATTTTTGTGCTGAACAACTTCTGTGATCACAGTACAATGCTTTCTTTTTTGTGTTAAAGTCATTTGCATTTGTTTATTTTAAAAAGTGACAATTTAATTTTCTGCTGCTTTTTTTCGAATTAAAAAAAACTAAATGGTATCTATAAATCAAACACCACTCATGTTATAGATATGCTTGTACTGAACAACTTTCATGCTCATATTTTTGTGCTGAACAACTTTTGTGTTCACAGTACCATGCTATAATTTTTATTGTTTTAAAGTTATTTGTATTTGTTTGATGAAAATATAACAAACAATGGCATTTTCTACTGCTTTTTTTACTAATTAAAAAAACTAAAATATATATATAAATGAAACACAGCTTATTTTGTAGATGATTGTGCGCTGAACAATTTTGTTCTCACTGAACCATGCTATTATTTTTATTATTTTAAAGTTATTTAATTTTGCATATAGTTAGCAGAGCTAGAATGCATCTGCACAGCTATCATCTCTGTCATCTTTGACATCACCATGGAAGTCATCTTAGAATTCTGAGAGCAGGATTTTTGAATCAGAAGAGGCAGTATGGTAGTAGTAGTAATGGTTTATTACTCTTCCAAAACATTAAAGTGTTGGACATTACAAAGATATAATTAAATAAATAAAAACACAAGACATTCCCAGTAGTATTTCATATAATATCCATATTAGTACAAAACAGCAGCCACAGATATGCAACATTGTCTAACATTAGAATAGCGACATAGCAAAAATAGAATGCATTGAATTTGAAGTGCAAGAGAGCATTTTATTTGATAGTTTATCACAAAGACAAGAAATCTGGATATTAAATCAGCTTGTCCTTAGTTATAGGATGCATAAGGATGAACAGAAGGTCATAGTTCATTTTAGAATATTTTGTGAGAAAAGTTTTTATGGTTTGATCACATGGGTAGTTGTAAAGGATATTCTGTACTATAATATGATAAAGGGTTTCCTGGAAACCTCTGTTGAACCTACAGTGATTCTAGAGTGGCCCTTCTGAGTGTGATTTGTTAAAATAGGCAAATTTGGAACATATTATACATAATCTTGCCCATGTGATAGCTTTCCTAGAACCAGGAGCAAGGGGTAGTTTTAGGTATTCTTTCATGGTAGAATCAGTTTTCTTTATACTAAACCTGCGGGCTTGTTTTTGGGCTCTTACCTGCTCAATTTGTTTAGCCTGTGCATCTGCAAACAATTTCTGTTTAAGTAAACTTTTATAGAGGGGAGAAATCATAATCAGCTTCTGGAAATCAGTTCAAAGGTGGGTCAAAGAGGTCCTTAATAGGATTGGCCTAAGGGCTTTTAACCACAGTGAAGTGAAGTCTTGTTTAAGCCAGTTGGTTTTCTCCATAAGACAAAATTTGGGGATGGGATTAAGTGTGTTGTTAATGATTTTGAGCCAGTAACATGCCAACCAAAAGTCTGCTAGGGTAGCTAGGGGAAGTCTGCCCAGCTTAGACCTAATTACAGGATTAGCCATTGAAAGGGGTACCTGCAAAAGGGACTTATTAAAAAAAGATAAGGTAGTTCAAGAGTAGGGGCTGTTTTTTGTTGCCCAAACTTCAGCTCCATATAATAGGATTGGATTAATCTTGGTTTTGCCAGCTATAAGTGCACGCACTTCTGTATGCCCTCCATATTTGAAGTTAGAGCGCAGTAAAGCTTTTGCAACAAGTATGGCCATAGATGTCTGTTCATTCCAGTGAACAGTCCATACACCATTTGAGGTAAATTTTAATCCCAAGTATGTGTATGCAAATACAGCTTCAATAAGGTCCCTGTCTAGATAGAGCTGAGGTAATGGTGTTTGTAAGTTTTGTGACCCAAAAATAATTAACTTGGTCTTTTTAAAGAGCAACTGACACCATCTGGCCAAAAGAGCTACACTGCAGAATTAGAATAAGCATACCACCAGTAAATCTCATACCAAAAACTAGACTTCTACATTACTTCATTTTAAAGTTATGAGCTATGTTGTAACCATGATTTCAGTACCTGTTCAAAACAGCCCATATCAGTGAAGAGCTGCTGCTGATGTCATCGCAGGACCTCACAGTCTAGTATTCCCTGTCAGCAAGTTTATAGGATCTGTTTCTCCAGAGCTTTAAAGATTATGTGAGAGGGTTCCATGATAAAAATATTACACAAATTTGCAAGTGCCAGCTTGGGGAAGACAATCTATTATATCTATTGGGCGCTATTCATGAGTGGGCTAAGGTGGCTATGCACCATGTAACTCAGCTGCATTGACACCCCACACTCATTTGTGCCCACTGTGCCCCCTGGTGGCATTTACTGTCCGCTTTCTGTAAATGGTCACACTTGGTTTTCAGCTGATTTAATTTATTTTGAAGACCAACTACAGGAATCGAAAGAAGAATCAAATCATAGACACATGCGAATATGTGAATGCCATGTTTGTTAATTTTAGGGGAGACCAAAATTAAAGAAGTGTCAAAGTAGTGCAATGAGTCAGTGTAAATGCTAAAGAGAAGTGGGGCCAAAAGGCAACCCTGTTTCACTCCCAATGAAGTTTTAAATTGCGCAGAGAAATTACCTTTGTTATCATATCTGATGGCAGGGGTAGTGTTTGTCTCAGTTTCCGTATAAATGTAAACAACAGCCTTTCCTTTACAAGTTTATGGAATAAAACAAAATGCATAAAAAACATGGTTTAGGTATCCTTTAAAGTAGGGTCTAAAGTAACCCCTAGGTATTTGAAAGTATTGACCTTCTCCTATGTAGATCCATCTAAGGCCACCGCCTTCAAACTGCTACCATAAGCTCTTATTCTTGGGTTTGTTCCTAAGACCATTGTTTTCACTTTTAGTGCATGAAGTACCAAATTATTTTCATATAATCAGTTCTGTATGGAGCTTTTTTCTTTTGTCAAAATCTGTTCTTGATAAGTAGATAAAGCCACCTGACAGTATACCACTGCATCATCAGCATATGGTATTATCTCTGATTTACTGACAAGTTTGGGAGACAGCTCTTCATGTACTCACTGTGCTGCTAGAAGCCCTCAGATGTAGGGAAGCCCTAGCTAGGATCCCTTTCCTTTCACCTGCCACCGTGGTTCCCCAAGACCCAGTCTCCCACGCAGACTGTCTGTGGTGGCCCCCTCCTGTGTGGCAGGTGCAAGCAGTGGGAGATCATCTGTCTGCAGGAGGTCAGCCAGTGAGTCATCATCACCCAGTCCCAGGAACTCCAGCAGCCCCATGCTGTCGTGTGTAGGGAAGTATGTGTACCTAATGTCAGTTGACATGGACAGCACAGCCTCCTCTGGTCCATCACCATCGGTCACATCCTGAACTGCACCCCATAGGCATGATGGAGACAGATAGAGTGATATTAGCATTGCCAGTGGCACAATACATGCTGGTCTGTGTACAGTGCAAAGGATGAATGTGCAGCAACAACTTGCCAGGCTGCACAGCAGGACAGAAGTGCAGCAACACACTTCTGTCCAGCCATGCCACAGGCACTGCTCAGGGCATGCAACCATGGAAAGGAGCCGTGGTTTGTGTGGTTGCTGTGGCAGATATCTGGCATGCATGCCCCTCCGCCTCCCTGGGAAAGGCCAGGGGCAGTGTTATGCACCACTGTATGTGACCGCATTGCACCTGCCTGAGCCGGTGGCCACTGCCACCCCGGCAGTACCTGCGGTCATGTGTGGAGCAGAGCACACCCTGGACAGCATCACATGGCTACTGCATGATGCCCAGGCAGCATGCAAACTGCAAACAGGTGGCCATGGCCATGCACAATGTGGCCATGTGCAGCATGTGCCACAGCACTGCACACTGTGCACAGGTATGCAGCATTCCTGCATTCATGCTAGCATGCTGTTGTCATCCACACACCCACACCCCATACCGGACTACACCATACTCACAGTGCTGTGACAGGCTGCCTCTCATGTGGACTCCACCACCTGGGACACCCTTAATGGCGACACAGCTGATGGTCACCACCACAAGCTCCTCTCCTGATGGCAGGATGGGTGCCATGTCCAGTTCACCGCCCATCCTACTGCATGACACCCTGATGGCTGCAACCTTCTCCTTGATGCGTCTCTTGTGAGTGCCCATTTTCTTCTTCTACTTCTGTGCACTGTGGTTGTGCTGGCCATGGGCAATCATGTATATCACCACCTCTCCCCATCTGGTGGCATGCTCCTGTGTGGTCCCAGTGGCACCGCTTAGTAGTGCCTCCCTGTCAAGGTATGCCTCAATGAGGGCCTGCTGCTCATCCTTAGTGAAGTTGGGCCTGCACTTCCATGCATGGCCCTGCTCTTTCACTCCCTCAATCTCAGACATGTTGCTACCTGTGTAGAGTCAGACGTAGCCTAGATGAGTAGCATAGCATCACACCATAATGTGGTGCATCAGTGCCAACATGCACAGTATTTACATTAAACAGCATGATGTTGGGATACATACCTGAATGGTTGAAATACCTGTCAGTGTCCTCTGCTGTACTGTGGTGCTTTTATGGCACAACACATGCAAATGAGCACCTATGCAAGTGGTAATGATATACTAATGTGCGTGACTGTGCTTGGCTTAGACTAATGAGGCTATTTACATATGGCAGCTGAATATTGTGAAATTGTACCTTACACAATGGTCCATGAACAGTGAAATACATGTGCTGGAGCATTCCAGTGGCCCACTTCTGGAGCATGCGCGATGTACATATGTGCATGTGCCATGCATGACAATGGCAGCAGAATGTCCTTTGCCTTGTATCACGCAACACAATGCAATGCACATGGCCATCCTATGAGGCATGTGTCCAAGTATGTGGGCTGTGCATGCTGCACGATTGTGCTGTCATGCCGGATTGTGCAACTGCATGTGTGCCTCCAGTGCACCACTGACCTGAAGACAGTGTGGTTCCGCTTGACACTGTGCACTTTTGTGGGTCATGGATGTGACCATGAACTCCTGCCTGCACTTCCAGCATTGTGCAAGTGCAGTACTGCCTGATAGGTCATGGTGGTGCATGGGTATCATGCATCTACATGCTGTGCAATTGTGGTCTGCATGTTCCTATCACACATGTGGTGCAGCACCACCCTACATGGCTCCATAGCATGCCACATTGCCCAGCGGTACATAATCCTTGAACAGCTACTGTAGCGCATGCAGCAGGAAACATCTGATGTGCAAGAAACTGGTCAGACATGGAGCTGGCCAACCTTGTTGCCATGGTGGAACCCCTGGTAGACCAACTATATGGGGCAGGGGATCTGGCAGAGGTGGTTCACGATAAACACAGCCATACAATAAAGCCATACAAAAGCCAGAGTACTAGACTTTAGGAGGGCTGACTTTGGGAAAATGAGAGAGTGCCTCAGAAAAACACTAGCAAACAGGCAAGAAGGAGGAGTGGAGGAACAATGGGGAGTGATCAAAACAGCCATCACAGAGGCAACAAGCCTCTGCGTAAAAAAAATCAATAAAACACAACGAAGGAAAAAAACGCTATGGTTCACAAAAGAGGTGGCAGAGAAGGTTAAGGAGAAAAGGGCAGCATTCAGGAAATATAAGGAAACACAGAAGGAGCAGGACAGAGAACTTTATCAGTTAAAGCAGAAAGAGGCTGGGAAGGTAGTCAGAATAGCAAAGGCCCAAACCAAAGAAAGGATAGCCAATTCTGTTAAGAAGGGGATAAGACCTTTATAGGTACATTAGAGCGAAGAAAGACCAAAGGAGGATACTGAAGCTTAATAAAGGGAAGGAATCTGGGTAGAGGTGACAGTGAAAATCAGGGTTACTGAATGAATATTTCTGCTCAGTATTCACAAAGGAAGAGGAGGGAGAGTTACCTAAACCAAACAAGAGAAATACTCTGAAGACGGGGGTCAATACCAGTCCATTTATAGAAGAAAGGGTTCTGAAAGAAGTAATAAAATTGAAGGTGGACAAAGCAATGGGGCCTGATGGGATTCACCCAAGAATTCTAAAAGAACTAAGGGTAGAACTAGTGACATCGCTGACTACTCTCTTTAACAAATCATGGGAGGATGGGGTGGTACCCAAAGACTGGAGGAGGGCAGATATAATTCCTCTTCACAAAAGTGGGAGCAGGACAGAGGCAGGAAACTACAGACCAGTTAGTTTGACCTCAGTGGTAGGGAAAATGATGGAATCACTTCTGAAGGAAAGAATTGTTGAGTACCTAGAGGCCATTGGGGCACAGGACCCGAGGCAACATGGATTCACGATGGGAAGGTCATATCAGGCGAATCTAATAGATTTCTTTGACTGGGTGACCAAAGTACTAGATCAGGGAGGGACTGTGGACATGGCCTACCCAGATTTTAGCAAGGCATTTGATACAGTCCCCCACAAAACATTAATACACAAGATAGCCAGCCTTGGAATGGGTTCCAAGGTGGTAGCCTGGATAAAAAATTGGCTAGACAACAGGACACAAAGGGTAGTAGTAAATGGAGTACACAGTGAAGAAAGGAGGGTTACTAGTGGGGTACCGCAGGGTTCAGTACTGGGACCAGTCCTTTTTAATGTCTTTATAAGTGACATTGCAGAGGAACTGGAAGGAAAAGTATGTCTCTTTGCAGATGACACAAAAATCTGCAACAGGGTTGATACACAGGATGGAGTGGAAAGGATGAGAAGGGACTTGGCAAGGTTGGAGGAATGGTCAAATGTATGGCAGCTCAGACTTAATGCAAAGAAGTGCAAGATAATGCACATGGGAAACAAAAACCCAGGGGAAGCGTACACAATGGGGGGTGAGATACTGACAACAGTAAAAATAGAAAGAGACCTGGGGGTAATTATATCAGATGACCTAAAGGTGGGCAAGCAATGTGAGAAGGCAGTAAGGAAGGTTGGAAGGATACTGGGATGCATAGGAAGAGGCATCAATAGTAGAAAACAGGAAGTTGTTATCCCTCTGTACAGACAGTCGGTGAGACCCCATCTGGAGTACTGTGTGCAGTTCTGGAGACCCCATCTCCGCAAAGACATAGACAGAGTGGAGGCTGTCCAGAGTAGGGCAACCAAAATGGTGCAGGGTCTGCACCAGAAGACATTCGAAGAAAGACTAAAGGAGCTTAATATGTATACTCTTGAGGAAAGAAGGGAGAAGGGGACATGATAGAAACTTTCAAGTACCCCAAGGGAATTAACAAAGTCCAAGAGGGTAGCAACTTCCAGAAAAAGAGATGTGCAAGAACAAGGGGGCACAATTTGAAGATAGAGGGGGGACGGCTCAGGGGTAATGTGAGGAAGTATTTTTTCACTGAGAGGGTTGTGGATGCATGGAACAGCCTCCCTGAGGAGGTCGTGAGTCAAGAACAGTGGGGACTTAAGAATGCATGGACAGGGTATAAGGCAGTCCTAGGGTGGGTAAGAGAAGTAAGCTGTTGATTAACTAGGATCTGCAGCTTATCTGTTAGGTAGGAAAATGGGCAGACTAGGTGGGCCAAGCGGTCCTTATCTGCCATCAAATTCTATGTTTCTATGATGAAGAAAGCCTTGTGAGGTGGACAGGGGTTGCCATTACTGTGGAGCAGTGACTCCACAGCTATGGTGACCTTAGGCGGAGAGACCCAGAGTGGCTGCATAGATTGCAGGACCGTGCCAGGTGGGGATCTGTTCCACAGCCAGGTGCCAGTATCCAGTTTCTGTGCCCTTGGATGCACTGCCTGTGTGCTGGTGCCTGAGGGATGGGGTTAGGCATGGCTGTGGTGTGTCAGCAATGTGTGCTTATGTAGTGTATGGCACCTGGGACCCATCAACACACTCTGCAAGTGGGACATGTCCCCGCAAATGCACAGGCAGCACTGCATGCTGTGTCCAGCTGGGAGGGGTGTTGGTCATAGCTTGGCACTCATGTACCTTTCTGTTTCTCTGTCATCCACAGGGCCGGCAGTGTGCAGGAGGGCCACAGCAGATGCTGCACCAGTGAACCAACACCGTGATGGTGGTGCTGCTGTAAGCCAGGCACCAGGATGTGCAGGTGAGTGTGTGCAGTATGGTACACACAGCATTGCATGGATGGGATGGGTGGTGTCTGTATGACTCCAGGGCACTGCTGCCATGAGGGGCCCTGATGTTTGCTTGTGCACTGGCTCCAGTGCCTGTGTGGGGTTGAGGTGTGTGTTGCTGGGACTTGCGCAGGGCCCCTGTGTGGTGGCATCCAGTCACCATCACTAGTGTTGTGTGTGTTTGTGTCCCATAGTGTACTACTGCTGCTGCTGCTACTGGGTGGACCCTGTCCTGTCTGTTGGGGAACTTCTCCAGCACTCTGTGATCTGCTGCACAGGGGTAGGTGCATGTCGGTCACAGGCGTGCCTTCCAGGTTGACTGTGGGACATGGCTGGGTCTGCTGTAGCTGTCCACTGTGTGTGTGTGTGTCATTAGTGGCCCCGTCAATGGGGGTGCACCACAGCGGTCCCATGCACACACACCGGGTTGGGAATTCTGCTGTTGGTGGCCTGTCACTTAGTGGCTATTCTGCGTTCCCCTTTCATAGGTCATCCTGGGCCATGTAGTGGGTGGAGGGGAATAGGTGTCCAGGGTGGAGGCCTTCTACAGTTCCAGAGGATCATGTTCAGGATACTTGACTATACAGCATGGACATATGTCGGAGCAGGCGGCACCTGGCAGCCATGCAACAGCTGGTGCTGGAGGGAGGTGCAGCGGATACACCTGGCAATCCATCAGCTACAGCGGTAGCCTTATGACTGTTTCTCCCTTCACTCTCCTCCATCCCCTAACCCCCCTCCCTTCTGGACTGCTGCCTGTGTTACCCAGTTCACCCTGCATTGTCCTCTGCCCATTGCCCCTGTTGAGGCCCATTTCTTACTGTCCTGTGTTTACCCCTTCCTGTTAGTTTTATTGGCCTGCTGGCACCTCTCCTACTTTTCTTGTTGGACTGTTCCATTGTTTATCAAACTGTTATGCCAACTGCATGTCTCTGTCTGTGTTTCCTTCACTTGCATGCTGCTGCACTGTGCTGCTGTTGTTGTATGCTGTTGTTGGGCGGGTCCCTGTCCATCCCAATGCTGTCACCCCCCCCAGCACCTCTATTGTGTGCATGATGCTGTGTGCCACATCACTCTGTGTCACAGGCACCTGGGTGTTGGCTGTGTGCCTCCCCTGTGCACGGTGCAGTGCCATGCATCACTGTATGCCTGTGCTTGGCTGCACAAAACAAGACACGGTTGCCTTCTCAGTGGTGGTGTGCAATGCTGTGCTGTGTCCTGTTGCCATGTGTGTCTGTGTGGGGTTTGCCTCATACCACCTTGCGCCTGTGTGGTGCTGTGGCTGTGGCACACTGTACATGCCTGGTGCATTTCCACTGTGGCTGCAGCATTGTCCCATACTATGCTGGCTGTCAAGATGGTGGTCGTGGGGTGGCCAGGCATTGTTGCCATCTCTGTTGTGTGGCTGTGTTGCTTTGTCATATTGGTCACTGGAGTCTGTGTGGGGCACCATATGCTGTCCATGATGCTCTGGCTGTGTACCTGTCCCATGCCTCTTGGGAACTGTCACCTTGTAGTTCACCTCTGGCACCCCTGCCTTGCCCATGTGCTGTTGTGCACCCTTGCCTCTGTTCACTGCTGCATGTCACCTTTGCTCAACCGCTAGTTTTAGCATGCTGTCTTGCTCCTGCACAGTCCAGGTTGCTCCGGCACAGTTCTTGTTGCACAATGGCACATTTGTGCTATATTCAGTGTTTGTCGCACTTGTGCATGTCTGTGGCGCATCTGCTGAATATGGCATTGTTTTCCTATGGTGCACCTGGGTTGTGCTCTGCAGTGCATCGTACACATTCAGGGTACATTTCTGAATATCTAGGCCATTATCCACAACTATCAAGCCAACTGACAGTACCTGTGCAGTGAGGCATTGCTGTATTGGGTTTTGGATCTCTTCATTGATGTTGTATGAGGTATGTTCGGGTGGAAAATGAAACATTCTTAGAACAGCAAACTGTGATGCTTCACTGTCCCCAGTCCCACGTGAATTATCAAAACATGCCCAATGGGCCATGACAGACATGAAGGGTTCAGGCTGACAACTTGTTTAGAAATCTGTTGTGAGATGCACCACCCTCCCAACAGCACTGCACAACACGTGTCTTCATTTTTCATATACAACATCATAATGATCTGGAATCCCTGTTGTCAAGAAGTGTTTCTGCAATGGTATACTATATCGAGGTTCAAGGTACTCAAAAAGTCACTTGAATCCTATATACAAACATGAACATATGAAAATGCCAGCAGAAACAGGCCTCATTGTCTATTGAGTCTGCTCTGGTGTGCAGCTAGCACTCTAAATTGCCTCTGCCCTTCCCCCTCGCTCCATTGCCCCTTACCCTTACCCTATCCAACCCCCTCTTGAAGTTGTCTACCGTTTTGCAGGCCACTACATCACCCAGTAAGGTGTTCCATTTGTCCACCTCCCTTTACATGAAGAAATGACTCCTCATTTCTCTCCTGAACCTACCTCCTTCCAATCTCAGTTGATGACCTCTCGTATCCATCCCCTTCCTCCTCTGAAAAAACCTCTTTGTTTTCATCTTATTTATTCCATTCAGGTACTTAAAGTTCTCAGTTATGTCTCCCCTGTCACTTCTGTCCTCCAGAGAGTACATATTAAGCTCACTCAGCCTTTCATCATAAGTCTTACCCTCCATTCCCTGGATCATTTTTATAGCTCTGTGCTGTACCCTCTCCAACTATCTGATGTCCTTCTTTAGGAACAGGCGCCAGTACTGCACACAGTATTCCAGGTGGGGCCTGACCAGAGACCTATAAAGGAGTAGGATAACCTCCCTCCTTCTGGAGAAGATCCCTTGAGCTATACACCCCAACATTTTGTTGGTTTTTGCTGCCGCCCTTCTGCATTGAGCAGAGTTGTTCATGCTCCCTGTTATGATCACTCCAGGTCTTTCTTGTCTGTGGAACATCCCAACTGTACTTCATTTAAGTAATAATCCCTCCCCTGGTTCTGGGCTCCAAAGTGCAGAACATTGCACTTCTTGGCATTGAACCCCAGCTGCCATTTATTCACCCACTCCTGTAGTTTATTCATGTCCTCCTGCAACACCATTCCACCCCACCCCCATGGCATCAACCAGTGCTCCAATCTTGGTATCACCTGCAAACAGACTGCTTTTTCTTCAGATCCTGTTCGAGATATCTGCAATGAAAATCCCAAACAGTACTGGCCCTAGCACTGATCCCTGTGTTACCCCACTTGTCACTGCTTTTGGTGATGAGAGTTCCCTCACCACCACAACCCTTTGCTGTCTTACCTAAGCCAGTTTTTGATTCATATCACCATTTTTGGTCCCACCTCCACATTCTCCAGCTTCCCCATATCCTCCCATGTGGCACTGAATCAAAGACCTTATTGAAGTCCAAGTATAGAACATCCACAACATGACCCTTGTACAGTTCCGGCATAACCCAGTCACAAAACTCCACCAGGTTTATCTGGCATGACCTGCCCATGACAAACCTATGTTGCCAGTCATCCTGAATACCATTTGCCTCCAGGAAGCTCATGAGCCTCTCCTTTAGGATGGGCTCCATGAGTTTGTCCATGATAGAGGAAAGACTCACTGGCTTGTAGTTCCCTGGTTCATCCTTTGGCCCACTCTTATGGATGGGCACCATGTGGGCCATTTTCTAGTCCTGTGGTACACACCCTTTGTTCAGGGAGGTATTGAACAGGTCTGCAAGTGGCCCCACCAGGATCTCCGCCAGCTCCCTCAGCACTCTAGAGTGCATGCCATCCAGTCCAGGCACTTTGGTCACCCTTATTGCCTTCAGCTCTTCCAGCACCCTGCCCTCTGTAATCCCTACATCTGTCATCCTCTCCCCCCACTACCTGCAGTAATTGCTCCCCCTTCTCCTGTGTGAACACACAGTAGTAATCATTCAGTGCTTCTGCCTGCTCCATGCCCTTCTCCAACCACCCCTTTCCTTCCTGATCCTCACTAGCTGGTCCTTGCTTCTCTTTTCTCCCCTATGTAATGGAAGAAGGCTTCTTCTCCTCTTTAGATCCCCTGTGCCAGTCTCAGCTCTCTAGCCACTTTGGCCCCCCTGACTAGTCTGGTGACCTCTCTAGACTGCTCTTTGAATATGTCTTTATCTTCTCTCTTCCCCATTTTCCCATACTTCTGAAATGCTGTCCTCTTGGCTCTCACTCCTTCCCTGACCTCTGATGTCAGCCAACTTAGTTTCTTTGCCCTGCCCTTCTTGGTTGTTGTCCTAGTACAGGTCCCTATTGCCTCTGCCAACCCTCTTCTTATAATGCTCCATTTCTGGTCTGCATCCATGTGCCACTAGATGTCTGCCAGGTGCTTTCTCAGAATTTTACCCATCAACCTAAAGTCTGCTCCCCTAAACTCAACTACCCTTTTACCCGTGCCCCCTGTGTCCTTCCCTATGTGCAGTGTGAATCACACTGAGTAGTAGTCACTCTCAACAAGTGGTTCCTTCACTTCTAGGTTCCTTACAGCTTCCCTGTTATCTAATACAAGGTTCAAAGTCCTTTCTAGCCAAGTCAGTCCATGTATCAGCTGAGTTAAAAAGTTGTCTTGAAAAGCGTCCAACAGGACCCCTTCTCTTGCATGCGTGGTGGCGGATGTACTCAAATCCACCCCTGTCAGCTTGAAATCCTCCACCACCACTGTGCTTCCCTTCCTGCTTACTCTTCAAATTTGATCTGCTAGTTCCCAGTCCAGGTCACCCCCCTGTGATGGCAGCCAGTACCATGCCAGGATTAATATGTACACACATGACGCCATGGCATAGGGCCCCGTGAGGTTCAGGACAGCCCCTGTCCCTGCTAGATATTCAACTAGTTTCAGCCATTTCTGCATTTTATTCCTAATCCTCCGCCCTCCCTAGCACTAGCGGTCTGCACAGATCCTCCCCACTCCTGCTCCCGCTCTGAGTCAGCAAGTGAGCCTGGTTTCTCAGCTCTGCCACTGCACTGAAGTGAGTGAAAGGACCACACACCAATCAAAATGTATGGCAAGGTCCTTGGGAGGTGTGGCTACTGAGTTAAGAGTGGGAATTGTGGAGCAGACTGGTGGCAGTACGTGAGTTGCGTGAGAGTCTCACTGGGTCAGGGCCATGGGGTTGTCTGTGTCCTCCTGTCAGCGACTCACCGTGGACTAGTCTGACTTGTCATGTCAATCAGTCATCATTGGTGTGAGGAGCACTGTTGAGCTGCAGTGTGTGGTGGTGGGTCTCCATCGCTGGTGATTGGTCGGTCTTGTTTACCTCTCAGTCGATCCTCCTCGGTCCCAGGCTGTGACACTGTTGGGTCGGGACTTGTGTGTCACTGTGTCTATGTTGCTTTTGGCCTGTTGTGCAGGTGAGGCACGCAGTGAATGAAGGGACAGACAGGGTGGTGAGTGGTGACTTGATTGAGTAGTCACGCCGGACTCGTCTGACACACTGAGGAGGCTGAGGTAAGTAGTAAAAAACACCAAGAAATTTAGTGTGATGCCCATTCCAGCACTGTGTAATTAATTCTGGACTGTAGTAGTCAAGTTCTTCTTCCCTAGTTACAGCAGAAGGTTTCAGGGGTTGTCAGGAGCAGTCAATACAGGTTTCTTTCAGGACTGAGCAAAGACTTGAATTTACACAGAATGATGATGGTAATCTCAATTTAAGATATACCTGCACATGTTATTGATTATTCTTTCTAAAGGGATAAAATTTCCTTGACCCAGGGCCATATCTGAATCATATGGTATGTAGTAAAAAAAATGACAAGAAATTTTGTGATGCCCATTCCACCACTGTGTAATTAATTCTGTCAGTCACTCACACCGAGTTTTTCCCTACAGCAGAAGGTTTCAGGGGTTGTCAGGGACAAGTACAAGTTGGGAGGAGAGGATTGAGTGTCCAAAGGACTACTCTCCTCCCTGAGGAGGAGGAGGACTGTGTGCTCTGCCGAATGACTGCCACCAGGTGGAGGCCCTGTGGTAGAGTGGATGGGGATAGCAGAAGTAGGGGGGTGCTGCAGCATGCACGTGTGAGCATGCCCCAACATGGGGAAGGGAGGAAACAGAGGAAAATGATGTGTATGATGTCTGCCAGCTGATCCCTCACCTGCCACATCGTCAGGACCCAGAGGCTGGAAGATTGGGTTTGACCTTTGATGAGGGGGGGGGATGGCCACCTTCCCCCCTGACCCCACCATGGGGGGAATCTGTGGGGGTAATCCAGTCCTCATGTAGTTCCTGGGGAGATTTAGGACAGTTGGGATCGGTGGGGCAGAGCAAAAGGAAGCCCAGCCTGTCCTGCCACAAACAACTTAAACACTTGTATAGGAAAAAAAAGAAATTATGCAATAAAGTTTCATTGCTGAATAAACCAACAGAGACTATTTTCTATATATATAAAACTAAGAATAAAGCTCTATCTACATATAGATTTGACATCTCATCAGTTAGTATGAGTGAAAGAAAACATTACATCAGTTGTAGTAAACCATTCTTGTGGAGAGTATATCTCCTTACCACTAAACTACCAGAGATGGAAAATTAGTTAGAAGTGTACACTGGAGGAGGCATGGAGCACAACAGGGCAGTAATTACTTTCTTCTTGTGTGGGCTGTTGTAGGAGGCTATTCACCAGCCTGGAGGAGTGGATTGAAGTCTTAAAAATAGTTTTTGTGCTGGGGAAAGGGCCTGAGAGGAGGGAGAATGTCTGATGAAGGAGGGACTTGCTGGGAGAAAGTAGCACAATCACGTGACTTGGCCAAGCCAATAGTGTGTCCAGAGTCCATATATATTTCCTGGGGGGGGGGGCAAGTGACCCTGACGTATGAGTGCCATGAAGCAGGAGTGTGGCATCTGACTAGGTGGGATCTGCAGGGAGGACCGCAGGCCATGCTGGAGAGAATACACACGGTCCCAGGAATCAGGTGATGGGATAGGATACTGAAGGGAGGCATCTGTTGAGCTGATAATGGAAGGGGAATCACAGGTGGGAGTAAATCTCATTGGGAAAACAAGGATGCTGGAGAGGCATGAGGGATGGAGCAAGCATGAAGCGGGGCAAGGGGTTAGGGATTAGGTGGGGAAAGTAGGCCAGAAGAGGAACCAGGACGAGTGGTGAGCTGAAATGGATGTGGGGCTGCCACCTTCTTGGGGACTGGTTGGAGGGTAGGAGGATGTATGGTGTGTATGCAGATGGGGCAACTTAGGGAGGAGGTTGTAAGACTGAGAAGTGAGCTGAGTAGGTGAGGAAGGTGAAGCAGGGGTACAGCAGGGGCCTAGGGGACAGATGGTGGACTACTCCAGTAGTTGCAAAAGGCAAACAAAGGGGAATGGAAGGGGAGAGAACGGGGGGGGGGGTTATCATGCTGCCACTAGGGAGGTGTTGAAACCTGAAGCTGAAGGATGGAGGGTGGTCAAGAAAAGGGGAAGGGTGGGAGCAGGAGCAGAATATGCTTTGAGGTCACAGGGAGGGGAAATGGGGAAGCTTGGAATAAAGGGAGGGAGGGAGGATAAGAATAGGTTCTCAGTGCTAGCATACCTAGAGCAGTGAGAGGGGGTGGGTCAGTCGCAAAGATGGCAGGGGAGCTGGATAGAAGTGATGGCGGGGGAGCTAGTAGAGAGGAAAGAAGCAGGGTCAATTCAGGACAGGACAACAGGGATAGGGGAGGAGGTGGGATAGAAGGTGGGACAGGAGATACAGGAATGTGCAGGGGTCACAGGATGGGGATGGAAAGGTGGGAGGGGCAGACAGTCTGAGCAGGAGTAGTAGGAAGAAGGGGGGTGTCGATTGTAGGGGAAGGGAATACAGGGTTTTAAATAAGTGATTAGCAGTTTTTTTCCTTGGGACAATCCTAACTGTACAGAAAGTATTTATATAGGTTTTCTAGAAGTGTGATGTTTGTTAAACACATTGAGGCAAGTGCTATACATTTTCACAATGTTTTAACACTTTTATGAGCAAAACGCTAATCAATTTTTAGAGTTAAATAAAACCCTGGAATAGATCACGGCGGGAGGCATTGGTGGCCAGTGGAAGGGAAGGGGCTAATGCAGTGCAAAGGGGGACTGAATTGGATAAGGGTAGGGGAGTGCAGGTAGTGAATGGTAGGTGCATGAAGGCAGCCTGCATGGGCAGCAGTAAGGTCTAGGACAGGGGTTCTTCAGGGAACAAGTGGGATAAAGGGGCCTTCAGGTTTGGAACAAGGGGTAGGGGACCAAGAACGTGTGCAGAGAAATGGGATGCACCAGGGATTTGAGCAAGTAACAGAGGGAAGGGTTGTTGTCCTAGAGGACTCCATATTAAGAGGTGTAAGATATGTCAGCCCGGTGTCACAGAGGGTTGAGGCACTGGACGCCACACCTCGAACCACGCCGGTGACCCAGGTTTGGGAATGGACTCCGATCACTGGGGACTGGCAGGGGAGGGGAGGATTGTGCATCCGGAGGACTGCTCTTCACTCCTGAGGCGGGTTTGGGGATTGTGTTGTCTTTCAGTGCCCCCCCGGTGGAGACTGGGAGCACTGCAAGAGAATCACAATACCTGTAGGACATGAAAAAAAATCTGCACTGAGCTCAGCCGGATGACGGCTGCTGGCCTGCCTGCTCCTCCGGTCTCCTGTAAAGCCATGTCCGCCTCAGCAGCATGTGGCCAATCTGTATGTGCTGGCTTGCCTCCCCCAGTGCCTTCCACCTCAGAAGGGAGGGACCCATCCAGCGGAGGGATATGCTGGATGACCCCAGTGGCTGCGATATGAGGTAAGGAGGCTCGAGGGAGAAATGGAGGTGTGTGGGAGCCATTAGCAGCCTGAAGGAGTGGGTGTGCTCTGGGCATGAAGGGGTTAAAAAAAAGGTGTAAGATGGGGAGACGGAGGTGCCAGGAAGAGTCACATATGGGTCGAGTGTATGCCAGGCATGACAGCGGGAAAAGTGGGGCAGTATATTAAGAGGTGTGTGGGGAGGCTGACGGGGAACCTCATCGTGGTGCACCTAGGTACTAATGATTTAGAAGGGAATAGGATGGAGGATTTGCAAGAGAGAGATTCAAGGATGTAGGAAGGTTGTGCAGTAGGGAGTGGAGGACGGTGGTGTTCTCCTAGTTTCTCCCAGTAACTAGGGCTAGCAAGGCCAGAAAACTGAGAATCTCAGAGTTCAGTATATGCCTGGGGATCTGGTGTGAGTCCATGGGATACAGACTGGTGGGGGGATGGGGGACAACATGGGAGAACAAAGACCTGTATGCACCAGATACTATAGGCTGCATTTGAGTAGAGAAGGCTCGGGGGTCCTAAAGAAAAAGCTGAGGCAGTTCATTGCAGATAGGTCTCATTTAAACTAGGTGGGGGGGGCAAGGGAGTGGGCAGTACACAGTGCCACCATGCAAGGGAGTCCACCAGGCTTCTACCCATAGGTAGGCAGGAGGAGAAATAGAAGCAAAAGCTCAAAAGGGGAGGCGTTAGGGGTGAGGATATGGGCAAGGAGGGGAAGAGTTCACAGTGGGTGGTGGTCTTGTAAAATGCAAGAAGCCTATGCAATAAGATAGTAGAACTGCAGGCTTTGTTGGTGGAAGAGAAGGTGGACGTAGCCGCCATAACTGAAATGGGCCACCCAATACCAGGACTGGAATCTAGCGATCCCTAGGTACAAACTATACCATACAGAGACAAAGGGAAAGGGGGAGGTGGCTATCTATGTGAAGGAGGGGATATTGTGTAACAGGGAGGAAGGTGAGGAGAGCAAGGCTGAAGCCTTATGGGTTCACCTACAGAACTCAAAGGGTAAGAAAGTGAGATTGGGGGTGAGATAGGCCTCCCTCCCAAAGTGAGGAGATGGACAGGGAACTGGATGAGTGAATAAGGAGGCTTAGTGGAAAAGGCAACACAGTGCAGGTCGGTGACTTCAGTCTGCTAGGGGTGGATTGGAACACCCCAGCTACCTCAAGTGCCAAACAGCAGGTCCTCCTGGAGGCCTAAGGACAATTTCCTCACACAGAAATGAAAGAGCCAGCCAGGGAAGGGAACATTCTGGACCTGGTGCTGATGGACGGAGGTTCCAACACTTTGCTGGAGGAAGTGACATCACTGTGGACAGAGGGCAGTGTAAAGAGGGGGTGGAATAGGGCCAAAGGGAGGGTTAAAACAGGGTGGAAAATGGGGGGAGCGAAGTCAGAGGTTGGAGGCACTGAATCAGAACTGAAGGCAAGGGAAGGGGAGGCAGCTCTTCTAATGTATATTTCTATCTCTGACTACTACTTGTCGTGTTGTGAAAAATCCAAGTGTCATAACTTTAGCTACCACCCTGTATAGGAATTTCTTTCTTTTTTACCCTGAATTGTATTTTCACTGTACAGTCTTAACTGTCATAACCTTGGCTACCACCCTATATAGGAATTTCTTTTTTTAATCCTGTATTTTATATTCACTGTATATCATGCTATTTTGTCAGGGTTGAACTGGGGTACAGAGGGCCCACCTGGAAAGAAGATACAAGGGCCCACCTGGAAAATCAATAGAGGAGGGCCTAGGTAGACACTCTCATGTCATTATTCCACTTCAATCTGATACACTAGCTCTGTGTTTGCATCTTACATTTATCAACAGTGTCCCAGATACCCCATTTAATTAGAAAAAAGAAGATAAATGCAAAAGTTTTCAGAGTTCAGAAGGTAACCACTTACCCAACGGAGGGGGGCCCACCTGGAAATTTCCAGGTATTCAGGTGGGCCAGTCTGACCCTGTATTTTGTCTTGTCCACATTGTTTAATGTTCCTTGATGTGGATCCTTTGTAAATGAGTTTCTGATTCAAAGGGTTGCAATTCCAATACCATTAAAATAAAATAAATAAAAACATTAGAATGTTAGCTTTCAATTTCATATCAGAACAATCCACTGTGTACTTGGTTAATCTGACACACCCTTCCGTTTTAGGTAATCTTCCCCTAGCCTTATAGCCACAAATCCTGGCAGCCCTGAGCAGAGCTAGTGACTATTTAACTGACTGGAGGAGGGGGTGAGGGCAGTGGGAGAAAAATCAAGTCCAAGTCTGAACCGGGAAATCCTCTGCTCTTCTGTGAGTCCTGGTTCACTGAAGCTGCCCTCAAGTGCTGGTGGTGCGGGGAGGAGGAAGGACACAAAAGAGACCCGGCTCAGCTCCTTCCTTCCCAGAGTGTCCTCTCCTGCTGACTGCCACTGCAGGGATGAGAAGGGGCCAATTTAAACTGCTCCTTGCAGTTTAAATTTGGTGCCATTTTTCCCTTAGTCGCGGCAGCTCCTTAATTCGCTCCGGTTGAAGCGTTTCCCAAAATTCAAGTAAAAATCAAGTCCAAGTCTGAACCGGGAACCCTCTGCTCCTCCATGGGCCCCAGTTCCTGAAGCTGCCCTCCAGTGCTGGCAGTATGGGGAGGACGGGATCCTGACAGAGACCCGGCTCAGCTCCCTCCTTCTCCGAGTGTCCTCTCCTGCTGACTGTTCAACCACGTTATATGGTAGCAAATCAACAGCTACTATTTCTGATTTGATCGGATGGCAGCATTTGGTGTGGACGTCCTACTCCGAGCTCCATAATGGCCTTCCTCCTTCAAATCTAAACCGGGATTTTCTTCATTCATTTTCATAGCCTGTTCACAGGAAAAGATGCCGAAAGCTAATTAAACATTAGTTAAACCATCCCGCTAAGACTCAGGTGGTTCCTTAATTAAACAGACTCATTGACTTTTCAGTGTGAATATCTCCAACACCACAGATTACAGTTCAGAGTACACAGAAAGGTACTCCTGACAGTCACACAGCACCACACAGTGCCCGCTTCAAAGATCTGTCACACAACAATATATTTTCAACCTCCGTTCAAATATAAGACTACATTCAAACCTAGTAGCATTCTGCAATTTGATTTGAGGTATTTGTCTAGTGGATTTTCTACACAGATCACCACACTTGCTTAAAACTTTCATCTTGTTACAAAAAATGGAATCGGGTGACAGCCTAGTAATTATGAGGGACAAGGCCACCACAATGAAATGCCCTCTACCTAATTCTGATAGCAGCTCTGATGATTTAGGTAATCAGGTCATAAAGAAAACTGCTGCTGCTGCCTTAACAGGAGATCATTTTGATCTTATAATATCAGTGATTACAAGGCTGAGTCTTAAAATATCAGATATGCTCACTGACTTAACGGATGTTAAACAGGAACTATTCTCTCATACTATGCAAATATCTGATGCCAAAACGAGAATCAGTAGCTTGGAAGACACAGTAAATGAGGATCATACAGAGAGGGTCATGGATAACCATAGGATAAGCAAGTTAGAATCTAAAATTGAAGACGTTGAGAACAGAAACAGGAGGAATAACCTCAGAATTTTGGGACTTAAAGAGGGCATAGAAGGCGCAGATCCAATTTCCTTTGCTCATATCCTCCTCACACAAATAGCTGGTCCTCTTGCTGATACCAAGATTTATGTCCTAGAGAGAGCTCATAGATCATTGAAGCCTGAGCCAAACATACGAGAGAGACCTAGGTCTTTTGCACTGATTTTCTTAAACTTCCAGCAGAAAGTTCATGTTCAGAGAGTCCTTAGATACAAAAGCAACATAATTTATGAAGGCTGTAAAATGAATGTGTTTAATGATCTTTCCCCTGAGATCATACAGAAGTGTCATGCCTTTTTTCCTGTCAAGAACTGCCTTAGAGAAGCAGGATTGAATACAGTTTATTCTTTCCAACTTTACTGAAAATTTGGTCTCCTGATGGTACTAAGGGACACAACAGATTTGTGGCTCCTAAAACAGGGCTAAAGGCTGACTTTCCTGCTTTGTTCAAAATTTTTGACTTTCAGAATTAGAACATGGTTAAGGATGTTTACTACACGTATGCTTTGCTATATGCCTTCTCAGATAATTCTGTAGCTGGGTTTCTAAACACATGACTTAGGCAGAAACTCTCATGTTTAAAGAAAATAATAATTCAGAGCACATGGGTGACATTGAAAGTTTGTTATATTTTGAGATGTGACACTGAGGTCAGATTTATTCCCCTTTACACTTGCGAGATTACCACGGGGGAAGAACAGAACCTCCTAAATCAAACAAATATTTTTTTTTTCCTTTCACTGTAGGTTGAGGTAACAGCAGGCCTGTAATTTCCCCCATGGCTTTAGCTAAGAGGTAGTCCTACAGGAGGAGATTCTCTTACGTGCGCCCAACTCCTATCTGATGAGGCAGCTTTAAAAAAAAAAAAAACTAATAAACGACTGAGAATTGTGATGTCTATGCTTGCAATGCTTTTGGCAATTGTGACTGATGGTTGGTCTTTATGTCTGGGCAAGCATTTACCATGTTTTTAAATACAAGCAGTTTTGGCTTCCTGTTATTAGTGCTACTCATTCTGAAGGTGCAGCCTATGTTCTCATTGGTGCCTACATAGCTGTTTGAACATCTAAAAGGCTTACTTGAAGATAGAAACACCTGGTTATCTACACTGATTGCTATTTAGAGCAGACATGGATAGCAGACTATAATTTGTTAGTTTGCTCTAAAGATGTCCACTATTCTCACTTGGCTAGTAGCATTGCGGAACAGCAGGCATTCGCAAACCATCTATAATTACTGAGACAAATCTAAATTAAGGGCTTGTTAGTTTTAGAAATGTTGCTTTTTCATGTCCTTAGAAGAGATTATGCAGCCTCTCAGATGTGGGGGAGGGGGAAGGAGAGGTTATTTTCTGCTGGTAAATCCTGGCTGCCGTGTGTGGGTTTGTACTGGCTGCTTCCCCAGTGTTTACATGTCTTTTGAAAATTGGCCATGCATTTTTTTAAAGTAAATCACTCCATCTTGACTAGCTGTTTCTAAATTGCCTTAAGGTTGCAGCTGCCTTCCCTTGACAGTTCCATTGCTCTGTGTGGGCGTGGATTCTCTGATGGTGTATGCACTTTGCAGAAACAAGATCACATTGGGAGCTTTATGAACCTTGCACTTTGCTCTATCAGGGATTGCTGGGTAATCATCAATGCATTATGGGATTGTCATGGCGGGCCTTGAAAATATGTGGTGCTTCTCTTATAACAAAACTGCCTGTGATTAGATGATTTAGTGTTTTTTTTCCTACTCTCTGTTTTTTTCTCCCTAAATCCCAAAACAGAGGCTTTGTTGTACTTTGTTGTGGACAGCCTGCTGTAACTCACTCTCTGGTCAATTTTACTCCAAGGAGCAAACCGTTCTGCTGGGGGGGGCTCTCCATATCTCACAATCTGGGGTTAAAGGGTGTAATGATCCACCCCATTTTTTTTAGATGCTTGGTTTTATTTTTATCTGCGCTCCTACTTGCAGAGTTGTTTGGAAACAAGATGCAGCCCAGTGTGGTTTTCCGTTACATATTTCTCTTGGGACATGAATTGGAGGGTAAGCCTTGCTTCTATGCAAACATGCTGTTTTTGTAACCTTCTTAGCTTAGCTATATACTATAGCTATACAACTATTCAGACATAGTGGCAATTTGTTCCTCTTCACAATAATACTTTTTGCAGCTTTTACAGTGGAGCAGTATTAGCACAAGGATGATTTAACAGAGGATTTCATTTTCAATGTTCAATGGTTCTAAAAATAGATAAGGCAGACTCTGCAGTTTGCTGCATTTACTGTTATTCACTCCTTTATGCATTAACAATCTCTGCTACTGGATACCTGATACTTATATTTGCTGGAACAAGGGGAACAAAAAGGGGGGGGGGGCAGGAAAGAGGAAAAAAGGAAAATAAACAATGTGGGTGGAGGTGTTTTCTTCATTTGCTGCAGTAGTAATCCCTGTATACAACATACAATATTTATTTGAGTGTTGTGGACTTAACTTTTAATTTGCATGGGTCTTACAGTGAGAGGCAAGCTGTTATCCTGAGATTTAAATCATCTCTCTTACAGGCTGCAGATATACTCGAGGGAGGAAGCGGGATTTGTACTTGAACAAATCTATCTTGGAATGTACTGGTTGGGCATTCTAACACACTTACAGTAGTCTGGACTGGCCAACACAGCAGCTCTGCTACACAGTGCCTCCTTTACTGTGTAAAGGCTCATTCACAGGCTGGTTCACATTTTAACTTTTTAAGCATTCTTTTTTTTAGCAGGCCAGATAGGGAAGCTGCCAGGGTACTGTAATTTTGTACAAACTTACAACAGTACCCAGTGGTCCCTAGGTAACTCCAAACCTGCTTCTGGGTTTTTGGCCTGGGCCACACCTCTGGCCTGGGCCTCCACCTTGGCATGATTAGGGTGAAGCTGCCCCGACCCTACTACTTGTCTTAGATATGCCACCTCTGCCATGGCCACCTTGCGCTTTTCAGCCTTGACAGTGAGCCCTGGCCTCTGTATCCTGCCCAACAATTCCCTCAGGTGGGACAGGTGTTCCTTACAGCCGGCACTGAAGATGGCAATATCATCCAGGTACGCCACAGGATACTCTTCAGTAGCATGAAACACCTGGTTCACCAACCTTCAGAAGGTGACAGGGGCGTTCTTCATTCTAAAAGGCATTACCCTGAACTTAAATAATACTATTAGAGTGATGAAGGCCAACCTCTCCTTAGCTCTGTCAGTTAACTCCACCTGCCAATACCCTTTTGTCAGGTAGTGGTGGTGAGATATGCCACCCCTCCTAACTTGTCCAGTAGTTCATCTGTCCATGGCATTTGGTGGGTGTCTGACTTCATGACGCACTGAGTCCATGATAGTCTACAGAGAAGTGAGTAAAGCCATCTGGTTTGGGAACAATAACTACAGGTGAGGCCAGGGATTGTGGGATTTCTGAATTACACCTTAATCCAGCATTTCCTCCACCTTTCTGCTAATGTCCTTTAGGATGGCCTTGGATGCCCGGTAAGCTGTCCATCGGATGGGTGCTTGCATTCCTGTACCTATGTCATGTGTAAGGGGGTACATCCTGGCTGACAAGACCTGCAATATTCCTTCACCTGCTGGGGGAAGTTTGTCCAATAGATATTTTGGGCCAATTGTTGTGTGGTGCATGTGATTCCCAGATATCCAGACATGCGGCTATCATGAGCAATCTTCAGCAACTGCTCACAGTGCCCCTGGGGAACAACAAGCTGCCTGCCCATCACCCCTCCCTCTGTCCTTACATACTGCATATACAACAGTCCACTGTCCCAAAATACTCTATGTCTCCCAACACCTCGCTGTGTCCAATCAGATTCTGCCCAAACCCTCAGCACCTCTGAACTAGGGTCAGTCTTCTGAGGCGCAGCAAAATCTGTACATTTTGCCAAGGCATGGGACATGTCTCCTACAGTTTCTAAACTGGGGTTCATAGCTCTAGCTTCAGGGCATTCAGGGTCACTGTCATCCCTAGCTATTTGACCACTGGTTACTCCCTCCCACCTTAGAGTAACCCTCTGCAGTTGTTTTGTGAACTGCTACATGGTAAAGTCCTATCCCCTTTCACTGTTCTCCATGTCAGGAGACACAGGCTGGGGAACCAGCCTCCCATTGTTTTCCACAGGAGCTTCTATGGGGTCCAGAGAACTACAGCTGGTCTTTGCTGTCTGACTGTGGGTAACCACACATACCACCACCTTCTGGAAATTGTTCCCTAGTATCACATCCAGGGTGAGATTGTCTGCCACTGCCACTTTTTGCACCATTTCTCCTGTCTCACCCCAGTCCAAGAGAATGCTAGCAAGTGGCAGTTTTCTCCTCCCCAGTGAATCCCTATACTGTTATGAACTGATTATGTATAAGCTGTTCAGCCTCAACCAAATGCCCTTTTGCTAAATTAAGAGATGCCCGTGTCCCTTAACCCATGAGTGTGCACCCTATTTACAGTAACTAGGTGTGTGAGCTCCCTCTTGTTTGTAGGCATGTTTTCAGGGATACATAGTGCAGGCAACTCTGTTCCAGCAACACTTTGTCCTCTATATGCCTTTTTAGGACACTGTCTTTCAAGATGCCCTGGTAGTTTACAAAACCAACAGTCATTGTTTCTTTTATTCAAGAAACCCCTTTTTTGTAACCTGGGGCTTCCCCCTTTCTGTGGTAGCAGTGAGGGTTTTAGCTGCCCTAAAGGCATGCTTTTTCTCTTCGGCGCTGCCCTGCCCACTCCATTCCCTTTTCAGAGCAGGCCTGCTCCTGGCATAGCGGTCCAGAGCTCAGCAGCCTGCTGCACTGTTTTGGGGTCTCAGTCCTCTAACCAGGTTTTTAGCTGTGCTGGACAAGCCTGAAAGAACTGCTCCAAAAGTAGAACTTCCTCAATTTTCTCTACAGAGTTTGCTTCCACTCCCTCCCATGAATGTTTCAAAAACTGATGTTGCTTTGTGGTGAGTTCCTCGTAGCTCATATCAGGACTTCTTCAGACCTTAAGGAACTTGGCCCTGTATGCTTCAGGAGTTAACTCATACTTTTTAAGGAATGCATCTTTACATTTCCCTTGATCACTACTGTCCTGATTGTTCATTTGACATAACGCTGCATGACCATTCCCAGTAACTAGCGGGGATAGCTGGAAGCTCCCAGACTCCCTGCATATTTTTGCCTAAATACAGACATTTTCAAATGAATTCAAAAATTCATCCATATCCTTCCTCTCTTTAAATTCAGCTACTAACGTTGACTTTAACGTATACTCCAGTCCTGAAGTTGCAGGTTCACCCCTGCCATTTACCATCTCTGGCTCTGGTCATTGGAGTTTTAGCATCTGCAGTTCGAATTCCCTCAGGCACTCTCTTTCCTCTCTCTCTCTCTCAGCCTCTCTCTGAAGCTGGTTTTCTCTTTCCTTGGCCTCTCACTGCTTTTCTTTTTCCTGCATCTCCAACTCCATCTGGAACTTCCTCTGCTCAAACTCCCTCTGCTGCTGGACTTTGAAACTCCTCTGCTCAAATTCCAGCTCTATTTTCCTCAACTGTGTCTGTAGGCTGATCCCTTCTGGCTTCAGCATTGTGGTGACCTTCCCCTGCTGCTGTGGTTCTGGGCTCTCTCTGGTCTTGCTGGCCTTCTCCCTGAGACTGGATACTGCAATGTCCCTTAGCACCCCCATGCTCAAGGGACTGTCTGGTCCCTTCCAATCACTGGCTGTGACTTGAGGTCCTGGGCAGCCACTAGCTCATTGGCTGTCACAAGATCCTCCACAATGTGCTTTTTGGCTTACCCCTCACACTGGACTCTTCACTCCTGGCATAACTGCTTCAGGTATTTTGCAGTGCATTCGCTGTAAATGGAAAACATCTTCTTACATAACTACTGCTACACTAGCTTGCACCTGAGAAAAAAACAAATAGGTAGAGAACTTGATACTGTAACCAAATTACATGTATTTTTAAAATCTCTGCCTTGATTGTGTGTGGACTGTTTTCAGTTTAACAATCTGATACAGTGGACTTAGACTCAAGCCCAACTGTTATGCCTGTGGCTATTAATCTCTCGAATTGTAATGCAACTGAATCTATCAGATCCCAACGCTGTGCACTGGATCTTTCACCAACCCACTTATGAGGGTCAGATCACTGAGCTCAAAATGCCCACCTCTAGGTGCAATCTGTGACAGGGAGGGGGAAAACAGGGATGCCCTCCTCATGTCCTCCCAGAGTGTTCACTGGGTTTACAACAGAACATGGTTTATGATAGTTCAGAATTAACCTCTTTGAAGTCTGAGTTCTTACAGTAACAAACTGAAAGTAAATTTCACACAGTACTGCTAGAAGAATGTGTGCCTTTTTTATATTACCTCACACAGGCCTGTTTGGAAGGTATTTCCTGGTTAAAACATTCCCGGACCTCATAAAATGTGATCTGCTATCATAGTTCCTGAGATCAAAACATTCTGCTTCTGTAGTGCCTGTTTATAGCAGGTAAATGACTTTTGGCACATCTCTGTCAACAGAACCTGGGAATTAAAATCTCCCTTGCTGGCAAGCAGGTGGCTTTAGAGTCAAAGGTTGCCCCTTTAAAATAAAAAAAATCTGGGCTTTTCCTATGCCTGGAATTAATAATGTCATGGGCATACACAGAAATCACATAATACAATATGTAACGTTTATTTATTTATTTAAAAGTTTTACCAGGAATGCATGTTGAGTGGAGTACTGCTTGATTCCAGATGCATCCTGGGGGAAGGGGAAGGTGGGTACATATATAATAATACAACAAAGTGAAAGTACATACAGATAAACGTACAGTCAGATCAGTGCAATACAGAACAATATGTTTACCCCATGAAACAGGGTGAATTCAAACAGTACATTTAGCCTATGACCAAGGTGAATTCATTTCAGTCAGGTCCCAGCAACACATTTCTTCTAGTGACCAGTGGGGAAAAGGAGTAATGCCTACAGTGGAGACTGGTTTAGGTACATGTACAGTTAGGAGAGAAATGAGCTTTGAGCAGTGTATTTAGGTGCTGTGAGGAGGGGGCATGTCAAATGGCCACTGGAAGGAGTTCCATAGTTTTGGCATCCGATATTTAAAGGCTGCTTGGCCTGCAGCAGATGACTTGTGTGGAATGGTCAGTTGGCGGGAGTCATGATACCTGAGTGTGTAGGCTGTGGGGATGGGAGTAGTCAGGCCTGGTGCAATGTATGGGGGCAGGGACTGGTCCCGGAACTTGGAGGCCATCTTAGCACAATGTAAGTGTCTCTTGAAGGGATGGAAGACCAAGCGACTGGTAGAGGTGGCAGTGGTGGGTGGACATTCAAGGGCAAAACAACAGAAAGAGTGGAACGGAGGGTCCAGCAAGGGTGGGCTTGGAAGCGACACTATAGACCATGTTGCTATAGTCAATGATAGGAAGAATCATTTTTTGCACAATTGCCTGAGATGGCAGCGTAATACTGTCATGGTTATGATACAGAACACACAGTCTGGGGTGTAGCTTTTTGTGAATGGCATCAATATGTGCAGAAAAGTCGAGGTGCTGGTCAAGCCAGACCCCAAGACATATAAAGGAGGTACAGACCTCCATTGGGTTCCTGTCCAGAGTGTGAAAAGTGGGTGTGGAGGTGAGCCAAGAGAATCTCTATCTGGTGCCAAAGGTCATGGAGACAGTCTTCTTGGCATTGAGAAATTGTTGGTTTGAATGGAACCAGAGCTAGATGTTCCTGAAGTCCTGCTGAAGTCTGGACTCCATCTCAATGGTGGAAGGGCTTGATGTATACAGGTCTGTGTTGTCCGTATACATGTGAATGGATGTGTGTGGGCAGGCAGAGGGTAGGTCATTTAAGAAGCTGGAGAACAAAAGCAGGCCGAGGACTGAGCCTTGAGGTTCATCTGTGGAGACCTGGAAGGGAGCGGAGGTTGTATTACCAATTTTGACAGATTGGGACCTACCTACAAGGTAGGAGCAGAACCAACTGGTGGCCTCGCTGGAGAGCCCAGCCTGAGTGAGCTTGGACAGGAGGAGTGGGTGAGATACGGTGTCAAATGCCTTAGCCAAATCAATAAACATGGCAGAGGTGATGAGACCTGAGTCCATTTAGGTAAGGATAGAATTTGTAAGCCTCAGGAGGGAAGTTGTGGTGGAGTGTGATGTTCTAAAACCAGAATGGAAAGGTGAGAAAAATGAACAGGAGTCAAGAAAGGAGGAGACCTGGGACAGAAGAAGATGTTCTTGGAGTTTGACAAGAATGGGGAGGAGAGAAATCAGGTGATAGTTGCTTGGGAGGAAGGGTCACCTCCTTTTGGGAGGGGGATTACGGTGGTGTGCTTCCAATCTGATGGGACCGAAGCAAGCATGAAGGAGATGTTTAAGAGAGAGGCCAGAGGAGTGACAATGGCAGGTGCCGACAGGTAGAACATTTATGCATCAAGTCCGGAGGGGCACTTTTCCTTGGAGGGATTTAGGGCAAGCACGCCTTTGAGTAATTCAGGGACAGTAACCTGTCTGAAGCAGAAAGTGGCATTAGCAGTAGGGACTTGGACATGGGGAGGTGGTAGCGGTTGACAGAGAGGGTGGAAAGGTGACCAGGAGAGCTGAGGTGCATTTGGTAAAGAAGGAGTTGAATTCTGAGGCTACTGCAAGAGGTTTGGAGGTAGCGGTGCCACCAAAGCTAATGGCAGGGGTGGGAGGTTGGAAAGGGGCCGAGAAAAGCGACCTCACCACTTTCCAGAATTTTGCCGGGTGGTTTATAATAGGGTGGAAAGAGTTTTTGAAATAACTTGCTTAGGTCTGGCATATTTGTTTTGTACATGCATTACGGAGTGAGCGGTACTTCAGGTGGTATACAGGGGAGACTGTGATTTTAAAGGATTTCCATGCCAGGTCCCTGGTTCTGAGATTAGCCAATATGTCAGCAGAGATCCAGGGCAGGTGTGCTCCCCTCAACCGAGCCCTTCTGATTGGGCATGTCTGTTCCAGATTGCAAATAACTTGTCAGTGAAGTATTCTAAGGAGGTGTTGATAGAGGTAGCACTGGGGATAAAGGACCAGTTGGTAGTTGCCAAGTCATTGTGCAAGGATGCAATATCCAGAGGCTTATAGGATCTGGACAGGAGGGTTTTGGGGGGTGGGGTCTTTGGTCAAAATATTTTTCTCACCAAGAAGATCATATGGTGGTCACTCAGGGAGTCAGGTAATAAGCCAGCTGCGAGTGTCCGGTGTGGGTGAGAGGTAAGGGCCCAGTCCAGATGAGTATGGTTTTGAGATTTAATGTTCAAGCACGTAGGTTCGGTTATCAGCTGAGTGAGGTTTAGCGCAGCCATTTGGTTCTGAACATTCCTGCTAGTACTAGAGAGCCAGTTTATGTTAAAGTCTCCAAGGATGTGGAGTTTGCCCCCCATGGCATGCAATGTGAGGGCATGAAGGTGGTCCACAACAGCAGGTGGGGCGGAGGCAGGGGAGCAATAGGAGCCAGCAATATAGATGGGCCTTGAGTGGGGGAGAGAAAGTTTGATTATCATGGCATTGATGGATTGCGTGGTTAGTGACAGCATGATGGGGATAAACTGAAGGGAAGATTTAATGTACATGGCTATTCCACTTCCCTTTTTGTTAACAGTTCGATCCCAACAAATTGCAGTATACCCAGGTATTGAGGTTTCTTCATCAAGGTTGTGGGGTTTTAGCCCAGTTTCAGAGATAACCATGATGTCAGGGTGTAGTGATATGACTGTTGGTTGGAGTAGGGTAATTTTGGACAGAAGGCTACAGATATTTAGATGAGCTAGTAGTCGCTCAGTAGGGAGATTTGTGGAGGGAGTTGAGCCTGGTGGAGGATTCCGGATTGGGCCGAGGGTTGGAGTAGGACCGGGATTAGATTCTATATCAGCAGCTAGTAGGAGCAGCAGTGTGAGCCATATTTTAGCTTTTGCTAGATATGACAGGAGCTTCCTGTGGTCAACAGGCAATGTGGATGTCCTTGAGTAGGAGTGCTGGATATTTATTTTTAGAGCAAGCAACCCTGTACGGAATGAGAGTGGAAGAAGGGAGGGTCCAACCACACAAATGAGGAGGAAAGTCCCAGGTGGCATACATTCTGTGGAAGCGGTGGAGATGGCCGAGCAAGTGGCTGGGTTACTTAAGAGTGGGCAGTAGGACTTCATGCAAGGTATAGTGAGGGTGGGAGAGCAACTAGAGGCACTAGGGTAGCAGCTATTAACATGCTTAGTGGAACCATGCTAATATATGCTGCAAATAATGGTTGGCAGTGAGCTAGCTCGCTACACAGGGTAACTGAATACAGTGTAACAGACTGGAATACAATAGGCCCACTCCCCATAGGTAATTAAAGTATAATGCTTTATTCTCAATACAAGTAAAAACGTTATACATTAAGTCAAAATAAGCACCGTCTTATATTCCCACATTTAGGATACTTTCCTTCTTTCAGGATATGCACAGTTTATTCTAGAAAATAAATAATACATTCCTTATTTACTTAGATCACATACAGATATTATGTTAATTATAAATCCATTTTATTATTCCATAACTAAAGTTGATGAATTCATACTCACATGTATTTAATATGTTTTAATCTGTACTGCACATATTTCCAGCAGTGAGCTTTAAATTATAAACTTCCAGGCAATCTAAAAAGTAAACATTATAAATTGTGAGTAACTAACTGTTATACAGTATAGGGTACATAGAAGACTTACAAGGCAGCAAATAGCTAATTGTGTTGTCTGTATATCCATGGCACTCCCACTTCCTCATCATAGGGTTATGTACGCCTGATAGGCTGCTGATGCATATGTGACCTAGGGTCAAATTACAAACCCTCCTCCAAGCCCCTTCTGTAGCCTTCTCCTATTCAGTTTAACCTGTGCATCTGATCCAGGCTGTAGCACTATCCCAAGCTCCAGTGCAACAATGAACACAAGGTAATTGCTTAGAAATCAACTATATGGCACAGACATTATGGAGTAATATTTAGAAGACAAAACTAATATTAGTGAATGTGTTTAAAAAAAAAAAAAGAAAGAAAACTAAGGGAAAGGTAGTATAGCAGAGTTAGAGAACAGATGTTTTTTCTAGAATGTTATATTACCAGGCCTTGCATCACTAGCGTCACATTTTCATTTAAAAAAGAGATGCTTAACACAGAAATTGCTAGTTCATCCCAGAAAGCTTGAGCCAGTCGCATTTTAAAAGAACCGATAGTTGGACCCCTCCTTGATGGGCAAGGATATCTGGCTCTTACCTCTATGCAGTCCCTGATTAAGTGTCTGCATACGAGGGAGGCACAGCATACAAAATTATGAAAAGATGAGATCTCCCCTGGAAAAGTAGACTGGGAGAATTCAGCCCACCACCTCCCTTATGTAGCAAGGTGATGGTGCATAGTGCCTCTCCAAACAAATTGCCTACATGAGCTTAATTGAAATGGAATCTCGTCTACACTCCCCCCGATCCGTTTGTATGGTGCAGACTCTCGCTCTTAATTCTGTACAGTTTCACTTGAAATCTGACCTGCTATCAGCAAAACGTGGTCTCTGACTGCAGAGACCATGAGGCAGACAAAGGGGAGATGAACAAACATGGAGTAGGGTCTGGTTTCTCTCTCCTCACTCTATCTCAGCCATCCTTCTCCTTCTTGATGCCGTGCATACCCCATAATGCCCCCGTGCATGCAAAGGTAGGAATAATTATACTGCACATGCACAATGCCCTCGGCACTATACTACTGAGGGCAGATGCATACCCGTGCATCTTAGCGATGCCCTCAGCACCGTACTGCTGAGGGGCAGATGGAGCAGATGTGCTAGAGATACTCGCACATGTGCGGGAGCAGTTGCGACCCAGTGTGAGTGCTGTGAATATTAATAAATCAGAGGGGCATCAGCTGTTTTCTCTGAGCCTCTAGAAAGAAAAGGGGCTATAAATAAGGGAACAACCACTCATTCTTGTACTGTATAAGCAGCAACACAAAACCAATGAGCACATTAAAGGGCAAGCAGCTAAACAACAGCTGCAAAACCTATATGAGGATCAAGAGTGATCTCATTGCCTGAGGGTGGAGCCCAAGCCAATGCAGGTCCCACATGTCTAGGATGAAGAACAGCTATATCGCTATATGTATGTATATATATATATATATATATATCTGTAAGACAAAGAACCTCTGTGCGCAAACACTGAGGCAGTGGTTACCCCAAAGGGCATTTGGCTGGGAAGCCACATTTCAAGGAAATACAAAATCACACATGCCCACACTAAATATATATATATATATATATATATATATATATATACACACATACAGTATACATATATATATATATATATATATATATATCTTAAATGAGCTATTTAAAACAAAATAAGGGCTATTCAACACTAACAATCCCTTCAATTGCTGTCTTGCAGATGTCAGCAGTAAGGGAATGCTCATCAAGTGAGGCGCCTCTAATGCCCCAACAGAAGGGCCTATTGTTCCCCGATTGCAAACTGGACAACCATGACAATCCAATGGATGCCCATCAATCCAGCAAGATGGGCACTAGTAACCTCTGGCACACTGACCCAGTGATGGTGGTACTCCAAAAGGCCACAGCAGCCATGATGGAAAACCAACAAAATGTCATGCTCCTATTACTAAAGCGAATATCCAGTTTCACTAATCCAAAGCCACTCCCAAGGACAACATCTACAGCAGCTCCCCCAATTCCTACAGGGAGACCCAAAACCAATCAACCAAGGGGCTTATCCCCCACAAGAGAGACAGGGGAAAGCAATGACAACTCCATGGAGGGGCTTGATGAGGATGAGGATGCTCATTCTCATCATTACAACAGACAAGACTCAGAGCATGACTCAGATACAGAGGGGCTACAGTACCAGGAATCCTGACCCCTGAAGCCCCATTAATTGCTTCAAGGCTATTCCTATCAGAGAACATAACAGACTTAGTTCTGTCAATACGCAACACCTTGGGGTTCAAACCACCACCACCACCACCAGACAGTGAACTGGACCCAATGCTTCGGCCACCACTCAAGATCGAGCACTTCTTCCCAGTATGTCCCACAATACATTATCACGAAAGATTAGGAGGCATCAGACTCTGCAAGATTGTGGGAAAGTGGTCTCTGGACAGGCTATACCCCTTGCAGGAGGATAGTCTGAGGACATGGTGCACAGCACCAAAGACTGACCCAAAGATAGTGGAGCTCAACAGGAGGACGGTCCTTCCAGCAGAGGGTACAGCTGCCCTGAAGGATCCAGTAGACAAAAGAGTAGAAGATATGTTAGAGAAAATGCAGAGAATGACCGGTCAATTGGTCAGAACAGCCACAACTGCAATACACGCAGCAAGAGCCCAGATTGGCTGGACAAAATTACCAAGGTCCTCTCAGCCAAGTCACAGGAAGCTCTATTGCTAGAACAGGTTCATGTTTCCAGTGTCTCTCTGCTACCTGTATGTTATAATGTTTGCACAGTTTCCAGTGGATCAATCTTGCTACATTATTGTGTCTTTCGGTATACAGGCCTTCTGTCATGAGTTCTCACCAGTGTGGATTTGCTGTTTTGCCAGTTAACTCTTCTGTGCAAAGCTTTTGTCACATGTGTCACATTTATATGGTTTCTCACAGGGTTAATGTCTCCAAATGTTTAGGGATTTCTAATACCATGGCAAGAATGGACCCCATTCTTTATCCAGGGCATATTCAAAACTCAAGAAATTAGTACTGTATTAATCTTTGATGTTTGCTGAGACCGCTCTTCTCAGCACACGCAACGTCCCCAATATAGCTTTCTTTTGAAGTTCATAAGGTGTCACAAGTATAGGTAGCATATTTAAATGTGCCTGAAAGTTCTTTTTGATTAGTCCCATTGCTCCAAGCACTAGTGGAACAATCTGTGTGTCCTTATTCCACATCTCTTTTCTTGTATTACAATATCAGGTTTTCTTGATTCCACTTTCTTGGCTGTAGGTATTGGGTGATCCCATGTGATCATTACTTCTTCATTCTCTGTCATTCTTTGTGGTTCATATTTCCAGTGTCTCTCTGCTACCTGTATGTTATAGTGTTTGCACAGTTTCCAGTGGATCAATCTTGCTATATTGTTGTGTCTTTCAGTATACAGGCCTTCTGCCATGAGTACTTCACATCCAGCCACAAGATGTGCAACTGTTTCTAATTCTGTACTACAGAACCTGCACTTGTCTGTTTCTCCTGTTTTTTCTATGGATTTTGTGAACCATCTTGTGCGTAGCCCACTATCTTGGGCTGCCATTATTAGTCTCTCATCTCATGGCCTAAATTCACCTCTTCTTAACCACTCATGGGTCAGGGCTTGATCGACCCGTGGCTGCTCCAGTAGCTCCCTATATTTTCCACTATAATTATGGGCTTTCCAATTGTTTTTTTCTTTTCTGTTGGTCTTTATCCTTATACTCCTTTTTCTGATTCTTTGCATTTTCTGTTGCTGACAATTCCTTATCTACTTGTGGATTGAGATCAATCTCTGCTACCCTTCTGAAGGCTTCTCCTAATTTGATGAGTGAAGATATTTTAGGCTTATTTTCTTCATGATGCAAGACCTTGACTATATTTGGGTCCAAGGATGTCAGTAATTATGTATGTAGCCCCACTATTGTGGATCTATATGTGTAGTCAATCTCAATGAGGCCCATGCCTCCCTCTGCCCTTGGGATGCATAATCTTGGCATGCACTGATTTTTGTATATTAATTGGTGAGCATGAAACATTTTTCTTGCTTTTATATCTAGCTGTTTCAGCACTTTCTGTGCCCAGTCTATCACACCAAAGCTGTATGATATCACTGGAAGGGCGAGTTGGCTTATAGCTGGAACTTTATTTCATGTTGTCAAAGCAGTTTTCAGAATTAGCTTTAACCTTCTAAAATATTCCTTGCTTACTTTTACTCTTATTTGTTCATGTTGTGCTGTTGCTGCTTCATCTATTCCCAGGTATTTATACACTCCCTCTTGCTAAAGTTCTTTCATGTCACAAACCTCCGCCAGATTCATGTTTTCTTTACGAGTTAACTTTCCTGCTACAAATGTTGCTTTGGCACATTTGTCTAGGCCAAACGTCATCCGTATGCATCAGAAAAGGTCTTAACAATTTGTAGTTGTTCTTTCAAATGTCTG
The DNA here is from genome assembly GCA_016271365.2 of Neoceratodus forsteri. Lineage (NCBI taxonomy): Eukaryota > Metazoa > Chordata > Ceratodontiformes > Ceratodontidae > Neoceratodus > Neoceratodus forsteri. The sequence goes on from CM057454.1 coordinate 1,159,167,614, forward strand.
TCAGATGAACTATAAAGTTTTAGGTCATCTACAAATAGAAGGTGAGATGTTAGCTGTTGATTGTTTTTGTTTCTGGGGTTCAAGCTGTATCCATAGCCTAGGTTGTTGATTAGGCTACTCAAGGGATTGAGGGCAAGGTAAAACAGAAGTGGTGACAAGGAGTCACCTTGAAATATCCCTCGTTGGATACTTATATTTGGGATGGTGATTTGACCTTTCTCATGATTTAATTGCAGGGTGGTTTGCCACTTTGTCATTGTTGTTGTGATGAAGTTTATCAGTGTGGGATGTATCCTGTAGATCCACAAACACTCAGTGATCCAGAAGTGTGGGATACTGTCAAATGCTTTTTTGTAGTCGATCCATGCTACATTAAGATTTCGGCATTTTTTGCAGCTCTCCATAATGGCTTTGTTCAACAGGAGATGATCCTTTGTGCCATATGATTTTCTTTTATTACCTTTTTGTTCCATTGCCTTGAGTTTATTGCAGTCTAAATGACTATAGACTCAATCTGCATTGATTCCAATATATAGTTTATATGTTGTTGGCAAACAGGTTATTGGGCAATAGTTCTTGGGGAGACTGGTAGGTTCAGATTTAATAAGAAGTGTGGTATTCCCTGTCGTCATACCTCTCAACCTTTTTCCCCCAAATGTGGAACACTGCCTGGCAAAATGTGGAACACTTAATCAAATGTTTACCTAAGAAGCTCAAAATACTGTTAACGTGTTGCATTTTTGTTCAGAAAGTCTGTTATTAATTGAATAATATATTTTTTGCATCATTTACTATGGATTTTTGCTATGAAATGTTGACACTGAATGTGGAACAAGCCCTTACAATGTGGAACAGGGAGCTTTTGTAAAGTAAAATGAGAAACGTTCCTCATAATGTCGCACAGTTGAGAGGTATGCCTGTCGTTAACCAGATGGGTGTCAAATCAGGATGTGCGTATAAATAGTTTTTTGAGGTAGCTAAATCTTGGTGCAAAGATATTAGTACTTTTAGCCAGAAGTTGGGTACTGCATCTGGACCTGGGGTTTTCCAGTTGGAGGCCTTCCTTATCTTCACTTCTATCTCCTTGGCTGTTACGTCAGGCCATTCCTTATCTCTAGTAGTACCATTTTTAATGCTGTCTTTTATTTCCTGTATCCACGTTGCATCCCTATTATGTTCAACTGGGTCTTCATAAATACTTCTCCAGAATTCCTCAATTTCTTTCTTTACTGGTGGTGTTTTTATGTTGGCGGTTTTCTTTCCCAGCTCCCTTTAGAATTTCTTCGGGTCTTCTCTAAACCATCTATTCTGCATTTTTTCATTGTTCCTTTCTACCTATCTCCTGAGCTTCTCGGCTTGAGCAGAGATCTTAAGCTTGTTATTTGAGATGGTAAAATTTAGGTCCTGGTCTGTTTTAATACAGCATTTTTTCTTTGATTTCATCCACTTTCCTGATGACTTTCATTGATCTATTACCCTTTCTAAACTCCTCCAGCAGTGATACTTCTGATCTTAGCTCCATAATTGTCCCTTCTATCTGTTTTTTCCATGGTGGTATGCTGAATTTCCCTCTCTTTTTGTTCTTCATTCCTTGCTTTTTTGGCACTGCTCTATTTGTTATTAGTTTTGCTGCACAATAATGTATTCTGTTTATTTCAGTGAGATCAAATGGATCCCTCTGGATGGTTCCAATAACTCTGCTTATCTGTTTTATATGTTTCCTAACTGTGTATGTCAGGCGTAATTTTTGCAGTCTTTCTCTTTGATGCATTTTTATATATTTGTCCACATCAATTAGGTCCAGCAAGTCTTCTCTCATGTTTTCTTCCTCTTGGTTAAGGGTTGCTCCTATAATTGGCATTTCCTGCTCTTCCGCTCTCTGTATGAATTGAACTTGAACTTCAGCTGTTTTGTTCAGATATGGCGCCTGATGTGCACTTTGCTGAGTGTCTTTAGGAGGTATGTCATATTTCGTTTCATGTACCAATATTGGCTGAGCAGTTGTCTGCTGTAACGGCTTACCAGATGATATTGGTGGAGGCTGAGTCTCTACCTCAAATCCTTCTTTCTTTAACTGTTCAATGACTTCTATTTTGATGTGTTGTCTTTCTAGATCACTAAACGGTGCACTTTTCATTACATTCCACTTTTGTGTGGTTATTCTTTTCTTTGTGATGTTTGCCATATCTGGGTGTCTCTGTCTATATGTCTGTTCAAATATATCTGCAAATTTTGTTGCTGTGTTGGTAAGAGCTGCCTTCTTTTTGGCATAAATACTACACCATATCAGATCCCTTTTCTTTGCTGCATCCCATGTATCTGATCTTCCTGCTATGAAAGCCTCTGGTACCTCTTCCTTCTCTTTTGCTACCTCTTCATCTGCTTCCTTCTGTAGTCTGCCCAAGTTAATCTCATCTATGTACTTTTTTGTTTTTGTTTGTCCTATTAGGGATCTAAAGTTTGCATCTGTCACACTGTTCAGTTTGTCTGTGGCAACTATCTCTGTCTGCTGCAGTTTGCTCCAAAGTCTGATGGTATATCCTCTTACTGGAAATTCAGGGTGCGTCGCATAATAATAACAATACATAATTTCTAGTTTGTCCTCGTAAGTCCTCTTAACTGTTTGCAGTCCTCTGGGCTGGCCTATCAGTCTTATTACTGTTTGTGGCTTGCTGGCTTCTGCTGCCATTGTTGGACACTGTGGCAGGGGTATTACTATTACTCAAGGATGCGGAACTATCCCATTGTCCAACCCTTGCCCTAGTGCCTAGGCTAGGGTTGGGCACTTTTTTTTGCTGGGATCTGTGTGCTCAGCATTTAGTTTCATTTTTCTCTCTTTTCATACTATATATTGTCTATACAGTAGTGTCGCCTTGGTGAGATTCTGTTAAAACAGGGCCCACCACGTGAAGGTACTCACCAAGACTTGAGCATGAAATAACTGCGGCTTGTCACTAGTGCCAAAGATTGCTCCACCGATTCATCAGGATTTGTTGATGCGTTACCAGGTAATGCTTCTGTATCAAACTCTTGTCACATGTGGCACATTTATATGGTCTCTCACAGGGTTAGTGTCTCCAAATGTTTAGGGATTTCTAATACCGTGGCAAGAATGGACCCCATTCTTTAGCCAGAGCATATTCAAAACTCAAGAAATTAGTACTGTATTAGTCTTTGATGTTTGCTGAGAGCGCTCTTCTCAGCAAATGTAACATCAGCAAGATGGCTTCCTTTCAAAGTTCATAAGGTGTCACAAGCATTGGTAGCATATATAAGTGTGCCTGAAAGTTCTTCTTGATTAGTCCAGTTGCTCCAAGCACTATTGGAACTCACCAGGTCTCACCAGTGTGGATTTGCTGATGTTTCACCAGATATCTCTTCTGTGCAAAGCTTTTGCCACATGTGTCACATTTATATTGTTTCTTGCCAGTGTGGATTTGCTGATGTTTTACAAGGCTACACTTATATGTAAAACTCTTCTCACATGTGGCACATTTATGTAGTTTCTCACCAGTGTGGCTTTGCTGGTGTGTTATCAGAATACTCTTACGTGTAAAATGTTTGTCACATTTGTCACATTTATGTGGTTTCTCACCAGTGTGAGTCTGCTGATGTGTTACCAGATGACTCTTCTGTGAAAAACTCTTGTAACATGTGGCACATTTATATGGTTTCTCACCAGTGTGGATTTGCTGATGTTTTGACAGATAACTCTTCTGTGCAAAGCTTTTCTCACATGTGTCACATTTATATGGTTTCTCACCAGTGTGGCTTTGCTGGTGTGTTATCAGAATACTCTTACTTATAAAACTTGAGTCACATGTCAGTGGTTTCTCACCAGCGTGAGTCTGCTGATGTGTTACCAGATTACCCTTCCATGTGAAACTCTTGTCACATGTGTCACATTTATATGGTTTCTCACCAGTGTGGATTAGCTGATGTGTTATCAGAATACTCCTACTTACAAAACTCTTGTCACATGTGGCACATTTATATGGTTTCTCACCAGTGTGGATGTACTGATGTTTTGCCAGACAACTCTTCCATGCAAAGCTTTTGTCACATGTGTCACATTTATATGGTTTCTTACCAGTGTGGATCTGCTGGTGTGTTACCAGATTACCCCTATGTGTAAAACTCTTGTCACATGTGGCACATTTATATGGTTTCTCACCAGTGTGGATTTGCTGATGTCTTATCAGAATACTCTTCCTTGTAAAACTCTTGTCACATGTGGCACATTTATATGGTTTCTCACCAGTGTGGATTTGCTGATGTGTTCTCAGAATACTCCTACTTACAAAACTCTTGTCACATGTGGCACATTTATATGGGTTCTCACCAGTGTGGATGTACTGATGTGTTGCCAGACAACTCTTCCATGCAAAGCTTTTGTCACATGTGTCACATTTATATGGTTTCTTACCAGTGTGGATCTGCTGGTGTTTTACCAGATTACCCCTCTGTGTAAAACTCTTGCCACATGTGGCACATTTATATGGTTTCTCACCAGTGTGGATTTGCTGATGTCTTATCAGAATACACTTCCTTGTAAAACTCTTGTCACATGTAACACATTTATATAGGTTCTCACCAGTGTGGATGTGCTGATGTTTTGCCAGATAACTCTTCCATGCAAAGCTTTTGTCACACGTGTCACATTTATATGGTTTCTTACCAGTGTGGATCTGCTGGTGTAGTACCAGAGTACCCCTCTGTGTAAAACTCTTGCCACATGTGGCACATTTATATGGTTTCTCACCAGTGTGGATTTGCTGATGTCTTACCAGAATACTCTTACTTGTAAAACTCTTGTCACATGTAACACATTTATATGGGTTCTCACCAGTGTGGATTTGCTGATGTGTTGCCAGATAACTCTTCTGTGCAAAGCTTTTGTCACATGTGTCACATTTATATGGTTTCTTGCCAGTGTGGATTTGCTCATGATATACGAGTTGACTGTGAAACGTAAAATTACTGTCATATTTATATGGGCTTGCTCTAGCATGACTTCTGTGATGGATTACCAAACTACTCTTGAATGTAAACCTTTTGTCACATGCAGCACATTTGTATAATCTCTCTCCAGTGTGGATTTGCTGATGTGTTAACAAAATACTTTTTTGTGTAAAACTCTTCTCACAGGTGGCACAGTTATATGTCCTCTTTTCTTTATGAATCTGCTGTTGTTCAGACATGAGGACATGGAACGTGTTCTTATACTGAGGACAGGGATGTTGTTTATCTGCTGTGTTGCACATTTCATGTATCTTGTGAGATAATTCCTGGCTAGGACTCTCATTGCTCTCAACTCTCCTGTTGACTAAAGACAAATATTTACTGTATTTACTTATGGTGAGGTAAAACATCTTAGGTTTTTGTTTCAGACTCTTCCTAGTGGTAATTTTGACTCTGCTGACACATAATATCAGGCATGTTAGTTTTTTCAAATATTACTTGTTTCCACAAAATTGCAACTTGCAGGTGTTTACCACTGGCCAATGTCAACACAAGAAAGATGTTGATCTAAACAGGTATTACTGCTAGAATATGGAATGTTGTTAGAGACATGGCTGACTGCTTCAATCTGTTATTCTTACACTCTTATAAAAAAATTGGATTCAATTATCTTTTCTCTGGAACACCACCATTTCTTTTTTAATTGCATTACTTTAATAATACACTCTGCTTATTTTTTTATTCCATAAGACTATGTAAAAGGAGAAATATGGTAAAAAAAAAGAGTCACATCTAAAAGAGTAATTAACTTTTAGCTAAGACACCATAACAAGAGAAAGAACAGGAAAGAATACTGCAGATGGATGTAAGTGGAATGAACAGATTTTCTTAAGATCCATAAGGAGAAAAGAAACATTAAGTACAGCAAACAGCAAGGCAATGAATATGGAGTATGCTTTCAAGAGAATTTTATTTATTTCAAATGTTTCACCAGAAAAGACATACTAAGCTGATAACAGCTGGTTTCCAGATGCATCCAAGGGGTAGGAAAAACCATCAGAACAATAAATGATGCAGTACATAGAAAATAATCATAACATTATAAGTAATACAATATGACAGAATTAAGCATTCATAGTGTGCAATGTATACAGACGTACCCTGCCATTATCAGGCGAAAGGGAAGAGGGAACTGAGAAGTGGACCAAGGACAAGTATCAGTGGCAGCTGCAGGAGAGAGAGAGATGAAGTCATGGAGTAGAGAGGAGAGAGTGTATTTGGAAGAGAAGGAGTGAAGGGATGGGGAGCAAGTTCCAGAGTTTAGGGAAGCAGTAGGAAAAAGCAACCTGGCTAGTGAGGGATCACCTAGAAGGCAAATAAGTGATAGCTAGGGCTGCATAGGGAGTATGAGGAGGGAAGAAGAGTTAAGTAAGGTAAGAAGAGAGGGAGGCCAGCTAGAATTTTGAGATAAAGGAGCTACTGTCAGCTTCCAGCTTCAAGGTAGGGAAGGGAGAGAGAGAGAGCAGTTTAAGAAGCAGTGGTGAGTGTGAGGTGAACCGTCTACACAAAATGACAGAGAGAAACAGGTGGTCCAGTCTAGCTAGGCTGTTCTTTGGTGAAACACTGCAGACAATCTCACCATAGTTGAAAGTAGGGAGAATAATTTCTGAACAATAGCTTGGGGAGCAGGGATGAGGATGCAGCCTTTGTTCCTGTATAATGGACCAACTTAAGATGGAGATTTTTGTGAATGGCCTCCACATGCACTGAAAAGTCAAGGTGCCAGTCTTCATGGTACTTAAATAAGGGGATGTCATCAACATGAGACTCCATTTAATGAATGGAAGGAAGGGAAGTGAGCCTGGAGAGCTTCTGCTTAGTGCCAAATGTCTTAGAACCCATTTTCCTTGCATTTAAGGATAGATGATTCAACCAGAACCAATGTTGAATGTTGCTAAAGTCTGGTCATCAGCTCAGCGGGGCATGAACAAGGGGCAAATTGGACTGAGTTATCTGTGCACATATGGATGGAGTCAGAAGAGCAAACAGAGTGGAGGTTATTGAGGAAGACAAAGAAGAGTAAAGGTCCGAGGACAGAACCTTGGTGAACACCAGTGCTGCTAGGAAGTGGCAGGATAAGGAGACGCCATTTCTAACAGATTGGGATCTGCCCTCAAGGTGGAACATAACCAGTTATTTATTTATTTACTGGCATATTCAGAATACACCTTTGAGCAGAGTTCATTTACTAAGGTTCCACATCAGACATACAGGTAGCGCACAGATACCATTCAATGAGGAACACGCAAGAAAGGAACATACAAGATCCAAGAACATTTACAATATCTGCAATATTCAGCAGATCAGTCAGACACAAGTTCCTAAGCTCAATAGTTGTACAACGTGCAGCAGCAGACAATGCATTGTCCAAAGTTAGGGCAGCTGCAGAGAAGCAACTTTCTCAACAGTATTACAGGCATGTCAAGTACCACTACCAGGGGAGATGCTGTTAGAATGACCAGTCTAGAGATTGCAATCATATATATTGATGAGCGAGGTGTTTTCTCAAGGACGAGTTAAACTGGTTTAGTTTGGGTATCTCCAGTAGTCAGATGGAGAGTTCATCTAGCCAGGTTTGCTCTCTGTTATGGAAAGCTCTCAGGGATTGACTGGTCCTGCACTGTGGGATGTACAATGTTTTTTTTGCAACACTCCTAGAAGTGTGATAGTTAAAGGAGGTATGTAGCAGGGATTGGCGGTAGGGGGATGAGCCTTAGTAGGGCTTTCTTCCAAATTAGGCAAGATTGACATTTTATTCTGTGGTCTAGTGTAAGCCAATATGTACTCAGATAGAGGTTGCGTGTGTGCGAATTTGTCCACATCAAGGATGAGGGAAGCAGGACTTGTTTAAGAGGGCCCAAATTCTGTTGAGGTTTATGTGTGTTGCAACTCCATAGATTACCAAACCATAACCCCAAGGAAGAGAGAGAACATTGGAGGCTATGTCAAGTTCTCTAGTCTCTGGTGTCATAAACCTCTTGTGTCTATAAAGAACCCTCATTTTTTTTTGTTTCCTGTACTGACAACATGGTCAATATGCCTGGTGTATGTTAGTGTGCTATCAAGGTGTATGTCAGTGTGCAATCAAGGTGTATGTCAGTGTGCTATCAAGGTGTATATGAATATATTTGAAGGGATTTACTTGTTCTAATGCCGCACCATTTTGGCTATGGATGGGAAGGGGTAGAAGTTTATTCTTCCTCTGTTGGCTGGCAAATATCATTATTAGTTTTTTGTGTGTGTGGTTTTGAAACAGCTTGTTTTATAAGAACCAGTGCTGAAGGGAGCAGAACTTGTGCTGCAGGGTATGGCTGGCAGCTTGCTTCTTAGTGATGCTGGTGAAAATAACTGCATCATCTGTGTAAAGCAGGATTTGGGCTCAGTCACAAGCATTCAAGTGGTCATTAATGTACAGGATAAACAGTAGTGAGCACAGTATTGATCCCTGGCAGACCCCCAGCAACACTGCTGTGGTATCAAACAAGACTCCACTGATTTTCACTTTTAGGGTGCAATCTGTTAGGTAGTTCCCAAACCACCCTACAGTTTCCTTAGATAGGCTAGTCCCCATGAGTTTTTCTTTTAGAAGTGTGTGGTTCACGAGATCGGATGCCTTAGTTAGGCCAATGAAGACTGACCCAACCATTTTGCCTTTGTCAAGTGATTTGTGTAGTGAATTGGTGAATTCAAGGAGAGCCGAGATGGTGTTGTAATGATATCTAAAGCCATGCTGATGTGGGCACAGTAGGCTGTAGCTATTGAAGTATTCCACCAGCTGGTCCATGACTACTCATTCTAATACCTTGGAGAGGGGGAGAATATGGAAATTGGACAGTAGTTTGTGTTGCACCTTTTATCACCTCCCTTGTGTACTGGAGTTATTATTGCAGATTTCTAGAGGGCAGGGAATTTGTATTAGTGGACAGAGAGGTTGTGCAGCTTGGTAATAGGGATTACCAGGCTGTCGAGTGCAGAGGGGAGGAGCTTCATGTCTATTGTGTTACTACCTACCCTGGTTTTGTTTAGTACCTGTTTTATATAATTAGCAGTTTCCAACTCTGTTATCTTCTAAAGTAAAACTTGTAGTGGTAGGAGTGTGTGGTCTTGGTAAGTAGAGTGTTAAGTGTGTGAAATGGCTGGGTGCTTAAAGAGGCATGCAGTTGGGTGGTGTCAGTAATGTTGGGGTAGGAGCTAAGGTCAGCGAAGGTGGTACTCATGATGTCTGCAATTTCTTTTGGGGTCAGAGATGTGGGAATTACCGTGTGTGAGCAGTTCACGTGCACAGTTGTTGGAGCACCCAAGGAGTTCCTTTAGGGATCTCAAAAACCCATTGCCATCCCCTAGAGCTTATTTTGTTTCTCTCTGTAGTAACTGGTTTTAGCCTACCTTACTAAGTGGGTGCATTTATTGCAGACTGCCTAGTATGCCTGTATATACATAGGGTTACCAGATGCTTTGACTCTAGCCCATGCATTGTCTCGGAGATGCATTAGTCCTAGCAGACCAGGGGTGAGCCATTCTGCTGTGCTCCCTTAGACCATATGCCTTTTGATGGTGGCATGTTTCTTTGTTGCCAGTGTGAATTCTGTTATAAGAATTTCCAGTGCCCTGTCAACATCATTAGTACAATCCATGTGGTTCCAGTCAACTTAAGCTAAGTTCTTCCTAAAGGCTTCTAAGTAATTGTCGTGCATTATCCTGCATGCAATGAGCTTTGGCAGCATCCTATTGGTCTTGGAGGTCCATTCAGCTAGGAATGGGGAGTGATCACTAAGTGTGCCAGGCAGAACCTGTGCTTTGGCAATCCTCTCTGGCTTGTTGCAGAGTCAGAGAGCCCTACACCACTAAGCTGATCAAGGAGGAGTGGGTGGACAAAAGAGTCAAAGGATTTGACCAAGTCAACAAATATGGCAGAGGTGATGAGGCTGATCCACGCCTGAGAGTATGCAATCTATAAGCTGCTGGAGGGAGCAGGAGGCAGAGAGGTGTTTACAGAAGCCAAACTGGAAGGGGGTGAAAAAAGAGGATGAATCAAGGAAGGTGAAGAGCTGAGATAGCATGGTGCATTCTGGAAGTTTAGCTAATGAGGGGAGTAGGGTGATAGGGCAGTAGTTGCCAGAGCTGGAGGAGGCACCTTCTTTAGGCAGGGGTACAACAGCAGCATGCTTCCAGGAGTCAGGGACAGAAGCAAGGGAAAAGGAAAGGTTGAGAAAGGAAGTGAAAGGGAGAGCAATGGCAGGGGCAGAGAGATGTAGGAGTTTGGGTTCAAGCCCATCAGGGCTACTGTCTTTGAAAGGGTTGAGAGTCAAGAGATAATGAGGCAAAAATTGACATGCAGAATAGCTACAGTATTTCAGCTCAGTATTCACAGTGGAAAGTGACAGGTCCATTTCCCTTGAGCAAAAATTGCTACCAAGGAATGAACTGGTGGGGTCTGGGAGAGATTGGTTACTAAAAACATTACTGAGGGTACAGTCCTGTTAGCACCTCATGTACTAAATTTGAACAAATCGTCAGAACCAGACAAGCTACACACAAGGCTGCTGAAAGAACTGGGCAGGCCACTGGTGGCACCTCTGGCAGATATTTTTACAGACTCAATACACAAGGGAAGAATCAGCAGATTGAAGGACTGCAAATGTGGTTACCCTGCCAAAAAATGGGGACAAGGAGTGCCCTGGCAACAATCAACCAGTAAGTTGAAAAACTGTTGTAGAAAGGCTAATGGGAACCATGAATGTGTTTTTTTTCATTAGATACTGGAGATATTTCATTTCTAATGCACCATTCTAGTGCTCAAGGGTCTTAACAAAATGCAGCTTAGGATTATATAAACGCAAAAACACATTATTCACATATGTCTAAAGTACCAAATAAACAATAACATTCATTATAGCATTAAAACACAGAAGAAATAATATACTGTAGATACATATCAAGTGACTGCAGAAACAGAACCACTGTTAGCAAAGCAAAGCAATCTTTATTTCTATAGCGCCTTTCTTAAAACCAAGTCGCTTCTCAAACAGCAGTAAAAACACATCAATTAATACAGATATATAACTATAAATTTATTAAAATCATCTGGTAAAGCTTTTTAAAAGAGGTAGGTCTAAAATGCTGACTTAAACCTCTCGACGGTCAGGCATTCTTTCAACCGATGAGGTAGACAGTTCCACTGGGTAGGGGCCGCAAACGAAAAGGCATATGCACTAGATGTCTTCAAGCATACCCTGGGAACCTCTAGCAATCCCTCATTAGTGGATCGGAGAGGACGAAGAGGCAGGTAGGGAATCAGGAGTTCTTGCAGGTAGTGAGATCCCAGTTCGTGTAGGGCTTTAAAGGTCAAAAGACTGACCTTAAAGGTGATCTGCCACTTAACAGGTAGCAAGTGCAGTCCGCACAGTACAGGTGTAATATGACTGGACCTAGAAGTCCCAGTCAAAAGCCTGGCCACCGCATTCTGCACTAGCTGCAAGCAGCAGTTATCAATCCCAGAAAGCCCAAGGTAGAGGGCTTTGCAGTACTCAAGATGGGAGGTGACCAAGGTGTGGACCAATGTTGGAAGGTCATCTGGAGGAACCAGGTGTTTCACTCAGGTGATGTTCTTCAGATGGTAAAGAGAGGATTTGACAATGGCAGACACCTGAAATTTCAAGGTCAAGCCGTCATCAAAAACAACACCATAGTTATGCACTCAGTCGGAGGTTATGCACCCAGCCATTGAGCCATATGCCAGACATGTGCCCAGCCCCAAAACTCACTCCAGGACAACCAGGATCCATGACCATCACCTTAGTCTTGTACGGGTTCAGTCACAGCCAGCTGGTGCTCATCCAGCCCTTGACCTCGGTGAGACAGTTATTAAATACAGAGGCCACATCCCTCTGTTCAGGTAGAAAGGACAGATACAGTAGAGTATCATCTGCATAGCAGTGAAAACTCAAACTGTATTGCCTAATGACATCTCCTAATGGCAGCATATGCACTGCGAACAACATGGGTGCCAATATGGAGCCCTGTGGGACACCACAGGACAGGGGAAGGGAGTCAGAAGACTAGATTCTAGTGACTGTCCTCTGAGAATTGCAAATTATATGGCTTAATGTTGTTAGATTTCTGAAATGGGGCCAGCATCAACATTTCCCGGAAGGTTGAGTTAGGAGCATGACGAACACATAATGATAGAATTATGTAGGACAAACGATTTTAAATAGACATTATCGGGATCAATATCAGTAAAAGTAGCCTCAGGTGTGTGTCCTTGAGGAGGCGCTGCTTTGCTAAAACCGGTCGGACCTTTTGTTTGTTTAAATCGCTTTGTCCTGCATGGCATTTCTGTATTGTAATGTTTAAAGTCATGCTCACAATACAGCATATTTTTCCAGGAAGTGTTGGTGCTGTGTCTTTTGCATTTCAGAGTTGGGCTTTTTAACACAGGCACAACTCAGGTTTGGAGCAGCCTTTTTGAGTTCCTTATGTTGCTAGATACCAGAAATCCAGATGGGATACTGTTATGGCTCTAGCAAAATAGGTCCCTGGCCAGCTTGCCAAGGAGCTGGAGCAGGTGGCTGCTGATGGTATTGAGGCATCCAAGGTGCAATTCCATGCTGCAGTGGACTCTAATAATGTGTCATCAAAAGTCATGGCTACATCTGTGGCACTTCACAGAATGGCTTGGCTCAGATGTACTAGCCTGTCACAGGATACCCAGACTAAGGCCATGGATTTTTCCTGTTGTGGGTAATTCTTGTTTGGGGAGCAGACAGAGAATTACATGAAGAAAATGGATGAGGTAGGACCACCTATAGGAGTGCATAGGCCAAGGAAAGGCAGGCCACCTCAAAGGCAGCTTCCAGAGGCAGGGGGCCAGGCCTTTTCATAGGCCTTTACCAAGCCCAGGCCTCCTCTTTGCCTATGCCCAGAGGGGTCTTTTGAGGAGAGGCAGATGGGGTACAACCAGGCCTGCTTCCACCCCTCAGCCCAAAGCCCCTGCCAAACAGGCACCCTGATGGGGTTGCCAGGGCTGATTCTCAGCTACCTGTAGGGGGAAGACTGGCTTACTTTGTCCAGGACTGGAAGTCTCTGACATCAGACAAGTGGGTCCTGGAAGTAGTAAGCCAGGGACTGGTTCTCAGCTTCAAAAAATTTCCAAAGATGAGAACCAGATCCTTTCCACCTGAAAACCCACCAGAGGTTCTTGTCTTAGAGGCAGAGGTCTCTTCCCTCCTGGCTCTCAGAGCTGTGGAAAGGGTTCCACCCCACACCAGGGCAAAGGCTTGTACTCCAGGTAGTTCCTTACCCCAAAAAAAGACAGGAGAATGGCAGCCCATCCTGGATCTCAGATATTTAAACAAGCACCTTTTAAAACCAAAATTCAAAATCGTGACTCTGGGAATTATTCTCTCCTCTAAGCCTAGGGACTGGCTAGTCCCTGGACCTCAAGGATGCCGATTTCCATATTCTCATATTAGAAGCCCTATCGAAAGTACCTCAGGGTTCAAGCTTGCCCTCAGGCCATTACCAATTCAGATCAATGCCCTTGGCCTCACATCTGCTCCAAGGGTATTCATTAAATGCCTGGCAGTAGCAGTTGCCCACTGAAGAAGGCAAAATTGCTATCTTCCTTACCTGGACTACTGCCCTATAGTAGGTCTGCCTCCAGACCAAGTCAAGTTACATCTACAGATAACTCAGCAACTGCTCACCTCTAGGTTTCTTCTGAATCTTTTTAAAGTCAGTTCTAGAGCCTGTCCAGCTCCTCATCTTCATAGGCACAGAGCTGAACACAGAGAAAGCCGAGCTTTCTCCTTTAGACAGGGCAAGGACCCTGGTCTCTGGCCTCCTCATTCACCCTACAGGTCTCTCAACGAGCAAGGCATTTTCTACAGCCCTGGGGCACATGGCTGCTTCTACAGTAGTAGTGCAGGGAGCAAGATTTCAGATGAGGGACATCCAGTTCCATTTGAGGGCTTTTTGGTCTCCAAGGAAAGACCTCTTAACCAAGTTGGATCCCAGTGATCAACCCTGATCCAGGCCCTTCTAGTGGTGGCAGGGATCAGAGCACCTGAGACAAGGGGGTTCCTTTGTATACCCAGTCTCACTCCTTAAGCCTTGCTAGATGCATACCTCTTGGGGGGGTGCTCACATGGGTGACCTACTATCCAGGGATTTGTGGCCCCAGGAATCTCTGCTCCACATCAATCTGTTGGAACTCAGAGCAGTTTTTCTAGCACTCCTGCTTTTTCTGAGTCTGTTCAGACATAGTTGTAATGGCCTGAACAGACACCACCACCACAATGTGTTACATCAACAAGCCAAGGGACACTCAGTCTACTTCTGTCTTGGTGCATTGAAGCAATGAAGTTGTGGTCTCTGGCTTACTCTCCTGAACAACCCCTTATGGCAGTTCACCTCCCAGGCAAGGACAATGTCCTGGCAGATGCTCAGCAGGATTTTAGGCCATCACGCATGGTCATTGGACTCCTGATCTGGAGGCGATATCTGCCAGATGGGGCACCCCACAGATAGATCTTTTTGCAGCCCCAGACAATCACCAACTTCCCCTTTTTTGCTGCAGGCCCCCAGTGTTGGGCTCAGTCTCTCCGGATGCCTTGGTTCTCAATTGGAAAGAGAAGTTTCTCTGTGCTTCGCCCCCTTCCCTCTCCTGTTCAAAGTGCTAGTCAAAATGAGATCTCAACCCTGCAAGATGATCCTGATTGCTCCAGATTGGGTCAGACAGCCCTGGTATCCACTCCTACTGTCCTTGGCAGTCCATCTTCCCTGTGTCTTCCCAGGAATCACAATTTGTTAACCTGTGTCAGGGAGATTTTGCACCAACCTCAAATCTCTCAATCTTCGAGGCCTGGCTTTTGAAGAGTTAGAGTTTGCTGATCTACACCTCCCAAGGTGTGATGGATATCCTGAAGGCTTCTAGGAAACCTTCCACCGAGGGCTACTTTATAATTCCGAATGGAAGAGGTTTTCCATATGGTGCTCTGGAAAACATATTTCCCAGAATCTGGTTGACTTACCCACAGTCCTGGATTATATGGTCCACTTAAATACTTTTGAGCTGAGACTCAGTCACCCTAAAAGTGCATCTGGCAGTTGTGTCTGCTTTTTAATCAACAGGTAAGCCTCTTCTTTTTCAGCTCATCTTGTATTCTCCAAGTTTTTGTGATTGCTTCACACCAACTCCTCTATTCAGGGAAGCCCTGCCTCTGCTCTTGATCTTTAATGTTCAGTATAGCTCAGCTTTATAGCTACTTCTTTGAGCCTTGTCTCAGTAGAGCTTTAAGTACTTGACTTGGAAAACTGTGGTTTGTTAGCATTACTTCTGCCAGACGATAAGGAATTACGAGCCTTGTCAGTGGAGCCTGATTTTATCTCCTTTCATAGAGATAAGGTGGTCCCCAGGACTAACAGGGAAGTTCTTGCCTAAGGTGGTTTCAGATTTCCACCTTTAATCAATCTGTATTTTCTTCCAGTGTACTTCATCATCATTCCTCCTCTGTGAGATGAGGGCGTTTAGATGCAAAAGAGCCCCTTAGTTACTACATAGAATCCAGATGCAAGGGTCACAGGTTTGACTCCTCCAACTGTTCCTCACTTATGGTGAGGTGGGTAAAGGAAACCTGCCACTAAAAGATCCATTGCCAGGTGGACTGTCCTTGTATCCAATTGTTAGAAAGCTGGGTGCAAGGTTCCTCCCCAGGCCTGAGGGCTCACTCTACCAAAGTTGTATAGCTGCTTTCCGCTGCTGCCAGGGAAACCCTATTCTAGAGATACAGCAGCTACCTGGGAAAATAGAAGTTCACACTTCTGTATTGCCATTACTCCTGGACATCCAGGCCAGGAGGATACTGCCTATACAGCTGTGCTTCAGAGCCTATTTCCTAAGTGTAGGTTATGTCCCTCCTCCCATGGGGGTACTGCTGTAGTTCAGACGCGTTATAATATAGCAAGATTTCATGTTTGTTTGGAATATGTTCATCACTTTAGTAATGTTGCTCTTCTAATGGAGTCTGCTATGTTATGACCTCCCGCCTGCCCCTCTGAGAACTCTGTTTTGGGAAGTGGGTGGCAGTGCAGTGTTGGCACTTAGCAGATGCCGCATTCTTTGTTGTTTCTACCCTCCTTGGGATGACTTGGTGTTGTGTCTACTCTTTGGGTCTCTGACCTGAGTTCTTTGTTTTGAGGTGAAAAATGGGGGTTGTGTTTAGTAACCAGTTGCTAGTGAGGGTTTACAGCTTCCACATTGGTGGACCCCAGTGAGTTTAGCTCATAAAGATCTGACGGTTTGGATTCGAAGAACAAAAGACAGAGTTTCAACCGGCTCGAGTCAGGCTGCTTCATGCCTGGTATGGAAAGCAATTTTTCACCTCCTGAGCAGTTCGGTTACTCACTGTATATGTCATAATATAGTAAGACTTATTAGAAGAAATCAACATTACTAAGGTGAGTAATGTTTTCATATGTCACATGTGAAGCTTCAAAGACAAACCCAGGCAGTCTTTCAAAATAATATTTTGGCCAGAATGGATAAAATATAAAATGTAAAATCCAGGAACAATATATCACAGAGTATACAATCATCAAAGAAAAAGCAAATAAACCAGACTCCTACCAACATGTAGTCAGACTTTTCTATCTAATGTTACTTCTACAACTGCCTTTAGTTAGATCGTGGTTTTAAGAGCCCAAAAGACATGTCATGAGTTCAATATTTGTATGCAGTTTAAAACTTGTTTCTAATTTTCTTTGAGGTCATCTAGCTCCTTTAGAATATAAAAATTATACAAACAATGATCTTCCTGTCAGAGATATTTCTGCAACATCAGTAAAATTTATTTCCAAATTATGACAGTCTTTAATTAAGCCTTTCCTTTGATCTTAAGCAGTTCCTATTCCCAGGGCACATCCAAGTATTGTATAGCTTTTCACACCAGGTTGGTATAAAAATGTTTCTCCTCCAAGACATCATAAAAGTTTACGAGCCCTATATCCTGGCAGCTGGGTCACTTTTAATTAAGATAGGATAACAGGAGACCCTTAATTAAGTCTCTCTGGTCTTTTAATTACCTCCTGTTTTCAGGTCCTTGACTGTAATGGAAACCTGGGGGGGGAGCACTCGTAGCCCAGCTGGTCTTATAAGAGACACTCACACACTACATGTTTATATTACAAATATTATAGAACAATCATAACCAGCTGACAAGCGCCACAGTCCTCCCTACTTAGATTGAATTGGGTTTCATCCTTGCATGGAATGAGCTCCCAAGTCAATTCATTCCTCTGAATATGATAAGCCATCTACTTTCTGACTGGTTGCTCCAGCCCTATATTAGATTGTCATGTCATACTCTTGCAAGGCAAGACTCCATCTTAACAGTCTACCTTTAGTTTTTCCTATTTGGCCAGACAACCAGGGGGTTGTGTCTGTTTCAGCTTCAAATGCTGCACGTATAGCATGGCTCTAACTTCTTTAGGCCCACACTATACAATACACTCTTTTCCACAGTTGAGTGTTTCCGTTCTTGGGAAGTAACTTTCACTCAGGTACACTACAGGGTGACCTTTTCCTTGTTTGGATGTCTGACTGTAGTCTTGTCCCACATCTGAGGCGTCAGTCTGTCTATAAAGGGCTCATGTAGTCAGGACTTGTCAACACAGGAGCACTGCATAGTGCCTTCTTCCGTCTGGTAAAGGTTTTCACAGGCTGGTTCCAGGTAATTTTTAGGCATCCTTTTACCAGGCCAGATAGGGTTCAGCTAGGCACTGCAACTGTGCACATTTCCTAGGTACCCTGCTGTCCTGAAACTTTGACCTGCTTTGCATTTCTGGTTCAGCCAGCCTCATACTCTATTTTACTTTGTTAGATGGAGCTGTCCTCGCCTACAACATGCCAGAGGTTGCCACTTCAACCAGGCCACCTGCACTTTCAGCTTTGACAGTGAACCCAGCCTCTATATCCTGTCCAACACTTCTAAGGTAGAGGGTGTCTTTCCCTGCTGGCACTAAAGATGGCAGTCATCAGGTATGCCACAGGCTACTCTCAGCACCATTAACATCTGTCACGACCTTGAAAATGGCCAATGCTTTCTTTTATCTAAAAGGCATTTTTAATTCAAATAACCCTATCGAGTGCTGTAGGCCGACCTCTCCCTAGCTGGTCAGATGACTCAACCTGCCAATACCCCTTTCTGTAAATAGTTATATAGGCCACCCTCCCAACTTGTCCAGGAATTTGTTGTCTTGGGGCATTGATGGTGTCTTACTTTGTGACTGTATTCAGTCCAGATATTCATACAGAAATGAGAAGAGCATTTGTTTGGGTACAGGGATATGGTGAGGCCCAGGGGCTGTGGGACCTGGATTATCCCTAAACATGGTTATACAATAAACTACAGACTCTACCAACATGTGTCAGACTTTTCTATCTATGTATACCTCACAACTGCCTTAGTTAGACTGTGTTTCTTAAGAGCCCAAAAGACATGTCATGAGTTCAACACAGTATGCAGTTTAAAACCTTTTACCCTTCTTTGAGGTCATCTAGCTCCTTTAGAATAAAATATACAAATAATGATCTTCCTGTCAGAGATATTTTAATACTGCAATGAAAATTATTTCCCAAATTATGACAGTTTCACTGTTTTCCTTTGATCTACAGTTCCTGTTCCCAGGGCACACTGGGTATTGTATAGCCACACTTAGGTTGGTAAAATGTTTCTCCTCCAAGACATCATGTGCTTACAGCCCCATCCTGGCAGTTGGGTCACTTTAATTAAGATAGATAACAGAGACCTTACTTGGTCTCTGTCTTTCATACCTCCTGTTTTCTGGTCCTTGATGGCGGAAACCTGGGGCGTTCTGAGTCCAGCTGGTTTATAAGAGACACTCACACACTATATGTTTATATTACAAATATTATAGACAATCATAACCAGCTGGGACAAGCTGTCCTCCTCATTTAGACTGAATTTGGGTGTTTCTCCTGCATGGAATGAGCCTCAAGTCATTTACCTCATATAAACATGATGTTTATCTACTTTCTTGACTGGTTGTTCCAGCCTCATATTGATTGTCATGTTATACTAAAGGCAAGACTCCATCTTTTCAGTCTACCTTAGTTTTTTCCTATTTGGCGACAACCAGGGTTGTGTCTGTTTGTGTCAAAATGCTGCACGTTAGGTATGGCCTAACTTTAGGCCACACTATGTATAATACACCTTTTCAGTTAGTAAGCCTGTTCTGGGAAGTAATTTTACCAGGTACTCATAGGTGACCTTTCTTGTTTATGTCTGACCAGTACTGCCTAATACCTGTCTGAGGCGCCAGTTGGACTATAGGGTCTGCTGTCAGACTTGTCAACACAGGAGCACTGTATAGTGCTTCTTCATCTGGTAAAGCTTTTTCACAGGCTGGTTCTGCAGTTTTTTTAGGCACCTTTCACTAGGCGTGATAGGGTTAAGTCAGGCACTGCACTGCGTACATTTCCTGAAAATCTTCGCTGTCCTGAGGAAAACCTCTGACCTGTTTCTGCATTTCTGGTTCCAGGCCATGCCCCTGACACTTCATTTCACTTTGTTAGATGGAGCTGTCTCGCTCACAACATGAGTGCCATTTCAACCATGGCCACCTGGCACTTCTCAGCTTTGACAGTGAACCCAGCCCTCTATATCCTGTCCAACACTTCTCTAAGGTAGGAGGGGTGTTCTTCCCTGCTGGCACTAAAGATGGCAATGTCATCTAGGTATGCCACAGCCTACTCCTCAGCACCATTTAACATCTGTTCACACCTTGGAAATGTACAATGTTTCTTTCATTCTAAAAAGGCATTACTTTAAATTCAAATAACTTATCGGAGTGCTGTAGGCCGACCTCTCCCTAGCTCAGTCAGATAACTCAACCTGCCAATACCCCTTTATCTGGTAAATAGTCATAAGGTAGGCCACCCCTCCCAACTTGTCCAGGAATTTGTCTGTCTGGGGCATTGATGGTGTCTTACTTTGTGACTGCATTCAGTCCATGAGCAGTCCACAGAAATGAAGAAGAGCCATCTCGGCTTGGGCAATAAGTGACTATGGGTGAGGCCCAGGGCTGTGGGACCTTGGATTATCCCTAAATCCAGCATTTCCTCTATCTCCCTCCTAATGTCCTTTTAGACAGCCTCTGACACCCGATATGCTGTCCACTGTATGGGCATCTGTGCCTCTGTCTCCACATCGTACACTGCTAAGGGGGTTAGTCCAAGCTTCACGCTAAACAGTGGGGCAAACTCTGCTAGAACCTCCCTTACTTCCTGGATCTTGTCTGGGGTCAGCTGGGGAGACAATACAACTGCCTCCACAGAGGACTCATGCTTGCTTTCTTCCAGCAAGTCCAGAAGGGGGTCTCATTTATCCGTCCCGTCCCCTCCCCATGACTACATACTGCAAACACCATGTCAGCCCTATTTGAATATGGATTCATCATGTTGACATGGTACATTCTTTCTGTCTGTCTTATGTCAGGTAACTTTATGATATAGTTCACGTCATTTATCTTCCTAACTCCTTTGTATGGTCCTGCCAACTCAGCCTGCAGCTTGTCTTTCTGGAGTGGAATAAGGACCATGACTTCCTGACCCACTGTGTACAAGCGAACTCTGGCTCTGTGGTCATACCACACTTTTTGTTTCTGTTGGGCAACTGCCAGGTTGATCTGGACTGTCCCCACAAGCCCTTCCAGCCTTTCCCAAACCCAAGGACGAATCCACTGGTGGGAGTTCTGGTGGTGTTTGCCTTCCCAGTCCTCCCGGATCAAGTCTAGGTGCCCATGTACCTGGCATCCACAGAGTTTGAAGGGAGAAACTCCTGTCT
Organism: Neoceratodus forsteri; assembly: GCA_016271365.2. Taxonomy (NCBI): domain Eukaryota; kingdom Metazoa; phylum Chordata; order Ceratodontiformes; family Ceratodontidae; genus Neoceratodus; species Neoceratodus forsteri. The sequence continues at coordinate 1,159,188,502 of CM057454.1, forward strand.
ACTGTTGGGGCACCACCCTGTATGCAACTAACAGGTGAGGTAAGTATTCCTCCCAGTCCCTCCCATGCTGTTCAGCAAACACTTGGAGCATTGATTTCATGGTACCATTAAATCTTTCCACAAGCCCATTGATTGCAGGTGATAAGTGGTGTCATGCACCTTGCACCACCTGCTACCTCCCACAAACATTTCACAGGCCCAGTAAAGAAGAGACCCCTGATCGATGATAACCTCTGTGGAAATCCGACACAGGAGAAAATCCCAAGTAAGGCATCTGTCACTTTGTCTGTTCTCAGTGAGGAAAGGGTGACTGCCTCAGGGTACCAGGTACCATAATCCACCACAGTCAGGATGAACCTCTTCCTGGAGGAGCTACAGATATTTTGCCTCATACTATCCATCTCACCCTCTGAATGGCTCTTCCATTATGGGCAATGGAATTAGGCGTCTCGGTTTTCTTACCCACTTCCCTATTTTTGGCACTGGTGACAAGACCTGCAATGCCTCTCCAGCTGCTGGGTGAAGTTGGGACAATAGAAATACTGGGTCAACTGCGGCATAGTGTGCATGATTCCCAGTTGACCAGACAATGGAATACCATGTGCAGTCTTGAGCAACTGCTCACAATACTCCTTTGGAATGACAAGCTGCCTGCCTATCACCTCTCCCTCTGTCTTCACAGAGTATACATCAGTCCATTTTCCCAATAAACTTTATGTTTACCATCACCATCCTGCTCTCCGTCAGAGTCTGCCCAAGCCCTCTGCTTCTCTAGACTAGGATCACTTTTCAGAGCAGCTGTAAACTCCTTACAAATTCCCAAGGAATGGGACAGGTCCCCTTCAGTCTCTAAACTATGGTCTCTAGCTCTAGCATCAGGGCACTCAGGATCACTGCCATCCCTAACCCTCTGACAATGGGTCACCCCTCCTTCTTCAGAGTAACCCTCCATAGCTGTGTGGTTAACTGCTACTGAGGAAATTTCTACCTCCCTTTCATTAGTCTCCATCAGCTTCCCAGTGATTTAGACACTGGCTTCTGCGGGGTCTAAGGAACCAAAATTTTCCTTTGCCACCTGGCTACAGGTAACTGCGCACACCATCGCTTGTTTGAGATTGTTACCAAGGATAACATCCACTGCTAAAGTTTTGGCTCAGCCACCTGTTGCACAACTCCCCCTGTTTCACCCCAGTCTAGGAGAACACTAGCAAGGGTCAAGGTTTTCTCCTTACCAGTAAAGTCTTGTACAGTTACAGATTCATTGGGTATAAGCTGACCAGGCTCTACCAGATCCCCTTTTACTAATGTCAGGGATGCCCTTGTGTCCCTTAACCCTTGTGTTTGTACACCACTCACCGTGACTGGGTGCATGTGTTCCCTCATGTTCACAGGCATGCTTCCATGGAAACACAAACAACCCACTTCTTTTCTAGCCACATTCTGCAAATTGCTTCCCTTTTGGGACACTCTCTGGCAATATGCCAAATTTCTTTACAAACCCAACATTCATTTCTTTTCTCAGAGAACTGTTTTGCTTTGAAACCTGGGGCTAACTGGTTTTGGTGGAGGCAGTGAGGGTTTTAGCTGTCCTGAAGGAATACTTTTCTCTTTCTGCTCTGCCACACCCACCCCATTCACTCTCAGAGCAGGTCTGTTCTTGGCATAGCGATCCAAAAGTTCAGCAGCCTTTTACACTGTTTTGGGATCTCAGTCCTCCAGTAAGGTTTTCAGCTCTGCTAGGCATGCCTAAAAAAAAAACTGTTGTAACAAAATGGCATTTTCAATTTTATCTACAGAGTTTGCTTCAATTCCTTCCCACTAACATTTTAAAAACTGACGTTGTTTCATGGCTAGCTCTTTGTAGCTCATATCAGGGCTTTAGAGACACAGAGAGTGAAAAAGCAGCCACAGCTTCCTTATATTAAGGAAGTTATTTTCACGACTACACTGAATTGAATTATTACTTTTTGGACCTATATAAGAATTAGTATTGATTTTGTTTTTTTGTGGTTGACTTTCCTTAGTTTAACTTTCATTTGCTGGGAGGAACTGTAGCTGGATATATTTGCAGTCATCTGTGACTAGACCTGGTACCTAACCTCTCTGAAATAAGTGTCTAAGGAAAGAAAGGCACCCCTGGGTGTGGAAGGTCAGAGTTGTAGTGGATTGCTTTGGATGGCATAATGCTACTTCCTCCTCCTTTCCCTCACCCACCCACTCCAAGTGGATAACTCCCTTTAGTAGCAGGGGTTCTGACATCACTTCCCCAAAACTGCTAATAACATATACCTGTTCATATAATTAAAGGCACAGCACACTGAACAGGGGGTAGAGACACTCACAAGCTTGCACACAATAAAACAAGAACAACAAAAGAAAAGCATCTGTAACTGGAAGGGACAAAGACATGTGGGGAGTAGTGCAATGCACTGGCTGTGGAACAGCAGTCTTCCGGGAGACATTCTGGAGACTGCATTTTTGCCCTACTTGTAGGCACCTCTGGTCTGAGGGGAGGAGTTGTCTCCAAGTTGACCTGGCAAGGATTCAAGAAACCCACCCTCCACCCACAGACCACCCAGGCCACCACTCACTCAGAGGCTGCCAAGCAACAAAGAGGAATGGCTGGACCACAATGGGCTCAGGGAGGGTGAGGGTGGTGGAACAGAGGCATCCTCCAGTTAGGCCTCCACAATCCTATCCACCACTCTGGTAAGAGCAAGGTTCCTCATGCGAGGCACCCACAGTGGAGACCAAGGAGCATGCTGTGAACCTCCACAATGGAGACCCACAGGAGGGTAGCACAGGACCCTATGTGGAAGTAATCAAGTCCCAGTGAGGGACTCAATTGTTAGGGGGTAGAACTGGGGAGGAGGGAGGGAAAGGGAGATAAGGTGCCTGCCTGGTGCCATGGTTTGCAGGGACAGCAAATTAATCCTCAGGATTGTGGAAGCAGCTGCAAGGGGGAGGGAGCTAGATGTCATTATCCACCTAGGGACAAATAACCTGGCTGAGAATGGGATCAGAGCAGTGCAACAGGAGTTTGAGAGGGGCCTTAGACAAGTAGCACACATGGTAACTTTCTCAGAAGTGCTACCTGTCTATGGCATGGATGAGGCTAGGGTACTCCACACCATGAGATTCAAGGACTGGCTGAAAAACTGGTGCAGAGCTCAGGGATTTGGCTTCATTGGGGACTGGGACCCCACCTGGAGAGATGCAAGCCTATACAGGCACGATGGTCTGCATCTATCCAGGTGGGGAACCCAGATCCCAGGTGACAGGTTTAAATGCTCCATTGGCAAGCATTTAAAGTAAATAAGGGGGGAGGCACTGAAAAGGAGAAGGGAAGTTCTAGCCCCCCCAAATCAGGGTAGTTAATGAGGTAAACACCAAGATAGAGCAGTCAATTGAGAGAAAAGCAGGGGTACATGGAGAAAAAGACAAAGGCAGCAAGGACAGGGATGGGGCAAAAATAAATGAAGCCATAAAAAATGGAGGGTAATGAGTACCAATGCCTATAGTCTAGGTAAAAGGCTCCCTGAAATGGTGGCCTTGATGGAAGAGGGATGCCTGGATAGCATGACAGTCACAGAAACATGGTACACAGAGAGCCATGTCTGGGATGTCAACATACTAGGTTACAAAATCTACAGGAAGGACAGGGAGGGAAGAAGAGGAGGAGGGGGAGGAGGAGTAGCTCTCTATGTAAGGGAAGGGATCAAAGCAACAGAACTAAAGGGTAAATAGGGAGCAGAGGAGGCACTGTGGGTCACCCTGGAGACTGGAAATGGCTCCACAATCCACACAGGGATTGAATATAGACCCCTGTCTCAGGGGGAGGACATAGGCAAGGAAATGATAGAAGGCATCCTTGGAATGGCAGAGAAAGGGGATGTATTGCTGATGGGGGAGCTGAATATGCCAGATGTTAACTGGAGCACCTGTGCTGCAGCCACATCCAAGAGCAGGGCCATTCTCGATGCCCTATGGGGGCATGCCTCAGACAGCTAGTTTTGGAACCCACTTGGGAGGGTGCAATCCTAGACCTGGTACTCTCCAATAGGAATAGAGAGAGGATCTCTGATCCTGAAGTGGATAGCCATCTGTGAACAAGTGACCACCAAACAGTGTGTTTCACGATAAACTTAACTGTAGAGTCAAGCAACACAAAAGTGAAGGTACTGAACTTCAGGAGGGCTGATTTTGTCAAATAGGGAGAGTGCCTCAGAAAAGCACTAGCAAACAGGCAAGAAGGTGGGGTGGAGTAACAATGGGGAAACATTACAACCGCCATCACAGAGGCAACAAGCCTTTGTGTAAAGCAAATAAATCAAAAGAAAAAAAACTCTATGTTTCTCAAAAAAAAAGTAGTGGGGAAGGTAAGAGAGAGAGATAGCATTCAGGAAATAAAAGGAAACACAGAAGGAGCAGGACAGAGAACTGTGCCAGTTAAAGCAGAAGGAAGCGGGGAAGGCAGTCAGAATAGCAAAGGCCCAAACTGAGGAAAGGATAGCCAACTTGGTTAAGAAGGAGGATAAAACCTTTTATAAGTACATTAGGGAGCAAAAAAAGACTAAGGCAGGGATACTGAGGCTGAATAAAGGGGAAAGTGGTTGGGCTGGGAACAGTGAAAAAGAAGGGATGCCGAATGGATACTTCTGCTCAGTATTCACAATGGAAAAGCAGGGGGAGATACCTAATATGGTCAATAGAGGCACTCTGGATAAGGAGTTGATATTAGTCCTTTCACAGAAGAAAGGGTTCTGAAAGAACTCTTAAAACTGAAGGAGGATAAAGCAACAGGGCCTGATGGGATTTACCCCAGAATTCTAAAAGCTCTAAGGAAAGAACTAGTAACACCACTGACTACCATTTTTAATAAATCATGGGAGGATGGTGTGGTACATGAGGACTGGAGGAGGGTGGATGTGAATCCCCTTCACAAAAATGGGAGCAAGACAGGCAGGAAACTACAGATCTGTCAGTTTGACATCTGTAGTAGGGAACAAGATGGAATCACTGCTGAAGGAAATAATTGTTGAGTACCTAGAGGCCAGTAGAGCACAGGACCCGAGGCAGCATGGATTCACAGCAGGAAGGTCGTGTCAGACAAATCTAATTGATTTATTTGACTGAGTGACCAAAGTAGTAGACCAGGGAGGGGATGTGGACATGGCCTACCTAGACTTTAGCAAGGCATCTGACACAGTTCAGCTCAAAAGATTAATAAATAAATTAGCCAGCAATATAAAATATGTAGGGGAGGGTCTGTCAAGAGAAACAACTGTCTTGATAAATTTGACACATAAAACCCTCCAGACATAAGTTCAAAGGACAGGACGTAGGGTAAACTATAGATATCTGAGGTGCAATTAGCTTGTTAAATTTGTTTTGAACCCAGGAAATAAAATAGCCATTCAAGATGTACTCAGGGAAATCCTTTGATTTGCACTAAGTGTTTTGAAGGAATATGCATGTGTTGGGGGTGTCAAAGGAAAGCCAGTCAAGTACATCAAAGGACTTGATGTTCAAAGTGGCCACATCACAGACTGGTTCGGAAGTCCAATATGCACGTGTTGGGGGTGTCGTCAAAGGAAGCCAGAATTACATCAAAGAGGTTTTGATGTCTGTAGATCACAGACCAGTTTAAAAAAAGTCACATGAAGAGAGGAAACTGATTTGTGTCACCTATTATTTTTTTAAATATGTTATTTGGACATCCTGTGTTATAGAATAGAAAGTTTAATACACCAAAGCAGAGTTAGGTGACCTCAAAGAGAAGGCTGGCTCATGACTGCTTTTAAGAATACTGAGCAGACCTTAGAGTGAGACATAGATATTCATTTTCTGACTGAGAAGGAGGAACATCACAACATTGAAAGATTAAGAAAGTAACAATACATTAGATAGGACCAGTCTGAGTGTATGGGTTGTAGGAATTTGTACTTTTAAACCTGTTTTGTTTAAGATTGTATGCATGGGCCATTTTGTTCTATATTTACTGTTTTCCTATTTTAATGTAAAGATATATATATTTTAAAAACAGAAACTGCCTGGCGTGCCTTGAAACTACTTTTTTTTATAAGTGAAGCTTAGATGATTACAGCTGACATTGTGCATGAGCTTATTGTGGTACCAAACCAGGAAACAAGTAAGAGTTCTCTAGGTCTTGCAAAGAGTTCTAAGGGTTCATCTTGTAAATACCTGGTTAGGTGCCCATAGGCAGACATATCTGGCCCCCCAAGACAGAATTATCTGAGCCTGACAATTGGGTACACTAACAAGAGGTTATCAGTTTGACTCCCTTCAGAACTTGGGACAAAAGGTGACTTGAACCCACAAAACAGACTAGAGGGTTACCTTGTTCAGTTAATTGTTCTTAACATTATGCTCAGAAGTTGGCACTTTGGGAGCAGAGGGCTGACCTGCTGAGTGGGGTTGTGACAGTAGCCTGGGTAAAACACTGGCTGGACAACAGGACACAGTGGGTAATAGTAAATGGAGTCCACAGTGAAGAAAGGAGGGTTACTTGTGCGGTACCGCAGGGTTCAGTACTGGGTCCAGTCCTTTTTAATGTCTTTATAAGTGACATTATAGAGGGACTAGAAGGGAAAGGATGTCTCTTTGCAGATGAGACAAAGATCTGCAACAGGGTTGATATGCAAGGTGGGGTGGAAAAAATGAAAAGGGACTTGGCAAGGTTGGAGGAATGAACAAATGTATGGCAGCTTCAATTCAATGCAAAGAAGTGTAAAGTAATGCACCTGGGAAACAAAAATCCAGGAGAAGAGTACACAATGGGGGGTGAGATACTGACAATAACAAAAACGGAAAGGGATGTGGGGGTAATCATATCAGATGACCGAAAGGTGAGCCAGTAATGTGAGAAGGCAGTAAGGAGGGCTGGGGGGATACTGGGATGCATAGGGAGAGGCATCACCAGTAGAAAACAGGAAGTTGTTGGTCCTTTGTAAAGACAGTTGGTAAGACCATATCTGGAGTACTGTGTACAGTTCTGGAGACCCCATCTCTGCAAAGACATAGGCATGGTGGAGGCTGTCCAGAGGAGGGCAACCAAAATGGTGCAGGGTCTGCACCAGAAGACATATGAAGAAGGATTAAAGGAGCTTAATATGTATAGCCTCGAGGAAAGGATGGAGAGGGGGCACATGATAGAAACTTTCAAATACCTCAAGGGAATCAAAAAAAGTCCAAGAGGGTACCATCTTTCAGAAAAAGATGTGCAAGAACAAGGGGGCACAATTTGAAGATAGGAGGAAGGCTCCCAGGTAATGAGAGGAAATATTTCTTCACAAAGAGGGTTGTAGGTGCGTGGAACAGCCTTCTTGAGGAGGCTGTAGAGTCAAAAACAGTGGGGGAATTCAAGAATGCATGGGACAGACATAAGGCAATTCTAGTGGAGGGTAGGAGGAAGTAGGCTATTGGTTAACTAGCATCTGCAGCTTATCCGTTAGGTAGGGAAATGGGCAGACTGGGTGGGCCAAGCAGTCCTTATCTGCCATCAAATTCTATGTTTCTAGGTTTCTTCTGAGCTTATGGAATTTAGCTCTGTATGCTTCTGCAGTTAAATGAAACTTTTTTAACAGTGCAACTTTAGGTTTGCTGTAATCATTATTGTCCTCATTGTCCATTTGACCCAATGCATCCCAAGCATTCCCGGTAAGTAGCAGGGAAAGCTGGAAGCTCCAGGACCCTCTAGGAATTTTTGCCTCAATAAAAACTTTTTCAAAGGAATTTAAAAAGGCATCCATATCCTCCCCCTCTTTAAATTCATCTATCAATTTGGAATTCAATTTGTAACTTAGTCCTGTAGTTCCAGTTAAACCCGAGTCACTTACCTGCTCTGGTGCTGGTGGTTAGACTTGTAGCTTCTCCAGTTCAAGTCACCTCTGGTGCTTACGCTTCTCATGGCCCACTTCTCACTGTTCATGGTTCGTCTTCTCCTCCACAGCCCACTGTTCTTGCTCCCTCTTCTCCTCCTGCGGCTAACTGTTCTTGCTTCTCTCTTTGGAACTCCAGCTCCTTTCTGTGCAACTCAGTCTGCAGCCTGAGTGCTTCTGGCTCCAGAATGCTGGTGACCTTCCCCTGCTGCTGTAGCCCTTCACTGGCACTGGCCCTGCTACCCTTCTCATTGGATCTGGACACTGCACTGGCTGCTAGCCCCTCCATGCACAAGGTTTGGTTCTTTACAGTTACAGTCTGTGACTTGATGCTCTGGGCATCTGCTGCCATCAGGGCATCCATGAGGTTCTGCTTGGTGGCTCACACCATGTACAGGACTCCTCTGTCCTGGCACAACTGCCTTGTGTACTCTACAGTGTGCCCACTATAGTTGGAAGCCACCTTCTTGCCTAACTATGGCTACTCTAACTTGCACTTTAGAAAAAAAAAAATAAAACATGTAGGAACTTGACTGTGAGTAAAATGATATAGTTCTGTTTCCTTTTTAAAAATAAATCACTGCCTTATTTTGCAAGTGAGCTGTACAGTATTAAGCTGACACCCTGAACAGTTAAAGCTTGTGTTACCAAATTTTATCCACACTGCTGCCAACCAAATCTGTCACAAACACACTCAGCAGGTCAAGCCCTCTGTTCCCACAGTGCCAACCTCTGAGCGTAGTATTGTGAACAGGTAACAGACAGGGTAACCCTCCTATCTGCTTGTGGGTGTGAATCACCTTTGGTCTCAATTTCTGGGGGGGGATTCAAACTGTGAACTGTATGTTAGCATTCCCAAATGCACTGGCTCAGATAATCTGCTCTTCGGGTGGATGCCAGGTATCTTTTGCCTAAGGGCACCTAGCCTGGTATTCAAAATGAACCCTTAAACTCTATAAAAGACTTTAGGTATATTCTTGCCTTTTCCCAGTTTAGTAACACCATCAAGCTTATGAACCATTTTTTGTCAGTCTTAACCCTCTATACGTCACATGCTAAAAGAACTCCGAAGGCACACCCAGGCAGTAATTCAAAATTATATTTTTACTAGAATGGATAAAAATATGTAAAATGTCAACATAGAACAATATATCACAGAGTATACAATCACTTAAAAGAAAAACAAAGAAACTACAGACTAACTCCTACCAACATACAGTAAGACCTTTTCTATATAATGTACTAACTCCTACCAACTTACATTAAGACCTTTTCTATCTAATGTATGCCTCTACAAGTGCTTTAGTTAGAACTTGTTTCTTAAGAGCCCAAAAAGAAATCACAAGTTCAACACAGTATACAGTTTAAAACTCTGTGTTTCCACCCCTTCTATGAGGTCATCTAGCTCCTCCTTTTAGAATACAAAAAAATATACAAACAATGATTTCCCTATCAAGAGATATTTTAAATACTGTGACTTCAGCAAAACTAATTTCAGAAATGATGACAGTCTTTAATCAAGCCTTTCCTTTGATCTCAAGCAGTTCCTATTCCCAGGGCACATCAAAGGATTTACAAGGCTGGTATAAAAATGTTTTTCTTCTAAGACATCATAAAGATTTATGAGCCCTATATCCTGGCAACTGGATCGGTTCTAACTAAGACAGGAAAACAGGAGACCCTTAATTAAAACTTTCTGGTCTCTTAATTACCTCCTGGTTTCAAGTCACTCGACTGTAACTGAAACCTGGGTGTGGGGGGAGCACCCATAGCCCAGCTGATCTTATGTGAGACAATCACACACTTCATTATGTTTGCTTGCACCATGTGCAAGAAACATAGTGCCATCATCCAAGTTTTCAGAGGTGTGGCACCCATCTTCCAATTCTGTCAGTGTGTTTGCAGATGCAGCCACAATTCTCCAATGACTGCTGCAGCTGTCTATGACAGCAGTTGAAAATGCAGTGCCGTACAGTTGAAAGGGAGAGCTCCGCTTCAGTGAACAGAGCTCCCCCCACACACATGCATTCAAGCATGCATATTTCATGTTCATGCGCCTCCCATGCACACATTGTATGGCCAAAGGGGATGCCCAATCCCCCATTGGCTCCACCCCTAAAAAGCTTTCCAGGTGCCACACTGGGAGCCCACCCCAGCGTGGTAAATGTCCAGTGCTGTCTTCCTAAAAAAAAAAAAAAAACTATAAACACAAAAGTTCCCTCGGCGGTCTCCCTGCCCACCATGTGCTCACCCACTGTGCACTCTGCCTCCCACACCCCATCTCAGCCCATACTTACCTCTGGAGCTCGGCACAATGATCTTCAGTGAACCGGGAACACGTCTGCACTCTTTAAAGCCAACCGCGAACTGAGGAAATGCCGGTAAGCTGTATAATGTAATAAATAGGGTTTTTTTCAACTTTGATGCATATCTCAGGCATTTTCTGGAATTTTGGCACCAAATTTTCAACATGGGGTTTTGGGACCCTTCCTCAAGAATTCTGGAACTGTCATGGTGTTAATAGGGCTCAAAAGGTGATTTCATGGTCACTGCGTGAAATCACCATTCGGGACAGATTAATGAAACAGCAGTGCCAGTGTTCTGGGCTCTCAAAAAGCCTATGTTGCAAATTTGGTGAAAAAATTCCTAAAAATTACTGTTTTAAGAATGTGTGTTGTGCAGTTCCTACACACGCTCGTAAGTGCCCAAATTCTTTATATTTGCACTCCAGATTTTCAACATTGCCATTTTACCACACCTCCTTATGAGCAGTACTGATGTCATTTTTCACATCTCGCCCAAAATGAGTTTCTGTGCATGTAGCACACAATAGTGCAGTCGGTGTGAGCAATCAATGTTTGGAACAGATTAAGAAAATCAGTTACACTGTTCATGAGCAGAGGTCTTAAAATGGCTATGTTGAAAATTTGGTGAAAAAATTCCCAAAAATGACTTTTAGGAGTGCACATTTCACAGTTCCTATGCACGCTCACAACTTTGCAAATTTTTAATATTTGCACACCAGATTTTCAACATGGCCATTTTACCGTACTTCCTTATGAGCAGTACAGCTGCCATTTTTAACAACTCATCTAAAATACGTTTCCATACATGTAGCGCACAATGGTGCAGTCTGTGTGCAAAAGCAATGTTTGGGACAGATTAAGAAAATCACAGTGACAATGGTCATAAGTAGAGGTCTTAAAATGACTATGTTGAAAATTTGGTGACAAAAGTCCATAAAATGACTGTGTTACGAGTGAGCATTGCGCAGTTTCTATGCACCCTTGTAAGTTCATGAATTTGTAATATTTTCAGTCCAGATTTTCACCAGTGCCATTTTTCCACACTTCCTTATGAACAGTATAGCTGTCATTTTTCACAACATGGCCGAAATGTGTTTTCACACTTTCAGCACAGAAATGCGTGGTCACTGTGGGAAATCATTGTTTGGGACAGAAAAAGAAAATCACAGTGACACTGTTCATGAATGGAGGTCCCAAAATGCCTGTGTTGACAATCATCTGTAAAAATTCCCCAAACTAATTACATTACGGGTGTACGCTGCACAGTTTCTATGCACGCTTGAGACTTTGCCAGTTTTTTTTAATATTTTCACTGCAGATTTTCAACATTACCATTTTTTACACCTCCCCATGAACAGTAGAGCTGTCATTTTTAACATCCTGTTTGGAATGTGTTTTTGCACCTGTGGTGACAAATGCCGTAGTCACTGTGCAAAAGCAGCTTTTGGCTAACAAACTGATATTGCCACTGCTCATGAGGTGGGGGTCACAAAAAAAACATGTTGAAAATCTGGAGTGATAATACCAAGGAATACCTGAGGCAATAGGGTTTCCGACCATAACACCCCACCCTGCAGAGAATGACAGGCAACAGGGCTGTGACTTGGGACTGTCGCCTGCAGTGCTCATACCATTCCACCCACACCCACACCCTGCAGCCACTGAGAGGTATCGAGGTGTGCCTTGGACTCTTCAGCCCCAAAGTTCACCCCATTCTCCTATACTGCACCCATCTCACCATATTTCCTGATGGAATGGGGTGCGCATAAGGGCCAAAGACCCCCAAGGCACACCATGACACTTACTGGTGTCTGCAGGGTACGGTGTGGTGAAATGGTATGACCGTTATGCCTGATGACCCAAAGGCACACCCCAATACCTGTCACTATCTGCAGGGTGGTGATGGGGTTGGCTTTAGTTCAATACTTCACCGCCATTCCTATTATGCAGCTCTGTAACTCCTACACTACCAATGCCAATGCCAGCAAGCAAACATTTGGCATTGACAAATGCTTGTCTTTATATTACAAACAGCATAGAACAATCATAAGCAGCTGGCCGAGCATCAGAGGGGGTATATGTCAGAACCAGTCTATGATGTATATAAGACTGGACGGTTCTGGCAGTGCCTGTCAGCTGTAACTTTGGCCAGCAAAAACTAAGTGACTGCATTAAAAGTTTTTAACGTCAGCAGAAGCAAGTTGCATTATTATTCTGTAGTAATACAACAGCAACACATAAAGTGACCCCCTCTGATTTAGCACATTTCAGTTGTCACAATATTATTACCACATTAACTTGTGTAACCTGCATGTCTAAGATGCACACAGTATGAATGTTTGGATGACAATTGATATGTTCCCATAGTGGTATCAGGACTTACTTTTGGGAGAAGATAGTACATATTGACATAGGCACCCCCAACCCCATGAAGTGTTCCTACTTCTGAAATCTGTGCCTCATTTACCCTTGAAACTGAACTCACATCAAGGTATGGGGAAATATAAACAATGGTTCTCCCTAAAACTACAAACTTATGTAAACAGCTAATTTATGCATGCATTATAGTGATTTTCAAAAAGCACCAAGAAAAAAGCCTGCTCAGTGCTAGCTGATGAGAGAAGCAAAGTTACAGACTCCCTTAAAAGGCTCATCTTAAAGATGCCACTCACCAAGCTGGAGCTGCATGGTCCAATGTGACTGAAAGTACAGTACACCACTGGTGGCTGGCAACACTTGAGCTTGTATTCAAAAGTCAGCAAGTGCAGGAAGCGATTGAGAAGACTGTGAAGGAAGACACAGAACAGCTTGTGAAAATCACTGCTGATTTAGTTTTTATTTAGTCTTCCTGTGTTGCCACGGCCATCATTTAACTCAGTGCTCACATCAGATGACAACATGCAGGCACACGATCAGCTGACAGATGGACAGATCATGTCTGCACTTATGAGTACTGCATGTGACTCAGAGTAAAAGGGCACAGAGGAGGAGGAAGAAGCTGTGCTACTATGCATCAATACAGTGGGCTTGAGAGAGGTTTAACACGGCTTGAGTTCCAGGAGACTGACCCAATAAAGTTATGTCAACTGACAACTGCAGCACTTAAACTCATACTGGAAAACATTACTGACAAAAATTGTTCATGGCAAAGCAAAATGACTGAATTTTTAACTAAATTAACTTTTGCTGAAAGTAAGTTTTATATCTGAATACCATATCTGGTTTGATCAATTACTGCTAATTGCTGTTATTAATTTTGCAGTGTCACTCAATCTAACGAACATGAAACTATAATGAACACACCCATTGGCTCTTCTTGTATCATTATAGTGAAGGGCTGCTGTAATTTCCATGCATGACCTCTCGTCACAGCACCCTCATTCCTCGTGAACAGTTCACTGCAGTCCAAACTTTTGATTCCCTGCTGTTCTGTTTTCTGTAGTTCACATCAAAACAAGTCCACTGGAATCTCATATTCTTTATAACTGGGCAGCCTTGCTTACAGCATTGCCCTGTGTCTGCTCCTAGCTTGCAGCAGTCCTACAAGCTAGTCTTCTGGGAGTCTTTCTGGAGGCTGAGATGCTGCCCTATTTGCAGACAACTCTCTGCCCTGAGGGAAGAAGTTGCCCGTCTTCAGGCCACACTGGACAGTAGTAAGGGAACCTTCCCCCAGGCCACACTGGACGGTAGAAAAGGAACCTCCCCCATCCAGGAAGCACCAGAGCCACCACCACTACCTCAGAGGTTGCAAAGAAAGCACAGCAGTTGGACCACAGTGGGCTCAGGGAGGGTTAGGATGGTGGGACAGAGGCACACTCAGTCAGTTGTTCCAATCCACAATCCATACACCATTCTGGGGGAGCATTGCTCCCCTATGGATGCACCCGCAGAGGAGACTAAGGAGGCTGAGGACAACTGTCACAAGGGAGGTCCACAGGAAGGAGGCAGAGGACACCACAAGGAAAGGAAGCAGCTCATGGTGGGGGACTCAATTGTTAGGGGGATAGAACTGGGGGGAGCAGGGAAAACTGAAGTATGGTGCCTGCCTGGTGCCATGGCTTGGAGGGACAGGAAGCGCATCCTCAGGATCACGAGAACAGCTGCACGGGAGTCTGAGCTGGACGTCACTGTCCACCTAGGGACAAATGACTTAGCTCAACATGAGATTAGAGCAGTGTAGAAGGACTTTGTAGAATTGGGGAGGGGCCTGGACACGTAGCACACACAGTATCCTTCTCAGAGGTGCTGCCTGTCAATGGCATGAGTGAGGAGAGGGTACTTTGCACCATGCAGTTTAATGAATGATTGAAAAAATGGTATGGAGAAGAGGGTTTGGCTTCATTGGGGACTGGGGGTCCACCTGAGGGACACCAGCCTATACTGGCAGGATGGTCTGCATCTGTCCAGGAAGGAAAAAGTCTTTGAGCAGTCGGTTTAAATGCTTCATTGGCAAGCTTTTAAATTAGTCAAGGGGAGGCACTGATAAGCAGCAAAAAATCCCAGCCTCCCTATAAAACAGGGTACTAAATGAGAAAAAGACCAAGGTAGAAAGGTCAGTGAGGGATGCTGCAACAGAAGGTAAAACCATCAAAAATGGAGAGCAATGAGTACCAATGCCCGTAGTCTGAGTAACAAGCTTCCTGAATTAGTGGCCTTGATGGAGGAGGAACATCTGGATATCGTGGCAGTCACAAAAACATGGTATACACAAAACCATGACTGGGACGTAAACATACCAGGATACACTATCTACAGGTGGGACAGGGAGGATAAAAGAGGAGGAGGAGGAGGAGTAGCTCTTACATAAGGGAAGGAATCAAAGCAACAGAACAAAAGAGAAAACAGGGAGGAGAAGAAGCACTGTGGGTAAATTTGGAGACAGGCAATGGCACCACAATCCGCAGAGGGGTTGTATACAGACCCCCTTCTCAGGGGAAGGAAATGGACAAGGAAATGATAGAAAGTATACTTAGAATGGCAGAAAAGGGAGATATTGCTGATGGGTGATCTGAATATGCCAGATGTTAACTGGAGTGCAGTTGCAGCAGCCACTTTGAAGAGTGGGGTTATTCTAGATGCCCTACAGGGGGTATGCCTTAGACAACTAGTATTGGAGCCCACTCGAGAGGGAGCAATCTTAGACCTGGTTCTCTCAAATGGAGACAAAGTGAGGATCACAGATGTAGAAGTGGGTAGCCATCTGGGAACTAGCGACCATTGAACAGTATGGTTCACAATAAACACAGCAATAGAGTCAAGCTATACAAAGGCAAAAGTACTGGACTTTAGGAGGGTTGACTTTGCCAAAATGGGCGAGTGCCTAAGGAATGCACTAGCAAATGGGCAGGAAGGAGGGGTGGAAGAACAATGGGGAATAATAAAAACTGCCATCACAGAGGTAACAAGCCTTTGTGTGAAGCAAATAAACAAAACGAAACGATGTAAGAAACCACTATGGTTCTCAAAGGAAGTGGCAGTGAAGGTTCAAGAGAAAAAGAAAGCATTCAGGAAGCACAAGGAATCACAGAAGAAGCAGGACAGAGAACTGTATCAGTTAAAGTAAAAGGAAGCTGGGAAGGCAGTCAGAACATCAAAGGCCCAAACCGAGGAAAAGATAGCCAACTCAGTTAAGAAGGGGATAAAACATTTTATAGGTACATCAGGGAGCAAAGGAAGACCAAGGGAGGATAGGGAGGCTAATAAAGGGAGGAGGTGGGCAGAGGGTGACTGTGAAAAGGCAGAGATTCTAAACAAATATTTTTGCTCAGTATTTACAAAGGAAGAGGGGGAGGTACCTAAAACAAATAGTAGAAACACTCTGGATACAGAAGTTGATACCAGCCCATTTACTGAAAAAAGGGTTCTGAAAGAACTCTTAAAACTGAAGGTGGACAAAGCAATGGGGCCTGATGGGATTCATCCCAGAATTCTAAAAGAACTAAGGGTAGAACTAATGACACCATTGACTACCCTCTTTAACAAATCATGGGAGGATGGGGTGGTACCCGAGGACTGGAGGAGGGCAGATGTGATTCCCCTTCACAAAAGTGGGAGCAAGGCAGAAGCAGGAAACTACAGACCTGTTAGTTTAACCTCAGTTGTAGGGAAAATGATGGAATCACTTCTGAAGGAAAGAATTGTGGAGTATCTAGAGGCCAGAGGGGCACAGGACCCAAGGCAGCATGGATTCACAGCAGGAAGGTTATGCCAGACAAATCTGATAGATTTCTTTGACTGGGTGACCAAAGTAGTAGATCAGGGAGGGACTGTGGACATGGTCTACCTAGACTTTAGCAAGGCATTTGACACAGTCCCACACAAAAGATTAATAAACAAGTTAGCCAGGCTGGGAGTGGGTCCCAAGATGACAGCCTGGGTAAAGAATTGGCTGGAGAATAGGACACAGAGAGTAATAGAAAATGGAGTCACTCTGAAGAAATGGGGGTTACTAGGTGGGGGTCAGTATTAGTATCGGTCCTCTTCAATGTCTTTAAGCTACATTGCAGAGGGACTGGAAGGAAAGTATCGCCTCTTTGCAGATGACACAAAGATCTGCAAGAGAGTTGATGCACAAGGTGGGGTGGAAAGGATGAGAAGGGACTTGGCAAGGTTAGAGGAATGGTCAAATGTATGGCAGCTTAGATTCAATGCTAAGAAGTGCAAGGTAATGCACCTGGAAACAAAAACCAGGGAAGAGTACACAATAGGGGTGAGATACTAACAACAACAAAATGGAAAGGGACCGGGGTAGTCATATCAGAGGACCTAAGGTGGGCAAGCAATGTGAGAGGACAGCAAGGAGGGTTGGGGATACTGGGATGCACAGGAGAGGCATCACCAGTAGAAAACAGGAAGTTATTATCCCTCTGTACAGACAGCTGGTGAGACCCCTCTGGAGCCTGCATGCAGTTCTGGAGACCCAGTCTCCATAAGGACATAGACAGGATGGAAGCTGTACAGAGGAGGGCAATTAAAATGGTGCAGGGTCTGCACTGGAAGACATATGAAGAGAGACTTAAGGAGCTTAATATGTATAGCCTTGAGGAAAGGAGCGAGAGGGGGGACATGACAGAAACTTTCAAGTACCTGAAGGGAATCAACAAAGTCCAAGAGGGTAGCATTTTTCAAAACAAGAGGTGTGCAAGAACAAGGGAGCACAATTTGAAGATGGGGGGGTGGCTCAGAGGTAATTTAAGGAAGTATTTTTTCTCAGAAAGGGTTGTGGATGCATGGAACGGCCTTCCAGAGGAGGTTGTGGAGTCAAAAACAGTGGTGGAATTCAAACATGCATGGGACAGTCATAAGGCAATTCTAAGGGGTGGGGGTAGGAAGAAGTAGACTGCTGGTTAACTAGGATCTGCAGCTTATCCATTAGGTAGGGAAATTGGCAGACTGGGTGGGCCAAGCAGTCCTTATCCGCCGTCAAATTCTATGTTTCTATGTTAAGCTATATCCTGTCTCTCACATTCTACTTAACCTGCTGCATCATTGTGGACTAATGACATCATGTTTAAGACGACAGAAGCACATTTCTCTAAACATTACACCTACAAGTACTTATAAGCAGGGCCCTTGGAAAACTGCACCAGCAAAGTTTTTGCAGAATCCACAATTTTTACCATTCTCCACAAAAACTGGATTGTTCCACAATTTCTTGCAAGTTTCAAGTTTTTACTTTGAACAGTGTAAAAAGTATTAACATTTTCAGTAAAAGCCTCTCAAATATATTGAAAGATTTGCAAGCAGACTTGGGTTTGGCTGAAACAATGCAGTGTAAGGAGGAAGGGTTTTATGTGATGCTGCTTTCTTTTGAATCCTTGTCGGGTTTGGTTTCAAAATTCACTGGCCAACTATAAGTTCATTTAAATTTGATTTGTGCTGAATTA
Source organism: Neoceratodus forsteri (assembly GCA_016271365.2). Classification (NCBI taxonomy): domain Eukaryota; kingdom Metazoa; phylum Chordata; order Ceratodontiformes; family Ceratodontidae; genus Neoceratodus; species Neoceratodus forsteri. The sequence continues at coordinate 1,159,206,595 of CM057454.1, forward strand.
GTCTATCAAAAACCTTTTTGTTGCCACAGAGAATAAAACAGCAGGTGGGACTAAATGTGCAAATTATTCCATTGACCTAAATGGGGTGCTAACTTGAAAGCCTTTTTGTAAGTGGTAGTGCAGGTTGTTCCTTATGAACATACTTTCATTCAGACTACTTTTGATTCAAACATCTGAGGATTTTGGATGGCCCTGTTGATTATCAAGTTGAATAAAGTAGTTGGTAACAATATTCCCAGTTTAAAAAGGTTAGAACCTAGATGTTCACATGCAAAGGCAGGGAGAGCCAGTAGCATGCTGGGGTGCATAGGCAGAGGTATCAATAGCAGAAGGAGGGGGGTCATGATGCAAAAACACTAGTGAGGCCTCACCTAGAGTACTGAGTGCAATTCTGGATACTGCACCTTCGCAATGACACTGACAGCATAGAGGCAATCTGGAGGAGGGAATCAGGATGGTACAGGGCTTGTATGAGGAGAGATAAAAGGACCACAATATGTACTCACTGGAGGAGAGGAGGGAGCAGTATGACATACAAAGACATTCAAGTACCTCAGAGGCATAACCAAGGTGCGGGGGAAGAGATATTCCAGTTTAGAAGGAGTACTAGAACAAGGGAGCACAATATGAAATTGGAAGGGGGCAGGTTAAGAAGAAATGTGAGAAATGTTTTTTTCATAGAGAGGGTGGTAGACACATGGAATAGTCTACCATAGGAGGTGGTGGAAGCAGGCACAGTGGAGGGATTTAAACATGCCTGGGACAGGCACAAGGGAACTGTGGAGGTGAGAAGGAAGGATGAAAAGACCCTGACCGGATAGGGTTAGAGGCCACAAATTAGCATAGGGCATACGGGCAGACTAGACGGGCCTACTAGTCCTTATCTGCCAACAATTTCTATGTTTCTGTTTCTAAGACTACAGTAAAAACCTGACTGAAGTCTGAAAACAAGCTTATGAAACAAGTAAAATATATCTAAACATTTATCTTTAACTAAACAAAATCATTACAGCCAGAGTAAAACAAAGGTAAATTACAGGGTACCTTGACTACTGCATGATGTAGTAAAATATATTGATTTTTTTTATATATATTCTTTTGTAACCAGATAAGGTCTACTAGGCACAAATGCCTATTGTCAGGGGTGACCCAGGAGCACTGGGGAGGTTAAGTGACTTGCTCAGAGTCACGCAGTAAGGCAAACGAGGTTGTGGATTCAAACCCAGGTCTGCTGGATGTACCCAGCTCATTTTCAGTTTTCTACTCTAACCTCTGGGCTATACTGCCAGCCCTAATAACCCTCAGATATATCGTTTTAATATACATTTCAAAAAGAGTGTATAGTACCTAAAGTGCAAATTATGAACATTAAATACATTAACAACATTTTACTAAAAATGTGATTATTCACTAGTCAATCTGCTTATTATTTCTTGCACCAAAGCTGGTCAATAGTTGACAGAGCTCTGAAAATAAGTGTTGATCAGGCTTCACTGTCCTACATTCAGAGACCTTGTTGATTGTGGATTTATTTAATATTGATTTTGCAGTGGGTCACAAAATAAAATTTATTTAGTGCTGTATGAAGCAGATTTTTTTTTTTTTTTGGAAGATAGGCAACACATCTTATCAGTTTAGTAGTCATTTTACAGAGATAAGCTTTTCTTCATATTTAAAACAAATTCAAGTGGCAGCGTATTCATTTAGCAGTTTACGCTGACTAATAAATGTTTCAAAACAGTAAAAGATTGATTGTGAATCACTAAGGGTCTACTCCCACAATAGTACTCCCACAATTTCCTCACAATTATTGCAAAAAATCTTGGGTAACTTTTTTCACAGTTTTCCAGTGGTCCTGTTATTATGCCCCCTTTCCCTTGTGGCCACTAAGTGTGTACATGCTAAGCTTGCCAACCTCTTCATATGATTGCCCTTGTTGATCCTGGATCACTTGTAGCTGTCTGGATAGACTCCAGACAGTCCCTGGCCTTTTCTAGGTGCTGATTCTAGAACTATACACAGCACCTGAGGTGTGGGCCCACCAGAGATCTTTGCAAGGACAACGTCACTGCCCTCCTACTAGAAAACCCTCTTCCTATGCACCCCAGGATCCTGTTAACTTTACCAACTGCTTTGTTGCGCTGGGCAGCAGAACTGATTCTGTCACTGATGGTGAATCCGAAGTCTTTTTCCTCCGAGGTCTCAGCCACCCTTCCCCATCCCATCCAGTACCCTGTTTTGGAGATTTTATCACCACTGGGCAAATGGAAAAAGCCTAAACTTATTTTCGGTAATTTTACATCGTCACATCCTGGACCTCCTCTCTAAGCTTTTCAGGTCCATTTTTCCCTCCTCAGTATCCACTCTGTCACAGATCCTGGTGCCATCGGCAAATGGACTGATCAGATTTCCTCCCCATACCACAGATATGTTGCCAAGTATTGGTCCTTGAACTGATCCTTGTGCAATCCCACCTCTCACCTCTCTGAGCTTGGAGTACTTTCCATTCATAAGCCAGATTTAATGGCCACTGGCTATGGTACGGAGCTTGTAAATCCAAAAGTATGACAGACAAAGGATCCAAAACTCCCATCTATATAGAACACCATACACTGTGGGTGAATCTTCTGAGTCTTCAGTTTCAGTTTCTAAATAAAAACTTACATGGACTGGCTCACCTGAATTTTAAAATGTACAGTAATTTGAAGCAAGATCTAGAAAATTTGGACATAGAATAAAAATCAAGTAAGCAGAAAAATTCTATAAGAGATAAAAAATACTTTTTAAATAATATGATGTGCAAATGGACTAAAAAGCCAAAAATAAAATCTTAAAAAATGTGATAATACCCAAGAAAGTGAAATCAGCTTTGGAGATTCAGCCAGCCAATCAACAATTTTTTTTAGAGGATTTGTCCCCTTTCATAAGCCTGATGTAAGGGCTACTGACTATGGCATGAGGCTTGTAAATCCAAAAGCAAAACAGAGTCAATGGATCCAGCACTCCAGTTTGTATGGCAGAAGAACATGTTACACTATAGGTGAATCTTTTATTCAATTTCAATTTCCATTTAAAAAGCCACATAGGCACAGCAGTAAATATCAGCAGGGAGCACCACTGAAGTCCCAGTTTTACGCATTATGCCCATTCACAGTCATATGTGTCTTCACTTCCCCGAAATGTTCCCATTAACCATATTCCAGTGAAGTGGCTTGTACATATCACAATTTGTTGCACTCTGCTTCACATTCATAAATCCTCCCGTTGTCAGTGGTGTTATCCTCTCTTGTTGAACTCCACCTACTTATGCTGCCCATTTTTGTAGCTATGCCCCTTTGTTCTCATCCTTCTTCTGTTACTTCTTGTTCTCCTCATACTTGCAGATTTCTTGGACTGCATCTTGGCTTCTGTGGGGATGAGTAAGAGGAAGAATCCTCTTCTAAAAAACTGCTGACTGATTGACTGAATCTCTGACATCAATATTACTTTGTTGGGTATTATCATATTTTACCATATTAGGAAACGTTCATCTTGACACCAATAACTTAGAAGGGAAACAGAAACATAGAAATTGATGGCAGACAAGGACCACAAGGCCCATTCAGTCTCCATTTTTCTACTCTTATGAACATGTACCTTATGGACATAGGCCTTTACTCTATCAATGGCCTATCTATTCATGCTCATCTGTACTGCTCTCTTATGCCTATCCCACTCCTGTTTGAAGCTCTGCAATGTATTCATATCCACCACTTCCCGAGGAAGGCTGTTCCATGCATCCACCACCCTTTCTGTGAAAAAGTACTTCCTCACATTGCCTCTTAATTGGCCTCTCTCTAATCTCATGCTGTGTCCTCTTGTCCTGCTATTATTCTTATACTGAAACATGTTAGACTCTTTCACCTTGTTAATGCTAGCCAATGAATAGTCTTCAGGAGGTTCAGGCACAGTTCAGGGAATTGGCAAGGTTGTATAGAAAAGAAGGATGGACAATTGCCTTCTCCGAGGTACTGCCTGTACCTAAAGCTAGCACAAAAAGAAAGAGAAAAACATTTAAGAAATTAATGAATGATTGAGAGGGTGGTGTACATCTATGGAGTTTGGGTTATTACACAATTGAGGGGGAGACATGGGCAAACAGTAACCTGCATACCAATGATAGGCTACACCTCAGCAGGGAAGATACAGAAATCGTGAAGAAGCAGCTTGAGGAGTTTCTGGGTCAAACTTCAATTTAAACTAATGAGAAGGGGCCAAGACATATCATGAAGCTGGAGGCTCAGGTTATTGGTGGATCTTTGCATCCCCACCATGATGGTAATATGGGTCATTGGGTAGTACCTAGAGGAGGACAGTATAGGGAGAGGGTTAGAGCTGGTGGGGATCAAGGAAGAGTGTGGGCAGTAGTCTCCATGAATGCGAGGTGCCTGGGCAGCAAGATGCCAGAGCTCCAAGCACTGTTGGTGGAAGGGGGGTAGACACTGCCACCATCATGGAAACGAGCAAATCAACACAGGGAATGGGACTTAATAGTACCAGGCTTTAGGTTGTTTAGGCAGGACAAGAAAAATGACAAGAGAGGAGGGGTTGCTGTTTACATAAAGGAGGGGATAGAGTATAATAGGGAGGATGGTAGTGAGGGGAATACGGAATACCTGTAGGTCAGTATAAGCATGGCAAAAAAGAGCAGGGTCTGGCAGTGGGTGGTTTATAGACAACCCTTCCAGATGGAAGAAAAGGCCAGGGAGACGGTGGATTTATACAGCAGAACTGCAACAAGGGGTAGCACAAGGTTGGTCAGTGACTTCAACTTACCAGGGATAGACTGGGCCACCATGACTTCAGCTATCAGCAGAGAACAAGGCATTCTGGACATGTTCCAGGATGCATTCCTAACACAGTAGGTAAGAGAGCCAACAAGACAAGGCAACATCTTAGAATTTGTTTTGTTGGATGGTAATCGGGTGGTGAGGGTGGAGGACCCAATAGCGGGGAGTGACCAAAGTACAGTACGGTTCTCCCTCGAGCTGGGCAGAGAGGAGACACGTACCACCACCAAGGTCATAGACTTTAATAGGGACAACTTCAGTAAGATGGCTGCAGTACTGTGGAGCCATGTGTCACCATAAATAATAAAAAAAGGGAACCACTCAGAAATGCGATATCATAAAGCTGGGGCTGACAGAGGCCTCAAACTTCTACACTGAGTGGAGGAATAAGAAGGTTAGGTCCAAGAAACTGAGTTTGTGGTCCAAGGAAGTTCTAGCAATGATGAAGGAAAAAAGGACAGTCTTTCATTAAGAGGCCCTACAAAGCAGCACTTAAGGAGGATTACATCAGGAGTTCCAGGGAGGTGACAAGGGTGGTAAGGGCAGCCAAGTCTAAATAGGAGCTAAGGGATTAAAGATGGTGCTAAAAGGTTCTTCAGATATATCAGGGAGACGAGGAACAGGGGGCAAATCTCTAGAATTAAAACAGCAGGAGGATGGCTGAAAAATGGGGCTGAACAGGCAGAGGCAGCGGCATTAAATGAATACTTCTGTTCAGCTTTTACAAGAGATGGGGATAGACCTATTCCACAGGGACAGAACAGGGTAGGAAAAGGTGGGGGAGATAGGATGGTAGATGAGGTGATTCATGTGCAGAGAGTGCTAGAGGGCCTAAAGTCACTGCAGACAGATAAAGCACCGGAACCAGACGGGATACACCAAAGGGTGCTGAGGGAACTCATGGAGGTACTGGCAGAGCCTCTGACAGACATATTAAACACATCACTTCTATCAAGATGTGTGCCCCTGGATTGGAGGATAGCACATGTGGTGCCCATCTACAAAAGCAGCTCTTAGGAGGAGCTGGGGAAGTACAGACTCGCATCAATTGTGGGGAAACTGATGAGGTCTATCATAATGATATAACTATATAATAATAATATCTAGAGGAATATGGTCTCCAGGATGAGAGACAACATGGGTTCATGGGGGGGGGGAGATCATGTCCAGGGTTTTATTTAACTCTAAAAATTGATTAGTGTTTTGCTCATAAAACTTCTAAAACATTGTGAAAATGCGAAGGACTGGCCTCATTGTGTTTAACAAACATAACACTTCTAGAAAACCGATATAAATGCTTTCTGTACAGTTAGTATTGTCCCAAGAAAAACACTGCTAATCAATTATTTAATACCCTGATGTCAAACAAATATGATTGACTTCTTTGACTGTGTCACTAAGACAGTAGACAGGAGCCTAGCGGTAAACATATGCTATTTTGATTTCAGCAAGGCCTTTGACTCTGTGCCCCACAAAAGGTTGATCAGGAAGTTGGTGGATCTTGGAGTTGGGGAAAAGATGGTCAGATGGATGGAAAACTGGCTGAGGGACAGAACCCAGAGGGTGATGGTGCAGGGAGAGTTATCTGGCACCAGAGAGGTAACCAGTGGGGTCACACAGGGCTCTGTGCTGGGGCCAGTGTTGTTCAATGTCTTTATCAATGACATAGGGGACAGCATTAAAGGCAAAATGTGCCTATTCGCAGATGACACCAAGCTCTGTGGGAGAGTGGACAAAGCTGAAGGGATACGGGACCTACAGAAAGATTGGAAAAGCTGGAGAGGTGGTCCAGGATCTGGCACCTTGGCTTCAATGCCAAGAAATGCAAAATTATTCATATTGGAGCCAAGAATCCCAGGACAGAATATTACCTGGGTGGAGTCCGAGTATCTGCATCTGAGGAGGAAAAGGACATGGGAGTGATGATCACTAGTGACCTGAAGCACTCCACGCAGTGTAAGAAAGCAGCAGCAAAGGCAAACAAGATGCTGGGATGCATAGCTAGGGGGATCAGTAGTAGGAGACAGGAGGTTATACTGCCCTTGTACAGGTCACTGGTAAGGCCGCATCTAGAGTATGGAGTTCAGTACTGGTGCCACACCTCAAAAGGACATTAACCTGCTGGAGAAGGCAGAGAAGGGCTACAAAGGCGATAGCTGGTCAGCAGGGCAAGGCATATGAGGAGAGGTTGAGGGCACTGAACATGTACTCCCTGGAAAACAGGAGAGAGAGAGAGAGAGAGAGAGAGAGAGAGAGAGAGCATGATTGGGACATTCAAGTACTTGAAATGGATAAATAAGGTTGATAAGGATAGTCTCTTTAAGCTGAGTGGCAAACATATCACAAGGGAGCACAGTCTTAAGCTGGAGGGTGGGAGGTTTAGGAGGGAGGTCAGGAAGCACTTCTTCACAAGGGGGGGTTGGGTGGAAGCAGGGTGCGATAAGGCGGAAGCACTAAATGAGTATTTCTGCTCAGTATTTACTGAAGAGAAGAGGGGGGTGACACCCAAGGTGGGAGAAATGGCAGAAGCAAGGTGGGAAGTGGTGACAGATGGGGAAATAATGGAGAGCAGAGTTCGAGAGGGTTTGAAGGCACTGAGGGTGGACAAGGTGCCAGGCCCAGATGGCATCCACCCCAGGGTACTGTAGGAGCTGGCAGAGGTCCTTGCAGGACCTTTGGCAGACCTATTTAATGCCTCACTACATTCGGGGGGTGTACCTCAGGACTGGAGGATGGCTCATGTGGTGCCCCTCCACAAGAGTGGCCCAAGGATGAACCGGAAACTACAGACCAGTGGGCCTCACATCCATCGTGGGTAAGCTAATGGAGACTATCCTGAAGGAGAGGCTGGTGGCCCTCCTAGAGGTCAAAGGACTACAGGACAGCAGACAGCATAGCTTCATATGTGGCAGATCCTGCCAAACCAACCTGGTTGAGTTCTATGACTGGGAAACTAGGCAACTGGACTGGGGCCATGCAGTGGATGTCCTGTATCTGGACTTCAGTGAGGCATTCGACTCAGTGCCACATGGAAGGCTGGGAAGGAAGTTAGTAGGTACAGGGGCGGGTGCAAAGCTGGTGAGATGGGTAGGAAACTAGCTGCAGGGAAGGCAACAAAGGGTGGTGGGTGGGGAGCTCTCACATCCAAGGGCAGTGACGAGCGATGTTCCACAGGGCTCGGTGTTGGGACCAGTGTTGTTTGGGATATTCATTGCAGACATATCATGGGACATCAAGAGCAAGATCAATCTGTTTGCTGATGATACCAAGGAAGGCGCGGTGGTGGATGACCTAGGGGATGGCAGGGTTGCAGGATGATCTGGCAAGCTTGAAACCCTGGTCAGACACCTGGCAACTGGGCTTTAATGCAAAAAGTGCAAGGTGCTGCATTTTGGGATGAAGAAGCCAAGGAGGAGTTACCAGCTAGGGAGTGCAGCTAGCCCAGACAGAGGAGGAGAAGGATCTGGGTGTGCTCATTACAGGGTCAATGAACAACTCAGCACAATGTAGGAAGGCAGCTGCAAGGCCAACAAAATGCTGGGTTGTATTGCAAGGGTATACCTCGAGGAGGAGGAGTTCTGCCACTGTATAGATCATTAGTTAGACTCACACCTGGGTACTGTGTGCAGTGCTAGTCCGTATCTGAAGAGGACATTAAGTTACTGGAGGGGTATAGCGCAGAGTGACAAAGATTATCAAGGGGCTGGGGGATTTATCATACGAGAGGAGGTTGAAGGAGTTGAACATGTACTCACTGGAGGAGAGGAGAGATAGGAGTGACATGGTTGAAATCTTTAAATACATGAAAGGAATAAACAAGACAGGTACAGAGGGGCTGTTTAAAGTAAGGGAGGGGAGGGACACCAGGGGCCATGATATGAGACTGGAGCGAGGAAGGTTCAGGAGGGAGATGATGAGACACTTTTTTACAGAGAGGGTGGTGGCTGGGTGGAATGCATTACCTACTGAAGTGGTGCAGTAGAACAGTGGACTGCTTCAAGCGAGGATGGGACAGGACAAGGGAAGGGTTAAGCAGAGGGAAGGGTGGAAGGAGGGGCAGCTGCAGAATAAGGGGTGTTAGCTGCACATTCGAGCAGACTTGGTAGACCTCTACGCCTTTATCTGCTGGCAAATTTCGTATGTTCACAGAGAGGGTGGTGGACACTTGGAATGCACTACCGGAAGAGGTCATCTTGCTAAAGACAGTGGGCAGCTTTAAGAGAGGCTGGGATAGGCATGGGGGAAGGTAAGAATCATGGGTAAGGAGGATGGGAGGAGTGGGGAGGGAGGGAGGGCAGGGACATTAGCTCAAGCTGTGGACCCTGCAATACGAGCAGACTTGATAGACCAAATGGCCTTCTTCTGCTGGTTTCTTTGTATGTTTGTATGTTCTTATAAAGGAAAGGATAAAGGCATTCTTAGAGCAGAATGGTCTTCTAGATGATGGGCAGCATGGGTTCGCGGAAGGAAGGTCTCGACAGACCAACCTGGTGGAATGTTGTGACTGGATGACTAGGTGTCTGGATGAAGACAAGGTGGTTGATGTCCTATATCTGTGTAACCCCCTGCCAATGGGGGTTCCCAAGTGTCTTCTAAGAGCCTGCCTAATTGCTCAAAGTCTGGTTGGTGTTCGGCGTCTAAGCCGTTTAATTATGATTGCCAGTGAGTGCTTTTAAAGCCAACCAGTACTGTCTCTTTAAGGGCTGCCTGTCTGCAGTCATAATTAATTTGGATGGGGGGCCTGTGTGTTTCTCTGCTCAAGTTCCGCTCAAGCTGCTGACTAATAGCTCTGTTTCTGCCATTGCTAGTGACGCAGATGGAGCCCTACTGAAAGCTGTAACTAATTGCCGATAAATATTTAGAGTAGCAATGAAACTGTAGTTTGTCTAATCTGCCTCTCTTGCAGCATGGACGGTTTCTGTTTTGATCCACCATTTTGGACCCGAACTGCTGAATTGGACCAACTGGATCATGAGAACTCTAAAATGGAGCCTATTTGGGCCAATCGGAACTGGGACTCTCATGGGAGCCTGCTAAAAAGGGGGGCTGTATGAAAGGAGCTTCTGGGAATTGTAGTTTGGACCCTTAGCACCTTTTTTCCACCAACAGGGGGAGTGTGTCTGTGACTGACAGAAGAGTCAACCAATTGGACCTTGTGGATTTTGGGGGAAATGCTCCGAGCTGGCTGCTAGCTAGCTAGATTCGAGTTGGATGTGAAGGGGGAAGGAGCCCTGCTCTGTTCGAGCAGTATGGTAGTTCGCGTGGGAGGTGCATGTGAGGCCCAAATTTCGGCCTGCTGCCATTGAGAGTGAGAGAGGAAAAGGTGTTCTTTCAGACTGAATCCGAGTTTGAGTGAGAGAAGAAGGAGAAGTCGGTTTAGGACCAGGCTTAACCTGAAGAAGACCGAAAGTGTGCAGAATTGCGATTGGCCTGTCAGGACTCGGTGATCTGGTACAGTAAGTGAACTGTGCACATGAATGTGCTATGTGCTGGGATTGAGATCTGAGATCTGAGCACTCCCCCCCCCCCCGTTGCTGTGAATTGTGTGCTGGATGTCAAATCCAGCATCGGTTGGACTGCATCCACCTGCCATTAAATGCAGTTGGACCCTGCCACGTGGACCTTGTCCACTTATCCTGTTCCTCCTGGTAACCCCGGACAACCATCATCCATTCAGTTCTCAGTGTTGGTTGTCATGAGTACAAATCAGGGTAGCTCCTGCAACCTTTAGCTAAATCAAAGTGTGTCATCTGATTGTCTTGTGCTTTTCTTTTCCACGAACTGAGCCTCCGGCTCCAGATTACGAGTGTGTGGAAAGCAGCACGCTGCGGCATGTGTTCTTTTTCCATCACAGGACCCCAACCAGCCGCGATGCCGGCCTACTCCGGGCAATGGACCTGGCTAGCCCCCTTTCCCATCCTGGGTACCCAGAGAATGTGACTGAGTTGGACTCTAAGTGCATGCACAGTAGTGTAATTAATGTGTTTAAGCTAATCAACCTGATTATCCCCCTCCTTGTTACAGACCCCAGAATAAATCAGATCTATTTGTTTCTGCAATTTATATTGACTGTGGTGTTAGTTTATGCTAAAGGTATTGCATTGTTGCTGTTGTACTGCATCACCTTATTTTACAGGGGGTCCCTAGAGTCTAGTTGAAGGAACCAGTCCTGGCGGTAAGTTCCAAGTACAAGTGTATGTGGTTTGCAGATCTGGGGTACTGGGAAGGTTACTTCTGTGTACTGTGTGGGCCACTAATGGGAGATAAGGAGGGGGGTCCCAGAGGGCTGTGGCCTGGTTAGCGTAACCTAGACCAACCCAGACTTTTGGGTGGAGGCACCCATTTCAGAACTCAGGCCCCTTAACCTGTTAGTAGCCAAGCAGGCAGGGGTAGTAGCCCAAGGGATAGCGCCACCTGGGGGTTAATATCTGGACTTCAGCAAGGCCTCTGACTCTGTGCCTCATGGGAGACTGATATGTAAGGTGAAGGGCCTGGGGGGGGGAGGTGGTCACATGGATTGGGAGCTGGCTGGATAACAGGCAGAAAAGTGTAGTGGTAAGGGGAGAGCTCTCATCACCAAGGGCAGTCATTAGTGGGGTTCTGCAGGGATCAGTGCTGGGTCCAGTGCTATTCAACATTTACATAGCTGATATGACAGTTGGGATTCAGAGTCAGATAAGCCTGTTTGCTGATGACACCAAACTGGGAGCAGTGGTGGATAAGGACGAGTGGGTACTGCAGAAGGATTTAGAAACATTAGATTGATGGTCATCCACTTGGCAGCTGGGTTTCAGTGCCAAGAAATGCAGGATTATGCAATTCAGAAACAAGATTCCTGGGTATAGTTACCAACTGGGGGAGAAAAGTTCCAAATCAAATCAAATTAAACTTGAAGGTGATCTGCCACTGTACAGGCAGCCACTGCAGTTCATGAAGCACAGGTGTGACACGGCTAGATCTAGATAGAATAGTTAACAACCTGGCTGCCACATCCTGCACTAGCTGCAGGGGACAGATATCATCCCCCGGTAGCCCTAAGTATTGGGCATTACAGTAATCAAGGTGCAAGGTTACAAAAGCATGGACCAGCCTTGGAAGGTCACCAGGTGGGATCAGGTGTTTAATCCGGGTGATGTTCCTCAGATGAAAGAAAGGGGTTTTAAAGACAGCCAACACCTGACTTTTTAAAGTCATGTCACTATCTAGCACTATACCCAGACATCGCACCCCATCGGAAGTAAGCAGCTGGTTGCCCCTGAGCACAACCCTGCCACCTTCTCTACACCTTGGTGACCTGAGTCCACCACCAACACCTCAGTCTTGCCTGGGTTCAACCTTAGCCAGTTGGAACTCATCCAATCTTGGATCTCGAAGAGGCAGTTGCTAAAAACTGATACCTTATCACCCTGCTCAGGCACAAAGGACATGTAGAGCTGAGTATCATCTGCATAGCAGTGAAAGCTCTGCCCATACCACCTTATAATGTCCCCCAATGGCAGCATATGCACTGCAAACTACATGGGGGACAGCACTGAGCCCTGCGGAACCCCACATGACAGGGGGGAGAGGGACCAAGAAATAAATTCCTGATACCACTCTGAGTCTTGCCAGTGAGAAGCGATTGGAACTATCTGAGGATGGTACCAGATAGTCCACAGAGTATCTGCTGGCACCCCGGCAGCACCCCATGGTCTACATTGTCAAACGCTGTAGAGAGATCCAGGAGAACCAAAATGGAACAGCTTCTTCGATCTCTCACTATCAGGAGATCATAAAGTACCTGAACCAGAGCAGACTTGGTACTATGCCTCTTCCTAAACCCAGACTGGAGAGGATTATAGACATCGTGAGAGGTTAAATGGGCATCCAGCTGCACTGCAACTACCTTCTCAATAACCTTACCCACAAAGGGCAGATTAAAGACAGGTCTGTAGTTAGCTAAGCAGTCTGGTTCGAGAGAAGATTTCTTCAGGAGTGGTGAAACTACTGCCTCCTTCAGAGGGGTGTCAGAAAACACCCCAGACTCCAACGAGCACAAGACAATCTCAGCAAGGACCAGTCCCAAAGGCATCACTGCACCCCACTGTGAGGTTGTGGGTATAAGGAAGACACCAAATGCACAGAATGTTCAAAAAGAAATTCAATATTTATTTCTTTCAATGAAAAAAGGAAGGTGAACTTATTCAACAAATAAATTAAACAGAAGAAAATAACAGGCGAATTAAAGAAGGATGAACAAGTACCAACACTAGAAAACAGCTAGTGTTCTTACTGAGCAGGACTATATATGTCTAGTCTTCCTGAAGTCTATCTAGGAATGGAACAGGTCTTCTTTTATACAATGCAGTCAGGTGACTTGCTTAGCCCCGCCTCCTTTTCCACAGTCTGAGGCTTAAATCAAATAAAGGCTTTTTTTTTTTTTATTACATTCTAACGTCATGCTAATGTTCAGAGCAGTCTAGAATACAGTCCTAGCTTGATATTTCCAAAATTGAACTAAAATAATGAAGATTAAGATATAGAATGCTAAGGAAGCCCTGCCCCCTTTTATGTAAGCAATAATACCTGACAGGGTGGGAGGTATTGGGCTATACCGGACCACCCAAGGGCATAATGAGGCCCAACGCTGCAGGCGGAGGAACTTATAGCCCCTGGAAGGTCCAGTATAGCCCATTCCATCAACCCTGGAGGGTATTATTGCACTTATATAAAAACAGTGCCCATTTTCTATGTTTAAAAATAAATAATTTTTATGCTTACACGTTGAAACTCTGAGGTGTTTCATATATTTTTCTATTAAATAGTTCCTCCACCTGCAAGAACGGAGCTGGTTGTCATGGTTACCCAACACATACACAGACACACACAGACAGGGCTTAACATTATTAAAATGCTTTGTTTTACTGTTTATTTATTTAATTAATTCTGAGTTGGACAACAGTAATGTTTTAAAATTATTAAGTCCCTTCAAATATCTTCATCCTGGGACGACAGTCCCTTTACCGAGTGCTTGGAGTGGGAGGGAAGAGGGGCATGAGAAGTTTACTTGACTTCCGTGGTTTTTTTTTCCTTTTTATTAAACCTCTCTAGCTCACTACCAGCAAGAGAAGCAGCTTTGAGATCAACTAAGTGTTTTGGTGACAGTGCAGCCAGAAGAGATGCAATCACTGGGGGCAATGGTGGGGAGCGCTCTCTCAGTAACCGAGATGTGTGAGCAGTTGGTCAGCAGCAGCAGAATATTGTTGCACGCATTCCACATGTCACCCTTCAGCCCCCCTTTTTTTAATTAATTTGTTTGCAGGTGGTGGGTGCTGTATGCGAGCAGAGATTAGCACCAGCAGTGACGAGGGGAACTTCAACACTGCGCCGAGCATCGACATAAGGGATGAGATGTGGATGGACATTCAAGTATGCTTTGAGCTGGAGGATGGTGCTGTTATCATGTTGAGTGGATGAATAACTGGCTGCATAGTGTCTGTCTCTGGATTTTTTAAATGGTGATTTTGCAAGTATTACTTGTCCCGCTGTGGTGGATTTTTTGTTGTCTCATTTTGTTTTTCTACTCCGTCGGAGAGCATCGGTATTTGCAACGGCTGTCATGCTGCAGATGGATGTTCATCTGTGGTATGCTACTCTAAGAAAATACCGGTGCTCTGATCTACAGTCCTGGTGGTGCACATCTATTTATGTGTTAGTTTAATTACTGCCCAATTTTGCAACCAGAAAACTTTTTATGCTGATATGTTTTAAGTTCATGACAGTCTGTTACTGTTTGCTTTGTTTTTGAACAGTGAAAAGGTTATGGCCTGACCGCCAGTTTTACTATGGTTGCTTTATGAGTGCTGCAAGATGGTGGCTGTTTATGGTGAACATTCAGGGTGCCCATTAATTAAATGAGTGATGGGGCACCCCAGATTCGTTCTCGTTTTTATGCGGGCTCTATATAAGCAATAATACCTGACAGGGTGGGCTTTATTGGGAAATACCGGACCGCCCAGGGGCGTAATGAGGCCCGACGCCACAGGCCCTCTGCCTTATAGCCCCTGGAAGGTCCAGTATTTCTCAATAAAGCCCACCCTGGAGGGTATTATTGTGCTTAGAAAATGGGCACTGTAAAACAAAATAAGTTTATTAAAAAGTTGTAAAAAAATTAGCTTAAAATATGTTTTGAAATAAAATAGTTCCTTCGCCTAGACTAACTTCTCTGTAGTTTAAGCTTTTGATCCTGTTTGTCATGGTTATCCCCCCCCCCCCAACACATACACACAGTAGGAACAGAGCAGGGTATTAGTGGTAGGGCTGTAATACCAAGTCTATGTGATTTTTTTCCTTTTGCACCTGCTACAGTTGTAAGTACTAGCGATCGTGAGTGCAGCAGTGAGAATAAAGATGGAAGGAACTGTCAAAACACTGACTGAATATGCAGGCAGCAAGAAAAAGGTACAGCTGTTAGGGCCGTAGTGAACCTGCAGGACAAAACATGCTTTAATGGGAGAGGGCGGAATGGCAGCTAACGGTTGCAGGGAAACAGAGGGAGAGCGACAGTTACTTGATCGAAAAAGAGAGAGAGGCAGCTCTGGAAGGAACCGCTACTGTGTATAATGAGACCGGAGCTGGCAGTCTCTCTCTCCCTCTCTCTCTCTCTCTCTCATTGTATAGTTACTGGGGACAAGAGTGAGAGTGGCAGCTACTTATTTGAGAGCTGACAGATAAAGAGAGACTGAAGTAGCTCCAGGACCAGAACATTTACAGTGTGTAAGAGGAACGGAGCTAGCGGTCTCTCTCTCTCTTATTGTACAGTTACTGGGGAACAGAGGGAGAGCAGCTGCTACAGCCGAAACAGAGAGACTGAAGTAGCTCCGGAACCTCTACAGTATGTGACAGGAACAGAGGTAGTGGTCTCTTGCTCTCTCATTTTACAGATACTGCTGCCGAAACTGACTTCCTTTTTCTTAGGGCACTGATTATTTTACAATTTTTAGTGAATATTGCTGGGGGAAGAGACAGAGTTTTAACTGTTTATTTACTTCCCGCTTAGTGAGCGGGAAAAAAATGTCGGTTGGCAAGTATGAAAATTCGGGGGCCCAAGGATACTAAAAGTAATGGAGCACCCCAAATTGCACTTGTTTTTTACTGGGCGGTATTGACAAATAAATGCATGCCCGACTATGGCTTTTAGCCAGTCAGCATGCTTTATTTTTCAAGCTCATTTTCTAACGGGAAATAAATTAATCTCTTGTTTAACATTTCAGCCAATGAGATTCATTTGTTTCCCGATACCATTTTCTAAGCTTGACTATAAGACAGGGCAGAATAGGGCCGGCTGGCTCTATAGAAAACCTAGACAGCAGGGCTTAAACATGGCTGCTCACAGACAGCCCTTTTGAGATACACCTTTTCCAAGTTGCTTTTATTTATATCTTTTATATTTTATTCTTTTAAAATATCATGAAAATACTCCTTTTTAAGTAGAGGCTTTAATTCATATTGGATAAAGACACCTAGTTCAGGTTTAAGCATTTTATTTATTTTACTTCCTCATAACAATGGGTCTGTTTCCGTCATTCAAAAAAATAAATTAGTGCAGTCTAGACTTAAAACCAGGGCTAAGTGAATGTTACACTACCTAACCAGTTTCTAACAGCAGTTTAACCAGGGGGATTTGTTACGAAGAGCCGAGGGCCTTTGAAAAGCAGTGTCGGCCGATCCTTCTGGTAGCAGCACTCTCGATAGTGTAGCACAATCGAAGTGCCCCTTTTTCTTTCCCACGAGCTAGGTTTACAACTAATATTCAGCTTAATCACCAAAAAACACTAACTGAGCAAGGACCGCCAACTTAAAGGCATTGCAGGCTCGGTTTCTCCCCTATTTTCAAACCCGCATTCAACATTTAAATGGCTCAAATGGCAGAACAAGTGCACGGAGGGGAATGCAACACTTTACACAACACACAGACCTTCCGCTGTTTTAATTCCAAAGAAGGAATTGTTCTTTTACTTTTTTGAAAAGGGGGGGGGATGGTGAGAAGGAAAAAAGGATTCTAGAAAAGGAAAGAATAGAGGATTATATCTACATAAGTACATATTTTATATACAGATGGCCAGTCTGTATACAGCATAACAGGGATGTACTTATGAATATAAACCCCTCTCTAGAAAGTGAATAAAAAAAAAATGACATGCTGTTGCAACAGACTTTACACTAAAACAACATCCAATAGAAAGTGATAGGAAAGGAGGGGGGGGGTTCGACAGAGTATACCAACATCACACCCACAGTCAGGCATGTTGAGCCTGGGTACAAACTACAGTAAACTGGATGCATACCCTGAATGAGCCGCATGACACCCCCAATCTCCAACCAGCCAAAGTCGAACCAGGCAGGCCAAGTGCCTGCAACCTCTTGCCAGTCACCGCAATACCCATTTGAGGGTTCCAAGTGAATCACCAAATGGATCATGTCAATCTTACTGGCAAAGCATCAAGTAAACTCATTGCACTTCATTTGCAAAAATGCTCCCCGTGGCTGAAGACAGGCTGGCTTCGCAACCTGTCTACAGTCTGGAACAGCTGAGAAGGTCAATTCCCTGTTGCAGCAATCTCTTTGGACAGGAATTCTGCCTTCTTACAAGAGATTGCTGATTGATAGTCCTTATAATGATCTATCAAATTAAGCTCGTTAACAAACAAGCAAGATTTCCACCAGTGCTGCTCCCTCCCTCGACCCCTACATCTCAACTCCTTCAAAGTCCCACCAAACCAAGGGGACTTTGGGCAAAGACTGAGGGGGGTCAAACACGGACAGGAGCAAGGGAGTCTAGGGTACCTGTAACTGCCTTATTATAGGCAAGTACAAGATCACCAGATCCCTGCTTACTCTTGACAAACCTGATAGGTCTAGCACCACCATAAGACTATCTGGGGACAAACCCCTTAAAGGGTGGTACTGAACCATCTCCATAGCAGCAAGTCTATTGGGGGGCCTCAAATTTGAACCCTACAGTGTGGTGGTTAGACCACCCAACTGGCTCCACCACCAAATAAGTGATCTCCATCCCTAGAAGGAAGACCAGGTCCAATGAGTGTCTACAACTGTGGGTAGCAGAGGTAACTACCTGCATCAGGCCTAATGAACTCATCAATTGGAGGAAGTTCTGTCCAAAATGCGAGAGTTTATTATCGACCCAAGCACTGAAGTCATCCCAGAACTATTCATCTAGGAGATTTCAAAATCAGGTTGACAATGAAGTCCGCTACTTCCTGCAGGAACTAATTTTCATTACCAAGCGGACGGTAGATGAGAAGTATCCTGAAACCTGCACCTGCACCTGCACCTGCACCCATGATACACTCAAAGGATCTGGTTGTTCCCACAGGGATCCTACAAGGTCCAAATCAATTTAAAAGAAATGGCAACCCTCCCCACAATCCTCTCTTAGGTGCTGTATCACTGAGTACCCAGACAGAATTACTGATTCCAGTACTAGGTCAACATTATCATCCAGCCAGAGTCTCGGCAATGCAATCCAGGTCAGCTGAACTAACAAGATCAGCAATTATTGCTGCCTTGTTTTAAATAGACTTGGCATTGCACAACACCACCCAAGTAGGATGGGAAATTGAGGTAGACTGGACAACTTTCCCACTAACCGTGGAGCCCTTGGGTATGGGAACCAAATAGGTGGGTCAACTGTCTTGGACCCATTTCACCCCAGGGTGTCTTCTTGTTCCCACCACCCCAATCTGCCCACTTTGCTCCACACCCCCACCAGACCCAGGCTCAAACACTCACCATTTCTTAACCCTCCTGGCTGTCCCCAATGCCTGACTTGGGCTGGGCACAGGGATTATTGGTATCCATCGAGGAGAAAGATCTGGGGGTGCTGGTCACTGGTCATATGAACCATTCTGCACCCTGTAGGAAACTGGTGATGAAGGGCAATAAGATGCTGGGGTGCATAGCAAGGGAAATCACCTTAAGGAGTGAGAAGGTGATCCTGCTGCTGTACAGGTCACTGGTGAGGCCTAACTTGGAGTACTGTGTGCAGTTCTGCTGCCCCTTCTTAAAAGAGGACATCAAACATTTGAAGGGGGTACAGAGATGGGCGACCAAGATGCTAAGTGGGATGAGGGAAAAACCCTATAAAGACAGGTTGTAGGATTTCAATATGTATGCCCTGGAGGACAGAAGGGACAGGGCATATATGATAGAGAGCTTCAAATACGTGAAGAGCATATATAGGGTTAGCTCTGTGGGCCTGTTTATGTTTAGGGAGGAATGGATCACAAGAGTGCACAGTCTGAAATTGGAGGGGAGGTTCAGAAGAGAGATGAGTCACTTATTCACAGAAAGAGCAGTGAAGGCATGGAATGCACTGCCTTAGGAACTGATTTTGCAAATATCAGTAAGGGGATTTAAGAGGGGGTTGAACAGGATCAAGGGTAGAATCAGAATAGGGAAGGGTGGGGAGATGAGGGTGACTCAGAAGGTGTAAACAGGGATAAAGAACTAGAGGGTTGGGGAGGCAGCATCAGTAATCAATGCTGAGAGCTGGACAATCGAGCAAACTTGATAGACCATAAGGTCTGTATCTGCTGTCTACTTTGTATGTTTATATTTCCTTAACAGCCTATTTTGTTTTTTGCCCTTCTGAACAGTACATTATTTAAATGATCATTGTTAATCTCTTCTAAACATCTTCTGTTTTTTTTTCAATTGTTTAACCAGGAGTGGCACACTAAACTGAAAGCTTGTTTACAGGTGCAACCTGGGAGCACAGGGAAGTTAAGTGACTTGCTCAGGATCACACAGCATGCAACTGGGCTCTGTGGGATTCAAACCCAGGTCTCTAGATTTGCAGCTCAAAGCCTTAAACCACTGTGCTATACTGCCTCCCTAATACTTGATGTTATTTTATTTTCAATGTTTCTATCTCTTACTCCACATTACATTTTAAATTCCCAAATTCAGGTGAGCCAGTGAAGATTTCTACGTCCTGCTCCTTCTGTTTGTTTTTCAGTTCCTCTGTTAGTTCTTCCTGTAGCCGTTTGTGGTGCTCCTTTAAATGTGAACTATATGAAGTGCCCAACCGGAGGGGGGGCGCACGCCTGAAAAAACAGCATGTGAGTGTAAGGGTGAAAAGTTGGGGTTCCAGTGGGCCTTCCTTGCCTTTGTTTCCTGCTGTGCCTATACTTCACTTAAATTAGAAATTTAAATTGAATAAAAGATTCACCCACAGAGTAAGGTGTTCTTCCTTATGAACTGGAGGGCTACATCCTTTGACTCTCTAGTCCCCATTTATGACCACCCCCGAGTCCTTCTCACCCGTTAATGTCCCAGCTACCTAGTCCGTGCGTCTTTCACCCCGAGTCACACAGCTTTTTTAAGATCCTTCTGTGGGGTACAGAATCCGAAGTTTTGCTTAAATCTAGATATAGCTAATGGATGGTCCATGGCTAATGCCTTCAGAACCCAACTCTAAAAATCATCCATCACTCGGGCTGGCCTGCTGGCACAGTTGTAGACTAACAGCTCACAACACTGTCAACCCAGCTTCAGCAACAAGCCTGAGTTGTCAGAAAGCCAGCCAGGGAAAGGTGAGCGGAGCATCTGAGCAGACACTGTCCACCTCGGGGAGGGAAGCTGTATGGCTACCAGTGCAGTACCGCCTCCTGGGTGACCACGTGTGGCTGAGCGGACACTGTCCACCTCAGGGAGGGAAGCTGTGTGGCTACCAGTGCAGTACCGTCTCCTGGGTGACCATGTGTGGCTGAGCAGACACTGTCCACCTCGGGGAGGGAAGCTGTGTGGCTACTAGTGCAGTACGGCCTCCTGGGTGACCACGTGTGGCTGAGCAGCCAGCACCGTTGGGTCACGGTGGGAGGATGCCAGAGTCCTTCCAGCATATGTACACACGTCTCCACATGTGGGATGTCCTACGGGGAGAAAATCAAGGCCATAAGGCCGAATGTGGAAAGAGGACATCAACCCTGCTTTGCAGGCCCTGCACCACTGACTGTGGTATTTGCTCCCAACATAACGACAGTCTCCTCCAGGGGAAGGGGAGCTCCCAGCAGCACAACCCTGAAGGGAAAGCCAGGGTGCCAAGGGAGCTGAAGTAAGTACCAGGAAGTGGATGGCAGTGCTGGGGCCAGGAGTCTCGACCAACAGGGGCTAGTTGGCCATAGAAGGAAGAAAGTACAACAATTCAAAAAAATCCATCAATTAAGTCTGGCCCATTCTGCTTACCACTAACTAACACAGACAGACAAGAAAGAAGCGCACATCAACTCTCCCACAGGTGCTCCAGCCCACAAGTGTATCACCAATACTGTGAAATGCAAAGGCTGGGCACACACTACTGAAAATCACATGGAAATAGTTTATTAAACTGATAGTATGACAAAAAACCTACACCGTGCCACATACACTACACAAGGAGTATGGCAGACAACATATTCAACAAGTGTATATTCCTTCCCCCGTCCTGGGATGTTTAAATCTTTCACCTGTTTCTGCATAACAAATATTACATTTATTGCACCTATAGATGCCTTTTCTGTCTGATACTTTTTTTTTATTTTATTTGCATCTGTAGAATGAAATGTTAGTTTTTTATAAAAAACATCTTGTTGAATTGTTAATTTAAAAATGGCACATATATTGACCTACTAAAGGACAGGATTGAAATGAACTGCTAAGCAATCACGGTTTTTAATTATGCACTCTTAATGTTTGCTATTCATTTTGTAAGTTTGCACATTTTCTTTCATGTCTCAGCACCATTGTGATAAATGATGTTATTAAATTATGAGCATGTGTATATAGTAAACGGTGAATGTAGACAAGCTCCACCCCCTGAGGAAGACCAAGTTAATGGGTCAAACGTAGGGGGTACAGCCACAGATTTTTATCATGCTATAAGTTTAATAAACTATTTCGATGTGATGTTTAATGGTGTGTGCCCAGCTTTCCTTTTCACAGTATTGGTGATATACCACTAACTAATGTAGCCACCCAGTATGTGGTGCTGTCCTCCCCTCATCCATTTCCTGACCAGGAAATGCCTGGACATGAAGCCCTGGCCAACCATGGAGTGGGACCTGGGTTATGGCTCCTGTTTCGAGAAACTGAAAAATCTCCAGGTAGAAAGCCCTGTGACACCACTAACTTGGCATGTGAGGTTAGTAAATTGGGAGAGCATCAAAGTCAAGAGGCAAGCCCCTGCTCACCACTTCAAGAATTTACTTGTCTGAGATAATTACAGACTGTGTGTGCCAACTGTGGTGCACCCAACCCCCAATGGAGAGCTGGGGCAGGGACTGGACAGGTGGGAGGTAGGATACCCCTAACCCATCACTGGGCAGCTTTGGATGGGGCACTTAAGAGACTTGGCAAGGTTGGAGGAATGGTCAAATGTATGGCAGCTTAGATTCAATTCTAAGAAATGCAATGTAATGCACCTGGGAAACAGAAACCCAGAGGAAGAGTACACAATGGGGGGTGAAGTACTAACAACAACAAAAATGGAAAGGGACCTGGAGGTAGTCATATCAGATGACCTAAAGATGAGCAAGCAATGTGAGAGGGCAGTAAGTAGGGCTGGTGGGATACTGGGATGCATAGGAAGAGGCATCACCAGTAGAAAACAGAAGTTGTTATCCCCTGTACAGACAGCTGGTGAGGCCCCATCTGGAGTACTGCTTGCAGTTCTGGAGACCCAATCTCCACAAAGACATAGACAGGATGGAGGCCATCCAGAGGAGGGCAACTAAAATGATGCGGGGTCTGCACCAGAAGACATATCAAGAGAGACTTAAAGTTCTTAATATGTATAGGCTCAAGGAGAGGACGGAGAGGGGGGGACATGATAGAAACTTTCAAATATCTCAAGGGAATCAACAAAGTCCAAGAGGGTAGCATCTTTCAGAAAAAGAGGCGTGCAAGAACAAGGGAGCACAATCTGAAGCTAGAGGGGGAATGGTAATGTGAGGAAGTATTTTTGCACTGAGAGGGTTATGGATGCATGGAACAGCCTTCCTGAGGAGGTTGTGGAGTCAAAAACAGTGGAAGAATTCAAGAATGCATGGGACAGACATAAGGAAATTCTAAGGGGTGGAGGTTGAAAGAAGTAGGCTGTTGGTTAGCTAGAATCTGCAGCTTATCTATTAGGTAGGGAAATGGGCAGACTGGGTGGGCCAAGCGGTCCTTATCTGCCATCAAATTCTGTTTCTATGTTTCTATGGTGCCTGCTTCTGGAGGGGTACCACCATCCCTCCTCATGCCCATTTTGGGGTCCTGACCAGGGAACTTTGTCTTGGGGTGCCAAGCCTGAGATGGCCCCTGCTGGGGCTGCTGCTACCTAGGCTTCTGTAAGGGAAAGGAACAAAGCTGAAAAGTTTTTTTCCTCTGCTTCTGTCTATTCAAGTCCTTCTGAGAGGAGGTCACAGAACTCGGTCCAGAAAAGATGTCCTTTCATGCTAGGGTCAAAGAGGTACATGCCCAAGAAGGGGTCTTCAGCCAACTTTTGCTGGGTGTCCACCATAATCCACAGTCAGGCATTGCAACATACTGTGATGGCCATTGCCATGGCACAGGTGCAGAAATCACTCACATCCAAGGTTATCTGAAGTTGGTGTTTTGCCAGCGCATGACCCTGGTTTCAGGCCACTATCACAGACAGCTGCTTGTCAGGAGGGAGGTATGGGAGGACATGATCCAGGACTCCCATCAGGAAGTGACCATAGTGGGTCATCATCTAGGCATAACTCTGACAGAGACCAAGGGAGGATGCAGCTTAAATCTTCTTTGCTGTGTGGTCAAGCTTTTGAACTCTGTCGGGGGGGGGGGGCTTGTTCACTTTCCTAGAATTGCCAGACTTAACGAAGACTGATTCTGCATCCAGATCCTTGGATGAGGGATGGTCTGAAAATTCAGACAAGGTACTGGTAGAGACTGCATACTTGTAGACCATCCAGGCAGAGAGTGCCGTGCACGACACTGGGTGCTCCCAAAGCTCCAGCACTGGTTGCAGAATAGCCTCTCTCCATCAGGAAGGCAATCTCAGAATTCATCCCCATCCAGGATCTCAGTGAAGGGGTGTTTAGCCATTTTCTGGACTGGATCCGAGGGAATCTCCACAGACTCAGACATGAGCCTGAGGGTTCCATGTGACAATCGTGAGTTTTAATTGGTGAGTGGCAAAACAGCGATCCAACATCAGCAAAAGGAAGTACAGTGCCATAATAAATGGCAACAATCAGAAACAGCAACTTTAACCCTGTCTTCTGTGGATGGGGGGCTTTACCTCAGATGCCCCCCAAACTCCCGTATCTTAAAGATTCTTACTCCAAGGTGCTCCTTGACACTGGGTAAGGTTAGCACCTCAGAGTCACCATTAACTCCATGTCACCCTTTATTTGCAGTCTCCTTCCTCGTGTTAGTGCACTTGCTTTTGCCGCTGCTGAATCACCGTTATTGATTCACCGTATCCACATGATGGAGAGCCTGAGAACAGACCTGAAAGAGAGCATCCTGTGATTGGTAGTTCACTGTTTAGCCAAATCACAGTTAAAAGCATGAGTACTTAAGGACTGCATCGAGACTCACTGACTCAGAGTGATTGATAAATCTTTACAAACAGCCCTTGACCGTTTGCCTCCATGCACCACTCAGGACTCATCTGAGTACATGATGTCCATAGACAATCAGCCTTGCAAGCCAGTAAGATGGGCAGAAGTCCTTAGAGAGAACTCCCTGCAAGGGCTGTCATGGAGGTGGTTTCACCTGAACCAGTGGTGAGATTTGTGCTGGAGACAATTGTTTCGGTAGGACTGATGCGGGCTGAATTGGTGACAACCAGGTGTCTGCGGTGGTTGAGAGTAAAGCCCTACACTGTCCAACCATGGTCAGCTGCTGCCAAAAGAGTTCTTTGTAGTGCCACCATATAGACCAGAATCTCTTACTGTCCAAGCATGAGGAGGAAGAAAAGTGTCGATGGCAACGCCTCCCAGTCGAGTGAGAGGATGTGAAATTCCTCAGATTTGACCTCGAACGTCAACACTGCCACCGACAATGAGGAGATATGGCCAGAGTGGCAGTATAAATCATTTGATACTAGAGGGAGACAATTTCTGAGAGGAGATAGCTGGGTTCTTCAACTGCTCCTGATCACTCTTGGGTGAGGTCCAGCAAGACGGGGCTCCTAGAGCTCAAATCATTGTCTGTCTCCTCTGACAATGTGTTGAGAGGGTCAAGAAAAATCTGGACCACCAGCTCAAACAGTGTTGAAGCCAACAAGCTTAAGAGGGGCACTGTACAGTTAGTGACCTGTTCCTTGACCAAAGCGGATTCATCTGAAGCTGAGCGCTCGACAGCTGTCGAGTGGTTGGGGGAGTACAGGGATCATGAAGAGTATGCCCTTTCTTGTTCCTACACCTGACAATGGGACTTCTTCAACTGTTTCCCCTTATTGTGGAGCACAGGTATCTCCCCAGAGGTCTGGAGGGTCCTGCACATTTCACAGAAATTACCTGCGAATAACATGCTGATGCTAACCCATAAAAGCACAGAGACCACAGAGGTGCCTGCAGCAGCTTTGGATACCACCTCTTTCATAGCTGGTAGATGGGCCATGGACCCTGCAGCTGCGGGGACTGTCATGCGAGCTTCCCTACATTTCACCAGAGGATTCCCTTTGGCCAGTCGAGGAGAAGATGACCACAGTGGTCTGGAAGGGAAGCAGGAAGCAAGCCTGACACATCCCACAGGCTGCAACATCACGTTGTTCACTTTAACAGTTAATGCATGACATGTAAGGAACTGTCCACAACATTTTTTGGCTGTACTGGATAGAGAGCTTGAAGGCAGGCAAAGGCTTAGTATCCCCACCGTCCATCATGCACATTGGATGACAAGAACAAAACCAAGGGGATATGTCCAAAATACAAACTGGAAAGAAGTTTGAACAAAGTTAGCCAAATAGAGCGCAATGAATATTTCAGTCCTAGACCGCATGCTGAGCTACGAAGGAGGAGACCTGACTCTTTCAGCATAAAGGAAGATCTGATGTCACATGGTGGAGTCAAGGGGTACATCACCCAAGTTGTGGGAAGAGTTTCCCTTAAAGACTGTCTGGCAAATCAGCTCTTAAAGGGAGGCTGACAGAAGTATGGAAAAGTGAACAATAGCCATATCCCTACAACTCTTTTTTAAAAGTTGTGATAATGAATCCTCAGCATTAGTCTATCCTCCAGGGACCCAAACCTCCTCTGAGAACATTTAAACCTCTGCTCTTAGTCTTCAGCCAGCTCAGTTTATCACAATACCATGGTGAGCTGCCACAGAAGATCAAGGGACAAGTCCAGTACTCTACCAGAGTTCAGAACATCCATAATGGCCACATTGCAGTTCTTCACAGCCTTCTCTTATCACTCAGCACAAATTGTCATCATGCTCAAGATGTAAATTACTGCCAAGAGCTTGCTGAGCTCAGATTACCTTTAAGATGGTAACGAACCATCTCTATACGAGGGTGATTTAAAGGCATTGACTCTGACATAAGAATGCATGAGTTGATGTGACCAAATAACCAGATCAACCCTGACTTTACAAATGTCATGTCCCTACAGGAAGAGCAGGTCCAAAGCGTGGCCATGATGATGGGTTCCAGAGACACCTGCCAGTGCAAGGCTCAGTGATGTCATCAACTGGAGGAAGTGTTGACCACAAACTGCAGCCTCACCAATGACCCAGGCATAGGCAATCCTCAATGCCACAACTTTGTGGAAGTCTATGACTAGGTCATCTGTGAAGCCTGCCAGCTCCTAGCTCCTGCAATAATTTATTCCTGTGCCCTACAGAAAGGTACATGAGCATGAGCCTGCAACCTGCAACTGATCCACCTTTTATTGCAATGTATTAATGTGACCTGGCCATTCCCATGGCACTAAAAGACTATCTATGAACTTTAGCACCTGGCGTACCTGATCAGAATCCAGGATTCACCAGTCTTCACAATCCTAGATAGCTGTCAACTAGAAAGTCTCCTCCTTCAGATTTCAGGCTGTCTGGCTAGACAGCCATCTTGATTTCTTCCTCCAGCTCCTCTCCAAGCTCAGTGACTCAACAGAATATATAGATAGAGACAGACCGATATGTTAACTAATATAGTACCCCGTACTATATAGTGCCTCACCTCAGAGGTTAAGACACATTACATAAACCCATGAGCAGTAATTAACAAGCAGAAATTTAAATATCAAATACAGCACATAAATAAACTACATGAAATTAATAAAAATCATTACATATATTTAGTAACAAAGTCTGCATCCCAGTTCCTTCCCATTGGGAGACTGTGAAAATGATCCTCCCTGCATTAACATGAGGATATAGTGTACGGTACCACCACAGCATCCACCCTCACCAGAGTGGGCCTGTCTTCAACTCCTTCTGCTGTTTGTTTGGAAAGGGACCTGGGGGTAGTTATATCAGATGGCCTAAAGGTGGGCAAGCAATGAGAGAAGGCAGTAAGGAGGACTGGGGATACTGGGATGCATAGGGAGAGGCATCACCAGTAGAAAACAGAAGTTGTCATCCCTCTGTACAAACAGTTGGTGAGACCTCATCTGGACTACTGTGTGCAGTTCTGGAGACCCCATCTCTGCAAAGACATAGGCAGGGTGGAGGCTGTCTAGAGGAGGGCAACCAAATGGTGTAGGGTCTGCACCAGAAGACATATGAAGAGAGAGACTAAAAGAGCTTAATATGTATACCCTCGAGAAAAGGAGGGAGAGGGGGGACATGATAGAAACTTTAAAGTACCTCAAGGGAATCAACAAAGTCCAAGAGGGTAGCATCTTTCAGAAAAACAGATGTGCAAGAACAAGAGGGCACCATTTGAAGATAGAGGGGGGACGGCTCAGAGATAATGTGAGGAAGTATTTTTTTTACTGAGAGGGTGGTGGATGCATGGAACAGCCTTCTTGAGGAGGTTGTGGGGTCAAAAACAGTGGGGGAATTCAAGAATGCATGAGACAGGCATAAGGCAATTCTAGTTGGGGGTAAGAGGAAGTAGGCTGTTGGTTAACTAGGATCTGCAGCTTATCTGCTAGGTAGGGAAATGGGCAGGCTAGGTGGGTCAAAGTGGTCCTTATCTGCCATCAAATTCTATATTTCTTAACACCCCTCATCAGACTGAACACTGCTGTCATTTCTCCTCCCCTTCCACCCATCTCTTGACCAAAAGCTTCTCTCTTACAGTGCCTCACTTATTTTCACATTCAGGTATTGATTCCTCTCTGCTATCTCACAGCATGCATGGGACAGTCATAAGGCAATTCTAAGGTGTGGGGGTAAGAAGAAGTAGGCTGCTGGTTAACTAGGATCTGCAGCTTATCCAGTAGGTAGGGAAATGGGCAGACTGGGTGGGTCAAGCGGTCCTTATCTGCCGTCAAATTCTATGTTTCTTTTCTCCTGCCTTCGATAGTATTTACTGCCCCCTAGTTATACTCTTCTGACTCACAAGTGTCGATTCTAAAAAGGGTCTGCATGATGCAAGGGATTTGCGTCAAAAAAGTATGATGCAAGTGGTGACTTGCGTTATACCTTGCGGCACCCTGTGATTCCAGTAGTCAGCCTGTGACCACCACAGACACACTGCACCACAGCCCCCTAGCACCAGGGTTGTGACCAGCAACCCAGAGTGCCAGATCACAAGGGGGCTTGCACCATAGTGGGGCTGCTACATCCTTTTTCTTTGGATTCAGGAAGCCCCACTAAGGATGCAGCAGACAGCACCATTTAGACCAGCCATGAGGTGGTCTAAGTGGTTGAGCCAGTGGGACATGACAGGTTACTGACCATTGGGTGAAGTAAGGGCAGGAGAGGAGCCATGGGAGGTGTTGGGGCACAGCTTTTCCTTATGATGGCACTCACATTGGGTACTTGCAAGACCCTTTCCCTAGGTACTGTAGCCCCCTCTTCTCATGATCATGTAGCAGTAGTGGTGGTATGGTGGAACCAGCACCCCTACAATCCCTGATCTCAACCAGCATTAATGGAAAACATACTCCTGTGGGAGCATGCACCCCTAGTCCCCAATCTTCCAGGTGAACACTCATGCCAAAAATTTTGCTTTAATGCCCTGGTGATCTAGTGGCCCCCCACCTTCTCCAACTTGACAGGCACTGATGTGCCACCCCACTCCCCCCCCAACCTGCTACCAAAACTGGCACTTTCCTTCACACAACAACATGGCCAGCCGTGGGATTCAATATGTACATATTGTATAGTGTTATACAGTACTCGGACATGCATTCCACAGCTGGCCATGGTGGTGTGTGGAGGAAAGTGCCAGTCATGGCAGTGGGTCGGGGACAGAGAAGGGGTGGGGTGCTGTACCAGTGTCTGTTGTAGTGGGTAGGTTGGGGGCCACTAGATCACCAGGTAATGATCAAGCAGTTCTGTGTGGGAATGTGGGAGCATGGGTGGGTTAGTAACAGCCAGACCAAGGATCGGGGCTACTGTTGGGTGTGTGTGGGGGGGGCGCCTATTTGCACCACCTTGGTCTTTAGAGACTACAGGTGTTGGCACTAGCCTACCACAGGAGGCAGTCTGCACTGGGGTCACACGAGTGTCTCAGCAGAATTGGGACAGTGCCTTAAGTGGGCACCATGCATCACCTGCTGCCACCAGGTCCCTGGCTGCCTCATGGACCTGTAATGATGCTGCCTGTTGCACCTCTCCTTTTGGCATGGGGTCATAATGTGTGGCTATTCCAGATAGTTTGCTGCAAGTGGCAAACTTTCTACAATATCACCTTATGCGTTTGCTGCAACTTCATTGGGTGACCGTGCAGCCCTTGTTTGTTCTGCAAGTTGCACCTGATGCAGGCGGCTTCCAGAATTGGCCCCATACTCTTTTCTCCTCCAAGTCCTCCCTCATTTCAGAAGGCTCTTTTTTGTGACTCTATATTTCATATCTGCTCCTGTACTGAACCCCCATCTCCATGTGAAATGCTCAACTCACTCACACGCTTCACATATTCTCCTCTACCAGATTTCATTTTCCATCCTTCAGTGATGCCACCCCTCCTTCATTCTGATTCTCTTACTTCCTGCTTGCACCTTCCTCCCTAACCTCATACCTCTATTGCCTAGTCAACCCCCCAGTCCCCAAAATGCATACATGTTCACCCTCCTACCCCTTCTCAAACTTATGACTGCTCTGATTACTCCTCCCTGTCCCACCCATCTCCTGTAAAAGGCACCTGTCTCACAGTTCCTCCCTTATTTCCAGGTTCTGGCATGGATCCATTCTCTGCTTTCTCAGATACCTTATCTCCTGCACCTGATGGTGTTTCCTGTCCCCTTTCTTCCAGTCTTCTGACTCATAGTCTTTCTTCCTACCCTCTCTCAAAACATCAGTACAGCGGTCTTATGTTTCTTATAGGATTCATTTTCTGTGGTCAAGCCTCCCCCATGTGTTCCTTCTTCAAGTCATCCCTCCATTCAGAAATCCTTGCTCTGACTACACTTTTCATGTTTGCTCCTTTACCTGACCCCCATACCTCTCAACCTTTCTTCACCAAAATGTGTGACACGATGTGTAACAAATGAGCAAAATGTGTGACATATCATCTAACATGGCACTGGAAGCTCAGAACACTACAGCTATCAGTGCACTAATGTTCATAATGTTTTTGATAACTGAGCATAATAGATTATTATGAATTTCTGGTTTAAAGTCTCAGTGGGGAATGTGGAATATCACCTTCCCCATGATGGACAAAGGGTTTCTGAGAGGTAGAATGAGTGAAGTACGTCATAATGTGTGACAGTTGAGAGGTATGCTGACCCCTTTCCCTGCGATTTCTTAAACTCACTCATGTACCTCACATATTCTCCTCTCTCAGATTTCATACTCCAGTCTCCACTGATACTACCCTTCCCTTCTATTGATTTTCTTATTTCCTGATTACCCCTCCAACCTGGTACCCTGGTAGCTAGCCCAACACCTAGTCCACAACATACACAATGACCCCCTCCTAACCCACGCTTCATTAAGTCTGTACAATCAAGGTGCATAACCAGGAGGTGGGAGTGGAGCAGTCTGCATCCTTGCAGCACTTGGCAGGCTGCCCTTCCCCAATGGTTGCATGCCTGCTTGCTCCTATGCGAGAGTGAATGAATTAAGGGATTAGACATGCTCCCTAGAGGAGGATGACTGAAAGAGCCCATCTATGTTATAAATGTACAACAGTGCCAGCCAGGATATAATGCACTAATACTGAAGTATATCACAAAATGCTGCAGTACATGGCAGTGGGGAGTGTAATTCAATGGCAATTAAGCCCCTTTGTCACACAGTATTTTGTGACATGTCACTTACTAATAATTACTGCATTGCATCGTGACTGGCTCCACTGTATTCTGTGACATGTCACTTACTAATAATTACTGCATTGCATCGTGATTGGCTCCACTGTATTTTGTGACATGCCACTTACTAATAATTACTGCATTGCATCGTGACTGGCTCCACTGTATTCTGTGACATGTCACTTACTAATAATTACTGCATTGCATCGTGATTGGCTCCACTGTATTTTGAAGTATGAGGGCAACGTAGAAAGTGGGATGTTAAAAAATACAATCAGCTGCTAGCCTTGTGCCAGAAGCAGGCATTATTTTATTATTATCTTTGTTACAATTTCTTATATCCTGGATCTTGCAACAGTTGAAATTGCAAACCCCATATAATGGTAAGCAGGGGTGCAGATTGGCCCGGTGTCAACAACAAATATTAAATACGACAGTGCATCCTACTACTGTCCAGTCTTGTAATTTATTATACAACTGACTGTCCACTAGAACACTTTGAAGTGTACACCTCCACTTTCTCCCACCAAAGGGAGAGCCATCAAAGGGGTGATGCAGGAAAACCCGTGAACATGTGATTCCCTTAAGAGAAGACAGGTACTATAACCGTCAAGATGCTGCAGTAAATAGCTTCTTTAAAAAAACAATTGGGTCTGGGAGAACATCAAAGGGGGATGGGCAAGAAATGACTGGAGTGGGATGTCGTTGATCACAGACTCCGTGGTCACCTGGGAGGTAGAGAGCATTTAGAAACGTAGAAACTGACAATCATGGCAGAAAAGACCAGCAGTCCATCCAGTCTGCTTGAATTACATCTCTAACTCCGAGACCTACTGTCCATCCATGTTCCTAACCCTCCACCTTCTCTCCCCTGCTCCTACACAAGTCTGTAGCCCCTAGTGACTACTGTAGACTTCAATCTGCCCCAGCATGCTTGAAACTATCAACTGTTTTTGTGCACACCACTTTGTCTGGTAGACTGTTGCATGGCTCCACCTTCTGTAAAATAATACTTCTTCATGTCCCTTCTGAATCTCCCTCCTTTTAGTTTCCATTCATACCTTTGTGACATTGAACTAGCATTTAAGCTAAATTGTTCTTCACAGTTCACATTGTTTGATCCTTTTAGGAACTTAAAGAGCTGTATCATCTCACTCCTGTCCCTTCTGGTCTCCAGTAAGTACATGTTCAATGTCTTGAGGCGCTCCTCAAAATCTGCCCTATTTGCCCTGAATCTCAAGCGAGTACATTTAGTGCCTCAGTGCCTCGAGGGGCTTCTCATAAGCCCTGCCCTGTAGGCCCTGAATAATTTTTGTTACTTAGCACTGTACCATCTCCAGTCTGTCCCTATCTTTCCTGAGGAGGGGCTCAAGAACTGGACACAGTACTGCAGGTGTGGGCTATCTAAAGATCTTTTAAGGGGCAGTATTACCTTCCTTCCTCCTGCTATCAATACCCATCCCGATACACCCTAGCATTCTATTTGCCTTACCTAGGCCTTGTAGCACTAGCTCAGTTGCTTGAGGGTGTAATTAATGATAACTCCTAGGTCACATTCCTCAACCACAGAACTTAGTCTCACCCCACCCATTCTGTACTCTCGGTTGTAGCTCTTATTCCCTAGATGCAACACTTTGCACTTTTTGGCATTGAATTTCACTACACTTTTTTGGCATGGAATTTTAACTGCCAAGCCTTAGACCCCACCCCTCACTTAAAACATCAGTACAGTGGCCCCTTTTCACTCTCCACCCTCTTACAGATCTTAGTGTCATCTGCAAAGAGACACAATGTGCTCTGGATAACTTCTCCTGTGCTGCTGATGAACAGGATCGGGCCTGGGACAGATCTCTATGGCACCCCACCAGTGACCTCCCTCTCTTCTGATTTGACCCCATCGACCACAACCTTCTGCTGCCTACCCTTTTGCCAGTTTCCTACCCAATTAACTATGTCCTTAGCAGCCCCCAGAGCCTCAATCTTCATCAGCAAGCATCTGTGGTGCACCAACTCAAAAGCCTTGTACAAGTCAAATACAGCAAATCCAAGGCATGGCACCTATCCAATTCCCTCATCACTAAATCAAAGAAAACAATCAGGTCTGTCTGACAGGAACTCCCTACCATGAACCTAAGCTGTTTACTATCTTGAAGACCATTGCTCACTTGGTAGTCTATAAGGTCTTCTTCAATCAGTGACTTCATCAGCTTCTATACAATGGATTAAGGAAAAGCATATACCTGTAACGTAAATAAAACTTTCTTCTCAGTATTTACTGAGAAGAAGATAGGGCAGGGCCCACAGCACAGCACCATGGACACAGTGGGGAGGGAGGTGTGCTCTAGTCCATTCACAGAAGAAAGGTTCCTACAAGAGCTTGTTAAGCTCAGGGTGGACAAGGCAATGGGACCTGATGGCATATATCCCAGGGTACTCAAGTAGCTAAGTGTCGAACTAGAAGAGTCATTATCAGGACTGTTTAGTGAGTCTCTGAGCACAGGAGAGGTCACAGAAGACTGGAGAAGGGCTCATGTGATCCCACTCCACAAGCGTGGTAGCAGGGAGGAGGCAGGGAACTACAGACCAGTCAGTCTTACCTCAGTAGTGGGCAAGATTAAGGAAGCACTCCTTAAGGAAAGGATAGTGCAACACCTGGAATCTACAGGAGCACAGGATGCAAGGCAGCATGGTTTACAACAGGAAGGTCTTGGCAAACTAATCTCATAGATTTCTTTGACTGGGTAATCAGTGGTGGACCAAGGGGGTGCAGCTGATGTTGCCTACAGTACCTTGACTTCAGCAAAGCTTTCAATACTGTTTCACATTGAAGATTGATTAACAACCTGGGTAGGCTCAGGGTGGGTCAGAAGTTGGTCAACTGGGTGGCAAACTGGTTGACAGGCAGAAAACAGAGTGTGTGGTAAACAGTATATAGTCAGAAGAGATGCAAGTCACAAGTGGGGTACCTCAAGGATCAGTCCTGGGGCTAGTCCTCTTCAATATCTTCATCAGTGGCATTGCAGATGGACTGGAGGGTAAGGTTTTTCTGTTTGCAGATGGCACCAAGATCTGCAACAGAGTAGATGATCCAGATGGGGTGGGCAGAATGAGAAGAGGCCTGGCTAAACTGGCAAAATGGTTGGAAGAGTGGCAACTGGGGTTTAATGCAAAGAAGTGCAAGATTATGCACACAGGGAAGAGAAACCCTGAAGCCACTTATAGGTTGGAAAAGGAATTACGACAATCACAAGGGAAGAATGAGACTTGGGCATCATCATCACAGATGACCTGAAATTATCCAAACAGACCACTAAGGCAGTATGTAAGGCTAGAGGGATGTTGGGGTGTATTAGTAGGGGTATCGCAAGTCATAAGAGGGAGGTAATAATCCCTCTTCACAAGACACTGGTTAAGCCCCATCTGGAGTACTGTGTGTAGTATTGGAGGCTGCATCTGCACAAGGATATTAGCAAAATGGAAACAGCCCAGAGAAGGGTAACGAAAATGGTGCAGGGACTGCGTCTGAAAACATATGAGGACAGAGTAACAGAGCTCAATATGTATACCCTAGAGCAAAGGAGGAAGAAAGGTGATACGATCGAAACATTCAAACATCTTAAGGGCATTAACAAGGTGAAAGAATCTAATGTTTCAATACAAGAAAAACAGCAGGATAAGAGGACACAGCAGGAGATTAGAGGGAGGCCAATTAAGGGGTAATGTAAGGGAGTTCTTCTTCACAGAAAGGGCAGTGGATGCGTGGAACAGCTTACTTCAGAAAGTGGTGGATATGAAAACAGTGCAGGGCTTCAAACAGGCATGGGATAGGCATAAGGGAGCAGTGCAGATGAGTATGAATAGATAGGCCATTGACAGAGTACAAGCCCATGGCACATTCATAAGGTAGAAAAAATGGGCAGACTGGATGGGCCTTGCGGTCCTTATCTGCCGCCAACCTCTATGTTTCTTATCTGCCGTCCACTTCTATGTTTCTATGTAATGGAGGTCAGACTAACAGGTCTATAGTATAGTTCTTATTCCTTGTCCCCTTCCCCCTTATGGAGCAGAACAATGCCCACTACCCTCCAGTCCTTTGAAACCACCTCCATCTTCAGTGAGCAAATAAACAGTCCTAACTGGGGTTCCGCCAGTTCTGCTGCCAGTTTTCTGGGTATCCTTGGATAGAACTCATCTGATCCAGGAGCCTTATGTATCTAGAGGGCTGCCAGCCCTTCCTTGACGTGTCACTTGTAAATACTGGGTCTCCTGACTTGAGTCTTTGTTTTAGGGACCAAAAAATGTGTTCTTATGTTTAGTAGCCAGTTGGCTAGTGTAGGTTTACAGCTTTCACACAGGACCTCAGTGAGTTTAGCTCGTAAAGATCTGACGGTTTGAGTTTGAAGAACAACAGACAGAGTTTCAACTGAGCTCGAGCTCAGTGTTCCATGCCTGGCATGGAAAGTTAACTCTTTCACCTCCGGAGCAGTTCGAAGGTTGGGACTCACTGCATAGGTCATAATATAGCAAGACTCCATTAGAAGAAACAACCTTACTAAGGTGAGTAATTTTTTCTTCTATCACCCCCCTGCCGACACCATATTAGCACAACGCATTCAACTGAACTGTTTTACTGCCCACAACTTCAACATCCCCTTTCTGGAATATAAATTGCTCATTCCTAAAGAGCTAGTGTTTCAATGTCAGTTTTCTTCCATTTCTTGTAAATATCCTACAAATCAGCTTGAGACAATTCCTGGGTTGTTTCAAGCAGTGCCCCTGGGAAGATATCTCAGCTATGGTCAATATAATGTATCACACCCATGAGCAAACGTGATGTTTAAATCACAGTTCACTGATGCTCTATGACGGCACTGGTTTTTACATAATCTTTATCTGGAAATAGCGGGACTATACGTAGTATCTTTGTAATTACTGTAAGCTTTACAGTTTGCAAAGGGAAACAAACAAGCAATTTTGACTTCTTCCTATCCTTCTCATCTTTCAGCCATTCATGGTATAACCCTATATATGCCACCTACTTATCTTACCACCATTTTAGGAAACCCCCCACACATGCCCTCTACTTACTGTTGGGGGTATCTTCATGATGATTCGCCTGCTGCTGAGTTTCTTCCTCCTTTCCATCACTGATGGGGAGTTCCTCATCCCTCTCAAACAGCAATAACAAGTGCTCCTTTGGGATATTGTACCCTGCACATTTATTACAAAAAAAAAAACAGACAGGTAATAAAACAATTATATATGATCAGAGCTAGACATTCGACTTTTATTTACTTGTTTTACCAGGATGTGAGCTGGGCCAGTGTCCCATTTTTAGCCATGCCAGGAGTGTAATAATGTTTCCTTTTTGACAAAGGAAGTAAGGAGAGTAAGAAACAGACACATTTATATTTAATAGGTTTCTCTTATGGCTGTATAGTCAGAATCTGTCAGCTTGACTTCAGGAGTGGAGGGGAACAAGAGACTTCCGGTGTGGAGGGGAACAAGATGGCAGCCTAAATATTTGGCTCCATTTTGCTACTGCTGCATTTCTTCATTTATTTCTACATTTTGCTCGTATTTGCAGTGTGGGGACACTAACCTGAACTCTGGAGGTACTAGCTGATTAGTACGGGGGGAGGGGTTCTGTAGCCTAGGAACCCTGTTATCAGTTTTCAATTGCCCTGCTGCATCACAGTAACTCCTTTGGCCTGGTTCAGTGAAAGGATGGAGAACCCAGAGGCCTTGGTGCTCATTAACAAGGAGGATATCTCAGAGATAAAATCAATGCTGCACTCTCTTGTTCAAGATATTCCAAATAGTAAAGCTTCGGTAGCACAGGTAGTTTATTTATTTTATTTTATTTATTTTTGAAAGTCGGATTTACAACCATTGAGTCAGGGACTCATTTACAAAGGCATCTTGTCGCAGGGAGGGTAGACATGGTTACAGTATGTGATACAACAGTGGTAACATACAGGTGCAATACAGATAATGAAAGAACACAATATAACAGTGGTTTACGGAATAAAGTTACAGGCAGTAAATAGCAATCGTATAAAGTATAATAATAGTAGAAGTCACAACCCTGGTCATACCGGGGAAATACCTATGTGGAAGGATGAAGGGGGAAACAGGGATGAGGAAAAGAAAAAAAGGGGGGGGGAGTAGTTCAATAGGAATTGTCAAGGAAGAATGGGTTGATGCCGCTGCTGAGAGTAGGATCACCAGCACTGAACTGTTTTGTATGCAAATGGATTCAGCGGTGCCCCAACAGCAGAACAGGATTGCCACATTTGAGAAGCAAGGGCACACCTTATCCATCAAGGTCATATAAACAACCTTCATATTTTGGGACTTCAAGCGGGGATGGAGTGGGACAACGTCTGCAATTTTTTGAAGTCGTTTCTGCCATGGCTGTTAAATTATAACTGGGCTCTGCCACTGGAAATTGAATGGGCACATCGTTCCCTTGGCCCACGGCTACCAAGTGAACTGCTTCCGCGCCCCATAATTGCTTATTTTCTCAGGTTCAGTGTTAAGGAGCAAGTTTTGAGGTTGGCCTGGGAAAGGAGGACATTCAAATGGAATGGACACTTACTATATATGTTTCAAGATTACTCCAAAGGAGTTGCGGACCGCAGGAAAGTTTTTGGGCCAATTACGAAGGAACTGGCTACAAAACACATAAAATCCAATTTGCGGTATCCTGCAGTTTTTCATGTATGGTGGGAGGGTAGCTGGCAAATATTTGACTCTTCTTTGGTGGCACAATCTTTTCTCTACTCACTCCACGTACTCACTGCATGCACTAGTAGCCCTCCCAGGTCCTAAAAGTTGGTGCCTCATCAAGAGTCACAGAACAGGAAGGAAACCACACAGTAGCCAACAGTTGACTCTTTATCTTCGGCCCTCTCTGGCTCAGGTCAGGACTGACTGAGCAGCAGCAAGAAACAGCACTGGGATGGCAGTTACACAAACAGCAAAGAAACGGATTGTCACCCTCCAAGCACACCATGGCAGGATTACAACAAGCCACAGGGGAGGAGGACATCATTGCCCCCCCCCGTTCTTCTCCTTCATTGTCAGCTGTGAAATGCTACTCCACCCCAGAGCCAAAATATCCTCAGCTGTCCCCCTAAGTTCCAGGACAGATTTTCTGGCTTAGGTGAGGTGGAGTGGGTGGACTTTGATAAAGAGGAATTGCTGGCAGTGTCTCAAGCTGTTTCAGGAAAGGTTTTTGCACTGGAGCAGCATCGTTCATCAGAGCAGGATTCTACTTCACAGGGTAACCTGTTACTGACAATCGCTTTGATGGTAGGGGCAGCTGAAATAAAGTCTGCTCCAGGACTGTCTGAACCTTGACTATGTTCAACTAACCCAATTAGAGCTGCTAATCATTGTTGGCAATATATAACTATGTTCTTGTTTTTTTTTTTTTTTATGTTGGTGGAGGTAACTGGGTGGGTTACCTCGCCACTTGCAAAGGGTGCTGATCTTAAATAGAATGAGTGATATGTGTAGAGATGCAGTGAAATTAAATTCTGCTGGTGAAGTGAACGCGAAGTGGCCATTTTGCGTTGTCACTCTGCTATGCGGAGTGGCCAATAGGAAAGGCTCACTTCACCTTGTAATTATTACTTTGCATTGTCATTCCATTTTAATGCAAAGTAAGGTGGCATGACAACAGTTTTGGCAGCCCATCCCGTGCCCCCCCCACACAGCCACCAGAATTATTGTGCATCCCCAAAATGCTACTGTCTTGTGTTCAGAAAACTCCCCAGTGCCGACAAAGTGAAATGAGAGAACAACAAGAAATACAAAGTCTACCAGAATTAATGGCACACTCACTCATGCATGCACTGGACATGGCCACATCACACACAGACACCAGAATTAATGTGCAGACCCAACATGCTACTGTCTTGTCTCCAGAAAATTCCTCAGTGCTGATGAAGTGAAATGAGAGGGTAACAAAAAAAAGCAAAGTCTCCCAGAATTAATGGTGCACTCCATCATGCACGTAGTGGTCACACACAGTCACCAGAATTAATGTGCATCCCCAAAATGCTACAGTCTTGTGGCCAGAAAATTCCCCAGTGCTGACGAAGTGAAATGAGAGCGTAACAAGAAATGCAAAATCTCCCAGAATTAATGGCACACACTGTCATGCACGCAGTGGTCACACACAGTCACCAGTATTAATTTGCATCCCTAAAATGCTACTGTCTTGTGTCCAGAAATTCCCTAGTGCTGGCAAAGTGACATGAGAGGGTAACAAAAATGAAAAGTCTCCCAGAATTAATGTGCATCCCCAAAATGTTACTGTCTTGTGTCCAGAAATTCCCCAGTGCTGATTAAGTGAAATGAGAGTGAAACAAGAAATGCAAAGTTTACTAGAATTAATGCTGCAGTCCGTCATGCATGCAGTGACCACACACAGTCACCAGAATTCATGTGCATCCCCAAAATGCTACTGTCTTGTGTCCAGAAAATTCCTCAGTGCTGGCGAAGTGACATGAGAGGGTAACAAAAATGAAAAGTCTTCCAGAATTAATGGTGCACTCCATTATGCGTGCAGTAACCACACATAGTCACCAGAATTAATCTGCATCCCAAAATGCTACTGTCTTCTGTCCAGAAAATGTTCTACTGTTGACAAAGTGAAATGAGAGTGTAACAAGAAATACCAAGTCTCCCAGAATTAATGGTATACTGAAAACACACAGACAGATTAGGATTGTGCTAAGCACTCAAGAGATGCAGACGCAAAGGCACAACACCACCTAACCAGTGCTCACAAGTCACAAATCCAGATCTGAAAAATAATACCTTTTGCTGGTTGGGGGGTAGTGCACAGCAGTAACAATTCACTACCAGTAAAGATACCACAAAGCAGTATAAAAAATTCATGCAGGTGTGGTGGATAGCAGGTTCACACTGTTGCAACTACTCTGGCACAATAAAAGACGTCTAATTTACTGGCATTCATTGCACTCACACTCACACACACACACACACACACACACACACACACACACACACACACACACACTGCAAGTAATGCGTAGCAAATTGAAAATATTTATCAATATAACCAAATGTTTTAAACAAACTGAAATTATGCACTGCTACACCACAACAATCAGCATAAAAATGTCTAGAATCACCAAAAATAATAGTGTGTGTACACTAACAGAGTTATACAAGAAAAATATAACCAAAACAGAAAGACTGCTTTTTTCTCCCAGTTACTCTACCTACACCACAGATACGTCCCTCCCCCAAAACACACTTCACAGTAAACATACTGACTGTTCCAAATTAACATCAAAATCCACACACAAACAATAAACAGTCAATGATATACGCAAAGGAGGGTTTCCTACAATTGGTACTAAATTTTGAGCAAAAAAAAAAAAAAATGGCTCAAAAAGTCTTGTTAAACAGCTTTTAGAGGATTTGAATCGCAGAGCTATGAGAGGAAACTGTCTCCATCTTCCACTACTCACACATTAAACAAAACTGAGGCTATGCAGAACAATCTAGAGCCCATGTGATCTGCAATCCCATGAAGCACTGGAAATTCACCTTGGAGCTCAATAACAAGGTGAAGTGATGCGAAGTACGTTGATTTCAATGAACTTGGCCTCAAAATTGGTGGAAAGGTGGTTTGGGGAAGGCAGAATAATGTAAAATTATTGGTTTCAATGGACTTTGCATTCCTCATCATGATACAAAAGTATTCCACTTTGTGTTTTGGATGCTTTGCGGATTTTGCGTTACTTCACATAGTACCTCGTGGAGTGAATGTCAGCCACTACGCCAACCAGTAAATATGTGGTAAAGGTTTGTGGCTAAGGACCCCTACAGCATGCCTTGTTATGAGAGGTGGTTATGTGGCTTATGGGAATAGCCAGATTGCAGTCATGGAAAAGATGCTGGAGGGGAGAACAGAGACTGGTGTTGGCCCTTGCGGGAGGGGAAGTTTGGCGCCTAGTCAGAGGGAGTACTTGGAAGGAGGGAATATAGGTTTACTGGGCATTATGAATGGGGCCATTAATGACTGGTGCAGAGATTGGGAGCTGAGAAGGTTTGTCTTAGGGCAAACCGGACTCCACGCTTGTATTAGTCAAGCTGGTTATTTTTTCTTTTCAATTTTGTGTTTAGGTATTGGATTTTACACTACTAAGATTGTAGGGGTAGTCTGGACTTCACTCAGATGGCCCTATTATCATGGGTTTAACACAGAAACATAGAATTTGATGGGAGATGAGGACCGCTTGATCCACCTAGTCTGCCCATAACTGTTAAGATGGGGGGATAGGTTCCTGGAGAATAGGTTTTTGGTTCAGGTTTTGGGGGATTAAACTTTTGTAGCGGCAGTGGTGTGTCGAGCTTGGTACTGGCTAGTTCAGCAGTAATATTTGTGTTCAGGATAACAAGAACTACCCCTACATCTGCTGGGGAGGGAGTGGGTAGTAGCGGAGGGGTTCTGCTAGCCTGATGTTGCTCTCTCCTTGCACTCCAGTTAGGAGGGTTACGAGTGTGGGGATCACTGAAATCAGTTTTATGTGATTAGGGTGATTTCTCTATACTGCTGATCACAAACCATGAGCAGAAAAGTGCCCAATGTCACAAGGCAAGTGGAATAACAGCAATCGCTGCAAACAGCGACACTCACTAACTTTTCCTCTGGCACATACAAACTTAGTGTTTTTATGTGGCAGGAAGACCCACGCACCCCTGTATTTAAGGATTATGAACTCCAGGGGAGTGCCCATGTGGAAAAGATCTAAAATTTTTTAATATCTGAAATATATCTTTGAATCCTCAAATACTGTATGTTTCAAATATATTTCAGATACAATTATACTTTTCAGATATATTTCAAGCTATATTCTAGGTATTCGCAGAATGATGCAATATGTATCTTACTTGGGATACATCTTCAATATATATATATATATATATATATATATATATATATATTTGAAATATACTTTTGCTGTACTGTGTGCTGTATAGCATAGAATATTGTACCCCAGAGGACAACACAGCACAGGCACATATGGTGGTGGTGCTGAATGCAACTGCCATACTGTAGTCATGCTACAGTGCACAGCAGACACTACAGTAGCAAGGGGGCCAGTAGTGTGTGGATACAGCAATGCCTATGGTATGTAGGGCAGTGTTCATGACTGCACTGTACACAGTGACAGGCTCAACATGCAGGTGTTTACTAACAGTGGACATTACTGTTACGCTGTTGTGTGACACACAGATGATGCACCACTGGCATGGGATGCTCACAGTGATATATACATGTCTGGTTTTGTGTGCTGTGGCAGTTGTACAGCTGTGCGGTATGTGGCCAGCGGGGGGGGTGTCATATTTTATCAGAAAGGCACATTGGTGTTGGGGTAGTCCCAATACTGACCCATGTGCACTACGTGATGTGTCCCAGCCTTGTGGCCACCTCTGGTCTGTGGCACAGCCTGGCCACCCATACACGCTCCCCTCAACATCCTCCATGCTCACAGTGCTGCATGTGTGTGTGCTGGCATCTGTTGGTGTCCACAGAAGAGTAGTCCGCAGGTGCTGTATGGCCATATTGCCATGCTGTCCACTGGTGGCAGGGCCTCCACTTACTGCCTGGCATGGCTGGGACTGGTGGCAGATGATGGCATCACTGTGATGCCATCAGTGAGCAGCATGTTTCCTCTATGTCTGGCTTTGTCTATCTGTCATATTTATTTGTTAGGTCATGTAAAGCCACGCAAAAGCCATGCAAACACCCGCAAAGCCAAAATGTCATGCAAAGCTGATTGCCTAGGGTTAGTACTACCTTTTCCTGGGTGGTAATGTGCACCACGTTAGGTGTTGCGCTAAGTCACAGAAGACCACTTTGTGCAGCGCTAGTCACTGAATATAGCATTGTGCCTGTATTCATGTACACACACCCTCAGTTTGCCACTTGCATACATTATGATTTTGCCCAGTGCTAATGCAGTTTGTGCATGCTATTTGGCTTTTGAATACAGCAGACCTGCGCTACTCCCACGCTAAGCCTGCGGAAACGTTTTTTGCCCAGTGTAAAGTTTTGAATATCTGGTCCAGTATGCGTAGAATATATGCAAAACATATTTTGGTATATATGTAAAATATACATTTGCAAATGATTGCTATGGTACTATGTACATATTTGCATAACTAATTTGCATATTTCAAAAGCACAGTTTATCAACCAAAAGCATGGCAATTTCTATTTTTAAAGTAGTTCTGAATTGACAGCATTAGCTTATAGACCAGACAGAAAAGTAAAGAGTAAAAAGTAAGTACATGTTGGAACTCATGATGACATAAAAAGGTTCCAAACATGGGTGGTATAAATACCAATCTGAGTCTTACAAAATAGCGAGATCAAGAGGTAAGTTCTATGTCTAAGTATAAACGTGCAATCTGTAAATCTGATGTAATGGTGCATCATTAAATGATAAGTTTACTATAGTTATTTAAATGGTTGCTAATAAAAGGAATTCCAAATATACAGCTGAGAATATGTGACATTAAGATTAAACTATTGTTGGGTATTTTAACTTAGTTTTACAATGAATATATTTAAAAAAAACTATTTTAGATATATGGCAACCACATGAAAAGTTTATCTATTAAATATTCAAAATATATAAGCAGATATATGAAATATGTGTCATGCACCTATAATAAATATATAATGGAAATATATTTATGATATATCTTAAATATATATGTCACATATATTCTACAAATAAATAAGATATTTCAAAAGCAACAAATCTGAGATATATACATATACTTCAGACATATGCTCACAATACATATTTGAAATGCACTTTTATAAATTCATCTAAAAAATATTTATTTTCCATATGGAAGAATAAATATTCACAGAATAGCAACAAGATATTTCTATGAAATAAATATATGCATTAGATATATTTCAGATATTACAGAACTAGCCAACTTCAGATATACTGCATATATTTGGAAACTACTATGACAATCTATTTATGGATGAAATTCAAAAACTATTTAAAATACATTTTACAACATATAT
Organism: Neoceratodus forsteri; assembly: GCA_016271365.2. Lineage (NCBI taxonomy): Eukaryota > Metazoa > Chordata > Ceratodontiformes > Ceratodontidae > Neoceratodus > Neoceratodus forsteri. The sequence goes on from CM057454.1 coordinate 1,159,250,904, forward strand.
TCAAAATATATTTCTTTTCCATATGGGCAGACTTGGAGGAATTAAAAAAAAAAAAATTACAAAAAAGTCATCCTGTAGCCAGCCAGATCCATGTGTTCTAGCAGTGGTGGCTCTAGTAACTACACCAAACGGTCAGCTCGGCCGGGCTTGGCCAAACCAGTGCTAATATTTTGTTCCAGAGAGTGCATCTCACTGCTACACTCACTGTAATTTACTAAGCGGTGTTATTTCCCACTCACTCTCATTTTGAGCGGTTTTATTGAGTCTCTCAAATTGAGCAGCTCATTAATACTCACTCATATTACATGATACCCTGAGATCTTACTTCTTAAATGTTTTAATGTTTTTTTTCTGGGTGGTGTGAGTTGGGTGTGTGAAGGGGAAGAAGGAAATATAGTTGGTTTGGATTTCTTGAGTTCATAGGGACAGGTTAACATGGAGGTCTGCATACGTAGTTTTTCCAGTTGGCTGTTTGTTTTGTTGTTTGATGGTTCAGGGGAGGGAGGGGTGGGGACGATTCCAGAAATGGGATGGGGGGGGTTATAGTAGTTAGGGTTTCTCTGAATTATTGATAAGGGTTTATGGGAACACAGGGGCACGAGAGTGCTAGGTTTGGGTGGGGTCATCTAACATCATTAATTTTTAAAGTCTTTCTAATCTGTCTGGATACTATGGTGTTTTGGTAAGTGTGTGATAACTTGATTTCACTTGAATATTATGGGTTATCTTTCTGTTATTATAACATTGAATGTTCAAGGTTTAAACATCCCCACAAAACAGAAGTGTTCTCATATATGAGGTCTTGTTAACTGTGACATCATTCTTTTTAATTGCAAACACACATGCTGAAGAAGGATGTGGGGATTATGGAACGTGGTTGGGTGAGGAAAGTGTGCGTTAGTACTTTCAGTTCCATGAAGAGTGGGACTGCTACTTTGGTGAAATGGGAGTGTCCCTCTATATGTAGAGAAAAGGGACTCTGTCAAAGGGTGGTGGTGGGTTATGGTGCTGGATAGGTTGGATACAATTTTGATTTTGTTTGTGAATCTGTATGCCCCTAATGATGATTCTCTGGATTACTTTTCTCAGATGGCACAACATATTTATGATTGGTACTCCAGCTTCATGGTGCTGTTAGTAGGAAGGCCTTCACTGTTGTTATGGATCCCCTGATTGGTAGATCCCCTATTGAGAAGGGAGTGCCGGGGGGCTCTGGGACAGATATGTGCATAATTTGGGCTAAGTGATTGCTGAAGGATACTTCACCCTAAAACCTGGAATTATGCTTTCTGCTCCACGAGATTTCATTCCTATAGTAGATTAGATTACTTTCTGTGTAGCTCCTCCATTTTGTCGGATGTGGCAGGGGTTTCTCACAGACCTATATAATTGTCAGACCATGTTCCAGTGAGTTGGGTGTGGGAGCCTCAGCTCTTTGTAATGTGAACCCCCAGATGGAGATTTAACCTAGTGCTGTTGGGTGTGGACGAGTTTAAACAGTAGTTGTAGGGTGAGATTGATTGTTATTTCAAGTTGAATTTCTCCCTTAAAATTAGTCCGTTTGTTCTTTGTGGCATTTTCAAGTATTTTATTATGGGACAAATTATTTCTTACATGTCGCATGTTACTAAATGGTGCAAGGAAGAGGTGGAAGCTTTGGAAGTTTGTATGTACGGCAGTTAGAAGGGGAAGTTTACTCATCACCACCTGTTAAGGAGAGGAAGGTCCTCGAGCTTATGGGGGTGTAAAGACCAGTTGAATGTCATATTTCAGCAGAAGGCCCTGCAGGGTATGTTTTTCACAAATCATTCTTACTGGGAACCAGGGGACAAGGCCGGAAAGCTTGTTACCTATAGACTATGAAAAAAATCTATGGAGGCCCAAATCCTATATTTCAGACTAGAGGATGGTAATCTGGAATCTGATGCAGAGCAAATTGTGGGGAAATTTTGTGAATTTTACTCAACCCTTTATCAATCCTCGGTTACCCACTCTTTGAAGGAGTATAAGGATTTTTTTCTTTCCCCTTGTGGTGCCTTGCCTCTTAAAGTAGGTGACTGCCCCTTTGAGTTATCACTGTGGTGTAAGTGCAAAAGGCTATTACAGCACTTTTCCTTGGGAAATCACAAGTTTTGGATGGGCTTAGTGTGGATTTCTAGCAAGCTTTTGAAGGCAATTAGTGCTACTGGTGAGGTGGGCTCCTAATGAACACTATGAAGGAGGCTATTATCACTGTCCTGCCTAAACCTGGTAAAGCCCCTATGGCATGAGTCAGTTATTGGCCTATTTCATTGTTGAGTGTAGATTGCAAGGTGTTTGCAAAAACGTTGGCCATGCAATTGGAACGGGTCTTATCTTTTCTAGTGGGTGAATCCCAATCCGGTTTTATGAAAGGGACACAGGGTAGAGATAATTTATGAGCGCTAACTGACCTAATGCAAGCGGTGATGAGCCATCCAGACTCAGCAGTGCTCATGGGGCTGGATGCTAAAAAAGTGTTCAACTCTGTTAAATGGTGTAGTTCATGTCGGCTAAGTTTGGTATAGGCCCTAAGTTCTGATGTTGGATCGGTTACCTCTATTTGGAACCTCGGGCATAGGTTTTGGCCAATAGGGTAATCTCAGATCTCTTTTCCTTGTCTCGTAGCACGAGACAAGGATGCCCATTGAGTCAATTGTTATTTTTATTAGCTGTAGCGCTTTTGAACCTGGCTTTGTCTCAGCATCCCCACGGCAGCAGATGGAACCCTGACCCAACTGACCCACTGACAATTTAGGCTCCCCATTAGCTCTGCATTCCTGCCCACCCCATGGCGGCAGATGGAGCCTTAACCCGCTCGACCCGTTGACAATCTAGGCTCCCTGCTAGCTCTGTATTCCTGTCTGACTCTCGGTGGTAGACAGAGCCCCAACCCACTTGACCCACCAACAATCTAGGCTCCCCATTAGCTCTGCATTCCTGCCCACCCCACGGCGGCAGACGGGGCCCTAACCCACTTGACCCGCTGACAATCTAGGCTCTCTGCTAGCTCTGTATTCCTGTCCACCTCTCGGTGGTAGAGCCCCGACCCACATGACCCATTGACAATCCTGGAGCACAGTCCCTGGCTTTTACACAATACCATAGGGATTTTACAGCCCCTCTGCAGGTATCTTAGTCAGGGATTTAATTTAGATAGTTCTGCTTGTGCTTTAGTAAGGGACTTATTTAATTTCAGATATTTTACACAGACTCTATTTTACAACTTATTTCTGTGTAATTTTCCTTACTATTCGATGGAGCGCCACCTGTGTAACTAAAGGCTTAACCCACTGAATTTAACTAAGGGCTTAATCCACTGAATTTTGCCTCACTATTTCCTTTAGCTCAGCCTGTTCTTATCCTAGGGCTTAGAACACCGAAATTTAACAAAGGTTTGGGACTTGATGCTAAACTGTCTTTTTAGACCAAGTCTTCAGAATGACTCTCAGCCTGTAATCTGAGCTATCTCCCTCCCTTCTCCTGCCTAATCTTACCTAACCCCCATACCTCTTATTTTTTCTTCCAGGCTCCCCGCTAGCTCTACATTCCTGCCCACCCCAGGGCAGCAGGCGGAGCCCCGATCCCCTTAACCTACCAATAATCCAGGTAAGGAACTCAAAGAGGACCCCCGCAGTGCACTTGGCATTCCTGCTCAGCTTACGATTTTTTCCAGAGCACAGTCCCTGGCTTTTACACAATACCATAGGGATTTTACAGCCTCTCTGCTGTTTCTCACCACCCTACCACCCCCACTCGTGTCAGTCCTTTGCTATATAGGTAAAAACTCCACCTCTTCTCTCATAGCACAATGTCGATTGGCCTAGAAGCAATCTCCCTATCTTACCATTTGCAGATTATCTTGTGCCACCACTAAAGGGTGGCAAACTTTCTGTTTCAGTCAAATCATCAACCTTGTGTCTCACTGCTTATGGAAATGGACTTTCCTGTTCTCTGTGTCTCCAAACCAAGCTCTTCTGTTGCACTTTTTTGAACCAACACACAATTTCTCACCAGGGCCAGCATCCTTGACCTCCCTCTTTGCTGATGTCTGTTATCTCAGGTCTGTGTGATGTATGCCCTTGCCTGTCTACTTTGTTCCATATGGACACTGCATCTCATTACCATCTACCTTCTGCTCATGGTGGACGCTGGGGGTCAAACAACCTCTACGACTACACATATTCTAATCTTATTGCTACAAGGTATACTAATCTCAGTCCCGCAAATGCTTCCCACCTAAATTCCTCAAAAATTGCATTTTGCATACTCAAACATTTGCACTATCCCTCTGGCAAACCATCTAATAAGCGGGGCAGGCTACGCTGCCTTCTCTGGCTCTCACTCCTCCTTATCCTCCTTGCGGGAGACATCAAACTGAATCCTGGGCCTGTTATACAACAGACTTTCAGTCCTCATTACTGGTCCTCTTACAAAGGCCTCAAGGCTGCCCATCTTAATATTAGCATTCTGATCCATAATCATGCTGAGCTCACTGCTTGGATCTCCCACTATGGCCCTGATATTCTGTGCCTCACAAAAACTTGGCTGAAATCTACCACCCCGACTCAACCTTGGCACTCCCCAAATACAGCCTACTACATCGTGATCATACTGGTAAAAAACACGGTGGTTGTCTCAATGTATTATAAGAGTCACATCAACCTATCTCTTGTCCCATATGATGTAGTTCCTCCATCCATGACCTATGAGTTTCTTCGTGGGCTACTCCTCCTAGGAAATTCCAAAAAACTCCACATCATCTGCGTTTATAACCCTCCTAAGCAAGGTATCAATGGGCTCACCTGCCTGCTCGGTAATATTAGCCCTAAGACCTCCACAAATTAGGTGCTTATATGTGGTGACCTCAACCTAAGTTGGTGCAGTGACAGTATCAAAATATATGTGCCTCTGCTGGTAGCACATGACCTTACTCAACTCATCAATGTCCCTACACACACCTCCCCTCCTGGGGGCAGAAGTTTGCTCCTGGACTGGATTCTGATTAATTGGCCAGAATGGATTTCTGTGTCTGGGTATTTTTGTGACACTCTATATCTGACCACTGTCCCACTTACTGTGTTTGGAAAGTTTCCTCTCCCAAAGTCCCCCACAGGATCCTGCAAGTGAGGAACTTGTTATGTTTTAACCCTGAACTCTTCCTTCATGGCCTTGTACTCACCCCTTGGTCACAAGTTCTCTCTGCTACTGTGGCCTCAGTTGCTCATGATAACCTCTTAAACATCCTCCACAATTTACAGGATAAACACACCCCTTGTATCAGAAAGAGGGTTAAAGCTGTCACAAATCCACTCAGCAGGTCAGGCCCTCTACTCCCAAAGTGCCAACCTCTGAGCGCAGTCTTGTGAACAGTGTAACAGACAAGGTAACCCTCTCGTCTGTTTTTGTGAGCTCAGATCAACTTTTGGTCTCAGTTCTGGAGGGATTCAAACTGTAATCTCTTGCTAGCATACCCAATGCACAGGCTCAGATATATCTGTCTTCGGGGGGCCAGATATATTTGCCTATGGGCACCTAACCAGGTATTCAGAGATGAACCCTTAAAACTTAATAAAGACCTCAGATTTAAAATGCTTCTGTTTCCAGTTTGGTACCACCCTACAAGCTATATGTGTGCTGAACCATAACTATTTCTTAGCAAAAGAAAGCACAGACCATGTTTGCTCTAAAATTAGAGTTTTTACTAACATATATAATAATATGTCAAACATACAATACAGAACTCTTATAACACAAGACATACATATCTTTAAACAAAATAAGGTTTAAAACAGTGCAATTCCTATAACTGTATTTAGATTTTGTCTAGCTTTCTAAATACCCGTTTTCAGTGCTCAGATGTTTCCTTAGTCAGTGTCAGATACAAATGCCTCTCTATAGTGAAAGAGAATAATCTTTTCAAGCAGTATTGGCCAACCCCTTTTTGATGAAGTCATCCAGCTCCTCCTCTTGTCAAATATCTAACAAAAAGATATTTTTATACAACCACAGGATGTAATTTTAATGCATTAATTCTGCAACCTTAGCATAACTCCAGTTTCAATGACACCTCTTTTGATTTCATGCTGTACCCTCTTCACACAGGCGTCATAGGGTCATTTACAACCTTACACCTCTATGTAACATCCTAGCTTCCCTTATTTTAACGTCATAAACCTAGTTTATGATTTCTCTCTTAACAAAATTAACTTAACAACTCTGTAATTAGCTCAGAGAAACAGGATCCTTAATAAAAGTCTTCCAGTAACACATTGTCTCTAAAAAGACTGAGTGTGTGATACAATGCTATCAGCAGTTCTCTTGCCTGCATCTGCCAGCTAAAAATCTTGGGGGATGAAAAGGTCATTCCTAGAGCACTGGAATTTTAGCAGAGACATTAATACATTTATATTAAAAATATATCCAGTACTCAGAACTGGCTGTCTACATCACACTCCTGCCCACCTAGACTGAATTTGAGGGATCTATCCCCTACATGGGATGAGCTTCCCAAATCAGTTCACTCCTCATAGACCCTAGACAGACCATTGGCGTTCTGATTCTTAATGCCTGCCCTATGTATGATTGTCAGATCATATCCTTGTGAAGCAAGACTCCATCTTAGCAGTCTCCCATTGCCCTTTCCCATCTGTGTCAGCCAAACCAGGGGGTTGTGGTCAGTCTGCACCACAAAATGCTGTCTATACAAGTATGGCTCTAATTTCTTCAGAGCCCACACTACGGCAAGACACTCCTTTTCCACCGTGGAGTACACGTGCTCCCTGGGGAGCAGTTTTCTGCTCAGGTACAAAACTGGGTGATCTGTCCCTTGGTTAGACATCTGCCTAAGTACTGCCCCAATACCCACATCTGAGGCATCCATCTGAACTATAAAGGTTTTGCTTTAGTCAGGACTTGTCAAAACAGGAGCACTGCACAGTGCCTCCTTCAGTCTCATAAAGGCTTCCTCACAGACTGGGCCCCAAGTTTCTTTGGCATCTTTTTCTTTGTCAGGTCAGATAGGGGAGCAGCCAGGGCACTGTAATTAGGTACAAACTTTCTGTAGTACCCTGCTTTCCCTAGAAAACTCCTGACCTACTTCTGGGTTTCTGGTCTGGGCCATGCCTGAATCACCTCTATCTTTATTTGGTTAGGACGGAGCTGTCCTCGTCCTACCACAAGCTTGAGGTATGCCACTTCCCCCATGGCCACCTGGCACTTCTCGGCTTTGACAGTGAGCCCGGCCCTCCATATCCTGCCCAGCACTTCCCTAATCAGTTCACTCCTCATATCCAGACTGTAATCCGTAGTAAAAGTATGGAAAGAACTCCAAGTAGCTGCCACATAAATGTCCACAGCTGAGACATTCCTTAAACAAGCAGTGGATGCAGTCATGCCTCTGGTTGAGTGCTATTTAACTTCTGCTGGAAGGGTTTTGTTATACTTCTGATAAAAAACAGAACACAGCCTGTGAACCATTTGAATAAACACTGCTTCAAAACTGCAGTGCCCCATCTTTTGGGTGCAAAGGAAATTAACAACGGATCCATTTTTTGCACTAAATTCATATGATTAGTATAGTAATGAAAATTCTGTGCACATCCAGCGTGTGCAGGATTGCCTCCCCCTGATTAGAATGCTCAGGGTAGTACACTGGCAAGGGCGTGGTCTGATTTAAAGTAAACTCAGAAACCACCCTTGGTAGAAACTTAGGATTTGTACACAGAGCCACTCGGTCTCTGTGAAAAGTCAAATAAGGCTCCTTACACCTATGTTGTTCGAAGTGTATATGTTGCTGTTAGGAGAGATTATTAGGTTTTCACTGCTATGCAGAAGCTACTCAGCTATACATGTCCTTCGCACCTGGTCAAAATGTGCTTCTCAGTATTTAACTACTGTCTCACTGATATGCAGAACTGGATGAGTGCAAGCTGGCTGCAGTTGAACCCAGCTAAAACTGAGGTGCTGGTTGTGGACCCTGATAGTCCGGAGGTGGGTTTGTTGGCAGGATCACCCTCGGGACTATGTCTTGGGGATGTGGCACTAATTACCTCAGACTGGGTGCGGAATCTGGACATTATTATTGACGATGGTCTGACCCTAAAGTTACCGGTTGTCAGCTGTTGTCAAAACATTTTTTTTTACCACTTGAGGAATATTGCCTGGGTGAAACACCTGGTTCCTCCCGAAGATCTTCCAACATTGGTCCATGCCTTCGTTACCTCTCGCCTTGACTTTTGCAATTCCCTAAACCTTGGGCTACTGGGGGTTGACATCTGCTGCCTTCAGCTAATGCAGAATGCAACATGCTGACTGGTACACCTAGAACCAGCAATATAACACCTGTGCTCCACGGACTGCACTGGCTTCCAGAGCAGTGGAGGATCACCTTCACGGTCGGTTTACTGACCTATAAAGCCCTACATGACCAGGGACCTAGCTACTTGCAAGATCTCCTTCATCCCTACTGCCCCTCTGCCCTCTCAGATACACCAATGAGGGATAGCTAAAGACATCAGGGGCACGATCTTTTAGTTTCATAACCCCTACAATGTGGAATTCTCTACATCGGATACAAGATTGCCTGACCATCCAGGAGTTTAAAACTGCACTTAAGACTTATTTATTTGAGTGTGCATTTGATGGTTTTAATGAATTGGAACTTAATGATGAATTTTATACATAATATTTTATCTAAAGTGGAAGTTACGTCTGTATTATTAATGTTCTGTACAGGTGCCTTGCTTGAAGAAAGGCGCTTTTTACAAATAAATTATGATGATTACAGGGGGACCTGGAGGCTTTGGAAAGGTGGTCTAGAAAGTGGATGCTGAGGTGCAATGCAGGGAAATGCAAAGTACTGCACCTGGGAGCCAGAAATCCAAGCCAAGTGTACACCCTTGGGGAAGGGAATGCTACAAGTCTCAGTGGCAGAGAAGGACCTGGGGGTGGTGGTGGATGTCAAGATGAACTTGGAGACTTGTAGGTGATTTGCATATGCAGCCCATGATGCTTTGCATTGTGGGGGCATGTGTGATTTTGTATTTTCTTGAAACTTGGCTTCCCAGCCAAATGCCCTTTGGGGTATCCCTTGCCTCAGTGTTTACGCACAGAGGTTCTTTGTCTCCCTCAGTATAACTTCTTAGTGGGGCCACACCTCGAGTACTACGTGCAGTTTTGGAAGCCACACTTAAAGAGGGACATTGAACACCTGGAGAGGGTCCAGAGGAGGGCAACCAAAATTATTTTGAGTTTGGCGGACTGGACCCATTGGGAGAGGCTCAAAGAGCTAAATATGTACACATTGGAAGAGAGAAGGGACCTGGGGGACATGATAGAGGTCTTCAGGTACACGAAGGGGGTAAATAGGGGAGGAGCAGTCAGGGTACTCCAAAAGAAAGGGGGCAACTAGACGGCATGGGTGGAAGCTGGAGGGAAGGGGATTCAGGGGAGAAAGGAGGAGGTCCTACTTCACTAAGAGGGTGGTGGAGCCATGGAATGTGCTGCCCAGGGGGCTGGTGGAGGCAGAGACAATGGAGGGGTTCAAGAGGGGGTGGGACAGGTAGTGGGGAAGGGTTCTGGGAGCAAAGTCCAGTGCAGCGAGAATATCCAGGACTGGGAAGGGAGATACCAGAGAGGGTGAGGGAGGCAGCAAGGTCAGCTCCCAGGGTGGAGGCTGACCAAATGAGCAGACATGAAAGACCATAGGCCTATTCTGCTGGCATTTTAGTATGTTAGTATGATGATTAGAGTCTGAAGTTCAGAAATCCTATGAACAGAAATTCTATCAACTAAAAACAGTACCTTCAAAGATAAGAAGAGCAGGTCGCAACTCAGGGCCAGTCAAAAAGGAGGCAAAGTGAGTTTCTCAAGTATGAAGTTCAGGTCCCATGGAGGAACAGGATTCCTGACCGGGGATTTCATGTGGCACATTCCCTTCAGAAAGGTGTGGAAAACCTCCAACTGGGCCAGACTTGCCTTCCACCGGGGTATGATATGCAGATATGGCAGACAAGTGGATCTTCAGTGAAGAATAGCTGAGCACTAGGTTGGAGAGGTATAGTAGGTACTCGAGGACCTGAGGGATGGGGCATGTAAAAAGGGTCCCAACCCTTGGAAGCTACCCAAATGGAGGACCTCTTCCACTTCATAGCATACATGTTTTTTTTTGGTTGGCTTTCTGGCCTCCATGAGGACCTGAATGATTCTGGAAGAGATCCTGTAGTGTGAGATGGCTATATCATAAGGTGCCACGCATGAAGGGACTTCAGAGCTGGGTGAACCAGCCTAACTTGCTCCTGGATCAAGAGGTCCTGGCAGAGGGTTAGAGGGACTGGAGGCTCCACCACCAACTGCTGGGTCAGAGGGAACCATATTTGGCAAGGTCAATATGGGGCTATCAGAACCATGTGAACACCCTCTGCCTGTAGCTTGAGAAGCACCCTCTGTATCAGCAGGAAGAGAGGGAAGGCATACAAAAACCTCCCTGCCCAGCAGAGAGACAGCGTATCTTGCCAGAAAATACCAGGCCTGGGAACGAGTGAGCAAACACTTGGTAGTTGTGCATTGTATGGTGAGGCAAACAGAGCAAAGTCTGGATGACCGCAGAGGTCAAAGATGTCCTTGACCAATGATTGTTTCAATTCCTAGTCATGTGCCCTTGCCTGAGTGCAGCTGAGAGTGTCTGCTAGGACATTTCAGATGCCTGGGATGTGCACTACTGTATGCTGAAGGTGGTGCTGAACCACCCAGTACCACACATGCATTGCCTCCCTGCACTGTGTGCCTCCCTATTTGTTCAGATAACAGACCACGTACATGTTGTTCGACTGGACTTAAAGTGTGCCTGGAAGGAGAAGATGCTGGAAAGCCTGAGGGGCATCCAGCACTGCATGTATCTCTAGCGCACTGATGTAGAAGAAGAGCTCCTGCTGGGACCGGAATGTCTGGGTTCTCTGATCCGGCAAGTGAGCACCCCAGCCATGAGCAGAAGTATCCATATTCAGGGTTTGGATCAGAAGGGAAGGCTAGAAAGGTACCCCTCTACAGAGATTGTCCAAATCCAGCCACCAGAGGAGATCCTGCCACATAGGGCCAGATATCAGAACCCTGTGATCCAGGTCATTCAACCTCTGGTCCCACAGACCCCTGAGCACCTACTACGTGATACACATGTGGAGTCTGGCTACAGGAACAGTGGGCATGACCATTTGCCATGCTGCCTAGGAGGCACAGAAAAGATCTGGCCATAATCCAGCGATTGGAGGCCACTAGTCTGGCCTACTGCTGCAAGGTTTCCACCCTCTCCAAGGGAAGGAAAGCCAGACCCTGGGCTGCATCCAGCACTGCTCTGATATACTGAAGATGTTGGAGGGGTGCCAGGTGAAACCTGAAGTAGTTCACCATGATTTCCACTTAATGGAATAGAACCAAGATTGGCAACAGAGATGCTTCTAGGCTGTCCTTTGAGGGAGCCATCAGAAGCCAGTTGTCTAGGTGCAGGAACATAAAGAAGCCCTGGCATCACAACGCCACAGCCAGGCACTTGGTAAACACCCTGATTTCTGGATGATAGGCCAAAGGGAAGGGCCGTGAACTAAGAATGCACCCTTTGGAAGTAAAACCTGAGGAAGTGGCGGTGGGCTGAGAAGACAGGGGTATGTGCAAGCATGCATCCTGCATATCCTGAGCACAAAGTCAGTGTCCCTTTTTCAGCAGAGGCAGCAGGCCTGGAAGGGTTAGCATGTGGAACCTCTTGCACTCTATGTACAGACTGAGTGTTCTGAGATCCAGTATTGTCCAAAGGTCACCTGTCTTTTTAGGAACTAGCAAGAAGTGGGGTGATCTCTTCTCTGATGGGAGTGATGTGGTCCTTCAGATAGCGAAAGTGTCTTGGAGGGTTTTATGGTGGTCTTTCTCTCAATTCTAAAAACTCTGAAGTGTGGTCCTGAACTGTTAGTTGAAGGACCCACAAATCTGCCATGATCACCTCCCATCCAGGTAGGTAACTGGTGAATCTGCCTCCTATTGGCTCCTTCAGAGCTAGATGCAGGGAGGGTGAGCCATGAGTCAAGTGGCAGAGGGAGGGTTGGGGTTCCCCACCCAGGGCACTCTCTGAGATTTGGCCAGGGGAGTGGTGATAGCTGAAGAAGCCCAGCATTTTCCCTGATGCATGGTGAGCTGTTGCCTGAATTGGTACTGCTCCTGGTGGTAGCAAAAAGGTGGCCTAGGCCTTGTATTAGTACGGTACAGAGATTGGACAGAGAGCAGAGCTTTGCCACTCTCTTGGAGTTCAGTCACAATATCCTTGACGTCCCTGCCAAAAAGCACCAGGATGCAGAAAGGGGCATCCAAGATACAGGACTGGGAATACTAGGTGAACCTAGATACCCGCAGCCAGGCGTGCCTGTGTAGACTGACTGCTGTGGCAGTGCTCCCAGCTGAGACATTGACAGCATCATAAGTCGCACTCAAGGTGTGACAGCAGGTGATCTCTGCTGTCTTGACTGTCTACTCTATTTTTGCCTGGCCTCCGAATCAGGCAAGGCCTCAAATTCAGATTTGAGCTGCCCCAGGATAGCCTTCTTGTAGCAGGCCATATGGGCAACATAGTTTAGAGCTCTCAATGCCAAAGTGGAGGACAAATAGACCTTACATCATACTGATCTAATTACCTCGACTCCTTATCTGGAGGGGAAGCACTCATGTGCTTGGGTTTAGAGCAGCAGTCATGAGTCACATTTATGACCACTGAGTCAGCCTTAGGATGGGTGCTGAGGTGGTCTTTACCCTCTGGAGCATGGTATAGTCTGTCCGCTTTCTTACAGACAGCAGCGACTAACAATGCCTGTTGCCAGGTCATTGAGACTAAGTCATCGTGAGGCCCGATCCAAGTGGGAATCAGGAGAGGAGACAACTCTGGAAGGTCAAGGTGATCTATTAACCTCCTGTGCTGAGGGTCCTGCTCTTCCGTCTTCTAACCATTGGACTCTTATCTTTTTGAGGATATCCGTGAAGGGAGGATCCTCTGTAGGAGACTTGGGAGTCTCCTTGGGCTTAGGGTCCTCCAAGAGAGGGGATTCATAGCTGAGAACAAAGAGGAAGAGCCAGAGTCGGAGTATGATGGCGGACTAACATCCAGGGAACATGACTGTTGATGGGAAACCTCCCTCTGAGGCTCTGTCAACCCACTTCCTCGGCCCTCCACAGTGGAGTTGCCCACTGCATGTCTGGAGGTGGAGGAACATGAACCTACTGGAGACAGAGACAGAGGGGTGGGTGTAGGACAGGCTGGCATGGAAGCCACGACTGGCTGACATTGGTCCAGCTCTGAAACCAGCTGGGATTTGTCTCTGGTCCACCAAGACCTTAGGATAGGTGCTGAGGTGTTCTTTACCCTCAGGAGCATGGTATAGTCTGTCCACTTTCTTACAGACAGCAGTGACTGACAATGGCTGTTGGCAAATCATTAAGGCTATTGTCATCGTGAGGCCCTCTCCATGAGGGAATCAAGAAAGGAGACAACTCTGGAAGGTTGAGATGCTCCGTTAACCTCCTGTATACTGAGGGTTGTGCATCTCAGTCTTCCAACCAATGGCCTCTTATCTTTTTGAGGATATCTGTGAAGGAAGGATCCTCTGGAGGAGACTTGGGAGTCTTATTGGGCTTAGGGTCCACTGAGAAAGGAGGATCCATAGCCTTAGAATGAAGAGAAAGAACCAGAGTCAGAGTATGCCAATAGATTAACATCCAGGGACCGTGACCATTGATGGGGAACCTCCCTCTGAGGCTCCATCAACCCACATCCTCACCCCTCCACAGTGGAGGTGTCCACCATATGTCCAGAGGTGGAGGAATGGGACTCTCCTGGAGATAGAGATGAAGGGGTGGATGTAGGTCTGGCTGGCATGAAAGACATGACTGTCTGACATTAGTCCAACTCTGAAACCAGCTGAGTTTTGTCTCTGGTCCACCAAGACTGAAATAAAGCCTCATAGTCCACCTGTGACTGTGGAGGGGCAGGTGGAGGAAGCTGGTATGGGGGGAATATCCCAGAGTGGGATAATCCAGCACTGGGTGTCCAGGTGTAGGATACCCCATCATAAGATAGCTGGGTGTGTGATACCCTGGTGTTGGGTACCCTGGAATGGGACAGCCAGGTGTTGAGTACCCTGGTGTTGGGTGCCCTGGATTGGGGTAGCTCGGTGTTGGATAGACCAGCATCGGATAACCTGGCGAAGGCCCTAATGGGACACCCCAAAGGCCTAGCAAAATGGGATCTGATGGTGGGCCTGCGGGAGGGGGAGGCCCGGTGTTGGCCCTGAAGAGCTGGAATGTCGTCCCTCTGGAACCCGGGAAGCAGCAGAGGGCCCAGATGGAGGGATCAGAGGAGGAGGGGCTGGAGGGTCCCCCAGGAGGCCTGTTGTGGGGAGCTCCAGTGTTGTGCATTACAGCTCTGGCTGTTCGATAGGGCCAGCGAGTGGCAGCTTCTCCAGCTCAGAGGGAACATGGGAGGCTGGAGGCTCCACCGTGGACAGTGGAGAAGTGTCCTGGGACAAGGATTCCTCCTGGGGTGGCAGCAGATCTTGGTCAGAGAGACTGATGTTGGTCCTCGAGTCCGACAGGAGCGCTAGGGCTGCATGGTTGTCGGTGAAACTGGCAGCCAACTTATTAGCTGAACCACTGGACTTGGATCTGGAGGTTTTTAAGGGCCTAAGAGTGGAAGAAGCCTCCAAATCCCCAGAAGTGCCATCTAAACCATCACTGCTCGGGCAGGGGATCCAAAGTCTACCCTGCAGTAGAAGGGACAGTCTTGATTAGAGCAATGCTTCCCTTGCAGGAAGGCCGCTCCTCGTCCTACATCTCTGAGAAGAACTGCAGCATAGAAAAGGACCAATCCTAGTCCTGGTGCTTCTTGTCCTCCTTCTTCTACTTGTAGGAGTCAGAACAACCCCCTGGAGAGGGGCTGCAGCTCCATTTCCATGGAAGCTCATTTTTGTTTCAAGAGATGGGCTTCCAGGACTTGCTGACATGGGTGTAGGCAGGCATACTCCAAGCACTCCATGGTGTGCAGTTTTATTTAAGGGGGGTAGCAAATAGGCTCTGAACTGTTTCCTTTTTCCATGAAAACTAGCAAAGAAAATACTGAACCTTTCTGTAATTTTATTCATAGGAGTTGAAACTAGAAGAACTGGTCACTAATACTCTCTTTGCATCCCAAGGACAATATAACTTTACAGGCTCTGGGCGGGTATGTGGTTGTCTTAGGGAACAATGCATAGCATTTGTATTTATCCATGCATGGCAACAACCATTGTCATGGGATAACAAAAGTTGTATTTATTGTGCCAAATGAGGCAACAAACATGGTCCTGGTGTACATTTGTATATTGTCTGGCTACACCCGGGGAGCTCACCCTAACAAAGGGGGGGGAGGGGTAGCAGTGAGTCCACTTGGTGTGCAGATCTGAAATCCCTGGCTACACCCCTGCTTGCTGATAGTGTTTATGTGTGGCTTGCTTATACTTCTGACAGGCCTCGCAGCCCTTGGTGTCATGGTCATGCCCCAGGCATAGGAGGCAATAGGAGTGGTCATCTTTCTACAGGATCTTCTTGCAGTAGAAGCACTTGTTCTGATGAGATTCAGAATGAGTTGGAGAAGACATGCAATTCAATGATGAATTTTCTCAAAACTGAAGGAAAATAGAAGAAATTCTAAAGGCAGCTGACTGTAGCAGCATTCCTCGAGGTCAAACCCGCACAGATCGATGGCGGGAAAGAACTGGAGGGTGGGTGTGGGGCCCACCCATCATATAGCATTGGGACAACATCAGCCATGTGACACCAGATGGGAGGTTCCCCCAACAGACACAACTAGCTAAAGTTTTTTGTGTTGTCCTAGCACCTGGTGTCCTTATGGTCATATTGCCTAGTGCAAGAGCCCTCTTGAAGTAAGATCTGCTCATATCACTTTCTCTGGTGGTATAGTGGCCTTCCCTCTCTATCCCCAATCTGTTGAGTTAAAAAAATTTAACTTTCTTTGGTGGTCTAGGGGCAGGGTTCGATCTTAACATTGTTTTACTAGCCCTAAACCTTGGGCAAATTGATCAGGGCTAGTGCAGCTAATCCTCTACTTGTCCATCTTGACTAGTGCAGGTTTTTCACGGCTGTTGATGAAGTTGAAAAGTCCCAACTTTAGCAGACTGTAGTCCTTTTGCTAATCTCCTTCGGTGTTTCAGGCGGCCTGGTGTGATTAACAGCTCATTTAGGGCTGCAATTATCTAGCAGTTCAAGAGGGGGAACCAACAAAAGACTTGATGCGAGTCATTATCACACAATTGTTAGGATATTCAGCTAGTGTGTATGCTGTGATCAATGGCAGAGTAGTTAATCCACTAGCTTCCAGTTTGCTGAACTTGTCTTTGATTTGTCACACACTATTAAGACCAGTGTGCCTCATTTCCCAACCTTTTTGAGTATCTGTATCCAACACTGCAGTGACAGAATAATATGATGTATACACTGTCTGCACAGCCAGGTGGTACAACAACTCTGTACTTTCCCTTGACACCAATGCAGACTAGACTTTGAAGTGGCCACCCATAGATCCATAGTTGCCATTACTGGCTGGTGTAGGGGTCCACAGCTCCTCTTAATGGATCACATCAGTCAGTGGCATTCATGTAGTCCCACCCTTATACCACCCAGCATGTCATTTCATCCTAAAAAAAAAAAAATGCTTTGGAACATATAGATACATACATAGATACATAGACAGTGTCGGCAGATAAGGGCCTATGGCCCACCCAGTCTGCCCATTTAAGTCTGTAAGTTCAGTTTATGTTTTCCAAGAAGTCTGTTGCCTCTTACCCCTGACCTCCAGAATTCCTTTATGTCTATCCCATGCATTCTTAAATCCTGTGATTGTTTCAGCCCCCACCACTTCCTTTGGCAGGGTGTTCCACTTGTCCACCACCCGTTCTATGAAGAAATTCTTCCCCGTTCCTCTGAGATCGTCCTCCATCCAACTTCATCCCATGCCCTCTAGTCCTGGAACATCTTTTTTGCTTAAAAATAGTGCATTCCTGCACCCTGTTCCTCCCTGTAAGATACTTGTATGTCTCTATCATATCCCTCTCCCTCCTCTCCTCCAGGGAGTACATGTTCAGTGCCTTCAACCTGTCCTCATAGGACTTGTGATGCAATCCATGCACCATCTTTGTTGCCCTCCTCTGAACCTTCTCTACCCTGTCTATGTCCTTACGTAGGTAAGGTCTCCAGAACTGCACAGTGTACCCAGGTGCGGCCTCACTAGTGTCTTTTTAGTGGAATTATGACCTCCCTTTTCCTGCTGGTGATGCCCCTGCCTATGCATCCCGGCATCCTATTTGCTTTACCTGCTGCCTTGTCACACTGTTTCCTGCCTTGAGGTCATCAGAGATGATAACCCCAAGATCCCTTTCCTGCTTGGTCATGCTATATCCTCACCCCCAACTGATATATTGTGCCAGGGTTTTGTGCCCCATATGCATTATCTTGCACTTCCTTGCATTGAATTTCAACTGCCAAACCCCTGACATTCTTCAAGTTTCTGCAGGTCCCTTCTCATTCTGTCTACACCCTCTGGTGTGTCTACTCTGTTACAGAGCTTTGTGTCATCAGCGAACAGTGAAATTCTGCCTTCTAGGTCCTGTGCAATGTCACTGATGAAGATATTGAATAGTACCGGTCCCAGCACTGATCCCTGTGGTACCCCAATGGTCACTCTTCCTTCTGTGGAGTGACAGCCATTTACCACCACCCTCTGTGTCCTGCTGCCCAGCCAGTTACCTACCCACCGCACTACTGTCCTGCCCACACCCATATTCCCCAGTTTGTGCAATAGTCTTCCATGTGGCACAGTGTCAAAGGCCTTGCTGAAGTCCAGATAGGCCATGTCCACTGCTCTCCCCTGATCCACCTCCCTAGTCACCCAGTCAAAAAGTTCAATGAGGTTGGTTTGACATGATCTTCCCCTGGTGAAACCATGCTGCCTTGGGTCCTGTAGTCCATTGACAACCAGATGTTCCACCAATCTCTCCTTCAGTAGTGCTTCCATGATTTTCCCCACTACCGAGGTGAGGCTAACTGGTCTGTAGTTCCCCGCTTCCTCTTTGTTCCCACTTTTGTATAAGGGGACTACATCTGCTATTCTCCAGTCTTTGGGTACCTCCCCTGTTTCTAGTGATCGGCTTAACAGGATAGCAAGAGGTTCAGCCACCACCTCTCTTAGTTCTTTAAGGACTCTGGGGTGCACCTCATCTGGCCCCATTGCTTTATCAACTCTTATTACTTCCAGTTCCTTCAGGACCCTTTCTCGTGTAAAGGGACTTGTGTCCATTTCTGTACCATTCTCACCCCTTGTACTCCGTTCAGACCCATTACCCTCCTCTTCCTCAGTAAAGACTGAGCAGAAATACCTGTTCAATGTGTCAGCTTTACTGTTCATCTCTCCACAGCCCCATCCTCCCCTTCAGTCTCCTATCCCTCCCTTTGACTTTCTTTTTCACTTATGTACCTGTAAAAGGTTTTGTCCCCTCTACCCACTGATTTTGCAATGTGTTCTTCTATCTGAGCTTTGGCTTCCCTTACTGACCTCCCTGCCTCCCTTTGCTTCTCCTGGTACCTCTTCCTATCCCCTTCTGCCTGTGTCTTTTTGTATTTCCTGAATGCAATCTTTTTGGCTTTCACTTTCTTTGCTACCTCTTTGGAAAACCATAATGGTCTCCTCTTCCTTTTCCTCTTGCTAACCTGCTTAATACATAATTCTGTTGTTCTTGTAATCCCAATTTTAAATACTTCCCACTGTTTCTCAACCCGATTCCTGCCCCATTCCCCTTAATGCCTTTTTCAAGTATCTCTCCTTTTTCCCTAAGTTTGCCCCCCTAAAATCCAAGATACGTGTTTTTTGTGTGGTTTGGTTCTGCTCTTTCTGTGATTTGTGGAACGTGTATTGTACAAAGCAAAACTTTAGTAAAATATATAATTTGAAAGGTTAAAATAGGTATTCCTGGTGTGCATAGATTATCCTATATAAAAAGAGAGGCAGTGCAGCATCATGCCTGTATATTGCTTCCCCTTTGGCTGATAAAAGGACACTTATGAAAAATCTTGTTGTTAGGGCAGAGCATGTTAAATCAATACTTTTATGCCTGATATATATAAACAGGCATGTCAAAGTTTCTTAAATCCCAAGCCCCTGTGTTTGTTTAACTCTCCCCAAAGACATCTTAGAACTGCCCCTGGCTCAATTCGCAGTGTAAGAAAACTTTCAGAAGTGCAGGTCTAGTTAACTACAGGGTGGGGGGTGAAAGTGTCTTTCTCTGCCTGATTCAGTACATTGCCCTGCAGGTCAGGGTAGGTCTGTGATGAGGTGCATGATGATGTTGGCTGTTGTGTTTGCAGAGCTAAAACTGCTTGACTGAAGATTTTGTGTTATGGTATCCTCTAGTTTGATGTGGAGCGGGGGTGAAGAAAGAAGAAGCAAGGGGCACATGGTAAAAAAAACAGTGGGGGTACACACTGCATGTGATTTGACCTTGGAAGAAGCCCCGAGAAAGCAGCCTGAACTGGAAGGTTGGGGAGGCATGACAGATATCAGCACATGTGCTATATCTTCACTGTAGGACACGTCTCACACAGAAGATAAAATGGAAAAACCCTGGTCACAGCAAGATGACCGATGTCCTCCACACTTGGCAGCTCAGGCCCCCCTCCCAAACCTGAATCTGGTGTTGGCAGGTTGAGGGATTCCATGCCACAGAGGGCAAGCTGTGAGGAACTATGGGACAGGTTAGCCCTGGGAACAGCCAATGTGACAGGGCTTTGAGGATCGATGGGCAGGAGGACCGGCCAGGAAGATGGGGAGAACAAAAAAAAAAATGATCATCAAGGGAGACCCTGACCTAAGATCATCATTTGTATCATGATTTAATCACAAACATGCAACTTTACAATCCCCAACCGTAATTACTAATTATTTTTGTAAGCTGAAATCAGGACGATGATCTGTGGATTACCAATGATGAATATATTAGTTATGTACTGTAAAACTTTAAGTCACATGAGTAATACTGTACTTACTCCAAGCTAGTACCCCAGGACAAACCAGTCACGCAGAATGTCTTATTTCCAAGTTCATTATTTTATTTTCTGCACAAGCAGGTCCTTACAGTCTGGCTCAAAAGTTTGCCCTATGTGGTCTTCTTCAGGGGACAAGGGCCTTGTCAGTATTTTGTTCAAATTAATTTTTCTTTCTCTATGCAAGTAAACAGTACATAGTGCTTGGTCTTTTCAGATCCAAAGAAACTGCATATCTCAAAGTTACAGCACTCTCTGTCCATTAGTTCACTGAAGGTAAAGACCAGATTTCTTCTGTAAGTTTTGTATACAGTTGAAGATGCTGCCAGTAAACCGAACGTTCTACAGAGCGTGACCCAAACAAAACAAGTAGAAATGTTACTGCTTGCCTTTGCAGAAGTTATAAAGGAAATCTGATCCTTTCCCGCAATGAACTGAGGGCCAGATTTTGAAGAAAATAAAATTCATGAACCTGGAAATAAGACTTTTTGATATGTGTAGCGGGTTTGTCCTGGGACTCTTGTTCAAACCCCAGGAAATCTTACTGTATTCTGACAAGTGCAGTATGGTCTCACCACAGGACTGCTCCAGAGCCAAAATGGTTAATATGCTAATAATGGAATGTTAGGCTCGAGCTTGGTTTTCAGATCACTGTCCCTGGTTGCACTTCCTGCAACCGTCAGATTCTTTACTCCACTTGCCTCAGTAAGACGTCTCCAGAGAGTTCTTCACGTTAACTAAAGAAATCATTTCTCGGTTTATTTTAAAGTCCATTGTTATTTTGCGATTTTTGAAGCACTGTGCTTGGTTCACAGGTAGAATTAGTTACATAGTGTGGTTTGGGGGTAAGTTTTGTGGTTCTGTTTCGGTTCTTCCAACTGGGAAGGAACTGAGCTCACTTTGTGTAATTATTTTAATTTAAATTACTATACCATTCGGTAATACGTTTTTTGTTCAAGTTTCAACCTACCGAGGTAATTCTCGGTTCTACTTCGGTCAAAAAAAAAAAAAAAAGAAAAGATCAATGTCACAGACTAAGAAACAACCGGGCCCCACAGGTTTCCAACAGTGCACAGAGTGTGGGAAACCATTCGCTAAGGCAGATCCTCATATTATTTGTGTGTTTTGTTTGGGGTTTGACCTCCTCAAAGGGGACTACGAGTTTTGTAAAAACTTCTCAGTCAACGCTTGGTAGGCGCCTCAAACGACTTCAGGAAAGGAGGTCTGAAAAGGCAGCTGAACTGGCTGCAGACAAACCTACTTCTATTCAAAAAGAACCGGGCGAGCAGCCCTTTGACAAGGGTGACTGTTCTTCCAATAGAAAGAAACCTGCTAACCTTGCTACTAACCCGGCAGCCACAGGTAAGAGAAAGAGAAAAGAGCAGCATTCAGTGGTTGAACTGCAACCGATTACTCCTGTTCCAACCACTGAGGAAATAGCTAACGCTATCAAGATAATTCAGTCGCTTCAACTGGTAACATCGGTTCAGGTTCAGAAACAACTGTGTCTTGATGCCTCAAGCTCCACTTTAGTTCCCGTTTCATTGGAACCAGAGGTGGACACTTTTGATGAGGACTATTATGATGCTGCTGATTATTTTGAGATGAGGACATTTCACCAGATCCTCATCATCCTGACTCCCCTGGCAAGGGAACAGAGGACTTCACCTCTCATTTTAAATTAGTTAAACAACTGGCTTTGTCCTTGGGCCTCCCCACACAAGAATCAACTGATGAGGAGGAGGAACAGGACTATAGGGACGTGATGGATGTTCAGGCTCCAAAAAGGGTTTTGCTCCCCATCCACAAGTCCTTGAGAAAGCAAGTGATGAAAATTCTGCATACCCCTACTTCTGTCACACCTGTTGATAGGAAGGTGGATAGAAAATATTGGGTGGCTAAGGGTGGGGCCAAGTTTCTGTTTGGCCACCCAAGCCATGGGAGTGTGGTTCAGGCAGCAGCCTGTGATAAAGCAAGTATTCCTCTGGCTTCCCATCCTCCTGACACGGATTCCAGAAAGCTGGATTCTACTACAAAAAATAATTATATGGGTTCCTCACTGGCAATTAGACAGACTTCATACATGGCCTATGTGGCCAGATTTCAGAGGACACTCTGGGACACTGTCCTACAGATCACAAAGTCAGTGCCTAAACAAATGGCTACAGACTTGGGGGAAGCTGCCAAGAGAGAGATAAAGGCTTCTAAAGTCCAGTTCAGAATGGCTGTAGATAGTAGATAGTAATGATACTGCAGCCAGAGAAATGGCTTCTTCAGTGTCATTAAGAAGATTTGCCTGGCTCAAGACTACTAATCTGTCCCAAGATACTCAGTCCAAGGCCATGGACTTCCCATGTGAGCCTTCGTTTCCGTTTGGACAACAGTCTGAGGCCTATATGAGGAAAATGGATGAGCATATCAAAGCGCTGCTGCTAAACAGAAGGTTCCTACCCCACAAAAAGCAGCATGCTAGGGGCCATGGGGCAGACCTTACAGGCCATTCTTCCAGCCTCAGGCATACCCACACTACCAACAACAGAGAGGTTATTTCAGAGGCAGGGGTAGGAGAGGCACTAACCATACTAGCCCTAGCATCCAGTCAGCATCTCAGGCTAAGCAGACACCCGGAGGGGTCTGTTTGGGTTGCCTCCCCAGAACCAGTAGGGGGCAAGCTGACCCACTATCTCCAGGAATGGCAGTCCATCACTACAAATCGGTGGATCCTGGAGGTAGTGGGTCGGGGCCTGGCACTCAGTTTCAAAATCAGACCAATACTGAGGGCAAGAGTTTTCCAACCTTTCTCCCCCCCAGAGACATTGTTGCTGGAAAAGGTGGTGTTAAATCTGCTCAAAGGAGCAGTAGAGCCAGTTCCTCTCTCACAAAAAGGAAAGGGCCTTTACTCAAGATACTTTCTTACAACTAAAAAACAAGAGAGTGGCGAACCATATTGGATCTCAGGCACCTAAACAGGCATTTGCTGAAACCAAGATTCAAAATGGTCACCTTGAAAACGATTCTGCCAACCTTAAGGCAAGGGGATTGGCCGGCATCTCTAGATCTAAAAGATGCGTATTTCCAAATCCTCATAAGGCAGTCTCAAAGAAAGTTCCTGAGGTTCAGGCTTCCATCAGGCCATTATCAATTCAGAATTATGCCTTTTGGCCTTACTTTTGCTCCATGGGTGTTCACAAAATGCTTGGCAGTACTAGTGGCACACCTACGGAGGCAGGGAATGGCAGTCTTCCCTTACCTGGATGACTGGCTCTTAATGGGACAGTCTCCCCAGCAGGTCAAGCAGTCTCTGGCCTTAACACAGGAACTGTTACAGTCCTTGGGTTTCTTGATAAACCATCAGAAGTCAGTGCTGCAACCAGTTCAGCTCCTGGAATTTATAGGAGCAGAATTAGATTCAATCAGAGGATGGGCTTTTCTTCCTCAGCTGGGGGTAGACACTCTCACACTGCTGGTAGGTTCTTTCAAACCTTACAGCCTCAGGCCAGCCAGACATTTTCTCCAGTTGCTGGGCCACATGGCAGCCTCAACTGCCACACTGTCAGGAGCAAGATTTCAGATGAGAGATATTCAATATCACCTCAGGCATTACTGGCATCAGAAAAAGGACAGATTGTCAAAGTTGATTCCAGTCACTCAAACATTCATGCAGGCACTCCAGTGGTGGCAGGATTTGGGAAAATTCAGGCAAGGGGTCCAATTCCTACATAAGCAACCATCTCTGGTGCTCACTACAGATGCATCCCTTCTAGGGTGGGGAGCACATCTAGAGGAGCACACTGTCCACGGTACATGGCTCAAACAGGAGTCATTACCATACATCAGTCTGTTGGAGCTCAGGGCAGTGTTCCTGGCTCTTCAGGCATTTGCCAGCATGTTGCAAGGAAAAGTGGTACAGGTCAGGACAGACAACATGACCACTATGTACTACATCAACAAACAGGGAGGTACAAGGTCCACACCTCTGTGCATAGAAGCCATGAGAACATGGACCTTGGCCTATTCCTTAAGCATTGTGCCGTCAGCAATCCACCTTCCAGGGAAGGACAATTTGCTGGCATATGCACTGAGCAGAATGAAGCAGAACCATCACGAATGGTCCCTAAACAAACAAGTACTGCAGCTGCTGTTCAGAAATTGGGGCACTCCAGAGGTAGACCTCTTTGCTTCCCCAGATGACTACCATCTCCCTCTGTACTGTTACAGACCTCCACTGAAGGGCACAGTACCACTGGATGCACTGATCCTGGATTGAAAAGGGAAGTTCTTGTATGCCTTCCTTCCCTTCCCATTGTTACTGAGGGCCCTGAACAAGCTCAGGTCCCAGCTGACCACAATGGCCCTCATTGCTCCAGACTGGGCCAGGCAAATGTAGTATTTCCTAGTTCTGTTCCTATCAGTAGCCAAGCCAATCAGCTGACCTCCTCTCAAGGCAGGATCCTTTATCCCAACCTTCGGTCCCTCAGACTCAAAGCATGGTTCTTGAGGACCTAGAGTACGCAAACTTGAATCTCTCAGAAGGGGAGATGGAGGTCCTTAGGGTATCCAGAAAACCTGATACCAGGAACATTTATACTTCTAAGTGGAAAAGATTTTCTTACTGGTGTAGGGACAAAAATTTAGACCATGCCCAGGCTGGCTTATCAGTAGTTCTTGACCATCTCACCCACCTCCATTCCTTAGGCCTCAGGACCTCTACTCTGAAGGTTCATTTGGCTGCAATATAGGCTTACCGGTCAGCAGGCAAACCATCCTCTTTGGCCTCTAATGCAGTGGTCAGTAAGTTTTTTTTAAAGGATTACTGCATTTACACCCTCCTCATAGAACCCCTACCCCTGTGTGGGATCTCAATATTTGCACAGCACAGCTTATGCAGCCTCCTTTCGAACCCATGTCTTCGGCTGACCTTAAGTACGTAACTTGGAAGGTCGTGTTTCTAGTGGATTTTACTTCTGCCAGAAGGATTAGTGAAATCCAGGCCTTGTCCATGGAGTCCAGTTATGTGGCTTTCCATAAGGATAAGGTAGTACTCAGAACAAATAACAAATTTCTTCCTAAAGTGGTGTCTGACTTTCACACTAATCAGTCCATTACCTTGCCAGTTTTCTTTATTGAACATTCCTCTTCAGGTGAGTGTAGGTTACATAGCCTGGATGTCAAGAGGGCTATTAGCTACTATGTAGATCACACAAAAGGTCACAGGGGGATAGAACCCAACTCTTTTTGACCTATGGAGAGGTTGGCAAGGGCAAACCTGCCACAAAGAGATCCATAGCTAGATGGATTGTCTCATGCATCCAATTTTGTTATGACAAGGTGGGTAAGTAGCCCCCACAAGGGCTTAGGACCCATTCTGCAAGGGGAACTGCTGCATCTATAGCAGCTTCTAGAGACATTCCTCTTTTGGAAATCTGTAAGGCAGCTACCTGGAAAACAGTTCATACATTTACCAAGCATTATTGCTTGGACACCCAGGTCAGAAGGGATGCTTGGTTTGGCACAGCAGTTCTGCAGAGTCTGTTTCCAAAATAGGTCCTCTGCCCACCTCCAAAGGCACTGCTTGGGTAGTCTGCACTTGTCAGAATGCAGTAAGATTTTCTGGGGTTTGAAGAAAGCATTACTTACGATAGCAATCTTGTTTCTTTTAAGGGAATCTTACTGTATTTTGAGCTCCCACCCTTCCTCCCTCGCTAGTACCTACAGGGCTCTGATCACTCCTGTGTCACTGATGTTGGAAACCTGTGGGTACCTATTAAGTTTCGTGTTGGGCATCTGTTGACTTGAGTCTTAGAAATGCCCTGTTGTTGGAGTTTCTGTTTTTTCCCCCCAGTAGGGGTATTTAGGGGTAGTAAACTTAGTTGGTTAGTTAGTATTAGCTTCTGCATGCTTTGTAAGAATCTGACGGTTGCAGGAAATGCAACCAGGGACAGTGATCTGAAAACAGAGCTCGAGCCTAACATTCCACTATTAGCATAGATTCTGTTAACCATTTTGGCTCTGGAGCAGTACTATGGTGAGACCATACTGCACTTGTCAGAATACAGTAAGATTCCCTTAGAAGAAGCAAGATTACTATGGTAAGTAATGTTTCCTTTCTGTACATCTACTTTGCCAACCAGCTCAGAGATCTACCCAGACACATCAAGACCATTTCTGAAGGGTGCTCATCTGTTCATCTGGTCTTGCATAATACTATACCTAATCATGTTTTATTTGTAACTAATACAAAACAAACTCTGGTCATAGCCGAAATGGCTGTGGAGAGCTTTCGGGGTGCTTTTACCCATTATTTCTAATGAATTTGCACAATGCAGATCTGATAAATGGCAATTTCAATGTGGTCTTCCTTTTACACATTTTTACAATGCTTTTTCCTAGAATATGTCTGCTGATTGCTGTACACTGTATTTAGCCTGGATAGTTCACAGAATAAATGGCATCTCATTTTCAGTGGGGCTCTACACCTACACAATATATGCTGCATTGTGTAAAATCAGAACCCACTGAAAATAATATTTTTCATCTGGACTAGGCTACCATGAATAAATACATTATAAAAATGACAAAATCATGACCCAACTAAAAACAAGATATTGCATCTAATCTGTGACACCATGACTAAATACAGTGTAAACATGTATAAATGAAGATTCATATGACAATGAGATGTAGCATCTCTCCTGCACTATCCAGGATACAAATTATAGGATAAGAAATATTTAAAGGAAATCTACTGTAAAATGAACTTCACTGTGTTAACTGACAAACAGTTTCTTTATTGCTTTATAACATATTAGACTGCAGTATTTATTTTTTGAATGTTGTGACCATGAGGATGGTGTGTGTGTGTGTGTGTGTGTGTGTGTGTGTGTGTGTGTGTGTGTGTGTGTTTGCTGTAGCTCCATATTATTTGTTTCCCAACAATCATAGTAAAAATGTTTGCTGATTGCTATATATGTTGCCTGGATAGTTCACAGAAGACCTGGCATATGTCTGAGACAGTACTTATCAGATAGTGTCTTAAGAGGTTAAAAAACTGCACATTGTATTAGATTTGCTGGGGAATGGTGACATTGATGAGGTATGAATCTTTCTTGAAAGACAATACCTGCCCAACTGAAGCTTGTAGCAAGAAAATATTTAAATGCCAAGTATTTAAATGTGCAAGTTGTTGCATTTTGAAGGGGTTAAAAAAATCTCCAGTTTAATAGGCAACCAATATTTAATAAGCTGTTTCAGTTTCCTGATGGCCATCTGATAAGCAGCTTGGAGTTATGTCTCCAACATTCTAAACAGAAAGAAGTGATTATTTCATTTGGCATAGTGATTTGTTAATGTGAACGAATACATTTGTAACCCCTTTGTTACCCGGGGTTACTAGAATCCCAGTAAGACCTAGTGGTAGGCAGGGAAGGCAGCTTGTGAAACTCCAGTTAAATGGGTTTCACACTGTCTCACTCTGTCCTCAGTCACAGCTGAGACTCGAGGGGTGACATCATAATAGATGTGTCACAGCTGCATGAGCCACAGTTGGAATCTTCAGCTCAGAGTAGTTCTAGAATCTTGGGAATTCAAAGTCAGTCTTCTGTTTGTCCTTAAGCAAGAAGGAAGCATTATTGTGCAGTGTGATTTCTCTCTCGGAGAAAAAGTCTTCAGTTTGTCCTT
The DNA here is from genome assembly GCA_016271365.2 of Neoceratodus forsteri. NCBI lineage: Eukaryota > Metazoa > Chordata > Ceratodontiformes > Ceratodontidae > Neoceratodus > Neoceratodus forsteri. The sequence continues at coordinate 1,159,278,717 of CM057454.1, forward strand.
TAGCAAACAAGAAGGACACCAGTAGTGTCCATTTATCCCCCTTCCCTCTGGGGGGTGAGAAAAAGTTCTTTGTGGGTTCCAGGGGCAATTCCCTTCTCCCACCTTGGGAAGAAAGCTGCTTGGTTTAATTCAAGTTCAGTCTGTTCATGTATAACAGCAAAGGTTACATTTCTTCGCCTGTGGGGCACCTGCAATGAATGGGTGAGTGTTTGGCCTCACTGGAAGGGGCAAACTACTTCTTGTCTTCAGTTGGATTTCAAGTATTGGGGACTGCTATTTGGGAGAACTATGTCAACTAGGACAAACAAATAGAGCAGTCATCTGTTTAAAGTGTTAAAGTTCATTGTAGAGGGGGTGCATCAGTTCATCCACCGTCAATCTACAGTTTTAAAGTCTAAAGTTCTGTGTGTCCAGAGAAATGGCCGGGTATGGGCTGTGGGAGCTGGAGGTGGATAGATCCCCATCTTTAGTAACCAGGTCCACCTCTACAGATTTCTTCTGTGTTTTTGCTACTTGCCTCATGCGCTTGGCCAGCGATGGGGTGGGTACCCAGACGTGGGTCGCAACTTGAGAATCTGTCTAGGAGTCATAGACTTCAAGTGGTGTGGGGAGCCACAGGATGGGAACATACTCCTTGTTTGATGGGAGTCTCCCTGTTTGATGGGAGTTTCGAATTGGAAGTACGAAAACCAAATCTCTCTAGGAGTCACAGACTTCAAGTGGTGTGGGGAGCCACAGTTTGGGAGCCTCCTTGTTTGATGGGATGTCTTTCCAAGTAGAGTTTGGGTTCACTCGTCATGTGGAACATCAGTCGAGTGGCCGGCATGGGAGCCGGGCCAGTCAGGCTGTGTATCCAGTGTGCATGCGAAGTTCAGGCTGAGTGCCTGGTGGATCCAAAGCCAGACAACTGTTGTAGTGTTCATTCTCCAATGGACCGCTGTGTTTAACCTCTAATCTGCATTACAGTTACGTAGCCCTGTGGGGGACCATATAGAGTTTTGTTTATGTTCAGTGAGTTAATAAATAAAGCCACACTGAAAAATCCCAGTTCTGGTTCTGGACATTACAGTTATTGCTTCCTGTAGTTGGATTTACTTGGTGCCCCTGTGCAGAGTAGTCAAACCTAGGCCTCTTGTGCCAAGTAGCCTCATCCTTCCCCGAACTTGTAGATACCCTAGGTATATCCATGCTACAAATGTGGACACAGAGTGCCTTACAAAAATGGGCAGATATGCCTTACAAAAATGGAGGCACTGCTGGGATTTGTTTGGGAAGGAAGGTGCTTGGGCAAGTAGGCTAGTGTTTTGGCTATCTGGCAGTCGGTAGCCCCCCCCAAAAAAAAAAAAAGATGAAGCAATTTCCCTAGTGTGCTGTGAATCTTGTGCTGCTGTTTAAAAAATGCCAACTGTTTACCAAGGAGCTGTAAAGCCAAAGTGTGTGTCCTTGTCCTGCATCAACATAGTTTACAGTGTTTGTCAGTTTTAAAATAAAGTTCTGTGAAGGAAAGTGTGGAAAACTAGGGGTAGCAACAGAGAAATTATGCCCTGGACGCTGGAAATGCTTTCTGTGCAATACTAAAGACTGCAGAGTTAATGGCAATGTTACATGGTTGAAATGGGCTCCCGCCATGGAGTCAGTTGAAAAAAAAAGTGCATCTTTTCAGTTTAAATTTGCCTGCTCGACGATCGCCGTGAGGAGAGGAGCCCTCGTGAGGAAGAAGAGGCTCATTTGCATGGCGTCGTGTGGTTGGTCAGTTTGCCACTAGTCCCGCCCCCTCAGTCAGCTCTTATGTGTCTGCTTCAGCATTCGAGAGGGAGACAGAGAGTAGTGTGTGTACTGGCAGTGAAGGAGTGTTCACGAAGTGTTCAAAGTGCTGTAAACAGTGAAAAGTGACTTTTCTAGTTCAAAATCGGGCTCAACCCGCTTATCGGTCGTGGGATCAGTGAACTGTGTGATTAATACTACGATCGTGGAGACTGCCCGCCTGTTTGAAATCTGAGGCCTTCAAAAAGCTGGCTGCACGCCGTTTTCCTCCATCGCAGCAATCTGCTACCATAACAGTGAGTAAACAATTTAAAACTGCTCAAATCAGTGATTTTCAGAGAATGCCATATAAAAATGTGAGTGCAGCTGTGTAGTCGCTTTGCAAGTAGCGATTGTGTGATATCCTGCTGGCAAGTGCAAGTCTGTAAAGCCATTAAATGTGTGCATAGCAATGAAAGTAGCCTCAGTTTAAAGTTTGCAGCCAGAGAGAGACTGTGGGTTGTAAAATAATTGCAACACTAGTAAAAGCAGGCAATCCTGTGCTGAAATCTGAAGTTTTAAAAGGGACTGTAATTAAATAAATGTTGCCAGCATGTGAAAAGTCCAAGGAAAATCCTGTAAATGTGAAAACAGCCAGAAAAGAGCAAGTTGTGCAGTTTGAAATAAAAGTTATTAGTAGCTGATGTAAATCGGGTGCATAGTGGCTTGACCCAGAGTCTGAATGTTGATGCACAGGAGTGCTGCCGCCGCCATTACAGGGTGGGGTAATAAAGTAAACACAGCAGCAGAGGAGCCATTTTAAAGCTACAGAGTGTGTTCATTTAAAGTGGGACTTTCAGATACAGTGAACTTTTGTTTGTTGTTCTGCAGTTATGGCCTCAGGACCAGCTCGTTACCCGGATCATGCCCGGGTTGCAGTAACAGCAGCAGTAAATAGATTGAGAGATATTGAAAATAGGTGCTATAGAGGGCAACTCCCTCCTGATGTGGCAATTCCTAATTATCCAGTGCGTGTATGCCAGATGTGCTTTAGTGCTGGAAGGGATGTCTTCATGATTCCTCACTGTGCTGGTTGTCTACAAAAATATGGCTTGTATAGAGCGCCTAAAATTCGTTTGGCTCCCACATGTACACAACTTCAAGAATCTGCAGTTTGCAGCACACAGCATCAGGCGGAGCCTGTGGAGGAAGGTCCCCCGGGGGAGTGTGGCACAACGTTAGAGAGTGCAGAATTAGAGACTGAATCTGAAGTTGAAGTTTTGGATGCTGGATCTCAGAAGGCAAGTTCAGATAAAGCATCAATAGACCCCTGGGTGGGGGCTGGCCCAAGTCTCAGAGGTGAAGATGAGATGCGGGAGGCCGTTGAATGGGAAGTGTAACCTCGCTCCTAGTGATGAATGGATAGTCTTGGGGGTGAAAACTACTGCTCACTCCTGGGCTCAGATCCTCAGTGAAGAGGAAGATGAGGAGGAACCTAAGTGGCCTTGTGAGACAGGAACGGGTACACAGCCTCAAGATCTTGCCTTGGAGGAATGTGTTCAAGAAGGTGGTATGCCACTGCCCTGGCTTCACCAGAAGAAGTAGTCAGGGATCCATTTTTAATTTTGTTGAGGATGTGAAGCTGGCAGAACCAGGACTGGTCACCCCCAAGCCAGGCCAGTGGTCTCAGACTGACCAAAGCAAGTAAAGAGGAGAGACTGGTTCATAGAAAGGCCAATGAAATCTTTGGTATGACCTTTCCTACCTTTCCTCGGAGAGTCTGGGAGGAGATTGAGAACTGCAGGAAATCCTGGATCTGGGATGAAGCAATGAAACATGTGCATCCTGGGGCTAACCAGCATGTAAATAATTGACTGTTCCACGAAAAGTACACAGTGGAAGAGAGGCAGGACACTGTTTATGGACAGAGTGAGAATAGTGGACAGAGAGGGACGCAAAGTCTCCCACTGTGTGAATTATGTGCGTCCAGATGGAGTAATAATTATTCAAGCCCCTGACCCCCTCTACTATTGGCCTCAGTGCAAGGACCTCCCAGTAATTAAGCCCGTGCCTACAAAATGGAGAGCCGAGCAGTGGTAGCCAATACTGCCACATCTACACTGTGAAGTAACCTTACTGAACTGCCAATATAAATAAACAACAAATCAGGTGCTCCACATTCTTCAGTCCACAGTGTACTGCCCTAATCAATAACCATCTACTGCTACCACCAGATGACTTCAGATCCAGAGAGGACACCAGCCCAGCTGTTTGCCTGTTCATCGCCTGGTAATCGGATGACGCCGGACCAGCTGTTTCTCTTTTTGTTCCTGTTCTAAGGTTCCTTCTCCAGTTATGACATCAGCCCAGCTGTTTCCAGATATGCATTTCTGTGGGTTCCCGGAAGATATCTGCCCAGCTGTATCAGAAGAAATGCTGCCAGGGAGAGTTTTCGGTAGGGACCAGGTTTGCTTATTTCGAATACTTCAAGAGGCCGGTGAGTCACAATCTTTTTATTCTATCTTTATGACATTGCAATACACACCTTACACTACAGATTTCAAACAGTGTGTGAACTGTCCAGAAAGACTCTCCCCTTCAGGATTATGGCTTAAAAGACTATGTTCATGGGGCTCCGGTCCAGGAGAGACTCTTTAATGGACTGGCCTTCGGGCCTTGTAGTCACTAGTGGAACATTTAGGGCATTCCATCCCCCCACAAGGTGTATTGTTATCAATGTCATTTCTGTACTTAATGTATATACTGTCTTTTCTACTTTTCTAAAAAAAAAATATATATATTTTTCCTTTTTGGGATTGTTTAGTGTTCTGTTGTTTATCCTGTATGGTAAGGGTTGTTGCTGTTTTTGTCACTGTTGTTGTTTAGGCAGATCGTAAATGCAGATTAGGGTGTTTTTTTTTTTTGTTTTGTTTTTGTCTTTTCTTACAGGTGTTCCTGGAAGACAGAAGAGAAGACAAGAAGAGGAGGGGCTCATCGGAGTTCCTCGTTTCAGTGCTTATGTGTAGAAATTAAAGTACTGTTTGTGTTCCTAATGTTGTAGTTGCAGGCTGCCCCAAGGTCGGGGAGGTCCCTGGGTTTTGTTTTTGTTTGGGATGTTATGTTAGAGGCAGATAGGTTTCCCCTAGATGATTGGGGGGGATGGACAGGCTGTGGCCCTGATCTGCAGTAGGGGTCGCAGTGCTGATCTATCAGAGCTATGCTCTGGATGGTTCTACTAGAGCAGGGGTTCTCAAATGGTGAGGCCAGCCTCCCTGGGGAGGCCCCAACCTGTTCCAGGGGAGGCTCAAGCAAGTCTGAAAAAGTGCTGTATTTAAATTTTGAGTTTTATGTATTTTGTGAGAAGAGATGAAGCAAACTGAAAGAGGATAATAGTAGGTGAGTTTTATGTATTTATTTACTAATAAGTGACAAGGGAAGGTGAGTGAGCCAAGGCTCATTTCAGGTGTACCCGGGGAAGGGTAGGGAGTGAATACATTTAAAAAGGTAACTGCAAAACAATCGAGAAATACACAATGAACAATAGTGTAAACACATATGAACAATTAACTAATAATGAGTGGTGGTAATTGATCAATTTGTAGACTGATGGCAGAACAGCCCAAATACAGTACAAGGGTTGAGCACAGAAGTGCTAAGAGCAATAGAAGGAAGGAGCAAAGTAATCCCAGAGAAGTTGCTTAGGAGCAGGGAAGGAGGGGGAGAGGCAAAGTATGTAGGAAGGTAATTTCATATAGAGAGGAAACAGAAAGTAGTCTGACCCATGAAGGTACTGCACCAAGGGGTAACAATGGTTCAAGAATGAAATTAGCGAAAAGTAGGTTGCCTGTGGGGGTACAATAAGTTGAATAATAATATTTTATTTGTTATTCAGATAACACCTTTGAGCACAGGAGCTCATTTTCAAAGGTTCCATGTCAGTGTAAGACAAAGAACTGAATGTGAGCCAAGTACTCAAAGGGGTTTCATGGTGCACTGTGCAAAGTACAGTATGTTATTTTTCTTTGGGGAGGCCCAAGATTATTTCAGTTTTTGGGGGAGGCTCAAAATCTTTTCCATGGATTTGGGGAGGCTCACTGTGACAAAGTCTAAGAACCATTGTACTAGAGCCACTAGGTGTCCATAGTAAGTGGATAGAGTAGAGGCTGATATGTCAGCTGTAGGCCTCTAGGCCCTTAGTGTTGCCTACCTGTGCTCGCACATGGTAGGAGGGGGGCCTGATCACCCCCCTCCGCAGGTAGCACATAGGGTGGGATGGCCTAAGGCTGGGTGCATAATGACTGGGGACAGTCATTTTCCTGGTCAAGGTCGAGTGTAACCCCTTTGTTACCTGGGGTTGCTAGAATCCCAGTAAGACCTAGTGGTAAGCAGGGAAGGCAGCTTGTGAAACTCCAGTTAAATGGGTTTCACACTGTCTCACTCTGTCCTCAGTCACAGCTAAGACTAGAGGGATGACATAATAGAATTGTCACAGCTGCATGAGCCACAGTTGGAATCTTCAGCTCATAGTAGTTCTAGAATCTTGGGAATTCAAAGTCAGTCTTCTGTTTGTCCTTAAGCAAGAAGGAAGCATTATTGTGCAGCGTGATTTCTCTCTCAGAGAAAAAGTCTTCAGTTTGTCCTTTAGCAAACAAAAAGGACACCAGTAGTGTCTGTTTACCCCCCTCCCTCTGGAGGGGCTGAGAAAAAGTTATTTGTGGGTTCCAGGGGCAATCCCCTTCTCCCACCTTGGGAAGAAAGTTGCTTGGTTTAATTCAAGTTCAGTCTGTTCATGTATAACAGCAAAGGTTACATTTCTTCGCCTGTGGGGCACCTGCAACGAATGAGTGAGTGTTTGGCCTCACTGGAAGGGGCAAACTACTTCTTTTCTTCAGTTGGATTTCAAGTATTGGGGACTGCTATTTGGGAGAACTACGTCAGCTAGGACAAACAAATAGAGCAGTCATCTGTTTAAAGTGTTAAAGTTCATTGTAGAGGGGGTGCTTCAGTTCATCCACCGTCAATCTACAGTTTTAAAGTCTAAAGTTCTGTGTGTCCAGAGAAATGGCCGGGTATGGGCTGCGGGAGCTGGAGGTGGATAGATCCCCATCTTTAGTAACCAGGGCCACCTCTACGGGTTTCTTCTGTGTTTTTTGCTACTTGCCTCATGCGCTTGGCCAGCGATGGGGTGGGTACCCAGACGTGGATCGCAACTTGAAAATCTCTCTAGGAGTCGTAGACTTCAAGTGGTGTGGGGAGCCACAGGATGGGAACATACTCCTTGTTTGATGGGAGTCTCCCTGTTTGATGGGAGTTTCGAATTGGAAGTACGAAAACCAAATCTCTCTAGGAGTCGCAGACTTCAAGTGGTGTGGGGAGCCACAGTTTGGGAGCCTTCTTGTTTGATGGGATGTCTTTCCAAGTAGAGTTTGGGTTCACTCGTCATATGGACCGTCAGTCGGAGTGGCTAGCATGGGAGCCGGGCCAGTCGGGCTGTGTATCCAATGCGATGCGAAGCCGGCTGAGCGGCCTGGTGGGTCCAAAGCCAGACAACTGTTGTAGTGTTCATTCTCCAATGGACCGCCAGGTTTAACCTCTAATCTGCATTACAGTTACGTGAGCTCTGGGGACCATACAGAGTTTTGTTTATGTTCTGTGAGTTAATCAACAAAGCCACACTGAAAAGTCCCAATTCTGGTTCTGGGCATTACAGTTATTGCTTCCTGTAGTTGGATTTACTTGGATGCCCCTGTGCAGAGTAGTCAAACCTAGGCCTCTTGTGCCAAGTAGCCTCATCCTTCCCCGAACCCATAGATACCCTAGGTATATCCATGCTACAAATGTGGACACATAGAGTGCCTTACAAAAATGGGCAGATATGCCTTACACATTGAAAACTCCAAAATATGTTTTCTACGTTACTCCATTTTTCCAGCAACAGGCAGCAAGATGGTTGTACAGTACTCACAGCCATAAAAATGAGGTCAAATATCCCAAAAGCCAATAAATTAAGATTTATAAATTGGTAAAAGGAATTCTGTGTCCACATTGTTCAGGATCTGTGTCCTTACAGGACAACCCTGCCGCTGGCACTTTTTATGTGAAACTGGATGCAGTGCTACCCATGCTACCTCACCTGATTCTGCCCCTGTTGACACCCGCTTGGTACAGCCACTTTTTTTCTTAAGTAAAAAGAACTGAGACCGCAGTGCCAATCATAATCATGGAAACACGAATTACTCCTGTAGAGTGAGTGAAACCGATGCTGTAGCATCATTAGTATGTAACACTTTTTTATTCAAACCCATTGCCTCAGTTCAGTAACAGCACTCAAAATATTAAGAATGCAACAATGAAGACAGAGAATGTGTGAGGATGGAGAGAGAAGAACACAAGGAAATGCCAAACAGCTATATGTCTACCACAAGCACTAAGAAACAGGTCATTCCTGATGTCTTCCTAGATGTATTCCTGTTGCAAAAAGTGGAGGAGTCAATGAGGGAGAGGAACATTTTAGATCTTATCCTGACAGATGGGGACTATGTGCAGGACATAGGCACTGAAGATCCCCTAGCAGGCAGCAACCAGCATACAGTGTGGTTCTCCTTGGAGACGAGTAGGGCGGTGATGTCTACAAGAACCAGGACAGTGGACTGACATCCTTAGGGGATATTTGGCTAACATCAACACAGGAATGGATACCATCCAGAAATGGGCTATCCTGAAGTCAGGTCTGGTAGAAGCTACAGATGTCTGCACTGAAAAATGCAATAAGAAGACAGGGACCAAGAAGCTAAGTTGATGGTCCAAGGAGGTGCAGATAAGTGTGAGACGGAAGAAGATTGCATTCAGAAGATGGAAGGTGTCAAATAGGGAGGTGCATGGGAGGAGTATGCAAAGAAACCCAGAGAGGTGAGTAGAGTTGTGAGGGCAGCCAAGGCTTCAAAGGAGCTAAGGCTTGCCCAGGGAGTAAAGGAGGGTGAAATGCCTTCAAGTACATAAGGGAGAATGGGAGCTGCAAGAATAAATCAGCAGTTCAGAAAAGATGGAGGGTGAGTGGAGAAAGGGGATGAACAGGCAGAAGCACTCAATGAGTACTTCTGTTCAATTGCTACCAGGGAGAAAGATGGGCCAATCCCACAGGGGCATGACAATGCAGGGGAGGGAGGAGAAAGGATAATGGATGAAGAGATCCCTGTTAGCAGAGTGCTTGAGGGCTTTAAGTTATTGAAGACAGACAAGGCACCAGGGGCAGATTGGCTACACCCTAGAGTTCCGAGGGAGATAGATTGAGGTCCCAGCAGAACCACTGATGGACTTGTTCAATACCTCCATGCCGACTGGGTGCATGCCGCAGGCCTGGAGGATGCCACATGTGGTACCCCTGCACAATAGTGGTTCCAAGGACAAGCCTGGTAACTGCAGACCAGTCAGTCTTAAATCTACTGTATGTAACCTCATGGAGACTATCCTAAAGGAAAGGTTGGTGATCATCTTGAAGGTGAATAGTCTTATGGATGACAGACAGCATGGTCTCATCCCCAGCAGATCATGTCAAACAAACCTGGTTCAATTTTTTTGACAGGTTGACAAAAGCACTCAGTGCTGGTTGGGTGGCTGATGTCCTGCATTTGGACTTTAGCAAGGCCTTTGACTCTGCACCCCATGGCAGATTAGTTAGTAAATTGAGGAACCTGGGAGCAGGGGAGAAACTGGTTAAGTGGGTTGGTAGCTGGTTGAGGGGCAGGCATCAGAAAGTGGTTGTTGGCGGTGGTCTCTCAACTCCCAGGACAGTCACCAGTGGGGTCCCACAGAGTTCAGTGCTGTGGCCAGTGCTCTTTAACATCTCTGTAGCCATTACAGTGGTTGAGGTTAAAAGCAGGATCAGCCTACTCACTGACAACACCAACATAGGTGCAGTAGTGAGTAGTGGTCAGACACTTAGTAGCTGGGTTTCAATGCTTAGAAGTGCAAGGTCACGCATTTTGGAGCCAGGAATCCAGGATACAGTTAGCATTTGGCAGGGGTACAGCTATCCATCAATGAGGAGGAAAAGGATCTAGGGGTAACTGTCACAAGGAATATAAACCCTTTGTCACAATATAGGAAAGCAGTGGCAAAAGCCAATAGAATGCTCGGGTGCATAGCTGGATGAATCACCTCTAGGAGGGAGAAAGTCATTTGGCCACTCTACAAATCACTGGTGAGGTCGCATTTGGAGTACTGTGTGCAGTTCTGGAATCCATACTTGAACGCCATCAGCCTATTGGAGGAGGCCCAGTGGAGGATGACAATGATGATCAGAGAAATGGAGGGGAAACCATATGAGGATGGGCTGAGGGGACCTCAACATGTACCCATGGCGGAGAGAAGGGAGAGGAGCGACAGGATCAAAACCTTCAAGTAGTAAAATGTCATAAACAGGGTTAATACTGAGGGCATGTTCAGATTAAAGGGAGCAGGGATTACTAGAGGGCACAGTATAAAGCTGGAGGGGGTATATTCAAAAGGGAAATGAGCTGACACTACTTCACAGAGAGGATGGTAGTGGGATGGAATGCTCTTTTTGAAGAAGTGATATCTCTTTCAACAGTGGAGGTCTTTAAGATGGGGATGGGGTATGGTCAACAAGGGCAAGGTACTAGTCAGTGGGAGGTTGGGAGGGGAAGGGAAGGCAGCAAGGGGTGGGGGGGTAGCAGCTGAAGCCTAAACTGTGTGCTGCACAATCAAGCAGATGTGATAGGCCAATTGGCCTGTATCTGCAGGCATTTTTGTATGTTTGTATTCACCACTGCCCTGTTCTGGTAGAAACCCACAACAGCAGTTCAATAATACCCACAAATGCAAACAATAGGGATTACTTTCTACAAGAAAAAAAAACACCCTAAAAATGTTTATTATGTATTTTTATTTACTGCCTTTTTTTTTTTTTTTTTTAACGCTACAGTTTACGGACCAAAACAATGGTTACATTTTTAAAATAATTTTGCTTTGACAGTATAAATTTGCAGACTGCTAGGAAAGGTTTTGAGCACAAATCAAATACTTGTAGGAAAACCATAAAAAAAAACTGCTGAATGGAGCTATACAAACCAACCTGAGCCCTTATAACACTAGTAAGAAGTGAGGATTAAGAGTGATTATAAATGAAAGTTGTTGGCTATACAGAAGATGTATAAGAATAGATTCCAATAAATTTCTCTAAATAAAAGACATGAAAAATCACGAAGGTACAGGGGAAAAAAAATAAACTATTTGCATTTATTGCAGTAATCTTAACCATGGGCAATCATGAAAAAATATGACATCAATTGTTACAATCACCATTTCTATACCATCCTGGTCATTGATTGGTAGCCAGTTAACGTTCATGTTTAATTATTGTTAGTCATGATCACAATGATTGCTTTTGAAGCTTAAACATGATGTTTAAAAATAATTGATAATGATCACTCACGATACATAATTATTATATGCTTACTTTGATTACTACATCGGTTATAGGACAACAGAAAGCCAAGGCCCATGAATGCTGTCCCCACTACTCAGTGGTGATAATCGGAGATATCCTCCTTAAACAACTCGTCAAGTCTAGTCTTGAACAATAAGAAATTGGGTACTTCTATAATTTCACCTGGAAGTTGATTCCATAGTCTTATTGCTCTAGGGACACATGCAAACTTCCGTAGTTTGCTTTTTGGCACAGTTTCCACCAACTGTCCCTTGTGCCCCCTTAAATCATGTTTAATATCCTTATTAACTAGATCTAGGTCTTGCATTAAGATAGGATCTTTGAGTGATCTGTACAAAAGCAACATACCACCACTTCTCCATTTAATGTTAGGTTCCATAATCCCAGATCGCCTAATCTATCCTCATATGATTTGTTCTTACAGCGTGGTATAAGTTTAGTAAACCTCCTCTCGCTTCTGTCCACAATGTTTACATTCTTCTTTAAAGCAGCAGTACAATGTAAAAAAAAAATCTGTGCTTTTTCAACTGTTAATTTCTTGTACTCTGTTGAACATTTCTCTGGTACTCTTTCCTGCTGGCATTGTACTATCACCCTGTAATGTGCTTGGCTTACCTTTGTTTCTGTTTACATTTCTGCCAACTACCATGTTGAAAGCAGCAGTACTAGACAGCAGCTGCCATATTTTCTGTACCACTACAAACCTGGTAACTGATCACTTCCTGATTAGGTAGTACTGCTGCTTTAAATAGGGGTTCTAATACTGGGGGCAATAGATCAAATGTGGTCTGTTATATTATTTATACAGAGGGCACAAGCATCGTTTCTGATCTGAAGTAAAATGATCTGCATACACAGTTATTAAATGTCCAGTCGTATTAGCTATATGTCTAAATTGTGACCAACTTTTTAGGTCGTTACTAATATGTACGCACAGTTTCATTCGCTACTTACTGTTCTTAGCTTAACCCTGTTAATATAGTGGTCTTGTTTGATGTTTTTCTCACTGAAATGCAGCACAGTGCATTTATCAAGCTTGAATTTCATCTTGTTTGGGTTTACCCAACTAATGATGCTTTCCAGATCTCTCAAGACCTTACCTCTGTCTTTCTCAGTGTCTACAGTACCCCCACATTTAGCATCATCAGCAAATTTAATCAGTTTATTGCCATCCACAACTGTTAAATGACATCTAAAAATATTAAATAATAAAGGGCCTTGTACAGAGTCCTGAGGTACACCACTGGTGACCTCTACTTCTGGTGACATGAGTCCATTTTTCTGACGCTTTGGAATCTGTTAATCAATTCTCTATCCATTTGACCTGTAATGGATTGATTCTTGGTTGAACTAATTTAGATATCAATATATTACGCGATAGGATGCCAAATGCTTTCTTAAAGTCCAGCATTAGTACATCAGCTACTTTACCCTCATCCAAATGTCATCCAACATAGTCATAGAAGGTAATAAGATTCATAGTATAGGATCCGTTGCTAGTAAAAACACGTTGTGCAAGATCAACATGTCCCATATCAACTAGTACTCTGTTAAGCTCATCTTTAATTGTGCTCTCTATTATCTTGCCCACTGCAGACATCAGGCTTATTGGACAGTAGTTAGAGGGGTTCTTCTTACCACCCTTTTTATGTTGATTACGTGCATGTGCAAGAAACATATTGCGGTAGCTTTCTCCAGAAGCAGGTTGTGGAGGCATGTCACTATTGCAGCCAATGCCCCCACAGCCTTTAAAGGCTTGGCCCACTTCCCTCAATGCCGTGGCATGCTGCTGCTGACACTAGTTCAGCCAACATGCCACAACCTTGTAGAAATTTAGCCGCTGCAATCAGGGGCCACCTTGTCATTGCAGCATCAGCTATTTGCTGCAATGAGGGAGTGACCCATCATTGCAGAACGGAATCTTAAAACACCGATATTCTTTATGAACATGGAAGTGCCTTGCCGCCGTGTTCACAAACAATATTTAATACCACCCCTGCCGAGGGGGTGCCCAATACCCCCTGGCAGCATGTCTCCCCCCACCATGTTTATTTGCTGACGGGGACCCCAATCCCTGTCGGCTTCAGTGGCCCAAGGTATATGTTGCTAATGGGGGAGCCCACTCCCTGTCAGCTTTGTATAACCCCCCGCTTTTGTTGTCTGCTGATGGGGTGCCCAATCCCTGTCAGCATAATGTAACTCCCCCTTTTGTTGTGTGCTGACAGGGGTGCCCAATCCCCCATCTGCTACAGCTGCCCCTCCAAAAAAGACTCAGTTGGTACGCTGGGAGCCCAACCCAGCATGCCCCGGTAAAATCAAAAACGGTCCCGCAATGTCTTCTTTTTTTTTACCTGCAAAACAGGAAATGGTCTCTTGGCAGTCTCCCTGCCCCCCTCCCACAAAGCGCGCCCACCCGCTGTGCACCCTGCCTCCCCACACCCCACTCACCCCATACTTACCTCTGGAGTCCGGCGCGATGATCTTCGGTGGAATGGGAACATGTCTGCACTCTTTAAAGCTGACCACGAACTGAGGAAATGCTGGTAAGCTGTATAATAGAAAAAATAGTTTTTTTTCTAACTTTGATGCATATCTCAGGCAGTTTTTGGAATTTTGGCACCAAATTTTCAACAAGGGGTTTTTGGAACCCCTCCTTATGAATTCTGGCACTGTCATGGCATTATTCGGCCCCAAAAGGTGATTTCGCATTCACTGCATGGAATTCCCTTTCGGGACTGAATAACGAAACAACAGTGCCAGTGTTCATGAGGTCGGCTCTTAAAAAGCCAATTCTGCAAATTTGGTGGGGAAAATCCCAAAAATGACTGTTTTATAAGCATGCATCGTGCAGTTGCTATGCACGATTGTAACTTTGCGAATTTACAAGTTTTTCATGCCAAGTTTTCAACATTGACATTTTTTCAGACCTCCTTGTGAACAGTACAGCTGTGATATTCCACATCCTGGCCAAAATGTGTTTTCGCACTTCTGGCGCAGAATCGCATGGTTGGTGTGGCAAATCAGTGTTCTGGAAAGATTAAGAAAATGACAGTTGCACTGTTCATGAGCAGAGGTCCTAAAATGCCTAAGTTGAAAATTTGTGAGGGTCACGTAATGGCAGCGAGTTGAATGGCAGCAGGGGCCTAATGCTCTCTCCCTAACCCGTCCCAACTGCCACATTTTGCTGTTTTTTGACCCACCAAAACTCGCCAGATTGCTTGTGCTGGTGCCTAAAACTTGTTCTCTAACCCTCGGTAGTGAATTTTAGCAAGTACGAGAGGATTAAGGAAGAGATGGAGGTCGATAGAAGGCAGGCCGCGGCTAAACATACGCCGCCTGCGACTCCTGAAAAACAGATGAAGAAGCTGCGCAATCAGCTGGGCACAGGATCTGAAAAATCAGGAGACAAGAATCAGTCGTCGGGCTGCTTACCGAGGAGAAATTTATGCAAGAACTTGGTCCGTTATGAAGCTTGCTCCAGGACATTACATCGGAGCTGAAATCACTACGGGGCGACCTTTCTTCCCTCACTATGAGGGTATCAGATTCCGAGGCTAAAATCTTCTCATTGGAGCAATGGAGAGGGAAGACCGAGGCAGAGGTGGCAGGGCTGACCCAACAAATACGGAGGCTTCAACTGAAAGCCGAAGATTTGGAAGGCCGCAACCGCAGGAACAATCTCTTAATTTTGGGCCTACCGGAGATGGAAGAGGGTCCGGATCTTATGGCTTTTCTGCAGCGCTTTCTAATCAAGATAGTTGGGCCCCCGCCGATCAACCCCAATTATCATCTCGAAAGGGCACACCGCTCCTTGAGGCCTCGACCACCACCTTGTTCCCCCCCTCGGGTAATAATTATAAAGTTCTTAAGTTATATAGAGAGGCAGCATGTATTCTTTAAAGCCCGAGAGCTCCAGGCAATTATGTGGGGGTCAGCTAAAATTCGAGTCACCCAGGACCTTCCTAAAGAAATGCGGTTAAAAAGAGCAGCATTCCACTCAACTGTGCAAAAGCTGATAGCTGCGTCCATCCCCTTTAGGATGTTATACCCCGCTGTTCTCAAGGTTACCATCACTGGGACTACTCACAGCTTAGACTCCCCGGAGGTGGCTCAAAAGGACTTGGCTACCAGACTTCCTGACCTCTTCAAGGCTAATGGCTGAGAGATAGGAGTTTCACTGCATTGGTGGACTGTTATACATGGAATAGAGATATTGTATAGTGTATAAAAAAATTTTTTTTTTATTTTTTTTCCTTTTCCTTTTCTTTTCTTTTCCGGTAGCCCCGTTGGGTAGCGGTCCTCATTTCCTAGTACCCCCTTTTTTTTCCTGACTGGAACTCCTTACCTGCTCTGGTTGGTCCTTGAGCCTTGCAATTGACGAGATCCATGGAGGCTGAGTGGATGAGGGGTCGGTCTGCATGTTTGTTCGCCTTTCCGTCTTTCCTGGAACCGCGCTCCAAGGGTGAGGTTTCCCGGAGTTATGGGTTTAGGTGTCGGACCGAATTTGGTCCAGTCGTTATAATGGGCCCCCTGGAAACACTATGGCCTTGCAGTATTTGTGAGCTCCCGTTTCAAGGCCCAGTTTGCCTGTGCTCGGTATGTCCTGCCAGCTTATACCAGGGGGTGAGTAACAGTTAGCCTTTTCTGTTAGAGGCGCTCTTTCTTCCCTGAAATCTGAGTAGTGGAGGCTGTATTTATGTTGGACCGCTAGTTGATACGACGCTGTTATTGATTTGGCAGTCGGTGATTGGGGGGGGAGGGCAGATATTGGGCCCGGCTCCCTGCAACAGCTGAGTTGCGAGCCTATGGAGGGGGGGGATGCCAATCCTGACCCATCTGCAGGGTTCCCGGTTGTCCCTTTTGTGTTGGCTGATACTGATCATTTTATCAGTGGGATATTTGTCAAAGTTTTCCTTTTGTGGATTGGCTCCTGTGTGATGGGTCGTCTGGGATTCGCGATTGGGGTCTGGCTCTCAGAACTTTGGGTTTTTTGGGTTGGAATTGTTGTCCCCAGTTCTGGTGCCAGGGTGTACATAGTTACTTAGTGGAGATCAAGGTTTTTGGGGAGGGCTGGGAGGGTGGGGGACGTGGGGGTGGGGAGGGGTGGGTGGTGGGGGGGCCAGCTTGCGGCTTCATTTGGTACAGGCTAGCAGCTCAACTGTAACATATTCTGTTAGACTGAGGTTAGTTTTAAAGGCTTTCCGATGGCAAGCTGGGGGATGGTATTTTGGGGTCTGTAGTTTGGTGGGGGCTGGCTTGTCAGTCGCAACCTGCTCTGGTCTGGATCACCATAGTAGTCTCTGTTCAATCTGGGCTATCTTTAAGGGACTCCGATGGCAAGCTGAAGATGAATGGGGTGGGGGTTGAGGTGCTCATTTTTGTCCTGTTTCTGAATTCTCATACTTCTTTCTCCTTTGATAAGATTCCTAAACTATGTGTGCTATTAAAGTAATGTCGTGGAATGTGCGGGGGCTCAGAGAGAGGGTCAAGAGAACCCAGATTTTCAGTCATTGTGCGCTGTTGCAGACAGATGTTTTATTGCTACAAGAAACCCATTTGACTGGTGCAGAGACTAAGTGGCTAGCTAGGTCTGGTTTTTCGCAGACTTATGTGGCAAGTGGGTCTAGTTCCAGTAGAGGGGTTGCAATACTTATTAAAAAACATGTCCTATTCTCGAAAGACTTGGTTGTAGAGGACCCGGAGGGGAGATTTGTTTTGATCAAAGGTTCCCTCAATGGGAATGCAGTAGTTTTTAGGTTCAATTTATGGCCCTGTCGGGGAAGCCCTGAGTTTCTAATGGCTCTCTCAGATAAAATTAGTGCCTTGCTTCCCTCTCAACTTATCCTGGGGGGAGACTGGAATATCCCACCTTCCCACTCCCTAGATAGGGATCCCCTGGTTACCCGAGCCTTACCCTCGCAGAGGGCACTGCAGGATTTCTCACATATGCTTGGTTTATGTGATCCCTGGCTGCCTCTAATCCTTCTTTGGGCATTTTCCTTTTTTCCAGCCTCATAGGTCATGGTCAAGGATATACTATATTTTGCTCAGTACGAATCTCTCTCAGGCCTCCTTCAGTCAGGTATTGAGCCGATAATTATTTCTGACCATGCGGTGTTTGGATTAAAGTCTCTTGATCCCGAGTTTCACAAGATACTGCCTGGAGGCTTAATACTCAGCTCCTTAAAGATCCCTAGAGAGTGTCGCAAATTAAATCTTTAATTTCCTGTTTCTGGCAGACAACCTCGGATCCATTTCAAGATTTGACCTTGTCTGGTGTTCTTTAAAATGTTACCTTAGAGGAGTTAATCAATTTAGCCTCGGCAAGGAAAAAAAACGCGGCAGGCGAAGGCTTTTCTTTTGCTGAATAAAATTAAGGAGTGTGAGGCTGCTCAACCCTCTGCTCCATCGGTATCTTCTCTTGAGGCTCTTTTAGCGCTAAAGAATGAATATGCTGATCTTCTTAAGGACAAGGCTGAATATTGTTGGATTAAAACCCAGGCTAAATATATTGATCACGGTGAGAAAGCCGGGAAACTGTTGGCCTTACGGCTTCGTACACTAGAGGGTTCCAGGTTAATCCCGGCCCTGCAAACGCCCGCTGGTATCATTCAAACCTCCCTAAAGAAATTGTGCGGATTTTTGAAGACTATTATCGAGATCTCTACAGTCCGCCTACACCCCCTGCACCTCCCCCAGATATAGATACAGATCTGGCCGATATTGACATCCCACAGCTTTTGCCATCCCATAGGAAGGCCTTAACTGTCCCAATCTCTCTTTCTCTGAAATAGAAGGTGTCATTGCCTCCTTAGCTCTGGACAAGTCACCCGGTCCAGACGAATTCCCTGCCAACTTCTATAAGATCTTTTCGAAGGAGCTGGCTCCGATGCTCCTTAAACTTTATGAGCAGCTTTTCTCCTCACCTGTCATAGACCCTACGCTTCTTGAAGCTACCGTGATCTTGATTCTCAAGCCGGGCAAAGCTCCCACTGATCCGGCGAGTTACCGGCCTATCTCTCTCCAAAATTACGATATGAAGATTCTCTCTAAGATCCTGGCCAAACGTGTGAAAGGGGTTTGGGCTCACCTTATCAGTCCAGAACAGGTAGGCTTTGTCCATTCTCGATCCCCATCAGACCATCTTAGAACTCGGTCTCATATTTCTCAGCATGCTGGTGCAGCTTTAACTCCAATGGCTCTGGTTTCATTGGATGCTGAAAAAGCCTTTGATCGCGCAGATTGGGGTTTTCTCTGGGCAGTGATGACTAGGATGGGGTTCCCTGCCTCCTTCCTCAAGTGGGTCCAGACTCTCTACAGATGCCCCTCGGCTAAGATATATTGCAATGGGCTCTTCTCTTCACAGTTTCGGTTATATACGGGTACTAGGCAAGGTTGTCCCCTCTAACCGTTTGTGTTCAATCTTTATTTAGAACCTCTTCTCATTAAACTTAAATCCTCTCCATTTATTAAAGGGTGCCCTGTGTACCAGCGAGAGTTGGTTCTCTCGGCGTATGCAGATGATATTCTTCTGCATGTTGAACATCCAGCTGAGTCCCTAGGATATGCGTTAGAGATTATCAGACACTTTGGGGTCCTTTCCCGATATAAGTTGAATATCTCCAAATCGGAGATCTTCCCACTGAATATCCATACATGTAAGTCAGATCTGGTTAATTTTGGGATGAGGTGGTCTCCTAAATCAATTAAATATCTAGGGATACATTTCTCAACGGACCCTTCCTTGCTTAGGAAGCTCAATTTGGATGATCTTAAGAGCCATGTTCAGCAGGATCTGCAACGATGGTCCGCTCTTCCTATCTCTCTCTGGGGCCGAATTATTATTAAAATTAATGTTCTTCCCCGTATTTTCTACCCTCTTAATTTATTAAATCTTTGGCTCCCTATTTCGTACTTCCAACAGTTCCACGGGATGTTTTACAATTTTATTTGGCAGGGTAAGGGAGTTCGGCGTTCCTTATTTAAACTATCCCTACCCAAAGACAAGGGTGGTTTATGGCTTCCTAATTTGTTATTTTATTACTGGGCGGCGCATCTGGCCAAATTAGGGAAATGGTTGCCGGTCGCTTCCGACCCCTCTTCCCCGATTTGGATTCAAATTAAGAAGTCGATTCTGCGAGATTCTGGAGTTGATCCCTATGCTATTTTTTATACTCCCTACTCTATGCTTACACAGTTAGTAACGGACCACACAATCCTCCTATCCCCAAGTCCCTTTCACAGTGTATGTGGTTTTAAAATATTCCGAAGAGGATTTTGGTCAGCGATTGCGCTTAATCCCACTATCAAGGTGGGGAATACAATGCTCACTCCTGATTGGCTTCCTCAGGTTAAGGAGGCTCGTTTAGAGTGTTTTTCTGATCACGGATCCCTTCTCTCGTCCACTGACATTCTTGATAAATATGTTATTCCTAATGTCAGAATCTTTAAGGTATACCAATTGAGACACCTTATTGCCAGTAAATTTGGCACCCAATATAGAGAATCGGTAGTTTGACCTTTCCTTTCTCAAGTGATAACTCTCGCCTCCAAACCACATGCCATCTCACTAATATATTCCTTTCTCCTGAACTATAAGGTCTCTGAGCCTGTGATGGGTTCTAAGATCTGGTCTTCCCTCTTTCCGGACTCTAGCCTGAACTGGTCTTGCATCTGGAGAGACCTCCATAGACTCTATACTCAAGACAGATTAAGGCTCACCCAATACTATATTGTAAATAACATGTACTACACCCCCAAGAAGCTTTTCCAGCTTAAAAAGCTCCCTCTCCCGCTTTGTTCCAGATGTATGCTGGGTGAAGGAGACTCTTTGCATATATTTTGGAGCTGTAACAGGGTCTCCCCTCTCTGGTCCTTTATTCGGGAGAATTTAGACCCACTACTAGGTCTTTCTGAATTCTTTACTCCCGAGGTCTGTATTTTGGGTGATTACGCCAATGTTGAGAGTGTGGAACGCCGCTATCATATGGCATTGATTGCTTCGGTGGTCAAGCGATTAGTTCTTAGGCACTGGACGGATCAGCTGGCTCTGTCATACGCTGAATGGCTGGGTGAGCTTTCTCTGTGCCTGAATGCTGAGAGATTGGCAGCCAGCTTAAGAAATCGTATGGACTTGTTTCAGAAAAAGTGGGGTAGGTTGTACTCCCTATACCTTCATCAAGGATTTTTGACCTTCTCTCTGTGGTCTATAATAAATTGCTGGATTACTTGGGATTCTGATTGAACTGTGTTTTTTTTTGGGAGATTGAAGGCGGTTTGGATGGTTTAGTATGTTGTACATCCAGTCCTGAAGTTTTGTCATTCTGGCACACTCTGGTTGGGGGAGGTTAGGGGTGAGGGGTTTGGGGTCTCCTTCTTGGGTTTTGTTGGGGGTTTTCTGGGGGTTGTTGGGGGGACAGGGAGGCTTTTATGTTGTACCATGTATTTTCTGTAACTGTTTTTAGTGTCATGATGTGTGGTTTGTATTTTGGTTTTGGAAAATTAATAGTTAAATTTCAAAAGAAAATTTGGTGACGATACTCCATAAAATGACTGTGTTATCAGCGTGCGTTGTGCAGTTTGCATGCATGCTTGTAACTTCACAAATGAATAATATTTTCACTCCAGATTTTCAACATTGTCATTCTTCTGCACCTCCTTATAAACAGTACTGCTGTCATTTCTCACGTCCTGGCTGAAATGTGTTTTTGCAGTTCCAGTGCAGAATAGTGTGGCTGCTGGGGGAAATCCATGTTTGGGACACATTATGAAAAAGACAGTGACACTGTTCATTAGCAGAGATCCTAAAATACCCATGTTGAAAATTTGGTGATGAAAGTCCATAAAATTAGTGTGTTACAAATCTGCATTGCGCAGTTTCCATGTACGCTCACCTTCACAACTTTGCAATATTTTCACTCCAGATATTCAGCATTGCCATTTTGCCACACCTCCTTATGAACAGTGAAGCTGTCAAATTTCACATACTGGCCGAAATGTGTTTTCGCTTTTCCAGTGTACAATAGCCCATTCACTGTGGGAAATCAGTGTTTGGGACATATTAAGAAAATCACACTGACACTGTTCAAGAGCAGAGGTCCTAAAATGCCTATGCTGAAAATTTTGTGATGAAACTCCATAAAATGACTGTGTTACGAGCGTGTACTGTGCAGGTTCCACACTCCCTTATAAGTTTGCAAATTAGTAATATTTTCATGCCAGATTTTCAAACACTGGCATTTGTTCCCAGTTCCTTATGAACAATACAGCTGTCATTTCTCACATCCTGGCTGAAATGTGTTTCCGTGCTTCCAGCGTAAAATACCGCAGTCACTGTCAGAAATCAGTGTTTGGGACAGATTAGGATCGAGCGACTGGGGGGGGGGAGAGTGAGCGAGCTCAACTGAGCTCTGTCGGGACTGCTGCAGATTTCTTTATGGGCAGGAAAAGGCAAAAATGGAGGCAGTAGCCCAGTACAAAAGGGCATCTTGCAGCGCTGGGAGACACAGAACAAGCAAGTGAGGGAGGGGGAGTAAGCAAGCTCAACAGAGCTCTGTTGGGACTACTATGCATTTCTTTGTAGGCAGGAAAAGGCAGCAGTGCTTGCAGGGACCGAGTACAAAAGGGCATCCTGCAGTGGTGGGAGAAACAGAATGAGTGAGTGAGAGAGGGAGAGGGAGAGTGAGCAAGTTCAACGGAGCTGTATTGTTACTGCTGCAGATTTCTTTGTGGGCAGAAAAGGGTGGCACCACAGGCAGGAGCCGAGTACAGAAGGGCAGTCTGCAGTGCTGGCAGAAACAGAATGAGCAACTGAGATGGGGGAGTGAATGAGGCCAATGGAGCTCTGTCAGGACTGCTGCAGATTTCTTTGTGGGTAGGAAAAGGTGCTCATGCAGGCAGGAGCCCAGTACAAAAGGGCAGCCTGCAGCGCTGGGAAAAACAGAATGAGTGAGTGACAGAGGGGGAGTGAGCGAGCTTATCGGAGCTCTGTTGGGACTGCTGTGGATCTCTTTGTGGGCAGAAAAAGGCAGCAATGCACATGGGGCCCCAGTACAAAAGGGCAGCCTGCAACGGCAGGAGAAACAGAATGAATGAGTGAGAGAGGGACAGGGAGTGAGCAAACTCAATGGAGCTCTAGCATGACTGCTGCAGATTTCTTTGTGGGCAGAAAAGGGTGGCAATGCAGGCAGGAGCCCAGTACAAAAAGGCAGCCTGCAGCGCTGGCAGAAACAGAATGAGCAAGTGAGATGGGGGAGTGAGTGAGGCCAATGGAGCTCTGTTGGAACTGCTGCAGATTTCTACGTGGGCAGAATAAAATTCCAAGAGAGTCAGAAGCCCAGTACAAAAGGGCAGCCTGCAGTGCCTGGAGAAACAGAATGAGCAAGTGAGACAGGGGGAGTGAGTGACCTTAACAGAGCTCTGTTGGGACAGCTATGCATTTCTCTGTGGGCAGGAAAAGGCGGCAATACTGGCGGGAGCCCAGTACAAAAGGTCAGCCGGCAACCCCAGCAGAAACAGAATGAGCAAGTGAGAGAGGGGGAGAGAACACCCTCAATGGAGCTGTGTCAGGACTGCTGCACATATCTTTATGGGCAGACAAAGCCGGCAACGCAGGCAGAAACCCAGTACAAAAGGGCAGCCTGCAGCAGTGGGAGACACAGAATGAGTGAGTGAGGGAAAGGAAGTGAGTGAGCTCAACGGAGCTCTGTTAGGACTGCTGCAGATTTCTTTGTGGGCAGAAAAAGTCAACAATGCACACAGGGGCCCAGTAGAAAAGGGCAGCCTGCTGCGGTGGGAGAAACAGAATGAACGAGTGTGAGGAGGAGTGAGTGAGCGAGCTCAACGAAGCTGTATCATGACTGCTGAAGATTTCTTTGTGGCCAGAAGAAGGTGGCAACGCAGGCAAGAGCAAAGTACAAAACAGCAGCCTGCAGCACCAACAGAAACAGAACAAGCGAGTGGAGGGGCAATGAGTGAGTTCAATGGAGCTCTGTCGGGACTGCTGCAGATTTCTTTGTGCGCAGAAAAAGGTGCCAACAGAGGCAGGAGACCACTACAAAACAGTAGCCTGCAGCGCCAGGAGAAACAGAATGAGTGAGTGGGCAGAGTGAGTGACCTCAACAGAGCTCTGTCAGGACAGCTGCGGATTGCTTTGTGGGCAGAAAAAGGCCGCAACACAGGCAGGAGCCCAGTACAAAAGACCAGCCTGCAGCGCTGGCAGAAACAGAATGAGCGAGTGAGGGGGCGTGAGCTAGCTCAACGGACCTGTGTCAGGACTGCTGCAGATTTCTTTGTGGGCAGAAAAAGCTGCCAACAGAGGCAGCAGCCCAGTACAAAAGGGCAGTCTGCAGCACCAGCAGAAACAGAATAAGCGAGTCAGAGAAGGGGAGTGACACACCTCAACAGAGCTCTGTCGAGACAGCTGCAG
This sequence comes from Neoceratodus forsteri, assembly GCA_016271365.2. NCBI lineage: Eukaryota > Metazoa > Chordata > Ceratodontiformes > Ceratodontidae > Neoceratodus > Neoceratodus forsteri. The sequence continues at coordinate 1,159,302,356 of CM057454.1, forward strand.
AAATCTTTTTGGGCAAAAATATGTGCCAATGCAGGCAGGAGCCCAGTACAAGACAGCAGCCTGCAGCACCGAGAAAAACAGAATGAGTAAGTGATACAGGGGCAGTGAGCGAGGTCAATGGATCAATGCAATCAGCATTCAGCATTGACAAATGCTTGTTATGTTTGCTTGTGCGCATGTGCAAAAGACATTATGTGACAGCTTAGGGAGAAGTGGGTTGTGGAGGCGTGGCACTGTGGCAGCCAAGGGAGGCACAGCATTTGGGGGCTTGGCAGTGGTGGGCCAATGGAGGCACAGTGTGCTGATGACACTGGCTTCTAAAAGTGCCACCAAGTTCTAACATTTTTGCTGCAGCAATCAAGCTGCCTTGTCATTGCAGCAGCCATTCTACTGCAAAGAGGGAGTGACCCATCATTGCTGGGTGGAACGTTGGTACTTTAATATCGTTTGTGAACATGGACGGCTTGCCGCAGTTCTAAACAAAAGTCTAGATCCCCAGTCCCGAAGGGTGCCCAATCCCCTCGGCAGTATGTGCCCCACAACAGAGTTTGTTTGCTGATAGGGCCCCAATACCCATTGGCTTCAGTCCCCATGCAAGTTCAGGTTGCTGACAGGGAGCCCACTCCCCATCGGCATAATGCCCCCAAACAAAAGTAGGTGTGTGCCGGTGCCCAATCTACAGCTCTTGCCCCCTTTTGTGCCAATGGGGTGCCCGATCCCCCATCGGCTACAGCTGCCTCCCAAAAAAAAAAAAACACACTCAGTTGGCATGCTGGGGCCCACCCCAGCATGCCAAATGCCCATGTAATAAAAAAGTTCCGCAATTATTTTTTTTGTTTTTAAACTGTAAAAAAAGAAAATAGTCCCTTGTGGTCTCCCTGCTCCCTCTCACAACCCGCACCCACCATTTGCACACCCTGCCTCCCATAACCCCCCTCACCCCATACTTACCTCCGGAGTACGGAGCGACCATCTTCAGTGCACTAGGAACATGTCTACACTCTTCAAAGCTGCCCACGAACTGAGGAAATGCTGGTAAGCAGTACAATGGCATAAATAGGGCTTTTTCAACTTTGAGGCATATCTCATACATTTTGGGGAATTTTGGCACCAAATTTTCAACTTGGGGTTTTTCAGACCTCTCCTCATAAATTCAGCCACTGTTATGGTGTTATTCGGTCCCGTAAGGTGATTTCATGGTCACTGTGTGGAATCACCTTTCTGGACCGATTAATAAAACAACAGTGCTTGTGTTCATGAGGTGGGCTCTCAAAAACTCTATATTGCAAATTTTGTGGGGAAAAATCCAAAAATTAATATTTTATGAGCGTGTGTTGCCCAGTTGCTACGCACACTCATATGTTCGCAATTGCAATATTTTCACTCCAGATTTTCAACATTGCCATTTTTCTGCACCTCCTTATGAAAAGTACAGCTGCCATTTTTCACATCCTGGCCGAAATGTGTTTTCGTAGTTCCAGCGCAGAATAGCGTGGTCGCTGTGGGAAATCACTGTTCGGGATACATGAAGAAAATCACAGTAACACTGTTCATGAGCAGAGGTCCTAATATGTCTGTGTGGAAAATTTTGTGATGAAAGTCCATAAAATGAGTGAGTTACGTGCGTGCGTTGTGCAGTTTCCAAGCACGCTCGTAACTTCACACACATGTTAATATTTTCACTCCAGAATTTCAACATTGCCATGTTTCTACACTTCCTAATAAACAGTTCAGCTGTCATTTTTTCACATCCTGGCTAAAGTGTGTTTTCATACTTACGGCGCAGAGTAGCGCAGTCGCTGTGGGAAATCAGTGTTCGAGACAGATTAAGAAAATCACAGTGACCTTGTTCATTAGCAGAGGCCCTCAAATGTCTATGTTGAAAATTTTGTGATGAACGTCCATAAAATGACTGTTTCCAGCATGCGTTGCGCAGTTTTCACACACGCTTGTAACTTCACACACTTGCAATATTTTCTCTCCAGAGTTTCTACATTGCCACTTTTCCACACCTCCTTATGAACAGTACAGCTGTCATTTTTGACACCTTGACTGAAATGTGTTTTCACACTTCCGGCGCAAAATAGCACGATCGCTGTGGGAAATCAGTGTTCGGGGACATATTAAGAAAATCACAGTGACACTGTTCATGAGCAGAGGTCCTGCAATGCCTATATTGAAAATTTGGAGATGAAAGTCCATAAAATGACTGTGTTTTGCACATGCATTGCGTAGTTTCCACGTATGTTCGGAAGTGCGAGCATTTTTAATATTCCCACTACAGATTTTCAACATTGCCATCTGTTCACACCTCCCTATGGATGGTACAGCTGTCATTCTTCACATCCTGCCCAATCTATGTTTTCATACATGTGGCGCAGAATGGCATGGTCGCTGTTGGAACTCAAAGTTCTGGACACATTGACAAAATCACACGACCACTCTTCATGAGAAGAGGTCCCAAATGCTTTCCTGAGATGGGATCACAAAAAGGCCTTGTTGAAAATTTGTAGTGCAAATACCAACAAACACCCGGGGCATTAGGGTTTGTAACCATAGCTTCCCACCCTGTACTGACTGAAAGGCATCGGGGTGTGCCTTTGCACTGCTGACTATACTGCTCATGCCATCCTACCCTGCTTCCCCCCACTGACAGGCATTGAGGTATACTTTGGACTCTTTGGCCCCAGACTTCACCCCATTGTTCTATTCTGCATCCATTTCAGCGTATGTCCTTATGGAATGGGGTGACTGTAAAGCCAAACACCCCAAGGCACACCTCAACACCTGTCGGTGTCTGCAGAATGGGGTGAGGTGACGTGGCATGACAGTCATGGGTGATGACCCAAACACTTACCCCAATGCCTGTCCATCTCTACAGGATGGAGGTGGGGTTGACGTGAAGTCTGCATCTAACTCCTGCACTTCCAATGCTAATACCAGCAAGCAAACATTCGGCATTGACAAATGCTTGTTATAGATTGGTATCACCACTGCATTATGCTAATAAAAGGGCACATGTACTTCTAGTAGTGATCCCTGCCCTATGTATGCTATAATAGGGGTGAGCTCAATAGCCAGTTCCTTCAAAAGTCTCAGATTCAGTCCATCCAAACCCGGTGATTTGCTAACACTGAGTGATTTAAGTTTTTTTTAGTATGATGTCCATTGTAATGATATGGCTGGTGTCCAATGCAGTTGCTTCATGTGCCAGTAGACATACACTTTGTTCCAAAGGATTAAAGACCGACACAAAGTCCTTGTTAAATTTACTTGCCGTGTCTTCAGGTTTATTATACATTGTGTTATTTATTTACACTGGTCCAATCACCTTGTCCATACCCCGTTTATCATTTACATAAGCTTAAAACCCTTTGATGTCATTTTTGCTATTAGCTAGCCTAAACTCTGTGTTTGCTCTGGATTTCTTGATCGCCTGTTTGAGTTGTCTTAGTTTACATTTGTATTTGGCAATGTTGCTAACTAAAGGGTTCCTTTTCATTTTACCAAATCTGTTCTTTTTATTGATAAGCTTTCTAACCTTGTTGCTAAACCACAAGTGTTTCTTCTTTCACATATTGTAAACACGTTTAGTAGGAATATGAATAGATTCCAAGTTTGATATAGTTTTGGTCAGTAATTCCCATGATTATTCAACACAGAGTATTTTTTTTTTTTTTTATTTAATTTTATTTCGTTTTTGTTGACTGGGTAAGTGCACTAGACAAATCCTGCCTATTTCCAGACATGACCCGGGGGAGGGGGGAATACAGATGAATGCCAACTGACCTTGAACCAGATTAAGCTGTTGGTGGTATTTTTGGTGAATGAGGGAAATTTGGCCAGGACACCAGGGAAATTCCCTAACTCTTTTTCAATAAGTACCATGGGATCTTTAACATCCACCTGAACTACCACCAATCCAGGCAGATGGGACCTTGGTTTAATATCTCATCCGAAAGACGGCACCTCAGAAGTGCAGCGCCCCTCTCATGCTGCACCACAGTGTCAGTACTGGGATATTAACCCAAGTGCCAGATGTGGGAACTGAATCCACAGCCCTCTGATACCCCAGCCTCAAAGGCGAGTGGGCTACCTACTGAGCCACTGACACTGATCTACTGAGTAACAGTTAATGTCTACCAAGCTAAACTAAGAATCTCTATCCACATCTCCTTGAAGTTTGCTTTAGCATGATTTTTATATTCTGGTGTTCCTGAAGTGAATCTCTTAGCTTTGTTAATTTTAAATTGAATGATATTCTGATCACTGTTGCCTAAGGGGGTGGCTGAGGTAATGTCAAAGATGTCGCTATCTATGTTCGTTAATAAGACATCTAGACTCAGATATTCAAAGCATAGTGCCGGTCACAAAGCCATTGCATTGGACTAGTGCAGACTTTGTTCCCGAATGCAATATTTAAAAGAACAGTTAGCCCCAGTGCTAGGTTTTAGCACTTATGCTAAACCAAAATTTATGCAGGGAAGGGATGGAGGGGAGGGGCCCTAAATGCCGACACACTGGCATATTCAAATATAAAGCACCGTGCTACAGGCATTAGTGTGACCTGTAGCATGGCACTAAGTACCACCTACAAAAGCTGCGGTAATGCTGCAGCAGTGCCCCATCATGGATCCCAACCCGCGTTCCATGCAATGTGAACACATTTCCCTATTAGTCTAGTGGTCCCTCCACCCCCCAGCATGTATCCTGACCCCCATTTACAGTAATATATGAAACATCCCAAGCAACAATCAGGAACCGAGCCAGTGACCGGCTCAGCCCTCCTCTCACCACCACGGCCGGCCGGCGACTGAAGTACCTTAGTTGGCAGCCAGCCTTGGTGGTGGTGAGAGGAGGGCTGAGCTAGTTGCTGGCTCAGTTCCTGATTGTTGCTTGGGATGCATGGGGGCGTCAATGCCGGTTGGGGGGAACCATTGGACTACCAGAGTATAGTCTGCATTTCTATGGTGGTCGGGAGTCATGCGGTGGGGACCACTAGACTACCAGGGACATGTTTAGGTATTACTGGAAATGGGGGTTGGGATATGCTGGGGAGGGTGGGTGGACCACTAGACTACCAGGAAATTATTATTATATTACATGAAATGGGGTTGTGATACATGCTGGGGTGGGGGGACCACTAGACTATCAGGGATATGACTAATATATAACATGAAACGGAGTTGGGATACGTGCTGGGGGTGGGGGACCACTAGACTACCAAGGAAATGACTAATATATAACATGTAATGGGGTCAAGATATGGGCTAGGGGTGGGGGACCACTAGACTATCAGGGATATGACTATTATATAACATGTAATGGGGGTCAAGATATGGGCTGGGGGTGGGGGACCACTAGACTACCAGGAAATGATTATTATATAATATGAAACAGGGGTTGGGATATGTGTTGGGAGGTGGTGGACCACTAGTGTACCAAGCACGCATCACTGCTACGGGGTCAGGGATCATGCAGGGGTAGGGGTGGGGAGAGGGCCCACTAGACTACCAAGTACGCTATCACTGCTATGAGGGTCGGGGATCATGCATGGGTAGGGGTGGGGAGGGGGCCCACTAGATTACCAGGGTGTGCAACAGGCCCGCATGACAGCAGAGCAGACTGTCTGGCCCAGCCAGTCTGCCCACTTCCCTACTGAATGGATATGCTGCACGCCCTACGTATCCTACAGCCTATGTCCTCCCACCCACACCAGGTGTGCCTTATGCCTGTCCCATGCATTCATGGGTCCCCCCCACTGTGTTCCACCAACACTTGCTGTGGGGTGCCTATGTCGTTAGGGGGGGATCTACAAGGTTACAAATGGCGAGAGTTGACGTGTCTCTATCAAGATTATACAGTATTTAATATGATAAAAGTTTAGAATCAGTACCTCAGTGCCTCAAACCGAGATATAATTCCCTCGTGCATGGAAAACACTGTTTTTTTTTTAAAGCTTTCTCTCCCCTGAACACACCGAGCTACTACCTTGTACTGCAGTCCCTAGATCAGTAGAACTACACTTCCTAGGGAGCGCTGCCTGTTTGCTGTCAACACTAGGCACAACAGAGCACACTACATAGTGCTGCGTTGCAATTTATTCCTCAGTAATAGTTCAAAGTCTGAAGCACACTCTTTTCATGCAAGGAGGTTGGTTTTAAGCTTAAATATCTTGCCCACTCTGGGGTGAATTTAATAGTGCCCCAACAAGGAAGTGAGTGGGTCCGATATATGCTTTCATTTTAACTCTAAATACAAGAAAAAATAGTCCCTATTCTGGTAACTTTTTTTGGGGGGGGTAGTTAAAAACATTATAAAAACTATGTGGTGCTGTAGACCTGCCTGACCAGTAGCCCTACGTAGACCTGCTGCTACATATTTATCTCTCTCTCTCTATATATATATATATATATATATATATATATATATATATATATATATACATATATACACACACACATACATACACACACACCTCTCTATACCTCTCTATACCTCTATCTATATCTCTCTACATATATAGGATACATATGAGCCCTTAACCCCCACGCACCACCCCACCACCTACATCCTTCACACACCGACAGATGCCGGGCCCAACTCTCACCCCATTCTCCTTTATTGTAGCATGTCAACCTGTTTACATATGGAATGGGGTGAGAGTTTGGCCTGACGAATCCATGGTACACCCTGGCATCTGTCAGTGTGTGGAGGACAGTGGTGGTGGGGTTAGGGCTCAACTCTAATATCTCATTTCCCTACCTTTGTCACTTTAACCCTATCTGATACATTAACAAAGTTTTTTGCAATGTATATATATATATATATATATATATATATATATATATATATACATATATTATATACATACGTACATACATACATATACACACACACACACACATAAAAAAAAAAAAAAACGTACAGTAATGCCTCTGCAAGGCTTTACAAGCGACTGTTACATCTGTGGTACAGTATAACCACACCATCTAGTGGTATTAGTTATGATATATTATTGTTTGCTATAATATCTGCAGAAGCAGCTTATGAACAGCTCCTTTGTTTCCAAACTAGCATGGTCAACAGAATTAGTTACCTCTGTGTATGTGTACAAGTTATCTGTCTTGGGTGTGAGACGCCCCTTATACCAACCAATGGATTGCTGCTATTCATGAGAAGATGAGCCATTATCATGGCGACATATTTTCTTATCTGTACTGCAGGAGTTACTGTAAGCATTTGTACAAACTGAGTCTCCATTTTGTAGCACTAGTGTTCACAATTCCCTGAACTTACTTTGTATGGCAAGCTTTGTTATAACTTTTGGGCAGTAATAAACAAATGTTATTACTTTTTCTGGAACATCTTTCTCCTAATCGTACTTTCTGCTAACTGGTATGATTCCTGCCTATGAGGAAAGTCCATCTCATAATATTTCTGGTGACAGCGGCAACGACAAGTATTGAGCAGACGTTGCACAGAGCTACAGATGTGTGTACAGGAACAACCAAGGTGTCCAAACGTAGGCCCACCTGGTCCACCAAATAAAATACTCTTTCAGACCCTCCCACATTTTGAGGGAGGGAGGGATAAACTAAGGTGTTCGAGCCTACACCCGCTGCTGTAACCATGGATTGGTCTGGTGGAGCCTGTATTCCCAGAGGTACAGATTCCTGTGTGATTGAGAACTCAGGGTGGAAAGGGACACCCTGTGCCTTTCATTGCAACAGGTATAAGGGAATTTATGTAAATCATGGCCATCAGTGCTGAACTTGAAACTTGAGGTTTCAAACTTTTTATTCTCCCAAGGAGGCTGGACTGATTTTGCTCTGGATGTGAGGTTGCAGGACCACTCAATACAGTATGTGTGCACCCTGTATGGGGAGACCAAGAGTACTGCAAAGAAACATGACCAAAAGGGCTTATTTGTAGCTGCACTTTTCACAGCCGTACAGGCAGTAGAGACAAAAAACTTGACCCTGAAAAAGATGGGCTGCAAATCATGTGAAATGAGCGAGCAGTGGAGGGAGCTGGAACACGAAATCCAGAAACTCTGCAGTGAATCAGAAACTGCAGTGTACCAAGCTGTGCAAGATAATCAGAAGGAATTAGTCAGGTTGCGAGATGAGTGTGAGGAACTGCAACAGGATAAAAAGCATGTGATACAGATGAATGATCTGTTGACTGGTATGAATGATACATTGAGAGTGGAGAATGTAGAATTGACGGAGGAGCTAGAACAGTGGCAGGAAGCATTGGATCAGGAGATACTTAGGGGAAATGCAGGACCTCGCCCAACAACTAACACACCGAAAGCTGACCAATGGAAAATCATGTACACAAATGCTCACAGTCTGAGAAACAAGATCCTGGACCTGCAGGCAATAATGACAGAGGCTAAACTGGATATAGTAGCCATTAATGAGACATGGTTTACCAGTAAGCACACTTGGGAGACTTCAGTACCTGGCTATGTACTGTTCAGAAGAGACCGAGGTGAAAAGGGGGGGTGGAGTGCCCTTTATGTCAGTAAAAATATCAAAGCTACAGAAATTCAGAATACATATACGGAGCCAGAAGACCTGTGGATCACCCTGGAAACAGGAAATGGGTCAGCCATATGAACTGGGGTTGTGTACAGGCCTCCAGACCAGGGTAAGGACATAGACACATTATTGTTAGAAGATATACAAAACATGACAGCTAAAGGGGAGGTTCTGATAATGGGAGACTCCAACATGCCAGATACAGATTGGTCAATACCAGCAGGGACATCTGCCAGAACTAGACACATGGTGGAGTCCCTGCAGGAGAAGGGCCTCAAACAACTGGTACAACAACCCACTAGAGATAAGGCTATCCTAGATCTAGTACTGACTAACAGGGAAAGGATCAAAGATCTCCAGGAGAAAGGTTGACCATCACATGGTATGGTTCAATTTTGCCACTAGAACAAAATCATCCCATTCCAAGGCAAAAATATGGGACTTCAGAGGAGCCGACTTTGATAAGATGGCAAACAGAGTTAAGCTAGCCCTGGCAAAAAGAAATACAGGTGAGGGGGCACAGGCAAAGTGGGCAAGCATTAAATATGCAATACTTGAAGCAACATCCCATTGGCTTAGTGAGAAAAGGAAGTGCAAAAGAAGAAGGAAACCACTTTGGTTCTCAAACACAGCAGCAGAAAAGGTCATAGCCAAAAGGCTGGCCTTCAGGATATATAAGGGAATGCAGCAGGGTGAAGATAGGGAAGCATACCAAACTTCTCTAAGGGAAGCAGGGAAGGCAGTAAGGCAGGCAAAGGCCCAAACTGAGGAAACACTAGTACAAACAGTAAAAGAAGGTGACAAGACTTTCTATAGATACATTAGTGAAAGGAGAAAGTACAGATGGGGTATTGCTAAGATCAAAGTGGATAAGGGGCCGTGTGAGGAGGAGGAGGACCGTGTAAAAGCATCTATCCTAAAAAGATACTTCTGCTCAGTATTTACTGAAGAAAAAGTATGGCAGGGCCTCAGCTCTGCACCATGGACACAGGGGGGAGGGAGGTGTACACTAGTACCTTCACAAAATAAAGGGTCCTGCAAGAGCTCGATAAGCTCAGGGTGGACAAAGCAATGGGACCTGATGGCATATATCCCAGGGTACTAAAGGAGCTAAGGGTGGAACTAGAAGAGCCATTATCAGAACTGTTTAGTGAGTACAGTATCTGAGCACAGGAGAGGTCCCAGAAGACTGGAGAAGGGCTCATGTGATCCCGCTCCACAAGAGTGGCAACAGGGAGAAGGCAGGAAACAACAGACCAGTCAGTCTTACCTCAGTAGTGGGCAAGATTATGGAGACAGTCCTTAAGTAAAGGATAATGCAACACCTGGAATCCATAGGAGCACAGGATCCAAGACAGCATGGGTTTACAAAAGGAAGTTACTGTCAAACTAATCTCTTAGATTTCTTTGACTGGGTAACCAGAGTGGTGGACCAAGGGGGAGCAGTTGATGTTGCCTACCTTGACTCAGCAAAGCTTTCGATACTGTTCCACATAGAAGATTGATTAATAAGCTGGTTAGGCTTGGGGTGGGTCAGACATTGGTCAACTGGGTGGCAAACTGGTTGACGGGCAGAAAACAGAGAGTGGTGGTAAATGGTATACAGTCAGAAGAGATGCAAGTCACAAGTGGTGTACCTCAGGGATCAATCCAGGGGGCCAGCCCTCTTCAGTATCTTCATCAGTGACATTGCAGATGGACTGGAGGGTAAGGTTTGTCTGTTTACAGATGAAACCAAGATCTGCAACAGGGTAGATGATCCAGATGGTGTGGGCAGAATGAGAAGAGATCCGGATAAACTAGCAAAATGGTCAGAAGAGTGGCAACTGGGGTTTAATGCAAAGAAGTGCAAGATCATGCACATAAGGAAAAGAAACCCTGAAGCCACCTATAGGCTGGGAGGAGAGTTGCTGGCAGTCACAAGGGAAGAAAGAGACTTGGGCGTCATCATCACTGATGACCTGAAATCATCCAAGCAGACCTCTAAAGCAGTAGGTAAGGCTAGAGGGATGTTGGGGTGTATTAATAGGGGCATCACAAGTCAGAAGATGGAGATAATAATTCATCTTTACAAGACACTGGTTAGGCCCCATCTGGAGTACTGCCTGCAGTACTGGAGGCCACACCTTCACAAGGACATTAACCAAACTGAAGCAGTCCAGAGAAGGGCAACCAAATGGTGCAGGGACTACATCAGAAAACATATGAGGACAGATTAACTGAACTCAATATGTATACCCTACAGCAAAGGAGGGAGAGAGGTGATATGATTGAAACATTCAAATACCTTAAGGACATTAATAAGGTGAAAGAGTCTAACATGTTTCAATACAAGAAAAATAGCAGGACAAGAGGACACAGCATGAGATTAAATGGATGCCAATTAAGGGGTAATGTGAGGAAGTCCTTTTTCACAGAAAGCTGGTGGATGCATGGAACAGTGAGAGTTAGGACCAATGACCCCAGGATAGGGGAGGAAGAACAGATATAGGGTGATAGTTGGTGGAGGTACAGTCCCCCGCTCTTAAATATGGGAGTGATGGAGGCAGATTTCCAGCACAAGAGGAATTTTCCAAGACATAGAGATTGGTTAATAATGTGAGTAAGGGGCATAAACACCTTGTGAAGAGTGAGCCGGAGAAGTCTCAGGTCTAAAGAGCCTACTGTATTGGGAGTGGCTTATGGCTTTTATAAGGTAAGGCTCAGCAGACTTGAGGGAGATGCAATATAGGTGAAAAGGAGGGTGTGCAAGGGGGAGGTGGTGTAGGAGACAGGGATGGATCAAAGAAGTGGTGAGGGAGGACATAGCTGAGGTCAGTGAAAGTGTGGTTAAATGCAATGGCGATCTAAGTGGGTTCAGCGGTTAGGTCCAATTCAACCAAGATTTGCGTGGGGTTAGGGTTGGGGGCATTGCTGTAGGTGTCCTTCATATTGTTCCAGAATTTATGCCTCACACCCCAGGCAGAGGTTAGAGCAGATTTGTAGAAGTCGGCCTTGGCTTTGCGCAGAGACCATGTGTATTGGTTCCTGGCCTCTCTGTACTTCTGTCTGTCTGATGGCAGCCAGTCTCACTGAAGAGGTGCCATATGGCAAAATGAGAGCGTGCTTTAGAAAAGCACTAGCAAATGGGCATAAATGAGGGGTGGAGGAATAAAAGGGGAAAAATCAAAACTGCCATCAGAGGCAACAAGCCTTTGTGTGAAGCAAATAAACAAATCAAAACATAGGACAATACACTATGATTCTCAAAAGAGGCAGCATTCAGAAAGTATAAGGAAACACAGAGGGAGCAGGACAGAAAACTGTACCAGTTAAAGCAGAAGGAAGTGGGGAAGGCAGTCAGAATAGCAAAGGCTCAAACTGAGGAAAACATAGCCAACTCAGTTAAGAAGGGGGATAAAACCTTTTATAAGTACATTAGGGAGCAGAGAAAGATCAAGGAAGGGCTAGTGAGGCTTAATAAAGTGGAGGGTGTGTGGGCAGAGGGTGACAGTGAAAAGGCAGGGGTAATGAATGAGTAGTCATGCTCAATATTCCCAAAAGAAGAGGATGGGGAGGTATATAAACAAATCAACTGAAGCACTCTGGATTTGGGGGGGAGGGGGGTCAATACCAGTCTATTCACAGAAGAAAGGTTCTGAAAGATCTCTTAAAACTCCTAAAACTGAAGGTGGACAAAGCAATGGCACCTGATGGGATGCACACCAGAATTGTAAAAGAACTAAGGGGGACTAGTGACAGCACTGACTACCCTTTTTAACAAAAATCTTTTGAGACTGGTGTGGTATATGAGGAATAGAGGAGGCCGCAAAACAGTCCCTTGTTAATCTTTTTTTTCTAACCTGTAAAAAAGAAAATAATCACTAGCTAATCTGACACACACACACACACACACACACACACACACACACACACACATTCACCCATTAAATATAGGTAGCCGCATCAGTATGACCAACCCTTGTGTCATCTAAGATCATCCCGACAATGCCCAGTCCCCAGTGTTGGTTTTTGTCCCCCTACAATAAAGAAAACAACCACTCATTGATCTTTTTTTTACATAAACAAAAGTCCATCAGGTATCGTCCCTCTCAGCACACCACCACCTCTTCTCCATCTGTATTTGGGATCACAGCAGTGCAAGAGGAGTTTGTGGAGTTGGGGAGGGGCCTTAGAAAAGTAGCACACACGGTAACTTTCTCAGAAGTGCTACCTGTCTATGGCATGGATGAGACTAGGGCACTCTGCACCATGGGACTGAATGGTGGTTTGAAAAGCTGGTGCAGAGCTCAGGGATTTGGCTTCATTGGGGACTGGGGCTCCACCTGGAGGGATGCAGGCCTATACAGGTGCGATGGTCTGCATCTATCCTGGAGGGGAACCAGCATCCTAGGTGACAGGTTTAAATGCTTCAGTGGCAAGCATTTAAACTAGCCATGGGGGGAGGCACTGAAGAGGAGAAAGGAAATCCTAGCCCCCCCAAAAAGTCAGGGTAATTAGTGAAGGTAAACACCAAAATAGAGCAGTCGATAGGGAGAAGAGCAGGGGTAAGTGGAGAAAAAGACAAAGGCAGTAGGGACAGGGATGGGGCAAGTAGAAATAAAGCCATAAAAAATGGAAGGTAGTGAGTACCAATGTACATAGTCTAGGTAAAAAGCTCCCTGAAATGGTGGCCTTGATGGAAGAGGGATGCCTGGATATTGTGGCAGTCACAGAAACATGGTACACGGAGAATCATGACTGGGATGTCAATATACCAGGGTACTCAATCTACAGGAGGGACAGGGAGGGAAGAAGAAGAGGAGGAGGAGGAGGAGGAGGAGGAGGAGGAGGAGCTCTCTATGTAAGGGAAGGGATCAAAGCAACAGACCTAAAGGGTGAACAGGGAGGAGAGGAGGTACTGTGGGTCATCCTGGAGACTGGAAATGGCTCCACAATCCACACAGGGGTTGTATACATACCCCCGTCTCAGGGGGAGGAAATGGACAAGGAAATGATAGAAGGCATCCTTGGGATGGCAGAGAAAGGGGAGATATTGCTGATGGGGGACCTGAATATGCCAGATGTTGACTGGAGCACCTTTGTTGCAGCCACATCCAAGAGCAGGGCCATTACCGATGCCCTACAGGGGGCATACCTCAGACAGCTAGTTTTGGAACCCACTCGGGAGAGATCAATCTTGGACCTAGTGCTCTCAAATGAGGATGGAGACAGTATCTCTGATCTTGAAGTGGGTAGCCATCTGGGAACAAGTGGCTACCAAACAGTGTGGTTCACGATAAACTTAGCTGTAGAGTCAAGCCACACAAAAGTGAAGGTACTGGATTTCAGGAGGGCTGATTGTCAAAATGGGAGTGTGCCTCAGAAAAGCACTAACAAACAGGCAAGAAGGTGGGGTGGAGCAACAATGGGGAAACATCAAAACCACCATCACAGAGGCAACAAGTCTTTGTGTGAAGCAAATAAACAAATCAAAATGAAAGAAAAATCCACTATGGTTCTCAAAAAAAGACGTGGGGAAGGTAATGGAAAAAAGATAGCATACAGGAAATAAAAGGAAACACAAAAGGAGCAGGACAGAGAACTGTACCAGTTAAAGCAGAAGGAAGTGGGTAAGGTAGTCAGAATAGCAAAGGCCCAAACCGAGGAAAAGATAGCCAACATGGTTAAGAAGGTGGATAAAACCTTTTATAGGTACATTAGGGAGCAAAGAAAGACTAAGGCAGGGATACTGAGGCTGAACAAAGAGGAAGGTGGTTGGGGAGAGAACGAACTGAAAAAGCAGGGATACTGAACAAATACTTTTGCTCAGTATTCACAATGGAAAAGCAGGGGGAAATAACTAATCCAGTCAATAGAAGCACTCTGGATAGGAGGGGTTGATATTAGTCCTTTCACAGAAGAAAGGGTTCTGAAAGAACTCTTAAAACTGAAGGTGGATAAAGCAATGGGGCCTGATGGGATTCACCCCAGAATTTTAAAAGAACTTAGGGAAGAACTACTAACACCACTGACTACCCTTTCTAATAAATCATGGGAGGATGAGGTGGTACCTGAGGACTGGAGGAGGGTGGATGTGATTCCCCTTCACAAAAGTGGGAGCAAGACAGAGTCAGGAAACTACAGACCTGTCAGTTTGACCTCAGTGGTAGGGAAAATGATGGAATCACTTCGGAAGGAAAGAATTGTTGAGTACCTAGAGGCCAGTGGGGCACAGGACCAAAGGCAGCATGGATTCATAGCAGGAGGGTCATGTCAGACAAATCTAATTGATTTATTTGACTGGGTGACCAAAGCAGTAGATCTGGGAGGGGCTGTGGACATGGCCTACCTAGACTTTAGCAAGGCAATTGACACAGTCTCGCACAAAAGAGTAATAAACAAATTAACCAGCCTGGGAGTGGGTCCTAGGGTGGTAGCCTGGGTAAAACACTGGTTGGGCAACAGGACACAGTGGGTAATAGTAAATGGAGTCCACAGTGAAGAAACTGGGGTACCACAGGGTTCAGTACTGGGGCCGGTCCTTTTCCATGTCTTTATAAGTGACATTGCAGAGGAACTGGAAGGGAAAGTATGTCTCTTTGCAGATGACACAAAGATCTGCAACAGGGTTGATACACAAGGTGGGGTGGAAAGGATAAAAAGGGACTTGGCAAGGTTGGAGGAATGGTCAAATATATGGCAGCTTAGATTCAATGCATAGAAGTGCAAACCAATGCACCTGGGAAACAAAAACCCAGGGGAAGCGTACACAATGGGGGGTGAGACACTGACAACAGCAAAAATGGAAAGGGACCTGAGGGTAGTCATATCAGATGACCTAAAGGTGGGCCAGCAATGTGAGAAGGCAGTAAGGAGGGCTGGGGGGATACTGGGATGCATAGGGAGAGGCATCACCAGTAGAAAACAGGAAGTTGTTGACCCACTGTATAGAGTTGGTAAGACCACATCTAGAGTACTGTGTACAGTTCTAGAGACCCCATCTCCGCAAAGACAGACAGGGTGGAGGCTGTCAGGATGAGGGCAACCAAAATAATGCAAGGTCTGCATCAGAAGACGTATGAAGAAAGACTAAAGGAACTAAAGATGTATATCCTCAAGTAAAGGGGGGTGGGAACATGATAGAAACTTTCAAATACCTCAAGGGAATCAACAAAGTCCAAGGGGATAGTATCTTTCGAAAAAAAGATGTTAAGGGGGCACAATTTGAAGATAGAGGGGGGACGGCTCAGAGGTAATGTGAGGAAGTTTTTTTTACAGAGAGGGTTGTGGATACACGGAACAGCCTTCCTGAGGAGGTTGTAGAGTAAAAAACAGTGGGGGAATTCAAGAATGCATGGGACAGACATAAGGCAATTCTAGTGGGTGGTAGGAGGAAGTAGGCTGTTGGTTAATTAGGATCTGCAGCTTATCCATTAGGTACAGACATGGGCAGACTAGATGGGCCAAGCCGTCCTTATCTGCCATCAAATTATATGTTCCTATGTCTGTCTGTCCATCTATCTACCTACCTGTCTAGATATCTGTGATCTACCTATCTAGCTATCTACCCACCAATCAAAGTGAAGTGGAGTGCCCACCCCAGTACCACTCCTCTTGCTCCCACAGGTTACTTGTCCCATCCTTATCTGTGGCAGCACCAGGGTGCCTACCCCTAGTACTGTCAGTGGTGCTCCCGACACAGGGGTGTCCAATCGCCAGTGTCGGCTTCTGTCCCCCTACAATAAAGAAAAAATATTTTTCGATATTTTTTTTACCTAAACAAAAATCCATTGGCAATCTGCCCCCTCCACACATGCACCTATCTGTCTGTCTGTCTAGCTATATGTCTATCTATCAAGATATCTAACTATCTAGCTACCTACTTACCTACCTACCTTTCTCTCGAAGCAGAGCTGGGTGTCCACCCCTAGTACTGCTTAGTTTTAGACTGGCCAACCTATAAATTTCCAGTTGGGCTCCCTCTTGTTGGATACTTGGCCACCTTCTAAACTCTGAAAATCTTTGCATTTATCATCTGTTTTTTAATTAAAGGTGGTACAATATTTTTGCTATTGTATGTAAATGTAAGATGCAAACACAGAGTGAGAGTATCAAATTTAGGTGGACTACTGATTTGTGTGTCACCCTGGGCCCTTCCCTGTTGATTTTTCCAGGTGGGCCCCTGTATCAACTGTCCAAATGGCCCCACATACCCCAGTCCAACCCTGTCTCTTGCCCCTTCCCCTCCAGGTTGCCATTCCCTTTTCATCTGTGATGGCACCAGGGTGCCCCACCCCAGTGCCGCTGGAGATCCTCATAATACTTGGATGTCCAATCCCCAGTGTTTGCTTCTGTCCCCCTACTATAAAGGAAAATGTCCCTCTTTGACCTTTTTTACCCACCTACAAAAATAAAATTGCCCTTCAGTGATCAAATACCCCCAAGCACTCCACACCTACAACCTGACCCCCACTCAGTACCCCCACACATCCTCACTCACCTGAACAAGTCCCACAACACAGATCCTCTTTTTGGTCACAGACACATCTTGCTACTGAACCAACAACTACATTATTCATAGCTTTGTCATTTTTAACAGTCTTACACCAAATTTTCAACACAGACATTTTCACGAACCCCCTCCCCCCACGAACAATGGTGGTGAAATTATGCAACTCCATCCTGGAAGGTCTCAGACAGGTTTTGAAATTAGTTTCCACTTCATTCATGAAGAGGGGTCATAAAAAGGCTATGTTGATAATTTGGGGTAAAAATATTGAAAAACAGCAAAGTTACAAGCGTATATTGACATGCTTACACTTTGGTCATTTTCAATATTTTGACCCCAGATTTTGACCATACCCATTATTTTACTCCACCTCACAAATGCAATAGCTGTAATTTTTGAAATCCTGATCAACATGTTTTTGCATTTATGGTGCAAAATGATGTTTCAGTCAGTATTCAAGAATTTGTGCCTACCAGGTTTATGAAGTGGGGTCACAACATGGCTATGCTACAAATTTGTGGTGAAAATATTGAAATACATTAAAGTTATGAGCATACATTGAACATTTTCCATGCTCACTTATAAATTTGGTAATTTTGTATATCTTGACCCCCAATTTTTGACACAGCCATTTTTTCACATCACCTCACGAACCTGGCAGCTGTTGTTTTGAGATCCTGGCCAAAATGTAATTTTGTACCTGTGGTGCAGAATAACATTTTGACCAGCATGTGAAAATTATTATTTACTGGGTTCATTAAGTGGGGTAATAACAAGGCTATACTCACAATTTGGTGTACAAATATGGTAAATGCCCAGGTAATGAGCAAATGTTGCAATATTTCACTGTTCACTCAAAATATTGCAAATTAGCAAAGTTATAACTCCACACTTTCAACATAGTAATTTCCACACCACCTTATGAGCATGCCAGGTGTCATTTTTTTAAATCCTGGATGAAACATTTGTTCACACTTGTGGGGCTAAATGACATTTCAGACAAAATATAAATGATTAATTTAAACATTTGTGGTCAAAATAAAAAAAATATATAGAGAAACTTTGTGTGTACTGCCAGTCTTCACCTCTGTGGGTATGTTCTGTCATCCCATGCTGGTAATCTGGGTTTGGGGGTGAGCTCAGTGGCTGAGCTAGATGGGGTGAGAGTGTTGAGATGCTGCTGTTATTCGACACCCCCGCAGGCCAGGGAATGAAGGCTGCAGGGTTGCATGCACGTGCCCGAGTATCATATAATGAAGACAGCTCTTCTCTTGGTATAGGGTCCTGTACCGCTGCACTCGTGTGTGGCAAAGGGCCCTGTGCCTTGACTGGCAGCTGAACTCTTTGCTCTGTGTATCTATCTCCAGATACATGGACGGGCAGGGACTAGAGGGCCCTGAACTTCCGCAGCCCACCATACAGCACAGTGAATTCTTGACATCCGTTGGTGGATTGAAACTTTAGTGCCCACCCCATTTCCTGAACAAACAACATGAGACATGATCTTCCACAGGGCCCTTCTTGAAGAAAGCAGCAACAAACTGTGCTGGCAACATGAAGAGTGTATTACAATGAGGGGGGCAGTATAGCGCAGTGGTTTAAGGCTCTGAGCTGCAAATCTGGTGACATCCAGCAGACTAGACCTGAGCTTTAATCCCATAGCTTCCATGTACATACTGTGTGACCCTGAGCAAGTCACTTAACTTTCCTGTGCTCCCAGGTAGCACCTGTGAAAAAGCTTTCAGCTTAGTGTGCTATTCCTGGTTAAACAACTAAAAAAAAAGAGGCATTGGCTTGGAGCTGAGCTGTGCCTTCTGCTTCTGACAGGATGCTAAGGGATGTAGGAAGGGGGTGAGTATTTGGGTTAACAACCCCTAGGACCACACCACTGATTCACGAAGACCCTAAACCCTAATATGCTTTTCTTTTGTTGTCTGAGATTGGGGGTGGGGTGATAGGATTAGAAAGCGTAACACAACATTTCCCTACCTTTGTGGCATTAACATGAACCCTAACACTAAAAATGTTTTTTTGCAAAGAATATATGAGTCTTATATCTGACATTAATCAAATCACATGTGTCAGCACAGCTCAGTTGGTAGCACATTCGCCTCTGGACCAGAAGGTTGTGGGTTCTCATCCCACACCGGGATTGGCCTTGCCCTTAAAAAACACTGGCATCCAAGTGAGGTATTAGGGGGGTGCTGTACTGCTGGTGTGTGCTGTCCTTTGGATGAGATGCTAAACTAAGGTCACTTCTACCCATCCTGGTGCTGTCCAGGTGGAAGTAAAAGAACCCAGGGCACTCTTCACAAAAAGAAGAGAACATTCCCAGTGTCCTGGCCAACATTCCCCTTCCCATAAACCTGTTCATGCAATTGTCCAGGCTGTGTATGGATGATGATGTGCGATATGGCTGCCACTACACATTCAGTCACTTCGCTACAAGTCTAGTATTGCTCATAAAGTGCTTTGGTATACACTGTATTTTATTTATTTGTTTAGTTTTTGTTAACTGGGTAGGTGTACTGGCCATGCAATAACTATGAAAAGTGCTATATTAATACAGATTCTTCTTCTTCTTCACCTACCTCAACAAACACTCTTACACTGTGACTAGCATTTCACGAGCTATGTAAAACTAGTCACAACACTTCAAACTTTTTGCATCATATTATTTCAAGTTAAAGATCCACATTTTATGATTACTTACCATGATTTACTTTTATCTAAAGGACCAACCACATCCACTGCAATTCTCTCAAAAGGCACATCTATCTATCAAGGGTAGGGGCACATTGTCTTTTCTAATGACTAGGGCTACTTTCTGACACTCAGCACAGAAATTACAATAGGTAGCAAGACACTGTCTATGTATGTATCTATGTATGTATGTATCTCTCAGAGTCGTTGATGTTGCCTTTTTTTTTTTTTTTAAACAGGCTTTCTTTCTTAGTATAACTGAAACACATCCTACATTATTATAGTTATACCTAACCTTGTTTTCAATCAAATCCTTTATCTAACATTACTGCACACTTCTTGAATGTTGAGAGTACCCCTATATGGTGCAGCCACTCATAATACAATAATCTCCTCTCCTACCACTGCATCATGAGTGGTAAGACAGAGGTGGAGGTGTTCCCAAGTTCAGGAAAGATGCAGTGGGAGCCGACTAAGAACTGTGAAACTAATTTTTTGTGTGGTAACACCAATATGGTAGGCAGTCTGTTTTTCACCCTTAAGAAAAAAGGAATAAAAATCAAACTACCAGCTATATCAGCAATCTCTACAGAATATGACAAGACATGTAAGTTGTCAGTGCCCCTTTAAAATCATAAATATGGTTTTAAAAGTTTCCTTTTCATGGGAAGTCTCTTCCTGCACTGCCAACAAAGAATGATGCAAATGGACACAGAGAGGAAAGCCTAATAGTCTTTAAATGCTGTTTCACTTTTCAGATAAAAGTATAAGAATGTTATAACAGGCCCCTAATCCCATCCAGTTACTGCATTACCCGGACACACTATCAGACTTGAAGTTGTTAAAACCCCATTCCCCTAGCCTTACCTACTGAAACCATGGTTTCATAATTCTGCACCATCACTTCCCTGTGTAGCTCCTTGTCCTGTTTGCTTAATATCTTCCACTCCTCTTCAGAAAAATCAATTGCAACATCTTCAAAGGTTTCTGGCACCTGAAATAATGTGAGATGTATTTCATTATTGTTTTACTAAATACACTGATAAATCTGCAACTGTTTAACTCAAAGGGGACAGACAAGGTTCATACTGACAGCCAGCAAAGACCATGGAATCCGAGTAATAGAATGGAGTCAGACTAAAACCCATTCTCCTACTAACTTAGCAGATGTTTCCAGTGATGTTGATACTTTTTTTTCATCATTTACATTTTATGCTCCCACATTTCTCTGGCCCCCTTCCTGTGGATTAGTCCCAGTCCCATCTCACTTGCTCCTTCCTTTCAACTCCATGAGACTGCCCAACCCAGCCCTGTGGTGGGGTCAAGTTGAGCCAGATTCACTTTCCACTTCCTTCTGTGTGCAGAGGCAGGAGTTCTAGGCAGAAGGAGCAGTGTACAGAGGTAAGGGTGAAGCCCAAGTTTGCCTCAGTCATCCTGCACACAGCATGGCTTTTCCTTGTTCTGATGCTGAGTCATGTCCCCTTTGGGATGCCAGCACTTGAGCACAAGTGTCATGCTCACTGAGCTTGCAGAGGGGCACATCCTCCTCCTCCTCCTCCTTTGGGATGCCACACTTGAGCCCAAACTTGGATCACCAGCATCATGAGCGACAGCGCTACTGCTGCACCAGTGGGCCAGCTGTGATGTCACAGTTTTTCAGGAACTCCTCTGGTGTGTTCTGGGACTCAAGTTGACCTCACTCTCTGTCTTAAGTAAGGCTTCTAGATTTCTCTTCTGACCCCCACCAACCCTCGACAGATTCCGCTCATGTCTTCTTGTTTTCTTTTTCTGCTTTAAAAACAAAACAGCCTACTTGAGTCTACCTTTTTAACCCCTTCAAACAACTGAATCATATCCCCCTCAACTAATTCTTCTCCTTAAAGATAAGTTTCAGGTGCTCTAAAGTCTCTCCATCACCAGGGAGTGTGCTGTGGGATCCCAAAACAGCTCAGCTGAGCATGGTGCCCAGATAGCCTGGGGAATTAATAGAGCAGACAAAACCAAGGCACTGGTGATCCTCGGACATATCAGTTGCCCAGACATACTGCAGACTGATTTCTTTAGAAGGGTAATGGAGGAACAAAGACAGAGTTCCTGTCCAGCTTCAAGAACTGGTTCCTAAAGCAGCATGTCCAGCAGAGGGCTAGATTCTAGGCCATTCTTGTCCTAGTTCTCAGCAATGGGGATGTGGAATGGATATCTCTAGTATGAATGTTAAGAAACCAGTGGGAAGCCAGTGATCACAACTGGATAAACCTCGCCCTGGTACAGAGAAGATTAGCTGAGCCTCAGCCATCAAGATCCAGAACTTCACAAAGCTAGTGTAAGAATAACTGTTGCTTTTTGACATTTTCATTGTATTTTGTTGTCTAGTTTATGGTAGAACAACAATGTCAGTGTCAGTGGCTCAGTCGGTAGGACACTTGCCTCTGAGTCCAGGGGATCAGAGGGCTGTGGGTTCAGTTCCCAAATCTGGCACTTGGGTTAATGTCCCAATACTGACACTGTAGTGCAGCATGAGAGGGGTGCTACACTTCTGAGGTGCCGTCTTTTGGATGAGACGTTAAACCGAGGTCCCATCTGCCTGGATTAATGGTAGTTCAGGTGGATGTTAAAGATCCCATGGCAATTATCGAAAAGAGTAGGGGAATTTTTTATTGACCAAGTATAAAATTATGATACAACCAAAACAGTGTTACATCACACAGAATCATAAAATCAGGTAAGAAACAAAAAAATGAATTACATCATATATTAAACAAAAAAGTAATCAAAACAGCTTGCCCCCACCTGAAATCAGAGAAAAATCAACTTAAATGAATATTTGGCATCCATTCCCAACAGAACAGTTTCTATATAACCTTAAAGATTAGAAAATAAGGACCCCCCACCCATCCCTTCGTAGCACCAAATCAAGGGTAGTATACCTTCTACATACTTTCAGGATTATCTTTAACACATTTCATAGTCAACATTTATATACAGGAAGGAAAGAGCTCATGATCCATCATTTATATGTTTCTGTAAACTATTCACCATATTCCACTTCTTTCTCTGTTTTAATCTTTTTCTATTGAATTTGTATCTACATTTTCCCCCGCATCTCTTTACTATTTGTATTCCACCTCTGTTTCCATTCTTTCCCTTACTTTTTAAACCAAAATAGATACTGGTTCAAGTTACCCATTCAAAGATTAAAATTGGGAGGGCCCTCCACCACTGTTTTATTACAGGTTGTGGCTTTGAACTTTTTTCTTTATTATGCACCAAAGCCACTTCCTGAGTGATTTTCTCTGTCAGAATATTCAAAGGTACTTTCTTTTGCTGCAGAACAAAGTGGCATCTGTTCTGCCAGACACACCATTTAAAAATTGCGCATATAACCCTTAGTGTCCCTGGGTGGAAACAGCTCCTTGCTGCATCGTACTTGCCATATACCAACTCTGTGTAGGGCATTTTAGCCATTAAGGGGGTTCTCCATTTGTTTGCAATGAGACTCCATACCCGAGAGATATATGTACAACTACAGAATAAATGCTCTATTGCTTCTATTTGGACTATGCAGTGTTCTCTTAAGCAAAACTTTTCCTCCATTATTTTATGTACATGGTTACCCCTAACATTTAACTTTCCATGGCAACACATCCATAGGGTGTCCCACATCTTGACAGGAACTCTGTTGTCTATTAATTGTTTTGTTAAACATTGGTTTTCTATTCCCTGTGGGGTATTAAATACTGGTCCAATTAGAACGTTTTTGCTCAATACTAGAGCGTACAAGGATTTCCTGCTATGGGTCTGTAGCATTAGAATGGTGATCCCCATTGCCTGACTTTCCTAAACACCTCTGTAATATACCCCGGGGTCCCTTGTGGTATTTGTTTAAATGCCCCCCATCTGGGTGCTGTCCATTTGTCAAACAAATATTGACAAGATCTTGTTTGACTCTTTATCCAATCGTGTTGGTTCCCTATAATAATGAGCAGAATGTCTGAATGAACAAAAATGGTAAAAAGGAATAGGACTGAGTTAAGCATATTTAAGCCACCTTGTTTTACAGGCCAATATGTGATAGACCTTTTTACCGAGTTTAAATGACTACCCTATAATAATTGAAAGCATGTATTAAAAACCCAGGACTCTAGTTTTATAGGTAGTGGGTAAATGTAGCTTACTGTTAACAGTATTGGAATAATACAAGTTTTAAGCATATGAATTCTTTTTTGCCTAGACATGGGATAACTTTTCCATTTTGCCACTTTTTCTTCTGCTATATTTAGTTTTTCTGTCCAGTTCTTCTCAACGGGGTTCTTATCTGCAGAAGTAATTCCTAATAATTTTAGGTTTCCTGCTTCTATAGTTATCCCTTCTACTTCTGTTGTTGTCTCAGCATCTTGCTGTGCTAATTTTATCCCCCTGCTTTTCTCTTTATTTAATTGTGACCCAGAGGTTACAGAAAACTCATGAATAATTCTGACTGCCTGAGTAATTGAAAATTCATCTGCTACCATAAGGAAGACATCGTCTGCATATGCTGTGGCACATGGGAAATCCATGTTTCCTGGTCCTGCTATATGTTTAATTGATTGAAGGCTGTTTAATTTTCTTAATAGGGGATCTATAGAGAAAATGTTCAGTAGGGAGCTCAAGTGTCAACCCTGTCTTACTCCTTTTTTTTTATTTTAATGTGTGGTCCCATTACACTATTTACAAATGGTGTCATGGATGCTTGACTATATATTACTTGGATCCATGTGATGAACTTACTTGGGATGCCATAATTTTGTAGTACACTGAACAGGTAATAATGAGAGACTTGATCGAATGCTTTGGACTGATCTAAAGAAATCACATACCCTTCAGACTGCGGAGAGTCAAACTCCTCTCTAATTAACTAAGTTATCCAGCGTTGATCTGTTGGGTATTGCACATGTTTGTGTGGTACTGAGTATTGATCCTGCTATTTTTTGCCAATCTTATGCACAAGATTTTACATGATTTTCTAGTCAGTATTTATCAAGCTGATAGGCCTCCAACTATTTATGTTTTCTTTATCATTTTTCTTGTGTAAGAAAATCAGAAGGCTATCTGCCAGAGAGGGTGGGAAGTGGGGAGTTCCTTGTAGAATTCTATTATATACTTCTGAAAGGTGTTTACATATTCAATTTTTAGTTTTTTTGTAGAATTCATTGGGTATCCCATCAGGTCCCGGGGTAACGGTGTTTTTTAGATTCTCTATTACCTTGCATACTTCTGCTTCCTCTATGTTACCAATAAGTTCATTTCTTTTCTCATGCATGAGTGGGAGAATATCCAGGTTTTGTAAAAACTTTTCTGTCTTCGGCTGTGTTTTCACAGCCTGTCCGAAAAGATTTCTGGAGTGATCTGTTACTATGCCTAAAATTTCCTGATTGCTTTCCACTCTTGATACTGCTGTATTACACAGGGAAGACATGTACTTGGACTTGTTCCTTTGTTTGCAATTGTCATAAGGGTTTATTATCTGGGCATTGCTTTTCATACAATACTTTTGTTCTAAGAACAAAGGGGTGGACCTATCATACTGAAATTTTGACATTTCATTCTTTATTTGTCTTTATTTGATTGGAGTAATCTAAATTAAATTCTGTCTGCAACAAGAACAATTTTTGTAATTGTTTTCGTTTTTTTAATATTGGAGGTCTTTTCCCTTTTTATCAGATTTGGCCCTTGATTTACAAAAATTGTTGATCTCTGTGTTTGTTTCTAGCCACCAGTGTGCAGGATCCTCATACAATTCAAAGACAGACTGTTTGTCATTAATTACTTCCAAAAGTCCCTTCCATACCTTCTCCTCCTCCTCTAAAATGGTTGTGTTCATTTTCCAATGACTGTGGCTCCCTGGTTTATTTTACGGTATACCTATGTGAATAGTTAAAACATAATGGTCTGAGATTTCTATTGGGGTTACTGTGCTTTTAAAGCATGGTACCCAGTTTAACTTAAAAAAATAATCTATTCTTGTAGATGATTTGCCTCTAAAATAAGTGTGTGGAGGGGATTTTGTCCCTACCATTCCCCCATCCTTTAAATTTACCATTTTGCACATGGAGTTGAGAAAGTTAGAGTCTGAATATAGTTTGAGTTTTCTCCGTTTAGTCTTTAGGGTCTGTAATACAGTTAAAATCTCCTCCAAGGATTATAGATTTTGTTCTGTGTAGGTAGGGCTGACTATTTTTCAATATTTCTATCCTCTCAGTCTTCACTTCAGGGTTATATACATTAATGATCCTCCACTTCTGATTCTGTATGATGGCAGCTATCATTAAAACTCTACCTTGCATCAAATCAGTCAATTTAATAACAGTGATTTTTATGCTATTGCATAAAATAGCAACTCCAGAACAGGAGTCCTCCCCTAGAGTCCAAAAGGAGATCCCCCCTTCCATTCCTTTGTTGCTTGGGTAATTTCCCTTAGTGTATGCAGTCTAGTGTCCTGTAATAAAATTACTTGTGCATTGTTTCTTTCCAAAATGGCAAAGACAGTCTGTCTTCGTTTATTGTTCTTTATACTGTTGACATTCAGGGTGCAGAAAGTTAGGCTGCTGGACATATGATTGGGGAGGTGTCAGGCCATTAGGTTTTCTTCCCCTTTCCTGGTGATTTCATCTTGCACCTTTTCTGCCTGGAAGCACTTGGTTCGCATACCCCATTCTCTGAGTCAGTCATGGGCTCTGGCTGAGATGATGCCACCGAGGATCGATCTGAATCGTCATCATTCTCTGCCAGTTGTTTCCTTTTGTATAATGTGGCATATCTATTTCTGCTCATAAATCTCTCTTCTGGTTTTTGTTTTTCCACCTTAGACCCTTTGATGGTCTTACTTCTTGTTTGCCTTCCTGTTCTTACTTGGGACCATGATCCTTTCTCTGGTGGTGGCATTGTTTCTTGTGGTGGTTCTGGGGTGTTAGTCCTATCCCCTACAACAATTTCTGGCAGTTCTGGGGTGGTTGATTCTTCTTCTTGCCTCTCTGTGACAGCCAAGGTCTGTGTCACTGTTGTTTCTGGATCTAAATTGGTCTGATCACTGAGACCCGGCTGGGGTCTGTGTTGCTCTAGTCCCCCTTCTGTTACAGCTGTGTATGCACTCAGGGATTGGTTATCTGGAGCCTCTCTGTGACCTCCAGAGCTACTGGCTGCTCTGTTTTGGGCATTCAAGACAGTTTCATCCTGATTTTCTTGTGCACTTGTAGGGTTATTATGAGAATCCTAAAGGCAGTCTTTGAAAGTGTGAGAGGCTTCATCACACATGTTGCAGTACCTTGGCTTCGGGCAGTTTATTATTGCATGACCTATCCCCCCACAGAGAGTACATTTTAGTCTATCGCAGGCTCCACTTAAATGTGTATAAGCACCACATCTGAAACAAGATTTGGGTTGACCTGAGTAAAATATAAATGACCTCTACCCAGATAGAAGCAACTTGGGAGATGTTGAATTACCCCATTTGCCTGAGGTAGTCTCACCTGAATTCTCCATCCCCCAGTCCACAATTGTTCTGAATCAATTATTGGTTCCGGCAAGCACCTCAGAATATCTGAAATAGCCACACCTTCATTCTTAAATAAGACCGTTATAAACCTCATTGCAGGCTTTGCAGGCTAGGAAAGGTGACCACAAGGGGGTGTATTTCACTTGGTTGTATCTATGCCGAAATGCTTCCAGGCCTCCTGGGGTTTTAAAACTGAGATCAAAATTAGGATCCCCAGACGTGCATATTAAAGCACACACTTCAGTAGGGAGGAACTGCAGGCTGTCTTTGATCAATTTCTTACCCACATATATCTGATCTGGAAATATTTCTAGACTTCCCCTGTGTTGCAGACGCACAGCATTCCTGCATTTTGCAGGCTCTGGGGGCCCATGAAACAGCTCAGCATAAGTTTTTGTATTTGGAGTAAACCCTTGGTTATTTCTCTGATTTCTTTCCTGTCTTTGGGGTCCTGTTCTCTGTGAGGGGGGAGGGGTGGGGAGAGTTATTTATTTCTGTCGCTTGAGGCACCATGTTATCTCTTCCAGCAGTATCCTCTTCTTGATCCCTCCTTTCTGTGTCCTGCATTACTATAAATTGTAGCACAGGGTTCTGGGTTAATCTCAAGGGAGACGGAATTTCCAATAAATCTGTACCACTTTCATTGTTGATCTCTGTTAGAGGAGTAAGGGACCAGGACTGAGCCCCCTGCTGCTTATTCCAAAGTGCTTTCCTAAGTGCTTCAGCTATGGAGACCCCTGTGACTGACGTATTTCCATCAAAATTAGATCTAGCTTCCTCTGTTTGTTCAAAAACAGTACTTGCATTATTTTCTGAAAACACATCCTCCTCCCTTCCCACAACATGCATCTCTTCATTTTGTGGAGTTATTTCCCCCTCTGTATTGTTACAAATTTGAGTATTCTTAAATAACACAGTATCTGATGCAGACAAATACTCTTCTTGTTGTTTTGGCAAGTTTTCTTCTGTTCCTGTCTTGCCCTGTAATGTTGTCTCAGTCTCCACCTGTACAGACCCATCTTTGTTTACACTAGAGGTTGCTGTGTTTCTTACTGTATTGCCTAATGAAGTATTGGTCTGGAGTTCCGTGCTAGGGCACTCGCTCTCCTGAGACTGAATGCGCGAGTTGTTTCTCCATTCCCTGCTCCTTGCTTGCAACACCGGGCCACTTCCTAGGTCTTGCGACGCTAGGCACTCACTAGCTATAGCGATTACACTGCCAGTCGTGTTTCCTTCTCGAGCTAGGAGTTCTGTTTCATTTTTAGACATATCAGCTCTCAGGTGGACAGATTTTGCATTTGGTTTGACATTTAGTGAAGTGCCAGCAGCTGCTGAGACATGACGCAGCTGGGAGCTGTCAGAGCTAGTTAGCTGTGTTTTTGCTGCTTTCAGAGCCCAAATTCTGCACTGCAGTGCTTTTTGGTTACACGTTAAATCAACTTCTTTTTGCAGGTTTAGTAAAGCATAACTTTTCATTTTTGACACTTGTACTGGGTTTACCTCTGAATGACTTAAGTTCCCAATGTTCTCTGGCAAGAATTCTTCTGGCAATAATTCCTCTGCTGTTTCCATCATTTCTTCCTCGGATTCTGCTTGGGTCACCAGCCCATCAGCCTCTTGCAAAGGCTGGACAGGGGAGGAGGCCAGCTCTCCTGCCACATCAGCACTTACTCCTCCTGTGTCTGGCTGCATACTGGGTCCCTCCATCCCATCTACAGGAAATGACAGCACCCCTGTGGACAGAGTGGGGGAATTTCCACGGTGTCCTGGTTAAATTTCCCTCATTCATTAAAAATACCACCAACAGCTTAATCTGGTTCAATTTCAGTTGCTTACCATCTGTATCCCCGGTCGTCCCTGAAAAAGGGACTTCTAGGCCCAGTGGGCTTACCGGGTCAACAAAATTCAACAAAACAAACAATACTGCCCATAACAATAAGGACAAACTTTATTCATATTCACAAGGTCCTTATATTTATCGTTCATTCACATAACACATGTGGTATTGGCATCCCAGCCATGATTACAGGAGAAATATCTGTATATAGGTATACACATCAGAGGAAATGGTTCGCACTAGGATGTGGTGCTCTGGCTAAAGAAAGCATTTACACTGAAACAAACTAGGCACACACCACTACATATGATGTTGACAACCGTGTAAATATAAAAAGCTTTACTAGTTATAAAAGACACATAGCAGCATTTCTGACTACCTGTTTCACTCTTGAGGTTCCTTCTGTCCCCTACCTAACTGGGATTCTGAGATTCCAAGAGAGGCTTATAATCTAAAAATGCTGCTTTGTTAGACGATATTCCTAAGGGGGTTATTTTATAGTCCCTGGAGTTTGTGTTGACCCATAACCAGTTTGAGTTTGAGGGCACTTTTTAGTTACAGACATGTGGGACTGCCATGGGTGCCTCCATGGCACCTAGTTATGACAAGTTTTTCCTGGGTCACTGGGAAAAAGGTGTATGTCTTTAATGGCTGAACGAACCCATTTACTAACAACAAAAAACACTGGTACCATTTCATTGATGATGTACTGTGTATGCAGCATGGAGACACCCAGCAGATCCCACTTTTTACATAATAGCTCAACAAAACAATTTCAACCTCAGATTTATGTATACACTTAATCGCACCAGTCTGAACTTTTTAGATATTTCACTGTCCGTTAATGAATTTGATAAGTAAACTGTTCAGACCAAATGCTATTGTAAGCCTACAGCTGTGAACTCTGTGCTGCATGCCACCAGTGCCCATCCCCCTAGTCTGAAAATCTCAATCCCGTACAGCCAATTGCTGAGGCTGAGATAGAACAGTAGCACTACCAAAGCATTTGACTTGCAAGCTGGGGAATTTATAATCAGATTTTGGGAGAGCGGTTATGATGCTGAGTTACTTCAAAAAACAAAAGACAAAGTACAATTAATTCCTAGAGATTCTCTTTTAAAGGACAAATATTTCCAACAACAGAACAGACAGCCATGCATATCTGTTACTGAATATAACCACATTACTGGAAGAATTGGAAATATTGTCCATATAAATCAGCCAATAGTTTTGAGTGACGATGAGGTGAGCATGGCTGTAGGAGCACAACCTAGGGTAACTTTTAATAGAGCCAGGAATATAAAGGATAAAACAGTACACAGTAGATTAAAGAAAAAAAAAATCACGCAACAGAGAGGAACTTGGTGACCCACTAGACCATCTGGGTTTTATAAATGTGCTAGATGTAACATCTGCAAACATGCTGATGTTGGCAAACATTTTCAGCACCCTATATTTAAGGGTGTAAAGGATGATATTTGAGAGTTAATTACTTGTGACACTGCTTATGTTGTTTACATCCTGTGGTACAGCTGCAACTTAATCTATGTTGGCAAAACTGTATGCCCATTGATAGGCACATCCAGGAACATGTTTCGGCCATCATTTACAATAGACAGGAAACCCCTGTCGGCACACAGTTTAATCTGGACCAGAGATCTAAGGCAGACACACCTGCATTTGGAATCTGTCCCCCCCACTCCCAGGCTAGGGGGTAACAGAAGTGAGAACCTACTACAGAAAGAAAGTAGATGGATTTACAGTTACGCAGTGCTAGACCAAATGGTACCAATGGACAGTGGGATTTAAAACCATTTTTGAAAAAGTGAAAGTGTAAGATGTTAACGCTCACAAGCTCTTTTCCCATTTTCATCCTTTTAGCACAAACTTTTTATGTTGGCTCACGCGTGCGTGCCAGCCTACATATTGCATTAGCAGCAGATTTGGAGGTGCTGTCACTGTGGGAGAATGCAAGGCATGCATGAGTAGGTGTGTCCCTCATTTCTCAATAAGCCAGCACGCAGGCACCACACCGGCAACACTTAATGAGGTGAGCACATCTGAGAAAAGGTCTGCTTCAATGACAGCCAAGCTCGTCATGCAGCGGCACCAGAACATGCCTCCAGACGTGCCCTTGCTGGTGAAGCACTTCCCTAACCAAAACATGGTGACACTCACTGCCACACCCACTTCATTTGCCAATGGAGGAGCTCACTCCCCATCAGCATGATGCCCTCTCCCATTCTAAGTGTGTGCTGAGGGGCTGCCCAATCCCCCTCGACATCATGCGCCTCCCCAACATTCTTTCCTTGCTGACGGGGGGCCCAATCCCTGTCAGCATCAGTCCCTTCTGCCTAGTTTAGTTTGCTGATGGGGGAGCCCACTCCCTGTTGGCATAACATCCCCAGCCCCTCAAGTGTGCTGTGTACTGATGGGGTGCCCAATCCCCCTCGGCATCATGCACGCCCCCCCACCCATTTCTGTGCCAAAGGGGGCCCAATCGCTGTCGTCTGCATCCCCCTCCTTGTTATGCAGGTGGTACACTGGGAGTCCACCCCAGTGTACCAAACAAACACCTGCAAAAAAAGAAAACTGACCCTCATTGTCTTTTTTTTTTATCCTATAAAAGAAGAAAACGGTCCCTCGCAGTCTCTCCTGCCCCACACCCAATCAGCACCCACCTGCTGTGTACGTTGTCTCCCCACACACCTCCTCACCCCATACTTACCTCTGGAGTCTGGCACAATGATCTTTGGTGGACCGGGAACACGTCTGCACTCTTTAAAGCCGACCGCGAACTGAAGAAATGCCGGTAAGCTGTATAATGGTATAAATAGGGTTTTTTCAACTTTGGTACATATCTCTGCCATTTTGGGGAATTTTGGCAACAAATTTTCAACATGGGGTTATTGGGACCCCTCCTCATGAATTTGGTCACTGTCATGGTGTTATTTGGACCCAAAAGCTGATTTCACAGTCACTGCACAGAATCACTTTTTGGGATGGATTAACGAAACAACAGTGCCACTGTTGATGATGGGGGCTCTCAAAAAGCATATGTGGCAAATTTGATTAAAATAATCCAAACAATGGCTGTTTTACAAGCGTGCGTTGCGCAGTTTCCATGCACACTTGTAAATTTGTGAATCTGTAACATTTTCACTCTAGATTTTCAAAATTGGCATTTTACCACACCTCCTTATGAACAGTACAGCTGTCATTTTACATATCCTGGATGAAACGTGTTTTTGCACCTGCTGCGCTGAACAGCGCGGTGGCTGTGCGAAATCAGTTTTTGGGACAGTTTGAGAAAATAACGGTGACACAGTTCATGGACAAAGGTCCTAAAATGCCAATGTCGAAAATGTGGTGACAAAAGTCCAGAAAATTACTGTGTTGCAAGTGTTTATTGCATAGTTTCCACTCACCCTTGTAACTTTGCAAATCAGCAACATTTTTATGGCAGATTTTCAACACTGGCATTTTTCCACACTTCCTCATGAACAGTACAGCTGTCATTTTTCACATCCTGCCCAAAATGGGTTTTCACACCTGTGGCGCACAATGACATAGTCGCTGTGGGAAATACATTTTGGGGACAGATTAACAAAATCACAATGCCACTGTTCATGAGGGGAGGTCCCAAAATGCCTATGTTGAAAATGTGGTTTAAAAAAAAATAAATAAATAATAATAATAATTGGGTTATGGACGTGCATTGTGCAGTTTCTATGCATGCTCATTACTTTAATATTTCATATTTTTACTCCAGACTTACAATGTTGCAATTTTTTTTACCTCCTCATAAACAGTACAGCTGTCATTTTTCACATCCTGCCCAAACTGTGTTTTCACATCTGTGGCTCACAATGAAGTGGTCGCTGTGGGAAATATATTTTTGGGACAGATTAACAACATCATAGTGCCACTGTTCATGAGGGGAGGTCCCAAAATGCCTATGTTGAAAATGTGGTTTAAAAAAAAAAAAAAAATTGGGTTATGGACGTGCATTGCGCAGTTTCTATGCATGCTCATGACTTCAGTTTTTCATATTTTCACTCCAGATTTACAACATTGCAATTTGTTTTCGCCTCCTCATGAACAATACAGTTGTAATTTTTCACATCCTGCCCAAAATATGTTTTCTTACCTGTGGCGCCAAATGGTGCAGTGACTGTGCAAAATCACCTTTCAGCTAACAAACAGATAGTGCCACTTTTCATGAGGTGGGGTCACAAACAGCCCATGCTGAAAACATGGAGTGAAAATACCAACAAATGCCTACGGTGTTAGGATTTCCAACTGTAACATCCCACCCTGTAGAGACTGAAAGCCGAGAGGGGTGTGACTTGGGATCATTGACTATAATGCTCGTGCCATTCCACCCCCCCACCCCCATCCTTCAGCCAGTCACAGGCATCGAGGTGTGCCTTGGAGTGCTCAGCCCAAAGTTCACTCCAGTCTCCTATACTGCACCCATCTCAGCGTATTCTCTTATGGAATGGGTAAGTGTATGGCCCAAAGACCCCAAAGCACACCACAACACTTGTCAGTGTCTACAGGGCAGGGTGAGGTGAAATGGCAATAGCGTTATAGCTGACAACCCAAAGGCATGCCCCAACGCCTGTCAGTCTCTGCAGGGTGGGGGTGAGGTTGGCTTCAGTTCAATAGTTCACTGCCATTCCTATTATGCATCTCTAACTCCTGTACTACCTATGCCAATGCCAGCGACACAACATTAGGCATTGCCAAATGCTTGTTTATGTTTGCATTAGTGTTCTACTTAACAGATCATGTCTCTTATTTTTTTCTAGGTGAGCATTTCCCAAGTGATGAATCCCTGGCCTTGCTCGTGACAATCAAGACTTATTTACTAGGGGGTCCTACAGATGATTTGCATTGCCTTGAGATAAATCATGCTGGAAGGCTTTAGGGGTTCGCCACTTCGTTTCTTTATTTTTCTTTTCTCTTCTCCCCTCTCCATTAAAATTAAATAAGTGAACACATTGGGATCTATTCACTAATGTGTGCAAGAAATGTGCAAATGCAACAGAAGTCAGGGCATGCAGCTACGTGTCATGCAGGGTGCCCTGAATATGTGGCATTCACAAACTGGCATGGTTCCCAGTGAGACTGTGGGGCACTGACAAGACAGGTGTGCAGCTAGGTGCTGGGGTGGGCTGAAGGGCACGTGGAACAATCACCACACCCTGCAGCCTCACCATATAATGAGCGGTGAAACTGTTACATGGGCATCCTATGCCAGGTGCACATTATAAATGGCAACAGGGCATGCGCAGGAAGGAGTCAACGATTAGATGGAGAACATACCAGCAATGCAGGCCACTGCAGTTTAGCGGCCGATGGGCCACCTGGCTGAGGGACGAGTCGGTGATCACAGTCCACCAACTTCACGGTTGCACAGTTCACTGTGCGGGTCAGGGACATCCACCACCACTATGATGTCCTGTATGGGAAAAGGACCCTTACCACCTCTGCAGAGGTCAAAGTACGGGGTATGGCTGTCAGTGCCACAGGACTGGAGGCATGCATGTTCTTGGCCATCAAACACAAGTGGTGTGACCTCCGGTTCCAGGTGAAACAGAAGATGGGACAGGTCCGGCAATCCCAGGTTGCCACAGGAGGTGCCCCCCCCCCCGAAGACCACTCGCTGACACCCATAGAAAAGCTGGGGGGGTGACACCATCAGCAATGGGGCAAGGGATGGTGATCCTGATGGGATCGACAGCATGCAAGGTTGGTGGACATGGCAACAGCACAACCCATGCCTGGTAATGTGGCTATCAGCACAGCAGATAACCCTGTCCCACACAGTACAAGACAATGTGGACAGTCAAGAGGGCCTGTCCAGGCAAGCACAGATCCCATGCACGCAGACAGCATGACAGGTAGGTGCAGGCACAGCCATAATGCAGGGAGCCACACACACACACACACACACACACACACACACACACACAGACAACCAAGCAGAACACTAATGCCCTCCCCAGGTGACACACAGATGGACATAGACGGGTCAATGCCAGAGAAGTCCCAATGTGAGGCAGCCATTTCCACAGGCTCGATCAGCACCATCGCACCGAGCCAAAGTACCACATCACAGTCCACTCCTGACGTCAGGGTTGTGTCACAGACAGAAGACCAACAGGGTTGGTGGAAGCATCCTGTCTGGGGACATCAGTTGGATCATCACCAGCACACCATGCATGATGTAGACTGGCAAGTGGCCCTCTGACCATCTACTGCCCCAACCTACAAAAGATAGAGCAGGACCAGCTGCTGGCAACACATGATACATAGATACATAGACAGTGTCGGCAGATAAGGGCCTATGGCCCACCCAGTCTGCCCATTTAAGTTTGTAAGTTCAGTTTATGTTTTCCAGGAAGTCTGTTGCCCCTTACCTTATGATCAGATGCAGGCTATAGACTACCTCACAGGGGTCCTGGAAGACACCAAAGGGGCACAAGTATGGATGACAGAGGAGTTTGGCAATCTTGTACAGGCACACAGGTGCATGGTAAAGTACCTTGCTGTTGGTGTCTGGGTGCAAGAGACACTCGTTGTGGAGATTTCTGCCAGACAGCATGCCAGGGAGAGGGTGGCTGATGCCTTCATGGCCATCTCCAATCACCCCCACCCCACCCCCACCGCACCTGCTGGTGCCTCCATGCAGGGCAGTCAACACAGGGTACCCACCGCAGACACACAGCCAAATAGGACAATCACTGCTCCTGAGTACAACAGCCCTGCACAGGCCAGACCACCATGTGACAGGGACACTGCACTGCCATGCCTGTCGTAGCACACAACGCACACCCCTGCAGGTGCCTCATCACAGGAGTCCACATGGCCCACAAGCAGGGACACCATAAGAACTCACAGGTAATGCCCAGCACACAGATGGGATGTCTCAGGCATACTTATGATGAATTCACCAATACCCACTCACCAGCACACAACAAGCCACATATACACATACACACACACACACACACACACACACACACACACACACACATGACCTCCATGGACCTGGGCAAATGCAGCACAGGGTAGTACATTGCTGACAGGGCCCACATGCTGTACGCAACACACAGACACTGCCCCCAAATGCCTGCAACATGTTACCCATGGACGGCAGCAGGACACATGCACTGCACAGTGGCCATGCCCCTACTTCATGGTGGCACACTGCCATATATGCCAGCTCAGCCCTCACGCGCCTTGGGTGGCATGGGCAGCGATGCATGCATTTCACATCTGCAGGTCTGGCTGTCCATGGATGTGGCACAGTGTGCTCCATGCAGCAACAGTAGGGCATACAGTGATGCCACCAACTGTTCCACGAGTGCACGTGTAGGCATAGGCCATTGGGTGCTCAGCTCAGTGGCATTATCACTGCACCCTGGCACAACACCGCTAGTGGTCAAAAGCACCATGGGCAAGACACTGTCTGATGTCTTGGGCTGTGACACATACAGGCTGGGGCTCCCCATGAACACACCATGACACAGCATTGCAGCCTCACTGGTTATGTTCTGGTAGGCAGGGTGGGTTGGCATCAAGTGCAGCACGACAGTCATCTGGTGGTACTGGCAGCCTCTGAACACGGATGCTATGGAGCATGGCGCAGGCGTTAAACACTCTGCACGTCTGTCCAGGGACTAGCATTATAATGCTATCAGTGTGGTCCAGGCAATGGAACCACATCTTCAGGAGTCCACTGGTGGATTCCACGATATTCCTCACCCTCATATGTGCAAGTATGAAAGCCTCCTCTGCAGGGTGCTGTGGTGCAAGGTAGGGTGTTGGAAGGTATGACAGTAATGGACATCCACTGTCCCCTGTGTAGATGAGTGTATAATGCATTATGGTGGTCATGGCAGTACACCCTGGCATATGTGTCTGGGTGTGACAGATGCATAGATACCCAGGAGTCACCTTGCCCCCTCCTAGAGTGTTGCCAGGTGGCATTTCAAGGCACTGTTGTCAAAGATGTATGCATCATGGCATAAGCCTGGATATTTGGTGAAAACATCGGTGATGATGCCCGTGGCATGGCACACCGCCTTGCAGTTGATATTGTGGAAACCCTTCCAATTCCTGTATGCCTGCTTATCCAATAGTGGCACTATGATGGCCTCAAGGGTGCAGTCAGTGGCACCCAGTGTGTTAGGCAGTCATGGAACACCCATACCATGGTAATGCTGTCCTCTGGCATGGTGGGGAACTTGATGTGGGTGGTGAACTGCCATATCAGGGTGTCTGTCACCTGGTGCAGTGCCCTGGAGAAAGGTGACGAGCTCACACCCGTAATTTCACCAGCCACCCTCTCGAAGGACCCCATAGCATAAAATAGCAGGATGCACATGACCTTTGTCTTGATGGTCATGGCACTAGATGGTGCTGTGTAGGAAACCACATGGTCATGTACCAGGCCACAGATGTACCTGAGCTTGGCATGGTCCACACAGAAGCACTGCAGCCATTCCACATCCCACAGGAAATTCACCTCCAGGCGTGTGTGGTACATGCCCTGCCATCTCCATAGTCACCGTTACCATGCTCATTTGATGGCATCCTCAATGAGGGCTATGTACATCAATGCACCAGGACACATCCTTCTGTGCAGTACTCTTCTCAATGTAATTGCTGTGCAACAGTGTCAGTACTGACGTCCTTTGGTGTGCAGTGCTCGCCAAACCACCATGGAGGCATGCCCTTCAAGGTGTGTGGGTGGTAACGTGTAGTGGGCGTGTCATGTACCCCACCATGTCGCCCTGTGCACGCGTCACCAGTAAGGGGAGCATAGAGGAGTACATAATGCGGCCTACCTCGGCAGCTGGTGCAGGTGTCTTTGGTATGCTTCCAGGATGCCCTCCCAGTGGGGAATGTCTGGGAGATACTAGAGAAGCCTCTTGTGAGTGCCACTGCTCATGTGTACCACTCTTTTGCCTGTAGGTCTGTGACTACCCCATGATAATGTGGTCCCCAAGCATTGTCTTACAGGCCACACTGAAGTGGCCAGCATAGATTTTTTTTTTTTTTAACCAGGAGAGATACTAAGCTGAAAGCTTGTTTACAGTTGTGACCTGGAAGCACAAGGAAATTAAGTGACTTGTTCAGGGTCACACAGTATGCAAGTTGGGGCTGTGGGATTCAAACCCATGTCTCTAGGTCTGCAACTCAAAGCCTTAAACTACTGCACTATAGTGCCTCCAGATGGTGTTGAAGCAGTTGGACCTCGGGGACAGAACCAAGGGGCAGGTCATGGCATGCATGTGCAGGGGGTGGCAGTGGCCAATGGATATCTCGGACTACCTCACCAGATGCAGGACACCACATGAGGTCATCTACAGGGATGAATGCAGGGCCATCCATGCGCCCTCTGAGGTGGGTTTGGTATATGTACATGGTGACTGAGTCTGGGGGTGTGTGTATCCCCCTTTCAACAGTTTCCCAGGGTACTAATGTCTATCCTCTTATATGTTCTTCTTGTTGCGGAGGTACAGGGGACCTGTGCAATGGCTGGTACTTGTGGAGCATCCATTCACCTGGACCCCCCCACCCGCAAAGTACAGTACTACAGAGTCATCTGAATCTGATTGAGGGGCATCAGTCATGTCACCTGTGTTCTCCCCCAAGCCTACTGTCACCCATCCCAACCTGTTTGTTTTCAATGAAGTGTATTTGTTGGTAACCTAATTGCGTCTCCAATCCTCACCCACCGTGGGTGGTGCGGCCTGGGCAGTCGTGTGTGTGTGTGTGTGTGTGTGTGTGTGTGTGTGTGTGTGTGTGTGTGTGTTCCACCCTCTGCACTTGTGCCAGTCTGTTTTTCAGGGCGGGGGCTGGATGGTGCATCTGTGCCATCCTGGCATGGCCACAAGTGATGTTTGAATTACGCCCCCCCCCCCCACCATTACTATCCTCCCTGTCCCCTCATGGTACATTTGTGGTTCTGGTGGCAGAGTGCTGCTGGTGTTCTCACTTCTCCACTGTGAACCATTGAGTTCTGTTGGCCACTTTTGTTTGTGCCTGGGGGGGGGGCCCATGTTGTGTCCCCTGACATGGACATTCCTGACCCCCCCCATGTGTACCACAGCCTGTTGTTGCCATGAGCTGCACATGCCGGTAGCCATGTTCAACCCCATGTCTGCCTGTCCTTGTTCCTAGTGTCCCAGCAGCACTGAGATCATGCTGGTGCACATTCCAATGCTGCCAGTGTGTTGCCACTGGTGCTTGTGCAAAGCACCCTGTTTATGGCTGCCTCTGGATCATGTAGGCCATGGCCCATGGCCTTGCACCATTTCCCCATTGTGGCTTGCTTTCTGTATGCATGTAGGGTGCTGTGCACTTGTGTTCTAAGCGGACGTGCCCCTACATGCCTGTGGGTTCCTTGATGCACACATGTACATGTGCCGACATTACTCACTGTACTGCATGGTTTTGCAGCATGACGCACATGGGTGGCTTGCATGTCCGGGCACATAAACCCATGTGCACCACTCCTGTGTGACGTGCATAACCGTTATGCACATTAGTGAATAGCTCCCACTGTTTGCAGCTTCTGGACTAATATTATTTCTTGCCTGAGCTGATTAGGGTTTAGATACATATGAATCTTTTTTGTAAGTTGCTTTCTTACTTAAATCTCATACTCTTTTGTTTAAATGTACTGTGAGAGACCTTAAAATGTGCTCTGAGAGGCTTTCATTGGTTGCTATGGTGATTTAAACCTCATGTATTAATTGCTCTTTGGAGTTAAAAGAGCACATGTCTTGTACTAGCTCCACCCCCGAGGAAGATTTCTGTGGAGTCGAAGTGCTGGCAGTCAGTAGTCCAGCCACCCATTTGTGCTGTGAGCTTCAGACTGTGTGTGGAATAAACAACACTATTTCTTTCATCACATTTGTGACTGCATCATTTGTCCTGAAGCTCCGTGTGCTACCATACTTTGATTGAATTTTTGGATATGTTTGGGGCAGTCCATCCCATTTTGGTAAGCTCCAACCCTCTTATGTAGGTTGCGGTGTGCGTTGCTTGGATTTAATGTTTGTGCCCACTAAGCTGCACTCAGAGCTCATTTCACCACCTCTTACTCCTGCCCCTGATAACTGGGCTTCATGGATCCCAAGACAGGCTTGGATATTTGTCTCTTAATTGGCCCTTTAAACCAATCAGTATATTGTGGGCCTATACAGCCAAGGACCATAGAGATTTTCCTTTTTAAGGGGAGTACACGCATGCCATCCTGGCTTAAGGATGGCCCCCATGAAGCATCAGATGGAGACTCTGGTGGGAGACCTTAGTGGGAAGCATGATTGGGAAGGTCCCATGTCAAGGCAGAAGCACACAAAAATCTCATGCAACGTAACCCGATAGGAAAGTGTCTCTGTATGGTAGGAGAGGACCAACTTCTCTTGGAGCTCCATGTGCCTGTGGTATCCTGAGAGAACAGGGCCTCAGGATGCAGATACTCCATGACCCCATGGGACGACAGCCAAACAGGGCACAGGTGGGTTATTGCTAAGGAGTAGCTGGGTAGTAGCTTGCTCTACGTTTCGGGGACAACACTGATGAGGGGGGGCACTAACAGGCTTTATGGTCCACAACAGCATGGCTTCTGCTGAGTGCAGATGGTTATGTTAATATTAGTAATAGTGGTTTATTTATAATGTGCCCAATCCCACAGGTTCTAGGCACCTCATAAAACTACGCAAGCACCAACACAGCATTTCTTAAATTGCAGTTATAGCAAAGTTAAATCTTTTCTCCCCCTATGAAACGTTTTCATCCTTCGTTTGAAGACTCTGGACATCCCATAAAATATACAAACACCAGCACAACACTGTTTAAATTCCAGTAATAGCAAAGTTAAATCCTAAGCTATCACAATTAGCTAATACAATTATGTTGGTGCAGTATCAGAAAGCTTGTACTAACCAGATGCTGAAATAAGGATCTTTACAATCACAATGTATGCTTTGAAGTCACAGAAGGGTTGCTAACAGCAGAGAAAAGCACAAAGAAGTTGCACTCTAAAACCTCAAGGAACCACAAGATACTAAAACTTGGTAACTGGTTATAATAGCACTACAATAATAGTGTCAGACAACACAACACCGTCAGTACATTGCTACCATGGACAGCGACAAGGGATTAACAGTACTATGCAGTAAGCTCTCCCGAGTCACTGTCCATGGTGCTAGCAGAGCGCAAGGGCAGAAGAATTCAGAAAGCTGGTTGAGCTGCTCCCATTATTGTGAGAGCTGAGGCATGAAGCATTTGGCAAAAAAGTAGTGAAGACCAGGGTTCTAATCCTGGTCTTCCTCTTTATGTTGTCTTGCAGGAATTTTTTTTTTCTAACAAGGGGCGGTGGAAACAGTATTATAATAGTGAAAAATAAAAGTTGCTGCATTTTTGCTGCATGGTTCTTGGCCATGTTGTTCTTGGCAATGATGTTCTGACCCAGTGCCCTGAAACCACAGTTTTAATCCAAAACGTGCATCAGTACCCACGATGAAGGGACAAGCCTAATCTCAAAGTGCTGTTTTTTTTTTTTATTGCTGCTGCACTTTTTGGATTAAAACCGAGTTTTCCAACATCTTGCGGTTCCTTGTATTTCTCATTTAGAGTGTGATTTCCTTGTGCTTTTCTCATGTTTGTTCTGTTCGCACCACCTGTGCTGCCGTATGCGTGCAGGTCTCAATTGTGTGCTTGTTGACAGCAAAGCATTAAGGCCCTAGCTGCCCAAGTCATTTGTGTAAACATAAATTAATGCATGTCCAAGTCCAACCTTATGCCCTTATGAGAACTCAGACATACAGCTTTACACAGTCAGAAATCAGACTGAAACAGACAGACAATCCAGTACTGCCAAGTGTGAGTGAACAAAACAAAGAGAACTGCCTGCTATGAAGAGCAGTTGTGTGTAAAGTAGTGGATATACTCCCTGATAACACATGGTCCTACGGTCACAGCAGAGATGACTGCCATCATGAGATGCGAGTGCTGCTGGAGCGTTTTCTGTGTAGAAACATAGAAACAGAATTTGACAGCAGAAAAGGACCACCTGGCCCACCTACTGTAGTTTGCCCATTTCCCTACCTACTGTACTGTCTGCACTCCAGATCCTATTTGATCTGTAGCTTACTCCTCCTTGCTACCCCTAGTGTTGCCCTCTGCCTGTCCCATGCATTCTTGAATTCCACAACCGTTTCTGTCCCCACAACCTCCTCTGGGAGGCTGTTCCATGCATCCACATCCCTTTCCATGAAAAAGTATTTATTTGCGTTGGCCCTGAGTCCCCCCACCTCACATTATGACCCTTTGTTCTTCTTCCCCATCTCTTATTTTGAAAAATACTGCCCTCCTGAACTCTGTTGATCCCCTTGAGGTATTTCAAAGTCTCTCTCATACCCCACCTCTCCCTCCTGTCTTACAGAGTATAAATGCTGAGTTCCCCCAATGTCTCATCGTATGGTTTCTGGCGGAGCCCTGCACCATTTTCACTGTCCTTCTCTGGACTGCCTCCACCCTGTCAATGTCCTTTTGGAGACGAGGCCTCCAGAACTGCACAAATCT
Source organism: Neoceratodus forsteri (assembly GCA_016271365.2). NCBI lineage: Eukaryota > Metazoa > Chordata > Ceratodontiformes > Ceratodontidae > Neoceratodus > Neoceratodus forsteri. Next base: position 1,159,345,078 of record CM057454.1, read on the forward strand.
TCTTGAAGGTGAAATAAGCTACTTTGAAACAACTGGGAGCTGTGGGGAGACACTGGCAATCTGAAAAAAAGTGCATTCCTGCTCAAATTTAAGGGAGGTCTACCACTTAACTTTGAATTTTAAACTTGCTATTGCTTTGTGTTTTGTCTATTTTTTTCCTCTTCTTTTTTTGAATCAAGAGGGAATTTGCAGAATTCTGAAGCCTTTGTTCTGTTGGTACATATAAGCAGATTTATCTCTTCTCTTCTCTTCAGAATTCCCCGAGAAGGATTCCATCTTCTGCACTAGCGGTCTGGTGCTGAGCACAGCTGGCCACAGGGTGCACCCCAGTCTGCCCTCAAGAGCAAGATTCCAGGTATGCTTCAGGAAAGCAGCTCCAGTCCAGCTTGCTAGCCGTGAACCCAGTTGGTGGATGGTGCCTGAAATTATAGGCAGATTCAGCACTTCGTCTCTCCCCGACTGGCTTCAGCTCCTGGAGATTTGAACTGCTTAGCACAGTCCCCTGGAGCTCATCTGTCTGCTGCCTTATTCTCCCCATTTGCAGTTTATACTGATCTGCTAGAGGCATCTTATTTTTCTAATTAATCCTCCAACCATGCATCTGCCTTTTCCTGTTCTAATTACCATTATCCTCAGACTTGTTCCCACTTTTAGCATATTGTACTCAGAGAAAAAAAAAAAAACACACACTACTCCACAGCGGCAGTCACACTCACTGAAGGTCAGTTATTCCCCTTACCTCCCCAACAGAATTAGCAACAGACACCACTACTCATGGTTACCCTTCATGCTCTGCCCACACCCCATCCTGCCCCCCTACCCTCCACCTTGAGCCCCACCCCTCTCTACCTTCCCACAGCAGCCAACCCCACCACCCTGGACACCCCTATTTTTCCACAGCACCCACCTCCAACCAATACCCCTCCCCCTGGGACACCCTGGGCCCACCCCTTCCTTGCTATACCTACCCTCTGCACCCTACCCATCCCTTGTACCCCAAATAGTAGGACCTCACATCGGTACCTGGCTAAGGGTCCTGGTCGCCACAGACCACTCATCTGATTAATTGCTCTATTCCTTCTGCTCTCCAGGAACATACACCCCAACCCTGGGCCATTGTCAACTACCCCACACCCCACTCTAGTACTGGCCTCAGCATTGCATCCATGAATATTTGCAACCTCCTAAAAAAAAAATCCACCACTCTCCAGTGCTGGGCTGTCCAACACCATCATGATGTTATAGCACTAGTCGAGAACTGTCTCTTGAGAAAAAACTCTCGACTTGGTTATCTCCCTCCCTGGCTACACTCTGTTCAGGGAAGACTGTAAAGGCAAACGTGGCAGCGGGTGTACAGTCTTTATGCTTGACACACTTTTAAGCCATGCTCTCCCTGTCCCAAGCTCGGGTTTAGTGCCCAAGCTCTCACCCTCAAGGTTACCCCTGACCCAACCAGGGGCCCTCTTTTTCTCACAGTCTCTTACATACCCCCCCCGAGGGACCAGGGACCAGCAGTCCACTCCCCCATTGATTCCCTCACCACGCTCCCACACAAGGCGAAGCAGCTCATCCTAGGTAAACTTAATGTCAATTGGCTGAGTACCACTGCCCCCCATATCAGGGACTCCTTCGCTGTCCTAGATATGACCCAACTAGTTACCTCACCCACCTAGATTTAACCGGTCAGGTGGCTCCAGCACCCTCCTAGATGTAATTCTGTCAAACCGCCCCCATAAAACCAGGGATATTAATGTACTGCCAGACTCTCTTAGTGACCACTCTCCTGTTCTCTGCCCCTGGACACCCCCACACCAAAACCAGTGTCCCAGGTCACCTAGTGCTGGTGCTTTCACTCCGGGGGTCTCAGAAAGCTAAAAAACACACCTAGCCTATCTTGACTGGTCACCAGTCCTACTCACAACAGATATTGACTCTGCCCTAGCCTATTTCTCCAGTGCCTTCAGGAAGGCCTGCAACCTTTTCATCCCCCTGACCAGAATCCGTACCAAGAAACTCAACGCCCCATGGATCTCCCCATCCCTCATCCAAACACTGAAACAAAGAGATAATCTCTGGCATATTGCTGTTGAGACAGGCAAACTGGCCGACAGACAAGCCTATAATGCAGCATGTAACAAGTGCATCTAGGTTATAAGGCAGGCTAAGGCCAAATATTATCAAGCCACCCTTGAATCCACTTGAGGCTCATCCCGTGCCTTCTGGGACAATATGAAAGAGCTCGATGGAAAGACCTGCTCCTCCCACCATCACTGCTCTCCACAGACGGTACCATCGCTACCGATCCTCCCCGCACAGCTGAATGCCTCAATATGGCTTTCTCAGATCTAAGCTCTGTCCTCCCCAACTAATTTTTTTACCCTATCCCTGCCTCCACCCCCCCACCTCGGATCGCCCCCCCTTTCTACCTGTGTGCCATATCACCCATTGAAGCGAGGCCTCATCTGCAAAAAGCCTTAGCTAGCAACAACCCCAGCTATGATCCCTGGACTCCAGGATTCTCCAATTAGTCCTAGATACTGTACTAGCCCCTCTCACCAACCTTTTAAACTGGTCACTATGTCTTGGTCAATTTCCCAGTGCCTGGAAAGTTGCAGAAATCACCCCTTTCCATAAGAGTGGAATTTCAGGCCCATCTCCATTCTCCCCCTCTCTCCAAAGCACTAGAAAAAATAGTGGCCATTCAGCTCTCCGAGTATCTGGCCAAATATGACCTGCTGTGTCCAGAACAACATGGATTCCCCCCTGGACACAGCACCACTACAGCCCTTCTGGAGTTCTCCCAGCACCTCCACTCTTCTCTTGACTCTTTTCATGTTGCGGATGCGGTGTTAATTGACCTCTCTAAGGCCTTTGACACTGTCCGTCACCCCCTCCAACTTAACTCCCTCCACCAACTTGGCTTCTCCCCTGGCCCACTGGCTTGGTTCACCAGTTACCTCTCTGCCAGATCACAGCACATGAAGGTAAATGGCACCCTGTCCAATACCGTGTCTGCTTACTCAGGGGTCCCCCAGGGTTCCATCCTGGGCCCCGTTCTGTTTAGCCTATTTCTCAATACTCTCCCCAGCTCCTGCTTGGGCAATATGGTACTCTATGCTGACGATGATGCAGTTCTCCTTGCCTCTCACCCTGACCCTGCATCTCTATAGGAATCCCTGCAGCACACATTCAATCAAGCCGAAAAGTGGTTCCTTGACCACCGGCTGGTCATTAGCCTAAAAAAAAAAAAAAAAAAAAAAGATTTTTTTCACATCACCAGAATAAGGCCAAAAATGCCCCCCTCTGCATTCTCCCCAGTAATGCTCACCCTCTCAAACAAGTGTCATCCTAGAAGTACCTGGGCATCACCTTTGACTCGGCTCTTACATTTCACACCCACATCAATACCCTGTGCTCAGCCATAAACTCTCGGATTGGCCTTCTCTATCGCCACAGAGAAGGCCTCTCCCAAACCGCTCTCCGACTATCCATCAGCTCCTCCGTCCTGTCCCTAGTGGACTACCGCCTACCTATCTATGCTGCGGCTGATACGGCCCTCACCAGAATCCAGACCTCGTTAAACAAGGCCTGCAGGTTACTGAACGGTGCATCCCTCCGCACCCATACTTGCCTGCTCTATTCCACCACCAATCTGCTTACCTTGGAGGAGCACCTGTACTACCAAACCTGTTTACTTGCCAAAAAATCCCTGCTGGAACTCTTACCCCCCCCCCCGGGGTCATCACATCCCTGTGGCTTGCATCTCCATCCGTTGCCACCCGTAGCTCAAGTTAAGGCCACATTTCTGGTGCCCCGTACCAAGACCTCCCTAGCCCAAAGGTCCTTCCACTACCGTGCCCCCACATGGTTCAACTCCCTCCCGCTCTCTGTCATTAAGTCTACCAAAATTGGTCCCTTTAAAGTCGCTCTCCATAACCACTCATTGGCACCAGAAGCTATAGAGTCCCTTAATCAACCTAATAGTGGGGTTCCTCCCCATTTCTTGCCCATAGCCTTGACAATGTCCATTGGACTGCCCCCCCTTTTTTTTAATACGATTGTTATTTACTGCATGTAACTTTATCCTGTATACCACTGTTATATTGTGTTCTTTTTGTTATCTGTATTGCATCTATACGTTACCATTGTTTTATCTCACACTGTAACCATGTCTACCCTTCCTGCGACTAAGTGCCTTCATAAAACGAGTCCCTGACTCAAAGGTTATAAATTCAACTTTCAAAATAAATAAAATAAGAACTGCTAATCTTGAGAGTTTATCTTTAGAAGGATTGAAATACTGCATAACTGGTTTTCCCTAGTGTTTGGCTGGATTGTTTATCTGCTAGTATTTTGTGACAGGTTGCATCAAACTATTTTTGGTACAGTGAACTATTTACTGGTGGCAGAGGATATATTCTTTGTGAACCCTGCAGTTTGTGTATTCAGCCTAGATAGGGCCTCAGGTTGTGGAAACTGGTTCCTCTGATTGTCTTCAGAGCACAGAACATCAGGTCGTATTGGGTAAGGGGAGGCTTACATTATAGGTATTGGGCCCAACTGCTTGATTTTTCTCTGACTGTAATTGTGTTTTGCTGGGTATATTCTCTGGTAGTTTGTTGTGCAGGCTGTCTTGCTGAAAGGAAGGTCAACACTCACTGGAGTGGAGGGTCACAGTTTGTAGCTGATTGTTTCAAGGGGGAACAGGCTTGGGCACAACCCCCTCAAGGGTGTCATTTTCTTAATACCAGGGGTTCTGACATCACTTCCCCAAGAGGTTACAGGAGCCATACAACTGTCATATATTTACTGATTCAGCACACTACACTGAGGATATATGGACTCACACACTAACAACAACAAAAAAAACTAAATAAACAGGAAGAAAGACAGATATGTGGGGTGTGGTTCAATGCAATAGTTGTGGGACAGCAGTCTTCTAGGAGACATTCTGAAGGCTGCGATGTTGCCCTATTTGCAGTCAACTCTCTGCTCTGAGGGAGGAGGTTGTCCATCTCCAGGCCGAATTCGACAGAAGTAGGGAAACCTCCCCCACCCAGGGAACACTAGGGCCACCACCACTACCTCAGAGGTTGCGAGATCCCATCTGGAGTACTGCATGTAATTCAGGAGACCTTATCTCCACAAAGACAGAGTGGAGGCTGTTCAGAGGAGAGCAACCAAAATAGTGCAGTGTCTGCACCGGAAGAGATACAAGGAGAGACTAAAACAGCTTAATATGTATACCATTGAGGAAAGGAGGGAGAGGGGGGACATGATAGAAACTTTCAAGTATCTCAAGGGAATTAAAGTACAAGAGGGTAGCATCTTTCAGAAAAAGAGATGTGCAAGAACAAGGGGGCACAATTTGAAGATAGAGGGGGGGCAGCTCAGAGGTAATGTTAGAAAGTATTTTTTCACAGAGAGGGTTGTGGATGCATGGAACAGCCTCCTGAGGAGGTTGTGGAGTCAGGAACAGTGGGAGAATTCAAGAATGCATGGAACAGACATACGGCAATTCTAGTGGGGGGTAGGAGGAAGAAAGCTGTTGATTAACTAGAATTTGCAGCTTACCCATCAGGTAGGGGAAATGGGCAGACTGGGTAGGCCAAGTGGTCCCCATCTGCCATCAAATTTTATGTTTCTATGAAGAAAGAGGAGCAGTTGGACCATGGTGGGCTCAGGGAGGCAGTGGGTGGTAGAATAGAGGTGCATCCTTCCGGTTGCACCTCTCCACAACCCTTATGCTGTACTGGTGGAGCATAGTTCCACTATGGAGACACCTGCACTGGAAACCAAAGAGGTTGCTGGGAACCACCACAAGAAAGGCCCACAGAAGGGTGGCACAGGAGACCACAGGGGAAGGAAGCAGCACCTTGTGGGGGACTCCATTATTGGGGGTAGAAATGGGTGAAAAGTGGAGAGGGAGATAAGGTGCAAGCCCAAAACCATGGCATGGTTTTACGGGAAGCGAATCCTGAGGATTGCAAGAGCATCTACACAGAAGAGGGAGCTGGACATCATAGGCCACCTTGGGACAAATGACTTAGCTGGGCATAGGATCACAGCAGTGCCGGAGGAGTTTGTGGAGTTGGGGAGGGCCCTTAGCCAAGTAGCCCACACGGTAACCTTCTTGGAAGTGCTGCCCATCTATGGCATGGGAGAGGCTAGGGTGCTATGCACCATGTGATGGGTGAGGCTAGGGGACTATGCGTCATGTGATTCATTGAATGATTAAAAAACTGGTGCGGCGCACAGGGTTTTGGCTTCATTGGTGACTGGGGCTCCACCTTGAGGGATTCATGCCTATACTGGCAAGATGGTCTGCATCTGTCCAGGAGGGGAAGCAGACTCCTAGGTGATTGGTTTAAATGTTTCATTGGCAAGCTTTTAAACTAGCAAAGAGGGAGGCACTGGTGAGAAGCAAGGAATTTCCAGCCTCCCCCCACAAAATAGGGTCATCAGTGAAGTAAACACCAAGGTGGAGAGGTCAATAGGAAGCAGGACAGGGTAAATGGAGAAAAAGCCAAAGACAGTAAGGGCAGAGATGGGGCTAAAAGAGCTAAGACCATAAAAAATTGAGGGTGATGAGCACCAATGCCCATGGTCTGGGTAACAAGCTTCCTGATTTAGCAGCCTTGCTGGAAGAGGGACACCTGGATATTGTGGCAGTTGCAGAAACATGGTACACAGAGAACCATGACTGGGATGTAGACATACCAGGGTATGCAATCTACAGGAGGGACAGTGAGGGTAAAAAAGGGAGGAGGAGGAGTAGCTCTCTAAGTAAGAGAAGCGACCAAAGAACAGAACTTAAGGGTAAAAGGGTAAGAGAGGAGGCACTGCAGGTCACCTTGGAGACAGGTAATGGCACAGCAATCCGCATGGGGGTTGCATACAGACCCCCATCTCAGGGGGAGGAAATGGACAAAGAAATGTTAGAAGGCATCCTTAGAATGGCAGAAAAAGGGGAAATTTTGTTGATGGAGGACCTGAATATGCCAGATGTTAACTGGAGCACATGTGCTGCAGCCACATCCAAGAGCAGGGTAATTCTCGATACCCTGCAGGGGGCATGTCTCAGACAGCTAGTGTTGGAACCCACTTGGGAGGGAGCAGTCTTAAACCTGGTACTCTCAAATGGAGAAGGTGAGAGGATCATAGATTTAGAAGTAGGTAGCCATCTAGGAACTGGTGACCACCAAACAGTGTGGTTCACGATCAACACATCTGTAGCATCAAGCCATACAAAGACAAAAGTACTGAACTTTAGGAGGGCTGATTTTGGCAAAATGGGTAAGTGCCCAAGGAATGCACTAGCAAATGGGCAGGAAGAAGGGGGTAGAAGAACAATGGGAGGAAACCAAAACTGCCATCACAAAGGCAACAAGTCCTTGTGTGAAGCAAATAAACAAAACAAAGTAAAAAACCACTATAGTTCTCAAAACAGGTGGTGGGAAAGGTTAGGAAGAAAAAGATAGCATTCAGGAAGTATAAGGAATCACAGAATGAGCAGGACAGAGAACTGTATCAGTTAAAGTAGAAGGAAGCAGGGAATGCAGTCAGAATAGCCAAGGCACAAACCAAGGAAAAGATAGCCCACTCTGTTAAGAAGGGGGAAAAAACCTTTTTTTAGGTACATCATGGCGCGAAGGAAGGGACAGTGAGACTTAATAAAGGGGAAGGGAGGTGGGCAAAGAATGACAGTGGAAAAGCAGAGATACTGAACGAGTACGTTTGTTCAGTATTTGCAAAAAAAGACATGAGGGAGGTAAGTAAACCAAGCAAGAGAAGAACTCTGGACAGGGGGGTCAATAACAGTCCATCCGCAGAAGACAGGGTCCTGAGAGAACTCCTAAAACTCAGGGTGGACAATGCAATGGGGACGGCTGGAATTCACCCCAGAATTCTAAAAGAGCTAAGGAGAGACCTAGTGACATCACTGACTACCTTTTTTTAACAAATCATGGGAGGATGGTATGGTAGCTGAGGATTGGAGGGCTGCAGATGCGATTCCTCTTCACAAAAGTGGGAGCGAGGCAGGGAACTATAGACCTGTTAGTTTAACCTTTTTGGTAAGAAAAATGATTGAATCGCTTCTTAAAGAGAGAATTGTTGAGTACCTAGAAGCCAATGGGGCACAGGACCCGAGGCAGCATGGATTCACAGTGGGAAGGTCATGTCAGTCGAATCTAATAGATTTCTTTGACTGGGTCACCAAAGTAGTAGACCAGGCAGGGGCTGTAGATGTGGCCCACCTAGATTTTAGCAAAGTATTTGACACATCCCACACAAAAGATTAATAAACAAGTTAGCCACCATGGGAGTGGGTCCCAGGATGATAGCCTGGGTAACAAATTGGCCGACCGACAGAACACAGAGGGTAATAGTAAATGGAGAACACTCTGAAGAAAGGGTGGTTACTAGTGGGGTACCACAGGGTTCAGTACTGGGACTGGTCCTTGTTAATGTCTTTATAGGAGACATTTGCAGAAGGGCTAGAAGAAAAAGTTTGTCTCTTTGTAGAAGATACAAAAATCTGCAACAAGGTAGATACACAAGGGAGAGTGGAAAGGATGAGAAATATTGCTAAATTACATCGGCCCAGCAGTGGAGGTAGTCTATTTTCTATAAAAAAAAAAAAAAGTGTAGCCTTATTTTACCTCTGCTTTCCGACTGTTGCTTTTTACATGAAATCCCCTTTAATGAAGTTTACTGCAGCTTTTACTGAAAATGAATAGCATAGTTTATTTGCTAAATAATCTTAAAACTCTGCATTTGCTTTTACATGAAATCCCCTCTAAGAAGTTACTGCAGCTTTTATTGAAAATGGATAGCATAGTTTGTTTTAGTTGCTAAATAATCTTAAACCTCTGCATAGCGGGTGTCTTTGGAAATTGACCTGCTAGCTGTATTCAGACAAAGGCACTCCTGATATAGTCCCTGCCCTCACCCTCACCCCCACAGTGAAACTTCCCTCCTCTGACCTTTATTAGCTCGCTGTTTCTTTCTCCCTCTTCCACAGCATACCGTCGGTTGAGAGGGCTACTCCGCTAAGCTCTCCCCCACTCTGAAAATGGAGCCCAGGTTAAAGATTGCCCCAGGTACTAAAGGAGCTGCGTGCCTGATCGCGACTGTTTGTTGGAGCACTGACTTTGCCCCGCCAAACACTACGTGTTCAGCTCCCCACCGCCCCCACCACACCCTTGGTCGGCATTTGAATATGCAGCTTGATTTCTAGTCACATGATGCGAAATAACCTATCAGTCCACTTTCCCATCTGCAGCTTATCTTTGCCTACCACTAGAGGCCCCCTTGCCTTTTTTTTTCTTCTTTCTCCAGTCCTTTCACTCACTGCCTAACTCTCTGTCCTACCATGCTCCCACTTACCCTCATTACTCTCCTCCTGCAATTTCCTCAGGCACTTTCGCCAACCACTCACAATGAAAAAATAGGATGCAAAAATGAAACCTCTTGTCAGCACGCAGCCTAGCACTCCTAGCCCCGTACCCAACTCCAACTGCACCTGAACTCCCAGCCTTTACAAACCCAGACCGATAAACCATCGACTACACCCCCCCCCCTCTACAACACATACATAGGCATCTCCACCCCACCCCTGGATACCATCTCCTGGGCCAAGTAACCCACTGGAGCCCCCTGTCCCTGGACAACCTCTTTCCACATCTGTAACACAACAAATCCTCTGCCTTCCCCACTTACTCTTCCTATCTGCCCCCCTTACACTGAAACTACCAATACTCACCATCAGCCACGCACAGCATAAATGCCAAAGACCTACTACTCAAGCAAACAGAAACTGCCTCAGGTCACTCATTTTTCTCCTTCTTCTGACAGGCAATGTCCACCCCAACCCTGGCCCTCTAAATTCCCTGCCATCCCACTCATCTGCAGGAAATGGCCTGCGCATCGCCTCACTAAACATTTGCAGTCATCAAAAAAAAAAAAAAAAATGGACTCCTTTTAGGGTTGGGGTCTCCAGAATCACCCCAATATCATTGCACTGAGTGAAACCTGGCTCTCCCCATCTGTTTCCGACTCGGCAGTCAACCTCCCTGGTTACTGCCTCTACCGCACCGATCGAGTGGGCAAGCGAGGGGGTGGCTGTGCTGTCTACCTCATGGACTCACTCTCTGGCCACCTACTCCCTCTGCCCATACTAACATCCAGGGCTCAGGGCCTCACCCTAAAATTAACCCTAGGTAAGTCAACACCCCCTCTCCTCCTCACCACGGCCTATGTCCCTCCCAAGGACCAGAAGCCAGCCTTCCAAGCCATCATGTCCTACCTCGCCACCATACCCCCAAAGCATGAAAAAAATACTACTGGGGGATTTCAACATAAATTGGCTGGCCAAAACAGCTGCTCTATACATCAACAAGGCGACAGCACTTAATCTCACTCAGGTCATCAAAACCCGCACCCAGCTACACACCCACACGGGGTCATCCTCCCTACTAGACCTAGTTTTCACAAACCGACCCCACAAAATAACCAGCACCCAAGTCCTCCCCGACACCCTAAGTGACCACTCTCCAGTTCTCTGCAACTGGTCTGGTACCCCCCAAAACCTCACCTAAAATTATTTCAAAACAGAAACTAGGGCCTGGTAAACCAGCCCTAGTCAAGGCCCACCTCAGAGAATGGGACTGGACACCCCTAACTAACACCCTTGACCCGGACCAGGCCCTTGAACTATTTACCAACACCTTTAACGCAGACTGTGACAAGTTTGCCCCCCCCCCAAAACAATGACCAAAGGGAATCATGCACCATGGTTCTTGGACCACTTCCAAGGCCGACTTCATCAGCATGACGCATTATGGCACCTTGCCAACGAAACCCAGCAGCCACTGGACAGGCAACATTATCGGGAGTCCCGAAACAAGTGCACCTGAGCCATATGCACCGCCAAAGCGAACTACTACAAAACCAACTTAACCTCCACCTGGGGCTCTGGTCGCAAGTTCTGGAAAAACATTAAGGAACTCTGTGGCAAAGCCCAAACCTGCCATCTGACCAAATTCTAATAGATGGCAGCCTCTCCTCCGATCCCCTTAGAATAGCCTCGGCCCTTAACACTGCTTTCACTGATCTTTCCCATCTGCTGCCCCCAAATTTCTTTGATTCCCCACCTGCCTGTATCGCCCCGCATCCTCCCCTTGCTCCACCCTTCTACCTGCGAGTCCTTACCCCAAAGACTACCAAACCCTACCTAACCAAAGTTATTAGCCAAAATCACTATAGTCACGACTCCCTGGACCTCAGACTTCTCCGTCTCACCCTCTAGGAAGTCCTAACCCCACTCACCCACATTCTAAACTGCTCCCTCTGTCAAGGGAAATTCCCTACCCACTGGAAATCAGCCTACATCACACTCATCCATAAAAGTGGTGACCGCGCATCCACAAACAACTACTGCCCCATCTCTATCCTACCCCCCCCCGTCCAAGGCACTAGAACGCATAGTCGCCGACCAACTTACTGACCACCTTAACAAATATAACCTTCTATCCGGACAACAGCATGGTTTCCATAAGGGCCACAGTACCTCCTCCGCCCTGCTTGAATTTACCTCCCATGTCCACTCAGCCCTGGACCATGGCCACCTCACAGGTGCTATCTTCGTGGACCTGTCTAAGGCATTTGATACCATAAACCATGCCCTCTTGCTTAACACCCTGGCTTTCACGGGTTTCTCCAATGACACCCTAAACTGGTTCAGCAGCTATCTCTCTGATAGAACGCAGATAGTCAAGGTAGGCCCTGTCCTCTCCTCCCGCCTCCCTATCCACTCTGGTGTCCCACAGGGCGCAATGCTTGGCCCCCTACTTTTCAGCCTATACCACAACTCCCTCCCAGCGTCATGCACCAGAAATCTACTCCTATACGCAGATGATGCGGTCTTGTTGGCCTCTGACCTGTCATCCCTCAAGCTCCACCAAACTCTCCAACGCTCGTTCCGTGAAGTCGAAGACTGGCTCACCACCCAACATCTTATCAACTACAATAAGACAAAAGTCATGCTCTTCACCCACCTCCAGAACCCACTCAAGAACCTATGCCCCCAATTCCTCACTGGCAATCAGACCCCATTAGAACAAGTTAGCAGCTTTAAATACTTAGGGATCACTCTAGACCCCACCCTCAGCTTTAATCAACATATCCTACACCTATCAACAGCCCTTAGCTCCAGACTAAGGGTACTATACCGGTACAAACATTGCCTCACCCCAGAAGCATTACAACTTACCATAAACTCCTCAATCTTCTCCCTGCTAGACTACGGCATCCTAATCTACAGTGCCGCTCCATCCACCACCCTAAGCAGACTCCAACTCATTCTAAACAAAGCCTGCCATCTCATCCTTGGATGTGATCATTTTACACACTCCTGCTCCCTTTACAGCAGCACAAACTGGCTAAACCTAGATAGCAGTATCAGGTACCACACCTGCCTTATGACCAAAAAGGTACTACTAGGCCTCACCCCACCTACCCTAAACCAAATCATCTGCCCAATTCCCCCAGTCAAAAACAACCCGCAGCTCAAACAAGCAACTGCTAAGGGTAGCCCATGGTTGGACTTCCCAATTCCAGCGAACCTTCACTTACAGGGCCCCCTCCTGGACTAACGGCCTCTCAAGTCATACAACAAACGAATTAAGGTTTGGCCCTTATTAATCCAAGCTACGGAAATACCTTCATGCCTCTAGCCAATGTGACTGCCCTTGACACCAGATTTACATATGCAGCTATCAAACTAACTATTGTTGGATTCCCCGTACCAAATTGTAACTATGAAACCATATGACCATCAGCCTCTACAGAACCCTCTGTAACTATTATGGCTGTACTAAGAAATGAAACTTCTGTTATTCAACAAATGAAACTTCTGTTATTCAACAACTGCACAACTATGTAACCTCACTGACTGTTATTTGTAATTGTACTGTAATCTGCATTCCAAGTTCTGTCCATGTATCCTTTTATGTATGATGTGGAACCTTTGTAAATGAGTCACTGACTCAAAGGTCTTTAGGAATATGTCAATAAATAAAAAAATAAAATAAAAATAAATAAGTATGGTTTCCATACAGGCTCCCTCTGCACTACTATCAGCTGCAGAGTGGAGCAAAACAGAGTGGTGTCTGACTGGTTGCAAGCCCTTAATCACTCAAACCCAGTTCAGACCATTCACTACAGACATATTAGCTAAGCTCTTAAAGGGACAGGCACAGAGGTTCATCATGGCACTCTCACGTAAATTAACAGGATCACACAAAGACAGGACACCAGCCCGCCAGTGGGCATTGAAAGAGCCCAGTAAGACATTAAGGTAAACCCCAAATTTGTGGGTAGGTTACATAAGCACCATGTATAGGTGGTTGATATGTGGCAATTATTGTTTTGCCTTATTAGCTTTCATTTACAGAAAATGAAATAAAACTCAACATATAAAAGGGAAATGTAATTACTTCACATATCAGATGTTCATGTAAAAATCTCGTGTGACATAAAAAGAAAATCTACTTTCATGCCCTTTTTAATCTTCAGTATTTGGAAACATAAAACAAACTACCATCAGGCCTAAAAAATATCTTAAAGGAAATGTCTAAGATTTTGGTAATGGCATTTTAAAAATAAAGTAGCTTTTTACCTTCTTCTAGACAGCCATTTGAGCACAGAAAGGAATGATTTCCTTAAGACAACTATTGGAGGGAAGTGATCAAATATGGTGCTGAACAGATGGCCAGGCAACCCCTTCAGTTCCTGACCTGCCAACCCCACCCCCACTCCCATGCTTGGGCAGTTTGTGATGTCTAACCAGGCAGAACACAGGAGTGTGCCACAGAGAAATCAGTGGAGGACATTTTTAAAACAGTTTGATGTATGTTAAAGCAACCATTGTTACAAATAAAAGTAATTCCTCAACTAATAGGGCCCCTGATATTTGAGCAGTAACTTTCATTTATATCAAAGGTTACTTTAGTATATACAGCAACAAACAGTTCAGAAAATGCGCTCCTTTGACTTTAATGTGGCAGACTCCCTCCCTCTACCAGATTAGACATCACAAAACATCTGAGAGAGGGGGTAGGGTCGGCTGACCAGGAATTGGAAGAGTTCAACTGTGCAGCAAAACTTTCAACCTCTTGGCTTCTATAGTGGACTTCATGAAAAAAAAAATCCTTTCTGGGCTCAAATGAGTGTCGCTAGCATAAGGTAATGGACTAATGTAATTCGAAAGCCGTTACCAAAAGCTTAGCTATTCTCCTTAAATGGCTATGGGAAAAAGTTTCTGAGAAAAAAGACAAGAACAAAGTGCTCTAGCTTTTGGACCAACCTGACCTTCTTCAGAAGCTGAGAAAAAGACAGTAATAATATACAAAAAAACTGAAATGCAAAAATAAGCTAAAACCAATCCAAAAATGGATTTCTTTTTTGTATGGGAAGTTTTCAATTATAGTTCTCTTCTGTAAAACTTAAATCATTTAATGAAAAAACAAGTCAAACAGAGACACCATTAACCCCATGTCTGCTTTGTTTCACATCAGCTTTCTTACCTCCAGCTTCATGATCCACTGATTTAGTCTCCACACCACCTGCTTATGATTCAGAACCACACTTTTAAGAACCCAGAGCAGCTGTTCGGAGTTTGGGACTATTAGTTCAGTGGATATTTCCACAAAACAAGTTCCTTCTGCAACTCCATGTGCCCCTGTTTCCTCTGTAGTTCCTCTCAGAAACAAAATTAACTTCCTGTCTGCTTCCAGAAATGTGTCCTTAAATTATTTAAATAAACTGATTAATATTCATAGTAAGCTGCAGCAGGGGGAGGGGTTCCAAAACATAATAGTCCCTTAAAGAGGCAGGAACACATCCAGTTTTGATGTCTCATGAGTCTGACTGAATCAAAGCCAAAGACCCTTTCAGTCAGGATGGAAACACACAGGGCTATTCCTGCACTGCAAAAGGTTTGTGGGAACTCAGCTTCCCAATATCAGATCCCTACCATGTGCAGGCATACTTGTGGAACAACAATCAGCTGTCCCACAAGGATTTACATAAACCCTTTTTTACTTTAAAAGTTGTATTACATTTTCTGACAATGTAAAACATAACATGTAGTACAAAGTATTCATTTAAATCCAACAGTAAGGATTTCAATTCAGGAATCTCATTTGCAAAGGTTAAAAAAAGTAACACAAGGAAGACATATATTTATTTATTTATTTCAGTTACAGATTTACACCTTTGAGTCAGGGGCACTTTTTCAAATGTTCCAAGTCAATCAAATACAGTGCAGGGCAACACAGTAAAATATATTCCTAGTTATCACAGATGATTACAGTTAATGTCACAACACAGAACATATATTCAAAGATGTAGATAAGAGGAAATCCAGTGGCAAGCATTAGGGTGTCTGGGAGCATTAGATAAGTCCACTGTTAGTGCAGATTAAAGTGCATTACAAGGGTGCAGGGAGACCAACAGGTTGGGAAGAGAACCTGTATTTGGAGGGGTGGTATATGGCCAGGGCCTTGATAGGGGTGAGAAGCACCGAAATAGTGCAGCCAGAGTAGGTTTTGTCGAGGAGAACATGTGGAACCATGGTTAAGTGATATGGGGGGGGGGGGTTAGGAGAAGGGGTAAAAGGAGTGCGGGTGGGGGAGAAATTAGGATGGAAGTGAAAGAGAGAGTATGTATATATGGGAGGGAGTCAAGTGAATACTGGAGCAGTGAAGGTTTTAGGGGTCAGTGCTAGAGGTGGTCGAGGCAGTGAGAGCAGGGGGATTATTAGTTAGAGCATCGACAGACCTTTTCACGCTCTAGATGAGACCGTCGCCCAGTTTTAGATTGGCTGATCTTGGTACACTCTGTGAGGGTATCGGGTAACTCATTGAGCAGTCTGGGTCCCTGGTAGGAGAGAGATTTCTGGGCATACTTTGTGTACTTGAAAGGCACAAGAAGTCCACCTTTGGTTGCTCTTCTGGTTTGCTGAATGGGTACTGCAGCTTTGAACAGACTGCAGGTCGTATCAGGCATAAGTCCCAGTGCTGCTTTTCTTACTAGTGTGCAGGTTTGGTATTGCACCCTGAGGTGACGTGGGAGCCACCCTGTATCATTGTATAGGGTACAGGTATGAGTTAAGTGGTCAGCCCCTAGGGTCAGTAGGCAGGCCTTATTTAGGAAAGTTCTTACTCTTTCTAGAGCAGTGTCAGAGCCAGCCCCATAGATGGGCAGGCCACAGTCTATTGAGGATAAGACTGAGCTGCCTGTAGCTAGTTTCAGGGCTGCCACTGTCATTGAGATTTTGTGGCGGTAGAGAACGCCCAGCTTTATGTTTTGATCACATGGTCAATATGAGTAGTGAAGCTGAGTGTGCTGTCCAGGTATACCCCGAGGTATCTGAATGTGCATACTTGTTCCAAAAGGTCTCCCTGAGGGCTCCGAATCAGCATGGAGCTGTACTTGTTCCTTTTCTGCAGTTCAGCGAAGAGCATGCTTTTTGTTTTTTATGGTTGAGCATCAGCTTGTTCTGCGTGAACCATGTTTTGAGCATACGGAACTTTTCTTGTAGCTCAGTGGTGATTGAGGATTGCTCTCTGCCAACTGCCAAAATGATGGCTTCGTTAGTATAAAGCATTACATGTGCGGGGCAGGTTGAGATAGGGAGTTTATGAAGAGGCTGAATAGGAATGGGCCTAGGATGGACCCTTGTGGGACTCCTAGGCTCACAGCCTTGGGTTCAGATAGTATGCCGTTAATCCTGACACATTGCATCCTGTGGGAGAGATAACTGTTGAACCAGGTAATGGTTTCACGGGACAGGCCAATATCAGCAGGTGGTTTAAGAGAAGCGGATGGCTAACGGTATCAAAAGCTTTTGTGAGGTCTATAAAGATAGACCCCACAGCCATCCCTTTATCCAAGGCATCATAGAGTTTAGAGTTGTAATCAACCAGAGCAGTAAGGGTGGAGTGCTTCTTTTGAAAAACATGTTGTTATTTACAGAGTAAGCTGTACTTCTCTAAATACCCTGTGAGTTGGTCCGAGACAACCCTTTTAAGGGCTTTGGATGGGGGGGTAGAATACAGATGGGCCTATAGTTGGCTGTGTTTGTTCTATCCTCAGCTGCCTTCCATCTGTCAGGGAACACACCTGATCTTAAAGAGGCCTTCAACAATTTTGTGAGTGGCCCTGCTAACATGTCTAGTGTGAGGGCGACCAACTTCATGTCAACTTGGTCGCTCCCTATTCTGATCTTCCCAAGGAGCCGCTTGATGTATCTAATTGTCTCGGGCTTGGTTATGAGTTTGCAATAGAAAGGTGGTAAGCTGCTGTTTGTAGCTGGGGGAGGGGTATCCTGGTTGGAGGACTGACATGTTGGTGGTGGTGTGAGGTACTCACTTTGCAGTACAGCGGTTAGGTCAGCGAAGGCTTTGTTGTGCACATTAGCTATGTCGCTGGGTTCCTGGAGTGGCTTTGAATCTGTTATTATCAGATCAGGTGGAGCTCTAGAAGCCTTCCCTGTGAGGGATTTAATGGAGTTTCAGAACTCCCTGCCATCTCCCCAGCTTTTGTTTAAGAGGTCTTTGTAGTAGGAGGCTTTGGCTAAGCGAATGTGTTTAGTACCATTGTTTCTGGCTGCCCTATAGACAGATAGGTTAGCCTGCATCCCAGACTCCTTGTGCCACAGGTTGTCCCTGTGTTATATGGGTTCAATGAGGGATCTAGAGAGCCAGGGATTAGAAACCCCTTTTATCATTTTGGACTTGAATGGGGCAAACATGTCACAGGCCCTAGTATAGGTCTTGAGAAAATAGTCTAGGGCCTAGTTTCCATCTTTGGTTTTATCAAGAGGGGGTCAGTCAGTCTGCTTCAGGTAATGCTTGAAAGCATCCAGAAGCCCCGGTGTCAGAGATCTGTTTCTTGAGACCTGGGGGGGGGGGGGCACCTGGTGAAATTATTTGTCCAGGTACATATCACCGGGGAATGATCACTGAGGGAGTCCGGGAGGAGTAAAACCTTGGATATGTGTTCCGAGTGGAAGGAGAGGATCCAATCTATGAGGGTACTAGAGCCCATTTATAGTTTTGTCTTGTGGCTTGTGTTACCAGTTGGGTGAGGTAGAGGCCAGTTACCTGTCCTCTGGCTGCAGTATCATTCTGGGAGTGACAGTTTGTGTTGAGGTCACCAGCAATAATCCTTTCCCACTATCCCGGATTGTTGTTGATTACTAATGAACTGCAGAAAGCCAGTGCTGGGAAAGCCTGGGGGTATATATACTGTTGAGAGCAGTACGGTTTTGTTCTGCTGGCCTATGGTTAGCTTTAGGTTCAAGATTTGTGGCTCCTTGGTATGTTGACTACAGGGCAGAGTCTGTCCTTCAATATCACTTCAGAGGTAGACCACACAGCCACCAACATGCTTTAACAGTCAGTCCTGGCGGAAGGAGTTGTGGCCATCTAGGGAGATGGATTCATCTGTGATTGTAGGGGAAAGCCAGGTCTCCATGACAGCGATGATGTTGGGTTTCATCATCTCCACCCAGGCCTGGAATTGTGCAAGCTTGGGTAGGAAGCTCCCTATGTTAAGGGAGGCAGTCATTAGTTGTCCTGTTTTTGGGGTGGGTCCTGCATGAGGTGGTCCTGGATTGGGGTGTACATTCCCAGATATCAGGAGTAATAGCAGGATCAGCTTTCTGAGAGAGCGTACCCAGAGTCCCCAAGATGAGCAGGCCTGCCTTCTCCTGGGGAGCCTTAGGTTCATTAAAGTTAGTTGCATGAGGGTGACCGTGGAGTAATGCAGCTAAAGGGAGTCTGAGGGGAGCTAAGTGTTTGAGATTTTGAGGTGTGACATTGAGAACTTCATGCAGGAAAGGATCTGCATTTGTTCCCCCTTAGTGAGCATCTCAAATAAAGGTATTACATATGGTGTGTAGGGGTCCTGGGAGAGTGCAATCTCCCTTTTTACTACTGCCAAGAGGCAGAGGATAAGTAATGAATAGAGCAACATCTTGTGCTGCGTCTGCATGTTTTTTGTTTTTTTGTTTTCGGAAACAACTAAAAATGGCAGTAGCATGAAATTAATATTTATTCTGGTGTGCATTTTCTTTTACTTATTTTTTATGGCAGCATGCTAACTGGTGGAGAGAGGAAACAGGCGAGCAAAAAGTGCAGTGCAGAAAGGAGGCAGATGGTTTTGAGTGTAGATCACTTTTGTCTCATAGGTGAGAGCCAATCTGTGTGGGAAAGGGGTGAAGAGACTGGAAATAGGTGGATTTAAAGAGCACCAGGGACAAAGGAAAGTGGTGGGGTGAAAATGCGAGCAGGAAAAAAGGTGGCGGCAGAATGCAGCACAAAATTCAAAAGCACAGCTTACTGAAAAGTCTGATCCTGGGTACCCCTGCAAGGCTTCAAGCACTGGGTTTAGGAGGTGCACCAATGATGCAGCAGTACTTAGTGCAGTCGTTTAATGGAAAGGTCCCCTCAGACAAGGAGCAGCCAATTGTGGAGGCTGCAAGAGTTCCAGTGAAGGAGAGCATACCAGAGGATCAGCGCAGGCCGGCTGGTGGAGAGGGGAGGGCGGCAGGCAAGAAGCCTATTCCCCAGGTCCATTGGGGCAGGTTACCCAAAGCAGGAGCTCCTTCTTGCTGAGTCTGAGGAGAGGAAGGGAGAAGAGGAGCACAATTTAGGAGGTGTTGCACAAAATACTAACTCATGGGGTGTGGGGCAAGGAGCAGACACCAACACAAAGGGGCAGGAGACGACTTGAGAAACGGGGAAAAAACAGAGGACCGATACAATTGGTGGGAGGGACTGAGCTGAGCTCAGGCTGGGGAGGGGGGTCAGAAACAAGAGAAAAATAGCAGAATAGTTATGGGAGGGACAAGGGAAAGGATAGGAAGGAAATTCCAATTCTAGTAGGAGCAGAGGGCAGAGAGAAATCACGGTCTGGAGATGAAGGGGTAAGGAAAGAAGAGAAAAAATTAACAGTTAAGCAGGCAACAAAAGTACAGCAGAAATTAGGCAGTTCAGTTAATATCTTTTTCCTTTTTAAGCTAGAACAGTGCTGGCCAACGTAGATAACAGTCAGGCAAATTGTGGTTTTAACTTAAAAATAGTGAGTTTAAAATGAGTAAATGGCAAGATTATAATGTTGCTGGCTAGCTACAGGCTAACTGGGCAGAAAGCTAGATTAGAATGGGTAGTAAGGCACTAACTGGCTAAGGCAGCTAGCCTGAAACATACATTGGCAAAATAATTATTTAAAAAACAAAAGCAGACTGTGAAAATGTGAGTAGGACAAAAGGTGGTGGCGGAATGCAGTGCCAAATTCAAAAGCACAGCTTGCCGAAAAGTCTGATCCCAGGTGCCACAGCAAGGCTTCAACCACCAGGTTTATGAAGTGCACCAATGATGTGGTAGTACTTAGTGCAGTTGTCCAGTGGACAGCCTCCTCAGATGAGGAGCAGCCAATCGCAGAGGCAGCAAGAGTTCCAGGGAAGGAGAGCGTATCTGAGGATCAGCACAGGCCGGCTGGTGGTGAGGGGAGGGTGGCAGACAGGAAGTCGCTTCCCTGGTTCCATTTTGGCGGGTCGCCCAAAGCAGGAGCTCCTTCTCGCTGAGTCTGAGCATCAGCTCAGGCCAGCTGGTGGCGAGGGGAAGGCAGCAGGCAATAAGCCACTTCCCCAGGTCCATTGGGGCAGGCTGTCCAAAGCAGGAGCTCCTTCTTGTCAAGACTGATACATTCAAAGATCAACTACATTTCTATGTAACCCCCCTGCAAATAGGGGTTCCCAAAAGTCTTTCAGGAGCTCCAAGCCTGAATGGTGTTCGGCGTCTAAGCCGTTTATCTGGGAGTACTTTTAGAGCCTCTGGTACTGTCTCTTTAACAGCTGTCTGCCTGTAGACATAATTAATTTGGATGGGGGTCTGTGTGTTTCCCTGCTTGAGTCCCGCTCGAGCTGCTGACAAATTGCTCCATTTCTGCCGTCGCTAAATGGGCAGAGTGAGCACTTTTCAAAGATGTAAGTGTTTGCCAGAAATCATTTAGAGTATTAGTGGAAATGTAGTTTGTCTAACCTGCCTTTCTTGCAGCTTGGACTCTGTGTGTTTTGCACCTCCATTTTGGATCTGAACTACTAAATAGATCCAAACAGTGCAAGGAAGGCCTCTAAAATGGAGCCTTTGGAAGAATCAGAACTTGGACTCTTAATTGGAGCCAGCCACAAGAGGACTGTATGGGCAGTGACTCTGGGAAATGTAGTTTTGATCTTGGTGCCCTTTTCCACCAACAGGGGGGAGTTTTATTGTGAGTGACAGCCGGACCAGCCAACAGAATAGTGTGGAGCTAAAGGACATGCTCTGCTCTGGGACTGGAGAGATTAGATCAGTTGTGGCAGTGAAGAGACAAGGAGCTCTGTGCTTCTGCGTTGTATAGTTTTGCGCGGGAAGCACATGTGAGGCCCTGAGGTTCGGTCTGCAGCCGTTGCAAGTGTCAAATCGGACTGACTCTGACTTGTGAGGAGAAGGAAGGAGATCTGAAGAGCAGAAACCAGGCTCACCCTGTAGAAGACTGGAGAAATTTCTGAATCCCGCTCGGTCTGTCAGGAATTGAAGCTGCTGTGTGTTCTCCCCCGGGTATTTTGCAGTAATTGCGGTCGGGATCAAGGAGTAGCCTGCCTGGTATAGTACTTTCCTTTTACATATAAATGTGCATAGTGCATGTGGGGAATCGCTGTGTTAAATCCCCTGTACAGTGAATTGAGTGCATGAAGCTGGAAGCAAACCCCAGTTTAATTCGGACTACATCCGTTTGCTATAAACTGCAGTGGGGTCTGTAAAGAACAAGCCTTAAATATATCAGACCACAACATTTCTTTTTCCCTCTTTGTTTTACTCTCAATTATTTTTTTGAAAAGTCTGTTGCAACAGCACTCTATCTTTGCCTATCTCCTTCTTCTTCTAACAGTCCCTATTCCTTCATATAGGCTGGCCACCTATATGATCTCTGTACCAATCAGTACTTGTTACTTGCTTTTGTGATTCTGATACTTTAGGTTTGGAACCCTCTCCCCCGAGGAGATGCAAATTAATAGTGGAGCAAAAGAAAATAGAATATAATACAAAATAGAATAAATTAATTTGGATATTTTTCCATTGGAATCAGCAGTAGCCATTAAAAATAAGGTCAGCCAAGTTGTACAACAAAGCCCGAGATTACATTTGTCTCCAGTTTAATGACACTCGGTACTACGTCTTTTTCTCATAGAGTAAGTCTCTATAATTGTACAAGAAAGCAACACAATATTTTTTTAATACTGTCCACAGTCTGCAAATGTTTCCAATATTCTGTCCTGTGCTTAATAAATATACTGTAAAAAAATAGTTGTTTTAACTGTGAAGGCACATAGGAGGAATTGGAAGCATTCCCAATCAACGGACCGTTTAGTTCATTTTCTTTATTTATTTTGCCTTAATGGAGTGGATACATCCCAAATAACTAAAAGGAAAATTACTATTATGGAGCTAATTTTATGTTAAATAAAGCTGTCTTGCTACTTTATTCCTTGCACGACCATGAGTACGCTAGCGCTAGTTTTAAATTCCCTCACGAACATACGCACTATCGTGAAGGTATTTTCTTCCATAAATTTTACTGCAGAAAGGTTTCCCTGCTGAAAAGAAGTGGGCTGCGGTCTACATACCTCCCGAAGGCACTTTAGTGCGATTTCAGTCAGTTTTAAGTAATTGTAGAAAACAAAAGATTCTCTGGTTTATCCGTACACTGGGATGTGTCCTGCTCCTTCTACAGCCCCTATCTAGGAGCTGGCCAGCCATAGTTTGAGTGTATTTATGGTGTCATAAAAAGGGGAGGTGCTTTCCAAGAATTGATACACTGTTAAAACTCAGAATCTCTAAGAAAGTAAGATTTAAAGAGGTATAAGGATAGTTTAATTAATTTAAAGGTGTAATACTGTTTTCAAAATAATGGAATGTGTGGTAAATAGTAAATTATACTTTGATAGAAGATACAGGGGTGGGGCTTAATAGTCACCTGACCCCTGCCCTGTATATATTCAAAGAATCTAACTTAGTGAGTCAGATAGTCTGTGAGGTTCAGACCTGTGCTGACCTTAGGGTTGCCACCTGTCAGGTTTTTTACCTGGTGATCAGGTTTTCTGGGTCCCTATCAGGTAATCCGGTTTTGCTGTGTGCTGGTCAGGTTTTTGAGACATTTTGAGTGCTCACATACTTTTGAAACAAATGTTGTCATACTATTCATTGTTTCAGCTGCATGGCCAGCTTACAAACAAGTTCTGGTGTCAATGTAACCCTTTGTTTGTGAAAGCAGTCAGCCTGGGAGATGTAAAGTATGGCCATTAACACCATTAGCACTTACTTAACCTAATCTTTTCCACTGCATCTTGTCTTTTATTGATATAACAGATGGCCTTCTAGGAGAAACAATGCATGATGAGACCTAAAAAGGGGCGGGGCTAGGGGTGGAGCTTAGGATCCGGTTTTTGCCTCATCCAAAGGTGGCAACCCTAGCTGACCTCTAAGAGTGAACTACACTAGCCTATTCTAGTGCTATTGAAAAACAAAGTTATTTGATTTATTTGTTGCCTTTTTCTTTTATTTTTTTGTTGTTTTATTTTTTCGCTAAAAGTTCGGTTGTAAAATCAACTTTGTTAATAAATTGATTTTTGGATTATCTGCAAACTTGATCAAGCATCCTTCTTGTTATCCCACATCTCACAGGGTCCAGTCACAAGGACCTTGTCCACATGTTCTGCTCCTCCTGGCAATCCAGGACAATCTGCCTTCCATCCAGTTTTCAGCATTGAGTCTGTGAGTACAAAGCAGGGTAGCTCCCTGCCATCTGTTTATCAGATTGCAAGTGTGTCATCTAATTGTTGCTTTTTCATTTCTTCATGAACTGAGCCATCTGACTTTGGATACAATTGGGTATTGTGCAAGTGTTTTTCTATCACAGGGCCCCAATCAGCTGCACCGATCCTGGCTAGCCCCCCCCCCATCCTAGGTACTCAGTGAAAGTGACATTTTGGGACTCTGAATATGCGCACAGTACTGTGATTATTTATGTGTCTAACCTAATTAATCTAATTTCCCCCTTTCCTTGTTACAGCTCCTTAAATAAATCAGATCTGTTTGTTTCCGCAAAGTTACACTGACTGTGGTGTTCATTTATGTTAAAGTATTGTACTGTGGCTATTGTACTACATCATCTTGTTTTACAGGGAGTCCCCAGAGTCAAGCTGACAGAGCCAGTCCGGGGGGTAAGTGTAAATAGTGAAGATACTCATGGTGTACTGTGTGGGCCACTAGTAACAATAAAAGGGGGTCTCAGTGTCCCAGAGGGCTGTGACCAAGTTAGTCTAATTACTGCAAACCCTGACCTCTGGGTGGAGGCACCCGCCGTAGAACCTAGGCCCCTCAACCTGTCAGTAGTCAGGCAGGCAGGGGTAGTAGCCCTTGGGATAGTGCCATCTGGGGGTTACATCTTGGAGGCACTGCTGGGATTAGCATCCTCTAGTGGCCACATTTACGAGTTACTGTTAAAAATAAATGGGTACCCCAACAGAAGTGGCTGTACACCAGTTGGTGAGGTGGTGTACTGGGCAGGAGATCGACCCCCAAAATGCTATACTTATCTTGGATATCCTGTTGGGTACCAGTACGGACACTGTAGAGGGAGTACTTTCCAAGGTCGAATGTTTACGAGTCCCTATGATGGTGGGGTGACAGGCTGATCTGCTCGCCCAAACTTTCATGGCCTTAATAGAGTATAAGGACCCTGTAGACAGTTCTGAAGTGCCACAGACTATTACCCCAGGGAAAACCCTCCCTGTCTGGGGAGTGATAACAAAAGACAGTAAAGACCCAAGGGAGAATGAGCCTCCCCCACTAACTGAAACTTTTGAGGAGAAATTTGCTAAGTTGTTGCTGGAGGAAGGGAAAACTGTAGAGGATTTAAAGAAACTATTATTGCCACCTGAAAACGTCCCTCCCCCAACACCCTCTCCAGCACCCATTATTACCCCTCCTTCTGTGCCAGTGCTAGCCCCTATGTCTGTACTTGCCAATAGCCATGACTCTTACCGTAGGTTGAACATTTTCTCCGGCACCTTCCCCACCCCACAAGGGGAGGATGACTGAGAGACCTGGATAGACTATGTTGCCCCTCAAGTGCTAGAATGGCAATGCTTGGAAGCAGAAAAGTGAAAGAGGGTTAGTGAGAGCCTCCGAGATCCTGCCTTGGCTACTATTTGTGCTGAATGGGCCAGTAACCCTGAAGCGACTGCACAGGACTATCTTGAGGCCTTGGAGAATGTGTATAGGAGCCCAGATTCCGATGAGGACCTGTGGCGGACAGTAAGAAATGCACAACAGTACCAAGGGGAGTTGTTGTCTGTGTATGTATCTCGGCTGGAAAAATTGTTGTAAGAATGCCTCAGAAAGGGTAGTTTGCTAGCGAATGAATTGGACCGAACCAGGCTAGACAGGATCCTTAAGTCTGCCCCCTTCTCAGAACTGCTGTTGCTTTAGTTACGCCTAGCCAATCAACTGGAATCCCCACCCTCCTATGATGGGCTAGTGAGAGAAATTTGAGGAATTGAGAAAAGGTGATCTCGGGAGGGACTTGCATGAATAGCTGCTGCTATGACCCGAGTGACTGATGGTTACTTGTCAAGTGAAGTTCAGGGGAAGAGGTTGGCAGTTAATGAGTGCTCTGAGAAGGAAAAAGATATGTCACAATGGGGCAAACTGGTGAGATAGATTAGGAAAGTAACAAACAGTCTCATCATGAAGGCCGCTTCTACCAGTACGGGCACTGATACTTGCCCAACTGCTTCAGCTATGGTGGAGGTGCCTACCCAGGCACCTCATGTTGACAACAGTTTGAAACTCGATGCCTTGACTATGGAAGTGAGGGAAATGAAGAGATGTCTCCAAATGTCCAACCCACCGCCGGCTAAGGTGGTACCAAGCTTTTCTATTGATAGTACCAATGCCGCAGCCCCCAGTGTGATGCCTCGGTCACCCCAAACTTCAGCAGACATATTTTACCATAATTGTGGGAAGTATGGGCACATGAAGAGGGAAAGCCGGTCTCGGAAAGACTTAGAGAGAGTGGTGAGCCGGCTACAAGGAGAGCTTTAGAGCACAAAACAGTGGTTAAGAGGTGCACTAAATGACCACAGTGAAGGTCCCAGAAATGCTAACTCACATCCTTATGTGGCTAGATCATCTACCCAGGACCTTGCTACCACCTCCAGACTGGTCCAGAATAGTAGGCCCTTCGATGGAAGCTACAGTAAAAGTGAATGGTGTGCACACCAGAGCTGTGTAGGACAGTGGCTCCCAAGTGACAATTAAGTTCTAGGATTGGTATCAGAAGCATTTGTCAGACATACCTTTACAACCATTGGAAGGACTGCATGTATGGGGGTTAAGTGAGAAGGCCTACCCCCTACTTCAGGTATATCTGAATTTGGCTGTCTTTCCCCATCTCTGTGGCTGGAGTGGCAGAGCAAGTAGAGACCATGGCCTTAGTGTGTCCCCCTACTGGATTGTATGCTGGGGCTCCGCTACTACTTGGGACAAATGCACATATGTTTGGACAGTTAGCGCAGTTGTGTTATGAGAAACAAGGGTCAAGAACTGGTAGAGCTTTGAGAATCCTGGCCTTGATCAAGAAGGCCTATGAGGCACAGAGAGATGCTGAAAAAATGGACCCAGAGGAACTAGTTGGAATTGTCTGGAAGAAGGATCCTGAGTCTCTGATTCTGGCGCCAAATGCCCAGTGTACCTTACAGGGGGAAATCCATATCAGAAAGGATGTCAAGAATAAAATCCTTATGCTGGATGCACCAGGTGATGGGAAATTTCTGGAAGGACTGCTGGTCAAGCCAAGTATTTTGCCTGCCAGAGCCCATGCTCATGCCAGAAGGGTAATGGTTCAAGTTCATAATGTATCTGATAGAGAGATTCGAGTAAATAGAGGTTGCACCCTGGCTAATGTACATTGTGCAGATACTGCAGTGCTACCCAGTAGCAAGTGTTCAGGGGAGAATGACAGAGTGATGCCCAATTTGTTTGATTTTGGGGACTCCCCATTCCCAGCTGAACGGAAGCTGAGAATCAGTAGAAAGCTTGCCCAGAGAGACCAGGTGTTTTCTTTAAAAGAATGGGACATAGGATGTGTGCAAGGAGCTGAGCACCACATCCGGCTGCATGATGAAAGGCTATTTCGTGAGAGGTCTCGACGCCTGGCCCCTGCTGACAAAGATGATGTGAGATGGCATCTGCAAGAGATGCTAGCTGCTGGTGTAATACAAGAATCCAGAAGCCCTTATGCATCCCCCATCATGGTAGTGAGAAAAAAGAATGGGTCAGTAAGGATGTGCGTAGATTATCGCACTTTAAACTGGTGGACTATCCCTGATCAGTATACAATGCCCCACATTCAGGATGCTTTGGACTGCCTGAATGGTAGCAAGTGGTTCTCTATGCTGGATCTTCACAGTGGATACTACCAGATCCCGATGGCCCCAGAAGACCATGAGAAGACAGCCTTTATCTGTCTGCTTGGCTTCTATGAATTCATGAGGATGCCTCAAGGAATTTCAGGTGCCCTAGCCACTTTTCAATGATTGATGGAGTGTGCAGTGGGGGACATGAACTTATTAGAGTGCCTGTTATACCTAGATGATGTTACTGTGTTTCGCAGCTCACTGGAGGAACATGAGAGCAGATTACTCAAGGTGTTGGACCGACTGGAAGACTTTGGCCTTAAACTATCCATCGCTAAATGTCAGTTCTTCCAAACCTCTGTAAAGTATGTGGGACACATAGTATTCACTGAGGGAATAGAAACCGACCAAGTAAAGTTGAGGCCTTGACCACCTGGCCACAGCCCCACAATCTAAAAGAACTGCAAAGATTTCTGGGATTTTGTGGCTACTATCGCCGTTTCATCAAGGACTATTCAAGAGTGATCCGTTCTTTACTTAATCTTACTCAAGGTTACCCTCCTACCCACAAAAAATACAAGAGGTTGGTTTCTTTTGAGCCTGAGAGAGTGTATTTCTGTCCCAATGAAGTATTTGGAGCCAGATGGACACCTGAGTGTGAAGCTGCTTTTCATGAGATTATATATCAACGTACCCATGCTCCTGTCCTTGCCTATGCAGATCCAGCGAACCCCTATGTCTTGCACACTGATGCTAGCCTGCAAGGCTTGGAGGCTGTATTGTACCAAGAGCATGAGAATGGCCTGAGACCAGTGGCCTTTGCCAGTAGAAGCCTGACCCCATCTAAAAAGAACTATCCTGTACATAAATTAGAGTTCCCAGCTTTGAAGTGGGCTGTTGTTGACCAGTTCCACGAGTACTTGTATGGGGCTAAGATACTAGTAAAAACTGAAAATAATCTGTTGACCTATGTGCAGACTTCAGCTAAATTGGATGCCACTGGCCATAGATGGCTTTCTGCATTATCTACATATGACTAGGCTGTTGAATATAGAGCAGGCCTGAACCACATAGATGTTGATACTCTCTCCCGGAGCCCTGTTCCCCAGAATGACTGGGTCAGACTGTCAGAACCTGATATTCGAGCACTCTGCCAGAAGTTTGATAGGGAGGAACAAATGTCCACCAACACAGTGGACTCTATGGTGGATTGTTTAGGAACCTCTGAGAATTGCATACCTGCTGCTTATTGCCACTTTTCTGCAATAGACATTGGTGCACTGCCTCAGCTGGACAATAACAGTATTCAGCAGGCTCAATCCCGAGATCCCATGATCAAATCAGCATTAGAAGCCCTCTACACAGGGAAAGATGTGTCCAAATTACGTTCCACTGATTTGAGAACTGCATTGTTATACAAAGAAGGTCCTAAGTTGAAACTGATCAATTGACTGTTATACAGAGAAACAGTAGACAGAAGGGGACAAATAGACAAACAAGAACTAGTGCTGCCCACTGCCTTTCGAGACTCAGTACTGAGGTCCTTACACAACCATATGGGGCACCTTGGTATAGACAGAACACTTGACTTGGTGAGATCCAGATTCTATTGACCTAAGATGGGGGCTGATGTTGAGCAACACATTCAAACGTGTAGTTGCTGCTTACAGAGGAAAGCTTTGCCCTAGAGGGCCCTCCCCCTTTACATCACCACCAGTGCACCCATGGAGCTGGTATAATGCCCCAAAGTTGGCCATTACAGGGAAAATGCTGTAAATAATAGAAAAAGTGCCCTGTGCACTTACAGCTTTGTAAAAAAATCTGAATTTAAAAGCAATGCATGTTATAATGGCCTGGATGGAATGCTGTGCTGAGTGGCTCATGCACAGCATTCCACTCCAGCCATTCTAGAACCTTGGGGAGGTTCAAGTTTAAACAAGCATTCTACAAGTGAACAGTTGGAGACAGTTAATCCTGGGCAGAGGTTGAGGAGACAGGACCCAGAAGTCAGGGGGACAGTTTAGGCTTACCTTTTGTTTGGAGCCGTCCTTCTGGACTTGCTGTGGTCCTGTTCTGCTTCCCCTGCCTGAAGACTTCCTCTTCTTCTTCAGTCTGTCGTCGGTGGTGCCATTGGGGCACCACGAAGATGAAATGCCAGTCCCAAGTCATTTAATGGGCTTAAAAGCCCTCTGGTTGCTATTTTGCCCCAGTGTCTCAAGTAATCCGGTCCCGTCGGCGGCAGAGAAAGCGCTGCATCGTTGTCGACCGTCGGAGGCCCCCTGAGCCATCCCCCTTTCTGCCTCTATACTTCCCTCCCACTGCCAGCTCACCTCCCGCCTCCCAGCGACAGCAGAGACTCTCTGGAGACCGCAGAGCGGTGAGTCGGCAGCAGCACGCGTTGTGCTGGCCGCCTGTGTTGGAAAGGGGACTGCATTTGTGTTTTGAAAGCACAGTAGGTGCATTACAAGGTGGCCGAGTGCCGCAGGGACATCAGATCATTAGGCCCCGTGATTTGGATATTAATTTGGGAGGCGGGGCTAGCGACGCCCATGCGGAGGGGCTGTAGAACAGGGCTAGCATAGTGGCCTTATGAATGTGGATAAGGGGTGGATTTAGAGGTGGGGTTGCTGGACATAAATGACAGCAGGCATTGGGAGCCTGCAGATTTAAAAGGGCAGCAGGATTTAAAAGGGCAATTCTGTCCCAAATATAAAGCAGGGCATTAGGCTCATTGTGAAGAGGGGCACCAGGCTGAAAGCAACATTGGGCACCAGGCCCAGTACAAAGTGGGGCACCAGGCCCAATGTAACGAGGGGCACCAGGCCCATTATGAAGTGGGGCACCAGGCACAAGCTAACGTAGGGCATCAGGCCTGAGGTAAAGGTAGGGCATTAGGCCCAAGGTAAAGTCTGGTTTAAAGGGGAGGCCCCAGCCTAGTGGAATAGGGCAAGCAAGCCTAGTGGTACTAAAGGGAGGCCCCAGCCTAGCGGAATAGGGCAAGTCAGCCTAGTGGTACTTAAGGGAGGCCCCGGCCTAGCGGAATAGGGCAAGCCAGCCTAGTGGTGCTAGAGGGAGGCCCCGGCCTACCGGAATAGGGCAACCCAGCCTAGTGGTACTAAAGGATTCCCTAGCCACAACGTACAGTAAGGGATCCTATCCCAGAATACCCTACCTATAGAAACAGGGGTTCATTTGAGAGTGCTTGATTTGCCTATACTGTGAAATTACTGTAATTACTGTACTGCTTATGCTGAACTATTGCCCTAAGTACCTGAACTATTGCCCTAAGTACCTGAACCATTGTCCAAAGTACCTGAACTATTGCCCTAAGTACCTAAACTATTGCCCTAAGCACCTGAACTATTGTCCTAAGTACCTGAACTATTGCCCTAAGTACCTGAACTATTGCCCTAGTACCTGAACTATTGTCCAAAGTACCTGAACTATTGCCCTAAGCACCTGGACATTGGCGCTTATCAGTAACAATTACCCCTGAAGTTATAATTTGCCTTCCTCTGGCAAATTATTGTACTATTCCACAGTTTTTTGGGCATTCTTCAGTTATATGTTTACTACTGTATGAAGACAGTCTCAATCTTCTACCACACTGCAGTCTCATAGTGTAGTCTGTAACACCACGTGCTCAGAATCAGTCTCTACTCAGAAGAAGACATCCTTCCAGCATTCTTCACTTCAGGAAGATCATCCATCAACTCATCCTGTCTGTTTGTGTCGTCTGCTGAAGTCGAGTCCGTCGTCAGTCGTACCCGCTGTTTTCTTGTTTTCACAGCTTGAAAGTACGTACTCCGAAACGCATCATGACAACAGTGCCAGTGTCATTCCGTATGGTTCCTGTTCCAGATGTCCTGAAGTTGGTCACCCTCTACAGAAGAGAGAGAGCTCATCTTGGAGAACCTGTTCTGTGCCCCCACCTGGTCGTTTGCCAAAAGTCGAGTCCATCGAAGCCCAGTCCGGGACGCGTTCGCTGTTTCTTTGTTTTGTGTTAGTTCCTGGTTCAAGGATTGCAGAGTCAACCATTGTCTCTTCAGATTCTTATGGTTCCTGGTCCTGTCAGAGTTCCTTCCAAGTCCAGCTGGCCCTTGGAGTGCTGAAGCATCAGCTGGATCGTGGTAGTCCTCCATTAGATTCATCGCCATGCAGATCTTGGTCTGTCTTCATTCTTGGCAACCCTAGAAGTGGGTTTTGGCCAAGGAACCTATTGCTTCAGTGTGTTATTTCAGGAACCAGTTGCTTTGGTTCTACATTCCGGCAGCCTCGGAGAGAGTGGGCTTTTGCCGATGATATATGGTCTGTTTACTAAACCTCTCACTACCCCAGTGGCCTTATCTAGGTCCTTGCTGGGAATTGAGATTAAGGTTCTGATTCTGTTTTATTTCCCTTGCTACCTGTGAAGAATGAGCAGTGTACACGAAGACGCGCAGATTCTGGGCTCTTGTAAAATCTGGACTCTTACAGAAAAGTGTGATGCTGATCACCCTAATGTAGTGCTGAGTAGCCTATGTAACTGGATTCTTGTTTAGAGTATAGAAGTACAGTATAAACTAGTATCAGAATAAGAGTGGCAGTAGGCCTAAAGTGTATGCTTGTAGCAGTAACCGTTAAAGTGGTAGATAAAAAGTATTTCAGTATTTCCCTGTTCCATTGTCCTATTGTTTTCGGGCATCCCCTCCTCCTTCTTGTGACTGTATCTGTCTACTCTTGGTACCAAATAAATGCCATGTGGGCAACGAAATACTAAGTTGACTCCTGCCTCTCCTTATCCGGATAGCAGTTATCCTATCCACATTTAATTCGGACCTTTGGGTGCCTCATCACAACATCATCATCTTCTCTAGAGCACCACATACATCAAAAAAATTGGCATAGTCAGCAGGATAGAGATAATTTATCTGAGGAGTCCAAAGTTGGAGTGGCTTAGTAAAAATATTTTAGAGATTTTAAGAATGTTTTATTAACGTAAGACTTCATAGAGTATTAAGTAAGATTTTAGAAGTTGTTAAGATGATATATTTTATAGAATGTTAAGGGAATACATGGGGACATGTATTTTTAGGTGGGCCCGAATGTAATGCCTCAAAGTTAGCCATTACAGGGAAAATACTGTAAATAATAGAAAAAGTGCCCTGTGCACTTACAGCTTTGTAAAAAAGTCTGAATTTAAAAGCAATGCATGTCGTAATGGCCTGGATGGAATGCTGTGCTGAGTGGCTCATGCACAGCATTCCACTCCAGCCATTCTAGAACCTTGTAGAGGTTCAAGTTTAAACAAGCATTCTACAAGTGAACAGTTGGAGACAGTTAATCCTGGGCAGAGGTTGAGGAGACAGGACCCAGAAGTCAGGGGGACAGTTTAGGCTAACCTTTTGTTTGGAGCCATCCCTCTGGACTTGCTGTGGTCCTGTGCTGCCTCCCCTGCCCGAAGACTTCCTCTTCTTCTTCAGTCTGTCATTGGTGGTGCCATCGGGGCACCATGAAGATGAAAATGCCATTCTTGACATGTTTAATGGGCATAAAAGCCCTCTGGTTACTTATTTTTGCCCCTGAGTGCCTCAGAAAGTAATTCCGGTCCCACGTCGTCGGCAGAGAAGCGACGCATCATTGCCGGCCGTCGGAGGCCCCCCGAGCTGTCCCTCTTTCAGCCTGTATACTTCCCTCCCACTGCCAGCTCACCTCCTGCCTCCCAGAGACAGCAGAGACTCCCTGGAGACCACAAAGCGGTGAGTCGGCAGCAGCACGCGTTGTGCTGGCCGCCTGTGTTGGAAAGGGGACTGCCTTTGTGTTTTGAAAGTGCAGTAGGTGCATTATAAGGCAGCCGAGTGCCGCAGGGACATTGGGTCATTAGGACCCGTGATTTGGATATTAATTTGGGAGGCGGGGCTAGCGACACCCATGGGGAGGGGCCGTAGAGCAAGACTGTGGCCTTATGAACATGGATAAGGGGCAGATTTAGAGGTGGGGTTGCTGGTCATAAATGACAGCAGGCATTGGGAGCCTGCGGATTTAAAAGGGCAACAAGATTTAAAAGGGCAATTCCGGCCCAAATATAAAGTAGGGCATTAGACCCATTGTGAAGTGGGGCACCAGGCCCAAAGCAACGTGGGGCACCAGGCCCAGTACAAAGTGGGGCACCAGGCCCAATGTAACGAGGGGCACCAGGCCCACTGTGAAGTGGGGCACCAGGCCCAAGCTAACGTAAGGCATCAGACCCGAGGTAAAGGTAGGCCATTAGGCCCGAGGTAAAGTCTGGTTTATAGGGGAGGCCCCGGCCTAGCGGAATATGGCAAGCCAGCCTAGTGGTACTAAAGGGAGGCTCAGGCCTAACGGAATAGGGCAAGCCAGCCTAGTGGTACTAAAGGGCAGAATAGGGCACGCCAGCCTAGAGGTACTAAAGGATTCCCTAGCCACAACGTACAGTAAGGGATCCTATCCCAGAATACCCTACCTATAGAAACAGGGGTTCATTTGAGAGTGCTTGATTTGCCTATACTGTGAAATTACTGTAATTACTGTACTGCTTATGCTGAACTATTTTTATTTTTTTATTTTTTTTATTTCTAATTGTTCTAGGAATTAATATCTTTGAGCCAAAGGCTCTTTTACAAAGGTTCCACGTCAATTGAGTACAATACAAGTGTAATTACAAAGCATGGCAAATAAGTTGGATATTGTCACAGGCAAGGAGAAATAACACATTACCTTAAAATATAAAAAACAAGTACAGAACAGGGGAAAAAAATATTTTTCTTAAACAAAACAATAATAGATAATAGGAAAAAGAGAACAGACTAATTTAGAAAGTAAGGGGAGAGAAGGGGAGCAGTCAATAGTGAGAGAGAGCCTCACATATGCCTTTGTCAAGAATAATGTGGTGAGGAACGAGGAGGAGAGAAAAATAAAAGAGAAGGGAGTAATTTAATCAAGTCATTTAATCAAAGCAGTCACAGGAGCTGGATGCTGCAAGGTGTAAGTGGAGCTGTGTTTTTGAAAACTCCCAGGGATGTAGAGTGTGAGATGAGGGTATTTATGACATTTAGCCAGCTAGGTGCACGGTAAGCAAATGACCGCTGACCCTGAGTAGTCCGGCAATGGGGAACCTGGAGAGGTTGATGATTTGATCTTCTAGTGAGATGGATGCTAGGATTAGGGTGTAGCAGGTCTTGGATACAAGGAGGGGTAAGGCCCATGGTTGTTTTTTTAGCCATCAGGCAGGTAAGATTCTTTAGGCAGTTTGAGAGTTGCAGACAGCCAGTTTCAGTGTAGAGCTCACAGGTGTGAGTGCATCTATGTGCACCAGTGAGCAGTCAACAGACATTGTTGAGGGAGGTTGTTATGCACTTAAGAGAGGTGGTTGAGGCAGCCCCATATATAATTAAGCCACAGTCAATTATTGAGATGACAGAACTTTGAATAGCAATCCTAAGTGTAGGCTGCATAAGGAACTGCCGGTTCCGGAACAAGATACCAATACACTGGTTTGCCACTTTTGCAGTCTTATCAATGTGGGTAGCAAAGGTTAGGCCTTGGTCAAAGGTGATACCAAGATATTTAAAGGTAGTCACTTGTTCTAGAGAACTTCCCAGATATGTATTGATTGAGAGTGGTAGTTGCCTTTTCTTGTTTTGCGAGCTAGAGAAAAGCATTGATTTTGTTTTTTTGTGATTAAGGACCAGTTTATGATCAAGGAACCACTTTTCAACTTTGGAAAAAGCAAATTGAAGGCAGTGGTGTAGTGGATCCAGGTCTTTGTGGGAGGTTAGAATTATGGCATCATCAGCATATAAGATTATTTGTTCAGGGCATGAGTTGGGAAGTGAGTTTAGAAAAATGCTGAAAAGAAGAGGGCCCAAAATGGATCCCTGGGGAACACCGGAGAGAACAGGTTTAGGGTCTGAGACAGCTCCTGCGGTTTTGACAGCTTGAGTACATTGAGAGAGAGAACTTTTAACCCAGTCTCCAGCACTTTGAGATAGGCCAATAAATTGTAGTTGTTTGACAAGTAGACCATAGATACATAGAAACATAGACTTTGACGGCAGATTAGGATCGCTAGGCCCATCTAGTCTGCCCATTTCCCTACCTACAGGATAGGCCGCAGATCCTAGTTAACCAACAGCCTATTTATTCCTATCCCCCATGAGAATTGCCTTATGTCTGTCCCATGCATTCTTGAATTCTCCCACAGTTTTAGACCCCACAACCTCCTCAGGAAGGCTGTTTCATGCATCCACTACCCTGTCTGTGAAATAATACTTCCTCACATTGCCCCTAAACTGCCCTCCTTCTATCTTTAAATTGTGTCCCCTTGTTCTTGCAAGTCTCTTTTTCTGAAAGATGCTACCCTCTTGGACTTTGTTGATTCCACTGAGGTACTTAAAAGTTTCTATCATGTCCCCCCTCTCCCTTCTTTCCTCAAGGGTATACATGTAACCCCTAGATGGCGCTATCCCAGGGGCTACTACCCCTGCCTGATTTGCCACTAACAGGTTGAGGTGCCTGGATCCAATGGCGGGTGCCTCCACCCAGAGGTCAGGGTTTGCAATAGTTAAACTAACTTGGTCACAGCCCTCTGGGACACTGCAACCCCCCTTTCTTCCCACTAGTGGCCCACACAATATATCAGAATTACCTTCACAGTATACACTTACCCCCAGGACTGCTTCGGCACTGGGACCTCCTGTGAAATAAGATACAGTGCAACAATCACAGTACAGTACTTTAACATAGACAACTACCTCAGGCAGTATAACTTTGCTGAAACAAGCAGCTCTGATTTGTTTGGGGATATAACAAGGACAGGGAAATCAGGTTAATTAGCTTATCATCTACTCATCTACCTATGGCTCTGTGCCAGGCCTATCCTATCAGTTACTGTCCCTGGGTACCCAAGCCCTAGTGGCTAGTCCAAACCGTGGCAGCTGGTAGGGCCCTTTCACACAGAGAAAAGGAAATTAAACAGTCAGCAGTACAGTAATTCCATTTGGATTTAATGTGGCAATTCAACAGGGAGCGACCCTGAATTAGTACTCACGACTTCCAAACAAGATAGGGTCCTTCAATGTCAGCAGGGCTACTCTTGAGCTCCAAGAAACTCCTCACACACTTATATGGCAAACAGTCACAGGCAAAAGTCACCCAATGGTAGCAGGATTCACTTGAGGCACACAAACCTCTTCACACATTTATATGGTAAAAAGAAAGCACTATACCAGGCAGGCTGCATCTGTATCCCGATCGCAATTACTGCACAATACTCTGGAGAACACACAGCAGATTCAGTTCCTGACAGACCGAGTGCAATTCCGCAATTCCTCCAGTCTTCTACAGGGTGAGCCTGGCTTTACTCTTCAGATATCTTTGATTCTCTTCACAGGACGGATTCAGTCCTAACAAGCAGTTACACAAGCTGCAGACCGGAACTCTGGACCTTACACATGTTTTTGACTAAACTGTCAACTGAAGGAGCACAGGTTCCTTTCCCTTCACTGACAGAGCTAAACTGAAACTCCAACAGACAAAACCGGCACTTCCTTTGAGTTCCTCCCAGTTCTTGACTGGATTGGCTGTCACTCACAATAGACTGCTGCTGTTGGTCCAAAAGGCAGAAGTCTAAACTACATTTCCCAGAGTCACTGCCTATACAATCCTCTTGTGGCTGGCTCAGATTATGAGTCCAAGTTCTGATTCGTCCAAGGCACCATTTTAGAGCTAGCTTACCCCACACTGATTGGTCCAGTTCAGCAGTTCAAAACCAGAAAGGGGAACTAGGCAGACACAGTTCTGACTGCAAAGAAAGCAGGTTAGACAAATTGTAATTTCATTATTACTCTAACTGATTTCTGGCAAACAGTTACATCTTTCAGATAGGTTCCTTGCATCCTAGTGACTGCAAAATGGAGTGAATTGGCAGCAGCTCGAGTGGTACTCAAACAGAGAAGCACACAGTCCCCCATACAAACTAATTATGTCTGCAAGCAGACAGCTCTTAAAGAGACAGTACCAGAGGTTCTAAAAACACTCACTGATAAATGGCTTAAACGCCAAACACCATTCAGGCTTGGAGCATTCAAGCAAGCTCCTGGAAGTCTTTTGGGAACCCCCATTTGCAGGGGGGTTACACCCTTCCTGGCCTGGGAAAGCTTGACGTCCGCGTCAAGCAAGTACCCTCATAAGTTTTAACTGCAACCATATACATTTGCATTAGGCTCACACATGTAATCATCAGTCAATATATCATTTTACCAAGAACACATTTCTGAAACATTGCAGTACGTCACTTTATACAGTATTACACACACATTGTACCATAACTCAAGTTATTACCTCTTGTACATGAAATCTGAAGAGAGGGGCTCTTCCTATCAGTTACCTTGGGGCAGGACGGGCAAGGCACCATACTTAGAGGGCAACACAAGTAACTTGGAGTTAGCACTGACGCTCAGTTTGGGCAATGAGCTCGGGGACACATACACTCCTTTATGGACAACATTGGAGAGGCAGGTCCACTGGCCGCCCAGGGAATCATAACTGAGGTGCACCACAGGCTTTACAGCTCGACCAGTCTTTCTAGGGGAACTGTTACAGTCTCTGCACTCTGAGCCTCATTTTCAGCATTGCCCTCACTTGTCGGGAGTCTCCATGGGGTAGAGAGGCTAGAACTTGGGGCACTTTCAGCTCCAGGAGTTACAGTTTCTGAGTCCACAACATTTGGCTCTCATGGAGAGCTTTCGGACACTGGCAGTGGACTGTCAGGGCACTGAAAATACTATTCTTGTTCTGGTGTATCACCAGTCTGACCCAATCCATCATTTTCCTCCCCTGAAAGCTCAAACAGTTCAACCATGCACAATGATTCCATTTCATCTGATCTGATGCTTTGCACTTCACTTTCTGGGAGCATTGGCTCCAGGGATGAAGCTGGGGGCTTAGACAGTCAGAAGGCCCAGCTTCGTCTCCAGTATTGACTAGGGATTGCCCAAACAATTGACTCAGTTCGTAAGAAGGATAGTATTCAAAGTCACTCTCACTTTCTTCTGATATGGACTGACAGTCATACTCAACTGGGACTTGTGGAGGGGAACACTTTAACTCTGCTTCTGTAGGTGCAGACTTTCTTGATCTTTTCTTCAGCAGCTCTAGTCACTGGTCCAGAGGGGCATCTTCTGGGGCTTAGACTCAATCAAGATTTGTCCAATGGGCAGTAAATGATTTCTATGCATTGTTTTACATCTTTGAATTATTCTCAGGCCTTACTTTGTACACTGGCAGATCATCTAGTTTGCCCACTACGATGTGAGGGAGATGGTGCTATCTGTCAGCAATCTTGTGTTTGCCATGCAGTCCCAGATTTCTTAGCAATGCCGATCTCCCTCCTGGAGTTCCTGTGCTTTCACCTTTATCATACCTTTCTTTGTTGGCCAGATTTCTTTTGGCAGCCATGGTTTGAGAGCCAGTTGGTACGCATGAGTTAGCTTGGCCATTAACTTTGCACATACTGTAAATAGTTGTCAGCTTGAACCTCATCAGAGAGACCCCAAACCACACATCTACTGGTAGTCGAGCTTCTCTTCCAAACATCAGGCGGTAGGGGAGAACCCAGTGGCATCACTTTTGGTGCAGTTATAAGCATGTACCAGGGTGCTAATTTGTTGGCTCCATCTATGCTTGTCCTTTGGGTACAGGTGCCTAGCATATCTAGCAAAGTGCGGTTGAAACGTTCAGGCTGTGGTCCCCTGGGGGTGGTAAGGAGTGGTTCTGGACTTTCACACTCCCCAGAGAAAGCATCTCTTTGATCAGACGACTCTCAAAGTCTCTCCTTGATCAGAATGGATTCTTTGTGGAGCCCCATAGTGAACAAAAAGTTTTCTAAGTACTTTGGCACAGTGGATGCTTTCTGGTCTTTGGTGGGGAAAGCTTGGGCATATCTCGTGAAATGGTCAGTGACCACCAGCACATTACTGATATTTCTTTGATCTGACTCCAAACTCAGAAAATCAATACAGACCAGCTCCATGGGTGCACTGGTGGTGATGTTAACAGGGGCAGCCCTCTGGGCAAACTTTCCTCTGTAAGCTAGCGATCTAAGATTCGAATGTGTTGCTCACATCAGCCCCCATCTTAGGCCAATAGAATCTGGATCTCACCAAGTCAAGTGTTCTGTCTATACCAAGGTGCCCCATGTGGTTGTGCAAGGACATCAGTACTGAGTCTCGAAGGCAGTGGGCAGCACTAGTTCTTGTTGTCTACTTGTCCCCCTCTGTCTACTGTTTCTCTGTATAACAGTTTATTGATCAGTTTCAACTTAGGACCTTCTTTGTATAACAGTGCAGTTCTCAAATCAGTGGAGCGTAATTTGGACACATCTTTTTCTGCATAGAGGGCTTCTAAAGCTGCTTTGATCATGGGATCGCGAGATTGAGCCATGAATACTGTCATTGTCCAGCTGAGGCAGTGCACCAATGTCTATTGCAGAAAAGTGGCAATAAGCAGGTATATGCAATTCTGAGGGTCTCAAGCAATCACCATGCAGTCCACTGCATCCGTGGACATTTGTTCCTCCTATCAAACTTCCGCAGAGTCCCTGAGTGTCAGATTCTGCCAATCGGACCCAATCATTCTGGGAACAGGCCTCCGGGAGAGAGCATCAGCATCTATGTGGTTCAGACCTGCTCGGTATTCAAGAGCATAGTCATATGTAGATAATGCAAGAAAGCCACCTATGGCCAGTGGCATCCAATCAGCTGAGGTCTGCACATAGGTCAAAGGATTATTGTCAGTTTT
The DNA here is from genome assembly GCA_016271365.2 of Neoceratodus forsteri. Lineage (NCBI taxonomy): Eukaryota > Metazoa > Chordata > Ceratodontiformes > Ceratodontidae > Neoceratodus > Neoceratodus forsteri. The sequence goes on from CM057454.1 coordinate 1,159,385,408, forward strand.
ACTAGTATTTTAGTCCCATACAAGTACTCATGGAATTGGTCAACAATAGCCCACTTCAAAGCTAGGAACTCTAACTTATGTACAGGATAGTTCTTTCGGATGGGGTCAGGCTTCTACTGGCAAAGGCCACTGGTCTCAGGCCATTCTCGTGCTCTTGGTGCAACACAGCCCTCAACCTTGCAAGCTAAGATCAGTGTGCAGGACGAAGGTTTTCTTGGATCGGCATAGACCAGCACTGGAGCATGGGTACGTTGATATATGATCTCATGAAAAGCAGTCTCACAATCAGGAGTCCAGCGAGCCCCAAATACTTCACTCGGACGAAAATACACTCTTTTCAGTCTTGAGGGATGCTGACTTTGGTATTTTTGTGGGTTGGGGGATACCCTTGATAAGGTTAAGTAAAGGCGGATCACTCTTGAATAGTCCTTGATGAAACCGATAATAACCACAGAATCCCAGGAATCTTTGCAGTTCTTTTAGATTTTTGGGCTGTGGCCAGGTGGTCAAGGCCTCAACTTTACTTGGGTCGGTCTCTATTCCTCGTGGATACTATGTGTCCCACATACTTTACTGATGTTTGAAAGAATTGACACTTATCAATGGACAGTTTAAGGCCAAAGTCCTCCAGTCGGTCCAATACCTTAAATAATCTGCCTCATGTTCCTCCAGTGAGCTGCCAAACACAATAACATCATCTAGGTATACCAGGCACTCTAGTAAGTTCATGTCCCCACTGCACGCTCCATCAATCATTGAAAAGTGGCTGGGGCACCTGAAATCCCTTGAGGCATTCTCATGAATTCATAGCTATGCGGACAGATAAAGGCTGTCTCTCACGGTCCTCTGGGGCCATCGAGATCTGGTAGTACCCACTGCGGAGATCCAGCACAGAGAACTACTGCTCCGTTTAGGCAGTCCAAAGCATCCTGAATGCGGGCATTGTGTACTGATCAGGGATAGTCTGCGGTTTAAGGTGCGATAATCACGCACATCCTTACTGTCCCATTCTTTTCCTCACTACCACAATGGGGAAACATAAGGGCTTCTGGATTCTTGTATTACACCAGCAGCTAACATCTCTTGCAGATGCCGATCCTCACATAATCTATAATCAGCAGGTGCCAGGCGTTGAGACCTCTCACGAAATGGTCTTTCGTCATGCAGCCGGATATTGTGCTCAGCTCCTTGCACGCATCCTACGTCCCATTCCTTTAAAGAAAACACCTGGTCTCTCTGGGCAAGCTTCTCACTGATCCTCACTTTCCATTCAGCTGGCAACGGGGAGTCACCGAAATCAAACAAGTCAGGCGTTACTCTGTCATTCTTCCTCAAACTCTTGCTGCTGGGTAGCACTGCAGTATCTGCACAATGCACATTAGCCAGGATGCAACCTCTATTTACTCGAATGTCTCTTTCAGACACATTATGAACTTGGACCATTACCCTTCTGGCATAAGCATGGGCTCTAGCGGGCAAAATACTAGGCTTGACCAGCAGTCCCTCTGGCAATTTTCCATCGCCTGGTGCATCCAACATTAATATTTTATTCTTAACATCCTTTCTGATACGGACCTCTCCTGTAAGGTACACTGGGCATTTGGCGCCAGGATCAGAGACTCAGGATCCTTCTTCCATACAATTCCAACCGGTTCCTCTGGTTCTATTTTTCAGCATCTCTGTGCCTCATAGGCCTTCTTAATTAAAGCCGGAACTCTTAAAGCTCTACTAGTCTTCTACCCTGTTTTCATAACACAACTGTGCCAGCCTTCCGAACATATGAGCATTTGTTCCAATCAACAAAGGACACCATCATACAGTCAGTGGGGGACACTAAGGCTAGGGTCTCTACTTGTTCGCCACTCCAGCCACGGAGGCGGGAAAGACAGCCAAATTCGATATACCAGAATAGGGGTAGGCCTTCTCACTTAACCCCATACATGCAGTCCTTCTAATGGTTGTAGGTCGTCTGACAAATGCTTCTGATACCAGTCCTGGAACATAATTGTCACTTGGGAGCCACTGTCTAATACAGCTCTTGTAGACACTCCATTCACCTTTACAGTGGTCTCCATGGAGGGACCCACTATTCTGGACCAATCTGGAGAGGCGGTAGTGGGGGCCTGGGCAACTGACCTTGCCACAAAAGGACGTGAATTAGCATTTTTGGTGCCCTCACTGGGATCATTTCGTGCACCTCTTAACCACTGATTTGTTCTCCGAAGCTCTCCTTGTAGCCTATATGCAACTTTGTCAGTGTCTTTTGGGGACCGGCATTCTCTTTTCATGTGCCCATCCTTCCCACAATTATAGCAAAACATATTTTCTGGAGTTTGAGCTGGCCGAGGCGCCACACTGGGAGCCAGGGCAGGGGTATTACTAACTGGAAACCTTGGTGCCATCTCTGTCTGCGGCGTGATAAGCATTTGGAGACATCTCGTCAGTTTCTCCACTTCCATGGTCAAGGAATTGAGTTTGGACGGTTATCAGCAGGAGATACATGGTGGGTACCCCACCCCATAGTCAGATGCAGTCGGATACAGGTCGGGCCCGATTTGCAGGCGTGGCCTCATAAAGGGACTGTTTTTGAATTCCGGATCTCGCTCAACAGTTCGCCCCATTGTGGCATATCTTTTCCTTGTCAGAGCACTCATTGACTGCCAGCCTCTGCCCTGAACTTCACTTGATGGGCCACCTCAGTCACTCGGGTCGTAGCGCAGCTATTGGTGCAGGTCCCTCCGAGGTCGCCTTTTCTCAACTCCTCAATTTCTCTCATTAACTCATCATAGGAGGTGGGGATTCCAGTCGATTTGCCAGGCATAACTGAAGCAACAGCAGTTCTGAGAAGGGGCAGACGTAGGATCCTGTCCAGCCTGGTTCGGTCCAGTTCAATCGCTGGCAAACTGCCCTTTCTGAGGCATTCTTGCAACAATTTTTCCAGCCGAGATACATACACAGACAACAACTCCCCTTGGTACTGTTGTGCATTTCTTACTCTCCACCATAGATCCTCATAGAATCTGGGCTCCCATACACATTCTCCAAGGCCTCAAGATAGGCCTGTGCAGTCACTTCAGGGTTACTGGCCCGTTTAGCACGGATGGTAGCCAGAGCAGGACCTCGGAGGCTCTCACTAACCCTCTTTCACTTTTCGGCTTCCAGCATTGCCATTCTAGCACTTGGGGGCAACATGGTCTAACCAGGTCTCCCAGTCATCCTCCCTTGGGGGTGGGAGGTGCCAGAGAGATCCTCAACCTTGGTAAGAGTCGTGACTAATGGCAGGTGCAGAAATAGGAGTCTGCATTGGTTCAGCCACCATTACGGGTACTGGAGTGGGAGAGGGTGTTGGGGAGGAACACCCAGGTGGCAAGAATAGTTTCTTCAAGTCCTCCACAGTTTTCCCTTCCCCAGCAACCATTTAGCAAATTTCTCCTCAAAAGTTTCAGACAGTGGTGGGGCTCATTTCCCGGTCTTTACTGTACTTAGTTATCACTCTCCAGGCAGTGAGGGCTCCTCTGGGGTAATGGTCTGTGGCACTTTGGAGCTATCTATGGGATCCTAAACTCTACTAGGGCCAGGAAAGTGTGGGTGAGCAGATTAGCATGCCGACCCACCACCACAGGGTTTTGTAAACCTTCTACCTTGGAAAGTACTCCTGTACAGTGTCCGTATTGATACCCAGGGGATGTCCAGGATAAGCATAGCATTTTGGGGGTCAATCTCCTCCCCAGTACACCACTCCACCAGCCGGTGCACAGCCACTTCTGTCGGGGTACCCATTTTTTTTATTTTTTTTTAACAGTGGTTCATAAATATGGCCACTAGAGGACACACAATCCCAGTGGTGAGCCTCCAAGATGTAACCCCTAGATGGCGCTATCCCAGGGGCTACTACCCTGCCTGATTTGCCACTAACAGGTTGGAGGCCTGGATCAATGGCAGGTGCCTCCACCCAGAGGTCAGGGTTTGCAATAGTTAAACTAACTTGGTCACAGCCCTCTGGGACACTGCAACCCCTTCTTCCCACTAGTGGCCCACACAATACATCAAATTACCTTCACAGTATACACTTACCCCAGGACTGCTTCCGCACTGGGACCTCCTGTGAAATAAGATACAGTGCAACAATCACAGTACAGTACTTTAACATAGACAACTACCTCAGGCAGTATAACTTGCTGAAACAAGCAGCTCTGATTTATTTGGGGGATATAACAAGGACAGGGAAATCAGGTTAATTAGCTTATCACTCTACTCATCTACCTATGGCTCTGTGCACAGGCCTATCCTTATCAGTTACTGTCCCTGGGTACCCAAGCCCTAGTGGCTAGTCCAAACCTTGGCAGCTGGTAGGGCCCTTTCACACAGAGAAAAGGAAAATTAAACAGTCAGCAGTACAGTAATTCCATTTGGATTTAATGTGGCAATTCAACAGGGAGTGACCCTGAATTAGTACTCACGACCTCCAAACAAGATAGGGTCCTTTAATGTCAGCAGGGCTACTCTTGAGCTCCAAGAAACCCCTCACACACTTATATGGCAAACAGTCACAGGCAAAAGTCACCCAATGGTAGCAGGATTCACTTGAGGCACGCAAACCTCTTCACACATTTATATGATAAAAAGAAAGCACTATACCAGGCAGGCTGCATCTGTATCCCGATCGCAATTACTGCACAATACCCGGAGAACACACAGCAGATTCAGTTCCTGACAGACCGAAGCAATTCATGAATTCCTCCAGTCTTCTACAGGGTGAGCCTGGTTTCTACTCTTCAGATATCCTTTGATTCTCTTCACAGGACGGATTCAGTCCAACAAGCAGTTACACAAGCTGCAGACGGAACTCTGGACCTTACACATGTTTTTTGACTAAAACTGTGCACTGAAGGAGCACAGGGTTCCTTTCCCCTTCACTGCCAGAGCTAAACTGAAACTCCAACAGACAAAACCGGGCACTTCCTTTGAGTTCCTCCCAGTTCTTGACTGGATTGGCTGTCACTCACAATAGACTGCTGCTGTTGGTCCAAAAAGGCGCAGAAGTCTAAACTACATCTCCAGAGTCACTGCCCATACAATCCTCTTGTGGCTGGCTCAGATTATGAGTCCAAGTTCTGATTCGTCCAAGGCACCATTTTGACTAAGCTTACCCCACACTGATTGGTCCAGTTCAGCAGTTCAAAACCAGAATGGGGAACTAGGCAGACACAGTTCTGACTGCAAAGAAGCAGGTTAGACAAATTGTAATTTCATTATTACTCTAACTGATTTCTGGCAACAGTTACATCTTTCAGATAGGTTCCTTTGCACTCCTAGTGACTGCAAAATGGAGTGAATTGGCAGCAGCTCGAGTGGTACTCAAACAGAGAAGCACACAGTCCCCATACAATCTAATTATGTCTGCAAGCAGACAGCTCTTAAAGAGACAGTACCAGAGGCTCTAAAAACACTCACTGATAAATGGCTTAAACGCCAAACACCATTCAGGCTTGGAGCATTCAAGCAAGCTCCTGGAAGTCTTTTGGGAACCCCCATTTGCAGGGGGGTTACATACATATTAAGCTCCTTCAATCTCTCCTCATACGGCTTCTCTTGCAGACCCTGCACCATTTTAGTTGCCCTCCTCTGGACTGCCTCTATCCTGTCTATGTCTTTGTGGAGATGGGGTCTCCAGAACTAGACACAGTACTCCAGATGGGGTCTCACCAACTGTCTGTACAGAGGATAACAACTTCCTGTTTTCTGCTGATGATGCCTCCCTATACATCCCAGTATACCCCAGCCCTCCCTACTGCCTTCTCACATTGCTTGCTAACCTTAAGGTCATCTGATATGATTACCCCCAGGTCCCTTTCCTTTTTTGTTGTTGTTACTACCTCCCCACCCACTGTGTATTCTTCTCCTGGGTTCTTGTTTTCCAGGTGCATTATTTTGCACTTCTTTGCATTGAATCCTAGCTGCCATACTTCTGACCATTCCTCCAACCTTGCCAAGTCCCTTTTCATCCTTTCCATGCCTCCTTGTATATCAACCCTGTTGCAGATCTTTGTGTCATCTGCAAAAAGGCATACTTTTCCTTCCAGTCCCTCTGCAATGTCACTGATGAAGACATTAAAAAGGACTGGTCCCAATAGTGAATCCTGCGGTACCCCACTAGTAACCCCCCTTCCTTCAGAGTGGACTCCATTTACAATTACCTTCTGTGTCCTGCTGTCCAGCCAATGTTTTACCCAGGCTACTACCCTGGGACCCAATCCCAGGCTGGTTAATTTGACTATTAATCTTTTGTGTGGGACTGTGTCAAATGCCTTGCTAAAGTCTAGGTAGGCCATGTCCACAGCCCCTCCCTGGTCTACTACTTTGGTCACCCAGTCAAAGAAGTCTATTAGATTCATCTGACATGACCTTCCCGCTGTGAACCCATGCTGCCTTGGGTCCTGTGCTCCACTGGCCTCTAGATACTCAACTATTCTTTCCTTCAGAAGTGACTCCATCACTTTCCCTACCACAGAGGTCAGACTGACAGGTCTGTAGTTTCCTGCCTCTGTCTTGGTCCTACTTTTGTGAAGGGGAATCACATCCGCCTTCCTCCAGTCCTCAGATTCCACACCATCCTCCCATGATTTATTAAAAGGAGCAGCCAGTGGTTTCACTAGTTCCTCCCTTAATTCTTTTAGAATTCTGGGGTGAATTCCATCAGGACCCATTGCTTTGTCCACCTTCAGTTTTAGGAGTTCTTGCAGAACCCTTTCTTCTGTGAAAGGACTGGGATCGACCCCCATCAAGAGTGCTTCTGTTTATTGGATTAGGCACTTTCTCCTCTTCTTTTGTGAATACTGAGCAGAAATATTCATTCAGTATTCCTGCTTTTTCACTGTCCTCCTCTGCTCACCCACCGTTCATTCTATTCAGCCTCACTATCCCTCCCTTTGTCTTTCTACACTCGCTGATGTACCTATAAAAGGTTTTATCCCCCTTCTTAACTGAGTTGGCTATCTTTTCCTCAGTTTGGACCTTTGCTATTCTGACTTCCTTCCCTGCTTCCTTCTGCCTTAACTGGTACAGCTCTCTGTCCTGCTCCTTCTGTGTTTCCTTATACTTCCGGAATGCTATCTTTTTCTTCCTGACTTTCACAGCCACCTCTTTTGAGAACCATAGTAGCTTTTTCCTCTCATTTTGATTTGTTTATTTGCTTCACACAAGGGCTTGTTGCCTCTGTGATGGCAGTTTTGATAATTCCCCATTGTTGCTCCACACCTCCTTCTAGCCTGCTTGCTAGTACTTTTCTGAGGCACTCTCCCATCTTGCCAAAGTCAGGCCTCCTAAAGTCCAGTACCGTCACTTTTGTGTGGCTTGACTCTGTAGCTGTGTTTAACATAAACCACACTGTTTGATGGTCACTTGTCCCCAGATGGCAACCCACTTCTAGATCTGAGATCCTCTCACTGCCCCCATTTGAGAGTATGAGGTCTAAGATTGCTCCCTCACGAGTGGGTTCCGAAACTAGCTGTCTAATGCCTGCCACTTGTAGGGCATCAAGAATGGCCCTGCTCTTGGATGTGGCTGCAGCAAATGTGCTCCAGTTAACATCTGACATATTCAGGTCTCCCATCAACAGTATCTCCCCTTTCTCTGCCATTCTAAGAATGCCTTCTATCATATCCTTGTCCATTCCTTCCCCCTGACATGGGGGTCTATACACAACCCCTGTGTGGATTGTGGTACCCTTTCCAGTCTCCAAGGTGACCCACAGTGCCTCCTCTCCTCCCTGTTTACTCTTTTGTTCAGTTGCTTTTATCCTTTCCTTTACATAGACAGCTACTCCTCCCCCCTTCTCCCCTGCCTGTCTCTCCTGTAGGTTATGTACCCTGGTATGTTAACATCCCAGTCATGGTTCTCTGTGTACCATGTTTCTGTGACTGCTATGATATCCAGGCATCCCTCTTCCATTAAGGCCATCAGCTCAAGGAGCTTGTTGCCCAGACTACGGGCATTGGTACTCATTACCCTCCATTTCTTGATGGCCTTACTCCCTTTTGCCCCATCTCAGTCCTTCTTGCCTTTGTCACTTTCTCCATTTACCCCTGCCCTTCTCCCTATCGACACCTCTATGCTGGTGTTTGCCGCACTTACTACCGTGAGTTTTTTGGGGGGGCTAGGATTTTCCTGCTCCTTTCCAGTGCCTCCCCCCTTGGCTAGTTTAAAAGCTTGCCAATGAATCATTTAAACCTATCACTAATGATCCTGGTTCCCCTCCTGGACAGATGTAGCCCATCATGCCAGTAGAGGCTTGCATCATTCCAGGTGGACCCCCAGTCCCCAATGAAGCCAAATCCCTGAGCTCCACACCAGTTTTTCAACCACTGATTGAATCCCATGGTGCGAAACACCTTAGCCTGTCCTATACCATAGATGGGTAGCACCTCCGAGAAGGTTACCGTGCGTGCTGTTTGACTAAGGCCCCTCCACAATTCCACAAACTCTTCCTGCACTTCTCTAATCCCTTTCTTAGCCAGGTCATTTGTCCCTAGGTGGACAATGACATCCAGCTCCTTCCCCTGTGCAGCTTCTCCAGCAATCCTGAGGATTTGCTCCCTGTCCCTCCAAGCCATGGTGCCAGGCAGGCACCTACATCCCTCTCCCTTCCTCCCCAGTTCTACCTTCCTAACAATGGATTCCCCCACCAGGAGTTGTTTCCTTCCCCTGTAGGGTCCCCTGCCACCCTCCTGTGGGTCTCCTTTGTGGAGGTTCCCAGCATCCTCCTTGGTCTCCACTGTGGGTGCCTCCATAGAGGAACCACACTTAGCCAGAATGGCATAGGAATTGTGGAGAGGTACAACTGGAGGGATGTGCCTCTGTTCCACCACCCTCACCCTCCCTGAGCCCACTGTCATCCAACCGCTCCTCTTTCTTGGCAACCTCTGAGGCAATGGCAGTGGCACTGGTGGTCCCTGGATGGAAGAGGAGGTCCCACAAATCCTGGCCAACTCAGCCTGGAGATGAGCAACCTCATCTCTCAGCCCAGAGAGGTGCCTGCAGATGGGACAACACCGCATCCTCCAGAACATCTCCTGGAAGACTGCTGCTCCACAGCCACTGCACTGCACCACTCCAATCATGTCTTATTTCTGGCCATGATGAACAGTATTGAATGCCTTTGTTAAGTCAATGAAAACCACACAGGTTTGGTACCCATTGTCCAAGGCATTATGGATAGCACCTGAGAACTCCAAGAGGGCAGTTGATGTGCTGTGCATTTTCCTGAAGCCATGTTGCTGAGTGCAGAGGATGTTGTACTTTTGAAGGTAGTCAGTGAGTTGGTCTACCACTATCCATTCGAGGGCTTTTGAGAGAGGTGGGAGTATAGATATGGGCCGGTAGTTACCTGGAAGGGACTTGTCACCATTTTTGAATACAGAGGTAACAAGCGCTGATTTCCATTTTTTGGGAAATTGACTGTGGCAGAGTGAGAGGTTAAAGATTTTTGTAAGTGGGAGCAGCACCATATCCAGAGTAAGTGACAGAAGTTTGAGGTCAATAGTATCATTACTTACTCGGGATTTGGAGATAGCCTTCTTAACATATTTGTAGACATCATGGGCTTTGACTAATTTAAAATGGAAAGGGGGTTTGTTTGGAGCGGTAGCGGGAAGTGTTTGATTTGATGTGACAGGTTCAGAGAAAAAATCAATGGGGAGAACCCCACTAAGGTCTGTGAAGGTTTCATTAAGGGTCTTTGCCATGATCATAGGGTCTAGGGTAGTGACTCCGTCTATGCTCTATGGTCATTAGGGTGAAAAAGGACTTAGTCTGTTTACCAGTGACATTTCTTATGTTGTTCAAGAAAGATTTCCCATTACCCCAGGTGTTGTAGTAGGATCTCTTTAACAAACAGATTTGCTTAGTGCAGTTATTGCGAGCATGTTTGTAGTTTTGAGTGTCTGTTGGAGAGCCTGTTGCTCTTGCAATAGCCCAGAGGTGGTCCCATTCCTTGAGTTGTGCCAGGAGCTTGGCCATGACCCAGGGGTTTGAGAGTGCTTTAATTTTGCACTTTTTAACAGGAGCATAGATATCACAGGCAGCATTGAATGTAGTGATAAAGTAGTGAAGGGCTGAGTCAACATCTTGGGTATTGTAAATTAGAGACCAGTCTTGCTGCCAGAGACATGCCTTGAGATGTGTAAGGTTGCCAAAGGGTAGTGCTCTACTAAAAATGGTTTTTGGAGGCGGCTTTCAGAACTTTTTTGTCCATGTACAGATGACAGGAGAGTGGTCACTAAGGGAATCGGGGAGAACAGCAACATTTCATATACGGGCAGGATGACTTGTTAGGATCCAGTCAATGAGGGTGCTTGTCCCCGATTTGTAGTTCTTTCTGGTGGGTGAGCTTATCATCTGCGTAAGGTTAGCTGCTAGTAAAGCATCCTTGTAAGGTCCTACATCAGAGGCAAGCCAGTTGATATTAAAGTCACCAAGTAGAAGGAGCTCAGTGTCAGGAGGTTGCCCACTTACAAATTTGAGGACAGTCTGAAGGCCGAGTCCAGGGTCATTAGGTGGGATATAGACAGCCACGACAGTAAGAACTTTATTTTGTGCACCTAGGAGTAATTTGATAGGAAGGAGTTGCACTGAAGTGTTTGCAGAGGGATGACTGGCATAGTGACTCGTGAAGTAGTCTTTTATGTAGATTGCACAACCGCCACCTCTTTTGGAAGTCTGATCCAATCTGATAACATTGTAACCTTGCAGAGAGATTGCATAGTCGGGGGGTCACGTGATGGCAGCTAGCTAGGCAGCAGCTGGATTTCTGAGCTCTCCCCTCTAGCCACCTTTCCTGCCTCTTTTTTGACTCATCTTGGCATCTGATCAAGAAATTTCATCAGGGGTCATCTGATTAACCTGCCTACTATCGCAAAACGAGTCTTTGTGGAAGAAATAGCTGTATATTACTCTGGGATGGAGGTAGATGGGAAGCAAGCCCCAGTCAGGCACACACCTCCTGCTTCTCCGGAGAAAGCTGCCAAAAAACAACGCAACCAAGGTACTTCTAAACCGGACCGAGCTGGGGACAAAGTGCAACAAGCCATTCCCTTAACGGAGGATAGGTTCCTTCAAGAACTCACTCCTTTGAAGGATATTTTGAAAGAAATGACCAGGGAGCTTAAGTCCCTGTGTTGCGATCTATCCTCCATTTCTACCAGAGTCGCGGATGTGGAGGCCCGAGTGTTTTCAACAGAACAATGGAAAACGAAAACCGAAAGTGAAGTCGTGGAACTTAAAGAGCAGATTAAAAAATTGCAACTCAAAACAGAAGATTTAGAAGGACGTAATCGCCGGAACAACTTAATAATCTTGGGCCTACCTGAGATGGAAGAGGGACCGGACTTGCTGGCCTTCTTGCAGAAGTTTCTGTGTAAGATCGTCGGCCCATCCCCTATTAGCTCCTCGTATCATATTGAACAGGCCCATCGCTCCTTAAGACCTAGGCCCTTGTCCAGATCCCCCCCATCCTATCATCGCCAAATTTCTAAGTTACCTTGAAAGACAGCATATCTACACGAAGTCGCGTGAGCTTAAGGACATTCTTTGGGGCACATCCAGAATCAGGATCACGCAAGATCTGCCTAAAGAGACCCGAGAAAAGAGGGCAGCTTATCATCCAGTTGTCCAGAAGCTCATTGCTGCCTCCATCCCTTTCAGAATGACTTATCCTGCGGTTTTGAAGGTCACTGTTGGGGGCACGGTTACGAGTTTTAACTCCCCCGAAGCGGCTTCTAAAGAACTGGCAAATAGACTACCGGACCTGTTTAAATCGTCCGGCTGAAAGGACTTCCCTTTTACCCTATGATAAGACTATGCTGACTTTGGGGGGCTACGACCTCTTTTGTTTTAAATATCAGTATTCCGGTTTGCTTGGTTAAGGCTCACTGTCTGATTGTGCTCGCTGTTTGGGGGAATTTCTTGGTCCTACCTTTTTCTTTCCCTTTTTGACGGCTTTTTCTTTTCTGTTCCTGGTTTCCTCCTGCTTCTCCTCGCGTTCCTGCTCTCCTGTCTCTTTCCTGGGGGTTGCTCGGTCGGGTTCGGGTTGCAAGAAGGTTTTTTTTGGTTGGCTGGGGACCTTCTTGCTGCTCCTATTCTGGCCTCCCCGCGATGGCACCTTTGTTGGTGGATCACTGTTTCCGGGAGGGATCTTCCTGGTGGTCGGACCGGTTTGGTTCCTCTTTTTCACCGGTCCCTCTGGAAACAGTGGCTCTGAGTTGGTGCTCTCCCGGGTCTCAGTGCCTTATCGATTTCTTCTAAACTCTGGACTTTCTTTTGTGGAGCGACTAGATAGTGTAAGTCGCTAATTGTTAAATGTTTTTTCCTTTCTCTGTGGCAGACGCGGGGGGATCGTGTGGATATACGGGGGCTGGGTGAGCGTCGCTCTGCTGTCCTCTATATTTTTTTTGGCCTTGGCTCCAGATCTGCCCTAAGGTTGTAGTCTGTCCTCGTATTAGATATGCTTTCATGGCAGTGCTCTGGGAAGGACGGGTGTAGGGTGGTGCTGTGCCTTGAGGATGCAGATCTGTTTTGCCCTAGGATTGCGTTGGGCGGTCTGTCTCTTGTGTTAACACTCCCATGGGGTAATGTATTCTATTCTGGGGGCTGCCCTTGGTTTAGTTTCCTCATCCCTGATTTCCTGGGCTTTGTTCTTAGTTCGTGGGGTGGGGACAGGAATGATATAGATAATGATATAGATGGAGGGGGTCTTATTGAAGGTAGGAATCATCAGATTTTTAGAACCCCCCTCTTGTCTGGTCTCCTTACCCCACTGGTCAAAGGTGCATGGGGGTTGGTTTGGGGGAGCTCGGGCCTAAGAATGGCTGCTCGCTGGGTGTGGAATCGCGAGCCATATGTTGGGGGGTTTGCCAACCTCTCCCCGGTTCTAGGTTTTGTTAGAGTGTGCTATGGTTCGTCGGTTGGTGTTTGTTGTTAATGGGTTTTCTCCAAACCATTTTGCGTGCTGGTGCCTGCACCCTATGCTGGGGATTCAGAGGTTTGCCATGGGGGCTGGGTGATCCGGGTTCTTAGGTCCTAGATTACTTTATAGGGTTATTACACTCGGGCTGCTCGTTGTATATAGTTATCTTTTGGCTTGTTGGGGGTATTGGGTTTTTGTTGGTGGGCGGTTTAATTTGACTCTTAGTAGGTTATGTTGTATCACTGGACTTTGGCAGGGGAGAAGGGTGGTTTTCCTGTTACTGTCTGTTTTGTCCGGGGATTGGTGGATTATGATCTTTGTTGGGTGGGTGGTGGGGATGGGACTGAGGACTGCCATTTTTCATGTTTTGTACGGTCTCTTGGTTATTATGTGGAGGTTGGGCCTCAATGGGCGGGGCGGGCTTGATGAATGCTTTCCTGGTAATTTATATGATATTTGGTTTATTAGAGCGTGTTGTTATGGAAGGAACATGACTTCTGTAATTTTTGTTTGGGACTGTTTGGGATAGGGGCTTACTTTGGGATATATAATAGTGGACTGGGGACATATAGTGGGAAGGGAACAGTATAATCCCCCACACTTGTCTAATGTGCTGTTTTGGGAGGATGAAAATGGGGGGGTTCTACCTGTTGGGGCTAAAATTTGGTTGGTCTGGGTATTATACGATATTCCCAGTCCTTCCTTGTGGGGTGCACTTACTCTTTCCTTGTTATTCTAATTGTGTCTGGATATCTAAATGTTGTACTATGTATTTAAAATGGCTATGAATACTCTTAAAATAGCCTCCTGGAATGTACGCGGACTTAGGGATCGGGTCAAACGCTTGCAATTGTTTAAACATTGTTCACTACTGCAAATCGATATACTTTTTTTGCAGGAAACTCATCTCAGCCATGGTGACACCAAGCTGTTATCTCGCTCTGGGTTTTTTCTCTCCTATCTTGCGGGTAATTCGGTTTTTAGTAAAGGGGTGGCGGTTTTAATTAAGAAACATGTTTTATTTACTGTAGAGATGATGGTGTCAGACCCAGAGGGGAAGTTCTTGTTGGTTAAGGGTTCTCTTAATGGGGACAATGTTGTTCTGGGCTCTATATATGGCCTGGTTGGGGGTGACCCGGAATTTTTCATGTCCCTTGCTGATAAATTGGCTAACTTTCTTCCTGCTCAGTTTATACTGGGTGGGGACTGGAATATTCCCTGTTCACCCATTCTAGATAGAGATCCTCAGGATAGGTGCCCTTCTTCGCCAGCTCATACAGCCTTTTCGGAATTGAGATCCTTGCTGGGTCTATGTGACCCTTGGAGACAGCCCAACCCCTCTCTTCGAGCCTTTTCCTTTTTTTCTCAATCGCATGGTACCAAATCTAGGCTGGATATGGTTTTAGTTAGTACCTCCTTTCTTCCGAATCTCTGTCTATCTGGTATCGAGCCAATTATTTTATCAGATCATGCTGTTGTCTGGATTAAACTTTCTTTGGCCCCGGATTTCTCCCAGGACTCAGTTTGGCGTCTGAACACTCAGTTGTTGAAGGATCCACAGAATGTGTCAGATATCAGTGCCCTGATTTCCTTCTTTTTGGAAGATAATCTCACTTCTACTCCGAGGCTGGATATGGTTTGGTCTGCCCTGAAATGTTACCTTAGGGTGAGCTGATTAAACTGGCTTCCCTTAGGAAGAAAAAAAGGCTCGCCAATTCATTATCTTTGATAGGTAGAATCAGGGATCTGGAGGCTAAATACTCCTCAACTTCTTCTTTAACGGATCTCAAAGAGCTCTTATCAGTTAAGAATGAATACTTAGATCTTTTGAAGGAGAAAACGGAGTATTGTTTATTAAAAACTCAAGCCAAGTACTTTGATCATGGGGAAAAATCTGGTAAGATCCTGGCCTTGCGACTACGGGCATTGGAAAGCTCCAGGTTTATCCCTTCTTTAATTTCCTCATCTGGTATAGTCGTTACCTCACCTAGAGCAATGGTTCTTAGACTTTGTCACGGTGAGCCTCCCCAAATCCATGGAAAAGATTCTGAGCCTCCC
The DNA here is from genome assembly GCA_016271365.2 of Neoceratodus forsteri. Taxonomy (NCBI): domain Eukaryota; kingdom Metazoa; phylum Chordata; order Ceratodontiformes; family Ceratodontidae; genus Neoceratodus; species Neoceratodus forsteri. Next base: position 1,159,400,427 of record CM057454.1, read on the forward strand.
TTAAAAACTGAAATAATCTTGGGCCTCCCCAAGGAAAAATAACATGCTGTACTTTGCGCAGTACACCATGAATAAATTGAAACCCCTTTGAGTACTTGGCTCACATTCAGTTCTTTGTCTTATACTGATGTGGAACCTTTGAAAAAGAGCTCTTGTGCTCAAAGGTGTTATCTGTATAACAAATAAATAAAATTAACAAATATTATTATTCAGTTTATTGTAACCCCCCCAGCCTACTTGCTCCACTATTTTCATTCTTGAACCATTGTTACCCCTTGTTGCAGTACCTTCATGGTTCAGACTACTTTCTCTGTTTCCTCTTATGAAATTACCTTCATACATACTTTGCCTCTCCCCCTCCTTCCCTGCTGCTCAGCAACTTCTCTGGGATTACTTTGCTCCTTCCTGCTGTTGTTCTTAGCACTTCTATGCTCAACCCTTGTATTTGGGCTGTTCTGTTATCAGTTTAAAAATTGATCAATGACCACCACTCATTATCAATTTATTGTTCATATTTGTTTGCACTATTGTTCATTGTGTATTTCTTGATTGTTTTGCAGTTACCTTTTTGAAATATATTCACTACCTACCCTTCCCAGGGTACACCTGAAATTAGCTTTGGCTCATTCACCTTCCCTTGTCACCTATTAGTAAATAAATACATAAAATTCACCTACTATTGGCCTCTTTCAGTTTGCTTCATCTCTTCACACAAAATACATAAACTCAAAATTTAAATACTGTACTTTTTCAGACTCGCTTGAGCCTCCCCTGGAACAGGTTGGGGCCTCCCAAGGGAGGCTGGCCTCACCATTTGAGAACCGCTGACCTAGAGGGATTGCCCGTATGTTTAAAGATTACTACCTTGACCTTTATAATAAATCCCCTATTTCGCACTCCCCTTCGGATCTACATGAATACTTGGGGGAGATCGATATCCCTTGCTTAGCAGAGGCCCAACAGGCTATTTTGCTGGCTCCAATTTCGGTGGAGGAGATTGAGAGATCAATTGCTTCCCTTGCTCCCGACCGAACACCAGGTCCTGATGGCCTTCCGGCTAACTTTTATAAGGCCTTCGCTAAGGATTTGGTACCTACTCTTCTTAAACTATATGAGTACTTATCAGTAGCTCCGGATGTGGATTCGTCATTGTTTGAAGCTACAATTGTTTTGATTCCCAAACTGGACAAGATTCACACGGACCCGGCCAATTATAGACCAATCTCTCTTCAGAACTATGACATGAAAATTTTGGCTAAAGTTCTTGCCGAAAGAATCAAGAGGGTGTGGTCTGATCTGTTGAGTCCTGAGCAGGTCGGGTTTGTTCCTGGCAAATCGGCGGCTGATCATCTGAGGACTTTGTCACATATCTCTCAATATGCCCAATCTGTTTCATACCCAGCTGCTCTGGTCTCCCTTGATGCTGAAAAGGCCTTTGACCGTGTAGACTGGTCTTTTCTCTGGGCAGTTATGGAGAGAATGGGTTTTCCGCTTGCTTTTCTAAACCAGATTTGAGTGTTTTATAATTGCCCTTCTGCGAAAATTTATTGTAACGGGGTGTTTTCCTCCCTTTTTCGTCTTTATACCGGTACCAGGCAGGGGTGTCCCCTTTCTCCTTTATTATTCAATTTGTATCTGCAGCCCCTACTTATTAGGCTTAAGGCTTCTTCCCAAGTCAAGGGTCTTAGATTACATCCAAGGGAACTGGTTCTCTCTGCTTACGCAGATGATATTCTTTTGCATTTGGTAGACCTGGCTGAATCCTTGAAGGCAGTGATAGATATAATTGAGAGGTTCGGTACTTTTTCTCAGTATAAGTTGAATATTTCAAAATCTGAAATCTTTCCTCTTAACGTATATACCCATAAATCCGTGTTTTCTTCCTTTGGGATGAAATGGGCCCCTAGATCCATCAAATACTTAGGGATTTATTTTTCTACTGACCTTTCTCTTTTGAGAAAGTTAAACTTGGACAGAGTTAAAAATTTGGTTTCTCAAGATTTACAGCGCTGGTCAGCTCTTCCTATTTCACTTTGGGGTAGAATAAATATTCTTAAAATGAATATCCTCCCTCGGATTTTCTATCCATTGAACTTGGTTAATCTGTGGCTTCCTATCTCTTATTTACAGCAGTTTCATATGCTTTTTTCCAATTTCGTCTGGCAAGGGAAAGGGGTTAGGCGCTCCTATGCTAAATTATCGCTTCCTAGGGAGAAAGGGGGTCTGAGATTACCTAATCTCCTGCTATATCATTGGGCGGCCCACCTTTCCAAGTTGGGAAGATGGTTCTCTACTGAATCAGATTCTTCCTGTCCAATTTGGCTTTAACTTGAGCGTGCCTCTCTCTCTGAGATTAAGCCAGATAGGTTTGCTTTGCCTTATTTACCCCCTAAGGTACTTTCATGTTGGATGTCGGACAGTACGATGATGGTCGCTCTTAAGTCGCTTGGGCAATGTTTAAAGTTTCTCCGTGTCTCCCCCATCTCAGATCTGGGACAACCGGTTGTTTGTAATCCCAATGTTAAATTGGGCACCTCGTGGATTACCCCAGATTGGCTACCACAAATCAGAGAAGCCAGATTTGAGCATTTCTTCAGCAGGGATCTACTTCTCTCTTCCAGTGATATAATGGAGAAATTCGATATACCTAGGAGAGATATTTTCAAAGTATATCAATTGAGACATTTGATCAGTCGGAGGTTTGGTACCGCCTTTAGGGATTCGGCCGTTAGTCCCTTTCTCACCTGAGTTATCCAATTTGCTTCTCAATCTCACTCTATTTCTCTGATATAATCCTTCCTTCTGAATTACAACTTGCCGGATGCGGTTGAAGGATCAGGTGTCTGGGCACACCTCTTACCTGATATCTCTCTGGACTGGTCGGGCATCTGGAAAGATCTCTATAGATATCATACTCAGGATAGGATGCGGTTAACGTAATATTACATTGTTAATAATCTCTACTACACGCCGGTTAAATTGTCTCGGCTTAAGAGGGTCTCTCATTCAACGTGTTCTAGGTGTCTACAAGGGGAAAGTAGCTTAATCCATATGTTTTGGGACTGTCCTAAAGTCGCCCCCCTGTGGTCTCTGCTTCGAGAGTATCTTGACCCTCTTCTGGGTCTGTCCGGCTTCTTTTCTCCTGAGATATGTATTCTTGGTGATTTCTCCCGTATAGATAGTGCCGAGCGTAGATATTATATGGCTTTGGTGGCTATGGCTGTTAAGAAATTGGTTTTAAGGCACTGGACTGACCAACTTGCCTTGTCATTTGCTGATTGGTTGGCCGAACTGGCTTCATATCTCCAGTCTGAAAGGTTGATAGCGAGTATGAAGTGTCACTTAGACCTCTTTCAGCGGAGATGGAGTAAGTTCCAAGCTCTGTGTCTGACCTGATCCAATTATATTACTCTAGACCCATTTCCTTATGTCTGCCTTGTAGCTTAAGAACTATGTTAATCCTGATTATTAGAAGTGTTCTGTTTTTATATCAACGACAAGTATTGAAATGATGGTTATATGTAGCTTTATCCAGGCATTGTTAGGTGTTTGTTGGTGCACCCGGGGGGAGGGGGGATGGAGTTATTCTCTGGGGGCAAATGTTTGGCATTATACACTGTTTCTTGTATTGATGAGTGGGTGGGTTCATGGGATTGTGGGTGGGGTTGGGGTTTTGCGGGGTTGGTTTTGTGTTTCCTTTCTTTTCTTTTGTACGGGGTTAGGATATGTTTGGGTGGTGGGGGGGTGCTTTGGTTGTACCGCTCATTTCAACTTCTTCTCTGTACTTCTTTGATGTGTTTTGTTTGGTGTTGTTGTTGTTCTTGTTTCTTTTTCAAAATAATAAAGTTAAATTTCAAAAAAAAAAGATTGCATAGTCAGGAATGTTTGGTTTCAGCCATGTTTCAGTTATGGCTAGAATGTCAGGGTTGTGTTGGCTGGCAAAGATTTGAAGGGAGGCCAGTTTTGGAAGAAGACTGCAGATATTTAGTGTGGCAATGGTGAGACCCCCTTCAGATTTGGTAAATTTAGTAGAACTGGTTGAGGCAGGGCCAGGATTAGGATGGACGCTTCCAGACATCAGGAGGAGGAGGAGGAGGAGCGTAAGTTTGAGAGACATCCATCGTAATTCATAGAGTGATGAATGACCCCTTCATTGTTTTTCATGGTAAGTAAAGTGCAGCCATCTAGGGTCCCAATGCAAGGAGGTGGCAAGAAGCAGAGGGTGAACTGCAATCCGAATATTAGTGTAACTTGTCGTAGTTAACCAACTCTTGACAGGAGGGTGCAACAGGTGATGATAGGGGAAGTAATCCATAGTTCCAACTAGGAGGTGGTGTATGTGGATAGTCAGAGTGTAGGGTAGAGTGGGGTGGGAGGAAATTGGAAGATGGCAAAGAGGAGGAAAGAAGAGGAGTATTAGAAAGGACAGGGAAACTTGATAAGAGAAAGGCATATCTGAGAAGGAAAACAGGGAATAAGAAAGTAGGAGGTAGCAGAGAGCAGAGAAGGATAAGAATAATGAGAGAAAAACAAGGGTATGGTGGTTAGAGGACTGGGTTATTGTACCAGAGAAAAGCTAGAGGGGAAATGTAGAGTTGAGGGACAGAGGAAATAGCTGTGGGAACAGGAGATGAGGAAAGATCAGGGGAGGGTCCTTAGAGCAGGAGGAGGAGCGAAGAGACTATTTAATAAAGGGAGGGGGAAGGGGGACGGGCGTAAAATTTCTGCACTGAGTAGTGCAAGTGAATGGGCGCTGAGCCCCGAAAAGCAGCAAGTTTGGAGTCAACAATCAGAAGGCAGGGTCTGGAGCCAGAGGCCAATCACAGTTCATTTCCGAGCGTGGCCACCAATAGCAGCCGATCCTAGTGTCCCCGGCCCAGAGGATGTCCTTACCTGGCTCAAAAGTGAAAATCTGCGGCAGGAGAAGGCGTCTGGGGTAGCGTGGAGTTCCTGGGTCCAGAAACCATGCCAGGAAGGCACATGGCTAGCCCTACCAGGGCTCGAAGTCTGTGGATATTAAAGAGAGAAGGAGACTAGGGTGAGTAGGCTCTTTCAACAGTAGAGGAGACAAAAGGCGGTGATGTGGGTGCAGTATCAGGGACGGGTGGAGAGGTGGCAGCCGGAATTAGCAAAAAAAAAGAGGACAAGGTGAAAAAGTGTAAATTGGGGGGCAGGGGTAGCAGCCTGAAATGATTGGATTCAAGCGATTGCTCAGGCGCCAGCTAGGAGAAAAAAAGCAAAACGAAATGGCTATGAAAAAATAATTGGCGACTGGAGGGGGAGCGAGAGTAGGCAGGGGCAGGAGGGAAAGGGGTTTTGGAAAGAGTAAAATATAAAATAAAATGCAACAGTGGTATTTTTGATGGCCGGAGGACAGGACAAAGTAGGTCGGCAGTGCAAAAGGGTGAAAGAAGTGAGGCAGAGTCTGGTGAAGAAACAGAGTAGGTTAGCAGCACATTAGGGAAATTAAGAAGGAAACTGCAGGAAGGTTTACCTGTCTAGAGTCAAGATGGTCAGGGGAAAAAGCTGGGAATCAGGATTGTCAAGGGGACAGTTTAGAGTGGCAGGTAAAGACAGTGAAGTATAGGACAGTGGAGAGCAGGCATCAGAGTTCTAGATGGGGGGATAAACATGCAGATGAATTCAGTGCTAGGAGAGAACAGTTTGCAAAACAGCAGCAAAAAGTACCCTTTCTGACAGATAAGTAAAAGGAGAAAAAAAAAGACAAAGAAATGATTCAAAACAGACAGCTACACTACAGTGCAAATTATAGAGCAGGTGAACCTGTTAGGCAGCTAGTACAATCTATGCAGAACCTGTTAGGCAGCTTGTTCAATCTTTCAGATACCAGCAGTAGAGAAGAAAATATAGCAATGTGGACATAAAACTGAAAATGCAATTTACTAACATACTAAAATGCCAGCAGAATAGGCCTAACGGTCTTTCGTGTCTGCTCGTTTGGTCAGCCCCCACCCTGGGTGCTGACCTTGCTGTCCCCCTCGCCTTCTCTGGCTTCTCCCTTCCCAGTTCCGCATATTCTTGCTGCATTGGATTTTGCTTCCAGAACCCTTTCCCTGTACCTGTCCCACCCCCTCTTGAACCCCTCCACTGTCTCTGCCTCCACCAGTCCCCTAGGTAGTGCATTCCATGGCTCCACCACCCTCTCAGTGAAGTAGCACCTCCTCCTTTCTCCCCTGAATCTTCCCCCCTCCAGCTTCCACCCATGCCCTCTAGTGGCCCCTTCCTCCTTCCTTCGAAGCACCCTGACTGTTCCTCCCCTATTTACCCTCTTCATGTACCTGAAGACCTCTATCATGTCCCCCTGGTCCCTTCTCTCTTCCAATGTATACATATTTAGCTCTTCGAGCCTCTCCTCATAGGTCCTGTCCCCCAAGCCCCAAATCATTTTGGTTGCCCTCCTCTGGACCCTCTCCAGGAGGTTAATGTCCCTCTTTAAGTGTGGCCTCCAAAACTGCACGCAGTACTCCAGGTGCGGCCTCACCAAGCAGTTATACAGAGGGAGTATCACTTCCCTCCTTCTGGAGGTGATCCCCCTAGCGATGCATCCCAGCATCCTGTTGGCCTTGGCTGCTGCCCTCCTACAAGTCTCAGAGTTGTTCATCTTGACATCCACCACCACCCCCAGGTCCCTCTCAGCCACTGAGACTTGTAGTATTTCCCCGCCCAGGGTGTACACTTGGCCTGGGTTTCTGGCCCCCAGGTGGAGTACCTTGCATTTCCCTGCATTGAACCTCAGTTTCCACATTCTAGACCATCTTTCCAGAGCCTCCAGGTCCCCCTGCAGGGCCACCCTCCCCTCCTCCCCATCCACCACTGCCCCCAGTTTCGAGTCATCTGCAAAGAAACTCATCTCACTCCTGATTCCTGTCCTTATGTCAGATAGGTAGGCGTTGAACAGAAGGGGCCCAAGGACTGATCCCATTGGGACCCCACTAATGACCCTCCTTGGGGATGAGACTATCCCACCAACTACGACCCTCTGGGTCCGGTCCTGGAGCCAATTGCCTATCCATTTGATCATCTGGTTTCCAACCCCCATTTCTCCTAGCTTATCCAACAGGCCCACATGAGGAACACAGTCAAATGCCTTGCTGAAGTCTAGAAAGAGGACATCCACTGGTCTACCCAGGTCCAACGCACTTGTCACCCAGTCATAGAACTCCACCAGGTTTGTCTGACACGATTTCACTGGGATGAATCCATGCTGTCTATCGTCCAGGCACTCTGACTTATCCAGGTCCCCCCAGCCTCTCCTTGACAATGCCCTCCGTCACCTTGCCCACCACCGATGTCAGGCTGACAACAACATATGACAGCATGATTTTAGTGTAATTACAGTAGAAAATGAAGGTAAAAATTCAGCGGTTAGGTAAAACAGAGAGAGCAAAAGGATTATTAACCAAAGAAGAAGGTTCAGGCAGTGAGAGTGTCCGGTAGTAAAATTTCTGCACTGATTAGTGCAAGTGAATGGGTGCCGAACCCCAAAAAGCAACAAGTTTGGAGTCACCAATCAGAAGGCAGGGTCTGGAGCAGGAGGCCAATCACAGTTCAAGTTCTGAACATGGCCCCTAATAGCAGCCGATCCCAGTGTCCTCGGCCCAGAAGATGTCCTTACCCGGCTCGAAAGTGAAAATCTGCAGCAGGAGGAGGCGCCTGGGGTGGCGTGGAGTTCCCAGGCCCAGAAACCATGCCAGAGAGGCACACGGCTAGCCCTACCAGGGCTCAAAGTCTGTGGATATTAAAGAGAGAAGGAGACTAGGGTAAGTAGGCTCTTTCAACAGTAGAGGAGACAAAAAGCGGTGACGTGGGTGCAGTATCAGGGGTGGGGGGAGAGGCGGCAGCTTGAATTAGCAAAATAAAAGAGGACAAGGTGAAATAGTGTAAATTGGGGGGCCGGGGGTAGCAACCTGAAATGATTGGATTCAAGCGATTGCTCAGGCGCCAGCTAGGGGAAAAAAAAAAATGAAATGGCTATGAAAAAATAATTGGCGACTGGAGAGGGAGTGAGAGTAGGCAGGGGCAGGAGGGAAAGGGGTTTTGGAAAGAGTAAAATATAAAATAAAATGCAACAGTGGTATATTTGATGGCAGGAGGACTGGGCAAAGTAGGTTGGCAGTGCAAAATGGTGAGAGAAGTGAGGCAGCGTCTGGTGAAGAAATGGAGTAGGTTAGCAGCACATTAGGGAACTTAAGAAGGAAACTGCAGGAAGGTTTACCTGTCTAGAGTCAAGATGGTCAGGGGAAAAAGCTGGGAATCAGGATTGTGAAGGGGACAGTTTAGAGTAGCAGGTAAAGGCAGTGAAGTATAGGACAGTGGAGAGCAGGCATCAAAGTTCTAGATGGGGTGGTAAACATGCAGGCGAATTCAGTGCTAGGAGAGAACAGTTTGCAAAACGGCAGCAAAAAGTACCCTTTTTGACAGATAGGTAAAGGGATAAAAAAAAGACAAAGAAATGATTCAAAACAGACAGCTACACTACAGTGCAAATTATAGAGCAGGTGAACCTGTTAGGCAGCTAGTACAATCTATGCAGAACTTGTTAGGCAGCTTGTTCAATCTTTCAGATACCGGTTGTTGAGAAGAAAATATAGCAATATGGACATAAAACTGAAAATGCAATTTAGCAAAGCAACATTCGACAGCATGATTTTAGTGTAATTACAGTAGAAAATGAAGGTAAAAATTCAGCGGTTAGGTAAAACAGAGAGAGCAAAAACATTATTGTCAAATATTGTCTGAAGTACCTGAACTATAGCATTAAGTACCTGAATTATTGGCCTGAGTACCTGAACTATTGTCCTAAGTACCTGAACTATTGCCCTAAGTACCTGAACTATTGCCCAAAGTACCTGAACTATTGTCCAAAGTACCTGAACTATTGACCTAAGCACCTGGACATTGGCCCTTATCAGTAACAATTACCCCTGAAGTTATAATTTGCCTTCCTCCGGCAAATTATTGCACTATTCCACAGTTCTTTGGGCATTCTTCAGTTATATGTTTACTACTGTATGAAGACAGTCTCAATCTTCTACCACACTGCAGTCTCATAGTGTGGTCTGTAACACCACGTGCTCAGAATCAGTCTCTACTCAGAAGAAGATATCCTTCCAGCATTCTTCACTTCAGGAAGATCATCCATCAACTCATCCCATCCATTTGTGTCGTCTGTCGAAGTCGAGACCGTTGTCAGTCATACCAGTCGTACCCGCTGTTTTCTTGTTTTCACAGCTTGAAAGTACGTCCGCCGAAACACATCACGACAGCAGTGCCAGTGTCGTTCCGTATGGTTCCTGTTCCAGATGTCCCGAAGTTGGTTGCCCTCTACAGAAGAGAGAGAACTCATCTTGGAGAACCTGTTCTGCACCCCCACCTGGTCGTTCGCCGAAAGTTGAGTCCGTCAAAGCCCAGTCCGGGACGCGTCCGCTGTTTCTTTGTTTTGTGTTAGTTCCTGGTTCAAGGATTGCAGAGTCAACCATCATCTCTTCAGATTCTTATGGTTCCTGGTCTTGTCAGAGTTCCTTCCGAGTCCAGCTAGCCCTTGGAGTGCTGCAGCATCAGTCAGATTGTGGTAGTCCTCCATTGGATTCATTGCCATGCAGATCTTGGTCTTTCTTCATCCTTGGCAACCCTAGAAGTGGGTTTTGGCCGAGGAACCTATTGCTTCAGTGTGTTATTTCAGGAACCAGTTGCTTTGGTTCTACATTCTGGCAGCCTCGGAGAGAGTGGGCTTTTGCCGAAGATATATGGTCTGTTTACCAAACCTCTCACTACCCCAGTGGCCTTATCTAGGTCCTTGCTGGGAACTGAGATTAGGGTTCTACAGTTCTGTTTTATTTCCCTTGTAGCTACCAATGAAGAATGACGGTGTATACAAAGATACTGGATCTCTGGACTCTTGTAAAATCTGGACTCTTACGGCAAAGTGTAATGCTGATCACCCTAATGCAGTGCTGAGTAGCCTATGTAACTGGATTCTTGTTTAGAGTATAGAAGTACAGTATAACCTGGTAACAGAATAAGAGTGGCAGTAGGCCTAAAGTGTATGCTTGTAGTAGTAACCGTAAAAGTGGTAGATAAAAAGCATTTCAGTATTTCCCTGTTCCATTGCCCTATTGTTTTCGGGCATCTCCTCCTCCTTCTTGTGACTGAGTCTGTCTACCCTTGGTACCAAATAAATGCCCTGCGGGCATCGAAATACTAAGTTGACTCCTGCCTCTCCTTATCCGGATAGCAGTTATCCTATCCACATTTAATTCGGACCTTTGGGTGCCTCATCGTAACATCATCATCTTCTCCAGAGCACCACACTGGTCTGTATTGATTTTCTGAGTTTGGAGTCAGATCAAAGAAATATTAGTAATGTGCTAGTGGTCACGGACCATTTTACAGGATATGCCCAAGCTTTCCCCACCAAGGACCAGAAGGCATCCACTGTGGCAAAAGTGCTTGTGGAAAACTTTTTTGTTCACTATGGGGCTCCACAAAGAATCCATTCTGATCAAGGGAGAGACTTTGAGAGTCGTCTGATCAAAGAGATGCTTTCTCTGTGGGGAGTGCGAAAGTCCAGAACCACTCCTTACCACCCCCAGGGGGACCCACAGCCTGAACATTTCAACCGCACTTTGCTAGATATGCTAGGCACCCTCCACCCAAAGGACAAGCCTAGATGGAGCCAACAAATTAGCACCCTGGTACATGCCTACAGCTGCACCAAAAGTGATGCCACTGGGTTCTCCCCCTACCGCCTGATGTTTGGAAGAGAAGCTCGACTGCCGATAGATGTGTGTTTTGGGGTCTCTCCTGATGGGGTTCAAGCTGACAACTATTTACAGCATGTGCAAAAGTTAAAGGTCCAGCTAAATCATGCGTACCAACTGGCTCATACCATGGCTGCCAAAAGAAATGTGGCCAGCAAAGAAAGGTATGATAAAAAGATGAAAGCACAGGGACTCCATTAGGGAGATCGGGTATTGCTAAGAAATCTGGGACTGCATGGCAAACACAAGATTGCTGACAGATGGCACCATCTCCCCTACATTGTAGTGGGCAAACTAGATGATCTGCCTGTGTACAAAGTAAGGCCTGAGAATAATTCAGTAGATGTTAAGACAATGCATAGAAATCATTTACTGCCCATTGGACAAATCTTGATTGAGTCTGAGCCCCCAGAAAATGCCCCTTCTGGACCAGTGACTAGAGCTGCTGCTAACAAAAAATCAAGAAGGTATGCACCTACAGAAACTGAGTTAAAGTGTTTCCCTCCACAAGTCCCCATTGAACATGACTGTCAGTCCATGTCAGAGGAAAGTGAGTGTGGTTTTGAATACTACCCTTCTTTTGAACTGAGTCAGTTGTTTCAGGGCAATCCCCTAGTCAATCCTGGAGATGAAGCTAGGCCTTCTGGACTGTCTAAGCCCTCAGCTTTGTCCCTGGAGCCAGTGCTCCCAGAAAGTGAAGTGCAAAGAATCAAGTCAGATGATATGGAATCATTGTGTATGGCTGAACTGTTTGAGCTTTCGGAGGAGGAAAATGATCGGACTGGGACAGACTGGTGATATACCAGAACAAGAAGAGTGTGTTGAGTGCCCTGATAAGTCACTGTCAGTGTCAGAAAACTTCCCATGTGAGCCAAGTGTTGTGGACTCAGAGATTGTAACTCCTGGAGCTGAAAGTGCCCCAAGTTCTAGCTTCTCTACCCCAATGGAGACTCCCCTGACAAGTGAGGACAATGCTGAAAATGAGGCTTAGTGTGCAGAGACTGTACCAGTTCCCCCTAGAAAGACTGATCGAGTTGTAAAGCCTGTGGTGCACCTCAGTTATGATTCCCCTGGGAGGCCTGTGGACTTGCCTCTCAATGTTGTCCATAAAGAAGTGTATGTGTCCCTGAGCTCATTGCCCAAACTGAGCATAAGTACTAACTCCAAGTTAATTGTGTTGCCTTCTAGGTATGATACCCCTGCCCCATCCAGCCCCAGGGTAGCTGATAGGGAAGGGCCCCCTCTCTTCAGGTTTCATGTACAGGAGGTAATAACTTGAGTTATGGCACAATGTGCGTGTAATACTGGGTAAAAAATGATGTACTGCAAAGTTTCAGAAATGTGTTTATGGTAAAGTGATATGTTGACTGATGATTACATGTATAAGCCTAATGTGATACTGATGTAAATGTATACAGTTGTACTGAAACTTATGGAGGTACATGCTTGATGCAGATGCCAAGCTTTTCCAGGCTGGAAAGGGTGTGACCCCCCTGCAAATGGGGATTCCGGGCCCAAAAGTCTTCCAGGAGCTTGCTTGAATGCTCCAAGCCTGAATGGTCTTCGGCGTCTAAGCCGTTTAATTGTGAGTGCTTTCAGAGCCTCTGGTACTGTCTCTTTAACAGCTGTCTGCCTGCAGACATAATTAATTTGGATGGGGGTCTGTGTGTTTCTCTGCTTGAGTCCTGCTCGAGCTGCTGACAAATCACTCCGTTTCTGCCATCTCTAAATGGGCAGAGTGAGCACTTTTCAAAGATGTAAGTGTTTGCCAGAAATCATTTAGAGTATTAGTGGAAATGTAGTTTGTCTAACCTGCCTTTCTTGCAGCTGGGACTCTGTGTGTTTTACCCCTCCATTTTGGATCTGAACTACTAAATATATCCAAACAGTGCAAGGGGGACCTATAAAATGGAGCCTTTGGATGAATCAGAACTGGACTCTTAATTAGAGCCAGCCACAAGATGATTGTATGGGCAGTGACTCTGGGAAATGTAATTTTGATCGTGGCGCCTTTTTCCATCAACGGTGGAGTTTTATTGTGAGTGACAGCCGGACCAGCCAACAGCATAGTGTGGCGCTAAAGGAAATGCCCTGCTCTGGGACTGGAGAGAGTTGTGACAGTGAAGAGACAAGGAGCTCTGTGCTTCTACAGTGTGTAGTTTGCGTGGGGAGCACAAGTGAGGCCCTGAGGTTCGGCCTGCAGCCGTTACAAGCACCAAATCGGACTGAATTCGACTTGTGAGGAGAAGGAAGGAGATCTGAAGAGTAGAAACCAGGCTCACCCTGTAGAAGACTGGAGAAATTGCTGAATCACGCTTGGTCTGTCAGGAACTGAAGCTGCTGTGTGCTCTCCCGGGTATTTTGCAGTAATTGCGATCGGGATCAAGGAGCAGCCTGCCTGGTATAATACTTTTCTTTTACATATAAATGTGCGTAGTGCTTGTGGGGAATTGCTGTTTCAAATCCCCTGTACAGTGAATTGAGTGCATGAAGCTGGAAGTAGACCCCAGCTTAATTTGGACTACATCCGTTTGCTATAAACTGCTGTGGGGTCCAGCCACAAGAACCTTGTCCACATGTTCTGCTCCTCCTGGCAATCCAGAACAATCTGTCTTCCATCCAGTTTTCAGCATTGAGTCTGTGAGTACAAAGCAGGTAGCTCCCTGCCATCTGTTTATCAAATTGCAAGTGCGTCATCTAATTGTTGCTGTTTCATTTCTTCATGAACTGAGCCATCCGGCTCTGGATTGCAATTGGGTATTGTGCAAGTGTTTTTCTATCACAGGGTCCCGATCAGCTGCACCGTTCCTGGCTAGCCCCCAATCCTGGGTACCCAGTGAAAGTGACATTTTGGGACTCTGAATATGCATAGTACTGTGATTATTAATGTATCTAACCTAATTAACCTGATTTCCCCCTTTCCTTGTTACAACTCCTTAAATAAATCAGATCTGTTTGTTTCAGCGAAGTTACCCTGACTGTGGTGTTTGTTTATGTTAAAGTATTGTACTGTGGCTATTGTACTGCATCATCTTGTTTTACAGGGGGTCCCCAGAGTCAAGCTGACAGAGCCAGTCCGGGGGGTAAGTGTAAATAGTGAAGATACTCATGGTATACTGTGTGGGCCACTAGTAGGAATTAAAGGGTGTCTCAGTGTCCCAGAGGGCTGTGACCAAGTTAATCTAATTACTGCAAACCCTGACCTCTAGGAGGAGGCACCCACCATAGAACCTAGGCTCTTCAACCTGTCAGTAATCAGGCAGGTAGGGGTAGTAGCCCTTGGGATAGTGCCATCTGGGGGTTACATCTATATAGAGAACTAAAGGTTATTACAGTTGCATTCATTAATGCCATCTAAAGTGATATAAAACATGGAAAATTATTTTCCAAAATACATTTTAGGTAGCACGTTTGTGCATATTTTAAAAACATACATCTGATAATAAATTCTTAATTCTAAGAATATCTTTTACAAATTATGATAACAATACTAAACTTAACAAGCCATCCCACCACCATTTACATAAACCACCACCACCATTCTCTGAAGTAACCCTTGACTCCTGCGCATACCTCTCAACCTTCCATCACTGAAATGTGGGACACGGACACAAAACAAGGGACAACGAGGGGCAGCAACCCTCATAATGATGAACACATCCTCAAACATGGAGATACAAGCTCAAAACACTGTGGAATCCATTGTATTTATTTGTACAGAGCTTACTTTTGATTTAGCATCTGAGAATATTACGAATTTGTACTTTAAAGTCTGCCATCACTGTGCATTCTCTATGTGGGCAGAACTTTTCCATGAGGCACAGACTAATTCTGAGGGGTAAAATGAGGGATGTATGTCCCTCTCAAAGAGGTACAGTTGAGAGGTTTGCTCCTGAGGTAGATTCTAAGAGAGGCACTGTTTAAAGCTAACAAATGTTCTAGTTTGACCAGGATAGTCCGAGAATCGCTACCACAGTGTCCCAAGGCATTTCTGAATATTGGGATTTTATCACAGTTTGAGATTTTCATCCAGATGAGAACTACTGAGCTGGTGATCTGCCCATTGCACCGCCCCAGCAGCTGCTGTGTGCCAGGAGACTATCCTCCCCATTCTTGCCATGTATGCCTGCCACCTGTGGGCCCCTTTAAAATGAACCACCCATGGCAAGCAAGGACCAGTAAAAGGTCCAATCCAGACTCAGTGCTGCACTTTAAGGATTCAGTTGGAATAGGACTTCGAGTGTTTTACTACCCTTGGTTCAATTCAACTTGAACCACCAATGACAGGCGAGTATCAAGTAAAAGGTCATGGCTTGGCTGCTCTTGGTGCAATTAGATTGCAAGTCAGTACAGTGCTTGCCTTTAGAGGATCTGATCACATACTGCCAGTGCAATAGAACATGCTGCCATAGTGTGGTGGGGGAAAGACTTTCGTCAATGTCTGGGTCCGAATCTCCATTAAGTTTTTTTTTTGTGGCCCATGAGTAACTGGACTTGAACTCTGCTGTCTGCCTGGGAGGGAATCAATGGGATGTGGCTGGCTGTGAGAAGGTCTGGATGGGAGGCCATGATGGGGCGGCAGCGGATATTCTGATGGCAATGACGGCTCTTGGCCTTGTTGAGTGTGGCTTATCTGACGGACGTCAGATGGATCAGAGAAGAACAAACAAGGATGAGTCTTGTGCTGCCAAGTTTTAGGATCATGATCAGCAATGTTATATTCCAAACAGATTGTTGCAGGTTCATCTCCTGCTATCTGACTAGCCATGTACAGTTCACTGCAATAGAACAACCAGCCATAAAAAGATTATACTTTTTTATTTTGACTGCTTAGGTTTGCTTCAGCAAATTATAATATTTCATCATTCTGTGAAAAAGTGGGTCTGGGTTCCAGTCCCTGCACTAGGCTGGTCTCCAGTGTGGTGTAGTTGCACTTAAAATGCAAATCTGTTTTTGCCCTTTCAGTATAATGAGAAAACAACAGTCTTGTAATCAGCAGATTGCAGTTCAGTTCGGGGTGGGGGAGGGGCGGCAGCATTTTTCAAATGAAGGCATAACACAACTCGGTACTAGCATATCTGATTGGTGGGAATGCAAGATATTCTCTTGCCACTACAATGCTGTGGGTAGCAAAGGCCAGCTCCTTTGATACAGGTATATTAATTTAGAGTATTATGTAATGGTAACATATCAGACTTTGACTCAGAGTGTACATTCAGCCTCAACTACCCCTTGTAAAAAAGCTTGATGAATGTTGTTAAAAAGCAGTATATTCGCACTATGAGAAAGCTAGAATCACCCTGTAATATGACATCAATGTGTATATGAACAAGGGTGACTCCTCTCCAAAAACATTATTTTTGCAGGTCAACAGATCAGGAGAACTAAAATCAGGTCAGAGACAGTCTTGGCAGTGGTACTTTGCTGGATTTCTGTTTCTGCTGAAGCCTTCGAGGTCATGGTTGCTTCTTGGGCCCAAGCTCAGTGAGCGAGTAGGATTTGCAATAGCCTGGGGTGAAAGATTTTTATATACAGGTGGGGTTCTGGGGGCTGCTAGGGCCTAGCAGCCTCCAGACCACCAACCTTTTTATAAAAAAAATCTTACGCCATATATTACAATAATAGCTAGTTGCAGCAGCAGACTTTAAGGCCAGCCAGAGTGTCCCACACCTGTGACTCCAGGGGGAAAAGTAATTGTTTTACCCTGGCGTCAGAGGTAGGGAAGATGTAACAAAAGTGTGTTTTATCTTAAATAAAAGCCTCAAAACTCACCACAGAGCATTTAAACCCTGAAAGCTTCTGGGGACTGCTAGACCCCAGACCCCCACCTTAATGTGTTCCCCTTGAGCCTCCCAAAAGTTTGGCAGCCATAGCAGTGTTAAACTTTAACACGCCTAGTTTCACACAACTGATCATGAGAGACATAAAAAATGATGATCTCCTCAAGCCAGTCCCGTGACATGGAGGGATGGGCATTTAGTGCTGTACCTCCTGTGACACCATCAACCCATGTTCAGGAATGAGTAGGGGTTGTCAGGGGTTGGCAGAGTAGGAGAGGATTGAGAGTCCCCAGTACAGCTCTCCTTTCCAGTGGAAGGTGTGGCAGCCATATCAGCCTTTAACTGCCCCTGGGTGGAGGCCTGGGGCAGTGCAGGCAATGAGTGGCTCAGGTGCAGGGCAGCAGATCTGCAGGACATGCACGCCCCCATGTGCACATTTCTGATGTGCAATCTACAGCAAGGAGTTCAGCAGAAAACATAAAAGGGATCCTGTGGCAGCATGAGGCCCTGTGCTCCTCACTGGACTGGCACAGGAGCCAAACTGGACCTGTGCACTGGGGGTAAGCCCTCCCCTCTCCACCCTGCCACAGGGGGCAATCCATGGAGAAACAAGATCCTAGGTAAGTGCAGGGGAAGCAGATGCAAGCCGTTGGGCGAAGGGGGAGGGGACAGGAGCTGAAGAGCTCACCAGTGGGAGTGAAAAAAAACATGAAAATAATTGTAATCTCTTTTTGTGTTTGTTTTTTTGCGACTGCCATTTTTTTTATTTTAGATTCTCTGGTGATGTCAGTAGGCCACTTGAAGTACAGGCAACAAAGAAACATAGCATGTGTCGGCAGAAAGGCACCAGTAGCTCCATTCAATCTGCCTGTTTTACCTCCCTAATACCACATCCCGGTCTCTATCTGGTCACATGTATCCCTCCTGCCTCCCTTACCTCTATCTATTATACCCATGAGCCTATCCCACACATGTTTGAAGCTCCCCACTGTCTTCACCCCCACCACCTCTTCTGGCAGTCTGTTCCAGGCATACATGAGCCATTCTGTGAATAAATATTTCCTCATATCCTCCCCCACCACCAAGCTTCATAGCATGCCACCATATTCTGGTGCCCTTCCTCATGTGAAAGAGACTCCCCTCCAGTACCTTCTTCACCCCCATGAGGTACTTATAGCTCTCGGTCATGTCCCTCCTCGCTCTTCTTTCCTTCACGCAGTACATGTTAATGTAACCCCTAGGTGGCGCTATCCCAAGGGCTACTACCTCTGCCAGCTCGGGTAGTAGCAGGTTAAGGGGTCTGAGTTCTGAAACGGGTGCCTCCACCCAGAGGTCAGAGTTGGTAGTGGTTAAGCTAACCTGGGCACAGCCCTCCAAGACACTGTAACCCCCCTCTTTTCTTACTAGTGGCCGGAATAATACACAGTAATCACTTTCACAATACCCCTGATACACCCCACACGTACCCACACTGTTTGCACTTACCATCAGGTCTTTCCTCTGGCCTGGCCCTGAGGACCCCCTTTAAAACAAGGCTATACACAGCAAACAACAGCACTACAGTACTCTTGCACAAACTGGAACCACAGTCAGTGTAAATGCAAAAAAGAGTTAGATCTGATTTATGTAAGGGACTTGAACATGGAAGGGGCATAATCAGGTTTATTTGCTTAAAGGCTGTATAAGTCAAATAGTTATGCATGCACTTCGGGGTCCATAAACAGTCACACACTCTGGGTACCCAGATGGAAAATGGTGGGCTATCCAGGAACGTTGCAGCTGGTTGGGGCCCTGTGATGGAAGAAAACAACATGCTCAACACAGTTCGTGAAAATAAAGCAATAAGACAATCAGATTACACACTTTTAGATTAGGCTGTTGTTGCAGGGTGCTACCCTGATGATTACTCACGATACCCAAGACTGGTCACAGGCTGGATGAAAATCTAGACAGCAGGTGGTTAATCTGGACTGCCAGGAGAAGCAAGGCCCACACAAATCGCTGAGGCGTCGTTCCTGTTCAAGTGTGGAGCAGGGGGATGATCCCCAGGCAGGTCTCTCGTCAATGGCTTTCTCTGTGCAGTGGGTAGTGTGGCTGGGCCAGTGTGGCAAGGCCCAGGCCAAATGGAGACAAATTAGGATACAGTCCATTTTGGGCTGGCTACAGCTTCCAGCATGCAGAACACAGTTCACACAGTGGGGAACCAAATCACGACCCACTTTCAATACACAGCCCATTTACATGTAAGGAAATTCTACTGTACCAGGCAAACCACTCTCTGGTCATGATTGCAAAGTCTCTGCACAAACCGGGGATTCAAAAGCAGCTAGAAATCCTGACAGGCTGATCGCTTTCAGCAAAATCTTCGGTCTTCTTCAGGTATGAGCCTGGTAAAAAATCAGTGGCTTACTTTGTTCTCAAAAACCTGGACTTAGTCCAAAATAATTATCTTTTCTCCTTCTCAGGGGCAGCAGGCAGACATGCAGGCCACAACTCAGGCCTTTCCACAGTTCTCCCATGCAAAACTACTCAGACGGCTGCTGGACTGTCTCAAGCTCTTGCCTCTTCAACTCCCAACTTAGATCTGACTAAAACTGCAGCAAGCCTGGGAATTTCCCCAAGATCCAAAAGGTTTGGTTGGTTGATTCATCTGTCAGCACAACAGGAGCTCCCCCTTCAACTGCAAAAAGGCGCCAAAGGCCCAAAAGTACAATTCCTACAGATTCTGACTCCAGACAGCTCCTGTTGTCCGGCTCCATTTTAGGTCCCACCCGTACTGATTGGTCCAATTTGGCAGTTCTGGGCCAAAGTGGTGGGAATAAACAAAACAGTCCTTGCTGCAAAGAGGCAGGTTAGACAAACTGCATTATCACTCTAAATTATTTTCAGCAAATGGAAAGGGGAAATTGTTTAGCCAGGAAAGGCACACTAAGCCGGATCTTGTTTTCAGGTGCGACCTGGGAGCATAAGGAAGTTAAGTGACTTGCTCAGATTCACGCAGTGTGCAAGTGGAAGCTGTGGGATTCAAATCCAGGTCTGATCTGCTAGATGTCACCAGATTTGCAGCTCAGAGCCTTAGACTACTGTGCTATACTGCCTCCTAATAGTTACATCTTTCAAGAGAGCTCCCTTTCAGATTACTTATAACTGCAATCCAGGCAGCTCTTAAATAGACAGTACACACAGGCTATACAGGCACTCTCTGGTAATCACATTTAAACTGCTAAAATGCAGGACACCAGCCTGGCAGTGAGCATTCAGGCAAGCTAAAGGAGACTTTTCGGGAACCCCCATTTGTAGGGGGGGGGGGGTTACATTAAGTTCCCACTGCCTCTCCTCATATGGTTTCTTGTGCATCCCTTACACCACTTTAGTAACCTAGAAACACAGAAGCAAATAATTTTCCAGTGGATAAAGACTGCTTGGCCCAACTAGTCTGACCATTTTTCCTGCCTACAGTATTACTGCAGATCTTACTGGATCTCTGGTCCATTCATCCATCCACTTCTTCCCTTTTCCAAAGATTCCCTTATGTCTATCCCATGCATTCTTGAACCCCACCACTGTTTTTACCCCCCCCACCTCCATTGTAAGACTGTAGCAGGAATCCACCACTCTTCCTGTGAAGAAGTGGTTCCTCACATCTCTCCTGAATCTATCTACCTCCAGTTTCTTAGCATGCCCCTTTGCCCTTGAGCACCTTTTTTCTGAAAAATACTTTCCTCCTGTACATTATTTATCCCCATGAGATAATAAAAGTCTTTATAACATGGGCAACATAAAACATGCACTGTGATTGGTGAACTCAGTTTGCGTTGCCATACACTAATCCATGATATACCAGCGCTTACAGTGATGCGGCTGTAGAATGAATCCATACGCACGTATGTCGCTGTAAGTATGTGAGTCACGAAACAGCATTCTCGATGTCATACTGTATCTCCATAAGATATGTGGTTTCCCACCCACTCACCTCGGTGGACACTGTTCTTCTGTGAGTGTGCTCCTCTCGTTCTTGTTGAAAAGAAACATGGAGGCAGTATGCATCAGCGAGGTTAGTGATTCATGCATTACACACAGGCATATAGCACTCCCCTCCGACTGTTGTTTCCCACCCACCCACCCCAGCGGACAGTGAAGAAGGAGCTAATGTCCCCCTGGATAGTCTATGTCCATACAACTTCCCAGTCCTGTTTTATTTTAATTGCTGCAGTACAATGGCATCCCCCAGCTGTGCATTATTTCCCACCCACTCGCCGCAGCGGACAGCGATGATGGAGCAGAATGCCCCACCCCCGCTGGACAGTGTATGTCCATGCTGCTTCCCGGTCCTCTGTTTTTGTAGTTGCTGCAGTACAATGGGCTCCCCCACCGGTGCTTGATTCCCTCCAACCTGTCCGCACTAGACAGTATATGTCCGTGCTGCTTCCTGGTCCTGTTTGTTTTTTAATACATTCCCAACCACACAGACACTGAGGAAGTGTGCGGTCCTGTTTCTCTTCCAGTCGCCAGCTGCCAGCCACCTGCCCCGGTGTACACTGAATATTTGCTGAATCTTTCTGTGTCCTTGTACTTAAAACTGAGCATGGATGCAAAATGCAACAACGCTGTGTGTCACGTACTCTGTTCATCTTGCAGCATGGTACAGAACAGTAAGAAATAGCAATGTAAAATGCAGAAACAGCAGTGCATTATTCTATGCATTTTATTGTGCTGCACAGTGAACGTCTGCCGTGTGACATGCACCAAACATCAGAATGTGTGTTTCCTCAGTACTGCTACTAATGCAGCACAGTGTGACTCAGAATGTGTTCCTCCATTTGTACTGCACACATAATGTTTTTTGTTAAAAAAACACTACTTTTAAAATGTGAAAGATTAGTAAAACGTTAAATGTTGTAACTATAGTAAACGTGGTTCCATGCTATACTGTGTGTCTCCTACTGTTGATACCAGTTACACCACACTTTGCTACACCGCTTCCATTGAGAACGTGACATACTGTCAGGTATGTAAAATAAATATCAAAATGTATATTCTTAAAATGTACTGTTTCCTAGCAATATTTTACCTTAAATATGAGTATATTACTGCAATAGAAGTGTAGAAAGAGACAAGGAAGACAATGTTTAACATATGAGTATAATTGGGAAATACGCGTTAAGAAGTTACTCAGCTATTACACTTAAAGTACCCAAAGCAAAATCCCGCTTCGGCAGGGCAGCCATAAGTCAGGTTGCCTACCTTTATGGAACCATCTACAAAAACCCTCAAATTAAGCACTCTAATCGGTATAAATGCTTTCAAGATGCTTTATTTCCTTACAAACAGAGAAGTATGTAACTGCTTCACCCACTCAGACCCAGTACTGGTATATAGCCACACCTAGACCCAATTTTAAGTACTGACCCCCCCAGCTTGCTCCTCACCAGCCTAATTGTTCTCTCTCTTATCCCCGTCTTATCAACACTAGGCCCATCCATCCCCTTATTCTTCCTTTCCCAACCTTGGATAGGAGCTCACTACCCTGGGTTGTGACATCCTACCATGCCCCGTACTTTATAGCATTCAATCCCGGGGCTCACACATACTCCTTTTCTCCATCCACCTTCTCTCCATCCAGCTTTACCAACTCCTTCTGTGTATCGTGCCCTCCTAGCCTTTCTCCCCCTACTTCCCCCTTTCTTCCCCCCCCCCACCTTCATCTCTACCTGGTGTATATTTTTATTTTTATTTTTTTCTTCCATTACTTCCAGTTCCTCCTGCAACCTTAGATAACCTGATTTATCTTCCTATAGACACTTCTATGTATGTAAATACGGTGTAATCTGTACAATATCTGTATAATTCTATGTACATATGAACTTCTTTTTCTTCTTCTCTGTAAAGAGGATTATCTGTATTTCCTTGTAAATACCTGTGTTGACCTGTATATACAATTGTTCATGCTCCACCCAGGTCCATCTTGCAAATGAGCTTCTGCTCAGCGATGAACGCCTGGTTAAAGAAAGACTTGACTGATTGATTGATTGAGTGATTGATTGATACTACTTTATTAAGAGTAAGGACACATAGCAAAATGTACACAGTTCATTAATTTAAAAAGCAAAGATTATTATTTCAGACACTGCAATAAGCCCATGTTATAAGCACAATAACCCACTCCAGGGTGTGTGCATCACCCTCGTTCCTCACAACGCACCCGGGGTGCTGATTAATCCCCAGTATCCATACATCCTGTCATGAGTTATTGCTTACCTATCACATCCCCCTCTCTCTCCTCTCTACCAGTGTGTACACATTTAGGTCCTCAAGTCCCTCCACGTAGGGCTTCTGATGCAGGCAGTACACCATTTTGGTTACCCTCCTCTGGACTGCATGTAGTCTCCAGAACTGAACACAGTTCTCTAGGTGGAGTCTTATTAGTGATCCACTGTATAAACAGGCAATTCCACCTCCCTCTTTCTGCTGGTGATACCCCTCCCTATGTACCCAGTGTCCCACTAGCCCTCTGCCTGGCCACCCTTATGTCATCCCATATAATTACCCCCAGGTTTCTTTCCTGCTTTGTGTTTGCCAGTACCACTCCTCGCATTGTGTGCTCAGCACTGGGTTTCTGTGCCCCAGATGCATTATTTTTGCACTTTTTTACATTGAAACCCAGTTGCCTTACACTTAATCACTCTGAGTTTTCTCATGCCTCGTCCTTTCCACCCTTTCTGGTGTATCCAACCTGTTACAGATTTTGGTGTCATCCACAAAAAAGGTAGACCTTCCCTTACAGCTCCTCTGCAGTGTCACTTATAAAGAAATTAAAAAGGACCAGTCCCAGCACTGATCCCTGCGGCACCCTGCACTGCTTTTTGTTCACTAACTAAAACGCAGATTGATAGTCCTAATAAATAAGTTTGAAAAATGGAAACAAGATCCTGCAGGTAGAAACATAGAAATTGATGTCAGCTAAAGGCTGCTAGGCCCACCAAGTCTGACCATTGTCTCTACTTGCTGCAAAAACAGCCCCTACTTGGTCTCCAGTTTCTTTCTCTTTCCTATTACTAGGGTTCTCCTATGCCTACTCCATGCATTTTTTTTAATTCCTCTTCCAAATATTCCCCCACCACCTCTGATGGGAGACTGTTCAATGCTTTCACCACCCTTTCTAAGAAGAAATACATCCTCATGTTTCTCCTTAGTCTACCTCTTCCAAACTCATGCCATGACCCCTTATTCTAGAACATCTCTTTTTCTGACAGATGCTATCCTCCTGTACCTTATTTATGTCCTTGAGATATCTGAAGGTCTATATCATATCCGCCCCCCTTGTCCCTATCTCCAGGGTACACATATTGAGGTTATCCAGTCTCTCCTCATTTGTCTTTTGGTTCAGGCCCTGTACTATTTTTGTTGGCCTTCTCTGAACTGCCTCTATTCTGTCTGTCTCCATCCAGAGATTTGGCCTCCAGAACTGGACGCAGTATTTCAGATGCGGTCTCACTAATGATTTATAAAGAGGCATCACCATCTACTTTCTTCTGCTGGTGATACCACTCACTATGCACCACCCCACTGTGTACCCTACTGGTTCTTTTTACAGCCTTGCCACATTGAGGCCTATGCACGACTGTGTGAAGTAGCTACACAACAAGCATCTGTGGCATGGAGCCATTCCGAAGCCATTGTGGCCCCCATGCAGGATAAGCAAATGGGTGCATGCAGCCCCTATGTAACTGATTCCCTGGCTGCATGGACCACAACACACCGGGGACAGGCAGTGGGGGCGTGCCAGCACTACGTGCCATGCATTGAGGTGCATAGTGTTGGCCGTGGAGGTGCAGAGGAGGGTGCAGAGTACACCGGGAGAACCCTGCCATAAGTCACCAATGTGCCCTGCACACACACAACAGGTTGCTGCTGGGACCTGGCAGATAGCCCACTCCCCCACAAAGACCACAGCAGCTGTACCACCCCCTGACGGCCACCCAGTGCCACCTGCCCCAGCACACATTCGTGCACGGCCCCTTCCAGATGCCCCCCTCCCTAGCACTCAGTCCACACAGGGGCACTGGCCCCAGGATGCTGATCCCCCCTACCCCAAATGGCACCACCGGCCCACCCCCAACACCGGCACCTCTGGGAACATGTTGGGGTTCAATGTCTACCTGCACCACTGACAAAACCCCCACCCTGTACCTGTACCTGCTCTGGTGCTGCTTCATGGGAGAACTGGTGACTTTGCCTCCTCACACCTCCACAGCTGCTGGCCCTCTGACATCCATGGGGCCCACAGCCAACCCATGCCCTGCCATGTAGGGGATCCACTGAGGGACCAGGTACAAGCATCCAATTGGATGCCCAGCCAGGTCTGCGACTCTGACCCTGGCCACTCTGCAGATTCCTGTGCTCCGAGGCGTGGTGGGGTGGAGCCGAGGACAGGTGGAGGCTGGTGATGAGTTTGGCTGGTGTGCACCTTTCCACAGGTCTGGAGCTATGTGGGTGGCAGATGCGCCTCTGGCACTTTATTCCCACCTGGTAGTGCATAGGCCCCATTGTTTGGCCACCTTTACATCATCAGATATGATTATCCCCAGATCCCTTTCCTGTTTGGTGGCTGTCAGTGTCTTCCCCTTATCATGTAAACCTCCCCTGGGTTCCTGTACCCCAAATGCATGATTTTGCACTTTTTTGCAATGAATCTTAGCTGTCACGCTCTTGACCATTCCTCTAGTATACCTAGCTCCCTTCTTAATTTTTCACCCCTCCCGCAGTGTCTATCTTGTTGCAGATCTTAGTATCTTCTGCAAAGAGACATACCTTTTTCCTTCCAGCCCCTATGCAGTGTCACTTATGAAGACATCGAATAGGACTGGCCCCAGAACTGATCTTTGTGGCACCCTGCTGGTCACTCTTCTTTCCTTGGATTGAGTTCAGTTTGCCACCACCCTCTGTGTTCTCCCTCAACCAATTTCTAACCCAGTTTACCACCTTAGGACCCATACCCAGGTTACCTAGCTTGTTTACAGGCCTCTTATGTGGAACAGTGTCAAAGGCCTTTCTGAAATCCAGGTAGGCCACATCAACCACTCCCCTGATCCACTTCCCTGTCACCCAATCAAAGAAATGTATCAGATTTGTTTGACATAACCTTCCCGCTGTGAATCCATGCTGCCACAGATTTTGTGCTCTGCTGGATTCAGGATGTTCCACAATCCTTTATTTTAGCAGTGATTCAATTTTTTTCCCCACCATCGAGGTCAGGCTGACCGGTCTATTGTTTCCATTCTCCTCCCTGCTCCCACTTTTGTGTAGTGGGACTACATCTGCTTTCCTCCATTCCTCTGGAACCACACCTGTTTTCAGCAGTTCATTGAACAGGGCTGCCAGTAGAGCAGCCAGCACCTCTCCAAGCTCCTTTAGTATTCTTGGGTGTATCCCATCTAGTCCCATTGCCTTGTCCACTTTCTGCTTTGCAAGTTTCTTCAGAACTCTCTCATCCATATGTAACCCCCCTGCAAATGGGGGTTCCCAAAAGACTTCCAGGAGCTTGCTTGAATGCTCCAAGCCTGAATGGTGTTTGGCATTTAAGCCATTTATCAGTGAGTATTTTTAGAGCCTCTGGTACTGTCTCTTTAAGAGCTGTCTGCTTGCAGACATAATTAGTTTGTATGGGGGACTGTGTGCTTCTCTGAGTACCACTCGAGCTGCTGCCAATTCACTTCATTTTGCAGTCACTAGGAGTGCAAAGGGAACCTATCTGAAAGATGTAACTGTTTGCCAGAAATTATTTAGAGTAATAATGAAATTACAGTTTGTCTAACCTGCTTTCTTTGCAGTCAGAACTGTGTCTGCTAGTTCCCCATTCTAGTTTTGAACTGCTGAACTGGACCAATCAGTGTGGGGTAAGCTAGCTCTAAAATGGTGCCTTGGACGAATCAGAACTTGGACTCATAATCTGAGCCAGCCACAAGGGGTTGTATGGGCGGTGACTCTGGGAGAGTGTAGTTTAGACTTCAGTGCCTTTTGGACCAACAGCAGCAGTCTATTGTGAGTGACAGCCAATCCAGTCAAGAACTGGGAGGAACTCAAAGGAAGTGCCCGGTTTTGTCGGTTGGAGTTTCAGTTGAGCTTTGGCAGTGAAGAAGGAAGAGCCCTGTGCTTTTCAGTGTGCAGTTTTAGTCAAAACGTGTGTAAGGCCCAGAGTTCCGGTCTGCAGCTTGTGTAACAGCTTGTTAGGATTGAATCCGTCCTGTGAAAAGAATCAAAGGATCTCTGAAGAGTAGAAACCAGGCTCACCCTGTAGAAGACTGGAGGAATTGCTGAAAATTGCACTTCGGTCTGTCAGGAACTGAATCTACTGTGTGCTCTCCCGGTATTGTGCAGTAATTGCGATCGATACAGATGCAGCCTGCCTGGTATAGTGCTTTCTTTATATGGATGTGTGAAGAGGTTTGTGTACCTCAAGTGAGCCCTGCTGACATTGAAGGACCCTATCTTATTTGGAGGTCGTGAGTACTAATTCAGGGTCGCTCCCTGTTGAATTGCCACATTAAATCCAAATGGAATTACTGTACTGCTGACTGTTTAATTCTCCTTTCTCTGTGTGAAAGGGCCCCTACCAGCTGCCACGGTTTGGACTAGCCACTAGGGCTTGGGTACCCAGGGACAGTAACTGATAGGGATAGGCTGTGCACAGAGCCATAGGTAGATTATTAGAGTGATAAGCTAATTAACCTGATTTCCTCGTCCTTGTTATATCCCCTAAATAAATCAGAGCTGCTTGTTTCAGCAAAGTTATACTGCCTGAGGTATTTGTCTATGTTAAAGTACTGTACTGTGATTGTTGCACTGTATCTCATTTCACAGGAGGTCCCAGTGCCGGAACCAGACCTGGGGTAAGTGTATACTGTGAAGGTAATTCTGATATATTGTGTGGGCCACTAGTGGGAAGAAAGGGGTTGCAGTGTCCCAGAGGGCTGTGACCAAGTTAGTTTAACTATTGCAAACCCTGACCTCTGGGTGGAGGCACCCGCCATTGGATCCAGGCCCCTCAACCTGTTAGTGGCAAATCAGGCAGGGGTAGTAGCCCCTGGGATAGCGCCATCTAGGGGTTACACATAAATGGACTGGTGTCCATCTCCCTCCCATTAGTGTTCCTGCCACTTAAGTGTGATCCCACACCTTCCTCCTCTTCTGTGAATATCAAACAAAAATATTTGTTCAGGATTGTTGCTTTTTCCAAGTCCTGTTGGAAAACAACACTTAGTCTCCCACTGAGTGCCATGGTATGCAGAGTGGGACCAGAGGAGCAGGGCATCATTTGTGGGGTCCCTTTTTGTACTGCTAACAGTCCCAATGGGAGGCACAGTATGCAGAGTGGGACCAGAGGAGCAGGGCATCATTTGTGGGGCCCCTTTTTGTATTGCTAACAGTCCCAATGGGAGGCACGGTATGCAGAGTGGGACCAGAGGAGCAGGGCATCATTTGTGGGGGCCCCTTTTTGTACTGCTAACAGTCCCAATGGGAGGCATGGTATGCAGAGTGGGAGCAGAGGAGCAGGGCATCATTTGTGGGGCCCCTTTTTGTATTGCTAACAGTCCCAATGGGAGGCACGGTATGCAGAGTGGGACCAGAGGAGCAGGGCATCATTTGTGGGGGCCCCTTTTTGTACTGCTAACAGTCCCAATGGGAGGCACGGTATGCAGAGTGGGACCAGAGGAGCAGGGCATCATTTGTGGGGCCCCTTTTTGTACTGTTAACAGTCCCAATGGGAGGCACAGTATGCAGAGTGGGACCAGAGGAGCAGGGCATCAATTGTGGGGCCCCTTTTTGTACTGTTAACAGTCCCAATGGGAGGCACGGTATGCAGAGTGGGACCAGAAGAGCAGGGCATCATTTGTGGGGCCCCTTTTTGTACTGCTAACAGTCCCAATGGGAGGCACAGTATGCAATGACATGGTGGTACTTAAGCACCAACATCTAGCATGCCTTCCCACAGTGAAGGCTCTGGCAGCTGCTCCCCCAGCCTCTGCCAGAGGTCAGTTGTGTGCTGGGCACTTGCCCACACTACCCCTCGGAGGAGGAGAGCAGTTCCTAGGACATTCAATTATCCTCCACCCCCCCATCTCAGCTGGTCTTCTGATTCCCAGGTCCATTCCCAAACCTAGGATGTTGGTGATGTGAGCAGAAGCCCAGCTGCTGCACTGGCCGGCCAGCAGCAAATTTGCAAAGTCTCATCTTCCTGCTCCTCAAACCACCAACACATAAATTTCATGTACTGAAGATGTTCCCTTGGGAATTGTTACCATTCCCACCACAGTTAATATAAAAAACTGGATGAATTGAGGACAACTGTTTTTAAAGTTGCAACCCAAGTTGGCTAAAAAAAAGAGCACGCTAAGTGATTTCAAATTAGGGTTGCTTGGGATCTGATTCTGATGAAATTGGATACATCAGATTCCAGGCATTTTTTCAGAGTTCAGTTTTCAGTACTGAAGGCCAACAATTTAAATTCTGAAACCCCAGATCAGACAAAGATTAGGAAACAGATTCTGATTCCATATCACATGGCAGTAAAACCCATTAGGATCCTATACTCCCACTCATTTTCCCTCCCCCAAACAACTGGCAACAAGGTAACTGATTAAAGCTCTGACTCCTCCCTCTTACCTAAGAATCCTATCTACTGATTGTGTCTCCTAAACTGGAAATGTGTCCAGTAGTGCACTGTAGGGGTCACTGACTGACCAGTCATCCCCCCCCTCCACCAGCGCCAACTCATTAGAATGTATGTTGTTCCACTTCATACCAAAGTCCTTTCCAGGCTGATCAACAAAAATGAGTCCATCTTATCCCCATTCCAGGGCAGTCTAGCCCTCAAATTCTATTTATGTACTTAATTAATTAAAAATGTTCTACCAGGTAGATACACAGAGGTATATAACAATCTCATTTACAGATGTGACCTGGGGGAAGGGAAAGGGGGACAAGTCAGCAGCAAATAAAAAACAGCAATATAATACATGCAAATCATCACACAATATTATGCTGGTTGCATAATATTCTGCATATACAGCCCATGATGCATTGCATTATGAGGGTATGTGTGATTTTGTATTTCTTTGAAACTTGGCTTCCCTGCCAATGCTCTTTGGAGTAACCCTTGCCTCAGTGCTTACGCACTAAGGTTCTTTGTCTTTTAGCAAGTTAATAGATTGTACAAGAAATATAATCACAGTATATAAAAACATAGAAGGTTAGAATATACATCCAATATGATCAGAAATTAGAAGACACATATGTAACAACAGCTTTACCAGCACAGTCAGGTGCAGTCACAGCAGGACACAACTGTATTTTTAAGAAGCAGTTTAGCCGTGGCAGTAATAATGGGTTAACTGTTACCCAAAGTGAGATTGTTCCATACCTGAGGGAGTCCGTAACTAAAGCAAGCTGCCCAGAATGTAGTTTGTGCTGTGGAACAATGACTCTGTTTCCATAGTGGGAGCATAGATGGTATGCCAGCAAAGCAGCAGTGGTGAGAAGGGTATACAAGTAATTGGAGAGCTTGCTGAGCCAGTATCACAGGACCTTGATCCACCTATATACATTATATTTGTATTGCTTTGTATTGTGTAATCTGTACTGGATACAGTTGTTAAAGAGAGTTTGACTCTCAATCTCGCCTTCCAATAAATGAAATGAAGAGCTAGGTATTCCACACATTTACCAGACAGTGAAGGCCAGATGGTCATATAGTGACCAATGAAAGCTCCAGGCAGGGACTCATAGGATAAACCTACAGAAGGCATTAAATAGGATATCCAGTTTTGCTAATTGGCAGTTACAGCAGACAGCATAAACCACATCATTACAACTGATGACAGGAAGGATACAGTGCTCAACCAGGCATTTGCACATTCCCAGTGAAAGGCAATCACCCACCCGGTAGAAGCACCAAGCTTCCTGTGGGATTTGGAATTGAATGTCTGGATACACAAAGAAAAGTCAAAGGAATTATTCATAATGACACTTAGATACTTATGTTATAACACAGAGGATAAGGAGGCACCATCCGAGGTATTAATGGTCAAGATAGGAGCAGCTGCTGGTCATTTCTTGCTGCCAAACAGGATGGAGACAGTTTTAAACTTATCGTAAGCTAGACAATTTGCAGTAAACTAACCTGATGGTTCATTGAATTTATATTTCAGGGCTAGAGAGATATCAGCAAGACATCACCCAGATGAAGATTACAGGATTTTAAGGACTATGGGAAATCATTTACAAACAAGCATTTGTCAATGCCAAACGTTCGCTTGCAGGAATTTGCAGTGGTGTTTGGCACTTATGGTACTTTACGTTCAGCAGTTTTCATTGCAATGCTGGATAAAATAATGGCCTGCAGTTCATAAGGCTGCACAGGGCGGGCCAAAGGAAACAGCCATATTTAAACCAGGCATGTGAAAACAGCCCCATGCCCCCCCCCAAATTCAGCAGAACAACATAGAAACCTAGAAGTTGATGGCAGATAAGGACCACAAGGCCCATCCAGTCTGCCCATTTCTTTTTCTACCTTATAAATGTGCCATCGGCCTTTGCTCTGTCAGTGACCTATCTATTCATAGTCATTTGTATTGCTCCCTTATGCCTGTCCCATGCCTGTTTGAAGCCCTGCACTGTATTCATAGCCACCACTTCTTGTGGTAAGCCATTCCATGCATCCACCACCCTTTCTGTGAAAAAGAATTTCCTCACATTCCCCCTTAATTGGCCTCCCTCTAATCTCATGCTGTGTCCTCTTGTCCTGCTATTTTTCTTATATTTAAACATGTTAGACTCTTTCACCTTGTTTATGCCCTTAAGGTGTTTGAATGCCTCGATCATATCACCTCTCTCCCTCCCTCCTTTGCTCAAGGGTATACATATTGAGCTCCGTTAATCTGTCCTCATATGTCTTCTGATGCAGTCCCTGCACCATTTTGGTTGCCCTTCTCTGGACTGCCTCAATTTGGTTAATGTCCTTGTGAAGGTGTGGCCTCCAATACTGCAATGCAGTCCCAGATGGGGCCTAACTAGTGTCTTGTACAGAGGGATTATACTCCTCTTACGACTTCAGATACCTCACTAATACACCCTAACACCCCCTAGCCTTACCTACTGCTTTAGAGGTCTGCTTGATGATTTTAGGTCATCAGTGATGATGATGCCCAAGTCTCTTTCTTCCTTTGTGACTGCTAGCAACTCCTCCCAGCCTATAGGTGGCTTGAGGGTTTTCTTCCCTATGTGCATGATTTTGCACTTCTTTGCATTAAATCCCAGTTGCCACTCTTCTGACCATTCTGCCAGTTTATCCAGATCTCTTCTCATTCTGCCCACCCCATCTGGATCATCTACTCTGTTGCAGATCTTGGTGTCATCTGCAAACAGACAAGCCTTACCCTCTAGTCCATCTGCAAGGTCACTAATGAAGATGTTGAAGAGGACTGGCCCCAGGACTGATCCCTGAGGTGCCCCACTTGTGACTTGCATCTCTTCTGACTGTATACCATTTACCACCACTCTCTGTTTTCTGCCCATCAACCAGTTTGCCACCCAGTTGACCAACTTCTGACCCACCCTGAGCCTACCCAGCTTATTTCTCAATCTTCTATGTGGAACAGTGTCAAAAGCTTTGCTGAAGTCAAGGTAGGCGACATCAACTGCTCCCCCTTGGTCCACCACTCTGGTTACCCAGTCAAAGAAATCTATGAGATTAGTTTGACAGGACCTTCCTTTTGTAAACCCATGCTGTCTTGGATCCTGTGCCCCTACGGATTCCAGGTGTTGCACTATCCTTTCCTTAAGGGTGCCTCCATAATCTTGCCCACTACTGAGGTAAGACTGACCGGTCTGTAGTCCCCACCTCCTCCTGCTACCACTCTTGTGAGCGGGATCACATGAGCCTTCTCCAGTCTTCTGGGACCTCTCCTGTGCTCAGAGACTCACTAAACAATTCTGCTAATGGCTCTGCTAGTTCCTCCATTAGCTCCTTAATTATCCCTAGGATGTATGCCATCAGGTCCCATTGCCTTATCCACCCTGAGCTTAGCAGCTCTTGTAGGACCTTTCTTTTGTGAAAGGAATAGTGCTCACCTCCCTCCCCCTCTGTCCATGATGCTGAGCTGTGGGCCCTGCCTCACCTCTCTTAAGTAAGTACTGAGCAAAGTATCTATTTAGGATAGATGCCTTTACAGGGTCCTCCACCTCACATGCTCCTTTTCTCCATTAAGCTTAGCAATACCCCTCTGGACTTCTCCTTTCACTAATGTATCTATAGAAAGTCTTGTCACCTTCTTTTACTGTTCGTGCAGTGTTTCCTCAGTTTGGGACTTTGCCTGCCTTACTGCCCTACCTGCTTCCTTAGGCAGTTTGGCAGGCGCCTCCCATCTTCATCCCGCTGTGTTCCCTTTATATTTCTTGAAGGCCAGCCTTTGGCTCTGACCTTTTCTGCTACTGTATTTGAGAACCAAAGTGGTTTCCTTCTTCTTTTGCACTTCCTTTCTGTCTAACACAATGGGATGTTGCTTCAAGTATTGCATCCTTAATGCTTGCCCACTTTGCCTGTACCCCCTCACCTGTGTTTCTTTTTGCCAGGGCTAGCTTAACTCTGTTGGCCATCTTATCAAAGTCAGCTCCTCTGAAGTCCCATATTTTTGCCTTGGAATGGGATGATTTAGATGTAGTAGCCAAATTGAACCATACCATGTGATGGTCACTGGCCCCCAGGTGACCTTCTACCTGGAGGTCTGTGATCCCTTCTTTGTTAGTCAGTACTAGATCTAGGATAGCCCTGTCTCTTGTGGGTTGCTGTATCAGTTGTTTGAGGCCCTCCCCCTGCAGAGAATCCACTATGAGTCTAGTTCTGGCAGATGTTCCTGCTGGTATTGACCAATCTGTATCTGGCATGTTGAAGTCTCCCATTATCAGAACCTCCCCTTTAGCTGTCATGTTTTGTATATCTTCTAACAGTAATGTGTCTATGTCCTCCCTCTGGTCTGGGGGCCTATAGACAACCCCAGTTCTTATGGCTGTCCCATTTCCTGTTTCCAGGGTGACCCACAGTTCTTCTGGCTCCTTATGTGTATTCTGAATTTCTGTAGCTTTGATATTTTCATTGACATACAGGGCCACTCCTCCCCCTTTGCACCTCGGTCTCTTCTGAACAATACATAGCCAGGTACTGAAGTCTCCAGGTGTGGTTACTGGTAAACCACGTCTCACTAATTGCTACTATGTCCAGTTTAGCCTCTGACATTATTGCCTGCAGGTCTGGGATCTTATTTCCCAGGCTGTGAGCATTGTGTACATGATTTTCCATTGGCCAGATTTTGGTGTGTTAGTTGTTGGGTGAAGTTTGGCATTACCCCTGTGCATCGTATGGGGAGACAAACCTTTTTTCTTACCTGGTGATGCAAATGAATGGCAAACACGCTGAATTCCTGTTTGACCACTAGCTGAGGGGAGGGTGTTCTTCCCATTCGACGTGTGGGGTGCTGCACCCTCTCCCATTTGCTAGTTTAAATATTCTGCAAAGGCGTCAAACTTCTGCCCCAATGCACTGACTCCCTCTTTAGTCAGATGCAGTCCATCAAATTTAAGAACTTTCGCTCCCAGAGCTGTTGCCAGTTCCTACAAATCTGTGTCCTTTTCCTGGCATCAGTCCTGAGCCACATGTTTAGCTCCCCTATCTCCCTTCTCTGACCTTCCGTCCATCTGTTCCCTCTCCCAGACTGGCAGGATCTCAGAGAAGGAGATGCCGGACGAAAAGATGATAGTTTGTCACCCAGCCTAGTCAGGTGTTCCTTGGTCTCCACAACTGACCGGTGGCAAGATCATTAGTCCCTATGTGTACTAGGACATCAATGTTTTCTCCTGCTTCGTGAACAATTTTAGCAATCGCGGTCAGTGTCTCTCCATGCTGATGTACCTGGAGACATCTGACTATCACCCTGGCTGGAGATGGGTATCAACTCCCAAATCATGGAGTCTCCTATGATCAGAAGTTTTTAGATTTCCTTTGTGCTTGTTTAGTTTTGGTTCCTGATTTGGGTGAGTTTTGTTGTGCTAGCTCCTGTGCCACAGTGTCCTGCTCTGCAGTGTCTTCTGCCTCTTTATTTGATTTCAGAGATAGAGGCAGATACCGGTTTGTAGTGTTTATATGGTTTTTGGAGGTAATGTGTTGGAGAGCAGAGAGTGATGGGGCACCCGATTTGCTCCTCCTAACCACCTGCCAACCTCCTGGACCAACTACCCTCTGCGGTCGAGGTTTTTCTGTTGGATGCTGGGGAAATGGCGAGTGGTTCTTATAATGTATTTCCTCTTCAATATGAAATTTGAGGCATGCAATCTCTGCCCATGCTGCCCGGAGCTGAGCCCTAAGATCTCCAAAGGCCCAGCATGTAGGACAGTGTCCTAAATCCTGTAAGACTCCTTCTGAAAATTGTTCCACAGTACCTGCAGTTAATGAAATCCATTCCAAATAAGTTGCTGGGTTTGTAACCTAGTCAGAGTAATTAGAAGAAAAAAAAAGGAAAAAAAAATGCAAGTAATGGTTTAATTGTGCTTTGTTTAACTTGTTATAACAAGTTAAATTACTAGTGCCCCTGTAAATGAGATCACCTTGTGGAGGCCCCGCTGATCCGCCCCTTCCTGCTCTGCCACAGGAAATGTCACAACTGTGGTACCCTATAAAAGGAGTGTAGTGTGGGGTGGTTGGTTGGGCCCTTCCCCTGCCTAAAAAGAAGAACTACGGACGAAAGAACAAGGAGGTAAGAGCAGAAACAATCAGTCAACAACAAATGCAGTAACCCTGAAAGCTTATCCTAATGTTAGATAAAACTGTAAAACCTGTAAAGCACCACCTGTAATAATTTCAGAGAAGATATACCCTGTAAGAAACACTTTGCTCCAGAGAAAAATAAAGCAGTAACAGAAAATATACCTTGCAAAAGACAATTTGAATCAGAAGATTACAGCAGTAATCTGTTAGCACACACCTGTAGGCACACCTTGTAATACTGTAGAAGAAGGTATACCAGCAACAACAATTTGAATCAGAGAAAAAATAAAGCAATGAAATGTTAGCAACAAACAGTAGCAATCCATGTGAGTAAAAAATAAAAACACCACCACACAGTAAATCTGCTTAGCCAAACTAAGTCTTAATCCTTCTCCCTTGCTCTGGTAAGTTTCTCTACTCTGCCTTTCAAGCAGTCTTAGAAGGAAAGAGCTCAGGTGAAACTAGGTGCCTTGGCCAGCAAACCAAGTCTTCTACCTCAACATTTATAGGCTGCAGGGCAGAGCCAAAAGAAACAACAGTTATTTAGACGGGGGCAGGCATGTGAAAACAGCAAATTGCCAAATCATTATTGACTTTCATTCCCAGCAGCAGTGCATTCATTGACAGCCCAGTTAAATAAGTGTCCTAGTAGAAAACTAACAAAACAACATCACTCTCCACACAGACCAGATTAGAAGCAGGGACATACAGTACAGACGAGACAGCAATTTGTTATATATTGTTTAAACTGCTGAGCAGCTCCTCTGTAAAATCAGGCTCGTAAGTAGTTGACTGATTCACAACTCCTGCAGGTTACTACTCCCATTTGTTATGGCAGTCTCGCATAAATCACATTCTACTGGGGGGCAGGGAGTTTAGGCTTGAATTTCAAAAGGATATCAACCTTATAATAGTTAATAAAGGTTATGCTCCTGGAGGTTTTCAGCCCAATACCTGTAAAAAACAACAACACAAGGACTATCCCTGTTCATGTTTTATTAAGCTATCAACTTGAACTGAAAAATGCCGCACTGTACTCTCAGCACATCACAAACAGAGAACGCCACATTTCAGACTGAGCTATGAATGTATACTACTAATGAAAATATTTAAAGGTCTCCCATCAGCTGTGCTTACTTGCAGATCACATCACGTGCTAGACAGGAAATGCTCTGGAACATCACGGTGTTAGATAACATGCTACAGACTGTTAACTTCATTCTTGGGAACCCGGTGGGACCCCCCCCCCCCCAACAAAAAATCTTATGTTGTAGAGAAAGGGGAAACTGTTTAACCAGGAAAGGCACAGTAAGCTGAAGCGTGTTTCTAGGTGCGACCTGGGAGCATAAGGAAGTTAACTGACTTGCTTGGGGTGGGGGTCACATAGTATGCAAGTGGGAGCTTGTGGGCCATGGGATTCAAATCATTCAAGTCTACAGGTTTGCAGCTCAAGGGACTAAGTCAGTGAAACTATTGGATGCACTGCACCCTAGTGTAAGAGAACTGGGTTTGTTACAAGCAGGATTTTCTTACCCTGCTCCAGTGGAGTCAGACAGCACTGCTGAGGCTCTAGAGGAAGGGAAGCTATCTGAAAAAGAACACAAACACCTACTATGGGATCTGGAAAAGCATCATGGACATTGTGGGTGAAGTCACACTATTCTGCCTCCTCCCGCAGGCCACTTCCAAGTGAATGGATTCTGGAGATGAGCCAGAAGGCAATATAGTGCAGTGGTTTAATGCTCTGAGCTGCAAACCTGGTTATCTGGGTTTGAATCCCACAGCCCCCATTTGCATACCATGTGACTCTGAGCAAGTCACTTAACTTCCTTGTGTTTCCAGATCGCACCTGTAAACAAGTTTCATCCTAGTGTGTCTCTCCTGGTTAAAAAAAAAAAAGATGATTGATGGAGTGGCCATGTGCTGGAGGGGGGGTCTGATTAGCAACTGTCGCCGTCTACCCTTACATCACTACTTCAAGGAGCACTAACTACATCAGTCTCCCCTACTGTACAGACCAGGGAGCTGCAGTCTGTTGGGAAATTTCCCAGAACAGCTGCTGCTTCTATGCCCAGAGTATTGGGGGGCTGCCCCATGGGGTTGCAGTCCGGCCTGTGTGGATGCCAAGCAGGCTCAGAAGAAAGGCAAATTCATCAGGTGAAGTCTGTGCAAGAGAGCAAGAAGGAGTTACAGCTCAAAGGTAAAAATAAAAAATACAAAAAGACTTTTAAAGTCCCATTCTGAAACTTGTGGGGGGGATTAAGAACAGAATGTGCATGTCAGGAGGAAGGGACTCACCCTAAAAAAGTTCTAAATATGCACTTTTGCACCACTTGTTATCATTCTCATGGGACTAATGACTGCAACTCACACTCTACCCTTCCCCAGTTATTCACCAGTAAAACCTACAACTCGCTAGTTAAAAAGAAGAAAGCAGAAAAATGAAGTTCGCAAAGTAATGCGTCTGGCTCTGAAGACTGCAATCTAACTGCATACCTTTCAAGTATCCCCATTTTCAGGGTGTCTCTGATTTTACCCATGTTCCTCCAAGCTCAAGTGAATAAAAGCACAAACTGTTCCTCTTTCTTTTTAATGAGTTGAGCAGTGTATTTTTTAATCCTTACATGCTTAACTGGATGCATACTATCCAGCTCAATGATTTTTACTGGTCAAAATGGGAGCTCACCCTCATTTGCGAGATTGTGACCTGGAAGTTTTACAACTGCGTACAACACCCTTTGTAGTTTCTTAACAGCCACATAAGTATTTCAGCTACACAAGTGTCCCTTTTCAAAAGACTGTTCTCAGAGTCACACCATAACAAACCACTGCCCTCTCCCAAAATTTGTGGTCTAAGTGCTCTGAGCTGCAAATCTGGTGACATCCAGCAGACCAGACCTGGGTTTGAATCCCACAGCTTCCACTTGCATACTGTGTGACCCTGAGCAAGTCACTTAACCTCCTTGTGCTCCCAGGTCGCTTCTGTAAAAAAGCTTTCAGCTTAGTGTGCTATACCTGGTTAAACAACTAAATAAAAAAAAAAAAAAATTACTCAAATGCATGGTGCAAGCACCCCCTTCCCCCATCTTGCTGGCCCAGGCTGCCCACAGGCACTCAGCCTCGTACTCAGGAGTGTGGCGGTATTCAATACAGCCTCTGCTGACTCTGGACCTGCTCCTTCCCCTCCAATTCTTCTCTATACGCCTTTCACCCTACTCACTCCGAGGCCATCATCAGCCGGGACTCTCCCCTGCTGCCACTCTGTCCTCTACAGCGGCTCTTTCTTTGTGTGTCTGCTGCTATTCGCACTCTAGCTCAGTCTCTCTCTCTCCTCCCTCTCTCTTTCTTCCCTCCCTCCTTCTCCAAACAAAGCAAACCTCTGGAACTAATAGTCGGCTTCTAGCCCTGCACATTGATGAGCCCCATCGATTGCAGTCCACCCGAGGATCATCCGGGACCATCTGCCACATGATCATTTGGACAGCAGTCAATCACTGGCCCAAATGCCTGACAGATATGTTTATCGAGATGTGGTGCTGTCTAAAATACTCTAATATTAAAAAATAAATAAATAAATCTCCACGTAGTCCACAGTTAAAAGTTCTGATTGTGAACTAAATTATGTACAAAAAAAATAAATTCGAGCACCAGGAAATGATGGTGGTGCATAAAACACAATATCAAAGCAAAGAAAACAAGCGTTTGTCAATGCCGAATGTTGCTTGCTTATATGTGCTGTTTAGGTATTTGGAAGTGAAAGTACCATGCCTAAGAACTGTCATGTCCCCCCAAGACATCCACTGTGTCTTTCTATTCAGTATTCACATAAGGGGGGGGGGAAGGGCCACAGCAGTACAGCAGTTGCAAAGGCCTGAAGAGGTGAACAATAGTCCATTCACAGGCAGAAGAATCCTGCAGAAAGTGACTACCCAGAGGGAAGTGGAGTGTACATTTTCATCTTCAGTCTTATTTCAGTCCAGACTGACAAAGCACTACTTTTCATCAGTTCACTGTTAATACACTGCACTGACTTTCTGCTACACTGTTGTACCACTGCTCAATCTTTCTTATGTTTTGATGCACACTGTAAGAGCACTGCAAATCATTCTTAGATTTTCATGCACACTTCTTTAGCACTGTATTTCCTTCACAAATGTTTGCTGCACACTGCAGTAGTACTGGCAACACTTTATAATTTTTATCACACTCCTTTAGCACTGCATTGTCTCAGCAATCTGGTTACCCTTACTGAATTGGCCACAATGGCATTATAGGTGGTATAGCAATGGCAATACTGTGGTCAGCTGAAAAATCCACACTAGTACTACCCAGTGGTACTCTAGTATCATAGTGGTAGGTGATATATAGATTTCCCTCTGTGCATTAGTAGTGCACTGGCAGAATGGTATCCCTATGGCATTTTTTTACCATTTTCTCTGTCTCTCACACATACACTGGTAATATGATTGTATCACGAAATTTTGAGATTTTTGTCGGCTCCCACAAATACTGGTACACTGGTAGCACAATGGTACTGCGTTATTTTGACATTTCAGTATTTGGTACCTCTCACAGCAACCCTAGACTCATGTGGTAGCACAGTGATACCAGTATTAATCTCATCATACTCTGTACTCTAACACATTGTTAAGATAAATTACATTATCAACCTCATGGAGAACAGCTCTCAATTCCATATTTGTATTTGTTCACTTGTCTTTATCGTACAGGTAATGGACTGTTATTGTTCACATAGACCAGAACATTCAAAGAGCATTTGCAATTGCTAAATAGGTAAGTGACTCTCAAACAACACTTTGCACCTCCAAAACAGGGTAGGATCACAAAATTATATCTTGAATAACATAATTAGTGAGTCTCTGACCAGTTGGTAAATGACTCTAAAAGATATTGCCTCCCTAAACCAGGTAGTATCACCTCTGCCTCCTACCACTGCCCCTTTGAGCTCCCACCATCAGTAATATCACACTTCCCTTGGTGTTCACTGGTGCTGCTGTCCATTCCATACATTGGAAACTGCCAATAACTACCTGCCCACCCTGTCCCACCACTCTCACCATTCACGGCCCCCACCATATGTTTACGCACTCTTCCCACAGTGGCAATTGGCACAGACACTCTGCTAACCTCTGTGACCAACTGAGGACAGAACACCAGTTTTGCTCTCATGTGCCAATTGTATAAACAGCTGTGTACAGTTAACACATGATTGTGAACTATCATCCATTTTGTGCCCGATCAAGGAGCTGAGAGGATGGTCTGTGCCAAATGTGGAAGGGTGTCAAATATATAGTAAGGCTGGGGACCAGGGGGTAGTATTTGCTGTAAGAACTAACTGGGTCATGGTGGGGACTTTGGATACAGAAGGCAATGACTTCACCAACGCACCACTGCTCACTCTATCAGACCCTGGGCTGGCTTCCCCCATCAGCCCAACAGACCTATCTCCTGGCCAGCACAGTCAATAAGGCCATCCAAAACTGAGCTACCACTTCACAATCCCACCTTCTTTGGCCAAAAGTGTTTGTTCTAGAGCTCTGCCTCACTGCTGGCCCCATGCTTGAGTGCTCCCTAGTCTCCACCATATGGGTAAATGTGCATTCTCATCTGCAGCCCCTTTCCTTTGGAACAACCTGCCCACTCCACTTAGCACCACTGACTCTCCAGGACTCTTCCACTCTCTCCTTGGATCTCACCTTCTGTCCTCCACTACTTGCTCCTGCCCTCCCAACTTATTATCATGCCTCTACTTTCCTTCCCTCCTTTTCCTTCTTGGTCCATACCTACACTGCCATGATGCACTTTTTCCTTTACTCATCTCAGATCGTGCCTAATTTGTATTACAACTTGGCTACTATTGTACCTGCTATTGTCATAAACGTTATTTATCCATCGTGCTGCAAGTTTGTTTATATATATGTATATATATATATATCTTCATATAAATATCCTGAATATTTTTATTACTGTCTATTGTATGCCTTGTCCCAGCCTCCTTTGTACTTGCTTTTATTCCTGTGCCATCCTCAATGGCCCAGGTCATGCCTGAAAATGGTTCTCGGACCAGTGCACCTACTCGGTAAACAAATGAATGAATGAATAAATAAATAAATGGGAGCCACTGAACATCAGGGATAGTAATAATCTACTGTATACCTGCGGGGTGATTGCAGGATGGGGTAGGACTGGAGAACAGGTAAATTAAGAACCTGGACCTGTGGGATAATTAGGGAAGGGGGCCCAATGGAGACTGTTTCCCGGGAGGGCTCTTTGGTGGTGTAACTCCCAGGATACATTTTACCTGGTGCTGTAATGTGGCCTGTGCTGTAATCGGCATCAGCAACATGGCTGTCACACCAGCATGGGTGAACCCTTTCTCCACACCCTCCTG
Source organism: Neoceratodus forsteri (assembly GCA_016271365.2). Lineage (NCBI taxonomy): Eukaryota > Metazoa > Chordata > Ceratodontiformes > Ceratodontidae > Neoceratodus > Neoceratodus forsteri. The sequence continues at coordinate 1,159,442,214 of CM057454.1, forward strand.
AGTGTCAACCCTATAACAGGTTTTGGTGGCATCTGCAAAAAGACATACCTTCCCATTCAGTTCTTCTGCAATTTCACTTATGAAGACACTGAAGAGGCCCACTCCTAGTACTGAGCCCCACCCTGCACCATGCCTTTAACCAACTGTTGAAAGCCATGTGGAGAGTCCTATCCTTTCCCAAGATGTGTATAGGCAACCTCTTGGCAAAAGCCACCATGCATGCTTGAGGACCCTCTCCCTATCCCTGAAATTTCCCTGCACTACCCCTACCCAGTCCCTTGCTAGGTCATTTGTCCCCAGGTGGACAATGACATCTAGCTCTGTCTCATCTCCTGCTGCCTAATGATCCACTGTATCTGCTCTCATCCCTCCAAGCCAAAGTACCTCTCAGGTATTTCACCTCCCTCTCCTTTACCCCACTCTGTTCGCAAGTCTATCCCCCTAATTAAGTCCCCCCCCACCAGCAGTTGCTTCCTACTCAGCTGGGGGCCTCTTCCTCCCTCCTTGTAACTATGAAATGGTCCGTGGACAGTGCTTTCCTTGGGGAAGGTTTCTCCAGGGGCCAAAAGGGTGGTTCAGCTGCAGGGAGAGTGGTTGACTGGGTAGGCCCATTTCAGATGCAGGGAGAGTGGTTAGTAAACAAAGCAGGTGAACTGAAATGCTGACAAATAAACTGGCAGAGGGGCAGAAAATGCATGCCCCATAGGAAAGAGCACAGTGAGGGGTACAATATATCATTTACTGGAGAAGTCTCAGGTCAGGGAACTACAGCTGAAGAGAACATAGAGAACAGGTAGGCATCAGAAAATGATGCATGGGGGCAGCGGACAGACATGGACTCATGAAGGCATGCATGGGAACTATGGATGCCAATGCTGGGGGGTGCAAAGGCCAGCTTAGGTAGGTGGACACTGACCTGTAGGCAGAGTGCACAACACACAGGGACCCCTGCATCCCGGCATGCTGGACAGCAGGGAAGTGTACCATGGAGCATAGCCCCACTGCAGCACAGTAGCTGATGGGGGCCCAGGACACTGTGGACACAGAACTTGAATGTGACCATGGTGCACAGCACAGCCATGAAGCACTGGGACTGTGGGCAGACAGAGGCACTACACTACTGGTACAAACCACCCACAGACAAGTAGCAACTGCCACAGATGTGGCCCATGGAGTGTGATGTGCAAATGAAGTGCAATCACACCCGCATGCCTGAGCTGGAACCAAAGCCGGTCAGTGTTGCACAGTCCTCTGGCACAATGGAGGACAGCGTGGAAGCCATGGAGGAGCCAGGGTGCTCAACTGCAACCCCAACAACATGGACAATCTGTGAGGTGGTACCATCCAGGAAGGGAACGTTCAAGCTAAATGTGAATGGCTACCACCTGGTCCATGAATGGACATGCAATGAGACAGTGTACTGTTTTTTTAACATATCATATTTTTCACCTGCTGCAGCACACACTCTGGCTTGGGGCATCCAGCAACCAGCTCCACCCACCAGGACAGCTGGGTAGCTCAAACTGCACCCAGGAGGATCAGGGATGGCCATCATGCCATCTTGCTGGAGAGCTCCCCCTCTGCCTCTGTCAGCCAGGACAGCCCCAGACCCTCCTCAACAGGACTCCTCCAAAGTGCTCCAGGTGGCTCAGAGCACAGCCATCAAGCGGAAAGGTCATGCCCAGCCATTTTCCTTCGATTGGCCCCAGTAACACGGATGTACAATGATGTCCAGGAGCAACATAACAACATCTGCCGTGATCCCCATCTAGTGTCACTTACACTAGTAGTGCCTCTGAGCATCCACAGGGGGCTGTTACAGCACAGTGAAATTCCCCAGCCCACCCCAGGACTGGGAAAGCAGTCTGGGGATGTTCAATCCCATTCCTCCCCTGCCGACCCCCGATGGCCTAGGCTCAATCCTGAACCCGGGTCACTGGCATGACACAAGGTATGGCATCCAGCACCTCAACCCTCAGCACCACTGGGATGGCATGAGACAGTGTAATGGTGCTGCCAGCACCATAAGTCCAAGTCCTGCCTTGGCCAGGCCATCACACTGCTCCAGGATGGCCAGCCAGCACCACCTAAAGAAAAGGAATGAGCACAGTCATGCTCTGGGAGGTGACAGATGCTCTACCAACACAGGTGTTGGCAGGCATCAAGTAGAAGGCACACAGCACTGTGGCTAGCCCCACATAGCTACTGCAGAGTGAAGCAACTGCAGTGACCACTGAGCTGTGGCAACAGTTGCCAAGCAAGAGGGCCCTGCTGCAGATTGTGAACAGGACCCACCGCAAAGACCTCTGACCAGAACCAGTGACACTGGCTGACCTCACTATCCGCAAGCAGCTATAGACAGTGACTGGATGGCCATGGTACAGCAGGATCACCTGCAGCACCACCCACCAGGTCCTTCTACTCACCACAGAGGACAACATCAGGGACCTAGCACAGGCACCCTTCTGGATGATGGATGGTACATTCAAGACTGTGCCACACCTGTTCACTCATTGTACACCATCCATGCACCCATGGGGGGATGGGCCCTAACAACCTCATTATGTCATTGGTGTATACACTGATGACGACAAAGAGCCTGCAGTGTTACTGCACCTTGTTCCAGGAGCTGAATAAATATGCCAGTATACAGTCCTGCACCCTCAAACCACCTACGATCATCACTGACTTTGAGCAGGCTGTGATCAATGCCTGTAAGATGGAATTTCCACAAACCATAAACAAGGAACACCTGTTCCACTTTGGGCAGATTGTGTGGTGGATGGTCCAGAGCTTTGGCCTTGCACCACAATACAGAAGTGACCCAGACTTCAGCCTGAAGATCCATGAACTCGTGGCCCTCACCGATCTCCTGGCACAGGACATTCCAACAGCATTCAGCCTCCTGAATTCAACCATTCTGCCCAATGCCACCACACTCTTCTATTGTTTTGAGCAGACACATGTGCTGGGCAGGATAAGGCTGTACAGTAGGGTGACCAAGGTGCCCACGAGATATGACCCCATGTTCCCACTCAGCTGTGGTTGGTTGCAGATCTCAACGAGCAAAGTATGCCATGGACCCAAAGCAATGTCGAGACCTGGCACTGGCATCTCCATGCCCTGCTCAGGAAGGTGCATGTAGGGGTCATGACAATGCTAGCAGAGCTCCACAGGCAACAGCAATGGACCTATGTCACCAGGGAAGGCATCTGTTGTGGACTGCCATTGTCACCACCCACAAAAAGAGCTATGAGGAGTAGATAAGGATGGTACTAGCATCCAAGCTGCTGAAGTTCCTCTGTGGCATGGCACCCAACATCACCCTGTAGGGTTTCCATGGTGACTTGGCACCTGACAGTTGTACACTCACAGTACACATCATGCACAGCCACCAGGTTGCCACTGTGGCCCCCCTACTGTTGAATAAAGTTTCAGCTCCACATTTAACATGCACCCCAACCTGGTGGTGATGTCTCATCACAACACTGCTGGGTATCGCCAAGCAGCCCACTGCACACTGCCACATCTACACTGTGTGTCACATGTCACACAGGTCTGAAGCTGTGTGAGTGCCCACCAATCCTTCCAGCTGTGCAACTGTGTGGTAACAGCATTCCCACAATGGGTCCTTGTGGAATCCCCCACAACACACCTGGCAGCCTTCATGCCACAGTGGGCTCCTGTGGCACAGGCCCCCCCCCAAACACCTCCAGACTTTTTTTCTGTGTAGTTACTGCAGGCCCATAGTGGGCTAGCATGACACAGCCACATGCGCACATTGCACAGTTGGTGCAATGGCATGCTGCTGTGTGTCCTGGCATCCACATGTGGTGTTGCTGTGGACCATTTCCTGGTGCAGCTATCCATGCTCTCACTGTGCTGCTTTGCCATGTGCCTGCAGTGTCATGCATGCACCGACCAATAGGCATGGTATTCCAATTCCTTCATGCATGCCCAGCTGGCTGGCTGTCAGCTGACATAATCATGCATGCAGGGATGCAAAGGACAATCCACCATGCTGCCTGGGATGGTTGGTCAACACACTGGGGCATGCACAGCTATTTGTTTCATCCCTGTTTCACAGATGGTGAGACAGTCATCCTTAACAGGGTGTCCGTGATCAGGTCAGTGCGTCCTCGGAGGGTGCACCACATAGGTGATGGGTGTTTTCACATTGTCCATGCTGTTCAGTAGTGTCTCAGGTCCCAGGATGGTGGCATAGGTCAGGATCGGGTGCTTCATGTGTTTGTGGAAAATCCACTCAACAGCCACACAGCATCCCAACCTCCTCTGGCCTGATAGTGTGTCAGGTGCTGTCCTAGGTCAGGCCACTGTGTGTTGGGCTGCTGGGGCTGTTGGGCTGTTGTGTGTGGGATGCAGCATGTCAGACTAATAAGTGTTGGGATTATAAAAGTGTACCTAGCAGGGCAGAGTTTTCCATGTGCAAACAGAGTGGTCAGTGGTGGGATGGACAACTGGTATCTGGGCAAGATGGGTAGTGTGGGTGGGTCCAGCTGCAGAAAGAGTTGTTATCTAGAGGGTGCTGGTCCAGCTCTAAGGAGGGTGCTTTGTTTGGTGAGACTGGAAGGTTGGTCCAGTTGCAGGGAGGTGGTCTGCTGAGGTGGGGAGGCAGGTCTGGAGGGTTCCATCTGCAGGGGGATCATGTCTGAGGGTAGGATGGATGGCCTGGAGCAGCCATCTACAGGGTGGGTGATAGTTGATGGGGAGAGGCTGGTTTGGGGCTTGTAGGGTGGACTAGCTGCAGGCAAGGTACACAACTTGGGAGAGGTCTATTGGGATGTTGATGTGGTTGTCCAGCTGGGTGTTCATCTGGGCAGGGGGTGTTCAAGATGTGAGTGGTCATGGGAGGTGCAGGCCCAAAGGGCTGTACTTGGGAACCCCCACTGAAGTCAAATACTAAATTTAGTATTAAAGCATTCATTAATTTGCCTTCAAAGACTAATTTTAGTCATTTTTAATAATCTTTAATCATCATTCAAAAGTACAACCGCTGAGAATTCTAAATTCTAAGTATTTCAGCAGACTAGTTATTCAAGAGTAAGTTATTGCTAAATGAGGATTAGAAATAGACCTGCAATGCTCTTAAAAGTACAATTTTTTTAATACAACTGAATCATAAATGAAGATTACAGTCAGCAGAGTAGTTTTAGGATTTAAATTAGCCAATCAAGGCTGGGTACATTACCGTGCATTTCAGTTCTACTTAGCAAGGAGACAGATAAAACAACCAGCAACACCAATGAATTTTACAGAAGGTAAGCAATAATAAAATGTGGATTTTTAACTGGAAATAATATGGTGCAAAAAAAGTTGGCAGTGTCCATTTAAAAGTCTATTCTAAACTACTTTTCCCACAAGTCTACTCAGAGTCCTACATTTCCCAGCTCTCTTCCTGTCTATGTCCATTGTGAAGAAACTGCACGAGTGCTCTGTGGTCTCCATTTTTGAACTACTGAGGTTTCCTACAGCTAAGATTTACTTGTTAAGGTAACAGCTTATGTTTAAAAAGTACATCTTTTTAACTCACTAAAATGTTAAATACAGTAAAGGAATTATCACTCAGGTTTTTTTTTTTTCAAAATGAAATGCTGTGCAAGTTTCACTTTCAATGTTTTGTCTTGAAAACATTTTCTCTTCTCTGAACCCTTGGCTAAACTTTGAAATACACATTTTATTTTCAATCACCCCCACCTTAAAGTGTTTAGGATGCATTGTGCCTCTAGATTACTTGTTATTTGTGGAATTTTTGCTGATTTAGTTATTTTAAAGTAGTGTTGGTGGGGGCAGGAGAATGAACAGCATGAAGATTGTATAACTGAGCAAATTCAGAATGCATAGAGAAAAGATTACAACTTTTTTAATTTGAGAAAATCTGGAGTTACCCTAAAGGAAGAATTATTTACTGCAGATATTTGAGTGTGTTTGGGGGGGGGAGACTGTTTTTTTGCGTTTAATATTTGTCTTTAATAGTTGCATGTGTTAATCCGCTTCGTAATCTGGGGATCAGTGTATTTTTTCTTCTTTGCTGAAGACTGTACTAATTTATATTTTATGTTTCTTTATTTTATTTTGTTGGACCGCTAAGTGCACTAGACAGACTTGCCTATTTTTCAGGCACGCACCTGGAGGGAGAGAATATGATGAAAGCCAACTGACCTTTGAACCAGATTGAGCTGTTGGTGGTATTTTTAGTGAATGGGGTGGAATATGGCCAGGGCACTGGAGAAAATGTCCCTGCTTTTTCGAGAAGTGCCATGGGATCTTTAGCATCCACCTGAACTACCACCAGAACAGGGAGATGGGACCTTCGGTTTAACGTCTCATCTGAAAGACAGTGCCTCAGGAGTGCAGCCATCCCCCTCATGCTGCTCTACAGCATCAGTATTGGGATATTAACATAAGTGCCTGGTATGGGAATAGAACCCACTGCCTTCTGATCTCCCAGCCTCGGAGGTGAGTGTGCTACCTGCTGAGCCACTAACACTGCATATGCAATATGTTAGTATCACATAATTTATTTATTTTATTTTTTAAATACTATGTTGTATGGTAGTATGGGGTCCATGGTTGAGGAAGGGTGATGGGGGGTCTAGGTGTAGGGAAGTTCTGCTCTGGATGGTGGCTGTGTCCAGCTTTTGGAAAGGGTGTCCAGTTCTGGGGAGGTTACTCAACCTGCAGAGGGGAGGGAGGGAGGCTGGTCTGTGGGTGGGAATAAACCCAGGGGTCTAGCTGCAGGGAGGATTGTCTGCTGGGGAGGCTAGTCCAGGGCATGAAAGAGTGAGCCAGTAGCAGGGAGGGTAGCTGGTGGTGGTGGTGGGGCTAGTTCAAGGTTGGAAGTGAGGTCCAGCTGCAGGGTGGGTGGTTTGATGGTGAGGCTGGTATGGGGCTTCTGGTGGATCTAGCTGTAGGTTGAGTGGTTATGTGGGGAACTGCTGGTCCATGGGCTTGGAGGGACAGCTTCAGATATGTGGTCTGTTAGAGTGGAGGTTTTGGGATGGTGCTCCAGTTACATGGAGGTTGTACAGAATGTAGCTGGAGGCTGGTCCAGATGTAGGGAGGGTGGCTGGCTGGGTAAGCAGCTGACCTGGAGCCTGTGTGGTGCTCTAGTTCCAGTGCTCATTATGTGAATGCCTGGGGCTAAAAGGGTTATCCAGCTGCATGGAGGATAGTCTGGTGCCTGCAAGGGTGATCTAGCAGAGAGGAGGGTGGTTGACTATTTTGGGGGGGGGCGAGGCTAAAGAGATTGATCAGCCTAGGAGGGATCCAAAGTGGTAAAATTAATTAGAAACTGGTTAACATGTGTGCCTTTCAGCTTAACAGTAGCACTATGACCTGCGGCGGAGGTGACCTTAGTTCAGGAATGAGCTCGCATCAGGGGCTCTCTGGGAAGAGGAGGAGGATCAACTGTTATACAAGAGGCTCTCTTCTGGGGAAGGAGGACAGCCAGCTCAGCTGTAGTACTGCCAACTGAGTGACCACAAGTGGCAGTGCAGGTGGGAGCAGCCCATGGGTGGGAAGACCTTGGCTGATGCTGTACTACACATGTCTGTGCATGTGTTTGTGCACCCTTGCCGCTTATGTCCTAGGGAATGGAAGAACATATAAATGTATCCTGACTACCTAGGCAGCTGCTCCACATATTGGATTCATTCTGTGGTGGAATAAGTCCTGGCAGATGCCAGAGTGATGGTGTCGTGGTAGCTGAACAAAAGGGGGGGGGGCGACCAGAAATGCATGTTGGAAAATGGAGTAGTAGTTGGGATGGGGGTTAAGGTGTCAGAGGGTGATGGTTAATGGCACTTATTACAGTGACGGAACAGTGAGCAGCTCAGTACTGGCGCAGATCCTCTTCAGATTCTTCATAAGTGACATTTCAGAAAAACTGGCAAAGAAGGGAATACCTTTTTGCAGACAGTACCAAAATTTGTAGGGTGGGCATTAAGAAGGGAGCAGAGAGCATGCACATGCCTCTTGGAGAAACTCAAAAAGTGGTCAAGATTGGGGCAGTTGGGGTTCAATGACAAAGTATAGAATTGTGCACCTAGGGCATAGGAAACCAGGAGCTGCTTTATAGGGTTGGTACTGATTATCACTAAGTGGGGGGGGTGGACCTTGGAGTTATTATGATCTTAAAGAGACTTGCCAAGATACTGTCCTGCACCATACCCATCGGTGCCTTGCCACCAGAAGACCCCCAAGGAAGTTAATATGTCCCTAAATTTATTAGCCATTAAAAAGTTCTGTCCCTCATAAAAATATACAAACTGGGTCCCAAGGACTTCCTGTTTTTTTGTTTTTTTTCTGCTCCACCCCCATGCTCACTAGCAGGATGATGAGATGCCAGTAAGGGCATGGGGGCACACTCCATTATATGTAATGGGCGGCAGCATTTCTATTGATTTTTAAACTATATAGTGGCTACCGGGCAATAAAATGTGGGCACTGTTCAACTAACAAGGGCCTTGTTACTTGACTGCCCATGTTTCATTGCCAGGTGGTCACTAAATCATTTAAAATCAATAGAAAAGCTGCCACCCACTACAGATAAAGACGAGCACCCACGCACTCTCACTGGCATCTCATCATCCTGCTAGAGAGTGTGAGAGCGGAGCTGGGGTGGCAGCAAGCAACTGGGAAGTTCTTGGGACCTGGTTTGTATATTTTTATGAAAGACAGAACGTTTTAAAGGCTTAAAAAATTTGAGGACATATTAACTTCATTGGGGTCCCCTGGCAGCAAGGCACCAATGGATATGGTGCAGGGGCCAACTCAGTTACCTTACCTTGGTAAGTCTCTTTAAAGTTGCTGAGCTGCGTGACAAAGCAGTGGGTAGGGCTAGAAGGATGTTGGGGCTGCATAGGGAGGGGTATCTTCAGCAGGAGGAGGGAGGTGGTGGAGTTGCAAGTAATCTCTTATTAGTGAGATCCAACTAAGGCCCCATCCACACTGCACCTCTCAGACCCCGTAACAGATAGAAACCGTTACAGCCGTGGAGTGGTACAGTGTGTCCACACTGCCGCGGTGTCCATTTCGGGACCGGCACCACTGCTCTACACTTCGGAAGCGGTGCGACCATTACAGTGGCACCCGATTCCACAATGCAGCTCATGCTGCACTAGGGGACCAGTGCCACGCATCCACACTACACCCAGTAATGTTACCGAGGTGTAACTGGTTTCATATCCATTGTTGAAACCACCTCATGTGGTTTCAACAACGGTTACGAAAACTCCTTTTGTAATGTTACAGGTGTAAACGTAAACCATTGCGGTAACGGTTTGGTTCTCTGTAACATTACAGAGGGGTAGTGTGAACAGGGCCTAAGAGTCCTGTGTCCAGGTTTGGAGGCTGCACCTTAGAAAGGTCATAGGGTGTAGGCAGTATAAAGGGCAACTAAAATTGTACATGGGCTGTGGCAATAGCTCTGTGAGGAGGCTGGGATCTCGACATATAAACCCTGAAAGAGAGGGGACATGATGGAGACCCAAAAGCACTTTACAAGGATGAACAGGGTGCTGGGGGAGGGCTCCTTTCAAATAGAAAAGGACCATGGGCATGATGAAGTTAATGGTGGGGGTAAGATGGATGAGGAATTACTACTTCACTCAAAGGGTAGTAGACACCTGGAACACACTGGCAGCATTATAGTGTTGGAGGTCAGGAGTGAAATGTGGTGGGGGGGGCTTAAAACATGTGTGGTATATAGACATAGGGAAATCTCAGTAAATCAGCAGGGAAGAAGGAGGGCCATAAGGACCACAAGAGACCATTTAGAGTTTACAGAGAAGGACTTCACAGGAGCCTGTGGTTGCAGTTGTAGCGAGGTCTGGAAACCCCAGCAGAAGTGTGACCTAGAGTGAGGGCTCATCAGCAGTGAGGTTTGTGAGCAAGCAGTTTAAGGAAAAAAATCTGACAGTTTCTACGTGCTGGGGGAGCTCTGGTGGCAGTTGTAGCGAGGTGGGGAAACCAGAGTGGAAGAGTAAGAGTGAGGGCTTATCAGTTTTTGAGGAACCAGTGTAAAAAAAATTCTGTTTTTTATATCGAGAGGTGTGGCGAGGACACGGCAACAGAATGCAGAGGAGTGTGACAGCTTGGAGCAGCCAGTTGAAAAAGGTTTGGTAGAAAAGCAAAAAAAAAAATGTTAAAACAGAAACAAATGATCACTGTATGATAGTGGGAAGACTGGGGAGAAGTATGACTAAATGGCACGTGGGGTGGCTGAGGGATGGTCACCCTGGAAGAAACAAAACTAAAAGCAAGATACCAGTAAGCAGTATCAAACAACAGGGGTGAGGGATGGGGATGTGTGACACAGTCCACCGTGCACATTAATCAAGGATGACCGTAATAAATATATGTGTAAATGTAAGATTCTGCATGTATACACGTACATGCTCGGATAAAATGGATTTATCACACTCCATTTATGTCCACTCCTATTGCATAAATTTGCTTAATATTTATAACCCATCAGGGCTCTTTCTCTTTAGTGCTCTGTGTTTTTAATTGTGAGCTGTCCTGGACCTTATGTTGTTCTTTTCCTCCCCCAAATCCTTTTGTTAGCCCCTGGTACTTTGACATTAGCTGCTGTGCGACTATATTGTATGCAGTGCTTGCTGTTTTCATGGTCCCGTCAGGGAGCCCACTGATTTCCCTTGTTTGCCTCCCACCCACAGCTACTTTTAAGTCAAGTTCAGGCATTGCCTTCAGCTGCACTGTGGATTTTCCTTTGTGGTCCCTATCTTGTGCATTTGCTCTCCCAGTCCCTTTCTACTAGGCCCTCAGGGCACCTACAGTCTGCCACCATGCGGCTTAGCTAAAGGTCCCTGCCACCTACTGCTGGCTGCCCACCCTCCAGACCCTCTTCCCATGGGGACTCTTCACATGCCACTTTGTGGCTGATGGGTACAGGGAGACATATTTGCTGTAGTCTCTTCCCCCTCCCAAAAATATTCCATCTTCATTCCCACACACATGGAGCAGGTTACAGCCTGAGCTCTGTGGGCTGAATCATAGACACCTAGACCTTGATGGCAGATAAGGACTGCTTGGCCCACTCAGTCGGCCCATTTCCCTACCTAGTGGATAAGCTGCAGATCCTAGTTATCCAACAGCTGACTTCCTTCTACCCACCAATAGAATTGGTCCATGTTTGTCCCATGTATTCTTGAAGTCCCCCACTATTTTTTATCCCACAACCTCCTTAGGAAGGCCATTCCATGTGTTCACCACCCTCTCTATGAAAAAATACTTCCTCCTGTTGCTCCTGAGCCGTCTCCTCTATCTTCAAATTTGGCGCCTTGTTCTTGCACATCTTTTTCTGAAAGATGCTACTCTTTTGGACTTTGTTGATTCCCTTGAGGTGCTTGAAATTTTCTGTCCTGTCTTCCCGGCCCTTTTCCTCAAGAGCATACATATTCAGCTCGTCTCTCTTTGTATGGCTTCTGGTGCAGACCCTTCGCTATTTTAGTTGCCCTCCTCTGGATTGGCAGTTGAAAGTGCCTGCCATTAATGTCACTGTAGCTCAGTAGCACTAAACTGTCTGCCTATCAACAGCTGCAGCATTTCTGGTCAGCAGTTTTCTGAACAGCCTCCTGACTGCTACATACAGTCTGGGCCCAAGGACATCACCCCCACATTAGGTTCCAGGGGAAGATAATATAAAAAAAAAATTGCCACTGTCCATGAGGGAGTGACCCATTATATCACCAGAGCTATACCTTTCAAACCACTAGCCTCCTGGGACAACTCAAGACTCCTGAACCACCAGTGTCCCCTTTTTTAAATAATATAGGGGCCACTAGCCCAAATGCATTCCCACCTACTCATCTGGACTACTTTTTAAATTTATTGGCTACCTGCAGGTCACCTAGGGGCACTAAGGGGGGGTTTTGCCGAGTCCCAAATACCACTTTATTCTCTGTTCTTAGCTATCTGCATTTTTATTCCATCTCTATTTTCCTTACTTTGGCCTAGTTTGTCTTTTCCTCTGAAACTTCTCTTCCTTTACTCCTGTGCTATATACCATTTTTGTATCTCTCTACTCTTGCTACTATAACTTCCCCATACTGATCTATTTTTCCCTTTATTTCTACAGGTCTGGCCAAACATACCAATCAGATAAGTATCTTTGTTTAATTCTAACTCTAATCTCTCCTCTAGCACCTCTGAACCTTTGTGTCCCTTCAACCTTCTCTGTTCTTCCCTTTCAGGTCCTACCAGAATACCCCAAACCAAGGACACCCCAACTCTGGACCCCCCTTCTCTGATGGAACAGGTAAGTCCTAGTTACTTAACTGCCTTAGAATCATAGAAATCTGGTGACAGAAAAGGACCATTTTAGCCAGTCGAGTCTGCCCCTTACCTCCACCCCCAATCATCATCTTTGTCAAGAGACACCCCACTCTGCCCACTGGTCAGCTTCTGATGTCTGTCCCATGCCCCCTTGAATTGTTTCACCATTTTTGCACACACCACCTCTTCTGGTAGTCAGTTCATGGACTCCACCACCTTCTCAGTGATGTAATGCCCCTCACATTGCCCCTAAACCTTCCTTCTTCTAATCTTAGTTTATGATCCCTAGTTCTAGCACTTATTTTCCTTGCAAATAAGCTTACTAGTCTCCAGTGGGTACAGATCAGATTCCCTCCACCTCTCCTCATAGGGCTGCCTATGCATAGCATGCACCATCTTGGTTGCCCTTGTCTGAACCCTTTCAATTCTGTCTTATATCCTTGTGTAGGCGAGGCCTCCAGAACTAAACCCCATACTCAAGGTGAGGCCTCACCATGGATTTATAAAGGGGCATCAGCACCTCCCTTTTTCTGTTTTATACCCCTCCGTATGCACACAGTATTCTGTTCACTTTGCCCACTACTGTGCTGCACTGGTTCTCCGCCTTCAGGTTATCTAAAATTATAATCCCCAGATCTCTGTCCTGCTGAGTTTCCTTATCCCCACCCCCGTTGTAAATGGTTTGTGGGTTATTACACCCATGTGCATTACTGTACACTTTTTGGCATTAAATTTCAGCTGCCAAGTTTCCGACCACCTTTCCAGACTCTTTAGGCCCTCCCTCACTGCCTCCACCTTCCCTACCAGGATGTCTACCCTATTGCAGATCTTTGTATCATCTACAAATAGGCACACCTTCCCCTGCATTTCCTCCGCTATATCTAACATACTAAAAGCCATCAGAATAGGCCGGATGGTCTGTTGTGTCTGCTTAGTAGTCAGCCTCCTAATGGGTTCTTTCTTTCCCACCCAGCCCCAGTGAGGGTCATCCTCTTCTTCAGTTTACCCTTGAACCTGACCCACTCCCTCTTCAAGCCCTCCACTGTGCCCTCCTCCACCAGACTCCTGGACAGTGCATTCCAGGGCTCCACCACCCTCTCAATGAAGTAAGGTCTCCTGCATCCCCCCTGTAATTTCCCTCCTCTAGCTTCCACCCATGTCACCTGGTTGTTTCCCACCTTCTTTAGTCTGAACATCTCTTTGGCACTGCCCCTGTTTATTCCTTTTACATATTTGAAGACTCCTATCATGTCCCACCATCTCTCCTCTCCTCCAGTGAATACAGCCCAAGCTCTTCCAGCCTTTCCTCATAGGGCCTTCCTCCCATGCTCTGAAGCATCCTGGTTGCCCTTCCTTCTGGACACTCTCCAGCAGTGTTGTGTCATCCTTGAGGTGAGGTCTCCAGAATTGCATGCAGTACTCGAGATGTGGTCTGACCAAGGCATTATATGGGGGGAGGATCACCTCCCTCTTCCTGGACGTAATCCCCCTGGCTATGCAATATCTGGTTTGCTTTGGCCATGGTTCTTCTGCAATTTTTAGTGTTGTTCATTTTGACGTCTACCACCACCCCTAGATCCCGCTCACTCATTGTGGCTTGCAGTACGACACATGTATACATGGCCCGGGTTTCTGATCCTCAGATGCAGCACCCAACATTTCCCTGCATTAAACCTCAGTCCCCACCTCCTTGACCACCCATCCAGGGTATACAGGTCCCTCTGGACTGTCTCTCTCGCTTCGTCTCCGTCCGCCAATGCTCCCAGTTTTAAGCAATCTGCAAAGAGACTCATCCTACTCTTAACCGCCCTCCCTATATCGAAGACATAGGCATTGAACAGGAGTTTCCCCAGTACCAAACCTTGTGGGACTCCACTGGTAACCTTCATGGAGGAGGAGGAGGAGACTACCCACCACTACCCTCTGTTTTTGCCCTGTTAGCTAATTTTCTACCCATCTGAGCAACTGTCCTCTCACCCCCACCCCCCCAATCTGAACAACTGTCCTCCCACCCCCAGCTTTCATAGCAGCCCATTTTGGGGTACCGAATCAAATGTCTTACTGAAATCCAGGTATAAGATGTCCTCCGGTCTATGCCGATCCAGGGTCCCAGTCAAAAAATCTATGGGTTGGTCTAACACGATCTCCCGGATGAAACCATAATGTTTGTCATCCAGTTGCCCCAACCTTTCCAGCTGCCTCCCTAGCCTATCCTTGATAATGTCCTCCATTACTTTGTCCACCACAGACGTTAGGCGGACAAGCCTATAATTCCCCATTTCCCTCTGGCCCCCCCATTGGTGGATAGGCACCATGAGCTACCCTCCAGTCTTGAAGCACCCATCCTGTCAGCAGAGAGGTATTAGAGTGCTGCCAGTGGTGCTGCTAGCTCATCGGCCAATTCCTTCATAACCCTCGGATGCAACCAATCTGGCCCCGGTGCCTATTCAGTTTTTAGTGTCTGAAGGGCCTCTTCTCCCTTTCCACTGTGATTTGTCCCTCCTCCCAGCCCATCCCCTTATTTAACCACCCATCCACTTCTAGACTTGGCCCAGCCTGTACCCCAGCTTCTTTCAGTCCTCTCAACTCCATCTGAACTCTTGACTCTGCTGGCTCCCCTTCCTTCCCATTGGGCTGGAGGGATCCCCTGCCTCCCTCTGTAAATATCAAGGCAAAGTACTCATTTAGCACCTCTGCCTGATTTCCCCGCCTCCTGAGTCCATCCCTCCTCAGTCCTAACCATGCTGATCTGTGCCCTCCCTTTTCTTTTCTCCCTTGTGTATCTACAGAATCCCTTTTCCCCCTTCAGATATCCCTAGCCAGGTTTTGCTCCCTCCTCACCTTGGTTCCCCTCACCACTATGGTGACCCTTCTAGTCATCAACTCATACCCCTCTTCCTATCTCCCCTAGAGCACTTAAAACATGCATAGGCAGCCTTTTTATCCCTCACTGCTTCCTGCACCTCCCTGGTCCACTAACACAGCTTGTTGGCTCTACCATACTTATGCTTCACCTTTGTACAGGAGTTAGTAGTCTCCTGCACCCCCATTCCTAATTGCCTCCCACAAGCTGCCAGCATCTATGTCTGGCCTAATCTTGTCCAACCTCCCCTGTAGAATCCTGCCCATGCCCATGAAGTCTGTTCCCCTAAAGTCCGCTACTACTGTATTAGAATGGTTATCCTCCTCACCTGCCCAGATACAGCAGAAATCAGACTGTAGTGTGATCATCACCTGCCTGTGGGCTGCAGACCTCCAGGCCCTTTATCTGGTCACTGTCTGCTAGGACACAAGCCAGTATCCGCTTCTCCCTAGTAGGTTCCCCCACCTGCTGGACCAGGAAGGCATATTGGAACATATCCTACAGTCTCTGCTCCCTGGCCACAGAGGATGCCATAGTGTCCCAGTCTGTCCCCAGCATATTAAGGACACCCATGATCACCACCATACCCTTTCCACGGTCACAGTGCCCCTTGATGTTCTCAACTAGTTTGTCCTCCAGGGCCTCTTCCATCATTGGGGGTTCTGTACACCACCCTTATTTTCAATCTTTTACCTCCCCTCTTTTGTAGGGTTACCCAGATCTCCTCCACGTCCCCCTACAGCCTCCTCCACTCCACTAACCGCTATGTCATTTTTGACTATCAGCGCTACACCCCTTCCTCTTCTCTCTCCTCTGTCCTTCCTGAATATTTTGTAACCCACCAAATTTAGGTCCCAGTCATTTTTCTGAGTGGCCCATGTCTCAGTAATTGCTGCCACATCCACTGATCCCTCAACCAGCATCGCCAGGAGCTTGGGCATTTTGTTGCCCATGTTCCTAGCATTGATCAGGGCTGTCCTCCATCCTGACCCCTCTTCCTTCTCCAGTCATCGCGACCCTGCGCAGTCTCTAGATGCCCTTTCTTGCACAGCTCTGGATGGATTTAGATCACAGTTACCTGCCTTCTTTTCATGCCCTGGACCTGGACCCTTGAGCAGCCCTCCTGGAGCCACTCTTTTACTTAACCTCCCCCTTTACAAGTTTAAACTCCACCTCTCGACAATGTATCCAGCAAGATTTAGTTTCAAGATCTCCCTCCCCTCCAAGTTGAGGTGTAGTCTATCCCTGGCATATAACCACTTGTCCTCCCATGTATCCCCCAGTCCCTCACCAGCCCATACCCTTCTGCCCTGCACCAGTCCCTGAGCCACTGGTCCACACCTCTAAGTTTATGTTTGGTCTCCCTGGATACCCTAGGTACTGGCAGAATCTCAAAGAAGGAGATTGCGCTTCTATAGAGTGGTAAACCCTGGCCAGTTCTCAGAATCTTGCCTGAATTTCTAGCTCACTGTTCCCCTCTAAGTCATTTGTTCCCAGATGTTTCGTCTGGGGATTACCTGCATTCCAATGCTATCGAGTATAGCTGGAATTTGGCCTTGTGAACGGCTAGGCCTGGGATACATTTAGCCTTGACTGGGCTGCTTTTTCCCTCCCCCACCTCCTCCTCCCACTGGATGCCCCAGGTCATGGAGTCACCCAGCAGGATCACCTTCTCCACCCCCACTTTACTGGCCCATCCATCCAGGCTCTTCCTTCTGTCATCAACCCCCAGCTTACTTCTCTTGTCCCCCTCAGTCTGGGGAGCACAAGCCTGGGCTTGCCCTACCATGCTCATTCTTCTACCTGTAGCTCCCAACTTGCTCCTTGCCCCCCAATCTCCTGGGTGGCACAGATTGCCCCCCCACCCAGATCTCTGCGGACTCTTTCTCGGCTGGTATCCTCAGATCCCCCACCCAGGCTCCCTTCTACTGCTTCCCTCCTTGCCTCCCTCCAAGTTCTGCATCCTCACCCCATCTGCTGTGTTTCTCCCTACCACCCATCTTCCCCTCCTCCTCCACCTCATCTGATTTATCCCACCCTGAAGCTAGCCTATCTAGAGTATTCCTTATCCTTGGTTGACTTCCTAACCTGGATGCTTGCCCAACCTTAGTCCTCCCTCCTCCCACCCTGGCTTCACTCTGCACCCCTTCCTCCCACCTCCCTCCCACCTAGGCTAATGTCTCTCCCTTCTGTGGATCTGGCTCTCTCCTGACCCATCTCCCCCAGCTTTCTGAGCCAAACCTCTCTGTCTGCCTGCTCCCCTCCCCCCTATAGCCTCTCCACCTCATCTCCCGTATACAGCAAGGCGAATAGATTAGTAAGTGTGATGCTTGCCCCTGACTTGCTCTGTCCTGTCCCCCTCCTTCTGGTCAGCCACCTCCCTAAGAAGTGATTTCCGTACATTGCTTGTTTCGTGCCCCACCCCTCATGAGTAACCATATGATCCTTGTCTACCTGTTCCCTGGGTTATACCATATTGGCCTTGTGTACTCTCATGAGGTCCTTTCCACACCTTTCCTCCCAACCCCTCCCGCCTTCCAGCTGCCTTCTGATCCCCGCTACTTCCTCCCTAAGATCTGCCAACTGAAAACACACTGGGCACCCTCTGAACCTCCTTGCCCTATTTTAAATTATTGCCCTCCGCACCCTGTACACCCAATCACTCTACCAAAGGTGCCCGCTGTGGCCACCTCCAAGTCTACCCTCATTTTAGGTGAGCAATGCTGCCCTCTAACAGAAATAATTCAGTCAGTGTTGCACTAAAACCCAAGCAGCTTGCCCCCTCCGATTACAGCAATTTTCCCTCTTTCTTGACAGTAGCCAGTTTTCTAGCCCTAGCAGTAGACGGTTCACAAGCAAAATTAGCCCATCACAACACTAGCCGCTCAGAGACCCAGTAGTATCGATTCACACACAGTTTGCCTACTCCCTCAGATGTAGTTGGCATATACAGTCATTTATACAGTCTGCTTCATTATGCCCCTTCCTGGTAGTAGTCAGTGTTTCCCAAGCAGCACAGTGTACAGGACCCTTTTCCCCCAATCAGTAACAATCCAGCTTCCTAGTGTTCCAGTTCGCCCAGTCTAGACTTGTCCTACTCCAAGGCTCTGCCCTCATCAACCATTTAATAGAGGTCAGGGCCAGGGTAGGTGGTGTGGAACAAAGAACAGCTCTCCTCCTATGATTGCGACTGGACTATTTGCCTTTTATGGCCCAGTCACACAGTCAAAGGTTCGTGCCCTATTCACTGATTGGCCACTCCTTCCTGAGTCGCCGGCTTGCAAAGTTGTGGCTGATGTGGACCCGGTATGCATTGCCTGTCCCCCACCAGCAAGAGCTTCCTTGTCGATCAGCAATGTGATCCCATCCTCTCCCACTGCCGATGTAGCCGCAGAATGCCTGCCCAGACCACTTCCAGCGACAAGCCCCGGTCTGGAAAGAACAGCTCTCCTCCCCAACTGGAACTGGGCTAATCATTGCTATAGATATTAAAAAAGGATGGGTCCCAGCACCAACCCCTGGGGCACATCACTGCCACCCTGGAATGCACCCCATTTGCCTTACCACCACCCTCTGGTTTCAGTCTTTGAACCAGTTCTCCACCCACCTTGTTATTTTCTGTTCCACCCCTAAGCCTTCCAGCTCATTTACCAGCCTTCTATGTGGCAAAGTGTCAAAGGCATTGCTGAAATCTGGGTAGGCCACATCCTCCTCCATCCACCTTCCTTGTTACCTAGTCAAAAAACTCAGTTAAGTTTGTTGGGCACAACCTGTCTCCCATAAAACCAAACTCCCCTGGGTCCTGGAGGCAGTATAGCATATTGGGTAAAGGCTCTGAGCTACAGATCTGGAGACCTGAGTTTGACTCCAACAGCTGTCTAAGTGCATGCTGTGTGATTCTGAGCAAGTTACTTAACTTCCTTGTGTTCCAGGTCACATCTGGAAACAAGCTTCAGCTTAGTGTGCTGCTCCTGGTTAAACAATGTTCCCTTCCCCCACTTCTATAGACCACTGACAACCAGGTCTTCCTTCAGCAGTATTTCCATTACTTTTCCCACTGTTGTGGTCAGGCTAACCAGTATGTTCAAGTTCAAGTGTATTGCAGGAAAACTCCATTGAGCAAGCTCATTCACAAGGAGGTCCTGTGACATAAACACTTAAAGTACAAACACAGATAGATAATAACAGTATATACATGAAATGCATGTTACATGATACAGGCTGGATATACATACTAGGGTACCACATAGGGTGACCACAGGTGGTAAACATTGATATGAGACAGGGAAGCGACTTACAGGTTGCATACTGATAAATGAAGCATGATGACTGGTGTGTGCAATACAAATACAGTATTTTGGCAGCTAGAACAAACAACAGTCTACAACTGATATGGGGGAAGGAGAGATTTGATAGAGTAGCAGTGGAGCGTAAGAATAGATAAAGCCAGGAGTAGAAGGGAAAGGGAAAGCAGTTGATATGACAAATCAATTATACCTTACCAGTGGATAAATATGGCACACATGGGGAAGGAAGAGACTTAATGACAGGTACAGGTGTCTTTTATTTTGGCTGAACTTAGCAATTTGTAGAAGTTTATTGAAACTGTGCTAGTTAGTTTCAGTACGGTTTATAATTGGTTCCAAATGGAGGGAAGGGCATATGCAATAGCATGTTTACCATCAGAAGTCCGCGTCCTTGGTATGTCAAGCATAATAAAATCAGATTTTCTTAACGAGTATGCACTATGTGAGATACTAATAAGGGAAGAGAGATAGCTTGGCAATTTCTGCAGGAGCAGTTTAAGAGTCCATAGCCCAGCATGGCGCAGGCGTCTAGTAGTAAGGGATGTACAACCAACAGCTGCATATAAGTCACAGTGGTGCGAATGGTAAGGGGAGTTGGTAATGAACTTTATGAAATGGACAGCAGAATTCAGCCATCCTGATTGGTGCTTACCTGTGTGATATTCCTTCTAACGCACAGGAAAAAGTACCAGCAGTGCCCTGTGGGCACTGATCCTAGTAAACATGCCAATTAGAATGTTGGCAAATCTGAAATCAGCCATCTTGTTTAACCAGCTGAAATTGGCACTGCCAGTCTATACAATGGCATCTCCTCGCTCTTCAATGTAAAAACAAGAACAGCTGTGCTCTTTCTTCTCCCACCTGCTTGCTCTTAAATATTTTAATTTTCATTAAATCTACCTATCTCCTCATCGGTGCGGCATTTACTAAACGAGAAAAAAAAAAAGAAACGAATAGCTGCGCTCTCTCTCCCAGCCCACACACTCGCTCTTCAATGTAAAAAACAGAACAGCTGTGCTCTCTTTCTCCCCATCTGCTCGCTCTTAAATGTTTAAATTTTCATAACATCTACCTATCTCCTCATCGGTGCAGCATTTACTAAACGAGAAAAAAAAAAAAAGAAACGAATAGCCGCGATCTCTGTCTCTCAGCTCGCCCGCTTGTTCAGAATGAACTTCTTTGGGGAAAAAAATAAACGAACAGCCGCGATCTGTCTCCTAGCCACCCACTCATTTAGAATCCACCCAGTCGTTCAGAATCAACTTCTTTTACAAATAATCAAAAAAAAAGACATTTTTAATCTTTGTTGTCTCGACACACCGTGGGGGTGGAGGTGACTACTGAAACTACACAAGCTTTTGTAGGACAAAATCCCTTCACTCAAAGAAAAAAAAAAACACACAACACACTTAGGCGGAGGAACTATTTTATTAAAAGTGACACAATCATTTATGTTTTTTCCTACTTAAAATTGGGAATTTTACCTACAAAATGCAGTTGCATTACAGATGACCATTTCATAGCGCAATAAGCCACTCCAGTGTGTCGTTGAACCTTTAACACCGCGGCTACGGAGGCTGGGCCTTTTCGGCGGTAGCTCGTGCCTCCTCGCCTCCCTGGCGTGTGTTAAAGTGTCTAACGCACACCCTGTCATGGCTTATTGCTTACGTAACGCACAGTGATAAGGGATGTCCAGTTTACTTAGATTTGCAAGAGTGGTGGAGGAATAGATTACATCACCATAGTAGAGTAGGGGAAGAAAAGTTGCCTGTACAAGATTATATCAAGTTTCAAGGGGGAAAGGGGCTTATTTCTGTAGAAAAAAACTAACCTTGCTTTTAACCTTCTACAGACATCTTTGATGTGGTCACTGAAAGATAATTTATTGTCGATCCAGATACCTAGATATTTAAATTTGGTTACAACTTCCAGAGGCTCGTTTAGCGTGGTGACAATGAAGTCTTGGGCAAGGGTATTGGGGGGGCCTGAGACAGCACTGCGGGAGAATATTATCGCTTTAGTCTTCTTAGCATTGAGCAGAAGCTTTGCCTTTATTAGATTATACTCAAGTTGTGCAAAGTCCACTTGAAGCACTCCCTTGACTTCAGATAACGATGAGCCAGAAGTATACAACACAGTATCATCTGCAAAAAAGTGCAGATTGGACGTAGATATGTTAGCATCTAAGTCATTGGTGTACAGAGAAAACAAGATAGGGCCTAAGATGGATCTTTGGGGGACTCCTCTTGCAACTGGCAAGGCAGCAGAAAAAAAGCCTTCTGCCTTTACTTTTTGGAATCTTCCAGTTAGGTAGCTAGAGAACCACTGGGTGGTATGGTATGTGGCACCCAACTTTGCAAGGCAATTGACTAATAGTTTGTGATCAACAGTATCAAAAGCTTTGCTGAGGTCCAAAAGACTGCACAGTTACCTTCTTAGCATCTATAGCAGAGATCCAATCATTGGTTACTTTTGCTAGTGCAGTGATTGTGCTATGATTAGCCTGGAAGCCAGATTGAGCTGGGTTAATGAGAGAGAAGGTTTCCAAGTGAGATTTTAACTGAATATGGATCAGTTTTTCGAGAACTTTAGAAAGGATAGGCAATATGGAGATAGGCCTATAGTTGTTTACATCGCATGGGTCACCAGATTTAAATAGAGGGAGGATATGTGCTGATTTCCAGCAGGACGGCACAGTAGCAGATGTAATGGAAAGATTGAAGATGTGGAGAATTGGGGCAGTGAGATGGGCATAGCCTGACATTAGGAAAAAGGGTTCCAAGCCATCGTCCCCTGCACTTTTTTTGGTGTCTAAGTTAAGAAGAGAATCTTCTACTTCTTTATAAGTTATCTTGCGCAGTTGGAAGGGGCTGGGTAAAGGACTAGATGTGGCGGGAGGGGTATGCTGGCTCACCACAGCACCAGCATAAGGTGACGAGTCAAAAGCTAATCCAGCTATGGCAAAGTGGGATTTAAGTTCCTCCAGGATTAGGGACTTATTTTCCACAATCTTGTCACTTGCAACTATCTTTGTTGGGACAGAGGGGGCCATGGGCCATCCTTCTATAGCTTTGATAGTCTTCCATATTTTATGAGGGTTACCTTTAGCTTGTTCGAGAGTAGAAATATAATAGTTAGCTTTAGCAGAGCAAAGTTTTTTCACACAGTTATTCCTGGCTGTTCTAAAGGCCTGCCAATCCGAAGATTCTTTGGAATGTCTAGCATTAGCCCAGAGCTCATCTCGAGCTATAAGGGCTGCCTTGAGATCCGAGGTGAACCAGGGATTGGAATTGTTCCATACCCTTACTTTGATGAAAGGGGCATGCTTATTTATTATTGTAGTGAGTTTGTCATTAAGGATGCAAGCTGCCTTGTTGACATCTTTGGCTAGGTAAAGATCTTGCCATCTGATCATGCTCAGGTCAGATAGGAAGTTTACTGCATTAAATTTGTGAAAGGATCTTTTTTGTTATAAAGATGGGTTGTGGAGGGCCTTAATTTGAGATCTTATACAAGCAACAATTCCACGGTCGCTCATGTCATTGTGAAACACTGCCAAATGAGATATTTTGTGTGGATGGGTGGTTAGTACCACATCTAGAAAAGAACTGTTGGCAGTATTTAGAGTGTTGTTCCTAGTAGGTTCACTGACTAATTGCCCAAGACCTAGCTCGTCACAAAGGGATTTGAGGCTGTGTGATTTAGGTGACAGCCAGTCCATATTTAGATCTCCTAGAAATATTGTTTCAGTTTTTGCATCTACGAACATGGATTTCAAAAGATTAAGGACTTCATCACCACCAGACGGGGGTCTATAGCCACCTAGGATAGTGATACATTCCGAGGGCGCATACCTCTCAACCTTTTGTCCCCCAAATGTGGAACATTGCCTCTCCAAATGTGGAACAAATGAGCAAAATGTGGAACACTTAATCAAATATTTACCTAGGAGGCTCAGAACACTGTTAAAAGATTTGCATTTGTGTTCAGAAAGTCTGTTATTAATTGAATAAAATATTATTTGCATCATTTACTATAGATTTTTTGCTTTAAACTGTTAATACTGAATGTGGAACAAGTCCTCACAATGTGGAACAGGGAGCTTTTGTGAAGTAAAATGAGGAACGTTCCTCGCAATGTGGTACAGTTGAGAGGTATGCCGAGGAGGGGAGACGAAGGCTCAGCGAAACTAACTCAAATTCCTTGGCTAGAGATTTGCAACTAATATAGGTAACCAAGTACTTAGATTTGGCATAGATAACCACACCCCTGCCTCTAGACTCTCTATCTGCTCTAAATAAATTGTAGCCCTGCAGTGATATTTGTTGATCAGCGTTTGTCTTTTTTAACCACGACTCAGTAATTATGATAAGGTCTGGGTTAACGCGTGCAGCCCAGGCTTGCAGCTGTACAAGTTTTTAGGCAGGCTTAAAATGTTGACCATCATCATTTTGAGACCTGTGGCCTCAACAAAATCGTTAGGTGAGGTAAGTTGTGGGGGGGCAGGGTTGAGCTCCAAATTTCCTCAGCATAGAAGAAGCAGAAGTATAACTTTCTTTAAGGAGTTTATAAGAATGGAGACTGCTTTTTTATTTCTTCGCGGCAACCCATATCGTGCTGCGCAAGAGGTGGCACCACTGTAATGACAGTTGATTGTGATCAATGTAAGTGCTTGGGTAGACATAGGTGAGGACAGTAGCAAGGGGGTGTAGGCTAACCAGGGGGCATAGGCTAAAAGGGGAGAGGAGAATGACAGAGTGTCTGCACGGTAGACTGTTATAACATTAGGTATTGATAAGGTACATTGGAGAACTGAATTGCTTGGAGGTACTTCAAAATGCACTGTATTGCTGAAAACTCTGCACCTTAGGAGCAATAAAAACACAATAAGGAGAGCCATGGTCCCAGATTGAGTGGTCTCGTGATTTGTATTAGTGCAATATATTCTAGGAAAGAAATTTGCCTACCTAGGTACTCACTTAAAACCTAGATGAGAAAATACAGCAGAAAGGGGAACAAGGAGAACAGGAGCAGCTTAGTTAGTGGCCATCCACCCTTCAGACTCAAGTCCCCTTGTAGCAGAACCAGGAAAGAAGGAGAATGTTAATGCAGGCCAAATTGCCCACGAATGAATACAGTGATTTATGTAGAAGACCAAGAATCCCTCTAGTGGCAGGTCAGAATAACCTGCTAATGGAAAACTAGCCAAACAAAAAGGTAGTTTGACTTATCAGCACGAAGGCAGAGTGCTTGGATGGGGGGGTGCTGCAGGAAGAGCAGTCAGACAGAAGAGGTGTAAGCAATTTAAAACAGTAGTAGAAATTACAATCCAGCTAATACAGTTGAAAAACTCCTAATAACACAGTTGAAATGTGCTTAGTTCTATGGAAAGTCTAACAAAGTGCTAGGTGTCTACAGCAGGGGAAAACTCCTGCCAATCAAAGTGGGTTTGCTGGAAGCACCCGTGTTCCGATTGGCTGCGCCGTCCCGTACCTTCCAAGGAGCTGCAGGCAGGTGTCCTGGTCTTGGTCGGTGGCTGGCTGGGTGCCGGCCGACCGTGGGTGAGCTGGAGCGCCCTGTTCAGGGACAAGAAGCAGCTAGAGGGAAGATGACAGAGCAGGACTTAAATAGCATAGAGGTAAAGGGGGTGAGATTTGAGTAGTTTAGTAAGACAAAAGGTAGTTAGACTTATCGGCATCAAGGCAGAGTGCTTGGATGGTGGGGTGCTGCAGGAAGAGCAGTCAGACAGAAGAGGTGTAAGCAATTTAAAACAGTAGTAGAAATTACAATCCAGCTAATACAGTTGAAAAACTCCTAATAACACAGTTGAAATGTGCTTAGTTCTATGGAAAATCTAACAAAGTGCCAGGTGTCTATAGCAGGGGAAAACTCCTGCCAATCAGAGTGGATTTGCTGGAAGCCCCAGTGTTCTGAATGGCTGTGCTGTCCCGTACCTTCCAAGGAGCTGCAGGCGGGTGTCCTGGTCTTGGTCGGTGGCTGACTGGGTGCCGGCCGACCGTGGGTGAGCTGGAGCAGCCCTGTTCAGGGACAAGCAGCTTCCAAGGAGCTGCAGGCAGGTGTCCTGGTCTTGGTCGGTGGCTGGCTGGGTGCCGGCCGACCGTGGGTGAGCTGTAGCAGCCTTGTTCAGGGACAAGCAGCTTCCAAGGAGCTGCAGACGGGTGTTCTGGTCTTGGTCGGTGGCTGGCTGGGTGCCTGCCGACCGTGGGTGAGCTGGAGCCGCCCTGTTCAGGGACAAGCAGCTTCCAAGGAGCTGCAGGCAGGTGTCCTGGTCTTGGTTGGTGGCTGGCTGGGTGCTGGCCGACCGTGGGTGAGCTGTAGCAGCCCTGTTCAGGGACAAGCAGCTTCCAAGGAGCTGCAGGCGGGTGTCCTGGTCTTGGTCGGTGGCTGGCTGGGTGCCGGCCGACCGTGGGTGAGCTGGAGCAGCCCTGTTCAGGGACAAGCAGCTTCCAAGGAGCTGCAGGCGGGTGTCCTGGTCTTGGTCAGTGGCTGGCTGGGTGCCTGCCGACTGTGGGTGAGCTGGGGCAGCCCTGTTCAGGGGCAAGCAGCTATGTAGTTCCTGCATCCTCCCTGTTAACACTTTCGTATAGTGGGACCACATCAGCTCTTCTGCAATCCCTGGGCATGTCACCAGTTTACAAAGACAGGGTGAACAGGGTAGTCAGAGGCCCTACTAACAGCTCCCTTAGCTCCCTCAGTGTCCAGGGATGCATCTGTCTGGCCCATAGCCTTATTGCTGCCAGTTCCATGAGGATCCTTTCTTTTGCAAAGGGATCTGTGTCCTTTTCTATGATCTCTCCATCCTTATTAATGCTGGCTCATTTCCTGCCCCTTCCTTTGTAAAAACCGAACAGAACTATTTGTTCAGTATTTCTGCTTTTTGGTGGACATCTTTTACCCTCCCTCCATCCACCCTTTTCAGACACTCAGTATCTCCCCTTGCCTTCCTTTTCTCCCTGATGTACCTGCATGTAAAAGATTTTGTCCCTCCTTACCACAATATCCACTGGCTGGCTTGTGTCAAGGGTCCCACATAAGTGTGGGTCTGGTGCCAATGTGCACTTTGCATGTGGAAACATTTTGGTTTGCCTGCTGTGTGCTGTAGTGTAGTGGATTATGATGACTGGTTTTGCTGGATTCTGCACTGACAGCTTCATTTACAGCAGATCCTGGAGTTCTTTGCGGTGGGAGATTGTCCTACAGTGCATGTTAAGAGTTTATATAGGCTCTCAGCATTGGTTTACTGGCCCCACAAAACTCCCTGAGCTAAGTTCTGTCACAGACTGACTTATCCTCTGGAGAAGAGCAGAAGTGGAAAACATCTAATAAGAGATTGTGTAGGCTGAAATGTGCACTGCAGGCTATTGGAACTTCTATTGCCTGTTTCCAGCTGCAGGGAGTTCTGTGACTGGTTGTTTCTGTGTATTTCTGCCTAGAGATGGTCACAGTTGGCTTGCTGCGGTGTGCTATACTGCAGTGTATGGTAGTTGGAAATTCCAAATCAGTTGGGGGGGACTTAGAGGAAGGATTAGGAAGTACTTCTTCACTGAGAGGGTGGTGGACAACTGGAATGGGCTGCTGAGAAAAATGGTGGAAGGGTTCACGAGGGCATGGGATAAGCACAGAGGGCAACTGTCACGGGGGGGACTACAGAAAAAGTCTAGTGGATATCTAGGCGAACTGGGCAGACTAGATGGGCTTGCGGTCCCTTTCTGCCATCACATACCTGTGTTCCTGTGTTATTCTACAGGCAGATTGGGAAAAGGGGGGGATCCACTACACCACCAGGGAAGCATTCATTGTGCCTTGAATATCTGTTCCTTGGTGTCTTGATCCTACCCTGTGTTGACTGATGTGTGGCACAAAATGATGACCTACCCCCAAAAAAGATCAGTTCTAGGGGCACGGGCAAGGAGTCCTCCTCCTCCTTCCCCCAACCATGACATCCCCTGAGTGACCGAGTCCATTCTGAAAGCCAGGTTGATGGTGTGGTACCGGTCTGGTATCTCCCCCCAACCAACTTTTTTTTATTTTAACCTCTACAGAGCATTCCCAACTGACCCAGCTGATCAGTATTTTTATTTTTCATACTGACCCATTTCCCTTTTATATCTACAGGTCTGACAGATTATTGATTGGGAGTAGGAGGACATGGACCACATGTATCAGATAAGTATTGTTTTTTTTTGTTTACCCTACATTGTTTGTCATAAAAGTTCATAAAGAGCTGCAGATCCTTTGTGAGCCCATTGCTGTTCTTGTTTTACAGGTGCGAATGGATGCTATGGGAGGCACTGGGTTGGAGCTGTACCTTGTGCTTTAGAAAGGAGACTATGGGCTGGTGGGGGGTATGGGATAGGCATCACGGTTGGGAACTCCAGGGAACACTACACAATCAATTCGCCAAGACTTGTGAGGCTCAAACCCTGTTTTTCATTTTCGTGCTTTGCATTCTAATGCCTGCATTAATGTAGTGTTTTTGTTTTGCAACAAGTACTGTGTGTGTGTGTGTGTGTGTGTGTGTGTGTGTGTAATAACCCACTGTAGGGTGTGCGGTCATGCTCTGATATACGCACACCTTGGTGTGTGTTGTTGCACATGTGGCCGCAGGCCGAATGCATCAACCACCCAAGCCATGTGTATATCACTGCGCTCCCACATACCACACAGTGGGTTATCTATCTTATAAAATGGCAAAATTGTTTTGGAGGGGAGTAAAAGTGCAGGTGTGTGGTTGCACTACGATATACACACAGTCACCTAATGGTGTTTGTCCAATGCAATTCGATTGATAATCCCATTATAGAGATGGATATATATATATATATATATATATATATATATATATATAGATAGATATATAGATATATAGATATATAGATATATAGATATATAGATATATAGATATATATATGCATCTATAGAGAGAGAGAGAGAGATACACACAGACACGCACACACTCACATATACATATACATACACACACTTCACTCGAACAGCCCCTTGATGCCGAAAATAATTTTCCACACCGTGCGTGTGCTCCCAGTCTGAAGAGGCTCTCTTCTCCTTTTGAAGATAAACCTGGAAATACTGGTGAGGACCTGCATATCAGGGAGGCTCCCGTACCATTTTCTGCAAACCAGAACGATTGTTGGTCATTCCTTTAACTAAATGTCCACCCCCTTCCTTGTGACTTTGAGTCAAACATGGGGTAACAGACTTTAGTACCTCCTATAGACATAGCCCCCAAGATCTCCATCTTCTTTGTAATTCACAGACGACTTTCTCACTCGGGAATCCTTAAGTAAGCCTTCCTCTGCTGAGGTTGCAGGTACTTGCAGATGAATACTGTTTTGTTTTTGTTGAATTTTATGTGACGCCATCTTTAACGCAGCCTAATACAGTGAAACAGAGCTACAACACTGCTGACAGGAGTGCTACCAAAATCCCACTGCACACTGAAGTGCACTGCAGGTGTTGATGCAGTGCTAATTAACATAATTCACACACACTGAAAAAGCAATGCAACACTGCTTCAAGTTCAGGCAGTGTTGAAAACACTGCTAATTGCAGTACTTTTGCAGTGTGATTACAGTGCTAATTAACATAATTCGCACACACTGCATCAGCACTGCATGTACACCGAAAGAGACCTGAAGATGCACTGATTAAACACTGATGGACTGCATTATGAAATGAAGTGTGCAGGAAGTGTACACTGCTACTGTAACACTGAAATAACACCATATAGTGACTATTTGAACACTTCACTTCCCTCTGGGTAAATTGAAGGTGGACAAATAGATGGGACCAGATGACATACACCCAAGGATATTAAAAGAACTGTGAAAGGAGATAGCAATACCTCTGACAGCCATGTACACTAAGTCATTCAACACAGGGGTGATACCAGAGGACTGGAGGAGGGCACATGTGGTCCCTCTATACAAATCCAGCAGTAGGGAGGAGGCAGCGAACTATAGGCCGGCCAGCCTCACCTCAGTAGTGGAGAAGATCATGGAGACATTGCTTAAAGAAAGGATAGTGGGGCATCTGGAAGCCATCGCAGCTGAGGACAATAGGCAACATGGATTCATAGTGGGGAGGTCATGTCAGACAAATCTGGTTGATCTCTTTGACTGGGTGACAAAGGAAGTAAATCAGGATGGGGTAGTGTACAATGTGTACCTTGATTTAGGCAAAGCCTTTGACACCGTCCCACATAGGAGGCTGATAAACTAGCTGAGTAGGATGGGTATGGGGGAAAGGGAGGTAAACTGGGTTAGAAACTGGCTAACAGACAGGAGGCAAAGAGTGGTGGTAAATGGGGTGCAGACTAGGGAGAGGGTGTGACCAGTGGGGTGCAGCAGGGATTGGTCCTGTGGCCAGTCCAGTTCAATGCCTTCATCAGTGACATTGCAGAAGGGCTGAAGGGAAAGGTCTGCCTGTTTGCAGATAACACCAAGATCTGTAACACAGTGGATTCCCCAGAGGGGGTGGAGAAAATGAGGAGGGACCTGGGGAATCTTCAAACATGGTCTGAGGACTGACAACTGAAGTTTAATTCAAAAAAGTGCAAAATTATGCACCTGGAACACAGAAACCCTGGGGAAAGCTACAGGATGGGGAGTTAGTGACAGTCACAAAGTGCATCTTCAGGTCTCTTTTGGTGTACATGCAGTGCTGATACAGTGTATGTATGGGGGTTCTTATTTCAGATGACCTGAAAATGTCAAAGTGGAAAGGCAGATGGGAGGGCCAGTGACATGCTGGGGTGCACAGGCAGGGGTATCACCAGCATAAGGAGGGGGGTAGTGATGCCATTATATAAAACCATGGTCAGGCTTCACATGAGTACTGTGTGCAGTTCTGAAGGCCACACCTTCATAAGGATATTAACAGGCTGGAGATGGCCCAGAAAAGGGCGAATCAGATTGTACTGAGCGTGCAACAGAAGACTTATGAGGAGAAATTAAGGGACCTCAACATGTACTCATTGGAAGAGAGGAGGGAAAGAGGGGAAATGATAGAAACATTCAAGTACCTCAAGGGTATAAGCATTACTACTGAGAAGCAGGAGACAGCTGCTATAGGCATATGTGCCAGCTTCTGTGTGATATTATTTTGTTCTTATAAATCTCTAATCTCCAGTATTTCAGTAACCACATGACCACACTGCCTTCTTTAGGCAATTTTATGCTGGTTGATACCTGGTGTCAGATGGCAGACAGAGGGCTCACCAGACTGTGTTGCCATTTGAAAAACTTCATACAGAATTATTTTACTGGTAAGCATTTTGGAAAGCTGGTGAAGTTTCACAATTTTCATTATGATTTTATCTCCTTTTGTCTGTTCCTTTTAGTCCCCCCATCTCCACACCCCAACAGTCATCAATGGCCACAGCTGCAGCCTTCTTCTTGCCAAGATGGTGGGTGAGCAACTGCCTTTACAGTCTGTGAAGTCTGATGTCTTTCAGTGCCGCTTATTGGTCATCTTCCAACACAGGTGAGGTGCTGCCAGCCCAAAACTAACTCAGGACAAGCAGGTTTCAAAGTGGGGGAAGAAATGGAGTGAGCAAGAATCAAGTACTCATCCAGATGCATCGTTGATTTTAAGATCCGCATACTGGTGTGGACACTGCAAATAGAACCCCAGCTGTTTAAGCAGCCTTATGGAGAGTAAAGGCTTCTTGAAGCACTGGGGTTCTCTTTATTGTACTGTAAGTGGGCTGCATCTAATTCGATAATTTACCGTACCTTACATCTGGATGTATGGAAGGCCCAACATTAAACACTGCACCTAAAAGAGCACATGATGCCATAGAAACATAGAATTTGTCAGCAGAAAAGGACCGCTCAGCTCTCCCAGTCTGCTCAAGTGTTCTCTACCTACTTGTAACTCCTGCCTCTATATGTTACTGCATGTCTTATTCTGCCTGCATCCATCAGGACCTCCTTGTGAATGAGCTTGCTTAATGGATTTTTCCTGCAATGAACTTGAACCTACACCACTTCCATAGAACTATTGATCTCCATTGACCCCCTCCTTCCCCTTTTTGTAATATACCCCTATGTTTATCTCATGCATGCTTCATGCCCCCTACCATTTTAGGTTCTACCACTTCTCCTGGCAGTCTGTTCAAGGCATCTATCACTCTTTCAATAAATAAATATTTCTTTACATCTATCCTGAATGCCCCCCCCCCCCAGCTTCATTGTATGCCCCTTGGTTTGGGTGCTTATCCTTAATTGAAGGAAACTCCCCAACTGTACCCTCTTTACCCCTGTGAGGTACTTTGTAGGTCTTGATCATGTCGCCTCTTGCCCTCCTCTCTTCCACAGTGTACATGTTAAGATTCTTCAGCCTTTCCTAGTAGGGATTCCTGTGAAAATTCTGAACCATTTTAGTTGCCCTCATCTGGAAAACCTCCACCTTATGTCCTTTCTGAAGTGTGGACTCTAAAACTGGACTCAGTACTCCAGCTAGGGGTACACCAGGGAGTGATACAATGGCAGCACAACATCCCTCCTCTTCCTACTGGAGATGCCACTCCTTATGCACCCCAGAATCCAATTTGCCCTGCCCATAGCCTTGTCACACTGTATTGCCACCTTGAGGTCCTCTGATATAATAACCTCAAGGACCCTTTCATGTCTGGTGAGTATCAGTACCTCCCTCATCTTATACTCAGCATCGGGGTTTCTATTCCCTCGGTACATGATTTTACACTTGTTGGCATTGAACCCCAACTAAGTAAGAAAATGGAATTGATTTGAATGAATTGCGGGCTTCTAAGCAACTTTTCGGGGAGTGTGTATGTGTGTGTGTGTGTGGGGGGGGTGGTCTCTGCTACTGTAACTATTAACTTTTGATTTGGTATAATGTGCAAACAAACTAACTCTGCTCCCACTCCATGTGCTATATCGGAGATAAAGAGCCCTTTGTCCTACTTATTCTTACCAGGTGGTGATGCCTTCTGTATTACACTCAGACCACTCTCCCTGCCCCCTTTCTGGGTTACTACGACTCCGCCTTTACCTATACCTAGGGTGGTGAGCTCATTAGGCTCCCCTATCCGGACCTTTCTACCAACCTCAGTGTTTTGGCCCCCCCCCCCCCACTAGTTTAAATCCACCTTAATAGAGATATACCCCTCTAATCCAGCCTTTTTGGTTTTTGTACATATTTTCTTCACGGGCTATGGTCGGCTTGGTCATCCCAATCGACCCCCTAGCCCTGCCCTGACATCAGGCCGACCTGCTCACCTCCACGGATTACCCCCTGTGGCGGGGTGGTAAGTAGCTTCCCAGCTCGACCCACCGGAGCAAGATCCGGTTGAGGAGGCAGCATTCAGGGTGGGCAGTGGGGATCGGAAGCTCATGCTGCCTGACCATAGCCCATTTTCCACTTTTTTCCCCTATGCAGAGTGCGGGCATGCAATAACGCTTAGGCACAGCATGCCAACATCCACTACACTCTGCCCCCTTTACTGTTCTGCTCCAGTAGCACTCTCGGTCATCACCTTGGGCCGCTACAGAGCGGTGGTTCCCAGGATCTCGTCCTGGGATAGGAGAGCAGTCCTTTGGATGCACATTCCTATCCCTCCCTTGCCGACCCTTGGTGGCTCTGGCTCGCGTCCGAATCTGGGTCACCAGAGTGGCACGAGGTGTGGTGTCCAGCGCCTCAGCCCTCAGAGCTGGCAGTAATGCTGCCTTTAATACTTCTCTCCCTGTTCCAGTGTACCCTGTCCCCTGCAAACAAGTCACTATTCCCCCCAGACCTTACCCTAGTTAGTCACTAACCCATAAAGTTTGGTGTGGCACTAATCCCTCAGCCACTCGTTGAACTCCTTAAGCCTACCCTTCCTCCCCATTATTTCACATGGTACTGGCAGTACCTCCAAGAATGCTACTGACTCTCCTACCCCCTCACACTGCTGCCCAACTACTCAAACCTCCCCCTCACTACTTCCACAGTGTCTCCCGCCAAGTCGTTTGTACCCACATGCAACATTAAATGAGGTTTCTTCCTCCCCCTCACTGCACGCTTGAGCAGTGCTAGCCCGGCCCCTATGCAGTCAACCCTGGGACAGCTTCAACCCAAATACGGCTGTGCCTTTTCCCCTTTCCACCCCATCTCACCCCTTTCAGTATAGGATCCCCCAGGATGAGTACCCCCTGTCCCTTACCCCCTTTCCCTTCAAATGCCCCATCCACCACCCCAGTACTCATTCTTTTCTGCCCCTTATCCCCTCCAGCTGCACCCTCTGTGCTGTGTCTTCTGTATCTGTACCCCCTGCTTCTGCCTCACTGCTTTTCTCTGCCTTATTCCTCCCATCGCCCTTGAACCCCTTCCCAGCCTGACTACTTCCTACTGGGCTTTCCATGTTGACCTCCCCTCCTCCCCTGCTGATTTCCAACCCCTCTCCTATCCCCGCTGTTGTTGATTTAGAGCCCCCATTCCCTTTTACCCCGATAGTGATGCCCCTCCCATCCTTCCCCTTCCTGTAGCCTTCTCTCCTCCAGTCACTATCCCCTCCTTCCTTACTAGCCCCCCTCTACCCTTTCGTCCTCTCTATCTCTTCCACTACCTGTTGCCATCCCTCTCATGTCCCGCTTGTCCTCCCCCCCCCTTCAGTATGTTCTTGCTTCCCTTCTCTCTCCCATAGCAGAGGTTCAAATCTATTCCTACATTTCTTCTCCCTATCGGTTCCTCCCTCCATGCCACTCCGGTCCCTCTGTACTCGCAGCCATCTGTTCTTTCCCCTGGTACTCCTTGTGGTCTCTTCCTCCCCCATCAGCAGGCCCCCACCCTTGCCTCGGGCAACCACTCCCTTCTCCTATCTTTTTTGTTAGTGCCTCTGATAATGTGGTCAGTTTAACTCCCTAGTTGTTCTTCCTTTGTTCCCCTTTACCATCCCCAATCCCCCCCCCCAGGATGCCTACCTTACTCATCTGCCCTGCCACTTAGACTCCTCCCTAACCTCCACAGTTTCTCCCTCAAACTAGTCAGTCATCTACAGACCATATGCTCCCCCTCATACTCCAAGCCCAGTCCAGGATCATGGTGGCCCCACACCCTGTACATCCCACCACCCTTCCAAAGATGCCCGCCCTATTGACGTGGCACCTGCCCAGTTTGGCCCCCATCTTATGTTACGGGCTGTTACTCCCAGGTTCTGTACCCTACTACAACTGTTAGGCCCCTATTTACTCAAATTCCTGTCCCTCCCCACACACTAGTACCCCTACTGCCCCCTTGCCAACCAGGTTAATTCAATCTCAAATCTCATCCATTAGATACTGTATTACTGTAGCAATCCTAAAGCCTTCTTGACTGTTTTTCACCCTTCAGCTAGCATACTTTTTGTTCTCAGCTCTCAAATGGTTTCACTTAGCCCAGTTAGAAATCTTACTGCAGTCCAAGTATTACTCAGCTCAGTTAGAAAAATAAACAGAACAAATAAATATGTATTATTACATCAGTCATAACAGTATAGCTCAGTACTTAACTCAGTTAGAGAAATAAACAGAACTAAATCTGTATTATTACAGCACTCCTCAAATTATCCAATCATTGCTTTGTCTCCACTCCAGAGACCCTGCTGTAATACAGGACTGCAGAGGACCCTGGGTGGGAGGGTGAGCAACTCAAAAGTCCCGGCAGAGCTCCAATGAGCTCGCTCACTCCCCCTCTCTCACTCGCTCATTCTACTTCTCCTGACACTGCAGGCTGTCCTTTTGTACTGGGCTTCTGCCTGCATTGGCGCCTTTTTCTGCCCATAGAGAAGTTCACAACTATCCCACCAGAGCTCCGTTGAGGTCGCTCACTTCCCCTCTCTCACTTGCTCATTTTGTTTCTCCCGGCGCTGCAGGCTGATCTTTTGTATTGGGCTTCTGCCTCCATTGGCGCCTTTTTCTGCCCACAAAGAAATCTGCATTACTCCTGACAGAGCTCTGTTGAGCTCACTCACTCCCCCTCTCTCACTCGCTCATGCTGTTTCTCCTGGTGCTGGAGGATGCCCTTTTGTACTGGGCTCCAGCCTATGTTGGCACCTTTTCCTGCCCACAAAGAAATCTGCAACAGTCCCGACAGAGCTCTGCTGAGCTCGCTCACTCCCCCACTCTCACTTGCTCGTTCTGTTTCTCCCGGCGCTGCAGGCTGCCCTTTTGTACTGGGCTCCTGCCTGCATTGGTGCCTTTTTCTACCCATAAGGAAATCCTCAGCAGTCCCGATAGAGCTCCGCCGAGCTAGCTCACTTCCCCTCTCTCACTCACTCGTTCTGTTTCTCCTGCCGCTGCAGGCTGCCCTTTTGTACTGGGCCTCTGCCTGCACTGACGCCTTTTTCTGCCCACAAAGAAATTTACAGCAGTCCTGACAGAGCTCCGTTGATCTCACTCACTCCCCCTCCCTCACGCGTTCGTTCTGTTTCTCCCAGCATTGCAGGCTGTCCTTTTATACTGGGCTCCTGCCTGCGTTGCCCCCTTTTTCTGCCCACAAAGAAATCAGCAGCAGTCCCAACAGAGGTCAGTTGAGCTCACTCACTTCCCCCCTCTCACTCGTTTTTAATCTGTCCCAAACACTGGTTTCCCAAAGCGACCATGCTATTCTGTGCCGGAAGTGCGAAAACACATTTTGGCCAGGATGTGAAAAATGACAGCTGTACTGTTCATAAGGAGGTTTGAAAAAATGCCAGTGGTGAATATCTGGTGTGAAAATATTACAAATTTGTGAAGTTACAAGGGTGCATGGAAACTGTGCAGCACAAGCACATAACAAAGTCATTTTATGGACTTTCATCACAAAATTTTCAACATAGGCATTTTAGGACCTCTGCTCATGAACAGTGTCACTGTCGTTTTCTTAATCTGTTCCGAACACTGATTTCCCACAGCAACCATGCTATTCTGCGCTGGATGTGCGAAAACACATTTTGGCCAGGATGTGAAAAATGACAGCTATATTATTTATAAGAAGATGTGGAAAAATGCCAATGTTGAAAATATGGAGTGAAAATATTGCAAATTCACGAAGTTACATGTGTGCGTAGTAACTGTGCAATGCACGCTCGTAAAACAGGCATGTCTTGGATTTTTTTCACCATATTTGCAACATAGGCTTTTTGAGAGCCCACCTCATGAACACTTGCACCGTCATTTCGTTAATCGGTCCTGAAAGGTGATTCCACACAGTGACCGTGAAATCACCTTTCGGGACCAAGTAACACCATGACAGTGGCTGAATTCATGAGGAGGGGTCCCAGTAACCTCATGTAGAAAATTTGGTGCCAAAATTCCCAAAAATTCCTGATATATGCACCAAAGTTGAAAAAACCCTATTTATGCCATTATACAGCTTACCGGCATTTCTTCAGTTCGTAGTCGGCTTTGAAGAGTGCAGACGTGTTCTCGGTCCACCAATGATCGTCACGCCAGGGTCTGGAGGTAAGTATGAGATGAGGGTGTGTGTGGGGAAGTAGGGTATGCAGAGGTTTGGGTGCAGGTTGGAGGCAGGGCCATGGACTCAAGCCAGGGACCGTTTTCTGCTTTACAGGGGGAAAAAAACATTGCGGGACTGGTTTTTTTTTTTCAGATACATTTTGGCATGCTGGGGTTGGCTCCCAGCATGCCACCTGAGTGGTTGGGGGGGCTGTAGCTGGCAGGGGATTGGGCACCCCCATTGGCAGACAACAAATTGAGGGAGGAGACATTATGCCAACGGGGAGTGGGCTCCCCCATTGGCAAATTCACCTGGGAAAGGGGGACTGAAGACAGCGGGGATTGGGCGCCCTGTTGGCAAAGAAAGAGAGGGGGGCATGATGCCTAGGGGCATTGGGCACCCCCTCGGCATACAGCAGAAGCTTGGGGGTGAGGACATTATGCCAATGGGAACTGGGCTCCCTGTCAGCAAACTGTGTCGGGGGCATGCAAGAGACTGCCCTACAATGATGGGTCACTTCCTCATTGCGGCAGAATGGCTGACGCTGCAATGACGAGGTGGACCCTGATTGCAGCGACTAAAACGTTTCAAGGTGGTGGCACGTTGGCTGAACTAGTGTCAGCAGCAGCATGCTACCCCATTGGGGAAGGCAAGCCAAGCCTCCAAAGGCAGTGGGTGCATTATCCACAACAGTGAAGCACCTCCACAACCTACTTCTGCAGCAAGCTGCTGTAACACGTTTCTTGCGCATACGCTCAAGCAACATTAAAAGGACTTTTGCACTCAACAAAATGCAAGGACAAACATTTATTTATAACAAAAGCAGCTCATCACACCTCATTGATGCTTAAAGGAGATAGGACATGATTTTGCTGTAATTTTACCTATTAAATAAATCATTAACTTATAACAGTGGCTTTTATGTGTCTTCTTATGATTTATATGTCCAAAACCATATCTGTGTACTACATTCATTTTTTTTAACTGCCTACCAGTTTCACAGTATCTATTTTCTGTATTGGGAGTCAGCACATGCCAAGCCTGAAATGTTCACATCTCAGACTCCTAATACAGTATGCAGGTGGCTGTAACTGTTACAGGAACTTCAGTAAAGAATGATGCTACACCCCACCAATGTAAAGGGTAAGGTCAGCTGACTGGAAAATCCTACTTGTAAGACAACCAGCTCACCATTTCCATCCTCCTTCTTCGGGTCAGTCGCATCTCAAATGCTCCTAGCTGAAACTGGTTCAGCTCTTGAATAAAGGTAGAAACTGAATTGGCTCTTTAATAAAGCTAGCAGTTTATTTTTGAATAATGCCCAATCTTGCCCTCTCATGTCTACCCTGATGTCCAGTGGGTCCCTCCCCACGCTACCCTCTAACTTTACAGGAGCCATCAAATTCTGTAATATACAGTATTACTGCTGACAGCAAATATTCTGTGACCAGCACAGCTGTTTTTCACTTCCTCACCGGCTGCCAACAGACTAATACAAACCGCAAAGCAGAAAACACAGTTTGCATTAGCCAGTCGGCAGCAGAAGTTAGAGTAGTGCTGTGTCAGTCGCTGAGTATTTATTGTGAATACAGTTTTTTTTGTATCTTCTATTTTAGCACCGACCTATGAGGAACTCTCTCAGGGATCTTCCAGTGCCCCCAACTCTACATCTGTGCCTGAGAGGCCTATTTCATCCTGGCACCAACCCAGCGATCCCCCCGGCACTGAGCCCCCGAGGTAGGGCCACCCTATCTGCCCAGGGCACTCTATCTAGAATTTGGCAGGCCGGGTTGGGCTCAGCCCAGAAGAGGAGGATCACCAGTGGTGGAGTGTGGCTGAGTGGGTGGAGGTGGCATCTCCTATCCCCGAGGTCGGGGATTTTTCCACTCAAAGGTTTCCCCTGGGAGTGCGACGTGGAGTGATGTCCATGCACGGCTGTCCTGCTGTTGTCTGCCGTACTCCTGCCCCAATGTTCTGGCTGGTAATCCTGGCTTGCATCACGGAGACTTGGCTGGATGAGAAATCCGGTCCATTTCTGGCATCAGCAATTCCAACCAGGTACTTGGTGATACACCACCTGAGGATGGATCGTAGGGGCGGGTGAGTTGCTATCTGTTTTAGATCAGAACTGATCCTGGTGGAGGTTCCAGTGGGGACCACCAACTCCTTTTAATTGTATCTGGGTAGAGGGTGTGGGGTGCAGGATTCTTCTCATCTACCGTCCACCAGGAGATGGCAATTCTTTCCTGCGGAAAGTGGCAGATTTCATTGTCAACCTGACATTGGGACCCACCAGATGGCTGATTCTGGGGGATTTCAATGCATGGATCGACGATGGACTCTCGCAATTTGGTCAAGACTTCCTCCAGTTAATGATTTCCCTGGGCTTCACACAGGTTGTTTCTTCCTTGACTCATATTGGTGGTCAATAATTGGACTTGGTGTTTCTCCTGGGGATGGATATATCTAACTTGGTGGTGGAACCAGCTGAGTGGTCTGACCATCATACCATTGGGTTCAGTTTTACAGCACCCCCTAGGAGGTCGGCCCCTATGGAGATGGTCCAGTATCGCCCTTAAAGGGATATGTACCCCGATGGCCTGAAGGCGGTACTGGACCTATCAAGTTTACTGAGTGAATGCTTGGATCCAGGGGAACTGGTATTTGCCTATAGTAAGGCAGTGGTAGGGCCCTGGATTCCATTGCTCTTGTTTGTGTTCATCCCCTCACTCTTCGCCCCAGGTTTCCTTGGTTGGATGAGACCTTGAGGGAGTTGAGGAGAGCGGGCCGAAGGTTAGAGAGGTGCTGGTGGAGGTTGGGCCTGTAGTGTGACAGACTTAGATTGATGGATCACCTTGGGGTCTATCAATCAGCAATTACCCGTAGGAAGGCAGAATTCCTGTTCAGGGAAATTGCCGCTATGCAGAATTGACAGGCCCAGCTTTTCCGAACTGTGGACAGATTGTGCAATCCAATCTGTCTCCAGCCTGGAAATGCTTTTTCACAAGAGCAGTTTGAGGAGTTTGCTCGATTCTTCGCTGATAAGGTTACCACAATCAGATCCAGCCTCTGCTCAACACTCTCTAATGGGAACTGTGGTGATCGGCAGAAGATGTCAGGCACCCAGTTTGTGTGGTCTGACTTTGGCCTCCTCACAATCACTGACATTGTGATGGTCATCTAGTCGTTGCGACCAACCAACTGTATTTGGATCCGAGCCCCACACTCCTCTTAGCAGGTTGTGTGGATAAAATCAGCCCAGTCCTTGCCAAAATAGTCAAGATGTCTCTGGAGAGGGGGATCTTTCCATATCCCCTGAAGGAGGCTGTGGTCCAGCCCCTTCTTAAAAAGCCCTCCTTGGACTTCCAAGCCTCCTGTTTGGCAAACTACAGGCCTGTCTCTAACCTGCCCTTTGTGGGTAAGGTTATTGAGAAGGTGGTTGCATCACAGTTGAATGATCATTTGATTAGCCACAGTGTCTATGATTCCCTCCAGTCCAGATTTAGGAAGAAACATAATACTGACACAACCCTTGTCTGGGTACTAAATGACCTCCTAATAGCGAGAGATCGAAAGATCCATTCCATCTTTGCCCTCTTAGATCTCTCTGTGGCATTTGGCACTGTAGACCATGGTGTACTGCTGGAATGCCTACAGCTCATCTGTGGATTGTCTGGCACAGTCCTCAGATGGTTTTGATCATTCCTTAAGGGTAGGACTCAGAGAATGGTTTGGGAATTTTTTCCTTGGCACCACTCCCCCTATCCTGCGGGGTGCCACAGGGTTCCATTCTGGTGCCCATGCTGTTTGCAGTGTATGTGCTGCCATTAGAAGTGATTATTAGGCAGTACAGCTTGAGTTTTCACTGCTGTGCAGATGACACTCAGCTGTACATGTCCTTTGTGCCTGGGCAGGATGATGCTGTTGCAGTCTTTAACAACTGTCTCTCCAAGATCCAGGACTGGATGATTGTGAGTTGGCTGTGGCTAAACCCAGAAAAAAATGAGGTGTTGGTTGTGGACCCAAGTTGTCGGGAGGCGGGCTTGTCAGCTGGGTCACCCTGAGGCCTATGGCTTGGAGGTGTCCAGCTGACTACCTCAGACTGGGTGCAGAACCTGGGTGTTATTTTTGATAACTGTGTCACCCTTAAATTTCAGGTGTCAGCAGTTGTCAAAGCCTCTTTTTACTATCTGAGGAATATCGCCTGGGTAAAGTACCTGGTTCCCCCTGATGATCTTCCAGCTTTGGTTCACACCTTTGTTACCTTCTGCCTTTACTACTGCAATGTCCTTTACCTAGGGCTACCGGGGGTTGATATCCACTGCTTGGAGCTAGTGCAGAATGCGGTGGCCAGGATATTGACTGGCACTTCTAGGACCAGTCATATAATGCCTATGCTCCATGGACTGCACTGGCTGCCAGTCCAGTGGCAGATTACCTTCAAGGTCAGTTTGCTGACCTATAAGGCCCTACGTGACCAGGGACCTAGTTACCTGCAAGATCTCCTTCATCCCTACTGTCCCTCCGGCTTCCTGTGATCAACTGGAAAGAGATTTCTAGAGATTCCCAGGGTCCATTTAAAGACAGCTGGGGCTAGGACATTTAGTTTTATGGCCCCAACCCTGTGGAATTCTCTACCTCGTTGGGTGCGAGATTGTCCGATCGTCGAAAGTTTTAAAGGTGCGATTAAAACCTTCTTATTTAATTCAGCATATTCAGATTTTTTAAATTGTTATGGTATTTATTGTTTTAATTTGTTGAGTATTATATCTATGTAATTTAATTATTGTGCTGTACAAGTGCCTTGGTTTTAAAAAAGGCACTTTTTATAAATAAATTTGATTGATTGATTGATTGATAGTACCTCCGATCTCCATCGGGGGTCCCAAGGACACCAAGCAACCTCAGAAACCCTCCCAGGGAGAGGAGAGCACTCCTCTGGATGCTCAGTCCTCTCCCTCCCTCCCCTGCAGACCCCCGGCTCCATGAGTCCATCTCCAAACCTGGGTCACCGGCATGGCATGAGGTGTGGCATCCAGTGCGTCAACCCTCAGTGCCACCGGGCCGGCTCAAGAATACAGTTTAAAAGTCCATTGGGGAACCTACTTTTTGTGTTTTCTTCCAAGGTTGGGTGCTTACCTCCAGGTCTTTCATGCCATCAGCCTCCCTCACGTTTCTCTTATTTGCTTCTGGTAATTACTAGTTGTTTTCACTCCCCCTGCTGTACTCTGAGTTGAATCAAGGCTGGGGAAGTGGAAAAAGATGCAGATGCAAAGTCCTTCCCAAAAAAATTTGGACTGTCTGTTGCAACCGCATGTGTCTTCACTCCCCCCCCAGCCCAGATGCACCTTCAGCCCCCGCCGCAGAAATAACTCCTTTAGCGGCTGGCAACCACCTGTGTATTTGCTTCCCCACCCTTCTACTGAGCCCTACCTGAACTGGGGAACACAAGAAAAACTCTATCACCAGGAGATATTTGTAGTTTACTGCTGGGGAGTTAGAAAATGTGTTTTTTTCTGGCCGCCAAGGAGAGGCGGCATATCCAGTAACTGCATTGAGACACACAGCCCCAATTTGCAATTTGCAGGGAGTGGATGACCAAGAGAATGGTCTCCTTGAGCACCTTGCTGGGACCAATGCAGATGAAATATGTGTGACAAAGTTTTTCATGTGTTCCGCAGCTCAGATAGGGTGCAGCAGAGGGCCGGTGAAGCAAAAACACAGGTGGTTGCCAGCTGTATTTCTGCGATGAGGGGCTGAAGGTGCATCTGGGACAGATGGGTCAAGGTAGGCTATGCTCCTGTTATGGGAAGGGTTTTCATATGGCAGGAGAGTACAGATGTGGACACACAGGACAACAGTAAATAAAATAGGAGAGCTGACGAACACGAAGGCGACGGCTCAAGAGTGCATGTGTTGGGGAGGGGGCTGAGTGAACTGAATGCGGCACCAAAATACGACAGCTATTTGTTTTGAGCCTGGTGGTATAAATAATCTATCATTTTTTATATAAGTAAACTGACTGGTCAAGAGTGCGTGTGAGTGTGGGGGGGCAAGGAGTGAACGTGAGTCGGTCACCACAAATGATACTGGTTTTAAGCTTGGCACTATCTGCATTGACTGGGAGTGTGGCATAAACTGATGCTGTTTAAACTATTCTGTATTTATGCAACAGGTTTCAACAGTCTAAAATTGGAGTCAGTGACAAAAGCTTTTCACAGCTTAGCTCGCACTGACTCCCAACGTTAAGAAAAAAAAAGCTTTTAACACCAAGGGAGGTTTGAACATTAAGGAAGAACATGTAAATAAGCAGTTTAAACATCCTCAGTAATGACAAATGGCACAGGGAGGCCACTGCTTGTTGTTAATGCTTTATTCAATAGTTACAGACATCAGTAAATCATTTCCTGTCTCCTTTAAAAACACGGTTGCATTCCAGTGATTGCTTTGTAGTTGGAGGGTGAGCCGGGGAATGAGGGAGCGGGGCGGACAGTGGCAGAGGGAGGGAGTGGGTGGGATTGCTTTGTTTCAGTTTCAAGTTTATTCGTTCGACTCAAAGTCATTACAAAAAAGACAAGACATAATAGGCAGTATAAGTTCAGAAAGTCAGTCACTTTACTGGTACAATAATATAAAATTCATAAATTTCAGTAATGACTGAGCATGTTAGAATACTATGTATCACATATCCGGATCAACCTGCACTGGTATTGCACTGTTTCTCAGATAAAATACCAATGATGCAGATAGGTCCAAAGTACATTAGAATCTACATGAACAGAGATAAGACATCAATCACCAAACATTCATATCTGAGAATCACACCTTAGATTCTATTTGTATCCTCCTCTTTCTGCCAAAAAATGAATTTCCCCAAATCTGGAGCTACCCCAGCATAGGTCCTGCAATTTTGTTGGTCGGAGTCACAAAAGTAGTCACACCTCACTTAAGCTTTCTATAAATCGCTAGTTTTGCCCCAATTACAAGCCAGCCATTTAGTGGCCATTATTGGCTTCATTATAGGGCCATTGCTAGACCTTTTCAAGTGAGCTATTAGAGGGAGGCTCCTATCAAGACTCATTCCCAACCCCATGCAGTTTCCTCTCAGATTATACTCCAGCATTATTAAAGAGAACAGCACACCTCTGGCCTAATTGATAGTCAGACACATCACATCACAAGATGACTAGATCCCCTAAG
The DNA here is from genome assembly GCA_016271365.2 of Neoceratodus forsteri. Taxonomy (NCBI): domain Eukaryota; kingdom Metazoa; phylum Chordata; order Ceratodontiformes; family Ceratodontidae; genus Neoceratodus; species Neoceratodus forsteri. Next base: position 1,159,486,359 of record CM057454.1, read on the forward strand.
TGCTATTAATATAAGAACCATCCCTGTTCTCTAAAAATTCCAAAATCTTCAGCGTCTATGTTTCATTTACCAGCAGCTGAAGGTTGTTTTCATCTATCAACAGATATGTGAATATATCTTTAACATTTAAGCAATTAGCATATATAGTTAACCCCCTCCGCAATAATAAAACTGCAAGTCCATACCTTAACAATAATAAAAAGATAAAAAAGGTCTTTGACTCCATCAATCATGAAGCCTTGTGGAAGGTGCTGACCAGATATGGCTGCCCTACAAAATTCATCAAGGTCCTGAGGCTTCTGAATGACCAGATGACTGCCAGTGTTCTCCACAATGGTTCAAAGACAAACCCATTCATCATCCATCCTTGTTCTCTATCTTCCTTGCAGTCATCCTAGTCCTCACCAAAGGCCGCCTTCCCGCTGGAATTGACATTGAATACAGAATGGATGGTGGGCTCTTCAACCTTGGACGTCTTTGTTCAAAGACCAAAGTTTGCAAGGCATCCGTCATTGACCTCCAGTATGCTGATGACTGTGCCATCCTTGCACACACCAGGAGCGACCTCCAGTCTGCGCTAGATCTCTTTGCGGAAGCTTACCAAAATCTGGGACTCTCACTCAACATCAAGAAGACCAAGGTGCTCTATCAACCTGCTCAAGGCCTTGCAAATGACCCTCCACTATTCACCATTGAGGGACAGACCCTGGAGACACTCAAGCACTTCCCTTACCTTGGTAGCCACCTCTCCCTAACAGCAAACATCGACGATGAGATTCAGCACAGGACCCATTGCACTAGTGCCTTGTTTGGGAACTGCTTCAGTGCATCTTCACTGACCGTGACTTACGAAAGGACACCAAGATTCAGGTATACTGTTTGGTTATCATCCCTACACTTCTTTATGGATGTGAAATTTGGGTGACTCACCGACATCTAAAGAGCCTGGAAAGGTACTACCAATGATGTCTCCGGAAAATCCTCCGCATCAAGTGTGAAGACCACTGCACTAACATCAGTGTTCTTGCTGAGGCCAATGTCACCAGTATTGAGGCAATGATCCTCACACATCAATTCTGCTGGACTGGACACTGTATGGATGGCTGACTCTCGACTCCCCAAACAAATTTTATACTCCTAGGTCAGTCATGGCCAGAGATCCCATGGTGGTCAAAGGAAATGCTACAAAGACACACTGAAGGCATTCCTCAAGAAAATAGATATGGACATCACAAGCTGGGAGGAGTTGGCCACCAACTGACCTCAATGGCGCCAGAACCTCTATCAAGCGGGGGCCTGCTTCGAAGAGAAACGCCTCACCCTCGAAGCCGAAAAGAGAGAGTGTAGGAAGGAATGGGAAAGAAACCCCAGCCAGCAGGAAGTTCTCCCACATGGAAACATCTGCAATTTCTGTGGACGAATCTGTGGCTCTAGGATTGGATTATTGAGCCACCTCAGGACCCATCAGTGAACCATGGTAGAGATCATCCTCGAATCGAGGGATCGCCACTGCTGATATATAGTTAAACCCCTCTGCAATAATAAAACTGCAAGTCCATACCTTAACAATAATAAAAGATACAGTCGATAATCCTACTTATTTAAATTAAACAAGTAAAGAACTTTTATTGTGGTAATTATGCCATTTTAAACTCACTCAGTTACAACTTAATAATAAGAGTTCTTTGGTCCCATACAACCTCATATTAGCCCAAAGCATTTGATTACAAGAATTGTTCAAAAATCAGCTAAACATGTATTTATAAAATAATGAAACCTATAAAAAATTATGTGTCTATTAAGACAGCCTTGGACTCCTGTTTGACAGTCGATATTCACTTGTTGCTCTGAATTAACGCACTGTTATACGGCTAAATCAACAACAACAAAGTATCAGCAGTCATTAGTAAAGAGTCCTGCTATTTAAGCTGTTGACAGCAAACAAATAACTAGTTCTTCTATTGCTCCAAAACAAATTTGCTAAGTAAATGCCATAATATTACTGACAGAACTGCTTTTGTATTAAAGAGTAAAAAAATATCTCAAAACTCTCCAGGAAAGCCTCGTGGCTTCATTACTAAATCAAGCTAGGGGAAACAATTCTGTTTTAATTTTTGTGGAGCCATAAGCACAAGGCTCCCATTTCATGGAGTCCTTATACAGGTTTAACCCCATCCCCATGTTTCCCCCAGTTTCTTTCATGTGCCATTTTTACTCGATAGCCCCTTTTTAAGTCAAGCACTCAAGGCTCCATTGTCTCAAGAGTCCGTTAGTATATGAAGCCAAGGACTCTATTCATGAACAGGAAGCCCTCAGATTTCAGTGGGGGAAAATAAAACAAACGAATCCCAACAGCGGTGATAAACAGGAATTTGAGGCTCCATTTACACAGGAGACCTTCCAAAAACAGTAGGCTCTATCTCTGCTCAAAGGTTTGAGAAGCTGTACCATTAGTTTAGCCCCACAGATTTTCAAATGGGGAGATGGTTTCTCCCACTCAAAGGTTAAAATTCCTTGGGACTATAGCATGAATATAGCAAAATAAAGGTCCTTCTAGTTTAAGAAGTAGCAAAATATGGGCACACCAATTGGCAGTAAAGCCTACCGTCCAGGTGCACACAATAGCAGTATTAGTTTTTGTAAAAACACAGCCATACATATTTCATAAACATACAGCACTCTAATTCTCTACCTCGTCAGGTGTGGGATTGCTCGACTGTACAAAGCTTTAAGGGGGCTTTAAAAACATATCTTTGTAGCCTTGCGTACAATGATTTTTAAATGCTGTTGCCTTAGATTAATTCTAATATTGTTTTAATTACTTATTGAGTTTATCATGTTATGTACAGGCACCTTGGTTTTGGAAAGGCACCTTTTATAAATAAAGATTGATTTGATTTGATTTAATTAGCAGAGAATGAGCAATGTACTTAATATCAACAGTGTCTTGTTAAAAGTTAATGCGAACCGCATTCAAATGTTCAAATGGATAAACCAGTTTATATCCTGGAAGGGTTATTTCATACCGAAGTTCAGCTCCATAAAACAGGAGTCCCGGCTCCAACATTTTTTTTTTTAATACCAAGCTATGCCAGATCCACTATAGATGTGGGAATCCAATAATAGTTGCCAAAAATGCTGTCTTAAATTTCTCTGGCACCACACTCACCAAGCACATTTGGAAAATGATAAAGAAACTGAGCATGCCTGTCGGAGAACACTTATCAGATAGTTATCAAATGGTTATCCATCACTTTAGCAGCGTCTATAATCAGAGGACAGAAATGCCATAAGTCAACGTATTTTCCGGGGCTCCTTCTTAACCAGGATTCTGTGCAGTTACAAAATCCACAAAATCTGAGGCCACTTCTTGGTGCACATGTAATTTATGACCAATTTTATAATGTTTGACTGCCACAGAGAAGCAGGTGGATTCCCACTCCAAAGAATCTCCATTCTCCCTACTCTGGGAGTCTGGAAGTCTATTTTCTATTTCAAACCATCTTATGTCCTGAGGCATCCGCCAGTCTTTTATGCCTTCTTGCTCAACCACTATGCTCACCTCATTTAAATAATGAAAGTGCCTTTTAGCACTGAGAGTGCTCTAATTCAGAATGGAGCCTTGAGGTACACCACAGGAAATTGGAGCCAAGGATGAAGGAACTTTGCAGAAGGAGATGGATTAGGATCGATTAAAGAGGTAGCTACTGAACCATGATAGGGTGGATCCAGAGGTGCCTAACGAATGTAGTTTGTTCAGGAGCATAGGACGGTTAACCAGGTCAAACACCATGTTGAGATCTATGAACACGGCACCAGTGAGTAGACCATGTTAGACTTAATCTCACTGGTGAGTAATGTGAGGGTGGTGGTGGTGGTGCTATGTTCTGCCCTGAAACCATGTTGAGCAGGTGACTGAAGATTCAAATTCAGTAGATGTGTTGAGACCTGTCGGTGAATAAGTTTCTCTACAATCTTACTGAGGGTTGGTAGTAAGGCTATGGGCCAATAATTAGTTAGGACTTTAGGGTCACCTTTTTTTGACTACAGGAATAACCCTGGCAGCTTTGAAGCTGAAGGCACCATCGAGGTTAGATAGATTTAACAGCCTAGTGCTGGGGTGGCAAGGAGATGGGCCCCAAGTCGAAGTATATAATACATGTGGGAGAAATGCCTCAACAAGCTGGCAGCAAAAATAGTTATTTGACATTTAAACCTTTTGGACACCATGTGGTCACCAACTTCAACCACGGGCTCGGTATCATAATGTCAAATAAAAATGACAGTGCCACATGCAGGGAGCAATACTAAGAATATCATGAGCCTCATTTGCCAGTTCCAGCAATGACGGCGGCAATAAGGAGTAAGCCTCATACAGAGTAAGCTCCACGTTGACCGAACAGCAGTCCGCCGGCAAGAGTCGTCCAAATTCAAAGTATTGAATGGCAAATGGCAAAAATAATGCTACAACAGACAGATAAGATGAAAGGAACTTTAGTTTCACACATTGATGATAAGACTTAAACAAGAATGGACAAAGTTTGCTCAAAAACACCACCAAACTTAGAAAGGTACAGGGAGCAGAGCAGCAGTGTGGCCATCTTGCCCCCCAGATTGCTTTGTAGTCAGAGGGTGAACCAGGGAATGAGGGAGTGGGGAGGACAGCAACAGAGGGAGGAAGCAGGATGGATTTCTTTGTAGCTGGAGGGTGAGCCGGGGAATGAGGGAGTGGGGAGGACAGTGGCAGAGGGAGGAAATGGGAGGGATTGCTTTGTAGTCAGAAGGCAGCACCATGGGAGGCAGAATAGCGCAGTGGTCTAAGGCTCTGAGCTGCAAATCTGGTGACATCTAGCAGACCAGACCTGGGTTTGAATCCCACAGCTTCCACTTGCATACTGTGTGACCCTGAGCAAGTCACTTAACCTCCTTGTGCTCCCAGGTCGCTCCTGTAAAAAAGCTTTCAGCTTAGTGTGCTATACCTGGTTAAACAACTAAATAAATGACAAGGCATTTTCTTGCCCAGGGCAAGCCACACATTTTGCTCCCCCTCTCGTAGTGTGCCGGTGGTTTCTGACCAAACGGGCTCACTCAGTGGGGGTGGGGGGAGGGGGTGGCGTGGGAGCAGTAGCGGATCTAGAATTTTAGAATGGGGGTGCAGTGGCCCATTGGGTGGGTCTTGGGAGCTGGATTTGGTATATATGAACCTGGGTTGCCATGACACCAGTGTAGTCAGCCACTACTTGGTGTGATAGATACAGCTTAGTTTGTATGTTAAAGGAGAAAGCCATGACAGAATGAAAGAACTCTCCGATGCAGTCATACCAGAAGTGTCGCACTGGCCAAAGCATCATTTTATAAAAACCCAAACCTTGCAACTGCTGCAGTTTTGCATATGCAATCCCAAGCCCAATGATGTTCTTTCCCAGCAAGATTTCTTTTTTTTTTATATAATTTATTTATTCAGAAGGGCCCACCTGAGATGCAACATCTCATTTCTATTGGAGATCCTGCTTCTACCATTTTTTTAAAAGCTTGATGGACTGCAGTACTGGGAGATTTAGTAACTAACTTGCTCAGGATCACAGTACTGCAGTTCATCCAGCACTGGGAAATTTAGTAACTTGCTCAGGCTTGTCACGCACAGTAAATATTTTGCTCCAGCTGGGTTTGAACCTGCAGTTTCCTGGTTCTCAAGCCAGTACCCAAACCACCAGATCACAGCACCTCCTAAATGATTTCAAAACCATTAGCCATCTCAGGTGAACACCTCTGCTTTTATTACAGCTTTTTGCCCATTTCCAGGTATCCAGACTTTAGAACTGCCGCTGCCCTCACTCTCAGACTAATCAAAGCAGGATTCTGGTGAGCCTTGAGACACAACTCAGACAGGGCATTTTCCTAGTAACTCAAAGAAGGAGTCAGTGAGAAAGAATGACACTACTTTCACTTTAGATGGGGATTTAAAGTGAACAATAGCTAAGCTATATATACCCCTAACAGAAAAAAAAAAATTCTTCAGTAGCTTCTATTTTCTGCTCTGGCCCAGTTCCCATTGCCATCACCTTATATTATAATTTAGTGCTCGACTCCAAGCTGGATAACTCGATGCCCACATCAACACTGATCATAACAGTGAAACAGTTAAAATAGTGAAGCAGTTGGAGTTCATGCTGGATTATCAATTATAACCTATGGATAAATTAGATACTGGAAAAAAGTTCTCTTTTTATTCAAATGAGCACACAATTAATTCCAGAATAAATTGTGTAACATGCTACTTGTAGTACTTTCTATTAGCACACTATGCAAGATGAAAACTATAATTTATAGAGCAACCATTTCTGGCGGTGCTCTGGTAAATTATGGAAATTAAGATTGCATCTCCAGTAGAATTGGGAATTATTTGGCATTTGGGCAGTGCAATCCCAAATCTTAAACTTATTGTAACCACAAAAAAGGTGGGAATCCCTTCAGCAAACTGCCACTGCCCCTACCCCTAGACAATATCTGCATAAGACACAATCCACTTCACTTCTTAATCTTTTTTGCGGCCACTTCAATCCCCAATCTTATATGATCTCAAGTCAGTGTCAGAATCACACCAAACTACCTCCAAGAAGAAATAATTATACACATTTGGGATATATTAGGGCACAACCTAGTACTACTACTGCACTTGTCAAGGTTGTGTCGGACATCCGGGTGGCCATGGATAGGGGCCTTCTGGTTGGAGCCATTTATATTGATTTGTTGAAGGCTTTCGACACTTTGGGACATCAGGTATTGATGGAAAAATTGAGATCTGTAGGCCTCAGCCGGGGAGCCCAGGATTGGTTCCATGGCTACCTGGATGGCAGACAACAAAGGGTTAGGTTAGGTAGTAATTTTGTATCTGGTTATCTAAATATTAATTCTGGTGTACCTCAGGGGTCAGTGCTAGGACCCATCCTATTTAATATACACATAAATGGTGTCGGACATCTGATTAATGATGTCCGGCACCATTTGTGTGCAGATGATACAGTATTGTATCTTGAAGGGAAATCTGTGGGATATATACAGGAAAAAATACAGAACTATTTCAATATACTAAAAACATATTTTTCAGAACATGGTTTGGTTTTAAATTCACAAAAGTCACAGGTAATGTTGTTTTCAAATAAAAAAAGTATCTATAGATTTGGATATTGAGACATTGGATGGGTGTAACCTGGCCTCTGTGGATTGTTATAAATACCTGGGAGTCTGGTTGGACTCTCATTGTAGTTGGGATTTTTATATTGATAACTTGATACAAAAATTGTGTAAAAAGTTGGGGGTATTGTATAAGCACAGAAACTGTTTCTCACCTGATGTCAGATTAAAGATTGTGAATTCGATGATAATTCCGCATATTGATTTTGGTGATGTCATATATAAAGGGGCAGCCAGGAGCAGCTTAGAAAAGCTTGATGTTATCTATAATAGATATGCACGTTTGGTTTTGGATGCACCTTGGAAAACGCATCATTGCACCCTTTATAGGAACTTAAATTGGATATCCTTGACAGAACGGTGAAATATGCTTGTGCAATGGTTAACTTATCGCTGTTATTTTAAAAAAAACACCAGGATATCTAGTGGAGTTTCAGGAGGAGTAGAATGTTAAGGTAGGATTTAGATCTGAAGGGGAAGTAAAATTTAGGGTACCATTTATGAGAACAGTGAAGGGCCAACATTGTTATGTATATGAGGGTCCAAAATTGTGGAATTCATTGTCAGGACACTTGAGGTCAAGTATAAATAAAATATTTTGGAATGAAATAAACTTATGGCTTGTAAAGGAAGCAATGTCCTTAAAAACTTGCTGTACTTGAGATGTTTGTATATATGATATATTGTTGTAATTTTTATTTGTCTGTTTCCTTGGTCATGTATGTACTGTGTTCAATGTACGTATAATGTGTGTATTTGTATGTATTTAAAATGAAACTGATGTTTTTGTACAGTAGGACCCCATTGTAAATTAGCTGATGCTAAATTGGGTTTTATCCTGTTTCTGATATCAGAAATAAACTTTTTACTACTTTACTACTACATATATTGAAACTAAACAAATGTTCCTCACAACAATGCTGAAGTCTGGAGCTCAGTTTTTCTCTGTGGTTGTGATCTCCAGCCCAGGAATGACTTGTCAATTTGTTCACTCATGATGTTGTCCATTGCTTCATTCTCTCTCCAGTTAGTCTTCAGAGCCAGCACCAGCCCCAGCAGATTCGGTGTGCCGCTGTCCCATTGAGCGTCGAATGTTCTTGCCCATCTGCTGCTCAGCTCTGTGCACACACCCCAATCAGATGGACGACAATGGAAGTTATATACATTTTTTGGTATGTTTTTCTTAGTGAGTGAAGAACATTGTCTGTTCCTTGCAGACTCTCGACCTGCATTACTGCCACCAATTTCAAAACCAACTGCTCTTTACACAGGGTACATGCCACGCTCTGACTGGACTGGCGGCTGACTAAAACAAATTTGTGAGGCACTTGGAGGGGCACAAAGAGGGAGGGGACAATAGCCACAACAACAATTCTTTTAAAAATAGTACAAATGTTTGTGTTTCCGGGGTGTGGATGGGCAGGAATGGTATGAAAGAAAGAGATCAAAAATCCCACTACAGTGGCAAATTAATCATCCTGGAAGTTACTTGTGTGTGTGTGCCCCTTAAAGGCTTGCGCCTAGGGCAGCTGCCCCTCTCACCCTGCACTTCCAATGGTACTGTTGGAGGGTGAGCCTGGGAACAAGGGAATGGGGAGGACAGCGACAGAGACAGGAAGTGGGATGGATTTCTTTGCAGCCAGATGGTGATCCGGGAAATGAAGGAATGCAGCAGAGGAAGGAAGTGGGAGGGATTTCTTTCGCAGCCGGTCTCACAGATGTACAGGAGAGCTGGAGACAAGGGTGACATCAAAATGCTAAATAGACACGTTATCACTGCTGATTGCAGCGGTAGTTTTCTTTGAACTGAAGGCCACTGCAGCCGAACTGCTGTTATAGACAGCCCAGGCACCCATTAGTGCAGTACGGTCATGCCTGCCACATGGAGCACTGCATTGGACAGGAAGGTCACAAACCTCCAAAAAGTTGTACCATCCCAAAATGTTCCTTGCGCATGCATGCAAGAGAAAATAAAAATGGTAAACATGAAGGGTCTTAGAACAGAGCCTTGCTGGACCTCCTCTGATATGTGTACGAGGACCGAGCACTGGGTCAATGGAGACTGACTGAGTGCAGCCAGAGAGAAAATATGAGAACAAATGATAGGGAAGAGAAGGTGAGGCCAGAGGCAGTGAGATTATTTACAAGAGGGGAATAGTCCACAGCGTCAAACAGTTGGGCCAAATTACCTGCCTGAAGACCCATAACCCTCTTGGAAAGAATAAAACCAGTAAGTCTATAGCAGGCAGATAGATACAGAATGTGATGCAAGAAACCTGCATTAGTATTCAGAGACAAAATATGTACTATGGCGCAGGGGCGTCACCAGAGGTATAAAGTTGGGGGGGCTAATGCCCCAAAGTCAAAATCCTAACAGAACTAGTGGGGTCCGGGGGCATGCCCCCCTGGAAAATTTTGAAAATGTTACCTTCAAATGGTGGCTTTTCCTGCATTTTAATGGTGAAATATATGTTTGAAAAGCCTGGTTATCATAACATCTATTTAATGGTACATGTGGAAAAATTTAGTTACTGGACCAACAAGGACAACTAAACGAGAGACACTACATCCCGGCAGATCTGCTGGGAAGGTTACAGGATCCAAAGCAAATAAGAGACAAGCCAGACACCATTATCCCAGAAGATCTGCTGGGAAGGTTACAGGACCCCAGAGCAAACAAGAGACCAGCCAGACACCATTATCCCAGCAGATCTGCTGGGAAGGTTACAGGATCCCAGAGCAAACAAGAGACCAACCAGACACCATTATCCCAGCAGATCTGCTGGGAAGGTTACAGGCTCCCCTTTTATCAGACAGAACTGAGCCTAACACATGCCGCCAGGGCTAGAAAGTATGTCAAGTACAAGTAAAGAAAATGGCTCTTTAAATCAAAAATAAATGGCTGATGATTAGCTTAGCTCATAACCTGCCCTAAATCACCTATATAAAAAACAAACAAACAAACAAAAAAAACAGGGTTATAGCCTAGACAGTACTTTGTATCACGGCTGACTTGTGTCTATTATCTGAGTTTACTTTTTCTTGCTTGTCACAAAAAGCACTAATACACACCACAACCCCTGTTAGGCTAATTTAGGTTTAGAAAATGGCTATTATTTTCTCTGAGCTTCTAGGTGTTTGTGGTGAAGGTCAGGACTCAGAAGTTGAGAACATTAAAGTGTAAACCCACAACATAACCTCCACCCTGAAGGCATATATTAATTATTGAGCTAACTTAATTTCAGCTGCTGTAGCTATGAACAAAATACAGAGAGAGAAAAAGAGAGGAGAGCCTTTGAGTTCAAGAATGAACAGGGTACATACACTGCACACACAAGTATTAAAATTATTACTCAGTAGCATCTGCTGAGTTTTTAAAGTTTAATTAAATCCAGTCCCACAACATACTAGAACATAAAACAGAGTTTCATCATTCTGTCAAAACCTAATCCCCTCTGGCATCCCCGACTGTCTCAGTCTGTGAGATGAGAAAAACAAAACTAAGGTCTGCTGATCGCTTTTTATATTAATATTCTGTTCACATCAGGTGTACTTACTACTGTTTTTTAACCTGTTTAGACTGGAGAAACTGCTTCAAATGCAATGCAATGCAACAAACTCTCCAAAGAGTTAGAGGCAGTGAGACTACTTCACACTAACTGCTGCTGCTCTGCCTATAACCGCCAAAAATGCAATACTAACAAACCTACACAGCCTTTAGTTTGTGTACCACATGTGTCTGAAAAACAGGACAGCAGAGGCGGGCACATTAAGCAGACTAAGGGTCTAGCAGTCTTATGTATTTGAGAACCATTTGGTTTTTGCTACATTTCCTGGTTAAGAGTCTCTCTGTATTCAGTGTAAGTTAGGTAGACGCTCAACCAGACGCTTGCTTTATTTAACGCTCAAACTTAGGATTTAAGCCTCTTGAAAACCCAGGGAAGAATCTAAAAAGGGTATAGTCCCTACATATCAAATCAGAAGGGTATAAAGGTTGCAACTGCAAGACCCCCCAGCCTGTCAATCACTCCCATGCGGTCCAATGGCTGGCTGTCATACCTGCTGCTCAGTGGTGCCAAACTGCCAAGCCTTTGCCAGTCCAATTCTCAGAGTCCTCCTCCATTTCTGAACTGCCACGGCACCTTTTAGTCTAAATGGGTCCTCCTCCGTAGTCCACGACAAGCCCCAGCCACTCCTCTTCCACTTGCTCCTCCTCCCGATCTTGTCTTTCTTCTGCAGCAACTCGGCAGCCAGCCAATGGGTAACTAATGATGAGATTGCCAACCTACTGTCCGACTTACTCGGACGTTCATTTTTCTCCGTGAATATAGCGAAGTCCCATTATACAGAGAAAAACAAAAGTGCACTCCGTGTGGTGGCACTGAGAAATGCTGCAATTTTAAATAAAATCACAGCTTTTTTATTTTGCAACAGAGTGAAGCCATGATTCAATTCTCTGAATGGGGAAATGATTGAGGGGGCTTCAGCTTACATTGGGGGGGCTTCAGCCTCCCCAAAATCAGCCTGGTGACGCCACTGCTATGGCGGTAGACAGGTAGTTGCTGGGCACCCAGCATCTCCAATAGTTTGGAGAGTATAGGGAGTAGGGAGACAGGCCAGTAGTTGGCAGGAGAGTCAGAAGGGACACCTTTATACAGGGGGATTACTTTGGCATGCTTCCAGACTGCTAGATAAACACTGTTGGCTGGGAAGCAATTAAAAATATGGACCAAGGGGGGCAACAATTCCTGGGGCACCTGACGTCAGCAAGCAATGGTAGGCCATAAGAGGCAGAGCAAGAACATGACTTGATGTGGGAGAGCTCCGGAAGAACTTTCAATAACGTGATCCTGGAGAAGGTAAATTGGACATTAGCACTATGGGAGAAGCCATGGACGGGTAGGTGAGAGCTGTAACCAGAAGAAGGAAAAGAAACAATAACCAGGAGTCCATCAACAAAGTGGGTATTCAATATATTAGCTATGGCTTTCTTGTGGGTGATCACGCAAGAGGAGGAAGAATGGCAAAGAGATAGAGAGAGAGAAAGAGGCATAGGTAATCCCCATTCAGTTAACCAGCATGAATGAGGGAATAAGAATATACAGAATCAGCTGACACAGGAGTAGATAGGATGGCATGGCGGTGAGAAAGGTAAGAAACAGATGATAGAGGATAAAAGGACAGAGATTAATAACATGGTTCAAGCTAAAGCACTCACCCAACAGCCCAGCAACATTAGAATCAAATATACCAGAAGCAATGGTGTGCAAAGTTGGAAAAATTCACGTCTCGTATTAGCTACAGTTGTTAAAATTAATCGCTCTTACGAAGTGCCAATTCACAACATGAAAATACCTTTGCGAATTGCAAATTTGATAATTTCACCACTAAGTGGGACCCACAGGTGAAGTTTGCTATGAATTGTGGGATTGGAGGTCACATGGTATTGAAATAAGCAGTGTGCCAGGTAGAGGCTGTGCTGAGTGGCCTTCTAAAGAGAGAACTGGAGAGAAGTATGTCCCTCCTTGTCTGAACAAAAATCTTTAAAAGTAATAGAGTATTTTGAAACCAAATTGCTCACAAAAAGATCTGGAGGGCCGTGTGTGGCTAGATTAGCGTTTGTTCCTGGTTTTGCTGCTTTATTTAGTTTGAAGTAGTGGTTTTGTTTTGTCTAGTGAAGCACTGCTGTGTGGGGAAGGGGAGATGTGTCAGCTAGCAAGGCAGCCTATAGAGATCAGAGACCTTGAGCTTGTTTACTGTGAGCACTAGTCTGTGTGCAGCAGATATCTCATATTTGTTCTCCTCAGTCTTGTTCATTATTTTTTTTCTGTGTGTAACCCCCCATTCCAATTTGAAGGCTTACCTGTAGCCCATAGCTCCCCTTTTGCTCTCCTGTATGACACCTCCAAATGTCTGCTGTTTTGTTTTTGTGTGTTGGTCCCTGCTCTGGCCCAAATCTTGTTTTTGTGTCCCTGTGTGCCCAAGCAGCTCCAGTGTTAATCCAGCCCTGTGTGGCTTCAAAAATTAGAACCGTGATTCCCCACTACCTGTGTTGGCACTCCAGTGCCAGCAGGGATCACGAATGTGCCGCAGCACCTTTGAGCTCCCAACCACTTAATTTTCAGTTGATCGGGAGAGTGTCCAGCAGTCCCAGTGTCCCCATCAGTTAAGGGGGATCCAGTGACCATTAGGAGTGCCTGGAGAGCCCGTCTACTTAATTAAATAAAGAGATCCCCGGGACAGTAACGATTGAGACTCATGAATATCAATTCTGCTATGTAATCTGAGTGAGTAAACCAGTGTCTGACAAGCGCAGCTTTAACCAAGCTTTCAGGGGACACCCAGCCCGAGCTACAATTGTGACTGCGCAACTTAAGAATATCTGCAAGGGGCAGCAAAGCCCAAAGTGTGCCAAACTGGGACTGTGTAATTTGAAACTATTTACAAGGGACAGCCAATGCCCAAAGTAACTAGATTGTGACTATGTGTCTGCACCCTGCGTCTGATCAATGCCTGAAATGGGTGAACATCTGCTAGTAACTGGGAAAGAGTTTAAAGGAAAAATTTATAAATGTGTCTGAATTGAGTTATGCCACAGGACTGAAAGGGAGTTCCCTGACCATGCGGAATGTTCTGAACAGTGTCTGGTGGGCTGGCAATGGGTTTTGTGCAATGAGGGAGTTGCAAGAGCCAGCAAAGAGCCACATGGGACTGTGTGTTGTGCTTGAGCTTACAAAGCCATAGAAATCAGTCCTGCCAAGTGCTACAGTGAAGCGTGAGTTAAAACCAGTTAACAAAAATTATTGTTGCACCCAGGGAACTGAAGTAAATAAAGATACAGCCAAGTATCATTGTTTGCATTGAAAGAGTTTGCTGCGTCTGTTTTGCCAACAAGCAAAGTTCTGCACAGAAAGAATCAGTGATTCTTAACACAGGCTCAACCTGCAAAACGTGTTGCAGGTGGCAGTGAGGCAAGTTAAGATCAGTCCTGGACAATATGGGTCAAGTGTGTTTAGTTCAATTTTAAGTATGGTCTGGCCTGTAATGAATGCAATCCTAGCTCCAATACATTACCTAATAAATGAACTGAATGCAACTTTCAGCTCAAAATGATTGTTGGAGACAGCCCAGTAGTGTGCCACCATCCGAGGCACTGCCATATGTGCTTCCCTTGAGGGGTACCTCCTAGATGTGGGGTTGAAGCGTGCCAGTCCTGCTCCCTCCTGTTCATCCAGCAAAGTGTTCTAATCCTAAAGAGACACTGCCTTTGGAGTTAAAATGCAAGTTTCCATCTCAAAAGCTATCAGACCCTTGCAGTCAGGTTCAGGCTTCTGGCTGTTAGCCTTTGTCCTGGGTCTTGATCTTTGGAGCCAGACATCCGGATTGCTAAGACCACTAAATCTTGACTTGTATAAACCAGTGAAGACATTTACTGCAAGTAATGCAGGCAACCCCTACACCACCAAACCAGACTTGTACATAGTTCAAGGGTCTAATTCCTGCCATTTGCGGTTCTACCTCATTAAACAAGCCCTCTGAAATTCATCCTTTTGATTTCCTTATGGGATCCAACCAGCCAGTCTATGTACAGCTGCACCATCCATCAGGCCTGCACCATGTTTGGGAATATTAAAGTTACTGGGTACCCAGGCTGTGATTGTGTGGGGTTGTGGGGTTTTATACCAAATTATGGGTTACTGGTACCAGTGTGGTTATTTCTGTAACTAAGCTGTTTTACGCAGCTAGTCAGATAGCCAGGGCTCTGCTTAAACACCAAGGTAAGTGGGGCAAATACTTTACTGAGATGTGAATTAAAACTGCACTGATTTGCCCAGCTGGAGGGTTTCACCAGCACTTACCAAATCAAAATAATATGTAAATAATGATATTGCTTGAATAACCTTGAGTCCTTTTGTTTCTCCATTCCAAAACCCTATTTCCCCCGTAAATAAATTGTTGTTGTTTGCAAATGATGGTATGGTGAGCACATTATTAGAGAAAATCATTAACTGTAAAATGTTTGAAATGTGGGGAAATGTCTATCGGGTCATGTGTTAGGGTAGCAAATGGTTATAATGGGTGGTATGACACCCTAGGGGGTTGTATCAGGTGAAAGCTAGCCCACTTAAAGTTAAACTCTGGATGGAGGCACTGCACATTATGTATAATCTTGAGTAAGAACCAGTTTTGAAGTAAGTCTTGGGACCCAGGCCCCTCAGCCTTGTTTTGGCTGGCAAGGCAGGGGTAGTAACTCTAGGTGTAGTGCCACCTAGGGTTTACACAATGGAGGAACCACTGGGATCTTCTGTTTAGCCATGCACCTAACCAGCATGCCCCCCCATTTGTATATGTTGGAAACTTAAAATGGCTGCCATCCATGAAGCTGCTGGAAATGTGTTTTGGCACCAGATCTTTCTCTAAGCTTGATTACTGCTGGCTCAGTTAGTGTGTGTGTGTGTGGGGGGTGCATGCCCCCTAATGGCTGAAATTAGAATTGCACCAAAAAATGTTTTCAGTTTCAAATCTTGTACTTTAAGGACATAAATACATAGACAGTGTCAGCAGATAAGGGCCTATGGCCCACCCAGTCTGCCCATTTGAGCTTGTAAGTCCAGTTTATGTTTTCCTAGAAGTCTGTTGCCTCTGACCCCTGACCTCCAGAATTCCTTTATGTCTATCCCATGCATTCTTAAATCCCGTGATTGTTTCAGCCCCCACCACTTCCTCTGGCAGGGTGTTCCACTTGTCCACCACCCGTTCTGTGAAGAAATTCTTCCTCACGTTTCCTCTGAATCATCCTCCCTCCAGTCCTCATGGAATGTAACATCTGATTAATGCTCACAGTTATTGAAACTTGTTTTGTTACTTAGAATGAAGTGTATTTGTCTAGACCAGGATGTATGGTAACCAATGCTTGCTAGGGAGCCATACACCTAAGACAAAAGATGTTTGAAATGTTTGGTGTTTTTGCAAACTTCCGACACCAAGGTTCGCTACCAGGGGAGAGTGTAAACTCCTACCAATTTGAGGGCTTACCTATAGCCCATAGCTCCCATTTTGCTCTCCTGCTTGGCACCTCCAAATGCCTGCTGTTTTTTTTGTTGGTCCCAGCTCTGGCCCAAGTCTTGTTTCATTGTTACTGTGTGCCCAAGCAGCCCTAGTGTTAATCCAGCCCTGTGGGGCTCCAAAAAGTAGAACCGTGATGGCCCACTGCCTGTTTCTTTACTCTGATGCTAGTGGGGATTGTGTATGCACCGCAGCACTTTTGATCTCCCGACTGTTTTCTCTGCAGTTGATCAGGAGAGTGTCGGGCAGTCCCTGTGTCCCCATCAGCTAAGGGGGACTCAGTGACCATTAGGAGGGCCAGGAGAGCCTGTCTACTTAATTAAATAAGGGGATCCCCGGGGCAGTAACGATTGGTGCTCATGAATATTGTATGCAGACAGGAGGAACCACCAGCCAATTGGGGCTGCACTACAAGAAGAGGAAGGGTTTTTCTGCCAATTGGGGCCAGCGGTGAGAAACTGGAGTTTGCAGCCAGGCCTTAAAAGCCATACAGCTGGGCCACGATTCTAGATCTTGCTGAAGGGCAAAAGGAGCTGTATCACTGGTGGAGGAGTGGCGAACTACCACAGCAGGGGACTTTGGACTAAGGCCTTAAAATTTGTGGCCCTGAGAGGATGGCGAGAAGCTGCAGTGGAGGACCTTTGACTGGGGGCTCACATTCGTCGACCGTGAAGGAGTGGCACAGCAGCACCAGGAGCAGAGAGGAGGAACTGCCAGCCAATCGGGACTGCACTGCAAAAGGAGCCAGTTGGGTCTGCACTGCAAGAGGAGGAAGGGTTTTTCCTCCCAACCACCCTCCCCAACCCCGACCACTATTAAATGGAGGAGGTGGTAGGAGCTTACCGTCAGGCAGCCTGTGGTTGGCCCAAGGGATCTGTTCCATAGTTCACACAAAAGGAACAATCACTGGTGTCGAGAGAGGATTGTGCTACAGGATTCACAGAAGGGGCGGCACTCCTGATAACAAAAAAAAGTTGTTTTCTCCTAAAACTTTTAAGGACTTTGGGACCCTTCAATTAGTAACTTTTTAAAAATGCAGTACTTAAACTATCTATCTGCTGCAGATCGTCTATGACTTTTAAAACTTTGGGAACCTTCAATTATCAAATTCTAAAAACTGCAATGCCTAAACTAACTATCTGCTGCAGACTGCCTGGGTTGGGAAAGTTGTTTTTTTCCTTTTTATGTTTTGATGCAAATGTGTTTGAATCTGTCACAGTTATTTGCCACGTGGTTGTATATATTGAAGGGATGGGGGCTTGTTGCTTCTAAGGCTGCAGGTACTGGGTTTGGGCATAACCTGTCAAGGCTAACTGAAGGGATGGGGCTAGTTGTTTCTAAGGTGTCAGGTACTGGGCTTGGGTATAACCTGTCAAGGCTAACTGAAGGGATGGGGGTTTGTTGCTACTAAGGTCACAGGTACTATGTTTCCGTATTTTATTAGCACTGGGCTGGGGGGTTGTTGATGCCAAGGCTAGGATCATTGTGTTATAAAAAGAGTCCAGATGGATCTTTTGTCTTAAAACCTTAAAATCCAATGGGCTAAATGTTATAATGGACTGGAAGCCCTTTCTGTAAATGATTCTGTGGTCAACATGCATTGGTGGGAAGGGGGGCCACATAGAGAGACAGTAATATGGATATAGTAGTGTGTTTAGAAAACTAACTATGAGGTAAAGTCCCCTTTTAACAAAAAGTTAAAACATGAAGAAAAAATGGTTTACAGACAAATTATGTAATTATGTTCTGTCAGTAATAATAACATTTAAATTCTCCTTTTTGATGTTTGTTTGCACGCATATGCAAGAAATATAGTGTCACCATACGACTTTTTGGAAGTGTGCCGCCAGCTCTGCCAATGCCCTAATCATTTTGCAGGCATGACCACACTGCACCAATGAATGGCCGTGCTGTCTATGACAGCAGTTCAGATGCAGTGGCGTACACTTGAAAGAAAATCACTGCTGCAATCAGCAGTGGTGACCTGTAGGCAATTTGCATATTGATGTCAAGTGGCAGTTGTCACCAGCAGCTTCTCAGTCCCCATGAAAGCCGACAGGGATGCCCAATCCCCTTGTTGACATGCTCCTCCACAGTTCATTTGCTGACGGGTAGCCCAATCCCCATCAGCATAACGTCCCCCCATTTGTTGTGTGCCGAGGGGGGTGCACAATCCTCCTCTGCTTATATGGCCCCCAAACACTCTGTCTGTGCTGACAGGGTGCCCAATCCCATTGGCTACAGCCCCCCCAAGAAAAACCCAAGTGGCATGCTGGGAGCCCACCCCAGTGTGCCAAACCACCTGTAAAAGAAGAAAACCTTCCCACGTTGTTTTTAATTATTTAAAACCCTGAAAATGGTCCCTAGCTGTCTGTGGTGCTCCCACTCCCCCAACCTGCACCCACTCTCTGTGTTTTCTACCTCTACTTACCTCCGGAGACCGGCACAATGATCTTCGTTGGAGCAGGAACATGTCTGCACTCTTCAAAGCCGACTACGAACTGAAGAAATGCCAGTAAGCTGTATAATGGCATAAATGGTGTTTTTCAACTTATGTGTCTATCTTGGCCATTATTCTGAATTTTGGCACCAAGTTTTCAACATGGGGTTCTTGGGACCCCATCTCATGAGTTCAGTGACTGTCATTCGGTTATTTGGTCCTGAAAGGTGATTTTGCGGTCACTGCATAGAATCACCTTTTGGGACTGATTATTGAAACAACGATGTCACTGTCCATGAGATGGGCTCACAAAAAGCCCATGTTTCAAATTTGGTGAAAATATTCCAAAAAATGACTGTGTTACGAGCGTGAATTGTGCAGTTTCCATGCACACTTGTAACTTCGCAAATTTGTAATATTTTCACCACAGTTTTTCAACACTGGCATTTTTTTGCACCACCTTATGAACAGTACAGCTGTCATTTTTCACATCCTGGCCGAAACGTGTTTTCACACTTCCGGTGCACAATGGTGCGATCGCAGTGGGAAATTAGTATTCAGGACAGATTAAGAAAATCATAGTGACACTGTTCATGAGCAGAGATCCCAAAATGCCTACTGTATATTGAAAATCTGGTGCCAAAAGTCCATAAAATGACTATGCTATGAGCGTGCATTGCACAGTTTCCATGCACACTCGTAACTTCAAGAATCTGTAATATTTTCACTCAAGATTTTCAGCGTTGCCAGTTTTGCACGCTTCCTTATAAACAGTACAGCTGTTATTTTTCACATCCTGTCCAAAATGTGTTTACGCACATCTGGCGTACAATGGTGCAGTTGCTGTAGAATATCAATGTTCGGGACAGATTAAGAAAATCATTGTGACACTATTCATGAGCAGAGGTCACAAAATGCCTATGTAGAAAATTTGGTGAAATAATTCCACTAAATGACTATGTTATGAGTGTGTGTTGTGCAGTTTCCACATATCCGTGTAACTTCAAGCATTTTTAATACTTTCACTCAAGATTTTCAACATTGCCATCTCTTCACACCTCCCTATGAATGGTATGGCTGTAATTTTTCACATCCTGCCTGAACTGTGTTTTCGCACATCTGGCACAAAATGGTGTGGTTGCTGTGGGAACTCAACATTTGGGACAGATTAACAAAATCTCAGTGCCACAGTTCATGAGCAGAGGCCCCAAATGCTTTCATGAGGTGAGGGGGGGGGTCATAAAAAGGCCATGTTGAAAATCGGTAGTGCAAATACCAACAAACACCCGAGTCATTAGGGTTTCTAACCATAACATCCCACTCTGTATAGATTCACAGGCTTCAGGGATATGCCTTTGGATTACCAGCTGTAATGCTCGTGCCATTCCACCCAACCCCCACCCTGAAGCCAGTGACAGGCATTGAGGTGTGTCTTCAACTCTTCAGCCCCAGAATTCACCTATACTGCACCATTTCAGTATACTGTATGTCCTTATGAAATGGGGTGACTGTCAAGCAGAACACCGCAAGGCACACCTTAACACGTGTCAGTGTCTGTAGGATAGGGTTAGATGAAATGCCATGAGTGTTAGGAGCGATGACTCAAAGGCACACCCCAATGCCTGTCCATCTCTGCAGGGTGGAGGTGGGGTTGGCATGAGTTCAATACTTCACTCCATTCCTATTCTGCATCTGTCTAACTCCTGCACATCCAATGATAATATCAGAAAGCAAACATTCTGCATTGACAAATGCATGCTTCTTTTGTCCCCTTGAGTTGCTTCTCAGGATGTGAGGCAGCACACTGTGGTGACAAATTAGGTAAAATTGCAGCTTTAAAATGAATATCACTGCGGTGTGTCTAAACAGAGCCTCACACCCAGAGTGACAAGGATTTGGAGTTTTAGGAGTTAAAAGGATTTTGATTTATGGAAGGAAAAGTTTATTCACTTTTAATAACTGGTCAGCAATTTTTTCCATAGGCTTACCCAGTTATAATTTGCTGATATAACCTGCGGGTTATAAAGGCAAACATGCGCCATGTCACTCAAATGAAAGCTGCATCCGAACTGGCTGTTTACTCCTCCTGTGCGGGCTTACCAGAAACAAAACCACAGCGACTCCTCTATCCTGTTTAACGAGGAGCCACCACACCGAGAGCACATCTATTTTATTTTTTATTTGTAAACAGTTCTTCTCTCCCTTATTCCATCTGGCTTATCCCACCATTCAAAAACTGCACGGAGCAGTTTACAGCCGCACCAGAGAAAAACTTCCACTGGGAATGCCTCAGATGTGCTTCAGAGGTAAGTGCCAATGGGAAGGGACAAACCAGGAGCCAAATAAATTAAAAATGCTAAAATAAAAAGCAAAAAAAAAAGAAAACACCAAATCAAATACTGTCAAAAAGAGAGAAATAGACGGTGTGTGTGTGTGTGTGTGTCTCAGACATAGGAAAAATCAAGTGTGACAAAAAATTGCTGACGAGCAATTATAAATAATAAAAGATGGGGAAGTGTTTAAATTCTGAAATTAATGGATGCCTTATTGTGGGATGCTTTAATAAACCCCTGGGGCTTCTACTGATTTATGTAGCATCCCACACCAAGCAACCATTAATTTCTCATTAAGCACACGCCCCCATCCATTATTGTATATATTATGGTCTCTTTTTGATAACATGAGTAGCATAAGTTGGTAAGCACTTTGGTAAACAAAAGATATATAAAATGTTAAGTTGCCTAAAAGGTAATTAAGCATACAATCTGTCTCTAGGACAACTGATTTAGAGTGATCATTGACTGGGCATTGGAGTAAGAGCACTTTATGACACCTGCAGGCACAACATGTATAAAAGTATAGCTAGTCACATTGATGCCTCACCCCTGATGAAGAGATTCTTGAGGCCTTGAAGCACTGGGCTGTCTGCACTTCATTGGTATGTGAACTAAAATAATTTGTATCGTAACAAGTAATTTGTTTGCTACTTTACTGCTTCTTTTAAATATATAAAATAATTATTTAAATGCTTGCCTGGAGCACTGTGTATTTGTTGTTTATTAGGGTCATTGTGTTGCCTTCACTTTGCAGGGTGGGTGATTTGACATTTGCTGAGTGGGGGTTCTGTTCAGGGGCAAGGTGGCACTTTGGGTTCCCAAGGTGGTCTCTGTGTAGCCAATCCAGCAGTATATTTATACTCCTTGGCTGGCCCTGGTTGATCGTATATCATAGCAGTGCAGATGGATGTGGGGTTGGCAGTACACCGGGCAGCAGGGACAGGATGGCTGGATGCAGTGGGGTAGAGCGGGGGGATTGGTATAGGGTGGGGGGAGCATTATGGGGTGCCTGGCAGAGAAGGCTGGGCTGAGATGGGTCATGATAGGATGAGGGGGCGGTCTTCTGGTTATAGATTGGGGGTAGACCAGGTTGGTGGGTTGCAGTGGCTGCGGAGCTGCAATGGCCATGAGTACCCTGTGGAGACTAGGCTTGTACTAGATTAATGGGCTTGGAGGCTGAGTCGCACAGACTATGGTGTGCCCTGGGCAGTTGGGTGAAGGGTACAAATATAAAGAGAGGGAGACATGAAGCTGGGGTTGGGAGAGTGTCAGCAAATGTGGGGGGAGAGGGGGGAGAGAGAGAGACAGAAGGATGGTGGGCCAACAGAACTCATGCTAGAGTGGACTAGCCCTGGGGGCAGACACAGGGGAAGGGTGCCAGGGGACAGTGCGGGGGACAGAGCGGTGGAAGGTAGAGGGAGGGAACTACAGGCAGTGGGATGGGGGCTGCTATTGTGGGTGTATTAGTAAGGGGAGCCAACAGAACCCATGCTACAGATGACCAGCCCTGGGGGCAGATAAGCATGAAGGGATCAGGGGGACTGCATGAGGTTCAGGGCTGGGGAGGGAAATAGGTGGGAGATACAGGCAGTTGGCCAACAGGTCATCATAGGTCCATGACAGGTGGACTCACCTCACAGAAGGGAGCTCTCATCTGCAGATTATTGAAGGGATTCTGGTCTCAAACAGGATCTCACCATTGGGAGACTCCAGGGAGGAAAGGCCCTTAGAGGACAAGGGGGAAGCAGTCAGCAACGCAAGGAAGGGTGAAGCAGTTGGCAGTGGAAGGACGGTTAATGAGAAGGGAGGGAAGGAAGGATGAGGTAGGGAGGGATGGCCAGGGTACTAAAGTAGGAGCTGGAGTTTGCTCTAGTGGTGGATCAGTTGGTTGGGAGTACCAGACAAGGAAAGAAGAGGGGGTGGTAAGGAGGGAGCAAAATGCCCAGGGGAAAAGGGAGAGCAGGGACCCAGTACAGGGGGGAATAGTGATCAGGGCAAGGAGAGGGTGGCACCAGGGCACCTGTGGTGATCGAGGGGTCACACATGCAGGGTGGAACCAAGGGGGTGGACCCGGATGGAGCTGTGGAGGGAGGTGACTCGGGTGTGGACAGGGTGGTCAGGAGGAAGATCAAAAAAAGGGGAGTATGGCAGTCGGGGGAAACAAAATAGTTGAAGGGGCCCAGAAGAAAGGAAGTGGTAGTTAGGAGATGCACATGATGTAGGGGAGGGGTCAAAGGATAAGGGGATGTCAGGGTGCTCCTGCTGGCAGATTCCATTATAAGGAGTGTTAAGTGGGAAGGAGAGGGGGAGGAGAGGGGAAGGGCTGCACTGTCAGGGTCAAGAGTATGTCTGGCCTGACTGTGCACAAGGCAGATCACCTAGTTTACGCCCTAGTGAAGGATTGGGGAAGGGGGTCCCCTGATATCTTAATGCACCTGGGCATGAATGTTATAGAGGGGAACAGTGTGCTTGAGATACAGGCAAGGTTCCGGGAGCTAGCCTGGGTGTGTCACGCTGTGCGGTGCTCAGTCTCCTTTTCTGAGCTCCTACTGATGCCTACAGCTGGTGTGAAGCTCAGAGTAATTAATGAATGGCTTAGATCGTAGTGTGAGACAAGCAGGTATGGGTTAGTGGGGGACTGGGATGCAACTTGGGAAGACAAGGAGCTATATGCTAGGGACAGGCTCCATCTGAATTTGGGAGGGAAAGAGGTTCTAAAGCTGAAATTGTCTGAATTCATTGAGTCCTTGTGGGGTTTAAACTTGTGAGGGGGGGAGCTGGAACTGGAGGCTGAGGCATGCCTTCCCACCCAGAGGTAGACAGGGGGTGCTCAGAGGGGCACTTGACTGTGTGATAGGGTGTGGTGGCAGGCAAGCATCTGGGGGGTTGGGGGCTGAGGGGGCAGATGAGGGCAGGAGAAAGGGATGGAGAGTGGTTCTGATGGACACCAGGAGCTTGGGCAACAAGATGCCTGAGCGGCAGCCCTTGCTAACTGAAGGGGAGGTGGATGTAGTGGCAGTTACAGAAATGTGGGCCATGCTGAGGCATGACTGGGACCTTAACCTGGAGGGGTACTCGGTGTACAGGAAGGACAGAACTGTGGGTAGGGCAGAAGGTTAACATTCATCATTAGGAATGGCATAGATGTATGCATGGTGGATGGGGCTGAGGCGCAAGTTGAGGCAGTATGGGTCACCTTGCAAGCACCTGGGGGTAAGAGGGTGAAGTTGTGAGTGGTATATAGGCCACTCTTGCAGGCGAATGATCTGGTGGAAGGCTTCATGGAGAATCTCAGACAGCATTGTGGTCAGAGGGAGGAAAGAACGGTGGTGCTGGGGGACCTTAACTTACCAGTGACTGAAGAGGGAACTATGTCATCCTCGTCAACCAAGGAGTAGTGCCTGCTGGACATCTTCCAGGATGCATTCCTGTCCTAACTGGTGGCAAATCCAACAAGGAACGGTCACTTCCTGGATATGGTCCTATCAGACTGTGACCTGGTTAGGAACCTAGATGTCAGGGACTCTCTGGCAGGGAGTGATCATGCCATAGTCTGGTTTTCCCTGAACCTGGGGGGAGAAGAAAATCACACTGAAACAGTAGTAATCGACTTCAGAGGTGCAGACTTCAAAGGTATGGAGGGGATCCTCAGGGAACACTTTCAGGGGATCTGTATGGGCATGGACACAGACATCAGAAGAGAAGTTATAAAAAGAGGACTTCTGGAAGCTACTAGGGCCTGCACTAAGGTCAGACATGAGGCAGGGGAAGCCAGGAAACCATGCTGGTGGACCAGGGAGGTACAGAAAGATGTAAGGGAAAAGAGGAGGGCTTACAGATGCTACAAGCAAACACGTGGGGTTAAGGACAAGTATGAGTATGACGACATATCCAAAAGGGTGACAGGGAGACAGCTGGGTGGTGCTGAGGGCTGAGGCATTGAACGCCACACCCTGCACCATGCCTGTGACCTGTGTTCAGGAACAAGCACGGGTTGCCGTGGGTCGGCTGGGAGGAGATGGATTGAGCATCCTATGGACTGCTCTCCATCTCCAGGGAGAGGGGAGTACAGCGGCCCGTGCTTCTTGCCTGACCCCCTAGCAGAGGCTGGGGCTCGACGGCATGGAACTGCACCACAGGGGGCAGGGGGCAGCAGATGCTTGACTGGTTCATGCACAGGATTGTGCTAGGGCTCAGTCACTGGCATCATTGCATGCCGCTCTCCTGCAGAAGAGAGGAAACAAGAAAAACAAGGCTCCTGGAGGATGATGAGGGGGAGCTCGCAGGCTCCACACCTGGCTAGCCATGGCAAAAATGGATCCGGTTTCAGTAGAGGAAAGGCCACCTCTGCCAACCCTGCCAGAGGGGTAATCCTGGGGGTACTGCACCAGCTGGAGGATGCCAGGGTGATGGGGCTAGGGCTCCCCCCAAGATTGAGAGGACTGAGGAGCAGGAGCATAAAATAAAATAAAAAAAAAGGAGTGACCAGGGAGGTGAGACTGGCCAAGGCTAGGGCAGAACAGAAGTTGACTCAGGGGATCAGGGAAGGTGATACAAGGTTTGTTAGGTATATTAGGGAAAGGAGGAAAGTGAAGGGGCAGATTAGTAGGTTGAGGACAGGAAGGAGTGGGTTGAGGAGGCCAGGGAGCAAGTGATAGCTTTCCTAGAACCAGGAGCAAGGGGTAGTTTTAGGTAATCTTTCATGGTAGAATCAATTTTATTTATACTAAACCAGTGGCCTTGTTTTGGGGCTCTTACCTGCTCCATTTGTTTAGCCTGTGCATCTGCAAACAATTTTTGGTTAAGTAAACTTTTATAGAGAGGAGAAATCTTAATCACCTTCTGAAAATAAGCCCAAAGATGGGTCAAAGAGGCTCTTGATAGGACTGATCTAAGGGCATTTAACCACTTGAGGAGAAGCCTTGTTTAAGACAGTTGGTTTTCTCCATAAGACACAATTTGGAGATTGGATTAAGTGTGTTGTTAATGATTTTGAGCCAGTGAAATAACCGAAAGTCTGTTAAGGAGGCTAGGAGAAGTCTGACTAACTACAGGATTAGCCATTGAAAGGGGTACCTGCAAAATGGACTTACGAAAAAAAAATATAAAGGTAGTTCAAGAATAGGAGCTGGTTTTGTTGCCCAAACTTCGGCTCCATATAATAGGACTGGATTAATCATGGCTTCGCCAGCTATAAGTGCAGACACTACAGTATGCCCTCCATATCTGAAGTTAAAATGCAGTAAAGCTTTCACAAGTACGACCTTAGATGTCTGTTCATTCCAGTGAAGCGTCCATAAACCATCTGAGGTAAATTTAACTCCTAAGTATGCGTCTGAAGATACAACTTCAATAAGGTCCCTGTCTAGATAGAGCTGAGGTAATGATATTCATAAATTTTGTGACCCAAAGACCATTAACTTGGATTTTTAAAGGTTATTGTTTAGCTGTAAATGGTCACACTTGATTGTCAGCCAATTTAATTTATCTTGAAGACTGACTACAGAAAGCGAAAGAAGAATCAAATCATCAGCATATGCGAGTATGTGAATGTTATGTTTGTTAATTTTAGGTGAGTCCAAAATTAAAGAAGTGTCAAAGTAGAGCAATGAGTCAATGTAAATGCTAAAGAGAAGTGGGGCCAAAAGGCATCTTTGTTTTACTCCCAGTGAAGTTTTAAGATACGCCAGCAAATTACCATTGTTATCGTATCTGATGGCAGGGACAGTGTTTGTATCAGTTTCAGTATTAATGTAAACAACAGCCTCTCCTTTACAAGCATGTGAAACAAAAGAAATGAGTAAAACATATGGTTTGGGTACCCTTTCAGGTAGGGTCTAATGTGACCCCTAGGTATTTGAATGTATTGACCTTCTCCTACGTAGCTCCATCTAAGGCCACCACCTTCAAACTGCTACCATAATCTCTTAATCTTGGGTTTGTTCCAGAGACCATTGTCTTCATGTTCAGTGCGTGACGCACCAAATTATTTTCATATAACCAGTTCTGTATGGAGCTTAATCCTCTTAACAAAACCTGTTCTTGATCAGTAGATGATGCCACCTGACAGTATACCAACACATCATCAGCATACGGTATTATCTCTGACTGACTGACATGTTTGGGCCACAGCTCTTCATGTACTAGCTGTGCTGCTACAAGCCCTCAGATGTAGGGAAGCTCTAGCTAGGATCCCTTTCCTTTCACCTGCCACCGTGGTTCCCCTAGACCGTCTCCCCCATAGGCAGTTTAAACATCTGATACAGATGTCAAAAATGTCTGCCACAGTGCACAGGCTCCCTCTCTCATCGGGTGAAGTCTGTCACTCTTGAAGGGTCTTCTATCCCAGAGGTCTCTCAGTCCCATATAGAATGGTACTCCTTCTCCTCTCAGAAACCCTTAAAACTCCCATTAAAGTCCTTGATTACCTCATGCCTTTTCCTATCCTGCTTCTTATCCCTACCTCACACAGGGATGTCTTCAGAAAAGACCAGGGAGGCTGAGTGTTCCACCATTCTGTCCCCCAGTCTATGGAAGTTCTGCTTCACTATCTCCACTGATTGGTTCGTCAGATCATTGGTACCCAGATGTACCAGCACCCACAGCTCCCCCCTGATCCCTCTCCACTATCCATACTATCCTATCCTATCTAAATATGTCATAGCTGATGCACCAGGAGGGCACTGGCTCATCCTCCTCCGATCCAACCCCCCCACCCTCTCTATCCCCCTAATCATGTAGTCCCCAACCACTATGGCTGTCTTGGTAGACTTGCTCCCATTGGGTGCAATCATGCTGGCCTTACCTTTCCTATCGACTGATTCAAAGTCCCCACCCCCAGTGAAGTCAGGTACCTGAGCTTCCACCAGAGATGCAGACTGGCTCACTGTCTGGATGCCGCTGGACTGGAAAACTGTATTTTAGTTACCCCAACTCTCCTCTTGCTGCCCACCAGTCTCCATCCCCCTTGGTGAAAAGTGCCCCACAGGCACCACAACTGACTGCCTCCTCTATGAACCCCATCCAAGCAGAGGCCTAACGATGAGGCTAAAGAACAAACAGACAATTAACTGTTGGTGCTTATCCAGATAGGGTGTAGCTGCAAGGCTCAGCTACAGCACAAAAAATGCAGGAATAAAAGCTACCTTGTAGTGCTCAGCCAGATTGGCTATAGCTGTGAGATTTAACTGTGGCACAGAAACAGCTTAGCAAATTAAATGTACCCCAGTTACACAAAGGAAACATATGTGAAACCTGCTTTGTGGTGCTCAGCCAGACAGTGTGTAGTTGTGGGATTTAATTTTTGCACAGAAACAGCCAGGCAAATTAAATCTACACTAGCTATAGTAGAAAAACTGGTATGTATGTAATTTAACCTATCTAATCAGTAGGTATCAGCTGCAGTAGGAGCAGACTACTCATTACCTTGCAGTGCACACCCTGGTAGGATGTAGCTAGGACTTAGTAATGGACGGCTCACACAACAGTGCAGTTACTGGCTATATACAGTTGTACCTTGGATGAAATGAGCAGATCTTTTTGTTGCTGGCTGGTGTATGGCTGACTCCAGATGGATCCCACTTCTCAGTGGTCCTTTGTTCTGTGGTTCTTAGCGTGGATGGCTGCTAGTGACTGGATTAATCATGGCTTCGCCAGCTATAAGTAAATAAGCATTAAGAGATGCTTAATGGATATGGGGCAAATCTGAATCTGCTTTTACAGGTATTAGGTCACTTCCATTAAGCTGCCTCAGCTAGCTGCTAATGAAAGGGGTAAAGGGGAGCTTTATCTGCTTTCCCCCTTTACTCCCCATAATGTGCTGCTTCTAAAAGCAGGATTAAAATGAATCTGGGGCTAACCTGACTCTGAATTCACTGGTCACTCACAGCTCCCTTCCACTTAAAGTAGCTGTCTCAGCTAGTTAATAAGTGAAGGAGCAGAGCGGTGCTTTAGCTGCTATATTCCTGTATCCTCCCTAATGTGCTGCTTCTAAAAGCAGAATCAAAATGGTCATCAAGCTGATCAGTCCATATAGACACTGGACCACCACAAAGTCACTGGAGGAAACCAGCTGTGCCTGTGCTACTATACCTGTGGCATAGTCTGAGGCCAGGAACACCTGACCAAGACCCATGTCCAGCATAGCTCCTATGTATTGGAGCCCCTGGCAGGGGTTAAGAAACAACTTCAGCATGCTGAACAATATACACAGCTGATCGAACAATTGATGGGTCCTTAACAGTGTGCATACATATACTTCCAGTGATGGAACCTTCAATAGCCAATCATCTCTGTACTGGAAGACATAAAAAATCCTCCCTGCAAAGGGCCACTGCTACTTCGGCAAATACTTTTGTATAGACATGTGATGTAGAACATAACCAAAGGGCAAAACATGAAATTGGTAGTGTCAGTCCTGGAGTATGAACCACTTGTATTTTCTGTGTGACTTATGGATCTTGTCTTGAAGGTAAGCACCCTTCATGTCTACAGAAACCAAACACTCTTCCTCTAATAGCAGGTGCAGGAGAGACTGCAGAAAGACCATTCAGAATTTCTTGTATTCTAGGAAGAGGTTAAGTTGCCAGAGGTCTAGTACTGGCCTTAAATTCCACATCCATTTTGGAACCAGAAAATACTAGGAGTAGTAGCCTTGATTCATTTCTGAAACCAGGACCAATGCTACAGCAATTCTGTGAAGGAAAGATTAAACTTCCTCCAGCAAAAGGGCTAGATGTCCTGGAAGGTACCATTTTAGCAGCAATTGGGTAACTTGAGGAGCAGTAAGGAGCTCTAAGGCATGTCTGTTCTGAACCACCTCTAGTACCTAAGCATCTGTGGTTATCACCCTGAAATCTGGTAGGAAGAAAGAAGTATAGCTCCCTACCAGAATGCCTGAGGCAGGGAGACTGAAGGAAGAGGCGGGGAGTCAAAATAGAAGAGGATGGCATGGGGTGCCAATAATAGGTCAACCTTTTCTAAGCCCTTCATGGGCACCTTGGATATATTTGTATCCTGGGAAGATGAAGGGTAAAGTTCCTTGAGCCCATGACTGAGGCCTCTGGAATAACCACAGCCTAGATGCATTTCCACTTGCATACTGTGTGACCCCGAATAATTTACTTAACTTCCTTGTGCTCCCAGGTTCGCATCTGTAAACCAGCTTCAGCTTACTATGCTATTCCTGGTTAAACAACGTTCCCTTCCCTTCCCTAGATAGGCATAGGGAAGTATGACAATTACCTTGGGACTTTGGGTTCAGGGTATTAAGGGACCTAGGAGTCATTCTTGTAGACTGCAAATCCCTTAAAGCATTTTCAATATCATTGCCGAACAATTTACCCCTGAAAGGGGCATTCATAACATGCTGCTGCATAACAGAGAAGAAAAACTGTCACACTTAGCCAGGAGTAGCAACTGAAGCAAATCCCCAGAGGCAGCAACCCCAGTAGCAGCATCATAGGCTGAACTGAGCAGGTTTCTATTAGCATCCTGTCCATTAGCTATGGTGTACTGAGTCAGCATCTTGTCTGGGCTATCTGACAGTTTTCAACCAGGCTGGCCACAGTGGCAGAGGCTGCAACCTCCAAGAACTTACCAAACATGTTCTTAGAATAATCTTCCCTTCAGCTTGGAACCAAAGCTTTGCCTGAAGTGAGGAAAGTTTGAAAAGAGGAATTCCCACATGGAGATAAAGATGTCTTTCTCACACTCTCTTCTGAGCAGGAGTATAGAGTGGAACATGAGCCAATCACATATATGACCTCTTCCTCTCCATTAATGGCCTCATCCTCCATGTAACCAGAGTAACAAGGCCACCTACATCAAGGAGAACAATGCTGGGGTGTATTGGGGGGTAATGACAGCAGAAGGAAGGAGGTATTGCTACCTGTGCATAGATCACTGGTGAGGTACCACTTGGAGTACTGTGCCCAGTTCAGGAGTCCACACTTAAATAAAGATTAGGGCAGGCTGGAGACAGTGCAGCATAAGATGAACAAAATGAGTCAGGACCAGCAGTGCAGATCTTACAAGGACTGGCTCAAGGCACTGAACATGTACACGCTGGAGGCCAGACAAGAGACAGGAGATATGATAGAGACCTTCAAGCTCCTGAAGGGAATTAACAAGGTTAACTGCAAGAATCTATTTTGCATAAGTTGTGGAACAAGAATATGGGGCATGAGTGGAAACTGATGGTGAGGAGACTGAAGAGAGAAATTAGAATGTTTTATTTTACAGAATGGGTGGTGGAGATCACAAACAGTCTGCAGCTGCTGTGGTGTTGTCAAAACTATCAATAGTTTAAAATAGGGCTGAGGCATAGTGAAGGGCTTAATGGCTACTTGTGGTGATAGTGGTAGTGCAGGGAGCAGTGGGTAGATAGTGTGGGTTACAACCCTGTATGGACAGTAGATCCAAGGATGGGTAAGGTTCATGGGCAGTTTGGATGGCTCAGTGGTCTTTTTTTGCTGTCGTTATGTTTATAAAAATGTTTCATTGCACTCCAGTTCATCATCGACATTGACCATCATTAACAAGGGATCAGCTGGACAAGGAGGCAAGCGAGGAGGCTCTGATAATGGGAATCGCATTGATGGTGGCCTATCTTAGCATAGTACAGAGGTAGGGAAAGAAAAACAGAGGTGTCAACAGTAATGTCAATGACGTGCTAGCTGGAGGCCCTGATGGTGCAGACATCAATGACAGCATCGGAAGCAGTTGCTGAAACAGCTCTGATGTTGTTTTATACAAAGCCTGTGAATTGACAGAGTCCAATGGGGTTGTTGATGGTGGAGCCAAAGAAGGGACAGTGCCTGATGGTGGAATACGCTGTTGACCCCTGGGCTGCAGGGAGGAGATACGGATCTCAACCTTGGTGTTTGAGAGACAGCCAGGGGTGAGAGCAGGGACCATCTTTATCTGTAGACTTACCCCCGTTAGAAACAAGACTGGTCAGGAGAGGGCTCCTTTTCCTTTCTGCACTTATCCGCAGAAGGGTGGTGTTTTCCCCCCAGTTTTAAAGACTTGTCCTTTTTCTTTGATAGGTCAGCACTGCGAATGGTTTTGGAGGTCAACAGCCCAGTGGATAACTGAAAACAGAAGCATTTAAAGATGGGGAAAGTAGCCTTTACTGTAACCTGGTTCTCCATTTCTTGATTAAAAATAAAGTTTTCTAAAGCTTTCTTGCAAGATCTCTTGGTTGCTCATTAAAGCCCTGACAAACTGCAGCTCTTGATGTCATGGGTTGTACCAAAGCAACAAATATAATAAAGTGGTTGCCATCTTTATAAATCTTTATGGTGCAGCAATGGTAGAAATGGAACAGTGGTTCCTTGTCTTTTGGCGGCAGTATAAAAGTATTAAAATAATGAACTTAAAAATAACTGCAATAATGAATGCTGTATTTTACAGGAACTCCAACTGCATTCTTCAGTGGTGATGAACCGTTGAATGGTTGATGGCAAGGATAAAGAACTGAGGCATGCTGGGGATCCCCATGTTATATAAGCACCAATGAAGCATAATCAATGTAGGCAGCTCCAGCTGACACTGATGCTTTAAACTTCCATAATGTGTATTTATTTATTTTATTTAGTTTTTGTTGACTGGGTAAGTGCACTAGACAAATTCTGCCTATTTTCAGGCACGACCTGGGAGAAGGGGATACAGAGAATGCCAACTGACTTTGAACCAGATTAAGCTGTTGGTGGTATTTTTAGTGAATGAGGAGAAATTTGACCAGTGCACTGGGGACATTCCCCTACTCGACAGAGGGGAGTACTCTGTCCAAGATGGCGGAACCTCCTTTGCCTGCTGCAGAGGTGGCTGGAGAGACAGGAGACTTGGTCTCAGCTCCTGTCTCTGGTTGTTTGGAGACTATGACTGAAAATATTAAGGTTGTGCAGGAGTCTGTTTTGCCTGACAATGCCTCCCCGGCTGCATCTACTGCTCAGACTACATCTTTCCCAGACCTCACTGAAGTGGACTGTTCTACCTCCCTAGCTGTTTCTATGGTGGATGAAATGCTTGGGGATCTCGATGCTACGGATATGCAGGAACACAATATTGAAGAGCGCTTGGCTGAAGTGGAACGCCATTTAGCGCTAACTAAACTGACATTACAAAAGGAATTGACGAGGATACGGAGTGCTACAAAAGGTGGCGATTGCTCCTCTGCTCTATATGTTGGAATCATGGGACTATCTGAGATGCCTTCTGCAATACCGCCCATACCAGCGAGTTTGATACTGTTGGTCACAGCTACTGCAGCTGAGCCTCTTTCACTGTTGCTGACAGACCATTACACTGCTAAACATGCTACGATCCTTGAGCTGCACCCTGATGTACGACCTAATTTGCAATTGCCTCCACAGAATGAAACTCCTCTTATACAGCCTACCTGGTTGGTGGAAACAGCGTTGCATGGTGCTGGGTGGATTCAGGAACCCAAACTTGGACAGTGGGTTTCCGGTCCATCCCCTATTCGGTCCCCCCATCCCGAGGACTTCCTGGATGCACAACAGAAGATGCCAGATACGCAGGGTTCTCCTGACCCCTTGAGCATGCTAATGGAATTGAATCTCACTCAGAACCCTGTTTTAGCCCTCTTGCAGGAGTCTACTTCGGAAGTCTTTCCTCTCTCTGACAGTAAGGAAGCAACAGTCTCTGATCCTGCTACTATGGGTATGCCACCTCCTAAACAGGTGGGACTGACTCGTTCTTTTTTGTCTCTATTTCAACATCCAGTTCTAGCTGCAAAAAGACATAACGCTGTAAGGCTTGTGTATGGGGTGGACTACCAGACCCTTCTGACTGCGTGTACGTGGCCAGATCTCTGCTGAAAGACTCATTAAAATGTTTTGCCCATGAGATCTACGGTCTGATTCATATATCAGGTGAATCCACATTTGATGTGAGTTTTCAGACATCTTGTGGACTAGATCGTTTTTGGACTAGATACCACGTTTTGAGAAACACTGCTTTATGGACTTCTCTTCAGGCCGTCCCCCTCTCAAAACCTGCCTTTAAGATCATTACGGTGGTGTTTTGAAATAAGGGTGTGGAAGTGTCTGATATTGTTTGTTGGTTGAAACAACGTTGTAAGGTACAGGGTCAACCTGAAGCTATCTTGGACACGGAAATTATCTGGACAGGGGGTTGGAAGTTTAAGGTTATGTTACATACAAATGACTCTGGCCCACTCCATTTACCTAATTCCTTTTCTTAGGTCGTGTTAGGGGGGTTCTGTTTTACCCGGGTCAGCCTAAGGCCTGTTACAGGTGTGGGGATCCCTCGCACCTGAGTAATGTATGTAATAAGATGAAATGTAGTAATTGTGGTGAGTTGGGACATGAGGGGATTCATTGCCAGAATATTAGCAGATGTAACCTTTGTGAAGAGATAGGTCATACGTTTCTAACTTGTCACTGGTCTGCTCACGCTCTGGCGAATCATGATGGTGGGGTTGATCAACGCTTTGTGATTACACAGGCACAAAAGGCTCGGCTTCGTACCACTGCAGCAGCACCATCTGCAGCTGCAGTGCACCCTGCTCTGAAGACCCCCGTGCCTGTGTCTCCCCAGGTTATTACTCCTCAGACAGTTGCTAATGTGGAACCCCCGTTAGTGGTGGAACCCCCCACACTAATACATGTCCTATCTGCTACGTCGGACTTAGACCAAGTCCCTGGCCCAAGTACTATGCCACCCCCCTAGACACCCCTTACTGTCATGCGACGAAGGTCAATGAGGACTGGTCCTCGTACCTCGCTGCCTCCTATGGAGCCATTATTACCCTCACCCATAGCCCTGTCTAATACCTTCGAGGTACTTCAGCTGACTTCTGACGATGCAGGCGATGAGTCCGACTCTTCCTCCATTGCGTCCTCTCTCCCTGATGGCACTACTGATTCGGAACTCCAGCTGGGTTCAGGTCTCTCACAAAAACGTAAAGCTAAAGTTAGGCTCAAAGGGAAGAATGTGGCTGGGAAGAGAAAGTCTTGATGTTTCTTAACTCCTTATATTTTGTAACATGGTGCGCTTTGTTTGCCATACTATTAATGTTAATAGTATGAAACGTATGGAGAAACGAAGGTTAGTGTTCTCCTTTTTAAGACTTTTGTCATTGGGTATCTTTTTATTGCAGGATACAAGGCTCCACATGGTGCAGGAGATTAGGCAAGCAAAACAAGACTGGCTTTTAGGCCCATCGTTTTGGTCTATAGGCCAGGACCCCTGTTCGGGTCTAGGCATATTGCTTAATGTTCCGGACTTTCGTTTACTAAAATTGTTTGATTTAGCTCCTGGTAGAGTCCTAGTTTTAGATTTTGTTATGGGACATTGCCCGTACCGAGTGATAAACATTTATGCCCCCCAAATTAAGATGGCTCGCATAGCCTTGCTTTCTTTGATTCGCCCCTATTTGCACACTTCTTTTCAAGTAATCTTTTCTGGCGATTTTAACTGTGGCCTGAGCCTTCAAGATAAAAGTTTGTTTGCCACCACCAAAAAAATTTTTTACGACTCACATGAATTGGATAAACTAATTCATACTGCACATTTGACCGATGCTTACCATTCATTTACGGACCAACAAACTCCCACATTTCAAAAAGGAAAATTGGCAACACGAATTGATTTTGTTTTTTTTGTCTCGTACGTTGCCGATTGGCTCAGCTCAGGTACAGGCGGTGGCCTTCTCTGATCACAATATACTATCAGTTGGTATAGGTTCAGTTGCCCCTTTTAGCAAAGGGCCGGGATTTTGGAAATTTAACACTTCCCTGTTACACAATATGATGTTTCAAAGATTTCTTCTATCATTTATTTCTGCTCGTAAATCTGTGTTTATTTGTTATGATGACCCGATACATTGGTGGTTAGATACAAAACATGCTTTGACTGGGGGAGAGATACTGTGGGTTAAGCTGGAAAGGAAAATGGGGCCAGCCATCCGCACAGATGTGGTCTATAGACCACCAGCCCAGGAGGAAGAAACAGATAGGGAGCTGATGCTAGCCATCCAGAGGATGGCAGACAAGGGTGAGGTAGTACTGGTTGGAGACTTCAATATTCCAGACGTGGACTGGAGCATTTCAGCAGCAGCATCAACTAGGAGCAGATTTATCCTGGACTCCCTTCAGGGTGCCTTCCTCAAGCAACTGGTCATGGAACCAACTAAGAACTAAGAGAGGTGGTGGCTGAACCTCTTGCTATCCTGTTTAGCCGATCACTAGAAACAGGGGAGGTACCCAAAGACTGGAGGATAGCAGATGTAGTCCCCTTATACAAAAGTGGGAACAAAGAGGAAGCGGGGAACTACAGACCAGTCAGCCTCACCTCGGTAGTGGGGAAGATAATGGAAGCACTACTGAAGGAGAGATTGGTGGAACATCTGGTTGTCAATGGACTACAAGACCCAGGGCAGCATGGTTTCACCAGGGGAAGGTCATGTCAGACCAACCTCATTTAATTTTTTGACGGGTGACTAGGGAGGTGGATCAGGGGAGGGCAGTGGACATGGCCTATCTGGACTTCAACAAGGCCTTTGACACTGTGCCACATAGAAGACTATTGCACAAACTGGGGAATATGGGTGTGGGCAGGACAGTAGTGCGGTGGGTAGGTAACTGGCTGGGCAGCAGGACACAGAGGGTGGTGGTAAATGGCTGTCACTCCACAGAGGGAAGAGTGACCAGTGGGGTCCACAGGGATCAGTGCTGGGACCGTACTATTCAATATCTTCATCAGTGACATTGCGGGACCTAGAAGGCAGAATTTCACTGTTCGCTGATGACACAAAGCTCTGTAACAGAGTAGACACACCAGAGGGTGTAGACAGAATGAGAAGGACCTGCAGAAACTTGAAGAATGGTCAGGGGTTGGCAGTTGAAATTCCATGCATTGAAGTGCAAGATAATGCATATAGAGACAAAAACCCTGGCACAATATATCAGTTGGGGTGGAGATATAGCATGCACCAAGCAGGAAAGGATCTTGGAGTTATCATCTCTGATGACCTCAAGGCAGGAAACAGTGTGACAAGGCAGCAAGTAAAGCAAATAGGATGCTGGGATGCATAGGCAGGGGCATCACCAGCAGGAAAAGGAGGTCATAATTCCACTATACAAGACACTAGTGAGGCCGCACCTGGAGTACACTGTGCAGTTCTGGAGACCTCACCCACGTAAGTACATAGACAGGGTAGAGAAGGTTCAGAGGAGGGCAACAAAGATGGTGCATGGATTGCATCACAAGTCCTATGAGGACAGGTTGAAGGCACTGAACATGTACTCCCTGGAGGAGAGGAGGGAGAGAGGGGATATGATAGAGACATACAAGTATCTTACAGGGAGGAACAGGGTGCAGGAATGCACTATTTTTAAGCAAAAACGATGTTCCAGGACTAGAGGGCATGGGATGAAGTTGGAGGGAGGACGATTCAGAGGAAACGTGAGGAAGAACTTCTTCACAGAACGGGTGGTGGACAAGTGGAACACCCTGCCAGAGGAAGTGGTTGGGGCTGAAACAATCACGGGATTTAAGAATGCATGGGATACACATAAAGGAATTCTGGAGGTCAGGGGTAAGGAGCAACAGACTTCCTGGAAAACATAAACTGAACTTACAAACTTAAATGGGCAGACTGGGTGGGCCATAGGCCCTTATCTGCCGACACTGTCTATGTATCTATGTATCTATGTTTATCTGAAAAGTTACAGTCGACAAAAATGTAAGAGGGATTATTTGGATTATTTACAGAAAAAAGCTCATCTTCAGTTGCTGCTTTCATAGCACATGTGACGGGACAAAACCTATCTCTTCAAATACACTCTATATGAAAAGATATGTTATGTTTTCAGTCCAGACAATCCCAACAATTGTACCATCAACACAAATTCCATATGTCTGGGCCATGGGACGTAGTTTGCCCTTTTGAGTCTAATTCACGACAAGTTACCCAGAAAACTATGCTGTGTCTTGCTAATTCCATGGGAACATTAAGTTCTACACACTCTGACATTCAGCAGATTGTGACAGAACACACGACTGCTTTATTCTACCCCATGTCAGCTGCAATGGATGACCCCACAACCCTGTACATGGATCTCGATATTCCACTCCCTTCAAAACAGAGTGTGGATGTGGCTTGTGCCGCCATGACAGAGCAGGAGTTGTCTTTGGCAATTTCTTCATTGCCCTTGTGAAAAACTCCTGGTCCGGATGGTCTCTCGGCTGCTTTATATAAAGTGCTAAATGACCACTTGGTCACTGAACTGACCTCTGTGTTTAATGCCCTGCTGAGTAGTGAGACTATACCATTAGACTTCACGAAAGGTGCTTTAATATATGTCTACAAACAGAAAGGCGACATTCACCTTCTTGAGAACTGGTGCCCTCTCTGTATGTTAAATACTGACTTCAAAATATTAATGAAAATTATTGCAAAACGTCTGACAGGAATCGCAGAAATGGTTTTGCATCCAGCCCAGTTCTGCTCAATACCTACCAGGCGAATCTCGGATCACCTGATTCTCCTTCGGGAACTGTTTGCTCATGGCTTTGTGGGCCTGGCCTCTGGCATTATAGTTTCAGTGGATCAGAAGGTGGCATTTGATTCGGTTAACCACAAATTTTGTGGAAGGCATTACATTTTTTGCATATACCGGACAACATGATCAGATTGCCACAAAAGTTCTACAGGACGGCCACGGTTGTTCCTGTTGTTAATGGTTGGGTAGGACCTATGATTCCTGTTAAAAGAGGAGTCCATCAAGGTTGTCCAGTAAGTCCTCTATTATATGTCCTGTTTCTAGATGTCCTGCTCCGACATCTGAATGTTCACCCTCAGATCCATGCCATTTCATGTTCTGCTATGCTTGCACCATATTAAGCTATTGCATAAGCAGATGATATTTGTTTCTTAGTGGCTGATACGTCCTTGGTGAATGCCTCTCTACAAGAATGTTCCTTGTTTGGAAATTTTTCAGCGGCTTGTCTGAACTTTGAAAAGAGTATGGGTATCAGGTTGGGATCCATTGTGGCCCCGATGAACCATATTGGCCCAATGCATCCGATGGAGGGCCCCATTCATATCCTAGGGGTTTATTTCGGAACTAGAGACTCAGATTTTTTTAATTGGGATATAAATTATGACAGGGTAGAATAAAAGTTGCCTCTTGGAATAGAGGATCATTTGGGAAAAAGAAGAGGGTATATTTGATAAAGACTTTTTTGATACCACTGTTTCTTTATTTAAGTTATGTATTTCCTATTCCAAAACAAATGGAAATGGTGGTTTTCAGCCTGTTCTTTCAGGCGTTATGGGGGAGCAGGCTGAACCCGATTAAAAGGAATATTACTTATTTGTCCATTACAGAGGGTGGTGTCTGTATGCTTAATCCTCTGTTGTTTTTTTCTAGTATTTGTTTCATAGCCAATTTGCGGCCACTTCTGATTAACTCTCAGAGGGGATGGGAAATGTTGTTTCATGATTCCTGTGGAGTTTGGTTCCACCTGTGGGAACACAACTCCTTACGTGTGTTGCGACACTCTGAAGGCACGCCATTGTATGTGAAACATATGTTTCTGCGCTTAAAGCAATGGAAAGTAATGCCTCAAATGCTTATTGCTTATTCGCATAAGACTCTTTATAAGACACTTCTTTCCTCTGTCTGTATGACACAGT
Source organism: Neoceratodus forsteri (assembly GCA_016271365.2). NCBI lineage: Eukaryota > Metazoa > Chordata > Ceratodontiformes > Ceratodontidae > Neoceratodus > Neoceratodus forsteri. Next base: position 1,159,526,086 of record CM057454.1, read on the forward strand.
CACCTTTTGATAAATGTCCGGTCCAACATCTTTCTTCCCTTTTATCCTTGTTTCGGTGTAAAAGGATACCTGCACACATGTGGGACTTTTATTGGCTATCTTGCCATGAACGGATAAATGTTAAAGCCAACCACAAACATAAACAGCTTCAGGACAGATTGTGTTCTAGACCGTTATGCAATGCTGCACTGGAGACGATCTCTCATCTATTTTTTGAATGTACATTTATTCGGCAATGGTGGGCTTTTTTGGCACAAAAGTGGGCTACTCTGATTTTCCAGACTGTATCCTTTCAGACAGTTATGTATGGTGTTTTTTCCCCTCAATGGTCCTCTTGGCATATGGACACTTTAAATCTTGTTCTAGTTGTGATTAAATGGAATATTTGGATGGCAAGATGTCAGTTTACCCTACAGCAAAAAGACTGCACATATATGGAAATCGAACAGAAAATTGTGAAGGACTTGAAAGCCATCTATGAACGTGAACAGACAATGCACACAGAGTCGAGACTGCTCACTTTATGGACTGCACTTCCTTGGATAACTGATTCAGACTCAGCTGTGACTTGATGGATATTTCTTTGTTGTACTTTCGTATTGCTTTTCTTTCAGTTTGAAATTTGCTAAATGATGTATTACCTTTGTGTTTTTCTTCCTGTTGTATGAATTTTTAGTGCTGTTCTAGTATATGTCACATGATTTCCTCTTTCAATAAAACTTTACCCTACTCGAGAGAGGGCGCTGCTAGTGGAATCTCTTCAGAGTGCTTGCAGACGGCTGTGTGGCAAGACATGCGGGAGGCTGAGGAGCTGATCACCACCTCAGCTTTCACCGGACTGTGTGATCAGTATGGATATGGAATCTACCTCGGATCAGAGTGCTGCAATGGCAGCAGTTTCTATACCTGTTTTGGAAATACCATGCGATGTCCTCTTCGAGGCGGGTGAAGTGTTCCCCATTCGTGAGGTGGATGAAATTAATCGTCAGTTCCATGCTGTGGAGCGCCAGTTCATTGCTACATGGAACATCTTGCTGCAAGAGTTGCAGCAGCATCGTGCAGTCTTACCGGACGGACGGGAACAGGAAGAGATACAGACTGGTGCTGCACAGTCCCCTGTAGTCGGGCCACTATCTGCAGCTGTTTCGGAGAATGGCTTTTCTGTTTCACTACCCTCCTGTTCTATGTTGGACTGTCCTTTGGATCAGGGTAAGTCTGTAACATTTACTGCTTCTCCATCCCAGCAAGCCTTTATGGAGACCCTGACTTCTTCGTCTACTCCTGTAGCAGTCCCTAAATTGCTTTCTGGCCTGCATATAGGGCGCTTTACTATTGGCTCGGCTGCTAAAGGAAACAAGGGATTTGTTGGGGGCCCTGTGGAAATAACTTGTGCATCGACAGTTCAGAATCCCTTTCTGCATGTTACTGACCCCCCCCCTGGAAATATGCCTTTTGCTACTACAGAAACTGAGGTATCTGCCACATGGGTAGCCACAGCCCTTGAGGCTGTGGGTTGGGTGAGATCCCCAGATGGGAAAACTTGGGATGATAATGTGACGTCTGAAGGGGATACTATACATTCCTCTTCTACTGTGGGCTTGGGTCTTCCTCCTGGACAAGTATCAAATGATGTTTTAGCCCCTACCCCCCTTATTTCTAGTCCGGATCTTATGGAAAACATTAGGAAATTGGAAGATGGTGAACTGTTACACCCTTCTGAAGCCCCCCCCTCCCGAGTCGTTATCTGAAGGCGGTATAGCTCAGCCATCTGCTTCTGCATCTGAGCTTGGACAGGGGAAAGCCCCATCTGTATGGCATGATAAAATTGCTGAAAAACTTTTTCCTGCTACTTTTGGTCTTTTAAATGAGCCTGCCACTCGACGTAATGCAGTACGCTTGAAATTTCGAGGGTCCCTGGATGATGTGCCCAATTCACTTTTCATTGGTTGAGAATTGTTGAAAAACAGTATGCGCTTTTATGCATATGAAATTTATGCTTTGATTCATATGCCTGGGGACTCTATTTTTGACATCAGTTTCAAGCATCCAGCAGGATTGGACAGATTTTGGAAGCAATATCAGGCTTTAAAAAATACACCTATGTGGAAACCTTTTTTGGCCATACCTTTGACAAAACCAATTTCTAAGAAAATTACAATTTTATTTCGAAATGAGGGGGTTAATGTCGCTGACATAACCTACTGGTTACAGCAACATTGTACTGTTAAAGGTCCCCCTGAGCCTATTCTTGATGATGAACATCTCTGGACAGGGGGTTGGAGATATTTAATTGATTTATGTTTAGAGAATGGGTTAACTAAACATCTGCCTAATTGTTTTTTTTTTAGGTCATGACAGGGGTGTTCTTTTTTATCCGGGGCAGCCATGGGCTTGTTATAAGTGTGGGGCACTAGGTCATTTAAGCAATGTATGTGATCAACAGAAATGTGGACTCTGTGGGGAGCTAGGTCACATAGGGGCTCATTGTAGACGTCCAATGAAGTGTAATTTATGTGATGAGCAGGGACACACATTCTGTTCTTGCTCGGGGGCTTCTCACAATCAAGCTGATCCTGCTCTTCGGGCTGAACAAGACGTCTATGTTGCTAATGCACAAAAGGAGCGTCAAAAGATGCAGGATTTATTATTGCATCCTGCTGCATCTGTCCCTGTTCCTCACCCTTCTCCTATTCATACTGAGGGGGAGATGATTCAGACCCCAGACTTAGATGACATGGATACTGGTGCTCCGGCTCCAATGTCCTCTTCCACTACTGGTATGGCTGAAGGTCCTGCTCCAGCTCCCCCATCCCCTACACTGTTTATTGTTCAAGACGTACGTCCAGTGGTTGTTCCTGACACTATTCAGGCTGATGTGCCTTTCTGTGTACAGGAGGCCCCTTGTGTGCCTCCACCAGGGGTACTGACTGATATTCCCTTTCGAGTTACCCGATCTAGGACCACCAAACCTGTTTCTAGGGTCTCTCCCATATGTCTTGAGCCTGATTTAACTCCTACTGCCAATCCTTTTGCCCCTTACTGGACCATGAGGGTGATGATGATGGGGTGGAATCTGATTTCTCCTCGGTTGCCTCCTCTCTTCCTGATCATGTCCTAGATATAGAGGTTAAGGAAAAGCCCAAACCGAAAAAAAGGAAAAAAGGAAGTGATATGTTTGTTTAGTTAGTCCTTGGTTTTTCCTTCGTTTCTTCTGACAGATACTATTTCCTTTATTACTGTTAATGTAAACAGTATTAAATCTCCATTAAGGTGGCATCTTACTTTTGCCAGTCTTAATGCAAATTCCAGTTCTATTATACTCTTACAGGATACCAGACTGGGCTCCCTGGCATGTAAAAAAGAAGCAGGACAGGATTGGATTGGCTTCTTTCTGGTCACCAGGAGAAGATGTATGCAATGGTTTGGGCATTTTGTTTTTCTCTAGCATTTCTATTCAGGTGTTACAAATCTTGGACATATTACCTGGTAGAGCTATGCTTATGGATATTGTTGTCTCTAACTGTACATACCGTCTTCTAAATATTTATGCTCCACAGTCCAAAGTCGATAAATCAGCTCTGTTTCATCATATTTCTCCATATTTACATACTTCTAAGTTAGTTTCATGGGGTGGTGATTTTAATTGCGGGTTAGCTGCTCAAGATTGGGGACGTAAGACTCAAAAAATGTTTTGTGACACCAATGCCTTGTTGCAAGTTTTACGAATTAATAATTTGATGGATTCTTATGATTTATTGCACCAGCAGCCAGAGCATACCTTTCATAAAGGTGCTATCTCTTCAAGGATAGATTTCTGTTTTTTGTCCAGGAGACTTTCCTGTTTTTCTATTTCCACATTACTTTTAGAGACATCTGACCATTTAATTCTGAAATTGACTATTGGGCACTATCAAAAACTTTTATTGGGACGTGCCTATTGGAAATTGAATACGTCTCTTTTAGAGGATATGGCATTTTCCATGCAACTGCATTTCTTTTTTTCACTGTGGTGGGATATAGTCTTTTTATATGACAGTCTTCTGGACTGGTGGGAAGACACAAAACAGGACCTTAAGTTTCTTTTTCTTCAGGTTTCTCGGACTAAAGCCCGGAATTCATATCTTACCTATCTGGGTTATAGAGCTAGATATTTGGCCTTTTTGTCACAGGCATGTTCTTCACAGGGTAGTAAGCGCCAGGAGTTTTTGGACAGTAAGGCAAAAATGCTAGCTTTTCTTCACTCATGAGAAAAAAGATATAGATATCAACAGAATTATGTTGTTTCTGGCACCAGAGAGCAGGTGAACCCTTTTGATCTTTCTGATCAGGAATTGCCACCCTTGTGTATGACTGCCTTGCAATCTTCAACTGGATTATTAGTACATGATACTAGAAGTATTGGGACCATAGTTCAAACATATGTTACACGGAGTTTTACTAAACCTGATTCTGATTCCTTTTTTTCCTTTTTTTTATCATATTGACATCCCATCACTTTCAGAACTTGACATTAAGGCACTAGTACCCCCTCTTTCTATAGATGAAGTTAATCAGGCTATAGGTCATTTATCCGCACATACCAAACCAGGAATAGATGGCTTACCAAATGAATTTTATAAGATGTATGCGGATATTCTTGCACCTTGGCTGCTTGTTGTTTTTCAAGCAGTTTGGGTAGAAAAAAGATTAACCTCTAGCATAGAAAATGGGATAATATTTTTTATTCATAGAAAAGGAGACCCTGCTATTCTGCAAAACTGGAGACCATTGAGTCTGTTGACCTCTGACTACAAAATATTGGCCAATATTCGAAATCACCATCTGACAGCAATTACAAATAAATTGTTAATTTCTACACAAACATGTGCAGTTCCTGGCAGAAATATCTCCCAGAATTTAATTTTTATTAGGGAATTGATAGGCCAGGGTCTACAGAATAAACTGACTGGTTATTTGTTAGCCTTAGACCAGGAAAAAACTTTTGACGCCTTGTGTCATGATTATCTCTGGGCTACTCTAGCACAGTATGGTATACCGCCTCAATTTTTGGATTTAGTCCAAATTCTTTGTAGTTCAGCAAAAGTAACTCCTATGGTTAATGGACATTTGGGTATCTCAGTTCCTTACCAGATTGGAGTCCAGCAGGGCTGCCCGCTGAGTCTGCTATTGTTTGTCTTTGGTTTGGACCCTTTACTGCGGTTTATTGAGATGGATAAAGATGTTCATGCTATTGTCTCCTCAGAGGGTTATTGTTTTTCTAAAATATTGGCTTATGCGGATGACTGTATTTGTTCCATCACAGATATTGATTCGGGGAGATGTATTTTGGGTGTTTTACATTCGGTACAACTCAGCACTGGTATTAAAATCAATACCTCTAAATGCTCTTTATTGCCTTTAGGTCAGACTTCTAGTGTTCAATTTTTTGACATCCCAGTTGTTGATAAAAAATTGAAACTTCTTGGTGTGTATTTTGGCTCACTAGACTCAGTACAATAATATAATTGGGATGAGATTTACGATAAAGCACTTCATAAAGTAAAGAAATGGCAATCTTGGAAAATGACACAAAAAAACACATGTGTTCTTGTTAAAATCCTATATTGCCCCTCTTTTTTTAGTTCTTTCTCATATTTTTCCATTACCATTTGATATGCATCCCAAAATTTTGAGTCTTTTTTTTTAGCTGCTGTGGGGTAGCCGTTTGAATCCATTGAAGAGAGCACACACCTACAGACCCTGGAAAGCTGGTGGCCTGGGTATGATACATCCCATTATTCATTTTTTTGGAAATTTTTTCTATACTTTGATTAGGCCTTTGTTGTTAAAGCAAAATGTCAAGGGTTGTATGTGTGTGTCCCTGTGGGGAAGCCCTTTTTTAACAGCTTGGGGACAGGGGAAATGGCACCCTGTGGGGAAAAAAACAGTTACCTTTGTATGTTCAACTCACGTTGAAATACATTAGACTATGGAAAATAGAGCTTAGGTTGTTTGTAACACGAGCGGAAGTCTTTTTATACTAATATTGTTTCTACATACTATTTTGAGGATCCCCTTTTTTCTGTTCCTGCTTGTATAGATACGCTTTCCTTGTTAGTGAGTGTAATAGAACCTAGAATTCCAATAAAGATGCGGGATGTGGTCTGGCTGTGTGCTTATCAGAACCTTAATGTGCGGGCAAATCACAAGCATAAGCAGTTATGTAATAGAGTCTGTCAGGAACCCTCTTGTCAGGGGCAGCTTCAGACAATGCAGCACTTATTTTTTGAATGTTTCCATACTAAATATTTTTTGCATGCTCTGGCACATTGGTGGGGTGAACCGCTTTTTGGTTCTATTATCTATAACATCCTGGTGTTAGGTCAGATTCCAGTGGCATGGCACAAATGGCACAAAGTACTGTGTATGTGCTATTAGCCTGTCTTAAATGGCATATTTGGCAGGCTCAGTGCTTTAGAGTGTTACAGAACAAGCATTTACAGGTGCAGGAAGTTTTTTTTTTCATATACAGGAATAATTGGATGTTATCTATGCTTATGAATTCAGCACTCTGGGGATCACTGTAGGTACTCTACTTTGGAAGAATGTGGACTGGGTAGGTTAACATTTCCTACTCTTTCATTATTTTTTTCAGTGTACTGTTGCTTTGATTTTTTTTCTTTTCTTGCCCTATGTTTTGTTGTTTATATTTGTTTATCTTATTTTGTTGTATTTGTTTTGTATACTTAATAAAATTTTCCCCTACTCTTTTCGAGATGTGCCATGGGATCTTTAACATTCACCTGAACTACCACCAGAACAGGCAGATGGGACCTCGGTTTAATGTCTCGTCTGAAAGACGGCACCTCAGGAGTGCAGCACCCCCCTCATGCTGTACTGCAGTGTCAGTATTGGTATATTATCTCAATGGAGCGAGAAATCCTTGAAGAAGATCATTTATTAAGATGAACGTGGGGCACATTCCACTTAACACAATCGTGTCAGAATTCCTACCACATGAAGGTGGTGGCAGTGATGGTGAAAATGAACATGAAGAGCATGAGGCTGTTGACGTTCGAACACTGCCTTCTACTTAGGTACTGTAGGTGAAGCACGGATGGGGAAAGAATTCCCATGTGGGGACAACTCCAGTCTGGAAAACTGTGAGAACTGCTTCATTAAAGTGATTTTGTGAACTTTGTCATAGAAAATGGGATTAGCAGCCTGTAATAACCTGCAGAAGTTATGATTCAATATGCTGCCAGTCAAACTGCCAAAAAGTGTTTTTTTCATGAAATAAATGATTTTATTTCTGTGCTCTGCTCCATTTGCATAACCCATCCCTTTTTTTTCTTAGTGCTGCAACTCCCATGTGTGACATCATGTAAGGGAAGCAAAGTTCATAAGCACTGTTTTGAAACAGAGACCTCTGTTGGTCAGGCTTGTATTGCAGACATTTACACTACCGACATAGGAGACTACATCTCCCAGTAAAGAAATCCTGTCAGCTAGATACTACATGCACAATGCCTTGTTTGGAAAATAAACATATGAGAGCTTTTATTGTTGAAGCCACTACAGAGATTTGAGACTGCACCTCATAGTAAGCAATCTGGAAAACAACATCTTATTGTGCCCACAATGCCTTGCAATGGACATCTACATATTAAGTGCAGTCACCACCACCAAAATAAGGGACTGTACCTCTGACTAACTAACATTTACTTTAACATGATAATTTACTCAGAATTCCTTGGCACTGTATGTAAAACATTGTTGGCTCCCTTGCATGACATTATTCTGGGGGTGTGACTGCACACAAAAAGCTGGAGGACACAGTGCTGATAAAACATAAATAAAAATGACTATGGCAGATTTTTTTAATAAAACAAATTGTAGCTTGAGCATCTGAAGCATAGGGGCAATGGCATACTGTATGAATAAAGCATCTGTGAAACCTCTCATAATCACTTTAATGAGGATGATTGAAACATAAAAAGAGAAATGTTCTGTCCATGCTTTCCTTCTTATTAGTTTATTCCTTTTCTTTGTGATTCAGTTTTGTTTTCTTGTCATTATATTTTCCCCAAGTTGTACTGCTGTTCTATATATCCATTTGATTAACTGTCCTCTGCACTCTCTTACGTGATGCCTATAGACAACCAGCAAATCAGTGAACTCAACATCATTAAATAGCAAGATTCCCAGCAATATCATTGGCCACTGCAACCTGCACCACATGCATCCAGACTGAAAAAAAGACAGATTCTTTGGCCACCATAAATGCTGCTGCCAGCCATGCATACTATGCATCCTCCAGCAAGGAAGGCACCTCCTCCTCCTCCTCCTCCTGACTGCACATGCCCTCCACATCCATTAACATGATAGGCCACTGAAATGGTATTCTAAAAGGCAGAAGAAAGGGGGCATTTAGAAATACAGGATAAAATCTTGATGCATCAATAGGATCATTAATTAAACAAACATTTGTCAATGCTGAATGTTGTTGTGCTGGCATTGGCTTTGGTAGTGCAGTGCAGGAAAACATTTTGGGCAGGATGTGAAAATGAGAGCTGTACTGTTCATAAGGAGGTGTAAAAAAATGCCAGTGTTGAAAATGTGTCATGTAAATATAGCAAATTTGCGAAGTTACAAGGGCGCGTGGGAAATGTACAAAGCATGTTTGGAACACAATCAATTTATGGGCATTTGGCACCAAATTTTCAACATAGACATTTAGCACCTCTGCTTATGTACAGTGTCACTTCCTCAAACTGTCCCAAAAAGTGATTTCGCACAGCGACCGCGCTATTCCGTGCTGGAAGTACGAAAACACATTTTGAGCAAGATATGTGAAATGACAGCTGTACTGTTCATCAAGAGGTGTGGAAAAATGACAATGCTGAAAATCCAGAGTGAAAATATTACAAATGCACGATGTAACAAGCGTGCGTGCAATCTGCCAATGCATGCTCGTAACACAGTCATTTTATGGAATATCATTACCAAATTTTCAACATAGGCATTTTAGTACCTTGCTCATGAACTGTGTCACTGTCATTTTCATAATCTGGCCCGAACACTGATTTCCTACAGTGACCGCACTATTGTGCGCTGGAAGTGCAGGAGCACATTTCGGGCAGGATGTGGAAAATGACAGCTATACTGTTCACAAGGAGGTATACAAAAATTACAATGTTGAAAATCTGGCATGAAAATATTGTGAATTCACAAAGTTGCAAGCCTGTGTAGCAACTGCGCAATGCACGCTCATAAAACAGTCATTTTTTTGATTTTTTCAAACAAATTCGCAACATAGGCTTTTTGAGAGGCCACCTCATGAACACTGGCACTGTTGTTTCATGAATCAGTCTAAATGGTGATTCCACACAGTGACTGCAAAATCACCTTTTGAGGTCGATTAACGTCATGACAGTGATAGAATTCATGAGGAGGGGTCCCAAAAACCCCATGTTGAAAATTTGGTGCCAAAATGCCAAAAATGCCTGAGATATGCAGCAAAGTTGAAAAAACCCTATTCATTCCATTATACAGTTTACCGGCATTTCCTCAGTTCGCGGTCGACTTTGAAGAGTGCAGACATGTTCCTGGTCCACCGATGATCATTGCACCGGACTCTGGAGGCAAGTATGGGGTGGAGGGGTGTGGGGAAGCAGGGTGCACAGTGGGTAGGTGCGGGTTGTGGAAGGGGGGCCAGGGAGACCGCTGAGTGACTGTTTTCTTCTTTACAGGGAAAAAATAAATAAAAGACATTGGGGGACCGTTTTCATTTTTAATAGGTGCTTAGGTATGCCGGGTTGGGCTCCCAGCATGCCACCTGTGTGTGGGTGCTTTAGCCGACAAGGGATTGGACACCCCCATTGGCAAACAAGGAAAGGGGAGGGAGCTGCAGGAGCCGCATGGGATTGGGCACCCCCCTGGGCAATCAAAAAAATGGAAGGGGACCACATTATGCTGACAGGGAGTGGGCTCGCCATCAGCAAAATTCAAGGGAGGGAGGGAGGGATACATGCCAATGGGGATTGGACACCCCAGTCGGCAAAGAAAAACTGTTGAGGGAGGTGAATGATGCCAAGGGGGATTGGGCACCCCCTTGGCAATCAAAAAAGGGGGGTTACATGATGCAGATGGGGATTGGGCACAATTGAGTTGGCACACAATAAAGGAAGGGGTTGACAGGCAACAGCGGCAGTCACTGCCACCATGTTGCCTGCACGTAGGGTGAGGCGTGCTGTGGTCAAACTGCATGAGAGCTTCACTCTCATTGCAGCGGACCTTTTGTCAGATCTCTTCTGCCTCATTAGCCAGGCAGGGTGTTGGCCCCTGCTGCTGGCAGACTGGGGAATCCGGGACGCACCTACTGGTGCTTGCCCTGCATTTGCCCAACAGCGACCGCACCTCCAAATCTCCACTGCCACAAGATGGTGGCTGTGCAAATGCGCCAACATAAAAATAAGCTTAAAGTGTACATGTGAAAAAAAGATGGAGGATCAGAAAATCATACAACAGAGACAAGTAAAGAGCAAAAATATATGAAATGCAAGGAAATTCTTGAATACATAGTGCAATGGAGTAGAACAAAGTTAGGGAAGAGATTATGATACATAATAAATGTGTTAATATCAAGAGTTATAGTACTTGAAGAAAAAGAAAACACATAGCAGCGAATGACTTTACTTTTGTAATATAGAAACATAGAAACATAGAATCTGACGGCAGATAAGGACCGCTTGGCCCACCCAGTATGCCCATTTCCCTACCTGATGGATAAGCTGCAGATCCTAGTTAACCAGCAGCCTACTTCTTCCTACCCCCACCCCCTAGAATTGCCTTATGACTGTCCCATGCATGCTTGAATTCCACCACTGTTTTTGACTCCACAACCTCCTCTGGAAGGCTGTTCCATACATCCACAACCCTCTCTGTGATATCTTTATATAGGGAAAAGAAGAGGCCCTTCAAACAGCTCTTAGGAGAACATATGAGGGCAATTGAGTATAAAGACCCTTTATATGCCACTGCAGTACATTTGAATACAGCAAAAAATAGGGCCAAACACAAAGGTTAGGGCCAAAGGTTTCAATACAAGGTGATACAGAAAAGAAAACTAGGTATGTGGAAGCCATAGAGGCAGAAGCCCAGATAAAAAAAGTAGGTAGCCTTATTGTACGCAGTTTGATTATCCAAAATGTTTCACGTTTGCATAATAAATTGTTAAACTTGCTCCCCCTAGGATGTCTGTTTACTTTGTCTATTACAATAAAATGCAGTTTGTGTTTGACCCTATTTTTGCTGTATTCAAATGTACTGCAGTGGCATATAAAGGGTCTTTATACTCAATTGCCCTCATATGCTCTCCTAAGAGCTGTTTGAAGGGCATCTTCTTTTCCCTATATAAAATGCATAGCAGCTACATTGCTCCATATACACAACCCCTGCAGTAGAACAAGTAGTGATCTGTCTGATTTTAAACTCCTGAGAAACATTAACACTCGTGCAAGGCTTGCAATTTTTTACTGAAGAGCAATACAGACAATTCCAGCATCTAAACCATCCTTGCATTTCTGACCAAGTGTGCTCTCATTCATCCACAAAATGACTGTGAACTAAACTGTCTTGATGGTGGTTTTTTTTCTATATAACATGCGTGGTGGTATACTGGAAAGTTCTCTTAATCCAGGATTGCTTACCAAAACTCGCCAGTGTTGTCTAACAATGTGTTGCACCTGCTTGGCCTGTGTAGAAAATGTTGTGACAAAGTTAAACGGGTGTACATCAATGTTTACCTCTGCTCTCTTCTAGTAGAGTTTCTCTCACAGCACTGTCTGCCTCCAGTCTTGCTGCTTGAATGTTGGATGTACTATAACCCAAATCTTCTAATCTCCTGGTTAGAATTTCTGCCTCTTGTGTATAAGCCTCCTCCGAAATGCAGTTCTGCTCAACGCGCAGGAACTGCCCATGGGGATGTTATGTCTAACAGTTCAAGAGTCAGTGGCAAGAGCATGAGCCCCACACCCATGGGTGGAGCCTCACTGCTAGTCTCAGTCTTAGGAGGACAAAAATTAGAGTTTCTGGCCACTTCAGTTGCTGCTTGTTCACTGGCTTGCATGTCTTTTAGCTCTTTCAGCAACTCTTGGACCCATTGCATCTCAAGGGCTTCTTCTTTCTCATCAAACCGGTTGGAGGCCGTGGCAGTGCGTACAACCCCAGCATAGAGTTCCCAACCATCCTCATCATTTTCAGCCTCCCGGATCTCCTTCATCAGCCAACAGTATTAGGAAGGGTGAGCTTTCTGGTCCTGAAACTTCAATTTTAACATAAGCACACTGGAATACCGGGCAGATTTGAGGATGTACTCCAGCCTGCCAAGATTCAGTTAACTGGCTGGGACTCCACCCTTTTCATAGGTTTCATAGGTTTATACGGGCTGAGGGTAGATAAACCTACCCTATTAGGCTCGCCATCCTTTACTAATTTAAAAAAGGAATTTACTTTCTCCAAAATATAAATCAACCTCATTTTTAAACTCATTCATTGTGGGACTGTTAACAATTTTGGTGGATAAATTATTCCATACTCCAACAATTCTCAGACTATACCAGTTTTCCTAAAGTTATAACCCAAATTTGGTGACATAATTGTGTTGCATGTTTCCTTGTACTGGTCCTACCCTGATTAAATCTAAATCCCAAATCCTGAATTAGTTCAATGTCCTTGATATTTTGTACAGAAAACATAGGTCTCCCTCAACCTACGATAGTACAATGAATAAAGGTTTAAACTAACTAATCTATCATGATAATTTTATTTTTAATCCTCTTATTTGTTTAGTTATTCTTCTCTGTACTCCCTCAATAGAATATATATCTTCCTATTTTGGGGACCATACCCTCTTACAGTACTCCAAATGGGGTCTAACCAATGCTACATACAAAGGAATCAAGACTTTTGCTTCTCTGCTAGCTATATGTTTCAAAATGCAATTTAAGATCCGAATTGCTTTCTTAAGTTGATTTCTACAATGTACTCTAAATTTTAGGTCATTAGTAATTGTAATGCCCAGGTCCTTTTCCTCAGTAACTACCCCTAAATTTATTTTGTCCAGTGTATAAACAACTTCCTTGCATTCTCTGCAGGGTCTGTTCAATTCAATTCAGGTGATAAAAGCAGACAACTTCTCATTTTTCCACTGCTTAGAAGACTTGAATTTCCACATTAAATCCTCCCCAGACTCAATGCTTCTGAACACCCCTTCTAGGATGGATAGGTACTCAGCTGCAGTGGCCTCTGGGTTTGTTGATCGAAGGAACCAAATGGCCTCCAGTGCAGGGCCCCTTAAGCTTTCCATAAGTCTCTTTTGCTTCTCTCCCTCAGAGCACTGCCACTCCTGAACCAGGAGGCTAGCATAGTCCATCTATGTTTCTAAGTCATCCTCCCCCATCAGCACAGGAATGGCACCAGAGAGTAATCTAAGCCTGCGATAAGAGTCCAGGTGTACAGAGGGTATCACAATTGGGGATGCTACAATAGGGGTTGCCTTGGGGGTGAGTAGAGAGGATGGAGGAGATTGTACTGAAGTGGTCTCCTCTGAATCCTCCAGAACCCTTCACAAATCCTTAATGGTGCCCCTCAGCAGTTAAAAGTCTCAGCAACTTGTCCATGAACCCCTCTACCCTCAGAGACCCCCAGGGAAGATGGGTCACTATGCAAATGAATAACTCTCCACCCCTTCTGGGATCTTTTGAGCATAATGACAGGGAGTGCTATTTCAGGGTCTATGCGGAGGCGGCACAAAAGGAGGGTCACCAAGGTCTGAGCAAATAGATCTGAGTCCTGACCCAGTGCTTCAGCCTTTCCCAGACATTTAACCTTTCCCACTGTATCTTCAATAGTTTCATTAGTGGTCCCCACAGGAATATCAAGCAGTAATATGGCGTGGTGGGGGTCTACCCCTTTGACTTCACTGTACCCCACCATGTGGTGTATGGCCAGCTTGTGAGGGGAACTTTTCCATTTGGGCATGGTAAGTGCCTTGATTTCAAATCTTGTCTCAATTTCCCCTGATGGACGAGTAGCCTAATTTTTCTCTTATGATTCTTTTGGGAAGTGCCAACTCTGTCCCCACCTCCTATGCTCTTGGGACCTCCCCCCTTGTGTGGGTCAGGGCCCATATGGAGGACCACATTCAGACATAGCTGAGAAGTCATATGGTTACTAGACCAAGTTAGGTAAATATAGATGTGAGATTCAGACAGAACTATCTTACTACTAGAGTACTCAGGTCTATATCCTATGCACAGACAATTATATGTTTTTTTTGTTACTCATCGCTTTCCTTGGTCCATTCCTAACCTCCCTACCTCCCTCCCTTCCATGTCCATCCCTCTCCCTTCCCCCCTTTTTTGTTTCCACACCAGCTAAGTACTTGTCTATGCTGCTTGTATGCTGTTCTTTTCTTGAAAATAAAAAATTTTACACACAAAAAAAAAAAAAAACTCTTGTCTCAATTTTGCACTTGGCTGAAATTTTATCTTTTGACCACTAAAGGGCGCTAATCCCAGAAGTGCTTCATAGATGTAACCCCTAGGTGGTGCTATTTTAAGGGCTACTACCCCTGCCCGTAGGGCATATACCGGTTGAGGAGCCTGTATTCGGAAATTGGGTACCTCCTCCCAGAGGAATGGTATTGGGGTAGCTTAGCTGCTCTGGTATAGCCCTTTGGAACAATATAACCACCCTCCAACCCTTCCAGTGGTCTAAGTAATAACACAATGGTACATTCACAAGCACTAGGCAGCAGGAATAATGTGCTCACGCCCTTCTCACTTACCACCAGGGCTGGATCTGCTGCAACTACCCTGGGCACACCTTGGAAAATAAGATCAATAATGCAAGAACACAGCAGTAACCCTGTAACCCTACTAATAATATGCACACTAGCCAGGTTAAACACAAAAAAAGACAATCAGGTTTATTTAGGGGCAATGAACACGGGAGGGGCATGAATCTAGCAGAATAATTAGTGATCTGATTTAAAGCAGGATTGTCGGGCATGCACTTTATGTCCCAATTAGACAGTCTAACAACCTTGAGTACCCAGTATGTCATGCAGGTTAGCCTGAAGCATTGCCTGGAGTGGCCAGCATTGCAGCTGTTGTTGGGGGCCTTTAAAGGAAGAAAACAGTTTAGCATGCACACAACCCAATAATTTGTAGTCCAAGATGGATGGTTCTGTCCATTGCAAGAACCCAGTAAAAGAAACAACTAGTTGGTACAACAATGATTTTTGCTTTTGTTGTAGGGGGCTACCCTGATTTGTACTCACATTGTCAGAACCTGGATGCAGGACAGATGAGATGTAAATTTCATGGCGATGATCAGGAATGCCAGGGAAAGCAGGTCCGACATGGCTCACCTTCAGGTGGTCGACACTTGCTCGATGGTGTTGGACAGGGGGCTGAATCCCCAGGCCAGTCTTTCACCGAAAGGGTCTCTGATGCACAAGTAGCAGCCCAGGCCGAGATGGTAGGGTCCAGGCAGTATGAACAGTTCTGCAAAAGTTCATGATATTCTGTTGGCGAAGACTCCAGCTGGCGTAATGGATCTGATCGTGGTGAACCAAATCGCCACCCACAAAACACATTCAGAACATTTACCGCACTTTGAACAATAGTTCGGATACTGTCCGGTTGCAAATTGTCAGCTGCATTGCACAAACCTTGCAATCCGAGGATATCTCTCTCACAAGCTGGGCTGATCGCTTCTGGAGCAAGTCTTCGGTCCAAATCATAAGTTGCAATGGAACTTCTTCTTTCTTGTGCTGCAGTTCCAAAGCTGGAAATCAGACAGATCCGACTTCTACGATAGGCAGTTTGGATTACTGGAGAATGGAGCAGGAAGGCCAGCAAAGCATCTTCCTGCCGATTCCCCAACACTCCTTCAGGGAGCAGCTGCTCAAAAGCTTGAACTGTTCACTTTTTAACCTCCAACTTAAACTGATCCACACTTCAGGCGGTTCTGGGGATTTCCCTGGAAACCCAAACGCTTGAGGGAGCTGTCAATCACAGTAAAGGCTCCCCCTCCAGGTACATTTGGGAGCCAACACTTAAAACTACAGATTTCCTACCCACAAGACCCCTGGGGACAGTCTCCATTTTTGGTCCCCAGTGGTTCCATTGGTCCAAATACTGGAAGTCCAGGACCTAACATGGTGGCTCCCACTCAAATGTTCAAGCTGCAATAAAAACAGGTTAGACACATTTCTCTATGTTTACTATGACACCAAATAAGCAATAAACAAATACAGTTCCTAAAACGGCTCCCTCTGCGCAAGTAGGGACTGCTGAATGGAGCAATATAACACACTGGCTGGCTGGTCACAAGCCCTAACTTACTCGGACCCAGCCCAGACTAATTTCTAACCCAGAGCAGATAGGATCTTAAAGAGACAGGTATGGAGGCTCACTAAGGCCCTCTTACACAAATAGATAGCACTGCATAAGACAGGACACCAGCCTGACAGTGGGCATTTAGGAGCCCAGGTAGACAATATAGTAAACCCTAATTTGTAGGGGGTTTAAATATATATTCCCTCTGATCTCTCTAGCAGTCACTGGCACTATTTTTAACACATATTGCCACTCCTCAGAGCCTCCCCCAGGAGTCCGATCTCCACTTAGCTTAACCAGAGGGTCGAGATCACCGGGAAAGCAGAAAAAAACAGCCACAAAAGACAGACGCCAAATGGAGCTACCCGCAGCACTACTGCACATGTGTGGACCAGCGGGCCTTACAGTTTCGGCATTCCGCCTGACAGCCTCATAAATTGGACCCCTGCAGCCTCTAATGGGTGAGGATTAGACAAAGACAAATGGCAAATTTTACTTAAAAGACACTCAATCCCTGGGGCTCTGGGTGCTGCACAATCAAAAATTAATAAAATAACACACCAATAAATAGAACATTATTTAAAAGATAGTTATACTAAAATAAAATCAAAATACATCAGTAAATAAATAAATAGCCTGGGACAGAAGTTATTATACAGTGTATCACTACCTAGGCAGAATTAAAGGACAAGGTCCAGGAAAGCTTGATTGAACAGGAAGGCCTTAAGACGGGCCTTGACTACCTCTACTGAAGGGGCCTCCCTTACAGCTGGAGGTAACGAATTCCACAGGATGGGGCTGGTGACGCTAAAAGCAGCTCTGTCACCGGCTGTTTTTAGCCTCATCCTGGGAATCACAAGGAGGCTCCTAGAGGAGGAATGGAGGGAGCGGACTGAGGCAACAGGTGTCAGAAGGTCTGCCAGGTAACCAGGGCCCAAGCTGTGTAGGGCCTTAAAGGTGAGCAAGTCCAACTTAAAGAGGATCCTCCACCTGACTAGCAGCCATTGCAGTTCATGCAGCACCGGGGTGATGTGGCAGTACTTAGACTGCCCCGTCAACAGCCTAGCAGCTGCATTCTGCACCAGCTGCAGCTGGCAGATGGAACTTCCCGAGACCCTGAAGCAGAGCGCATTACAGTACTCAAGCCTCGATGTCACGAAGGCATGCACCAAGGAAGGGAGGTCAAGGGGCAGAACTAGGGGCTTGATCCTGGTGATATTCCTTAGATGGTAGAAGCTGGTACAGATAACAGATGACACCTGGTACTCAAGCGTCAATCTGCTTTCAAGGATAATGCCAAGGTCGCTCACTCTAGAGGAGGCCTTCAATGGCACAGAACCCAGAAAAGGGCCTGTCTCTGCACCAGAGACCATCCTAACACGCTTTCTGTTCGACTACACTACCAGTACCTCTGTCTTTTTGGGGTTCAGTCACAACCAGCTGGATGCTTTCCAGTCACTGATCTTGGCAAGGCAATTATTTAGCATGTCTTCCACGTTGGATGTCCTAGGAGCAAAGAAAAGGTACAGCTGGGTATCATCAGCATAGCAATGAAAACCCAGACTGTACTTCCTGATGAGCTCTCCCAGGGGCATCAGGCACACGGTGAACAACACTGGTGACAAAACTGAGCCATGAGGTTCTCCACAGGACAGGAGGCTAGGGGATGAGGAGAAATTCCCCATCACTACCCTTTGCTTCCTATTCATGAGATAGGATTCAAAGCAACAGACGACAGTGCCGGTGAGTCCTCAAAATTCCCTGAGGTGATCAAGTAACACAATGGTCCACTGTGTCAAAGGCTGAGGAGAGATTGAGGAGAACGAGAATTGTCCCCTCTCCATGATCTCTCGCCCTGAGGAGGTCATTGTGCATCTGAACTAATGCAGTTTCTGTACTATGCCTTGCACAAAACCCAGACTGGAGTGGCTCATACATCAGATCATGGGCCATGAGGTGCTTCTGAAGCTGAAGTGCCACAACCTTACCTAAATATGGAAGGTTGAAGATAGGACGGTAATTTGCCTTGACAGGGTCTAAAGATGGTTTCTTCAGAAGGGGTCTCACCAGCGCCTCCTTCAAGGCATCTGGAAAGATCCTCTCTCACAAAGAGCACCGGACAATCAAGGCAAACACCGGTACTATGGAGTCAACACATCCCATTAAGGACCATGTCAGCACCGGGTCAAGTTCACAAAATGTGTGCACACACATGCATTTTCTATACTAAATAGGTCAGGTACCACCAGACAGTCCTTGGGATTCAAATCCCTCAAAAGGCGGTAGCTAACCATCTCAGCAGGGGGAAAGCTCTTGGGGGGGGGGCGCCCTGAAAAAGAACTCCACCGTGCAATGACTGGCCCATATGACCCGACCAGTCTTGAGATTATTTATCTCAAGCCCCAGCGAGAAGACCAAGTCCAACATGTGGCTTCTCTCAAGGTTGCAGAAGAAACTTCTTGTAACAGACCCAGAGATTACGTAATCTGGGGGAGGTTACAACCCAGCCTAGAGGATTTGTCGTGGGCCCAATCATTAAAGTTCCCCAGAAGTAAACATCTGGGGACCTCCAATGTTTCGCTGACAATGAAGTCAGCTGCATACCTACCAACATGAGTCCAGAGAACTCAAGGTAAGCGCCATGGGGGGGGGTTACACCCTCCCTTGAATGCTTGGCTTTCACGCCAAGCCTTTGAGCAAAGGCTATGAACACTGTAAAGAAAATTTGTAAGAACACCAACACATAGTAACATTTCTACCTATCTATCACACCGTATCCATTTCAGAACAGGAAAACATTAGAAAAGGAAAACATTTTGAGCATTTCGGTAAGCTCCTTTCTCATTATTAGCTGCTGGCCACATAGACAGTGGTGCCAATATGTATGATCTATCTACCATATGACCTCTAGGCTCACATAGTACACTTTCCCACTCAGCACTGCCTGTGTACCCTCTCACCCCCCTTTTCTTCTCCTGGTAACCTTCCCTTTGGAGGGTTTATCACTAATAGGACACATGACTACTTCCTGTAGGAACGTAGGGGTAATATATACTCCCCTGTGTACTACGAATAAAGGAAAATTTATGGGGACTCTGGGGCATCATAAGTTAGCTTAAGGATAGGTTGCACTGTCCTCTCTGACTTCCTTGGGGTCTCCTGAACCTCAGAATCTATAGCTACCTCCTGTTCAGAGACAGATTCACAGTCAACCCCACTCTGGCAGATGCCTTCCTCATCTAAGGGGTCAAGGTGCTCAAATACCTCCCCATTCTTACCTGCTTGTCCACTGGGACTATTCTGTAGCCATTCAGAGGACACAATCAGGCCATTATTCAGTTCCAGTGTGGGCCCTCCAAAAGGCACTTCTTCAGAGGGGGCTGCTCTGAAATCATTCTAGCGGCTTAGTCAGCCCAGTATTCAAGTCCAGAGTGGTCCCCTCAAGGGGCATAGGGGGAGCAGCCTCCCCCTCTGCACCCTGTCACCTAGGCATAGCAGTATCTGTCAGCAAAAAGAGCAGTCCGTGAAACAACCTGGCTAACTTGGGGGGTAGGATAAAATCTCCTAGGCATATCTTTGGCCTCCTCCTCTGATTCATCATTTGAGTTATCCCCCTCAGATACCCCCTTTACCTGGGCAGGCCCATCCCCATGGCATCACTACTCTCATGCCTCTGTCTTCTACATGCAGCAGCTCGCATGGTTGGGGGGAGGGGTATGAGGATCTTCCAAGTCTGTCTCTGTGTCCATTACTCAGTCTTTGATGGGAAACAAATGATTTCATTGTATTACTTTGTGCCTTCACGTCTCTCCTTCTGACCAGATTTTGAACACAGGTAGTCTTTCAAACTTTTCCAGCACTACATATGGGATGCTTCCCATCCTGACAGCTATTTTGTGCTTCCCATGCAGACCCAGGCCCCGAAGTAACACTCTGTCACCTAGTTTTAGATCTTGAGCCCACACCTTTCTATCATACCAGTCTTTGTTGGCTTAGTTCCTTTTCATGGCCATTTCTGGAGCAAAGCGGTAGGCATCATCTAGCTGCTGCTTTAATTTCCTCACATACTGCAAGTAGTCCTCCACCCCAAAACCATTGGCTGACACCCTGAAGCATAGAAACATAGAAGTTGATGGCAGATAAGGACCGCGAGGCTCATCCAGTCTACCCATTTCTTTTTCTACCTTATAAATGTGCCATCGGCCTATCTGTATTACTCCCTTATGCTTATCCCATGCCTGTTTGAAGCCCTGTACTGGATTCATATCCACCACTTCCTGTGGTAGGCTGTCCCACACATACACCACCCTTTCTTTGAAAAAAAGTCTTCACATTACCCCTTAATCAGCCTCCCTCTAATCTCATGCTGTGTCCTCTTGTCCTGTTATTTTCCTTATATTGAAACATGTTAAGACTCTTTCACCGTGTTAATGCCCTTAAGATGGTCAAATGTTTCGATCATATCACCCCTCTCCCTCCTTTGCTCTAGGGTATAAATATTGAGCTTCATTAATTTCTCCTCATATGTTTTCTGATGCAGTCCCTGCACCATTTTGGTTGCCCTTCTCTGGACTGCCTCAATTTGGTTAATGTAATTGTGAAGGTGTGGCCTCCAGTGCTGCTCACAGTACTCCAGATGGGGCCTAACCAATGTCTTGTAAAGAGGGATTATTACCTCCCTTTTCTGACTTGTGATACCCCTACTAATACAGCCTAACATCCCCCTAGCCTTACCTACTACTTTAGTGGTCTGCTTGGATGATTTAAGGTCATCAGTGATGATGATGCCTAAGTATCTCTCTTCCCTTGTGACTGCCGACAACTCCCATCCCTGTCTATAGGTGGCTTAAGGGTTTCTCTTCCCTATGTGCATGATCTTGCACTTCTTTGCATTAAACCCCGGTTGCCACTCTTCCAACCATTTTGCTAGTTTATCCAGATCTCTTCTCATTCTGCCCACCCCATCTGGATCATCTACTCTGTTGCAGATCTTGGTGTCATCTGCAGACAAACCTTACCCTCCAATCCATCTGCAATGTCACTGATGAAGATATTGAAGTGTACTGGCCCCAGGACTGATCCCTGAGGTACCCCACTTGTGACTTGCATCTCTTCTGTCTGTGTACCATTTACCACCACTCTCTATTTTCTGCCCGTCAACCAGTTTGCCACCCAGTTGACTAACTTCTGACCCACCCCGAGCCTACTCTGATTATTAATCAATCATCTATGTGGAGCAGTATTGAAAGCTTTGCTGAAGTCTTGGTAGGTGACATCAACTGCTCCTCCTTGGTCCACCACTCTGGTTACCCAGGCAGTATAGCGCAGTGGTTTAAGGCTCTGAGCTGCAAGTCTGGTGACATTCAGCAGACCAGACCTGCGTTTAAATCCCACAGCTTCCACTTGCATACTGTATAACCCTGAGCAAGTCACTTAACTTCCCTGTGCTCCCAGGTCGCTCCTGTAAAAAAGCTTTCAGCTTAGTGTGCTACTCCTGGTTAAACAACTAAAAAAAAAAAAAGAAATCTATGAGATTAGTTTGACAGGACTTTCCTTTTGTAAACCCACACTGTCTTGGATCCTGTGCTCCTATGGATTCCAGAAGTTGCACTATCCTTTCCTTAAGGAGTTCCTCCATAATCTTGCCCACTACTGAGGTAAGACTGACTGGTCTGTAGTTCCCTGCCTCCTCCCTGCTACTACTCCCGTGGAGCTGGATCACCTGAGCCCTTCTCCAGTCTTCTGGACCTCCCCTGTGCACAGAGACTCACTAAACAGTTCTGATAATGGCTCTGCTAGTTCCACCCTTAGCTCCTTTAGTACCCAGGGATGTATGCTATCAGGTTCCATTGCCTTGTCCACCCTGAGCTTATCGAGTTCTTGTAGGACCCTTTCTTTTGTGAAGGGTCTAATGCTCACCTCCCTCCCCCCTGTGTCCATGGTGCTGAGCTGTGGGCCCTGCCCTACCTTCTCTTCAGTAGATACTGAGCAGAGGTATCTATTTAGGATAGATGCTTTTACATGGTCCTCCTCCCCACACGCCCCCTTAGCATGACACCCCGAAACATAGATCCATGGGCAAATGAACTTTCCTCCTGAACATGAGCTAATATGGAAAGAACCCCGTGGCATCATTCCAAGTACAATTATAGGCGTGGATCAATGCAATCACTCACTGACTCCAGGTGCATTTGTCATGGGGATCCAGGGTGCCCAACATATCTAGTAGGGTTCGGTTAAATCTCTCAGGTTGAGGGTCACCATGGGGATGGTATGGTGTACTGAGGAGTTCCTTTATGAGTCTGCTCTCAAAGTCATGCCCTTGGTCTGAGTGGATTCTTTGGGGGGTCTGTAGTGCACACAAAACTTCTCCACCAGTGTCTTTGACATAGTAGAAGCTTTCTGGTCTTTGGTAGGGTAAGTTTGGGCATATCTAGTAAAGTGGTCAGTGACTACCAGTATGTTGGAGATGTTACTAGAATCTGGTTCCACAGTGAGGAAGGCAATACACACTAGTTCCATAGGTCCATTTGCCCATATGTTGAATAAAGGGGCTGCCTTCTGGGGAAGCGCCTTTGTATATATCTCTGGCAACTCTTGCAGTAAGTTTCTACATTGGTTCCCATCTTCGACTCTTGACCACATCCAGGGTGCTTTTGGCACCCACGTGATCCATATCATCCTTCAAGGCCATAAATACTGTCTTAATGTGCTACTCGGGTAACACCAACTGCTCACAAGGTGCTCCCTGCTGATCTTGAGTCTCCCGGTAGAGCAATCCCTTTTTTAACTGTAACCTTGGCCATTCTCACAATAGAAGTTTGGCTGGGGGATAAACAGTATCCACTTGGGTCTGATCTCTGTTGTGTTGCAGCAAACAAATTATCTTCCCTGTGATAGGACTGGCTCTTTGTTCCCTTTTCAAGTCCTGGTTGGTCAGTTGCGATAGAGCTCTCACATCTAAGGCCTCAAGATGGTAGGCAACAGTTATAAAACTCCAGAAGCTCCTAAACAATCTACCAGTTGGGAGGCATCTTCTACTGGAAGAAATTCTTTGCTGTTTAGTTTTTTAACATAAGGCCTTCACTGCTTGTTCCAGTATTGTTGCCCAGCTGAAGTGCTCAGCTATATAGACTGGGGGGTGTCAGGATCAGAGTGACAACATACACATGGTTCAATCCGGGGTGATACTCCATTCAGTAATCATAGGTGAACAGTGCTGACAACCACCTATGACCAGCTGCATCCAATTTAGCGGTGGTCTGTACATAAGTAAGTGGGTTGTTTTCAGTCTTCACCGTGATCATGGCTCCATACAGGTAGTCATGGAATTGGTCCATAACAGCACACTTAAATGCAAAACACTCCAATTTATATACAGGGTACCTCCGCTCTGATGAGTTAAGACTGTGACTTGTGTAGGTTACTGAGTGGGTTGTCTTGATATAGTACTGCCCCCAGGCTGCTAAAACTCGCAGTGGTGTGAAGCACGTAGGACTTCTGCGGATCCGCAAAAGCAAGCACCGGGGCATGCGTGAAACAATAAATGATGTCTTCAAAGGCATGGTCACACTCCTCATTCCACCAGGAGTTGAAAGGTTCTGATGGTCGAAAATAGCTAGGTTGATTTGCTTTGGCTCCAGGCGAGGGGGCTTTCTTGCTTTTATTTGTTGGCAGGACCCCTGTAGTAGGTTCAACAGGAGTTGTACAACTCTTGTTTAGTCCTTCACAAATCTTCAATAATATTTGCAGAAACCAAGCAGGTGTTGGAGCTCTGTCAAGGTCTGGGGCTTGGGCCAGATGGTAATGGCTTCAATTTTATTGGGATTGGTCTAGATGCCCTTCCCAGAAACCATATACAGTATATAAATGTTTTTTTTAACCAGGAGAATCACACTAAGCTGAAGCTTGTTACAGGTGCGACCTGGGAGTACAAAGAAGTTAAGTGACTTGCTCAGAGTCACACAGTATGCAAATGGGGGCTGTGGGATTCAAACATAGGTCTCCAGGTTTGCAACTCACAGCCTTAAACCACTGCACTATACTGTCTCCTAATATGCCTAACATATTCGGCAAAGGCCTAAAAGAATTAGAAGGCTGGGCCTGTGGTTCAATAGACAAGCAGCCAGCCCTCCCACTTCCTGACCTATATAAGCAGTTCCTCTCAGCCTCCTTCTGATGCATTTTCTCTTTGCAGCCAGAGGCTCTGTCCTCTGCAGCTGGCAGAGGCCTAACTCCCCACCCCCGCCTTGCTCTTTAGGCTTCTGCTTGTTTCTCCTGGACCCTGTTGTCTGTTCTCCTGCATTTGGTTTGCATTTTGCCTCTGGCTATGTGCTTCTTTGTGTTGTTTGTTCTCTGTTCCTCTATGTTTGTGTGTCTTTTGTTTTGCCTTCTTTTTGGGGTTTCTGTTTCTAAACCACTTTGTATATTGCTAATCCAGAGCTCATGCTGCTTGTTCCCATTTACTTGCAATGCAACTGCAATCATTATTTGTGTGTTTCAACTTATACCACATAGCTGCTCTCCATACTATGTACCTTAATTATTTTCACTTGTTTTAGGCTCACTCTGTACCCCAGCTATGCAGCTTAATCATGCTTTCTCAACTCATACCACATGCCTCATTGCTGCAGTTTCATTGCACTGCCTGGTGATAGCTGCTTTCAGAGAACTGCATCTCTCCAATCTATGTTCATTGAATCCTATAACTCAGTAACTTTATACAGATGCTGTTCTCTGTGTTTGTACACCGCTATTATACTCCTGAGGTCAGCTAAGTTACCGCTGATGCTGTATACTAGTTTTATATCTGCATGTGTGTCTCAGCCCCTTCCGTCACTTTTTTGCTTTTCCTACAGCAGGGGACTTGGAGGTGTTGGGGGAGTCATGGCCCCATGTGGCATACTTACTTTATGTTCTAATCCTGCCTCCGCCAAATAAAATCCTCAGAATTTTTGTCACTTTAATTGGCTTCCTTGAATACCTGGCTGGCTTGCTCCACTATTCATACTTGCTGCTCCAGCAACCTACATGAATGTCCAACTAGTGCTACTCTGGTTACTGACTTACGTGCAGGTCCGACTATTGATACTCTGCCTTACTGATCTATGTGCAGGTCCACTCATTGCTTACACAATTATTGCTCAACCTCACTACTACCATCTGACCTATGACGTCCCAGCACTCTACGCTCATTCAGCTCCTCTTCAGTTTCAGGGTACACCAACCATACCGTTCTTGCGCAGAGACTCACTGCAGCCAGCAGTCCCACTCTGCATTTCTAAGTCTGCATCTTGAGCATGCCTGACTTGGGGCGGGGTCCTTCTCACCTGGCCCATAGCTGGGAATGTCCTCACTCTGGGCCTGGCTTTAGCTGTTCAAGACTCGACGGCAGCTACTGGTGTTGAATTTAAGACTAGCTGTGAAGAGTGGTTACAGCGATTTCCTTTGGCTCTAGTATTCTACTAGCAAGGTACCTTCACCACATTCTCCTTACGACTGCGTCTAGTTCATCTGGTTTGTTTTTAGGGTGAGTAGGCCAGGTGAGTTCAATGTACATCCTACACTTTATTCTTTTACATTGAGATTGCTAGTCTGTATAGGATGACCCAAACAGATTCTCACTCTAGCTATAGGGCACCCCTAAACTCTCATCATAGTCACATAGGCCAGGTGAGTACCTCAGCAGTCGTTGCTCTCCTCCTCCTGCCTTGGTTGCCCCCGATGTTGCTGAGCACTCTTGCAACCTTCCACGACATTCCCGTTACAGGGATTGAGTGACAGCTTTCCTTTAAACTGGAATATTTTCCACCCCCCCCCCTTTATTTGGTTTCTAAATTGCAGCAGCAGAGTCATCATAAAATAAACATCCCATGCCTGGCGGGAAAGCAACCTAGGCCTTGGATCCCCAGAGATTTCCTCCTCAAGGATTTGTTTTCTCTCCTCTGTGCCTCAGTTCATAACCATTAGTTAGCGTAGTTAGTGTTTCCCTAGTCCCTTTAAGTAGGTTCCACTGTTGAATAGAGTTGGATGGTGTCCCTACTTGCCCTTAGGAGGCCCCCTCAATCTCAAGTGCAACCCATCGTACTCATGCCATTACTAACCTGCGCATCTCATTACATTATCAAGCTGCCTGATGCCTTATTTACTACTATGTCTCACAGCTACTGATTGCCAACATGCTTCGTACTACTACATGTCTTTTGGGGGATCCTTCCTAAGGTGCCTTTAGCCAAGGGAATCATCCCGTGGTGCCTCTAGGGGTGGGACCCTCTTTGAGGGTTCTTTGCCTTTGGTACCCCTACAGGGTGGTAATTCCTCTGGAACAGAGAGTGTGAATGGCCAAAACCTAAGTAATACAGTTGCACAAGCATAACACTATACTGGCTGCTTAGGCCATTGAATTGGAAGCCTGGGCCTGTGATTCAATGGACAAGCAGCCAGCCACTCCCACTTGCTGACCTATATAAACAGTTCCTTTCAGTCTCCTTCTGAAGTACTTTTTCTTTGCCCCACCATCCTCCCCTCCTCCTCCAGTGGCAACGCCTCTCTCCTTGAGATCCTTCCAAAGGTACCTTTAGCCAAGGTAATCATCCTGTGGCACCTCTAGGGTTGGAACCCTCTTCGAGGGTTCGTTGTCTTTGGTACCCCCATAGGGTGGTAATTCCTCTGTAATAGTGAGTGCAAATGGCCAAAACCTAAGTAACAGTTGCACAAGCATAACACTATACTGGCTGCGTAGGCCATTGAACTTGTACTTATCGAATGACAATTTTTGATCAAACTCCTCCAGGGGATCCAAGACCTTAAGTAATCTGGCTTCATGTTCTTCCAGAATCTTCCCAAACACAATAATATCATCCAGATAGGCCAGGCACTCCAGCAAACTCATATCGCCCACAGCTTTCTCCACTGACCACTGAAATGTGGCAGGGGTGCCTTAAATCTCCTGTGGCATCCGGAAGAATTCATAGAATCCAAGCCGGCATATGACAGCTGTCTTTTCCCAATCCTGTGGGGCCGTAGGGATCTGATAGTAGCCATTCCTTAAATCCAGGACTAAGAACCACTGGCTGCCATTCAAACAGTCTAATGCATCCTCTATTCTGAGCATAGTGTATTGATCCAGCACAGCTCATTAAATCAAAGTGCGGTAATCCACACACATTCATATAGCCACACTTTTCTTTCTTACTAAGATGATAGGGGATGCATATGGGCTCCGTGACTCTTGAATAATTCCAGTAGGCATCATCTCTTGAGGGTACTGCCTAACGTCATCTATGTCAGCCGGGGAAAGCTGCCTGAACCTTTCTCTGAAGGGGCGTTCATCGGTGACTTGTATGTGGTGCTGTTCCCTGGTCACGCACCCCATGTCCCATTCATGCAGGGACAATACCTTCATCCTGGCTGCCAACTAATCTCAAACTCTATCTTTCCACTCCTCTGGTATGGGAGAGTCACTCAAATCAAATAGTCCAGGATCAATTCCAGTTGAAGCCTTCCCTTCACTGCAGCAGGTTGCACTGCCGTATCTGCACAATAGATCCTCACCAGGGTACCAACTCTCCTCAGCACCACTTCTCGGTCCATAACATTCCTCACCTGCACAGTGAGCCATCTGAAATATGCATGTGCTCTGGAAGATGGGACGATGGGTTTCACCAACACTCCCATGGGTAGCCCATGTTCCTCAGTGGCATCCAACAACAGAAGTTGATTCTCTACATCCTTCTTCAACCTTACCACTCCATTAATATTACACTTTGTGTTGGGTGGCAGTACAATCTCTTCCCCATCTCTTCGCCACACTGTTCCAACAGGATCATCAGGCTCCTCCGTGGGGGGCTTTCTTTTCCTCTTGTATCCATGTGTGAATGGGACACTCTTTACCTTCCCTGTCAGCTTCTCATTCTTGACAAAATTGGGCTAAGCATCCGAACATGTGAGTATTCGAGCCCACTAGCACAGGCACTCTGTCATATATTCCAGACTCAGGGGAAATCAGAGTCAGGGTTTCTACAGCTTCTCCCATACCAGCCACCTTATTTGGAAAAGTCATCCACTCCACAATGTAACTGAGGTAGGGATATGATTCTTCACTGTGTCCCCACACATGTAGTCCCTCTAGCGGTTGCAGTTTGAGGTGAGACAAATGCTTGTCATACCAGGACTTAAACATAATGGTAGCTTGGGAACCGCTATCCAAGACAGTTCATGTTGGAATCCCATTAATAGTGACTGTCATTTCAGCTGTTGGCCCCACCAACTTGTGCATGTTGGCTGAGGCCGATGTGGTGGTTTTAGCTGAAGAAGCTCTCATGTGAGCCATAGAGCTGAACCTGCCAGGGGACCCGGTGTGCTCCTTTACTAGGCCCCACTGTAGTTTTCCTGATTCTGACCGGAATTCTTGGGTGGCCTATCTCTTGCTGGGCATGGTTCAATGGGATCCTACACCCCTTCCTCACATGGCCCTCATTCCTAGAACAATAGCATATGATGACTTCCCAAGGCTGCAGCCTGCCCGGTTCAGTGGGGCAGCTTCCTGAAACTCCCACTAGGGGGAAGCACCAAGTGTGCATGACAAAATGCCAATGTTCTGCACAGCAATGGTAAAATACTGACACCAGTATTGTGCCCTCACAAAAGACTATGTTGTTTGTGGTGGGCTATGCCTGCACACTCCCTGCATTGTAATATAATCAATTCCAGGCTGGAGTTGTTCTGGGGAGAACACCAGGAAGTGTGGCATTAAAATAGACCATTACAGCGACTCGCTGTAATGGTTTGCTTCTCGAGTTTGCTGTCGGGTGTTGTGCTTGAGGGCCAACCCCAGTGGAGCGCTAAGGACTATGGGGTTCCACTCCATGGCTCACTCACTGGCCTGGGCCATAACCAGCAAACCCTGCCCTCTCTAACTCGGCTACCCTTCTGGCTAGCTCATCCATCTGAGCTTTAAATCTGACCTCAGTAGAGGGCGCTTGCACTGGAAGCTTGGCACCAATGGTTGTGGGGCTTGTGCTAGGGACCAGCCCACTCACCCCTTGTCATTCAGCTAACTCCTGATTCACTGACAACTTGACTGATGTAATCACATTCTTACACTCCTTCAGGAGAGATTTCAACTTCTGTATCTCACTGTAGGGTACCTCTCTTCCTACCTAGGTAACAGCCATTTAAACCTTCTGTATTCCCCATTGCCCTTGCTCTTCCTCCGCCTGCCGTGACTTCCCGCACCAGTGCCTAGTAGGGAGGGGAGTTCCTTTTACTATCTGTTAAGTGCAGCTGAGGCACTAACAGAGTGAAGTGACAAGCAGCTTTTACCACATGTTCCAACCTTACCTGGTTCAAATTCTGAGCTGCCACTCCCCCTTTCCTAAACACCCTTTGCAGTGCTCTCTCCTCCTTGGTTAGAAAAAGCAGACAGG
This sequence comes from Neoceratodus forsteri, assembly GCA_016271365.2. Taxonomy (NCBI): domain Eukaryota; kingdom Metazoa; phylum Chordata; order Ceratodontiformes; family Ceratodontidae; genus Neoceratodus; species Neoceratodus forsteri. The sequence continues at coordinate 1,159,555,901 of CM057454.1, forward strand.
GGTTTCCCTTCCCATTGACGGGTGGCATTGAATTTCCACATAAGGTCCTCACAGGACTCTGGGCTACCAAAAACACTTTCTAAAGCTGTCAGGTACACCTGGGCTGGGGCATCAGGATCCATGTCCCGTTGGGAGTGAATGACTTCTAGAGAAGGCCAATGAAGGCTCTCCACCAAGCGCTTTCATTTCTCAGTCTCTGAGCACTGCCAATCCTGTACTAAAGGGGTGACACAATCCATTCATGCCACCAAGTCATCCTCACTATTTGGGGTGGGCTTAACCTCTGAGAACATTCTCAGCTTACAGTAGAAATCAAAAACCACTGGCACAGGATCAGGCTGAGGTTTCTCGGTCTTGGAAATCTTGGCGAGGGTCCAGATCCCCGTCCCCTTCCCCCGGAGAGATCACACTAAATGAGGACACAATAGGCCGAGCCGCAGACAGCCCTTCTGCCACCAAAGCCTTAGGTATACATGCAGCTTCTATGACATTGGTGCTTTGTATTAATGCAGTCAAAGTTCCCTTATCAGAGTCAAGCATCTATCTTGCACATTCACCTTGCCCAATTTGGTTATGGTGGACAGGCGCTTCTCTAGCTCCACCTCATCCCTCTCTGGGGGGCACCCCCAGAAACAGGAAGGAACTTTTTGGGGTTTGATCACAAACAGGGACAGAGTGATGGGGGTAACAGTGGGGGAGCACCTGGGGAACAGTGACCACCAGTCATTGTGGTTTGAAATCACAGAAAGAGCAGAACCAAACCACACAAAAACACGTATCCTCAATTTTAGGGGGGCAGACCTTGGCAAAATGGGGAGATACTTAAAAGAGGCATTAAGGGGAATGGTACAGGAATCAGGGGTTGAAGAACAGTGGGCAGTATTTAAAATGGGGTTACAAGAACAACAGAATCGTGCATTAAACAGGTTAGCAAGAGGAAAAGGAAGAGGGACCATTATGGTTTTCCAAAGAGGTAGCAAAGAAAGTGAAAGCCAAAAATATTACATTCAGGCAATACAAAAAGACACAGGCAGAAGGGGATAGGGAAACAAAGGGAGGCAGGGAGGTCAGTAAGGGAAGCCAAAGCTCAGACAGAAGAACACATTGCAAAATCAGTGGGTAGAGGGGACAAAACCTTTTACAGGTACATAAGTGAAAAAAGAAAGACAAAGGGAGGGATAGTGAGACTGAAGGGGGAGGATGGGGGCCGCATGGAGGATGACAACAGTAAAGCTGACATATTGTACAGGTATTTCTGCTCAGTCTTTACTGAGGAAGAGTAGGGTAATGCGTCTGAAGGGAGTACAAGGGGTGAGAATGGTTTAGAAATGGACACAAGTCCCTTTACACGAGAAAGGGTCCCGAAGGAACTGGAGGTAATAAAAGTTGATAAAACAATGGGGCCAGATGGGGTGCACCCCAGGGTCCTTAAAGAACTAAGAGAGGTGGTGGCTGAACCTCTGGCTATCCTGTTTAGCCGATCACTGGAAACAGGGGTACCCAAAGACTGGAGGACAGCAGATGTAGTCCCCTTATACAAAAGTGGGAACAAAGAGGAAGCAGGGAACTACAGACCAGTCAGCCTCACCTCAGTAGTGGGAAGATCATGGAAGCACTACTGAAGGAGAGATTGGTGGAAGATCTGGTTGTAATGGGCTACAGGACCCAAGGCAGCATGGTTTCACCAGGGGAGATCATGTCAGACCAACCTGGTTGAATTTTTTGACTGGGTGACTAGGGAGGTGGATCAGGGAGGGCAGTGGACATGGCCTATCTGGACTTCAGCAAGGCCTTTGACACTGTGCCACATAAAAGACTATTACACAAACTGGGAATATGGGTATGGGCAGGACAGTAGTGTGGTGGGTAGGTAACTGGCTGGGTGGCAGGACACAGAGGGTGGTGGTAAATGGCTGTCTCCACAGAGGGAAGAGTGACCAGTGGGGTACACAGGGATCAGTGCTGGGACCGGTCCTATTCAACATCTTCATCAGTGACATTGCGCAGGACCTAGAAGGCAGAATTTCATTGTTCGCTGATGACACAAAGCTCTGTAACAGAGTAGACACACCAGAGGGTGTTGACAGAATGAGAAGGGACCTGAAGAAACTTGAAGAATGGTCAGGGGTTTGGCAGTTGAAATTCAATGCAAAGAAGTGCAAGATAATGCATATGGGGCACAAAAACCCTGGCACAATTTATCAGTTGGGGGGTGAGGATATAGCATGCACCAAGCAGGAAAAGGATCTTGGGGTTATCGTCTCTGATGACCTCAAGGTGGGCACAGTGTGACAAGGCAGCAGGTAAAAGCAAATAGGATGCTGGGCGTATGAGCAGGGGCATCACCAGCAGGAAAAGGGAGATCATAATTTATTATACAAGACACTAGTGAGGCCCCACCTGGAGTACAGTGCACAGTTCTGGAGACCATACCTCGTGAGGACATGAGCAGGGTAGAGAAGGTTCAGAGGAGGGCAACAAAGATGGTGCATGGATTGCATCACAAGTCCTATGAAGACAGGTTGAAGGAAATGAACATGTACTCCTGGAGGAGAGGAGGGAGAGGGGATATGATAGAGACATACAAGTATCTTACAGGGAGGAACAGGGTGCAGGGAACACTCTTTTAAGTGAAAAGATGTTCCAAGACTAGAGGGCATGGGATGAAGTTGAAGGGAGGACGATTCAGAGGAAATATGAGGAAGAATTCTTCACAGAATGGGTGGTGGACAAGTGGAACACCCTGCCAGAGGAAGTTATGGGGTCGCTGAAACAATCACGGGATTTAAGAATGCATGGGATAGACATAAAGGAATTCTGGAGGTCAGGGGTAAAGGGCAACAGACTTCTAGGAAAACATAAACTGAACTTACATGCTCAAATGGGCAGACTGGGTGGGCCATAGGCCCTTATCTGCCGACACTGTCTATGTATCTATGTATCTATGTATTCATTCTCATTCCTCCACTCCATTCCACCAACTTTACTTTGTCCTCCTCTTTGAGCCTAAATTTCAGCCACAGGGCATTAAACTTGGGTGCTGGGGACTGCACAGGGATCTTGCCATTCTGGTTCTCCAGGTTGGGTATGGCTGGTGAACAGGAGATTCCGGTGATACCTCTAAAGGTGCAGCCCAGGCACCATGTGCTAATGGGCTACTACCCCTGTCTTTTGACCCTCTAACAGGTTAAGGGGCCTGGGTTCTGCTACAGTGGTGATTGAGAGTTCTCTCCCAAAGTTATAATAAATAATGCGGTGCCTCCAACCAGACTGAGTTAGAATTGAGTCAGGTGACTGACTGGCATATCTCTCTTGGATGCTGCACCTATCCTCCTCCCCTACAACCACCCCATACACTGGATGCTCAACTGTTATTTAACACCATAAACCATAGAAACATAGAAACATAGATTTTGACGGCAGATAAGGACTGCTTGGCCCACCCATTCTGCCCATTTCCCTACCTAATGGATAAGCTGCAGATCCTAGTTAACCAGCAGCCTACTTCTTCCTACCCCTACACCCTAGAATTGCCTTATGACTGTCCCATGCATGCTTGAATTCCACCACTGTTTTTGACTCCACAACCTCCTCCGGAAGACCGTTCCATGCATCCACAACCCTTTCTGTGAAAAAATACTTCCTTAAATTACCTCTGAGCTGCCCCCCTTCTATCTTCAAATTGTGCCCCCTTGTTCTTGCACACCTCTTTTTTTGAAAGATGCTACCCTCTTGTACTTTGTTGATTCCCTTGAGGTACTTAAAGCTTCCATCATGTCACCCCTCTCCCCCTCCTTTCCTCGAGGCTATACATATTCAGCTCCTTAAGTTTCTCTTCACATGTCTTCTGGTGCAGACCCTGCACCATTGTAGTTGCCCTCCTCTGGACAGCCTCCATCCTGTCTATGTCTTTGCGGAGATTGGGTCTCCAGAACTGCATGCAGTATTCCAGATGGGGTCTCACCAACTGTCTGTACAGAGGAATAATAACTTCCTGTTTTCTACTGGTGATGCCTCTCCCTATGCATCCCAGTATCTCCCCAGCTCTCCTTGCAGCCATCTCACATTGCTTGCCCACCTTTAGGTCATCTGATATGACTACCCCCAGGTCCCTTTCCATTTTTGTTGTTGTTAGTATCTCACCCCCCATTGTGTACTCTTCCCTTGGGTTTTTGTTTCCCAGGTGCATTACCTTGCACTTCTTAGCATTGAATCTAAGCTGCCATACATTTGACCATTCCTCTAACCTTGCCAAGTCCCTTCTCATCCTTTCCACTCCACCTTGTGCATCAACTCTGTTGCAGATCTTTGTGTCATCTGCAAAGAGACATACTTTTCCTTCCAGTCCCTCTGCAATGTCACTTATAAAGACATTGAAGAGGACCGGTCCTAATACTGAACCCTGCGGTACCCCACTAGTAACTCCCCTTTCTTCAGAGTGGACTCCATTTACTATTACTCTCTGTGTGCTATTCTCCAGCCAATTCTTTACCCAGGCTGTCATCTTGGGACCCACTCCCAGGCTGGCTAACTTGTATATTAATCTTTTGTGTGGGACTGTGTCAAATGCCTTGCTAAAGTCTAGGTAGGCCATGTCCACAGCCCCTCCCTGATCTACTACTTTGGTCACCCAGTCAAAGAAATCTATTAGATTTGTCTGGCATGACCTGCCCGCTATGAATCCATGCTGCCTTGGGTCCTGAGCCCCTCTGGCCTCTAGATACTCAACAATTCTTTCCTTCAGAAGTGATTCCGTCATTTTCCCTACCACTGAGGTTAAACTAACAGGTCTGTAGTTTTCTGCTTCTGCCTTGCTCCCACTTTTGTGAAGGGGAATCACATCTGCCCTTCTCTAGTCCTCTGGTATCACCCCATCCTCCCACGATTTGTTAAAGAGGACAGTCAGTGGTGTCACTAGTTCTACCCTTAGTTCTTTTAGAATTCTGGGATGAATCCCATCAGGCCCCATTGCTTTGTCCACCTTCAGTTTTAAGAGTTCTTTCAGAACCTTTTCTTCTGTAAATGGGCTGGTATCAACTCCTGTATCCAGAGTGTTTCTACTGTTTGTTTTAGATACCTCCCCCACTTCCTTTGTAAATACTGAGCAAAATATTTGTTTAGTATCTCTGCCTTTTCACAGTCACCCTCTGCCCACCTTCCCTCCTCTTTATTAAGCCTCACTAACCCTCCCTTGGTCTTCCTTCGCTCCCTGATGTACCTATAAAAGGTACATACAATAAAACACACATAATAAATAAACCAGTTAAAAACACAAAACAAAATAATAGCAGTTAAGCCAGGTTAAAACACATGAAATAAGTAACTCAGCATGAGCATAAAATGTTTTAAAAAGACTCAGCAGGATGTGCCATATTAAAAAGATAGATCTTCAGGACCCTCTAAGAAGCCTCCCTCAAAGGTTTTAGCAGTGAGTGCCAGAGGACCACCCCAGCAACCCTGAATGAACAGTCACCTGAGGTTTTCAGCCTGGTCTTCGGAATTACCAGGAGGCCCTTGGTGGAGGAACGGAGGGAACATACTGGGATGGCAGGTGTAAGGAGGTCAGACAGGTAGCCAGGGCTTGATCCATATAGGGCCTTACAGGTGAGCAAGCTCACCTTAAAGAGGATCGTCCGCATGACAGGCAGCCAGTGCCTACCTCACATGACTTGGGACACATGACAAGACATTGACAGTCCCGTTAGTAGGCTGGCCACTGCATTCTGCACCAACTGCAGCCGGTGAAGGTTCTCTCCACTGACCCCATAAGTAAAGAGTGTTACAGTAGTCGGGCCTAGATGTTACAAAGGTGTGCACCAGTGAAGGTAGGTTTTCAGGTGGAATTAGGGATTTAATCAGGGCAATGTTCCTCAAGTGGTAAAAAACATTTTTGACAACAGCTAACACCTGAGCATCAAGTGTCAGTCTGTCATCAAGGATGACACTCAGATTTCTCATCCTAGAAGATGCCATCAACGGGGTAGATCCCAGAACCATTCCTGTTATTGCTTGGTACAGGTGAGCAGCGGTCATCTTACACTAAAGTTTGATATAAGGATGGCTCAGGAAATGAACCACACAAGGGCAAGGGTCCTGGACTTCAAGAGGGAAGATTTCAAAAAGATGGGCAAATGCCTCAGTGATGCCCTGGCAGGGGGGAATGACCCGAGTGGGGTGGAAGAACAGTGGTTGAAGCTGAAAAGGGTCCTAGGAAAGGCAACACACATCTGTGTTAAGCAGGTGAGCCAAAGTGAGGGGAAAAAGAAATTGCTATGGTTCTCAAAAGAGGTGGCAGAAAAGGTAATTGCTAAAAGGACAGCATTCAGAAGTTATAAGGAGATGCAGAGGGAGGAGAACAGGGAGATGTAGCAGGGAAACAGAGGGAAGGAGGGAGAGCAGTAAGAAGCACAAGGGTGCAAACTGTAGAGTGGGTAGGCTAGATGGTGACAAAGGCAGACAAGACTTTTTTTAGGTAAGGAAGTGAAAGGAGGAAGACCGGGGTGGAATCATGTGTCAGTGTCAGTGGCTCAGCAGGTGGCACACTCACCACTGAGGCTGGGAGGTCAGAAGGGCTGTGGGTTCTATCCCCACACCTGGCACTTGGGTTAATATCCCAATACTGACACTGCAGTGCAGCATGGGGGTGCTGCACTCCTGAGGTGCCGTCTTTCAGATGAGAACTTAAACCGAGGTCCCATCTGCCTGTTCTGGTGGTAGTTCAGGTGGATGCTAAAAATACCATGGCACTTCTCAGAAAGAGTAGGGGAAATGTTTAATGGTCAAAAGCAAAGTACATCAAATACATACATTAACAGCACACCATTATATACAAAAAACAATCCACAATTGTACATTGCTAGACAATATCCCAAATGCTTACTCAATACTGTGCTACCTAAAAAATAATCTCACCCAGCCTATACATATCAAACTTTAACTAACATTCCCACCACCAACTACTTGCTCATTCTTTCCTGTACTATATACTAATTTATGAACCGTCGATCGTAATTCGAGCAATCTGATTGGCCGACAGCTCTCTAAAGCCGTGATGATGTCGGGCTACGTCATCACGGCTTTTAAAAAGCTCCGGCAACCAGCCTCCTCGCTGAAAAAATTCCCGCTGTTGCCAGCATTCTCCACATCCCTCACGACCCTCGCAAAACTCTCCCGACACGGAAGCTGTCCTACAATGGCATACAACGAGCCACATATTTAAAACAAAAAAATAAATCCGTTACTAAAGGAGTCGGTACAGCCTGCACAGAAATTACGATCGGTAACTTCTGACTTGGTTTCGAAAGCAGCACCGCACGACTCACACTAACGGGTGATTTTCTCTTGTACCGTAAATAAAAACAATCGCTCTGCCATTAACACAACAGCTGCAACTACTCCATTTACTTACTCACCAATGTGCAGTATTTCAAGCTGACTCCATGACTCGACAGAAACCTCTTCAAAATACCCACAAATCACATCCACAGCAATGAGAGATAAGTTCACAGAGACACAACAGTCCCACCACTGTCAACTACCAGTATCATAGCACCACCTACTGTCTCAAGAACTATTTTACCAAAATGTCACCCTACACCACCCAAAAACTCATTTTAAAACCTGTTTATTTTACTTTTTTTATTTTTTAAACATTAAAGCCAGTTCATAATAGCAATAAGGCACTCCAGTGTGTGATATATCGTGGGATATCGTCACTTCTCGGGTCGTTGGACGCTCTCGGCCTGCGGCCTCGTGCCCAACCACCCGAGGCGTGACGATATATCACACCCTGTCGTGCCTTATTGCTTAAATAACAGACATGTAACACAGAAATATGCTACCCCACCCACCCTACATTATTCAATAAATGCTCCCCAACTACACGTCCCAAAGAGCAAAATTCATACTCATATATCTTGTCCAGCTCACTCTGAATTTTAAAGAAAATCTCTTGCATCTGAACGTCTTTATTCTGAAGAAATCTCTGGCATCTCACCCGCTATACTGACCATTTAATACATGCTAAAATAACATAGATCATACTCTGCTGCCATTTTTTCCATTTCTTAGGTATCTGTCCCAATATCCATATGTCATAATTCATAAAGCTAAAGAGAGATTCACCCCACCAATTTGCTAATGCCTTGCAGAATCCCGGTACATGAACACACTCAAAAAACAGATGCTGGATTCTTTCTAGGGCTGTGCGAATACCTTTTCCTGAATATTCGGCTGAATATTCGGTATTCGGGTCCCAAGCATTCTGTATTCATTATTCTGTATTCGGCCAGAAAAGGTGTTTATTTAAGGAAACTTTAAAAAAGCACTTCAACAACACCATTAATCACCTGTTGAACCTGGTATGCCATATACACCTCAATGACACTTCAACCATCGACACAGAGCTCTCACTAAGGCAACACAAACTTCATGTGGCACTCTCAGTCCATCACACCACACACATAGCACTCTGAAAATGATATTAAGCATTGCATTGGGTCAGCACTAGGCGGTGTTCATGGTCACAGACATGGGGTAGAAGGTGCTTTGGCCATGGGCATAGGAATAGTGGTAGCAGTGGCTACAGTAGTGGTGACAACTGAAAGGGTGGCTGCTGCAAGAATGGCACCGGTGGTGGTGGGAAACACACTGGCTGTGGATGTAGCAGCCATAGTGATGGCAGTGGGAACACCAGTGGTGTTGTCTGCTACTTCCTGCACAAGGCATGTATGCTCTAATGCCTCCCCTACTACTGCACAAAAGGATGTGACAGTGAACGTACAGATGGAACAGGTGGTGACACTTGTAGTAGTAGTATTGCTAATAGTATTAGTAGCAGTAGTACTATTACCAATGCTGCAAAAACTGAAAGACTTGCTTGGGGAGAACAATATTTGAGCCTGCCGAATAAAGAGAGACACCTGTATGTCACTGTCTATGTAGTCTATCTTACCACCTTCTCTGGAATTATATTATGTATCAGTGATATACAGTGGATCAAGACAAGATACAATTCAGTACTTCGCAGTAAATGATATGCCACAAATAATTGGATGACTAGAGTGCTTAATTGCCATGAAATTACACTGCTCCTTGTAGCATACTGTAGCATTTTGCAGTAATTTTGCAAGATACTGCATAGTGTACTGTCTGGCACCACTGTATGATCTGGTTTATAATCTTGATGCAGTGTTTCATCCTTGGGTGAGTTAGTTGCGGATTGTTTTGTTACAAGGGCATCTCAGTAACATTAATTTTAACTTCACTTATTTATGGTGTGTGTTTTTTTAAGGGTTGTAAATTCATAGTGTATTTGTACGTTTCTGACATGCACCCTGACAAAGACCAGGTTCTGGTCAAAGCACTAGGCCTCTTCTGGCATCCTCCAGCCTTAGCACAAACAAATGTATTGGCAACTTTGTGCTCCACTGCTCTTAACTGTATTTTGTTACTGCCCTCCCCCAAGTGATTCCTTTGTTCTGCATAGATTGTTTGGGGGTTTGGCAGCCCAGGGAATACACTAGCAGCAATTGCCTAGATGTGCAGTACGTTTGTGGGTCTATCATCCTGTCCCTCACCACTTGGGGCCAGCATTGCAGATGCTTTGCTGGGGCTGGACCAAGCATGTTTGCAAGATTGCTAAAGACATGATGGATCAGGTCACTAGTGGTTACTGGGTAAAACACAAACTATTACTATATAGTATCTGTGTGTGTGATGCTTTAATTAGTGCTTGTGGAACTACAGTAATACACCAACCTTTCCAGCTATACTGCACCACAAAAAAGTAGCAAAGAAAAACACTGCTATTAAGAAGGAAGAAGAAAAGAACAACCTAGTTAGTCAAACATGGAACCGGGTAAGGAACAGACAGGTGACATACGGTCAACTCAGTGAGACAGGCCTTCCCCACTAAGTGCAATGGTTTAATTAACAAAACAACAACAAACAAACAAAAAGTGCATTTGCACAGCTGTGCACATACAAGGCAAAGACTCACGGAGGGGGTATATTGCACAAGCACAGGTTAATTGTGTGCAGTGGGCTGTAGAAGTGGGGGGGCGGGCAGCCACCACACTCCACATGTGTACAGGGATTTATCCCTGGAACTAGGGGACTAACAATAATAATTCAATGAGTCAAGCCTGACTGGCTTAGAACTGAAGAAATTTATTTCAAAATCTGTGTGCACACAGCTGTGCACACGTGTGGCCCTGCCTCATGAAAAAATATATTAAGCATGCACATGCAGGGTGAAGTCTCACAAAATCAAATATTATGCACATATACAGCAAATCATAAGCAGTGACCTGCAGGAGGGCGAGTTAGCAGACACCCTCATCAGTCATGCAGGGAACCAAGCCTAGAACCAGACAACAGCAAAAAAAACCCCCACAAAAATAAAGTGTGCTTCACCCAAAAAAATCACAGTGGAGCTATATCAGACAGCAGCAGAGAAGGGGTGTTAGCACACAGCCCTCCTAGTCCCTGTAACTGAGTACAGCAATAAGGACAAATGATAATGAAAGCCAAACATAGCTTTTTTGACACTGATCAAGAAAACTATACTGACCCAAAAAAGCCTGTAAAGCAAAAATCTATTTCTTTTTAGCAAGTTTAAGGTCTCAGCAGTACTGCAGAGCAGCTCTCAGAAACCACTGTCTCCTGTCTACTTCCAGCTCAGAGTGAGAAAGTCACGTGGTGTGCCTGCCTATGCGCTCAAGAAACAGTTTTTGATTGGCCAACAAAGCTCTGTGAGACTTGGAAATCTCACCGAATAGTAGGTCCCGAATAGTGGCCGAATAGTGAACTATTCGGAAAATGCATCCAAATAATCGGGAAGCCTACTATTCAGGGTATTCAGAAAATACTGTCCGGCTTGTGCACAGTTTCTATTTGTCCCTGGCACAGCTGTTCACTACATCCTCTCTCTTCCTTCCGTTTATGCTTTTGATTTACTTTCACATTCAATTTCTGATGCCCACATAGCCAAATCACATCCTGCATCTTAAGCGGAATCCTGGGCTCTATCATACTAGCTAATAGTTGTTCTGTATTGGTATTGCTAGATACTTGAAACAAAGGCTCTTCAATATAACATTTTTCTACAACAAATGCACACAAATATTTTTTCTCATGAGTCAAAAACCAGTTGAGCTCAATCTTCCACATTCTTATATATTTTAACGTAATCTGTACATAAGCCGGGAGCTGCTTTTCTGAAGAATGCCATTTTCTTCTCCCCCAGGCCCTCAAAAACATAGCCCCCCACAACTGCATACATAAAGTCCCCACCTCAACAGTTTCCAATAGCATAGGTCTGATGGAAATGTAAAAAAAAATTCCCAAATAAATACACCAATGGCTGTATCATATTAAGACCTCCTGCCTTCCAAGGTCTATACGTATGTGCTCTTTTCACAGGATTTAACCTGCTACCCCACAACAACAGAAAAAAAAAGACCCATCACTTTTGTATGCACATTATATGGCAAAGGAAACACATGAGAGACATATAAAGCAAGCATTTGTCAATGCCGAATGTTTGCTTGCAGGTATTAGCATTAGAGATGCAGGAGTTAGAAAGATGCAGAATAGGAATGGCAGTGAAGTACTGAACTTCACATGAACCCCACCTCCACCCTGTAAAGATGGACAGGATTTGGGGTAAGGTTTTGGGTCGTCACCCATGACGGTCAAGCCATGTCACCTCACCCTATTCTGCAGACACTGACACATGTTGAGCTGTGCCTTAGGGTGTTTGGCTTTACAGTCACTCCATTCCATAAGGACATAAAGTGAAATAGGTGCAGCATAGAAGAATGGGGTGAAGTCTTGGGCTGAAAAGCCCAAGGTACACCTCAATGCCTATCAGTGGCTTGGGGGGGGGTGGTGGGATGGCATGAGCAGTACAGTCAGCAATCCAAAGGCACACCCCTATGCCTGTCTGTCTGTACAAGGTAGGATGTTATGGTTAGAAACTGTAATGCCTCAGGTGTTTGTTGGTATTTACAGTACAAACTTTGAACATGGCCTTTTTGTGACTCTACCTAATAAAAGCATTTCGGACCTCTTCTCATGAACAGTGGCAGTGTGATTTTGTCAATTTGTCCCGAAAACTGACTTCCAACAGCGATAGTGCCATTCTGTGCCACATGTACAAAAACACAGATCGGGCAGGATGTGAAGAACGACTGCTGTACCATCCATAGGAAGGTATGAAGAGATGGGAATGTGAAAATGTGTAGTGGGAATATTAAAAATGCTTGCACTTCCGAGCATACATGGAAATCGCACAATGCATGTATGTAACACAGTCATTTTATGGAGTTTCGTCACCAGGTTTTCAACATAGGCATTTTACGACCTGTGCTCATGAACAGTGTCACTGTGATTTTGTTAATGTGTCCTGAACACTGATTTGCCAAAGCAACCACGGTATTCTGCGCCGAAACTGCAAAAACACATTTTGATTAGGTTGTAAAAAATGACAGCTGTACTGTTCATAAGGAGGTGTGGAAAATGGCAATGTTGAAAATCAGGAGTGAAAATATCACAAATGTGCAAAGTTATAAGTGTGCATGGAAACTGTGCAATGCATGCTCGTAAAATAGTCATTTTATGGACTTTCATCACCAAATTTTCAACATAGGCATTTTAGGACCTCTGCTAATGAACAGTGTCACTGTGATTTTTGTAATGTGTCCCAAACAGCGATTTCCCACAGCAACCGTGCTATTCTGTGGCAGAAGTGCGGAAACACATTTCGGCCAGGATGTGAAAAATGACAGCAGTACTGTTCATAAGAGGTGTGGAAAATGGCAATGTTGAAAATATGGCGTGAAAATATTGCAAATGTGCAAAATTACAAGCATGCATGGAAACTGCGCAATCCACGCTCATAATACAATCATTCTATGGACTTTTGTCACCAAATTTTCAATATAGTGATTTTAGGACCTCTGCCAATGAACAGAGTCAGTGTGATTTTCCTAATGTGTCTCGAATACGGATTTCACTCAATGATTGCACTATTCTGCGCTGCAATTGCAAAAACACATGTGGGCTGGGATGTGAAAAACGACAGCTGTACTGTTCATAAGGAGGTGTGGACAAATGGCAGTGTTGACAATCTGGAGTGAAAATATTGCAAATGTGCGAAGGCATGAGCGTGCGTGGAAACTGTGCAATGCACGCTCATAACACAGTCATATCATGGACATTTCTCACCAAATTTTCAACATAGGTATTATAGGACCTCTACTAATGAACGGTATCACTGTGAGTTTCCTAATGTGTCCCGAACACAGATTTCCCTCAACGACCACGCTATTCTGCACCGGAAGTGCAAAAACACATTTCGGCCAGGATGTGAAAAATGACAGATGTAGTGTTCATAAGGAGGTGCAGACAAATAGCAGTGTTGACAATCTGGAGTGAAAATATTGCAAATGTGCAAAGGTAAGAGCGTGCGTGGGAACTGTGCAACGCACGCTCGTAACACAGTCATTTTATGAACTTTTCTCACCAAATTTTCAACATGGGCATTTTAGGACCTCTGCTAATGAATAGTGTCACTGTGATTTTCTTAATCTGTCCCAAACATTGATATCTCGCAGCAACCGTGCTATTGTGTGCCGGAAGAGAGAAAACATATTTAGGCCAGTATGTGAAAAATGACAGCTGTACTGCTCATAAGGAGGTGAGGTAAAATGGCATTGTTGAAAATCTGGAGTACAAATATTAAAAATTTGCGAACTTACGAGCGTGCGTAGGAACTGCGCAACACACGCTCATAAAACAGTCATTTTTAGGAATGTTTTCACCAAGTTTGCAACATAGGCTTTTGGACAGCCCACCTCATGAACACTGGCACTGTTGTTTTGTTAATCGGTCCCGAAAGGTGATTTCTCGCAGTGACCGCAAAATCAACCTTAGGGCCTGATTAACGCCATGGCATTGGCAGAATTCATGAGGAAGGATCCAAAAACCTCATGTTGAAAATTTGGTGCCAAAATTCCAAAAAATGCCTGAGATGTGCAGCAAAGTTGAAAAAACCCTATTTATTCCATTATACAGCTTACCAGCATTTTCTCAGTTCATGGTTGGCTTTGAAGAGTGCAGACGTGTTCCCAGTCCACTGAAGATCATCATGCTGGACTCCAGAGGTAAGTATGGGGTGAGGGGGGTGTGAGGAGGCAGGGTGCACAGTGGGTGGGCACGAGTTGTGGGGGGGCAGAAAGACTGTGAGGGGACCGTTTTCTTGTTTACAGGAAAAAAAAACAGACATCGCAGGACGGTTTTGCATTTTACAGGGGCATTTGGCACACTAGAGTGGGCTCCCAGCATGCCAAGGGAGTTTTTGGGGAGGCAGCTGTAGCTGATACGGGATTGAGTACCCCATCATCACACAAGAAAAAGAGAGGGCATTATGCCGACTAGGATTGGGTACCCCTGTCGGTACACAAGAAAAGGGGGGCATTATGCCAGCGGGGATTGGGTACCTTTTTGGCAGACAACAAAAGCGGGTGGGGGGGTTACATCATGCCAACGGGGAGTGGTCTCCCCCTTCAGCAAAATACAGATTGGGCCACTGAAACCAGTGGGGATTGGGGCCCCGTCGCAAACAAAGACTGTTTGGGGGCACATGCTGCTGAGGAGTAAAAGAATCTCAGAATATCATAATACTGTTTGTGAACATGACGGGAAGCCACCTGCCATGTTCACAAACAGTATTAGGCTAGTTAACATTCCACCCTGCAATGATGGGTCGCTCCCTCATTGCAGCAGAATGACTGACGCTGCAATTACGAGGCAGCCCCTGATTGCTGAGGTGAAAATGTTTGTACTTGGTGCACTTTTGTAGACCAGTGTCATCAGCACACTGTGCCTCCATTGGTCCACCAGTGCCAAGCCCCCAAATGCAGTGCCTCCCTTGGCTGTAACAGTGCCACGCCTCCACAACCTGCTTCTCTCCTAAGCTGTCACATAATGTTTCTTGTGCATGTGTGCAAGCAAACATAGAAATAGGGACAATATATGCCCTGAGAAGAAACATCCTTTTCTTTCTAGTCATCTTTCATGACTGCCATGTAATCACTTTCTGATATGCTACATCATAAACAGTATCCCAATTCACTTTTTCTGCTTTTCTAGTACCATAATACAGCCCATATAATGTCACATTCCCCTTAATCACTATAACTATAAAATGGTCCACTACTGATGCCTCACCCAACACCAACATTTTGCTTTTACTATAATTTATCTTAACACCTGTAACAGCCTGTAAGTTTCTATTACCTGAAGTACTCATTTCCCAGATTCCAAATCTGCCACTGCAAAAATACAATCATCGGCATAGGCCATAAACTTCTGTAGTAAATCCCCTCCTGAGTCCTAATAGGTAAAATCGTCTCATCAGCTTTGATTATCCTCAAAATAGGATACAAGCCAAATGCATATAATAAAGGACTCATTGGGCATCCCTGTCATACACCATTCTTGATATAAACAGGGATACCCAAATGTCCGTTCACTAGAGGTGTTACCTGTGCTTCCATATATAACGTTTTCAACAGTCTTATCCTCTGTTCAGGGACACCATAATATTGCAAAACTGCCCAAATGTGTTCCTGTCATACTGCATCAAATGCTGTCTCTTGATCAAGAGTCAGTAGGTATCCTTCCAAATTCATTTTCAAACCTTGTTCTGCAATCTTGCTTACAGACATCAGATTATGAATAATATCTCTTTCAGGGATTGCACAGGTTTGTGCTGGAATTAACAATTTTTGCGCTATCTTAGCTAATCTAACCGTCAATATTTTTGCCAAAATCTTATAGTCTGATGTAAGCAAACTTAAAGGTCTCCAATTCCTGACATCTTCCGAATTTCTTTTCTATAGAGGAAGATCATCACCCCATCCTTCATACTAGGTGCAAGTCTATTTTCCTTATAAATAGCCTCATAAATTATTTACAACCACGGAATTAAGATATCAAGAAAGACTTTACAAAATTCATTAGGTATCCCATCTTTACCAGGAGTAGTGCGGACAGAAAGTTTATTTATTGGCACTCTAATTTCAGTCTCAGAAATAGAAGCCACCAAATCCCTCTTCTCCTCCTGTAGCAGAGGAGGTATCTCTAAATGTTGATAAAACAAATCCTGCTGCTGCCCTTGCCTTTCCTGAAGTGTAGCCTGTACGTGCGCTTGCACTACATGTTGTATCCCCCTATTACCCCTCACAACCCCTCCAGCGCCATCTGGCAGAGCAGTCATAACACCCCTTTGTGCCCCTTGCAAACCAAGATCATATGGGTTTGTCTGATCCTCGGTACCCTTAACCAGATATTTTTGCTGCAAAGAACGTCTATCCTCTTTCAGCTTAAGAAAGTCATACATCTTGCCTTTTACTTCAGTAAGCTGCTGTTGCACAGTACTTTCCAATACATCAACCTTAGTCAGTAGCTTCAAATATGTAGCTCTAAACCCTAGATAACTTAAATGATGATCTTTTGCCCTTGTACTGGACATCTGTATAAACAGCAGCTTCAGATCTCTCTTCTGTCTTCCCATCACTCAATGGGACAATCATATAAAAAACTAATATCTGACCTTAACCTAAGAAAGGCCTGAATCTGTCCTTTAATAATCTCCGCTTGCAAAAGAGCAACATTCATTTTCCAATAAGCCCTCCCAGTCAGGAGTCTTTGTTGTTGCCTTTCATCACCTTTACTACCACATGATCTGATATCTCCAGAGGCAAAATGGAAACCTTTAAGCCAGTAATCCTTTCTGATAAAAAACAAAAGTCTGTCGTAGTAGACAAACTACCTTTAAAAAAGGTATGCGTCAGCTCAACATGTAAAAGATCATATACATCCTTTAATTTACACTGCGTTAGTACAGTAAGTAGTGTATGTGCATCACTATATACCTTTTGTGTTTTCCTCCAACAATCCCTAGAGGTTAGTCCACAATTAAAGTCACCCCCCCCACAACACCAGTTTCGAGGTATGCAGATATGATGCAATATGTCTAAAAAGCAATGACCTATCAGCTTTCTGCTGGGAAGCATATACATTTATAATGCGATATACAATGTGGCGCAACACTACATCAACAGGCATAGCTCTCCCAGGCTATATGTCCAATACTTGTAATACTTTAATGTCAAGTCCAGCAATAATACCCCTAACCCAACACACTGTTCCTCCCCAAGCGACCACAAGGAGGCACCCCACCTCCAATCTTTCTGTGCTTCCCGCATCTCAGACGAGGTGTGCAATCTAGTATCTTGGAACAAGATCACGTCTCCATGACCCATCACCAGACTTGTAAAAGTAACCGTCTCTGTTCCTGTAACTTGATACTATTCATACTGACAGTAAGAAAGGCAATACCCCATCCACTGGAAGAAGAAAAAGAAAAGAGACAAACCAGACACAGAAATCTATACAACTGAGAAGGAAAAAAAACAACAGTCACATCATTTTCTTTTTTTCCTCTTCTTTGGCTTCGTTTTTTTCCTCCAATACCAATGTCAGTTGAGACTTCTGTTTGCGAGGAAATAACTGAAGAAATATCAGAGTCCAAACCATCTTCTTCCCCCTCTTGTTCAAATAAGAGAGCATATGAATTTTGCAAAGGGACAGAGTCAGAGTCTACAGATACCTGTTGTACTTCCATAACAGATTTGTCAGACTTAGATCGTGTCACTCTTTGAAAAGCAGCATCCTGCTGTAAGTCTGGGGGAGGCATACAACCCACATCAGCTGCACCCCAGAACCTGATTCTAGATCTTTATCCAAAGCACCATATCCATCATCTTCAGCTAAGGGCTGAGAAGGGGCTGGCTCCTGTTCCAGAGTATCCAAAACAAGATCTTGAACCACTTCCACCACTGCCCCATCTTGTTCCTGTGACTCCAACAGAGGAATATCCATGTCTAACTCTATGTCCTCTTTTTCTACAACAGGAACCACTTGTCTAGACCTATCCACTCTCTGAGGTTTCAGATCAGGAGGATGTAAATTCACAAGCAATTCTTGCATCCTCTGTTTGTCTTTTTGGGCAGTAGTCATGTATACATCCTGTTCAGCCCATATTGCTTGATCAATACTATTATGAGAGGCCTAGGAACATGTACGGAACATATCACCATGTTCCTCACAGAGATTACATCTCATGGCCTGCCTACAGTGTGCAGCAATGTGCCAAAGTCTCCACAAAGGCCACATTTTTGCTTATCACAGACAGTATTTAGGTGACCTATAGCCCCACACTTGTAACAGGACCTTGGCTGCCCCAGATAAAAAAATCACCCCTCTATCCCTTCTTAAAAAGAAACAATTAGGAAGATGCTTTGTGAGACCTTGTTCAAGATGTAACTCTACTAGATACCTCCAACCCCCAGTCCAGAGATGCTTTTCATCTAAAATGGGTTCAGGGTGTCCCTTAACCTTACAATGCTGCTGTAAGCAATATGTGATATCTGCAACATTAACACCTTCTTTACGAAATAACACCGTCTTAGCCCAGCACATTGGGAAGGTTGCAAAGTCTGCCAACAAACACCTTGGCCAGCTCCACAAGTACAAACACTGCATGACCTCTGAAGCCCTTAGGCTGACTATCCACAGCTCTGTTACCTCCATTGTCGACTACGGTCTTGCAATCTATGGCTCTGCCTCTGTTACTGCCCTCAGGAGGATATCAGTGACTCTTAACAAGGCCTGCAGACTTCTCACCGGGCGGAATGCCTAATGCACACCTGTGACCTTTACACCAAGGCTGGATGGCTACCTCTGATAACTAGAATACAATACCAAACCTGTATTATTGCAAAAAAACTTCTTCTCGGACTTATGCCTCCCGGTGTGGCGAGTCTTCTTACTACCAACAGCTGCACCCTGCCAACATGCAGTTCTCTATCCCAGACTTTCCAGGTCCCCTGGCGCCGGACCTCGCTGGGTCAGAGATCCTTCCTGTATAGGGCTCCTCAGTGGTTCAATACCCTTAATAAAGAATCACTTGCTGCTACTACGCTAAGTTCATTTAAAAGGCAACTGTGTCTATTCCTCCCCTCCACCTCACACTGTGACTGCCTCCCCTAAATCATGGTCATCACCCTCTACCTTTGTTGGAACTGTTAGCAGCCTTCGCAACCCTGCTTTTGTGGCACTAGCCCCCCCCTCTTCTCTGCCCCCCCTCACCCACTCAGCCCCTCTCTTTCGACCCACTCATACCATTGGCCACTGGCCCCTCTCCCCCTCTCTCTTTTCATCCCTGTCTGACAATGGCACCTTCCAGCCGGCTTCCTCTTGACTCCTTCCGACCAAGTATACCGTTTCACCTTGGATACTGTAAATAAGCTAGCTAATATTGTTCTACTTTAACATGTTGACTGAACTATTTATGTATAAGTAATCTGTATGTTATGATTGTTACCATTGTTTACCATTGTTGTATGTTACCCCGCATCCTCCGACATGGAACCTTTGTAAACGAGCAGTTCCTGCTCACAGCTACTTGTAATCCTAGAGTTTAATAAATAAATAAATAAAAAATATTTGTTTTGTCACAGGCCTTGTCAGTGGGATTGCCATAAAAGGCTCTACAGGGGCGTATTTTTCAACATCTGAAACTGATTCCAGAACCTGTCAAGTCCCACCGGGTGCTTAAAACTAACATAAAAAATAAAGACACCAGGCACATGTATCAGGGCGTAAATTTCATAGGCATAATATTTCATGCTACCCTTAAGTAGCTACCGCTCTACAAAATGTCTATCTGGAACCTCAGACATGGGCCCTTGAAACTTCAAACGGACTGCATTCCATCTAGTGGCTGGCTCAGAGGGTTGTCTGAATGAATTAGGAAAAAGCTGCTCGCTAATTCTGTTATGCCATACAGTATTAGAACTCTGCTGGTTATTCACAGGCCCTCTGTGTATAACAGTATCCTTTGAGCCAACCTGTTGCCCACCATTTTCCATCCCAGATTCACACACAGGAGAAGGGGGAGGGGGCCACATCAGACGAAGGAACATCTCCCTCTAAATCTTTAATAACATCCAGCACTAAGTTTTGGCCACTTTCAGCCGTCTTTTGCATCCCTGGTATTGGGGACTTTTATCTAGGAGTTAATAAAGAATCAGGCAACCCAGTAGAACTAGTACCCTGTACAATGGGGCTAACATCAAACCCAGTTTCCTCAACATTTCCCGATAGACCAGTGACATTTGCATCTCAACCTGTACCCGAAGAATTTTTCACCCATCCAGCAGCCTCCAAAGCTTTCATAAAACCCATCCAGCTGGGGCAGTAGTTATACCATCCAAAAACTCAACAGTAGTATGTATCACTGGGGAGGGAGACTGATGCTTAGTCTCCTGTAGCAAGGGATGACCTTTTCTTCCTCTTCCCAGGCCTGCTTTACCCCAACATTGTCATCCCCCTCCTCCTGACGTGATACCGATCATAAAGTTACCAGAACAAGAAGATACAGTACCTGTATCTCCCATAACATATGGGGCCTCACCAGCAGTGCAATCCTGAGACATCATACATAGAAACAAAGAAACACAGAATTTGTCGGCAGATAAGTACCGCTTGGCCCACCTAGTCTGCCCATTTTCCTACCTAACAGATAAGCTGCAGATCCTAGTTAACCAACAGTTTACTTCCTCCTACCGCCCACTAGGACTGCCTTATGTCCTTACCCATGTCTTGCAACTCTACACCCGATGCCGGCAACTGAAATTCCACCCTGCTCCCATCCGAGTCTCCTGTCCCCCTCGCAGGCGTTACCTCTAGTCTCGTCGAGCCGAGACCACCAACCTCTGTCTCTTGTGGCACAATGTCCTGAGTTCGAAGAACAGCATGCTCTGATTCCAGCCCTCCTTCCATCCAAGTAGCTTCCATCTCCTGAACATCCATTGAGTCATCCTGCTGCCATCTGAGTTCTAGCACCAAATCATTCTTCATCTGCAAGCTGTATACAGATGGCATCCACATCCTGAACCCTGGTATCCACCAACTCCAAAGAGCTGTCAGGCAGCATATCAGACCATAAGCCTTTTCCTTCCTCTGTACTATCCATAGCATCAGCCACTAACACAAACTGCTGCTCCGGTGAAATTTCTTCAGCCGTGATGGTCACAAACAAAAGGGAGGGATGAATAGATGACCAGCTCCTCAGCCTCCCGGACGTCTAGTCCATCTGCCGACTTCGAGTACACTGCATATTCCCAGTCAAATGCAGTGCCCTCTAGCAAAGAGTAGGGGAAGTTTCCCCAGTGTCCTGGCCAAATTTCCCTGATTCACTAAAAAAATACCACCAACAGCTTAGTCTAGTTCAAAGTCAGTCGACATTCATCCGTATCTCCCTTCCCCAGGTCATGCCTGAAAATAGGCAGAATTTGTCTAGTGCACCTACAAAGTCAACAAAAACTAACTAAATAAATAAATAAAATAACATTATCAAACTCAGGCCAAAACTGACATGGCTGCAGATACTCACTGAGCTCACAGCGGAACAGTACACTGTGCCCAAGATGCCTGCGGAGCTCATGTATGTGCAGTGAGCTTATGCACCCATCTTGGGTATGGCAGAATGTTCTGCTGTGAGCTCAGTGCACATGCGCGATGTGCGGAGGAAGTTGTGCCTGCACACTGCGCTCTGATAGCCATGTTGGCTACAGTAGACGGTTGCGTCGTGAACACAGTGGGTATGTGCCATCATTGGAGTGCTTTTACTGACTGACCATATTGTACTGAATCTCCAAATTTGTGTTGTGGTCAGAATCTGGTTAGTTGTTTTTCCAGCTGATCGCAAGATAGCTGCAGGCTCTGCCCACTATAACCACAAAAAGGGAAGGGGGACTGTGCAGAGGGGAACAGGAAAAGGCAGACATCCTGAACAAATACTTTTGTTCAATGGTCACAGAGGAAGTAGAAGTGGCGGGGCAACAAAAAAGTAACAGGAGCATGGGGGGGTGGGCACTAGTCCATTTTCAGAGGAGAGTGTTCTGAAGGGACTAGATAATCTGAAAGTGGACAAAGCCATGGGCCAGATGGGTGCTTCCAAGGGTATTGAGGGAGCTCAGAGAAATACTGGCTGCACCTCTGACACCCCTTTTTAACAGTTTATTAGAAACAGGAGTTGTTCCGGAGGACAAGAGGAGGGCAGATGTAGTCCCACTTCACAAAACTGGTAGCAGGGAAAAGGCTGGCAATTATAGATCAGTCAGCATGACTTCAATGGTGGAAGAATTCATGGAGTCACTGGTAAAGGAAAGCATTGTGGAATATCTTGAATTCAATGGGTTACAAGACCCTCTAAGAGAGACCTGGAAGTTATCATTTCCGATGACCTGACATCAGTCAAATAATGCGAAAATGCTGTGGGGAAGGCAAACCGAATGCTGGAGTGCATAGGGAGGGGCATAACCAGTAGGAGGTGTGAAGTGGTGATGCCAATGTATAGATCACTGGTAAGGTCTCATCTGGAATACTGTGTGCAGTTCTGGAGATCGCATCTCAGGAAGGATATAGACAGAATCGAAGAAGTCCAGACAAGAGCATCAAAGATGATACATGAACTGCACCACATGCCTTATGAGGAAAGACTCAAGGAACTAAATATCTATTCACTGGAAAAGAGAGTGGAGACAGGGGATATGACAGAGACTTTCAAATACCTTAGAGTAATAAACAGAGTACAGGAGGGGAGCATATTTCAGAGACAAAAGTGCACATGGACAAGGGTACATAACATGAGTCTGGAGGGTGGGATGGAGGCTTAGAACGAATGCTAGGAAGTATTTTTTCACAGAGAGAGTGGTGGATCCATGGAACAGCCTACCAGTGGAGGTGGTGGAAGTGAAAACAGTGCAGGGATTCAAAATTGCATGGGATAAACATAAAGCCACCCTGCTGTACAGCAGAGTGGGGCAAAGGTGGTCCAGATAAGAGTGGGGATTGTCAAACCAAGTAGGGCAATGGGCAGACTAGGTGGGCTGTATCGTCCTTATCTGCAGACAAATTCTTTGTTTCTATGTTTCCAAGTAACATTGCAGAGGAGCTGGTAGGGAAGGTCTGCCTCTTTGTGGATGATAACAAAATCTGCTATAGGGTGGGCACTTCAGGGGGGGTGGTGGAAAAGATAAGCAGAGACCTGAGAAATCTCAAGGAATGAGTAAGGGTATGTCAGATGGGTTTCATGCAAAAAAGTGCAGTGATGCACTTGGGGCACAGAAACCCAGGGGCATAGTACAAAATAGGAGGAGTGGTACTGATAACAACCACCAAGCAGGAAAGAGACTTAAAGGTGATTACATCAAACAACTAAAGGGTGACCAGGCAGTGTGACAAGGCTATTGGGAGGGCTAGTGTGATACAGGGGTGCATAGGGAGGGGTATCAAAAGCAATAAGATGGAGGTGGAGTGACCACTGTATAGATTGCTAGTAAGACCCCACCTAGAGTACTGTGTCCAGTTCTGAAGACCACATCCCTGGAAGGACATAGACTGAGTGGAGATTGTCCAGAGGAGGGCAACTAAAATGGTACAGGGTCTGCATCAGAAGCTGTAAGAGGAGAGGCTTAAGGATCTAAATGTGTACACCCTGAAAAATAGAAGGAGGTGGGGGGTATGATAGGATCATTTAAATACCCCACTGGGGTAAATAAAGTATAGGAGGGAAGTATTTTTCAGAACAAAAAGGTGCTCAAGGGCAAGGGGACACAACAAGAAGTGGAAGGGGTAGATTTAGGAGACATGAGAACGTACTTCTACAGAGAAAGAGTGGAGGATTCCTGGAACAGTCTTCCAGCAGAGGTGGTGGGAGCAAAAATAGCTGTGGGGTTCAAGAATGCATGGCACAGGCATAAGGGAGTCTTAGGGTAAGCTAAAGGGCAGGGTGATTTGGCCAGAGATCAAGTAGGCAGACTGTGTGGATCAAGTGGTTCTTACTGTCACCAAATTCTGTGCTTCTATGTTTCATAGAAATATGCCTATCCCATGCCTGTTTGAAGCCCTGCACTGTATTCATATCCACCACGTCCTGAGGTAGGCCGTTCCATGCATCAGCCACTCTTTCTGTGAAAAGAACTTCCTCACATTACCCCTTAATCGTCCTCCCTCTAATCTCATGCTATGTCCTCTTGTCTTGCTGTTTTTCTTATATTGAAACATGTTAGACTCTTTCACCTTGTTAATGCCCTTAAGGTGTTTGAATGTTTCGATCATGTCACCTCTCTCTTCCTCTTTGCTCTAGGGTATACATACTGTATTGAGCTCTGTTACTCTGCCCTGATATGTTTTCTGATGCAGTCCCTGCACCATTTTGGTTTGCCCTTCTCTGGACTGCCTCAATTTGGTTAATGTCTTTGTGAAGGTATGGCCTTCAGTGCTGCACACAGTACTCCAGATGGGGCCTAACCAGTGTCTTGTAAAGAGGGATTATTACCTCCCTCTTACGACTTGTGATACCCCTACTAATACAGCCTAACATCCCCCTAGCCTTACCTACTGCTGTAGTGGTCTGCTTGGATGATTTCAGGTCCTCAGTGATGATGATGCCCAAGTCTCTTTCTTCCCTTGTAACAGCCAATAACTCCCCTCCCAGTCTATAGGTGGCTTCAGGGTTTCTCTTCCCTATGTGCATGATCTTGCACTTCTTTGCATTAGTGGGCCTTACTCTATGAGTAAGGCCCACTAGGCACAATGCCCATTTTTAGTGATTGCTCAGGGGTACTGGAGAGGTTATGTGACTTGTTCAGTATCACATAGTATGCAGTAGTAGGTTGTGGGAATCAAACCCAGGTCTTCTGGATGTACCAACATCATTCATAGTTTATTATTCTAACTTCTAGGCTATAGTGCTAATAAATGCCATTTAATAATAGCTTGGATATAGCTGAGGTTGTTCTGTATCTCATTGCATGACACTTGTAATTCATTCACTGCCTCAGCCAGGGAGGGTCTAGCAATATCTAACACTGTGTCATCAGCACAGAAATGTAGCCAAGCATTCTCAGCATTCATACTAAGGCCACTAGTATAGCTCATGAACAGCAGTGTTCCCTGTATAGAATCCTGAGGTGTGCATTTACATATAGGTACACAGGAGGATGGGAATCCTTCTGTCTTAATTTGTTGCTGCCATCCAGTTAGGGAATTTCTAAACCATGACACTGTTGTAGGGGATATTCCAACATTAGCAAGTTTAGTTAGCAAAATATTACGGTCCATTGCATCAAGGGCCTTACTTGAGTCTATGAAAACAGCCACATTTTGTAAGTTTCCTGTTCCAAGCTTTAAGGCAATCATATAAACATAGAAACATAGAATTTGATGGTAGATAAGGACCACTTGGCCCTCCCAGTCTGCCCATTTCCCTACCAAATGGATAACTTGCAGATCCTAGTTAACCAACAGCCTACTTCTTCCTACCCCCACCCCCTAGAATTGCCTAATGACTGTCCCATGCATGCTTGAATTCCACCACTGTTTTTGACTCCACAACCTGTGTTCGATGCTTCCTCAACCCTGTCTGTGAAAAAATACTTTCTTACATTACCTCTGAGCCACCCCCATCTTCAAATTTTTCCCCCTTGTTCTTACACACCTCTTTTTCTAAAAGATGCTACCTTCTTGGACTTTGTTGATTCCCCTGAGGTACTTGAGAGTTTCTATCATGTCCCCCTCTCCCTCCTTTCCTTGAGGCTATACATATTAAGTTCCTTAAGTCTCTCTTCATATATCTTCCAATGCAGACACTGCACCATTTTAGTTGTCCTCTTCTGGACTGCCTCCATCCTGTTTTTGTCTTCGCGGAGACTGGGTCTCCAGAACTGCATGCAGTACTCCAGATGGGGTCTCACCAACTGTCTGTACAGAGAGATAACAACTGCCTGTTTTCTACTGGTGATGCCTCTCCCTATGCATCCCAGTATACCCCCAGCCTGCCCTGCTGCCTTCTCACATTGCTTGCTAACCTTAAGGTCATCTGATATGATTACCCCCAGGTCCCTTTCCTTTTTTGTTGTTATTACTACCTCCCCACCCATTGTGTACTCTTCCCTTGGGTTTTTGTTTCCCAGGTGCATTACATTGCACTTCTTAGCATTGAATCTAAGCTGCCATACATTTGACCCTTCCTCCAACCTTGCCAAGTCCCTTCTCATCCTTTCCACCCCACCTTGTGTATCAACTCTGTTGCAGATCTTTGTGTCATCTGCAAAGAGACATACTTTTCCTTTCAGTCTGTCTGCAATGTCGCTTATAAAGACATTAAAGAGGATTGGTCCTATTACTGAACCTTGCGGTACCCAACTAGTAACCCACTTTCTTCAGAGTGGACTCCATTTATTATTACCCTCTGTATCCTGTTCTCCAGCCAATTCTTTAGCCATGCCACCATCTTGGGACCCACTCCCAGGCTGGCTAACTTGTATATTAATCTTTTGTCATGTGTGACTTTCCCAGCCTCCTTCTCTCATGTTTCCTGCATTTTTAATCTGCCAGTCTAGATTTATTCATTTATTTAAAAGTTTTACCAGGAAGGCATGCTGAGCCGACTACTGCTCAATTCCAGATGGCGTCCTGGTGGTTGGGGATGGGAGGATACATACAAATTCGAAAGTACAGACTTTTCACAAATATGTACAAAAATTAGCTGTATATAATGGCATGTACAGCATAAATACAGAAGGCAACACCAGAAACAACCATAAAATCTGGGTGTACACAGTAGCTAAAATGGTATGTGGTGCAAAAATGACAACATTCACAAGAGTCGGAGATAAATATTTGGAGTACCCACAGATGGCGCCAGTTGGAGAGCTAGTACCTGGTCTAGTGTGAGCTTAGTCTGCATAAGCAGTTGGCAGAGAAGTGCCCTTTGAGGACTGAGTTGATTTGCTGAGAGGTGGGGGTGTGCCGAATGTCCACAAGCAGAGAGTTCCATAGTTTGGGCATGCAAGCTCTGAAAGCCAACTGGATGGCAGAGGTCGACATGTTAGGGATGTGCAGGAGCTAGGAGTCGAAATTCCTGAGTGAGTATGCAGGGGGAGCTTGGGCAGTTAGGGTAGTAATGAGGTAGGAGGGTAGTGACTGGGTCCAGAATCTGCCCATGAGGCTATTGCAGTGGGACTGCCACCTTTCATAGAGCGAGGGGAGGTTAAGGGACCAGTACAGGTCGCAGTGGTGGGTGGAGAGTGTACAGTCCAGGGTGAAGCGACAGAAGGAGTAGAAAAGAGGATCCAGTCTAACCAGGATGGTCTTAGGTGCTGCACCATAGACTACGTCCCCATAATCAAAAATAGATCTAGGGGCAGAGGGTTTTGTACAAGATTGAAATTAGGTGGCCCATAAAAGGGACATTCAGTGCAGTCTGTAACGCCTGCTGCATGGCAATCAAGTGGGCTTGCAGCTTTGAGGTTCCATAGTGAAAAACACTGTAATCCGTCGGTGATTATTTCCCTTATCACTCACTCAGTTGACTCCTGCCACTTCCATAAAGGGATAAAGGATTTCACTTGGTTCTGGGCTACCATGACCTCTATGGAGAGGGGAGAAAAGGTGCAGACACAGGAAAGAATCACCAAAGGGGTCACTAAAGGAGATTAGACTTTCTTCAGATGCATTAGTAAGAAAAGGAGAGCAAGGGGAGTGATGGTGAGGATTAGAAGGGAGGAAAGGGCAGACTACACATAAAAGAACCATAAAAAGGCAGACATCACGAACAGGTACCTCTGCTCAGACTTCATGGTGTGGGGGGGGCAGAACAAAAGAGTTCAGCATGAACTTGCAGTTCTGAAGGTGAACAAACCAGTGGGACTGGACAGGATACATCCAAGTTTTCTAAAGGAACTCAGGAAGCTGCTAGCAGCCGTAGGGACTGCCTTGTTCAACAGCTCACTGGAAACAGGCATGGTTCCACAGGACTGGACAACAGCTGACTGGGGCCATTTATGTAAGTTTGTAAAATTGGTATAAAAAAATCCAGAAACCTGATTGGCAGAGGAACTCTGAACCAGTGCCGATATTGCAGCACAACAGCACTGGAAGAAGATCCAGCGCTTCTTCTCAATAAAATAAATACTGCCATACATCCCTGACTGTCATCACAAATGTGGCTGTCACTTTTACTCACTAAAACCTTCAACTAGACCCTGAAAATAAAACTGCCTTAAATTTAAAAACATAATTAAATTGCATTTGCCCTCATAATCCTCTTCTTATGCACACATACATACCTTAAAAAATGGAAGTACTGCAGTATTTAAAAATGTAATTTATAGAGTGTATTTTCTGACCATGAAAAATCCTTCTCCTAACCTCGCCTGCTTACTGGAGACATCTGTGCTGTGTAACATGCTACAGGTTCTCTGAAGGGGGTGGACATTCTGCCAGTAGAACTTAACAGAGATTTGAATTATTGTATTCCACACATAGTAAACATTCCATTTCTTGAATTCAGACCCAAAATAATTATTTTAAACAGCCATCTTGGATAATTTACACTTTAATAGCTTTGTAACCATTCAAAAGATTTGCATGAAATTTAGCATGCACAGTTTACTTTTTTTGGGGGGGGGGGGATCTCTTAACATGCCAGGCTTCTGTCTGATTGGATGTGCAAATTCTGAGATCTAGATAGCTAAAAAAGTTACAAAATCACAGTTGTTGCTGTTTTTCGTCATTGTCTAGCTCGCAGATGATTTGGAAATTTGGTCTGGAATTTTCAGTGTGGAAAGGGCTTGGGCCACAGATGTGCCTTTCATTGGTCTGGTGAAAAAATAGGAATCTGTTCCAACAAGGAAACAGCAATCAACCTACTTGTGTCCAGGAGTGTGGCGTCACTTTCCTTCCAGCAATCACCTGTGTAAGCACTGTAAAGCAACTAAAATTGCATTCCTTATACCTAACAGTAAAATGTAATAAATAAACTAATTGAATCTTCAAATTGAGCATGGCCCTAATTCCCTCCTGCTCCCCGCCACATGCAAACATACACCAAAAACTGTCCTGATACTGACAGAAAAAAAGTTCTTGATTTTCAGCTCTCCCCCACCATCCACAATCATGTCACTTGATCAATGATTGTAAAAGCATTCTTAGCATGTTCAGCTTTTGTAAAAAATATTGAAAATGTCTCTCAACTAATAGGATCCCAAAAGTATCATATGGCCCTTATCTTGGCAGTAGCTAAATTGGTCATCCTGCACCATTGGACAGACAATAAACCCCCCTACATATCGGGAATGGCAAGCTGAAATTCTCACCACCCTTTGGATGAAAACAATCTCTAGCTAATCTTCACCATAACTTGTTTGGATACCATAATAGGGGGGAAAGCTGAGCACTCTTCTTTTGACTGATACTTCTGCATCCTCTGTGGATAATGTGCTTTAGAATTTCACCCTTTTTTCTCTGTACTCTCCTACTAACCAAGGTTTGTTGGTGTTTTCCCTTTGATGCTTTTTACATTGTATATGCTTTATATATATATCCCTTTTTGTCTTGATATTTACACTTCGTCAGGGGTTGGGAATTAGGGGCTGGAGTCCTGTATCTTTATTCATTAGCCCTGAATACGTTTTCCAGTTCATAAGCTTGTCCCCTGGCCTATTTGTTTGTTTTTCCACTGGGCACAAAAAGAAGGGCTTACATCCCTAATATTTTCAGACCCTAGCAACACCCCTGCCTGTTGTACTTGTTATTCGAGGATTTCCATATTTTTGCATGTGATACCTGACTGTATTCTTTTCAGGTATATAGTTTAAAAAATAGTGAATTCAGTGAAAAAAAATACTGAAAATGTCTCCAACAGTTTAAATGTCACAGCCAGATTCCTAACAGCACACCTCATGTGCGACTAACCTCCTCTGAACGCTAAACCACCCCAGTCCCATAACGCAGCTGTTAACTCCACTTTCTCCTTAGTTAAAAAAACATAGACCTTAATGGGTTCTTTCTATCTTTTTATAGCTGCTTGGGTGGAGCCATGCAGTCATTTTGGAATAACATCACTGTAGGAGAGAAGCGGAAATGATCGCTGTCTTCTCCTACGGTGATGCGATCTCTTATCCACAGCGCTGCAATCCCAGTTGTCTTTCTTCTATGGATACAGCTCCCCTCTACAGCGGTGCTCCCTCCCGTGCTACTTTCCACACCAGCAGAAGGGATGTGGAGGCTGTGATTCAAACTGTGTATGCGCAAGTGTCACACATGCGCAGATCTGTCACAGCCACCATGTTGTGGATGGCTGGTAGCTGTAATGCACTGCAGCAGCTCTGGTCATACTGTGCATGCACGACTATCACACATGCGCAGTTCTGACAGAGCCAACAGGGCAAGCTCTGGTGTGGCGAGAGCTCAGAACTTTTAATTGCTCTCACCACTCAATTCGCTAGGCAGCCATATGAGCGTTAACAAGAGTTTGTTTAACAGGAGTAAACAACCAAGAACACACAGAAAATAACCATATGGATGCTTCTGTCACTGCACAATTGATCTCTGTAGGAACTCTAAAAAGGACTGTCAATATTAATGTATAACAAATAGCTGGTGACCCCCGATATCAACTCATTTCTGAGAGCTGTAGAAAGCAGTATCAACCCGGTCAGCCATCAGAACTGGTTGACATGGCTTTCACAGTCTTGTGCTTTATTGTCTGCAGCAGCAAAACCCATGAAAACACTATACCATATACTGTACATATACAGTTAATTGTTTCTGGAAATATTGTTAATTAAACTCAAACAAAATTGGTATAGTCATCTTGTGGGCTTCCTGTGCAACCTAAGGATAAGTCCATAGCAACAGTTACAGCCAGGATCATCTGTGTATTCACATCCACCGGTGTAAGTTGTATTTTACAACTACAGCATCCTCCCATTGCAACAGGTTTCATGGGTTAATTTGAGCCAAGCAGACATTGCCCATATCAACTGGCCCACTATATGGAATAGCCCTTGGTCTTTTTTATCACAGTATCTGTTTAGCCTTCTCTTGAATATTTCCTTATTTTCACTACCTACTACCTCAGTTGGTAGTGAGTTCCAAATGTTTATCACCCTTTGACTAAACCAAGATGCCCTTTTCCTAGTGTGGCAAGTTTCTCCCTTCAACTGTAATACATGGGCTCTGGTATTGTAATAGATTTCTCTGGTCCTAAGGTCTAGGCAGTCCCATAAATCATTGTTGGTGAAAGTCCTGTAGACCAGGCATAGATCCCATCCTCAGTCTTCTATATTCCAGAGTATACAACCACAGTTCATTTAATCTGTCTTCATATCTTAGGTGATGCATTGTGTCAATCATTTTGCCACTCTGTGCTGCACTCTCACCAGTATCCTGATTTCTGCTTGGCACAGGGGGACCAAAACTAGGTACAGTATTCCATGTCCAGCCTCACCAAGGATGTATACAGTGACAATATCACGTTTTTATCATGTTCTGTCTTATACTCCTCAAGATGGAATTTGCTCATTTAGATATAGTGTTGCAATATGTTTTAATTTCTAGATTACTGGTTACTAGGATACCTAGATTCTTCTCTTCCTTCGTTTCTCTAAGTTCTTTGCCTGCCATAGAGTATTTATAACACTTGTTGCTTCTCCCTAGGTGCATTGCTGCACATTTCTCAATACTCAGCTCTAACTTATTATTTTTGGCCCACTGTTCTATTTGTACTAATGCCTCCTGCAATTTTTCCATATTCTCTGTAGTATCCACCATCTTCCCCAATTTAATATTGTTGGTGAACTTAGTTAACCAGACTCCTTCAATTACCAGCACAGATGATACATAAAGTTTAAACAGACAGGGTCCCAACACCAAATCATGTGTCCACTAAGAACCTCTGTCCAGCCTGACATATATCCTCTTATACCCACTCTTTGTTTTCTGTTGGAAATCTACCATTTAATCCATGTAACCAGGGTGCTGTTTAAACCTATGTCTTGTAAGACCTGTAAGTAGGGGACATTGTGAAGTTTGTCCAGACTTTGCGTCCAACCTGTTGTAGTTTGTATCTGGGCCCTACCTCCCTTTTGTTGGGATATGTAGATGTTATCTGCCCAATTCTAGCTGAAATTGTATGGAGATCCTTGGAGAAGGGAACCTTTCTGGATCCCTTAAAGGAGAAAGTCATTTGAACACTCCTGAAAAAACCCTCCTTGGATCCTGTCGATCCAACCAACTATCGACATGTCTCTAACCTTCCCTTTGTAGGGAAGGTTATTGAAAGGTGGTTGCGTTGCAACTTGACAATCATTTTAAAACTCACAGTGTCTATGAACCTCTCCAGTCTGGATTTAGGAAAAGGCATAGCATGGAGACTGCCCTAGTCCAGGTACTAAATGACCTCCTGATGGCAAGAGATCAAAGGCTTGTACCATCTTGGTCCTTCTCGATCTCTCTGCAGCTTTTGACACTGTGGACCATAAGGTGCTTTTGGAGACCATTCAGTTCCTTTGTGGACTATCTGGTACAGTCCTCAAATGGGTTTGATCTTTTCTAACAGGCAGGTCTCAGAGTGTGGTCACTAGAATTTATTCCTCTGATGCTCTCCCCCTGTCCTGTGGAGTACCACAGGGCTCCATACCAGCTCTCATGTTGTTCACAGTGTATATGCTGCCCTTAGGAGACATCATTAGGTGATACGGCTTGAGTTTTCAATGCTATGCAGATGATACTCAGCTGTATATGCCCTTTGGGCCCAGGCAGTTTGATGCAGTTTCCGTGCTAAACAGTTGCCTTTCTGAGATCAAAGACTAGATGCACTCGAGTTGGCTGAGATTGAATCTGGATAAGACTGAGGTGTTGGTCGTGGATCCAGGCCACCCGGGGTAGGTTTTGGTGCAGGGCACATGTCGGGCCTTTGGCTTGATGGTGTCCAGCTCAGATCGGGTGCATCATCTTGGCATTGTTTTTGAAGATGGCTTGACCTTGAAGTGTCAGGTGTCAACCGTGGTCAAGTCCTCATTTTACCATCGGAGGAACATCGCCCACGTGAAACACCTGATTCCCCTGGGTGACCTTCCAACACTGGTCTACACCTTCATTACTACCCATCTTGAATACTGCAATGCCCTCTACCTCAGGTTGCCTGGGGTAGATATCTGCCGCTTGCAGCTGGTGCAGAACACTGCAGTCAGATTGTTGACTGGTACCTCTAGGTCCAGTCATATTACTCCTGTACTGCGCGAGATGCACTGGCTGCCAGTTCAGTGGCAGATCACTGATAAGGTATGCCACAAGGGATCTCTGGTGCCCCAACAACTTTCCAGTGCTTGATGGAGAAGGTAGTGGGTGATATGAATCTTCCAGAAGTCTTGGTCCACCTGAGTGACCTGATAATGTTTGGGAAAACACTGGAAGAACATCAATCCTGAATTCTAAAGGTGCTGGACTGACTGAAGGAGCATGGTCAAAACTCTCTTTGGACATGTATCAGTTCAGCCAGACTTTCACTGAAGTATATGGGACATATTGCTCAAATCAAGGTATCAGCACTGATCCAGAAAAGATGAAAGCTCTTACTATATGCCATTCTGGAAAAGTGTGGTTCCTCTATGGAGGCACCCCTGTGGAGACCAAGGAATGTGCTGGGAACCTCCACAAAGGAGACCCACAGAAGGGTGGCATGGGACCCCACAGGGATAGGAAGTGACTCCTTGTAGGGGACTCGATTGTTAGGAATTTAGAACTGGGAGAGGAAGGGGAGAAGGAGGTAAGGTGCCTGCCTGGCATCATGGCTTGGAGGGACAGGGAGCGAATCCTCAGGATCGCTGAAGCAGCTGCACGGGGAGGGAGCTGGAAGTCATTGTCCACCTAGGAACAAATGACCTGGGTAAGAAAGGGAACAGAGCAGTGCAGGAAGAGTTTGTGGAATTGGGGAGAGGTCTTAGATAAGTAGCCCGCACGGTAACCTTCTTGGAGGTAGTGCCTTTCTATGGCATAGGAGAGGCTAGGGTGCTCCACACCATGGGATTCAATCAGTGGTTAAAAAACTGGTGCAGAGCTCAGGGATTTGGCTTCATTGGGGACTGGGGGTCTACCTGGAGTGATGCAAGCCTATACTGGCATGATGGGCTGCATCGGTCCAGGAGGGGAACCAGGATCCTAGGTGATAGATTTAAATGCTTCATTGGCAAGCATTTAAACTAGCCAAGGGGGGGGAGGCACTGGAAAGGAGTTGGGAAACCCTAACCCCCCCAAAAAAAGTCACTGTAGTAAGTGCGGCAAACACCAAGATAGAGATGTCGATAGGGAGAAAGGTGGGGTAAGTTTAGAAAGTGACAAAGGCAAGAAGGACAGGGATGGGGCAATAAGGAGTAAGGCCATCAGGAAATGGAGGGTAATGAGTACCAATGCCCGTAGTCTGGGCAGCAAGCTCCCTGAACTGGTGGCCTTGATGGAAGAGGGATGCCTGAATATTATAGCAGTCACAGAAATGTGGTACACAGAAAACCATGACTGGGATGTTAACATACCAGGGTACATAACCTACAGGAGAGACAGGGAGGGGAGAAGAGGGGGAAGAGTAGCTCTCTATGTAAAGGAAGGGATAAAAGCAACTGAGCAAAAGAGTAAACAGGGAGGAGAGGAGGCACTGTGGGTCACCTTAAAGACTGGAAATGGCACCACAATCTACACTAGGGTTGTGTACAGACCCCCCATGTCAGGAGGAGGGAATGGACAAGGATATAATAGAAGGCATTCTTAGGATGGGAGATAAAGGGGAGATACTGTTGATGGGAGACCTGAATATGCCAGATGTTAACTGGAGCACATTTGCTGCAGCTACATCCAAGAGCAGGGCCATTCTCGATGCCCTACAGGTGGCATGCCTCAGACAGCTCATTTTGGAATCCACTCATGAGGGAGCAATCTTAGACCTTGTACTCTCAAGTGGGGACTGTGAGAGGATCTCAGATCTAGAAGTGGGTTGCCATCTGGGAACAAGTGACCATCAAATAGTGTGGTTCACGTTAAACTCAGCTACAGAGTCAAGCCATACAAAAGTGAGGGTACTGAACTTCAAGAGGGCTGACTTTGGCAAGATGAGAGAGTGCCTTAGAAAAGCACTAGCAAACAGGTTAGAAGGAGGGGTGAAGCAACAATGGGAAAACATCAAAACTGCTGTCACAGGGGCAACAAGCCTTTGTGTGAAGCAAATAAACAAATCAAAATGAAAGAAAAGGCCCCTATGATTCTCAAAAGAGGTGGTGGGGAAAGTCAGGGAGAAAAAGATAGCATTCAGGAAGTATAAGGAAACACAGAAGGAGCAGGACAGAGAGCTGTACCAGTTAAGGCTGAAGGAAGCAGGGAGGAAAGTCAGAATAGCAAAGGCCCAAACTGAGGAAAAGATAGCCAACTCAGTTAAGAAGGTGGATTAAACCTTTTATAGGTATATCAGAAAGTGTAGAAAGACAAAGGGAGGGATAGTGAGGCTGAATAGACTGGACGGTGGGTGGGTGGGCAGAGAGGGACTGTGAAAAAGCAGGGATATCGAATGAATATTTCTGCTCAATATTCACAAAAGAGAAGGGGGAGGTATCTAATCCAATTAACAGAAGCACTCTTGATACGGGGGTTGATCCCAGTCCTTTCACAGAAGAAAGGGTTCTGAAAGAACTCCTAAAATTGAAGGTGGACAAAGCAATGGGGTCTGATGGAATTCACCCCAGAATTCTAAAATAATTAAGGGGAGAACTAGTGAAACCACTGACTACCCTTTTTAACAAATCATGGGAGGATGGTGTGGTACCCGAGGACTGGAGGAAGGTGGATGTGATTCCTCTTCACAAAAGAGGGACCAAGACAGAGGCAGGAAACTACAGACCTGTCAGTTTGACCTCTGTGGTAGGGAAAGTGATGGAATCACTTCTGACGGAAAGAATTACTGAGTACCTAGAGGCTAGTGGGGCACAGGACCCAAGGCAGCATGGGTTCACAGAGGGAAGGTCATGTCAGATGAATCTAATTGATTTCTTTGGCTGGGTGACCAAAGTAGTAGACCAGGGAGGTGCTGTGGACATGGCCTACCTAGACTTTAGTGAGGCATTTGACACAGTCCCACACAAAAGATTAATAGTCAAATTAATCAGCCTTGGAATGGGTCCCAGGGTGGTAGCCTGGGTAAAACATTGGCTGGACAACAGGACACAGAAGGAAATTGTAAATAGAATCCACTCTGATGAAAGATGGGTTACTAGTGGGGTACCGCAGGGTTCAGTCCTGGGTCCAGTCCTTTTTAATGTCTTTATAAGTGACATTGCAGAGGGACTGGAAGGAAAAGTATGCCTCTTTGTAGATGACACAAAGATCTACAACAGGGTTGATACACAAGGAGGCGTGGAAAGGATGATAAGGGACTTGGCAAGGTTGGAGGAATGGTTAGAAGTATGGCAGCTTGGATTCAGTGCAAAGAAGTGCAAAATAATGCACCTGAGAAACAAAAACCTGTGGGAAGATTACACAATGGGGGGATAGTAACAACAATAAAAATGGAAAGGGACCTGGGGGTAATCATATCAGATGACCTTAAGGTTGGCAAGCAATGTTAGAAGGCAGCAGGGCGGGCTGGGGGTATACTGGGATACATAGGGAGAGACATCACCAGCAGAAAACAGGAAGTTGTTATCCCTCTGTACAGATAGTTGGTGTGACTCCATCTGGAGTACTGCATCTAGTTCTGGAGACCCCATCTCCACAAGGATATAGACAGGATAGAGGCAGTCCAGAAGAGGGCAACAAAAATGGTGCAGGGTCTGCAAGAGAAGCCATACGAGCAGAGACTAAAGGAGCTTAATATGTACACCCTTGAGGAAAGGAGGGAGAAGGGGGACATGATAGAAAATTTTAAGTACCTCAGCAGAATCAACAAAGTCCAAGAAGGTAGCATCTTTCAGAAAAAGAGACGTGCAAGAACAAGGGGACACAATTTAAAGATGGAGGGGCAGTTCAGGGGCAATGTGAGGAAGTATTTTTTCACAGAGAGGGTGGTGGATGCATGGAATAGCCTTCTTGAGGAGGTTGTGGGGTCTGAAACTGTGGGGCAGTTCAAGAATACTTGGGACAGACATAAAGCAATTCTTGTGGGGGGTAGGAACAAAATAGGCTGTTGGTTAACTAGGCTCTATGGCTTATCCTGTAGGTAGGGGAATGAGCAGACTAGGTGGGCAAAGCGGTCCCACTGAAGAAGTCTGGCTGAAGAAGCCAGAAGGGGAAGGAAACATATTCATATCAGTGCTTTACAGCAACTGGTAATTGCTATTTTTGTTATTAAACTTAGATTGTGGACTTTTAGTGACACTGTAATTTCTTTACTGTCTTTACTTAGAATTGTTTTTGGGCTGTTGAAAATTTAGAACACAGTGGTGGTGTATTTCTTTGCTGTCTTTAATTGCTGCAAATTTAGTCTTGGCTTGTCTGACTTGCCCTGTAGTCTGGGTGAGGGATGCTAATTTTCTGGCACCTGACCTCAGCTATATGATAACTGGAGGTGGGGCTTAGTCAGAGTTGAGGTAGCAAGTGATTTTTGTTTTCTCAGAAGAAGCCAGAAGGGGAAGGAAACATATTCATATCAATGCTTTACAATAACTGGTAATTGCTATTTTTGTTATTAAACTTAGATTGTGGGCTTTTAGTGACACTGTAATTTATTTGCTGTCTTTACTTAGAATTGTTTTTGGACTGTAAAACATAGTGGTGGTGTATTTATTTACTGTCTTTAATTGCTGCATATTTTCACCCCCCTCCCACCTCCCCTTCCCCCAACTCTTAGTTATATGTCCTGTTAAATCTGATTGACAGGAGCTAAACACAGGGGATAGTAGGGGGTGTGGAGTAGGAGGGGCATAAGGGGAAGAATCCCACCCTCAGCACGACAAGTGTTTTGACTCATTTATTTATTTATTTATTTTTTTTTTAAAGAAAAGTATCTGAGGATAAGTGGCAGGATTTTTAGGACAGTAAATTAATAAAAAGGGAACTAGGATAGCTTCAGTAACAGACAAGTACTGGAATAGCAGTATAATTACTAACATACTAACATACTAAAATGCCAGCAGAATAGGCCTAACGGTCTTTCGTGTCTGCTCGTTTGGTCAGTCCCCAGCCTGGGTGCTGACCTTGCTGTCCCTTTTGCCTTCTCTGGCTTCTCCCTTCCCAGTTCCGGATATTCTTGCTGCATTAGATTTTGCTTCCAGAACCCTTCCCTGTACCTGTCCCACCCTCTTGAACCCTCCACTGTCTCTGCCTCCACTAGCCCCCTAGGCAGTGCATTCCATGGCTCCATCACCTCTCAGTGAAGTAGCACCTCCTCCTTTCTCCCCTGAATCTTCCCCCCTCCAGCTTCCACCCATGCCCTCTAGTGGCCCCTTCCTCCTTCCTTCGAAGCACCCCGACTGTTCCTCCCCTATTTATCCTCTTCATGTACCTAAAGACCTCTATCATGTCCCCCCGGTCCCTTCTCTCTTCCAATGTGTACATATTTAGCTCTTCGAGCCTCTCCTCATAGGTCCTGTCCCCCAATCCCCAAATCATTTTGGTTGCCCTCCTCTGGACCCTCTCCAGGAGGTTAATGTCCCGCTTTAAGTGTGGTCTCCAAAACTGCACGCAGTACTCAAGGTGCGGCCTCACCAAGCAGTTATACAGAGGGAGTATCACTTCCCTCCTTCTGGAGGTGATCCCCCTAGCGATGCATCCCAGCATCCTGTTGGCCTTGGCTGCTGCCCTCCCTACAAGTCTCAGAGTTGTTCATCTTGACATCCACCACCACCCCAGGTCCCTCTCAGCCATCGAGACTTGTAGCATTTCCCCAGGGTGTACACTTGGCCTGGGTTTCTGGCCCCAGGTGGAGTACTTGCATTTCCTGCATTGAACCTCAGCTTCCACTTTCTAGACCATCTTTCCAGAGCCTCCAGGTCCCCTGTAGGGCCACCTCCCCTCCTCCCCATCCACCACCGCCCCCAGTTTCGAGTCATCTGCAAAGAGACTCATCTCACTCCTGATTCCTGTCCTTATGTCAGATACATAGGCGTTGAACAGAAGGGGCCAAGGACTGATCCCTGTGGGACCCCACTAATGACCCTCCTTGGGGATGAGACTATCCCACCAACTATGACCCTCTGGGTCCGGTCCTGGAGCCAATTGCCTATCCATCTGATCATCTGGTTCCCCACCCCCATTTCTCCCAGCTTATCCAACAGACCCACGTGAGGAACAGAGTCAAATGCCTTGCTGAAGTCTAGAAAGAGGACATCCACTGGTCTACCCAGGTCCAAGGCACTTGTCACCCAGTCATAGAACTCCACCAGGTTTGTCTGACATGATTTCACCGGGATGAATCCATGCTGTCTATCGTCCAGGCACCCTGACTTATCCAGGTCCCCCCTAGCCTCTCCTTGACAATGCCCTCCATCACCTTGCCCACCACCGATGTCAGGCTGACAGGCCTGTAGTTCCCTGCCACCTCCCTTGATCTCCCCTTGTGGATAGGCACTATATGCGCCACCTTCCAGTCTTGGGGCACCCACCCTGTCCTCAGAGAGATGGTGAAAAGCTCTGCCAGGGGTTTTGCCAGGACATCTGCAAGTTCCTTCAGCACTCTGGGATGTAATTTATCCGGCCCCGGTGCTTTCTCCGTCTTAAGGGAGCTGAGGGCTTCCCTCACTCTCTCTGCTGTGATTTCCACTTCCAGTACCCCTTCTCCCTGCTTAGCCTTCCCCCCACCTGCCAGTGATGCCTTCCCCTCTCCCCAGACCTGCCGATCGGTAAGGGTCCCCCCCTCCTCAGTATCTCTGTCTCCTCCCATGTATGATGCAGCACCCCCATTTTCCCTGGTGAAAACTGAGGTGAAGTACTCATTTAGTACCTCAGCCTGCTCCCCCGGGTCTTGTGCCCATCTCTCCCCTGATTTAATCCTGCTAATCTGCCCCTTCACCCTTCGTTTTTCCCCAATGTATCTAAAGAACCCTTTTTCCTCTCCTAATTTCCTGGCCAGGTTCTGCTCCTTCCTTGCCTTGCCGCCTCACCACTCTAGTGGTCCTTCTAGCCATCAGCTCGTACTCCCCTTGATCCCTTTCACTCCTTGAGCACTTGAATTGCTTATAGGCTGCTTTCTTTCCCCGCACCACCTCCTGGACCTCCCTGGTCCACCAACAGGTTTTTAGGCCTACCGCATTTCATCTTACTCTTGCACAGGTGCTGGTAGCATCCTGCACCCTCTCCTGATGATTTCCACCTACTATCAGCGTCCATGTCTGACCCAATCCCATCCAAATGCTCCTTAAGGATCCTTCCCATTTCCTTAAAATCTGCCCCCCTGAAGTCGGTTACTTCCGTCTTTGTGCAGCCTTCTACCCCTCCTAGGTCCAGGCAGAACCAGACCGTGGCATGGTCACTCCCCGCCAATGGGTCCCTTACCTCCAGGCCCCCAATCTGGTCACTGTCTGCCAGGACCACATCCAGTACCCGTGCCTCCCTGGTTGGTTCCCTCACCTGCTGAGTTAGGAACGCGTCTTGAAAGACATCCAACAACCTCTGTTCCCTGGTCACAGAGGATGTCATAGTCTCCCAGTCTGTTCCTGGCATGTTTAAGTCCCCCAACACCACCACCGTTCCTCTGCCCAGTCTGCAGTGTCTCCCAACATCTGCCACCAGACTGTCCTCCAGCTCCTCCGCCAGGGCAGGGGGTCTATACACCACTCCTATTTTTACTCTCTTGCCCCCCTTGTTATCAAGGTGACCCAAATTGCCTCCACGGTTCCCTCCGCCTCCTCTACTCCCCCTATGCCAATGCAGTTTTTGACTATCATTGCTACCCCTCCTCCCCTTCCCTCCCCCCTGTCCTTCCTGAACATAGTGTATCCCTCCAGGTTCAGGTCCCAGTCATGTCTTGCAGTGGCCCAAGTCTCAGTGACCGCTGCCACATCCACTGCTCCCTCAGTTAGCATCACCTGGAGCTCAGACATTTTATGGCCCAAGCTCCTGGCATTTAGCAGGACTATCTTCCACCCTTTCCCTATAGTTCCATTTCCCCTGCTTGTGTTCCCATGGGGATTCTGTTTTCCCCTGGTCTGCACTTTGCCAGTTGGCCTTTTCCTGCAATCCTCCTGGTCCCCAGGGGGGTGGAGACAGAGTCCCTCCTTTATCAGCACCCCCTTGACAGCCTTTTCTCCCATCCCACCCCTTCACAAGTTTAAACCCCACTTTTCACCAATGAACCCCTCTATTTTCAACTAAGGTTCCTCCCTCCAGTCTAGTCTATCTCTAGCATACAGCTCCTTATCCTCCCAGGTCTCCCCCCAATCCCCCATCAACCCATACCCTCTGGCCTCACACCACTCCCTGAGCCACTGGTTTATCTCCCTAATTTTCCTTTTGTGGTCCCCACTAGCCCTTGGCACTGGCAGGATTTCTGAGAAGGAAACTGTGCATCCTATGTCATGACAGACCCTGGCGAGCTCCCTGAATCTTGCCTGTATCTCTAGCTCGCTATTTCCCTCAATGTCATTTGTACCCAGGTGGACCAGTATGTCTGGGGAACCCCCACAATCCTTTGCCAGCTGATATACCTCATGCTTAGCCCTGTGCACGTTAGTCAGGAAGCATTGCAGTATATCTGCGGGGAGTGGTGCAATGCAGTGGCTGTGGGGCAGCCATATTCAGGCAGACCTTCTGGACACTGAGGTGCTGCCCTGTCTGCATGCATCTCTCTGGACTGTGGGATGAGGTAGCCAGACTCAGAGTGGAAGTAAACTAGGTCAGGTGTACCATCACCCCTATCCAGAGACCACCCAGTCCAATGCTGCTGCCTCAAAGGATGCCGAGAATGAGGAGCACTTGGATGACAGTGGGCTCAGGGCAGGTTAAGACGGTCAGGCAAAGGCACATCCCAGATCCTATTCTGCTCAAGAACTCATATACCACACTGGCAAATGGGGGCAACCAAATAGAGGTACCCAGAGAAGTGGAAGGAAAGGATGTGGAGCTTAGCCACGGAGGTGACCTCAGCGAGGAAAGCAGTGGACTCCAGAGGAGGAGGAAGCGAATCCTGGTGGGGGACTCCATCATAAGAGGGATCCAGCTAGGAACACAGGAGGGGAAGGGGGAGGACCGGGAGGTGAGGTGCCTACCAAGTGCCACGGCATGGAGGGATGGAAGGAAGATCCTGGGGATCGCTGGGAAGGCAAGATGGTAGGGTGAGCTGGATGTCATTATCCACCTAGGTACTAATGACCTGACAAATGGGGAGCCAAAGGAAGTTCAAGAAGAGTTTAGGAAACTGGGGAAGGCTCTCAAGCAAGTAGCTACTTCTGTCACCTTCTCAGAAGTACTAGCTATGAGAGGCATGGGAGAGCATAGGGGTGCATGCACCAGGAACTTTAACTCATGGTTAAAGAACTGGTGCTGTGAGGTAGGGTTTGGATTCATTGGTGACTGGGGACCCACCTGGAGGGATGGAGATTTGTTCAAGCCTGATGGCCTGCATCCATCCTGGAGGGGAATCCAAGCACTCAATGATAAGTTTAAATTCTACATTAACAAGCATTTGAACTAGCCAAGGGGGGGGGGGATGGCAGGCCTGCAAGGAGGGTACTTACTTGCTCATCCCCCACAGCTAGCAGTGGAACCAGTGAACCAGAGGATTGGATATCTCAACAAAGCAGTGTGCTAAAGATGGAGATTAGCGCCCAAGAGGTGGATAGGCAGAAAAGGGACAAAAATCAGCAGAAGGGCAGACAGCAAGGAGAACCAGTGATAAAGGGAAACCAGGGAAGAGGCTGAGTAGAACAGCTAAACAGTCTAGGGAGGTCAAATCATGGAAAGCCATGTGTGCCAATGCCAGGAGCCTTAGGAACAAGATCTGGAGGCTTTCATGGTACAGTCAGACCTGGACATTGTGGCCATCACAGAAACCTGGTGTAATGACAACCATGACTGGGAGATGGCCATTCCTGGCTACAACATATTCAAAAGAGACCGGGCAGGTAGGAAGGGAGGAGGAGTGGCACTGTATGTGAAAAATGATGTAAGGGCCACAGAGATCCAGAAGGAACAAAATGGGGGAGAGATACTGTGGGTTAAGCTGGAAAGGAAAATGGGGACAGCCATCCGCACAGGTGTGGTCTATAGACCACCAGCCCAGGAGGAAGAAACAGATAGGGAGCTGATGCTAGCCATCCAAAGGATGGCAGACAAGGGTGAAGAAGTACTGGTTGGGGACTTCAATATTCCAGATGTGGACTGGAGCATCCTAGCAACAGCATCTACTAGGAGCAGATTTATCCTGGACTCCCTTCAGGGTGCCTTCCTCAAGCAACTGGTCATGGAACCAACTCAGCAGAAGGCAATACTGGACCTTGTGCTCACAAACAGGGACAGTATGATGGGGTAACAGTGGGGGAGCTCCTGGGGAACAGTGACCACTAGTCATTGTGGTTTGAAATCACAGAAGGAGCAGAACAAAACCACACAAAAACATGTATCCTAGATTTTAGGGGGCAGACTTTGGGAAAATGGGGAGATACTTGAAAGAGGCATTAAGGGGAATGGGGCAGGAATCAGGGTTTGAGGAACAGTGGGCAGTATTTAAAATGCAGATTACAAGAGCAACAGAATTATGCATTAAGCAGGTTAGCAAGAGGAAAAGGAAGAGGAGGCCATTATGATTTTCCAAAGAGGTAGCAAAGAAAAGTGAAAGCCAAAAAGATTGCATTCAGGAAATACAAAAAGACACAGGCAGAAGGGGATAGGGAGAAGTGCCAGGAGAAGCAAAGGGAAGTAGGGAGGTCAGTAAGGGAAGCCAAAGCTCAGACAGAAGAGCACATTGCAAAATCAGTGGGTAGAGGGGACAAAACTTTTTACAGGTACATAAGTGAAAAAAGAAAGGCAAAGGGAGGGATAGTGAGACTGAAGGGGGAGGATGGGAGCCACATGGAGGATGACAACAGTAAAGCTGACATACTGAACAGGTATTTCTGCTCAGTCTTTACTGAGGGAGAGGAGGGTAATGGGTCTGAAGGGAGTACAAGGGGTGAGAATGGTGCAGAAATGGACACAAGTTCCTTTACACAAGAAAGGGTCCTGAAAGAACTGGAAGTAATAAGAGTTGATTAAGCAATGGGGCCAGATGGGGTGCACCCCAGGGTCCTTAAAGAACTAAGAGAGGTGGTGGCTGAACCTCTGGCTATCCTGTTTAGCTGATCACTGGAAAC
This sequence comes from Neoceratodus forsteri, assembly GCA_016271365.2. Classification (NCBI taxonomy): domain Eukaryota; kingdom Metazoa; phylum Chordata; order Ceratodontiformes; family Ceratodontidae; genus Neoceratodus; species Neoceratodus forsteri. The sequence continues at coordinate 1,159,600,150 of CM057454.1, forward strand.
AGGGGAGGTACCAAAAGACTGGCGGACAGCAGATGTAGTCACCTTATACAAAAGTGGGAACAAAGAGGAAGTGGGGAACTACAGACCAATCAGCCTCACCTCGGTAGTGGGGAAGATCATGGAAGCACTACTAAAGGAGGGATTGGTGGAACATCTGGTTGTCAATGGACTGCAGGATCCAAGGCAGCATGGTTTCACCAGGGGGAGGTCATGTCAGACCAACGTCGTTGAATTTTTTGACTGGGTGACTAGGGAGGTGGATCAGGGGAGGGCAGTGGACATGGTCTATCTGGACTTCAGCAAGGCATTTGACACTGTGCCACATAGAAGACTATTACACAAACTAAGGAATATGAGTGTGGGCAGGACAGTAGTGTGGTGGGTAGGTAACTGGCTGGGTGGCAGGACACAGAGAGTGGTGGTAAATGGCTGTCACTCCACAGAGGGAAGAGTGACCAGTGGGGCACCACAAGGATCAGTGCTGGGACCGGTCCTATTCAACATCTTCATCAGTGACATTGCACAGGACCTAGAAGGCAGAATTTCATTGTTCGCTGATGACACAAAGCTATGTAACTGAGTAGACACACCCGGAGGGTGTAGACAGAATGAGAAGGGACTTGCAGAAACTTGAAGAATGATCAGGGGTTTGGCAGTTGAAATTCAATGCAAAGAAGTGCAAGATAATGCACATGGGGCACAAAAACCCTAGTACAATATATCAGTTGGGGGGTGAGGATATAGCATGTACCAAGCAGGAAAGGGATCTTGGGGTTATCATCTCTGATGACCTTAAGGTCGGGGAAACAGTGTGACAAGGCAGCAGGTAAAGCAAATAGGAGGCTGGGATGCATAGGCAGGGGCATCACCAGCAGGAAAAGGGAGGTCATGATTCCACTATACAAGACACTAGTGAGGCCCCACCTGGAGTACAGTGTACAGTTCTGGAGACCTTACCTACGTAGGGACATAGACAGGGTAGAGAAGGTTCAGAGGAGGGCAACAAAGATGGTACATGGATTGCATCACAAGTCCTATGAGGACAGGTTGAAGGAATTGAATATGTGCTCCCTGGAGGAGAGGAGGGAGAGAGGGGACATGATAGAGACATACAAGTATCTTACAGGGAGGAACAGGGTGCAAGAATACACTATTTTTAAGCAAAATAGATGTTACAGGACTAGATGGCATGGGTTGAAGTTGGAGGGAGGACGATTCAGAGGAAATGTGAGGAAGAATTTCTTCACAGAACGTGTGGTGGACAAGTGGAACACCCTGTCTGAGGAAGTGGTGGGGGCTGAAACAATCATGGGATTTAAGAATGCATGGGACAGACATAAAGGAATTCTGGAGGTCAGGGGTAAGGGGTAACAGAGTTCTAGGAAAACATAAACTCAAGTTACAAACTCAAATGGGCAGACTAGGTGGGCCATAGGCTCTTATCTGCTGACACTATCTATGTATCTGCCGTCAAAGTCTATGTTTCTGTATGGCTGAGCCCTACCAACTTGAAAACTCTTCAATCTTTCTTAGGTTTTTGTGGGAACTACAGGTGATGTGAGAAAAACTGCTCCTCGGTGGTGAGGCATTTGCGTGGTTTAACCGAGGGTTATCCTCCAACCCTGAAGAGTAAACATCTAGGAGCCAAAAAGACATCCCCCAATGAATATTACAAGACCAATGAACCTTTTGGGGACTGATGGACTGCTGAATGTGAGAGTTCATTTCAACAAATTATTTGACTCCTGTCTGCAACTCCTGTATTAGCTTTTGCTGACTATATCAAGCCATACACTATTCACATTGTTGCCAGTGTAATGCCACCCCCAAAACTGGGGGCTTACTTTATGGCCCTTCTTGTTCCCATTTGCCTCCCGATGCCTGTAGGTACCCCCAATATTGTCCCCGAAATCACTGCCACAGACTAGGTTCAGATAAATGCCCTTTGGTTCACCCAGCAACCCCAAAGTATGTTTTGGCTGGTATGGGCTCCAGAATTGATCTGTGACTCACTTCTATCTGCAGTAGTACTCTGGTGCTAGCAGGGGTTGTTCATGCACATTGGGTGTATTTGATCTCCCGAAAGCTAACTTTGCAATCTAGATGGAAGTGGTCAGGTGGTCCCAGTCCCCATTTAGAGCAGTGTGGGGACTGGTGACCTTAGCCAGGGCCAAGAGAGCTCTCGTATTTTAGATAAAGAGCACCGAGAAGTGCTGGGTTAGGGGCTCATTAATATTCATGAGCACCCACTTTAATATTACTGAGTGCTCTGTCTGCTTCAGTGGATCACATAGTTTGGCAGTTGCTGGCTGTGCACATTGTAAAAAAAATGTAAAAGAACAGCAGCACTGCCTCAGACACTAAAGGGGTTAATAAATAAAAGGGGCATATGTAAATAAATGTGTTTTGTGGCTGCACCAAAATAATATTCAGAATTCAGATAAGATGGCTGTCTGCTGCCAGGGGGCACTAAATACTGGCAGCAGTGACAGGCAAAGGACAGAAGCAAGATGTTTGTTCTGGGAGGCAACCAAGAGGGACCAAATCAGTTACAGAACTGTGGGGCAAGCAACTAAATACAGTAACCTTCCTGACTGCACCAGAACTTTATATTTGGGACAGTGTTAAACTGCAAGGGGACTCTTGAGTTTAACAGCCATGTTGGTACAGCAGCAGCTAATCAGAAAGCCATGTTTTAAGCCAGGATTTGTGGCACTTTTGTCTGAGCCTTATAGGACATCACCAAGTGCTTATGGGGAAAAGGCAGGGACCTTTTTCAGGTGCCAAAACAGGGAACCTATTGTGCATCAAGTGAGGATAATAAATATTCATTTTGTGGACTTACAAGCAACTGCAGCCAATTATTGTGGGAGCAGCAAGTTGTTTCAGCCAATTGGGGGCCACAGTAGGACTCCATAAAAGGCAATGTTTTCAAGCTGAACCAGGAGTTCGAGTGGGAGCCCCCCACAGTGATGGGGGCTCAGGACCCCAACAAGCAGTATGAGTCTAGCAATCCAGTGCAAGCAGCTCCACAGGGGAGAGGACCTTTCTTCTGCCAAAAGAGACAAGTGGCTGCCAGAAACAGAAGTCGCTAGCCTGGGGGCTGCCAGTAATTGTCCTCCATGTCTGACCAGCACCTTTCCATGTCTATGGAAAAATGTGGGAGAACTTGAACCTTCAGCTGTGAGAGAGCTGCGCACATGTTCTACCTCAGCAGTGAGAGTGCAGAAGAAAGCCTGAAACCTCAGAGAAAAGAAAGCCATTTCTGCAAGTGACCTGAGTGAGTAAACTGCTACAGGCAAGTGCAAGTGTAAGAGAATCTGCAAGGGGCAGCAAAGCCCAAAAGTTTAGTTTGCGACTGTGTGGCTGCACCCTTCATTTAACCAAAACCACAGAATGAGTGGTCATCTACCAAGTGATCAGAGAAAGGTCCTGCTTAAGTGTATAAATGGGACTGATTTGAAAAGTGCCTACAGGACTGGAAAGGGATTATTCAGAGCCAGGGCTCTTCCTGACTTTGCCTGGGAGGTCCAGTATTTGTCCATGGGAGCTGCAAACCACTATCCAATGCCTCAAGGGACTATGTTCATGTAATTTGTGCACATGAGAAGCTGCAGTGATTGTATACTACCAAGTAAAGTGTCTGAATGTTGAAGTTCATAAAAGCATACAGTTTAGCTTTGCCAGCAAGTACAGTTTGTTAAAGAATAGTAAGTCATACTTCAAGCTCCATAGAGTTCAGACATTTCGAATGGTAGTGAACCATGCTTCAAGCTCAGTACAGTGCAGTAAAGAAATGTTCTTTCTTACACTCCTGCTTCAGTTACTGGAAAAGATTAATTGTTTTAAGAGACTTCGTCCTATGATCCTTTTGAAAGCCATGACCTGGGTCCTGGTTGTGCACGCTGTGCAGGAATGTGGGTGCTTGTCCCTAAAATCATTTGGAGTTTGCTATGGTTCAGAAGTTCTAGTCGACTGGCAAAGATTTTATGTTTGCCACGTGGGGCACAAGGAAAAGGAACTGTGACTACCCAATGCAACTACTGAAATGTATGAATGTGCTGATTTGATAAATATACTGAATGCAATACATCCATCAGATTAGACTTGGAACACAGGTCTAGTAGTGTGCCACCTAGGGTGCTACCATATGCGTTTCTCCTGGGAGGGTATAGCCTAAGTGTGGTGTTGAAACATGCCAGCCCAGGTCCCAGCCTAGTCATCCAGTTAGCTGGTTTCAGCTCAGACAGGGGGCACTGCCTGCAGAAGTTAAAATGTAGTCTTCCACCTGCAAAACTGTAAGATCCCTGTAGTCTGTTTTGGGTCAGTCTGGCTGTATGCCTTTTTCAGCATTTTAACCTCTGGAAACAGGACCCATCAGCTGAAAGCACCTAATCCTGCTATATATAGTCCAAATATGACTACCGAATGAAGATGTGTAATTTGTGAGAATACAGGGTTTTGCCATGTACCAAAAGGAGGGACTTGTAAATAGCTAAAGTGTTCCAAGATTTTGTAGTCTACAATAATGTGTGTGTTTAAAAGTGAAATGCAAGTTAAATCTGTTTTTTCCTTTTAAGGGTCCCACCTAGCCAGCCTATGTACAGCTGTACTGAACAACAGGCCTGCACCTTGAAAACTTTAGTTACTGGGTACCGAGGTTAATGTGTGGGATTGCGGGGTCTTATACAGTTTGGAGACTGGTACCGGTGTGGGCATTGATGGTAACTGTGTGACCTGATTTATGCAGTTAGATAGATGGCCAGGGCTCTGAGTGTGTGAGAGGTTGGTGGAAAGCTAATGTAAGTGATAATCAGAGGTAAAATGCTAATGATTATATGATTTATGCCAATTGACCAATCTTGATCCAAACCAAACATGAATATTGTAAACAGCTAAACCTCAACTCCAATTCACCCATCCTGACCCTTTCCCCCAGTAAATAAACTTGTTATTTTTTGCATAATCCTGTCTTGTGAGCATATTGTTAGTGAAACATAGAAATTATAGGCAGATAAGGACCGCCTGGCCCATCAAGTCTGCCCGTAAGACCTTGTGCTGGATTACTGCTTCAAACCCACCTGCTGCTGTATGTCTACGGTTCCCCTATGCCAGTCCCAAACATGCTTGAATCCATCCACAGTGCTCGCTCCCACCACCTCCTGAGGCAGACCATTCCATGCATCCACCACCCTCTCTGTAAAGAAGGACTTCCTCACATTTCCTCTTAACCTTCCAATTTCATATCATGCCCCCCTCGTTCTTGTACTCTTCCTGTATTGGAAAATGTCTTCACCCTGCACCTTGTTTATACCCTTTAGGTACTTGAATGTTTCTATCATGTCCCCTCTTTTCTTCCTCTCTTTCAGTGAGTTCATATTGAGGTCTCTTAATCTCTCCTCCTAAGTGTTGTGTTGCAAGCCCTGTACCATCTTAGTCACCCTTCTCTGGACCATCTCCAGCCTGTAAATATCCTTATGCAGGTAAGGCCTCCAGAACTGCACACAGTACTCCATTTAAGGCCAGATCATGGTTTTATATAATGGCATCACTACCTCCCTCCTTCTGCTGATGAGACCTCTGCCTATGCACCCCAGCATGCCACTGGCCCTCCCAGCTGCCTTAGCACTCTTGAAATTTTAGGTCATCTGAAATAATAATCCCAGGTCCCTTAACTCCTTTGTGACTGTCAGCACCCCCCGCCCCCATCCTGTACCTTTCCCCAGGGTTTCTGTGTCACAGGTGCATAATTTTGCACTTTTTTTGAATTAAATTTCAGTTGCCAGTCCTCTGACAATTTTTCAAGCTTTCTCAGGTCCCTTTTCATTTTTTCCACTCCCTGTGGAGTATCCACTCTGTTACAGATCTTGGTGTCATCCAGAAACAGGCAGACCTTTTCCTCCAGCCCTTCTGCAATGTCGCTGATGAAGACATTGAACAGGACTTGCCCCAGGACTGATCTCTGAGGCACTTCAGTGGTCACCCCCCTCTCCCTAGACTGCACCCCATTTACCACCACCCTCTGCCTCCTGTCTGTTAGCCAGTTTCTAACCCAGTTTACCACCCTGTCCCCATTCCCTGCCTACCCAATAGGGCTGGGACAACTCAGTGAAGATCTGACCCTTATTACATAAGAACCGGAACACAGTGAAATTCTGATTTATCCTGATTAGTTCTGATTTATTGATCAATATTTGAAAAAAATGCATGAAAGGGGCCAAAGTCGCTCACATTTGACACAGAGGCCCAAAGGAAATAATTTAATCGATTATTTGTATAAACACTAAAGTAAAACTGCTAAATAAAAAAGCAATCTGTCACTACTGGCCCCTTCATGGCTGGCCTATAATGGTGGCATATCCTGCTTGGGCCCGTGACATAAGTGTGCTAGGAGAGACGGAGAGAGAGAGAGAGAGAAACAGATGCAAATACCGATATCATAGCACCACCAAACACTGCAGGCACTGCCAGGCAGCTAAGATTTCTTTTTTTTATTAATGGTGCTGTGTGGGTATTATTTTGATGGATGTTCCGGTCAGAGTCGAACAAGCCAAAGAAATGGACATGAGTGATCACATGAGCAGCACTAAGACAGCCCACTCACCCTACTCACGTGAATGATGCAGCTGCTTTGCATGCCCCAGTGTACTATGGTATATGGTACACTACCTGGTTCAAGAGGCGGTAATGATTTCTAGCACCACGACTACTTCTACGGAATCTGATCAACATGCTGAGGCTGCTGAAGCCTTAACGAAGAGAAATGAAAGGCAGCGATCCCCACCAGGCAGGCAGCCAGTCACACATTGCATTGGTCAAGTGCAGTGCAGTCATATGAATGTTTGCCACTGTCACCTGACGACCTGGTGACACACAACACAACACAATGACATTCTTCCTAGTTCCACAGTTGCTGCCAGCCACTGCCAAGTAATGTAAGTATCACAAATAAAATACAGTAATATAATTATCAGCCCAGTTACTGTAAGTGAGATGTATCCAGGCTAGCATACCATGCACACACACAGACAATAAAGAAATTATATGAATTTTCAATTTAGTAGCATTTTGTTCTGCGAAGTATTTGCAGCCAAATATTAGGGACATGAGAAATAAACAAAGAGGATTCAGTTTCTGAAAATTCAGGCATCTGCTAAGCCATGACTGTATGAAAATTATAACAGTACAGTCAGGACACATGAGCAGTTGCTGAGGGGAAAAAGTGACAAGCAGTAGTAGTAGTAAAGAGTAGGACTGGAGTAAGGACAAACAGTGATAAATAAGTAGTAGTCGTGACTCGTGAGGGCAAACACTGAGAGTAACAGTAGTAGTAGTAGTAGTAGACAGCAGTACCATACAGTACCTTCCAGATCAGATAATGATACCAGGTACCACCAAGTAGGTTTGTGACATGAAATTCGGTTGCTTGCTGTATTTGGACTCTGAACCCACTGATGTTATTCATTTTCTATTCTGTGCTGCTCACTTGATCATAGTGTCCTGGCTTATTCCATCCTGACCTGACTTGTTGCAATTAATTGGTGCCTCATGTAGTAAACCCTATTCACAAAAGATTTTCTCCACAGGCACAGATTCTTGAAAGTGTTTTGCACATAAGGCCTGCTCGGAGCAGCCAGTGTATGTTTTATTCAGGTATCATATTTGAAATTAAAGTGAGGAATGTTGACTTTGAGAAGCATGAAGTACTCAGCATTTCTGGTGTCAAACAGGATCGTGTGCCAGTAATGACGTTACCAGCTTGTGACAGGGTAGAACAGGACCCTGTCCCATTTGTTATGAAGAAAGTGTTAAAATGCAAGGATCTATTTTTCCCTTTTCTGTTTCTTGTCTGTTTGGTTGCACGACCACATTTACCTGTGAGACTTCGGACTTGATCAACCCAAACAGTTTCACAATTCCTTGCCTCTCTCTGTCTCTCAGTTTTCTCTTGATATCTGTTTTTCATCCTAGCGTATCTATATCAGCTAATATAAAATTATGTACAAATCAATGTATGGAATGTAACTGATAATGGGATTGCTTTTGTTTAGAAAGTATTTAGTATTAGTGTTGAAATGTGTATTAATTGTATTTTGGCATGACTAAAAACCTAGAGGTTACTTGAGTGAAAACATAGAAACATAGTATTTGACGGCAGATAAGGACCATTTTTTTCCCACCCAGTCTGCCCATTTCCATACCTAATGGATAAGCTGCAGATCCTAGTTAACCAACAGCCTACTTCTTCCTACCCCAACCCCCTAGAATTGTCTTATGACTGTCCCATGCATTCTTGAAATCCACCACTGTTTTTGACTCCACAACCTCCTAAGGAAGGCTGTTCCATGCATCCACAACCCTCTCCATGAAAATACTTTCTCACATTACCCTGAGCCATCCCCTCAAACATACATAGAAACATAGAAACATAGAAGGATTTGCAGATAAGGACCAAGGCCCATCCAGTCTGCCCATTTCTTTTCTACCTTATAAATTGCCATCGGCCTTGCTCTGTCAGTGGCCTATCTATTCATAGTCATTTGTATTGCTCCTTATGCCTATCCCATGCCTGTTTGAAGCCCTGCACTGTATTCATAGCTACCACTTCTTGTGGTAAGCCATTCCATGCATCCACCACCTTTCTGTGAAAAAGAATTTCCTCACATTCCCCTTAATCGGCCTCCTCTAATCTCATGCTGTGTCCTCTTGTCCTGCTATTTTTCTTATATTTAAACATGTTAGACTCTTTCACCTTGTTTATGCCCTTAAGGTGTTTGAATGCCTCGATCATATCACCTCTCCCTCCTTTGCTCAAGGGTATACATATTGAGCTCTGCTAATCTGTCCTCATATGTCTTCTGATGCAGTCCCTGCCATTTTGGTTGCCCTTCTCTGGACTGCCTCAATTTGGTTAATGTCCTTGTGAAGGTGTGGCCTCCAATACTGCACGCAGTACTCCAGATGGGGCCTAACCAGTGTCTTGTACAGAAGGATTATTACCTCCCTACGACTTGTGATACCCCTACTAATACACCCTAACACCCCCTAGCCTTACCTACTGCTTTAGAGGTCTGCTTGATGATTTTAGGTCATCAGTGATGATGATGCCCAAGTCTCTTTCTTCCTTTGTGACTGCTAGCAACTCCTCCCAGCCTATAGGTGGCTTCAGGGTTTCTCTTCCCTATGTGCATGATTTTGCACTTCTTTGCATTAAATCCCAGTTGCCACTCTTCTGACCATTCTGCTAGTTTATCCAGATCTCTCTCATTCTGCCCACCCCATTTGGATCATCTACTCTGTTGCAGATCTTGGTGTCATCTGCAAACAGACAAGCCTTACCTCTAGTCCATCTGCAAGGTCACTAATGAAGATGTTGAAGAGGACTGGCCCCAGGACTGATCCCTGAGGTACCCCACTTGTGACTTGCATCTCTTCTGACTGTATACCATTTACCACCACTCTCTGTTTTCTGCCCATCAACCAGTTTGCCACCCAGTTGACCAACTTCTGACCCACCCCGAGCCTACCCAGCTTATTTATCAATCTTCTATGTGGAACAGTGTCAAAAGCTTTGCTGAAGTCAAGGTAGGCGTCATCAACTGCTCCCCCTTGGTCCACCACTCTGGTTACCCAGTCAAAGAAATCTATGAGATTAGTTTGACAGGACCTTCCTTTGTAAACCCATGCTGTCTTGGATCCTGTGCCCCTATGGATTCCAGGTGTTGCACTATCCTTTCCTTAAGGAGTGCCTCCATAATCTTGCCCACTACTGAGGTAAGACTGACTGGTCTGTAGTTCCCTGCCTCCTCCCTGCTACCACTCTTGTGGGCGGGATCACATGAGCCCTTCTCCAGTCTTCTGGGACCTCTCCTGTGCTCAGAGACTCACTAAACAATTCTGCTAATGGCTCTGCTAGTTCCTCCTTTAGCTCCTTAAGTACCCTGGGATGTATGCCATCAGGTCCCATTGCCTTATCCACCCTGAGCTTAGCAAGCTCTTGTAGGACCCTTTCTTTTTGAAGGGAGTAGTGCTCACCTCCCTCCCCTGTGTCCATGATGTTGAGCTGTGGGCCCTGCCCTACCTTCTTCAGTAAATACTGAGCAAAAGTATCTATTTAGGATAGATGCCTTACAGGTCCTCCTCCTCACATGCTCTCTTTTCTCCATTAAGCTTAGCAATACCCTCTGGACTTTCTCCTTTCACTAATGTATCTATAGAAAGTCTTGTCACCTTCTTTTACTGTTCGTGCTAGTGTTTCCTCAGTTTGGGACTTTGCCTGCCTTACTGCCTTACCTGCTTCCCTTAGGGCAGTTTGGTATGCCTCCCTATCTTCATCCCGCTGTGTTCCCTTATATTTCCTGAAGGCCAGCCTTTGGCTCTGACCTTTCTGCTACTGTATTTGAGAACCAAAGTGGTTTCCTTCATTTGCACTTCCTTTTCTGTCTAACACAATGGGATGTTGCTTCAAGTATTGCATCCTTAATGCTTGCCCACTTTGCCTGTACCCCCTCACCTGTGTTTCTTTTTGCCAGGGCTAGCTTAACTCTGTTGGCCATCTTATCAAAGTCAGCTCCTCTGAAGTCCCATATTTTTGCCTTGGAATGGGATGATTTAGATGTAGTAGCCAAATTGAACCATACCATGTGATGGTCACTGGCCCCCAGGTGACCTTCTACCTGGAGATCTGTGATCCCTTCTTTGTTAGTCAGTACTAGATCTAGGATAGCCCTGTCTCTTGTGGGTTGCTGTACCAGTTGTTTGAGGCCCTCCCCCTGCAGGGAATCCACTATGAGTCTAGTTCTGGCAGATGTTCCTGCTGGTATTGACCAATCTGTATCTGGCATGTTGAAGTCTCCCATTATTAGAACCTCCCTTTAGCTGTCATGTTTTGTATATCTTCTAACAGTAATGTGTCTATGTCCTCCTCTGGTCGGCCTGTAGACAACCCCAGTTCTTATGGCTGTCCCATTTCCTGTTTCCAGGGTGACCCACAGTTCTTCTGGCTCCTTATGTGTATTCTGAATTTCTGTAGCTTTGATATTTTCATTAACATACAGGGCCACTCCTCCCCTTTTGCACCTCGGTCTCTTCTGAACAATACATAGCCAGGTACTGAAGTCTCCTAAGTGTGGTTACTGGTAAACCACGTCTCACTAATTGCTACTATGTCCAGTTTAGCCTCTGACATTATTGCCTGCAGGTCTGGGATCTTATTTCCCAGGCTGTGAGCATTTGTGTACATGATTTTCCATTGGCCAGATTTTGGTGTGTTAGTTGTTGGGTGAAGTTTGGCATTACCCCTGTGTGTCGTATGGGGAGACAAACCTTTTTTCTTACCTGGTGATGCAAATGAACGGCAAACATGCTGAATTCCTGTTTGACCACTAGCTGAGGGGGGAGGGGTGTTCTTCCCATTCGACGTATGGGGTGCTGCACCCCTCTCCCCATTTGCTAGTTTAAATATTCTGCAAAGACGTCAAACTTCTGCCCCAATGCACTGACTCCTCTTTAGTCAGATGCAGTCCATCAAATTTAAAGAACTTTCGCCTCCCAGAACTGTTGCCAGTTCCCTACAAATCTGTGTCCTTTTCCTGGCACCAGCCCTTGAGCCACGTGTTTAGCTCCCCTATCTCCCTTTCTGACCTTCCGTCCATCTGCTCCCTCCCAGACTGGCAGGATCTCAGAGAAGGAGATGCCGGACTAAATAGATGATAGTATGTCACCCAGCCTCGCCAGGTGTTCCTTGGTCTCCACAACTGACCGGGTTGGCGAGATCATTAGTCCCTATGTGTACTAGGACATCAATGTTTTCTCCTGCTTTGTGAACAATTTTAGCAATGCGGTCAGTGTCTCTCCATGCTGATGTACCTGGGAGACATCTGACCATCACCCCTGGCTGGAGATGGGTATCAACTGCCCGAATCATGGAGTCCCCTATGATCAGAAGTTTTTTGGATTTCCTTTGTGCTTGTTTTGTTTTGGTTCCTGATTTGGGTGAGTTTTGTTGTGCTAGCTCCTGTGCCGCAGTGTCCTGCTCTGCAGTGTCTTCTGCCTCTTTATTTGATTTCAGAGATAGAGGCAGATACCTGTTTGTAGTGTTTATATGGTTTTTGGAGGTAATGTGTTGGAGAGCAGAGAGTGATGGGGCACCTGATTTGCTCCTCCTAACCACCTGCCAACCTCCTGGACCAACTACCCTCTGCAGTCGAGGTTTTTCTGTTGGATGCTGGGGAAATGGCGGGTGGTTCTTATAATGTATTTCCTCTTCAATATGAAATTTGAGGCGTGCAATCCCGCCCATGCTGCCCGAGCTGAGCCCTAAGATCTCCAAAGGCCTCAGCATGTAGGACAGTGTCCTAAATCCTGTAAGACTGTCCTTCTGAAAATTGTTCCACAGTACCTGCAGTTAATGAACCATTCCAAATAAGTTGCTGGGTTTGTAACCTAGTCAGAGTAATTAGAAGGAGAAAAAAGGAAAAAATGCAAGTAATGGTTTAATTGTGCTTTTGTTTAACTTGTTATAACAAGTTAAATTACTAGTGCCCTGTAAATGAGATCACCTTGTGGAGGCCCACTGATCCACCCTTCCTGCTCTGCCACAGGAAATGTTACAACTGTGGTACCCTATAAAAGGAGTGTAGCGTGGGGTGGTTGGGGATGGGGGTGGGTGGCTGGGCCCTTCCCCTGCCTAAAAAGAAGATCCACGGACGAAAGAACAAGGAGGTAAGAGCAGAAACAATCAGTCAACAACAAATGCAGTAACCCTGAAAGCATATCCTAATGTTAGATAAAACTGTAAAACCTGTAAAGCACCACCTGTAATAATTTCAGAGAAGATATACCCTGTAAGAAACACTTTGCTCCAGAGAAAAATAAAGCAGTAACAGAAGATATACCTTGCAAAGACAATTTGAATCAGAAGATTACAGGAGTAATCTGTTAGCACACACCTGTAGGCACACCTTGTAATAATGCAGAAGAAGGTATACCAGCAACAACAATTTGAATCAGAGAAAAATAAAGCAATGAAATGTTAGCAACAAACAGTAGCAATCCCTGTGAGTAAAAATAAAACACCACCACACAGTAAATCTGCTTAGCCAAACTAAGTCTTAATCCTTTTCCCTTGCTCTGGTAAGTTTCTACTCTGCCTTTCAAGCAGTCTTAGAAGGAAAGAGCTCAGGTGAAGCTAGGTGCCTTGGCCAGCAAACCAAGTCTTCTCAACATCAAATTGTGCCCCTCGTTCTTGCACATCTCTTTTTCAGAAAGATGCTACCCTCCTAGACTTTGTTGATTCCCTTGAGGTACTTGAAAGTTTCTATTATGTCTCCCCTCTCCCTCCTTTCCTCAAGGCTGTACATATTAAGCTCCTTAAATCTCTCTTTGTATGTCTTCTGTCGCAGACCCTGCACAATTTTAGTTGCCCTCCTCTGGACTGCCTCCATTCTGTCTATGTCTTTGTGGAGACTGGGTCTCCAGAAGTTACTGAACGCAGTACTCCAGATGGGGTCTCACCAGCTGTCTGTACAAGGGGGTAACAACTTCCTGTTTTCTACTGGTGATGCCTCCCCTTATGCATCCCAGTATTCCCCCAGGCCTCCTTACTGCCCTCTTACATTGCTTGCCCACCTTCAGGTAATCTGATATGACTACCCCCATGTCCCTTTCCATTTTTGTTGTTAATGGTATCTCACCCCCCATTGTGTACTCCTCCCCAAGGTTTTTGTTTCCCAGGTGCATTACTTTGCACTTCATAGCATTGAATTTAAGCTGCCATACATTTGACTTTTCCTCCAGCCTCACCAAGTCCCTTCTCATCCTTTCCATCCCACCTTGTGACTAAACTCTGTTGCAGATCTTTGTGTTGTCTGCAAAGAGACATCCGTTTCCTTCCAGTCCCTCTGCAATATTGCTTATAAAGACATTAAAGAGGACCGGTTCTAGTACTGATCCTCCGGTACCCCACTAGTAACCCCCCTTTCTTCAGAGTGGACTCCATTTACTATTACCCTCTGTGTCCTATTCTTCAGCCAATTCTTTACCCAGGTTACCCACTCCCAGGCTGGCCAGCTTGTATATTAATGTTTTGTATGGGACTGTGTCAAATGCCTTGCTAAAGTCTAGGTATGACATGTCCACAACCCCTCCTTGATCTATTACTTTGGTCACCCAGTCAAAGAAATCTATTAGATTTGTCTGACATGACCTTTCTGCTGTGAATCCATGCTGCCTTAGGTCCTGTGCCCCTCTGGCCTGTAGGCACCCAACAGTTCTTTTTTTCAGAAGTGATTCCATCATTTTCCCTGTCACTGAGGTTAAACTAACAGGTCTGTAGTTTCCTGCTTCTGCCCTGCTCCCACTTTTCTGAAGTGAAATAACATCTGGCCTCCTCCAGTCCTCAGGTACCACCCCATCCTCTCATAATTTGTTAAAGCGGGTAGTCAGTTGTGTCACTAGTTCTACTCTTTATTCTTTCAGAATTCTGTGATGAATCCCATCAGGCCCCATTGCTTTGTCCACCTTCAGTTTTAAGAGTTCTTTCAGAACCCTTTCTTCTGTGAATGGGCTGGTATCAAGCCCCATATCTAGAGTGTTTCTATTGTTTGGTTTCGGTACTTCCCCCTCTTTATTTGTGAATACTGAGCAAAATATTTGTTTAGTATCTCTGCTCTTTCACAGTCACCGTCTATCGCCCCACCTTTATACATTACTATCCTTCCTTTGCTCCCTGAGGTACCTATAAAAGGTTTATCCCCCTTCTTAACTGAGTTGGCTATGTTTTCCTCGGTTTGGGACTTTGCTGTTCTGACTGCCTTTCGTGCTTCCTTTTGCTTTAATTGATACAATTCTCTGTCCTGTCCATCAATATATTTATTTGCATTATTTATTTTATTTTTTTTATTTATTAGATCATTGATTTACAGATCTTTGAGTCAAAGACTCATTTACAAAAGCACCTCATCAGGAGAGCAATACATCACAACAAACAAAGCAGTACATTACATAATGCTTAGATTGAAAAAGCAACCAGTGTTACAGGCATTCACTGGTGGTACAAACTTGATAATAGGTAGATCATAGTAGTCATAATATAGGTACATGAGTACCACGTCAGGTAGATCACAGTAGTCATAAAATATGTACACAAGTACCTCGTCAGGTAGCAACCAGAGATATTTTATTACATTTGTCATCAGATGTTGCCTGAGACCCCAGGCATATACAGCAAAAGTAGACAAGGGCAGACCCAGCCTAGGAGTGAGGGTAAGAGGCAGGTCAGGGATTATGTGTAGTTGCAGCAGCTAGTGCTTGTCAGATAGCTTCTGAGGACCAAGCTTTGTGATGTCAGCTATGTTGGCTGGGAGGGAATTGAACCAGGAGGGAGCTTGATAGCAAAAGGATCTCTGGGCCATAGAGGTCCTTACCCTGGGGACAATAAGGGAGGGTTTTGACAGTGCTGTGGGTGGCAACTGAGGGGGAGGCACGCTGCAGGTAGGTGATGACCCCAAGTGGGGAGAGCTCTAGGAAGGTCTTTTTTACAAGAAGGCAGGTTTGGAAGCAAAGTTTTTCTTCAAGGTTGAGCAAGTTGGTGGTGGAGTACAGCAGGCCTGTATGGGTGCACCTAGGGGCTCCCAGCATTAGCCTGCAGGCCTTGTTTATAGAGAGCTGGATTCTTGCAAGTGCAGTGTTGTCAGCTGCAGCATAGATGGGCAGCCCATAGTCGATTAGTGACAGAACAGAGGAGGTGATTGCCAATCTAAGGGCCTCTTGTGGTAGGCAGTCTCTATGGCAGTATAACAGTCCAATCCTGACACTGGTGTCAGCAGAAAGGGCATTGATATGGGAATGGAAGGAGAGTGCCGAATCAAAGGTAATGCCCAGATACTTGTAGGCAGAGACCTGCTCAATGGGGTTTAGTATGCTAGGCAGTATCACGAGAGGGGCACCCTGGCTTTGTTTTGGTGATGTGAGAAGAGCATAGCTTTGATCTTGTCTAGGTTCAGGACTAGCCTTCGTGATGTGAACCAATGCTCAGTTCTATAAAAAGCTTGTTGGAGGGTGGCCCGAAGTGTGTTGGGGTTGGGGTCAGAGGCGAAGAGCACAGCATCATCTGCGTAGAGGAGGAAGATCTTACTTGAGTATTCCGAGGGGAGGGAGTTGAGGTAGAGACTGAAATGGAGAGGGCCTAAAATGAAGCCCTGGAGAATCCCAGAGCAGACAGGTCATGTGTCAAATAGGGTGCTATTGATTTTTACACACTGCATTCTGGCAGAGAGGTAGCTGGTGAACCATGCAAGAGGGCCAGGGGAGAAACCCAGGCATCTGAGGGAGTCAAGCAGGAGGGATGGCAAACCATGTCAAAGCCCTTCGAGAGGTCAATGAACACAGCACCAGCAGGACTTCTGCCATCAAGAGCAGAGTGCAGGAAGTTGGAGAATTCAAGCAGTGCAATTGTGGTGCTGTGACCTGCATGAAAGTCATGCTGTTCAGGGCACAGGATATTGTGCATGGCTACATATTCAGCAAGCTGGTTGGCAACTACTTTGTCAAGGGCCTTAGAAAGTGGGGGGAGGATGGAGATAGGTCGATAGTTACCTGGGGTCACTCAATCACTGCTCTTCAGGATGGGAGAGATGATGGTGGTTTTCCATGTGCTGGGGAACTGCCCCAAGCAGAGAGAGTGGTTGAGCAGCTCAGTAAGTGGGACCAGAATAGCATCCAACATCAGACAATGCAGCTTAGTGTCCAGTAGGTCGGTGCCAGGGTTGTTACTACTAATGGCTTTTTGCAGAAGGGGTCTAGCCTCCAGTGGGGAGATGGTACATAGATAGAGAGGAGGTCTCTGGAGAGTGGACAGGGTGCTACTGGGATGGGGTCAAAGAAGTTACTGGGCAGGACTGAACTCAGGTCTGAGAAAGTGTGGTTTAGGCAGTCTGCAATGCCAAGGGGATCAGAGCAGACAGTTCCATTAAAGGAGAGTTGAGGGGGGAGCGGGATTTCCCATTCAGCTCCTTTACATTATCCCAAAAGTTTCTAGCCAACCTCCAGGAGGAGGCAAGAGCAGATTCATAGTACTGGGCTTTGGTCTGTTGAATGGCCCAACTACACTTATTGCACTCAGCGTTGTACGCTTGTCTATCAGCTAGCTTGCCAAACTCCATGGCAATGTGCCATGGGCTGTCTCTCATTTTAAGTTTGTGAAGGAGGGAGGGGGGTAACCCATGGTGTGCTTTGCTTTTTGGTGTGATTTCTAGTGAAGGGGGCATATAGGTCACAGGCAGTGTTAAAAATGTGAGTGAAAAAATCCAATGCCTCATCTATGGATGGTGCAAGTCTAATTGGAGACCAATTCAGTTGTGAGAGATACAGATTAAGGTGACGCAGGCTGCCTGGGAGTAGGTGATGTCACTGGGTGGTTTGTGGTGCAGGTTTGCTGTCGGCAGTGGACCAAGAAAATACGACTGGGAAGTGGTCACTAAGTGAGTTGGAAACTACACTGATATTGAGTACCCTCAAGGGGAGGTTGGTAATGGTGGTATCTAGAAGGGTGCTGGGGCCAGTAGAGGGGTTGAGTCTAGTTGGGGTGGTGACAAGTTGAGACGTGTCAAGGGCAGCAAAGATATCTCTAGTTTGGGAGGCTGTGGTAGAGAGTCAGTTGATATTCAGGTCACCAACAATTATCTGGGCCATTTTGGGCGGTAGGCCAGAGAGGTATTCAGCAACCACCTGAATGATGAGGTCTTGCTTTCTGGGGGGAAATATAGGCAACAGTGAGAAAAAGAGGGCCATTACCAGGGTTGTAGGAGATTTTTAGTGTGAGAGCATGTCCAAGGAGGGAGTCACGCATGTAGAGAGCACAACCACCTCCATGCTTACCCACTGATCTTCCCTGAAAAGGGTGTAACCAGGGATGGAGACGAAAGAGTCAGGGGTGGATTTGGATAACCAGGTTTCAACGAGTGCAACAATGTCCAGCTGGTGCTGAGTAACCTAGCACTGGAATAAAGCAGCCTCTTAATGGGGCTGCAAATATTCATAGAAGCTATGCGGAGTCCTTGAGCCTGAGCAGGCTTGTTCATAAGGTCGGGCATGGGGCCAGGGTTTGGATGAATGTTACCTGATTAGGTGCACCAAAATGTGGTAGTGATTGTGGCATCTCCCCTTGTGTCTGGAGATGGGGCCAGAGGTTGGGTGCAAGGGGCGGGTAGAGTATGAAGGGTGGGAAAGGCATTGAGGACAAGAGACCAAGGTATGAGTGGGAGGTAAGAGGAAGCAGGGGTAGAAGTGGGGGGTATGTTAGGGAGGTTGTTGAGCAATGAGGGGTCTGGTAGAGGTGTTGTAGATAAGAGGAGAGGTACTATGGGTAGAGAGTGATGGTCATAAGTGAGGTGGGCCTGGTGTAGGAAGTAGAAGAAGGACCATAGTCAGTGTCAATGCACTTGATCCTGGATGCATCGTGGACGATAAGTTATTTGAACACGAGAGAGGAGCACCCCTTTAAGAAGTTACAGAAAGGAGAGCCCCTTTAAGGAGTTGCTGTAATTGACTAGTGTTATGCCTCGGGGGCAGGGATCACTGGGGAAGTGCACTTAATAAAGGAGGGAGGAGGAGGAGGTGAGGGGGTGGGTGAAAAAAACTGTTCAGGGAGCAGTACAGCAAGGCAGGGGCCAAGCTGTGTTTTGAAAAAGGTGCCTTGGGTGCTATCTTTCTCAATTAGGATCTGCAGCATCCAATCAGGAAGCAGCCATAGTCCCCAGGAGCCAGTCCAATTATGGGGATTGAAGCCTGACAGCTTCGAGCTAGGTGCTGACCAAACGTACCTCCTTTCCTTGGTCAGGGGGTGGCGGGCTGGATGCAGAGGTCTGGCAGCCAGCAGGTAGCAGCGCCAGGGCCACTCAACTGAAGTGGAGAGCCTGGTTTGGACTTGTGGCTTAAATAGAGCAGAAAAAAGGCAGTTGAAAAGTCAAAGACAAAGGTCAAGTAAATTAGTGGGAGGGCCCTAGGTAATTTAGTGCTCAGGGCTGAAGTAAGTGCAAATAGTGGGAGAGAAAAGGTTCCTACAGGGAGGTCTGGTCAAAGATGCCAGGTGGGAATTTAGCAAAACAAAAGGCCGATTCAGGAGGTTGGGGGGAGGCCCCTTAAATGAGACCAAGGAGAGCTAGGAAGGAGGCATTTGGTGGAGAGGACTCAGGATAGTCTGGAAAGGATAGAGAAGATGGCACAAAATGCCAGGCAATATTAACAGAATGTGCTGGTTCAAGTAAGCTACATAGACGTCAGGCAGTCAAAGTTCACTACAACTCTGCTATACTCTGCTAGACAATTCCTACATATTCAGTACAATAATTTAAAGGTAAAATATTTAAGGAGCAAAATATTCTTCCTTTCTTTTTTCTTTTACCACTAATAAATTATCTCTGGGCATAGTATCCACTTTATGATTAGAAAACTGACTTTTTATTTGCTGGGTTCTGATAGGCTAGCACCCCTGCCAGCGGGGGTACATTAACTTTCAATAGACGCCCAGCAAATAAGAAGTGCCAGTGTCATGGAAAAAAATATATGTTTTTACACTTTAGTTTAAAATCAGACTCAGGACCACTGCATAGTAGAAAGAACGGTTTATTACATATGCATATGGGAGTCTGCTTTCAAAAATCATGCAAGGCTCCCCAAGCTTCATTAGTCAATCACTTATATACATTTATTATCAAGGCATTGTTAATTCTACTGAAAGGAGTGTCTTATTCCAAAAACTGCTATCTCAATACCAAGAACTGCTGTCAGCAATTTCCTAATATGGTTTTGATGCCTGACGATGCCAATGTAAGAGAAAAACAAGTTGATACCAATGTATGGGGTACTTTTCACTGCTTAGTTCATTTCTTTTCCCAATACTTTGATACATATGCCTGGGTCAATCTGGACCTGAGTGAAACAATGAGTTTCACTCACACCATAGCAACGCATAGCTTGCCTTCAATGCCTCAACGTGTTGTTATCTTATATTTTGCCCAAGCATGTTGTTATTTTATACTTTGTCCGAGCCTGTTATTCAGGCTGGTACAAGACACAACCAGTTCTATCCAGTTTTATCTTGCTTTCTGCTTCTACAAATGTACCTCAAGTAACCTCAGTGACATTCTGTAACCCTGTAACAGCATATACCAGTATGAACTCAGAAATTTCTACTACATTCTCCCCCCTTTTGATACTTTGTATCAACTAACCACCCCCCTTTCCATCTATATGATTCAAAACTGGTTGCCAGCATACAGATAGTTAAGGCATTTATAAAAAAACATTCTGTTCTGGAGTTGATACAGAGGGAGTTACAGATGGAACACAAATGGTGAGTTTGTAAAACACAATACAGAACTGAGGGATGTCAACACCACAATTCAAATATGTGAAAAAAATGATAACATGTGATACCACATATAACACAATATAACATAACAATTTTGTCGATGAAAAAGAGTTCATGGAATCCACTTTGAGAGTGAATAAGGTAGATGCTACCTTGTGTTGAGGTGTGGCACACCCTTGGAGCTTGATTGAAGAATCTGTTGATAATGCCTCTTGACAGATAAGTCCTTATAAAACATAACAGTCCATAAAGTTAACAGTCCATAAAGTTCATATAAGTAAGCACAGGTTGGTGTAACTACAGTACAGGTGAAATGTAATTTGCAGAATGGTGGTAACCCCACAAGGCACATGGGGCAATGCAGACAGTAATTTAAAAAACAAACACCAGCACAGTAGAAAAGTCAGTGTTCATGTTGCTGGCTGCTGGATGGCTGATTGGCAGACACATTGGCCAGGGGTGCATTAGATTATGCATTACATTCATTGAGTTCTTTTAATGGAGCCACACACACACACTTGCATGGCATTTGTGTCGTATAGTTGATTACACTCTGGCACAAAGATTAACAGTTCATAAAAAGTAACAGTTTACAATAAACCAGAGTAATAGAGTTGTATAAGGTACCAGCCATGTTTCAAACAAGCAGCAGTGAAGAAAATGCATGTCTTGCTTGAAGATCAGTTGAAAACAATGTTCTTGCTGAAGTTAGGGGATTGCCCCTACCCCAGACTTAACTTCATAGTAAGCAGAAACAATAAGCTTGATTGCAGAGCCTGAACTGACTGGACCTTATTCAGTGGATTTAAAGCTCTACTAATAGGTGTAATTTTGCTGAAAACATTACACTTGCAGAGGTAATAATAACTTGATTCATGCAATAGTCCTTATATGGAATTAGTCAGGCACAAAGATAGTGATGACATTAAAGCTGTGGCAGTTGTTTTCTTTTCAGGAAAAAAGATGAAGGTCTTGGCAACTTAGATGAAAGTATTCTACTGCTGTGGAATGTGGAGATCTTATGTGTGCCACACCGTGGAAACCTGCAAACTTGCAAAGTGCGTTAGACACTGAATTAAAAACACATAAATAACAATCTTGTAAACCATTTGGCTTTTTTGTTTTGTAAAGAGTGGTGTGACAGAGCCTAAATTCTGGCAATTGGAAAGAGAAAATTAAAAATGGAACCTCAACCGCACACCCTGGGGGTGCAGGCCGAGGTTCAATTATACCATTTGACCATCTGTAAATCATGACAATGTTAAGGTTACACCCCTGCTTTCAAATCACAGAAGCAGTTATGACAGTGATAAACATTATTTCCCTGTCTGTTGCAAGCAGGCCTGACTGAGACCTGAGTCATAAAATCTGTTACAATAACATGCTTAAAACATATATTTTATAGCAATATGACTGATACACTATGCAATTAGCGGGACAAATACATATGTTGTTGGCCTATGCCAATTTAATAACAGTGCCTATTGCACCTGTGAATAATAAGACAAACTGAGCATTAATTTGTCTGGGGTTTTGCTTTGGAACATATTGTAGGGGTGGGTCAGCAATGCTGGCCCCAGTATTTAGGTTTGGTTATGAGCATTAAAAATGCTATACATGTGGAGCACTTTCCTGAATACACACAGGATACAGTGTAGCAAGATGTATATCAAAACATTATAACATAAATGTGAAACATAAGCATGTTTGTAATAGAACAATTTCAGTATTGAGCATAATGCATAAAATACATTTTAAACAACAAATAGAGACTGTAAACTTAGCTTAGAGTCCAGGAATGTTAGAGTATTGTGAATTTACTGGTTTAAAAAAAATGCATTCATTGCTGTAGGGCTATGACAAAAGTTGTTTTACATTTGTTTTGACGGGATAAGAAAGCTGAAAAGACAATCAAAAGAATGAATATGTGTGGACATACATACACAACTTTACCCTCCAGTGTAACTGATTACTTGCTAAGGGCAGAAGCCCTTGTATTAATAATAGGTGTGGGATTTAACTGTTTGCACTAGACAAAGCAGAAGGGCTTGGGCTGGGTTATGCTGTCAAAATACCTTGGGTCTTTTTAAAACCTGTAAATAAGAAACAATTATTGGCAAATACACATTTTCCTTATTTACCCCTCTGGGGGGACAGTGATATACCTTGCAACCTTTGTGGGTATTACACTGGAAGGGAGGAAGGGTAGCTTACCCCCTCCCCAAGCTCCTACTGGTGGAAGAAACAGCTCAAATACTGTAGCAATAAAAAGGTTAGCTGTGGATGGTGACATGATCCCCACCTACTACACTTTAAATTATAACAAGATAATATTACAATTAGTTTAGTAAGTTTCATACCTTACTATAAAGATGGGGAACTTCTTTTTCTCCAGAAGAAAGAGAAGAAACACAGACAAACAACAAAAACAAACACACACTAGTTTAAAAATAAAACAAGATTATTTCCATAGGATAAAAGAAGCCAAGCGTCCCTGGGTTCCCTTATCCTAAGCATGACAAAATGTCAGCTGAGTTTATAAGATCCGGATTGATGGTAATACTGTACGTACATATTTTTAGAATGCATTTTAAAAAGAAAAAAAAAATGATTACACTATGGTCACACATAAAAACCAAAACCATTGTTTTTTAACTGTAGATGGTAAACTGTCAAAAACAGCTGTAATAGTCCTTTTTTAAAAAGCGTATTGTATATATATAATAAAAATATGGGGAGATGATGAATAATTTTCCCCTTCCAGCTGGAGTATTGCCTGTGTTGGCTGCAAGTCAGAAGCAGTGAGAGGAGAAGAAAAGTTTGTTCCTCTTCACTTAGAATACTAGTTTTGCAATAAAAAGTTAAATTACATGGTTCACTCTTGGTGTGCTTTCATGAAAACATACATTTTGTGTGAAAAGTTGTGCTTTAGGTATGGAATACACA
The DNA here is from genome assembly GCA_016271365.2 of Neoceratodus forsteri. NCBI lineage: Eukaryota > Metazoa > Chordata > Ceratodontiformes > Ceratodontidae > Neoceratodus > Neoceratodus forsteri. The sequence continues at coordinate 1,159,623,467 of CM057454.1, forward strand.
TCAAGTTTGAACTGGTAGTAACATAAAATGTTGAAACACAAGAAGGTCAAATAACGTGCAAAAGGTCACAGTGTGCATGCAAGGGTCGTTCAAACCCAGTTATTTTTGTAGTGTCCTTGAACACTACTAATATTAAAATATCTTTAAATAATAATAGAGCACACAATAAAACTGCTGGCCAAGACAGTACACACACATACACATATACAAAAAGAAATACTTAACACAAAATAAATAAGACTGACATTATTTGACACCAATTTGCTGAGGTAATGCCCACAGTTTTATTAGAAAACTGTACGTGTTTTAGATATATGTGCGGCCTCCTGCCTGTCTTGTAACACTGACAATTTTTTAAACCAACACATTTATACATATCTCCATGCCAAATCTTTCCAGAACAAAACACTTTTTAAACACATTCTAACTCCTTTAAAATGCAGCACAACATACCATCTGTAAGTGAACACATCTAGTATAACATGGTTACACCTTCTGGCACATAGCCAAAATATGGCACTCTGCCATTTTGCAAAAAGTTTCTGGTTTTAACTAGAAGTATGATAAAACCATTTATAGCTGTTAACACATTACATTTTTACCTAGCAGTGGCTTGGCACGTTGCTTGCAAACTACAAATCTTTCTGCACATTGCAATCTATGACGTCATATCTCTTCACCTTCAACACTACCTGCTCCAACCAACAACTACATAGAAAAGTTCTTCACTGACCCTATCTAGGCAGCACAAATGTTTTATTAAAAATAAAACCAATTAAAACAGTCAGATATGAGGCAAAAGCTCTCTTTCTTTTTACTGTAACATGTTGTGCACGAAGGCAGTCAATCCTATCTCGCAACCTTGACAACAGAACATAATTACAGAACACAGATATACGCTGGAAAATACGCACAAGAGAGATGGAGCATTACCTTGTTTAGTATATGTATTACAGAAATAAAACAGACATAAAAAAAACTTTAAATAATAAAATAATTCAGACTTACCAAGGTATTTTCCTTCTTCTTTTTTTTGATACACTGGTCCGATTGAGAAAACTGACTGCAGGACCTTCATGATAATTTTCAAACGCTGTAGCTATTAACCCTTTCAAAGGTTTTAACCCTTTCAAAGGTTTTCTTTTTTGGCCATTTTAGTAACCTGCCAAACCAAGTCTTTTTCCAGAGCTCTGGGTTGCAGTTTAAAAACAAAAACAAAAAAATCTCTAAGAATACTAGGTTGAGATCCATCTGGTAGAGGCCCCCAGTACCTGGGTTTGGGATCAAATGTTTCAGCCTCTATAAGAGGCAAGGGGACTTGAAATTGATACAGAAAAACTTGAAACTACACAGATAGGCAACATGGGGTGGGGGGGAGGATTTTCAAATCATCCCGTCTGTAGTCACCTACTGTGCGTACATCCACAGTAGTTTATTTTCTTTCTCTAAATGTTGCTTATCTAATGTTACTTAATCAGCCGCTGCTTTTCTACTAAAAACAGCCTGAACTGTGAAAGCCATCATTGGCTCTAACAGTATACAGACCTGTCAGTCTGACCTCTGTGGTAGGGAAAGTGATGGAGTCACTTCTGAAGGAAAGAATAGTTGAGTACCTAGAGGTCAGTGGAGCACAGGATCCAAGGCAGCATGGGTTCACAGCGGGAAGGTCATGTCAGACGAATCTAATAGATTTCTTTGACTGGGTGACCAAAGTAGTAGACCAGGGAGGGGCTGTGGACATGGCCTACCTAGACTTTGGCAAGACATTTGACACAGTCCCACACAAAAGATTAGTCAAATTAACCAGCCTGGGAGTGGGTCCCAGGGTGGTAGCCTGGGTAAAACATTGGCTGGACAACGGACACAGAAGGTAATTGTAAATGGAGTCCACTCTGAAGAAAGGGGGTTACTAGTGGGGTACCGCAGGGTTCAGTATTGGTCCAGTCCTTTTTAATGTCTTCATCAGTGACATTGCAGAGGGACTGGAAGGAAAAGTATGCCTTTTTGCAGATGACACAAAGATCTGCAACAGGGTTGATACACAAGGAGGCGTGGAAAGGATGAAAAGGGACTTGGCAAGGTTGGAGGAATGGTCAGACTTATGGCAGCTAGGATTCAATGCAAAAAAGTGCAAAATAATGCACCTGGGAAACAAGAACCCAGGGGAAGAATACACAATGGGTGGGGAGGTAGTAACAACAACAAAACAGGAAAGGGACCTGGGGGTGATCATATCAGATGACCTTAAGGTTGCAAGCAATGTGAGAAGGCAGTAGGGAGGGCTGGGGTATACTGGGATGTATAGGAGAGGCATCAGCAGCAGAAAACAGGAAGTTGTTATCCCTCTGTACAGACAGTTGGTGAGACCCTATCTGGAATACTGTGTCCAGTTCTGGAGACCCCATCTCCATAAGGACATAGACAGGATAGAGGCAGTCCAGAGGGGCAGCTAAAATGGTGCAGGGCCTGCAAAGAAGCCGTATGAGGAGAGACTAAAGGAGCTTAATATGTATACCCTTGAGAAAAGAGGGAGAGGGGGACATGATAGAAACTTTCAAGTACCTCAAGGAATCAACAAAGTCCAAGAGGATAGCATCTTTCAGAAAAGAGACTTGCAAGAACAAGGGGACACAATTTAAAGATAGAAGGAGGGCGGTTCAGGGCAATGTGAGAAATATTATTTCACAGAGAGGGTAGTGGATGCATGGAACAGCCTTCCTGAGGAAGTTGGGGTCTAAATCTGTGGGAGAATTCAAGAATGCATGGGACAGACATAAGGCAATTCTTGTGGGGGGCAGGAAGATATAGGCTGTTGGTTAACTAGGATCTGCGGCCTATCCTATAGGTAGGGAAATGGGCAGACTAGATGGGCCTAGCGGTCTTTATCTGCCGTCAAAGTCTATGTTTCTATGTTTCTATGTATATACTTGTAGCAAGCACAAATTACAAGGGCAAAGGGCAGTTGCCCTTGCTTGTTTGAGAGACTTTTCCTTAATACATCTCTCCACATATTCTTAAACCTGGAGTCCTCAAACCCTCTCTTTCTACTTTTATTATTACTTTTCATACTTTTCAAGCATGCATTTTACCGGGCCGGAGGCAACCCACGAGACTCTTATTTTCCTGCTTATGTTTGCTGCGCTCCCCCCCCCCATTTTAACCAATATCTCCTGATTTCGTACCCCAAGTAAAAGAAACCCGCACAAAGAGAGCAAATCAAAAAGGAAAAGATAAAAAAACAACCACCAGGAGTTACTGTTGCCTGCCTCCTCCACAGTTTTAAGGCGCTCAACCCACTTAAGGGTTTCTTGCGAGGTTGCTCAACCCACCTATGGATATCTTGAGAGGGTGCTCAACCCACCTAAGGGTATCTTGCTAGGGCGCTCAACCCACCTAAGGGTATCTTGCTAGGGTCCCCTTGCTCAACCCACTTAAGGGTATCTTGCTAGGGCACTCAACCCACCTAAGGGTATCTTGCTAGGGGTGCTCAACTCACCTAAGAGTTCTCTTGCAGGTCCCCCGGTTTTCCCTGTCCCCCTTCTGCCTTAAAGTCTCATACTATTAAAACAGGCTCAAAACTTCCCCATTTACTTGTTTACTTATTCTTTATAACATGCAGCGTCCCAAGGCAAAAAAACAAGGTAGGTACTTACAGATCAGCGCCGCTCGGGCAGGGGAAACAAAAATCCGTCATGATCGGGGCCGTCCCATTTCAATCTCCCCTGGCTGTATCTTTGAGATTTTCCTTCAGCGTTCCCCTCAGCGTTAGGAATTCTCCTCCAAGTGGGAGAACTGGGAAGCGGTCCCCGACGGAGCCGACCGAGGTCCGAGCGTGCTGATCCTGCCGACTACGCCAAATTGTCGTGGAAAAAAATATATGTTTTTACACTTTAGTTTAAAATCAGACTCAGGACCACTGCATAGTAGAAAGAACGGTTTATTACATATGCATATGGGAGTCTGCTTTCAAAAATCATGCAAGGCTCCCCAAGCTTCATTAGTCAATCACTTATATACACTTATTATCAAGGCGTTGTTAATTCTACTGAAAGGAGTGCCTTATTCCAAAAACTGCTATCTCAATACCAAGAACTGCTGTCAGCAACTTCCTAATATGGTTTTGATGCCTGACGATGCCAATGTAAGAGAAAAATAAGTTGATACCAATGTATGGGGTACTTTTCCACTGCTTATTTCATTTCTTTCCCAATACTTCTTGATACATATGCCTGGGTCAATCTGACCTGAGTGAAACAATGAGTTTCACTCACACCATAGCAACGTACAGCTTGCCTTCAATGCCTCAACGTGCTGTTATCTTATATTTTGCCCAAGCATGTTATTAATTTATACTTTGTCCGAGCCTGTTATTCAGGCTGGTACAAGACACAACCAGTTCTATCCAGTTTTATCTTGCTTTCTGCTTCTACAAATGTACCTCAAGTAACCTCAGTGACATTCTGTAACCCTGTAACAGCATATACCAGTATGAACTCAGAAATTTCTACTACACCAGTCACCTGACCCTATCACTAACTAGGCTATCCTTCTGCCCACCCTACTTGTTCATTGGGCAAAAGCACCCATTTCAATTTAAAAATGGCGCCATTTTTTTACCCTCATTTTGCGAGTAACAATGGCACCCCATGGCTCCCTGCTTAAGTGCCAGCACATCCCCAATGAGAAAAGCACCCTCAGAATCACACAAAGAAACCTACATCCTAATATGGCACAGAAGAAAAAAAAAGTTCTTTTAAATCACTAGCGCTAGCATGTCCTGTGCTCACCACTGCTCACTCTTCAAGACAGCACTAGCCCATTGCATGGTAACCATTGCTTTACTCCTCTTCTGCACCCCCAAACTGCTTTTAACCAAGATTTAAAAAACACACACAAAACACCTCACACTCGAACATAACTGGAATCTGTCGGGACACCAGCCCTGTCAGCTTTCATGTTTTCCGTTCACTAACCAAGCTGTGATATAGGAGCTGATGCTGATAAACACAGAGCAGCATAGCAGAGTGAGCAAGAGAGGGGATAACCAGCCCAGAGATGGCAGTGGCAGGATAGGGGGATTGACAGCGAGCCAGCAAAAGCAGGCGATTGGTTGGCATACTGGCGGGTGAGCAAGTAGGTGTGTGCGAAGGATGACTTGAGTTCAGCAGCCAGCAACAGGGAATCAGGTAGAGGAGAGCAGAGGCTGATAGAGGGAACAAGAGACAGAACAGAAAAAAAAAATAAAACTCTGCTGCGTGTTACAGATCCCTTCCCCCTCCCCCGTCTGTCTCACAAACATTTTTTTTGCTGCCAACTCAGTTAACTTCCCTGTATCTGCAGCAGCTCCCGACCTTCCATTGTGGGTCCCACTCGCAATGACAACAGGCTCCAAAGCCACAACTACAGGACTGCTACTAGGACAAATGTGGAGGAACTATTTTATTATAAAAGAAACAAAATAGCAACAGTTTTAACATTCAAACAGATTTTTTTGTTTGTTTGACAAAAATAATACAGTGGCCCATTTTCTAAGTGCAATAATACCCTCCAGGGTGGGTGGTATGGGCAAAACCAGACCTTCCAGGGGCTATAAGGCCCTCCTCCTGCAGCGTCAGGCCTCATTACACCCCTGGGCAGTCAGGTATTGCCCAATACAGTCCACCCTGTCAAGTATTAATGCTTGTGTATTATACTCTGGTGGATATATAAATTGATGCATTGTAATTCTCCAAGTGATGGTTCCCTTAGAATTGCACTTTTATTTGGTTGCTCTCTTGATTCAATAAGCTATTGTAAAAGGGTGTTAATTTGCACATAGTGAGTAAACATCAGCGGAGAATGAGAGATTTTATTAGGCATATTGCCTTTTTTATATGCTGTCATGATTTTCTCGTGGGTTAGTTAATGTATTTAATTGGTATTGAGTATAGATAGTGCACTGTTTGTATATTACCATGGGTTTCTCTTGTGTTGCTAAGATATTGAGTGAAAGTAATTAATTGGTATTGAGCACTATAGAAGGCATGTACAAATGAATAATTGTAATCTTGAAAAAGCATCAAGGGCGACTTGAAACGTAGATGTTTTTGTGTGAGGGGTGCTACATTATTCAATAAAACTGTTGTTTTTAAAGTTGGAAATAGCCTTCCTTCCTTTTTATTTTTGGTTTTGGGTGAGTCGAGGGTAGTTTCTCTATCTCTCATCTCTCATTCCATTTTTTGTACCTTGGCTCCCCTTAACTCGACCTAGAGCCGTGTTTTTTCCTTCTGATAGGTGCACTGTGAGATTGTAATGGCTCGGTCATGGATCTGGTAAACTTCTGTGGTGTGAAAAGATGTCAGCTGGTGAGAGAGATATGCCTAATAATGTAAGTAGCACCCCACCACTTATGTTTTCAACTGATTCTGATGTTTTAATTAATCAAAATATTGCTGGAGAAGCATCAAGGCAAGGAAATGGGAGTGGAATTTTAAAGTCCATATTTTCAGATGCAGATACTGAAAATCCCTTACTGTCAGTTTTTGATGCCCCTAGCCATGACCCTGTGGATAGCCCAGAATTGTGAGGGGAGTACAAAGACCCTAGATTGTGAATGATATTAAACAGGCTTATATCCAATTGGAATGGTCTTTTTAAAAACTTTGATGGCTATATTGGTAACGGGTGACAATGGAAGCCTGTTTGACTGTGAAATGCATACCTAGGGGTATACGATGGGTCATGCAACCTGCTTTTGGGGGTAAATCTGATGGAATTCCTTAAAGAATGGCAAACATATCTGCTAGAGTCACTGGCAGGACTAATTGCTATTATTTTAAAACATACCACACTTTTAGAGACATCAACCTTACTAGAAGTTAATAATTAGGAAACCACATTTAATTCCTTCTCCACTCATTCATTATATGATGAGCAGGGCCCCTACTTTTCTGCGGCACAGTGGGACCAAATTCTGCAGCAAGACTACCATTTGCCGCAGAACTTCTGCGGTGGTGGTTTGTAATTTCTGCGGAAGTTCTGCGGCACTAACAAACTACCACATCACAGTGTCAGCTTGTCATCCTGACTTCACTTTCATGGCAGTGGTAATAGCAATCAGGATGGTGGAAAGCAGAGTAACACTAGTTCAAAAAATAACAGACTTAAAAAAATAATTTTATGCCTAAAAAAGCAAAACAAATGTCTCTACCTTAAGGTCCTAGCCTGTTGCATAAATGATATATGCAGAGGGGATCTTATGTGATAAATAAGGTATTTCTATATGCATTCTATCTATTCCACTAATGAGGTTTCCACTGTCTATTACTTACATATTTGTATGTACTTTCTATACCACTCATGAGGTTCCCACTGTGTATCACTTATATATTTATATGCAATCTGTAACATACATACAAATGTGTGTATATGTGTGTGTGTGTGTGTGTGTGTGTGTGTGTGAGAGAGAGATACTGCATGTGTGTGTGTATATATATATATATATATATATATATATATATATATATATTTATTTATTTTTTTATTTCCATGAACTTGCATCCTCATTCATACAGGTCCCATTGGAAATGGAATAGAGGAGTTATTGCAAAACTCATTTTTCATGTCAACCTGCTTTCCTTGACACACTGCGTAACACCATCAGGCCATGACATACATGTGAAACAATTGTGAGCTAGAGTTCTCCAGCCCATCACAATGTGTCTGCCATGTGACAGAACACTGCACCATACCTTCCCAGGCTCCGAGCAGTGATGTGTTCCACCAATCCTTGTGCTGCCTGGCCAGCTCCCAGAGCTATTCTCTGAACCTGAGTTGCTGGCATGGAAACACAGCATGCTACTCTCTGGCCCAACAGCTGTCCCTGCACACAACATTTCTCCATAACTTTTAGGTGATTCTATCAACCAGTGACAATATGTAATTAATAATCCTGGCAAAAATGCATACAGTGCAATTTATTTAACAGGTCTAGCCTTTCAGCAGGTCTACACATTATTATATTCCCCTTTTCTGGGCATAATTACTTTATTTTTCTTAAAAATTACAGTTAAATTCATTTTACCAGTTATTCATTTCAGATGGCATCTCTATACCTTAAAGGCACAAATGAGTTTGTACAAAGTGAGGTATGGACTTAACAAGTCTGTGCTATTGACATGGTTTTGTTTAAGTTGGCCCTATCGCAATAATGTAAGACTGAAAATTGTATTAGGCTGTAGTGCAGGTTGAGCAAATATCACCATGCATGAAGTGCTGTGCCACCGCCTCTGGCAGTGGGAGCTGTGGTAGATGAGTGACTGTTAATTTCTGTTGCAGAATGCAGCCATTTTGTTAGCTAATGTATGATGTTATAGCAATAATAACATCACTTTCTGAGCATATAGGGGGGTTTTGGATATAAAAAGAGGGAAAGGGAACCAGATTCTATGGATAAACAGAAATATTAATAAAAAATCACCAAGAAGAGTGAATTCTGCGGCACCGCAGAAGTTCTGTGGTAGATTGCAAGTTCCTCAAACTAAACAATGGAGAAGGGGATCGCATTTTATTCCACCAATGAATAATACTGTGGGGGTCTTTTTACAAGCGTGTGAGAAGGACATCGAGTTAATGATGAAGAATCCACAGAAGCCAAAATTTTGGAACTGCATCATGGATGAAAGAAATGCTATACACCAGTTAAAGAACAACACATGCGTCACTCTCAAGCCTATGGATAAGGGTGGAACTGTGGTAGTGATGGAAAAAGATAAGTGTCTCACAGCAATGGTTTCCTTATTGAATAATCAAGACTTTCATAAAATATTGTCTTGTGATCCTAGTATTAAGTTTAAGCAGCAAATTAATATTTACTTATTTGAAGCATTTAATAATGGATATATTACGCAGGAAGTATGTGATTTTCTAACTGTAAATTTTCTAGTCAGAAATGGTTTACCTAAAATTCATAAAAACCTAAATGATCCCCCTATGAGACCGATTGTCTCAGGTAATGGTTCAAGTCACTGAACCATTGGCGCAATATGTTGATTATTTTATTAAAGGCATTGCACAGGAATCCAGATTGTACCTTAGGGATACTATGCAATTTTTTGAGTTAATTCAGGAAATGGTAGTGGAAGAAAAATGGTTGTTGGTTACTATGGACATCCAATCTTTGTATACTAATATTTCTCATGATGATAGTTTGGAGGCATTGAGGGATGCTTTAAGTGATAATACTGATTATACTACTAATTTTGTTGGATTATTGGTAGATTTAACTGAAATCATTTTGACAAAGATACTTTTTTTTGTTTGAAGAGAAAGTATATAATCAAATAAAAGGGACAGCCATGGGGGTAGCCATGGCTCCTAATTATGCTACTATTTATTTGGCTCAGTGTGATAAGTTACCTATATATGATGTAGACAAAAATTATTTTTTTGATTTTTTATAAATGATACCTGGATGGTATTTTTATCATTTGGCAGGTTGATCAGCAGGACCTGGATTCATTTGTGCAATACCTTAAAAGAACTAATAATAATCTACATTTTTCTGTTACATCAAGTTTGGTACAAGTGCCATTTTCAGATGTTCTAGTTATGAAGGATGTTGCAGGGGGTTTTGTCACTGACTCATTTAGAAAATCTACTGATAAGAATAGCATATTACATTTTCTAGTTGTCATCCAAAACATGTGATCTTAAATATACCTCCTGGTCAATTTATTAGGACTAAAAAGAACTGTAGCACTGAGATAGGTTCTCAAAATAATTATATTTTGTTGGCAGAGAGATTTAGAAATAGAGGATACATTAAATCATGTTTATATGAAGCAAAAACTAAAGTGGATACTATGCCCAGTGATAATTTATTGGTAGTAAAGGAAAAAAGAAAGGAAGAATATAATTCAAATAAATATATTGATGGTAATTTTGTCACCACTTTTAACACACAGGCAAAGGACATAGAAAATGTTGTTAAGAGAAACTGGCACCTTTTGTCTCTGGTACCAAGTTTGGAACATATAGTGGAAAATGGACCTCACTTTCATACAGAAAGGTGAAGAATCTTCAAGATATTCTGGTCCACAGTTGGAGTGAAAGAACAAAGGTGGAAAATGAGTTATGTCTACCTAGAGGAAATTTTAAAGGTGGCAATTGCACAGCTTGTAATTATATGGGTACTGGCAGCAATGTTATTTTGCCTCATTCTGAGCAAGTAATATGGCCAAATGCCTTTATTTCATGTAGTACAGAAATTATTGTGTATATAGCCATATGTAAATGTAAATGTTTTTACATTGGTAAAACAGTGAAGAAAGTTAAAACCAGAATAATGGAACATCACAGACTTACAGGGATTGGTTCACTAGAGAATACATTGGCAAATCACGGTTGTTTAAAGGGAAATCAGCATGGTTTTATATTTTTTGGTTTAGAAAAACTAAATAGTAACAAATGTGGGGGAATTTAAATAATAAACTGATGTTTAAGAAAACTTACTGGCAAGTCAAACTTCAAGCTGGTAAATTTCCAGGATTAAATGGACATTTTTAAGTTGGTCCCATATTTAAAAAGAAATACTAGATAACATAAGTAAATAAGTGATTTGCCATGCATTCTGTATATTGAACAATACTAAATTGTATATATGTTTTTGGTCTTTTGTGATAAAGTATATTTATACATATTTAACATGTCCTTCTGTGTTGTCTATATTGAATAACAACATATTGTATATGTGCTTTTGGCATATTTGCCATAAAGTGTATTTATACATATTTAATATGTATTTTTCTTGTGTTGTTTATATGATAAAATGTAATATGAGTATTATACTCTAGTGGATATATAAATAGATGCATTGTAATTTCCTAAGTGATGTTTCTGTTAGAATTACACTTTTATTAGGTTGCTTTCTCGATTCAATAAGCTATTGTAAAAGGATATTAATTTGTACATCAATGTAGAATGAGAGATTTTATTAGGCATAATGCCTTTTTTATGTGTTGTCTTGATTTTCTCGTGGGTTTATTAATGTATTTAATTGGTGAGTATAGTTAGTGCACTGTTTGTATATTACCACGGGTTTCTTATGTGTTGCTAAGATATTGATTGAAAGTAATTAATTGGTATTGAGCACTATAAAAGGCATGTACAAATAATTGTAATCTTGAAAAAGCGTCAAGGGTGACATGAAACGTAGATGTTTTTGTATGAGGGATGCTACATTATTCAATAAAACTGTTGTTTATAAAGTTGGAAATAGCCTTCCTTCTTTTTTATTTTTGGATTTGGGTGAGCCAAGGGTAGTTGCTGTATCTCACATTCCATTTCTTGTACCTTGGCTCCCCTTAACTGGACCTAGAGCTGTGTTTTTTCCTTTTGATAAATTCTCTGTCCTGCTCCTTCTGTGATTCTTTTTACTTCCGGAATGCTTTTTTTCTTCTCCCTAATCTTCCCTGCCACCTCCTTTGAAAACCATAGTGGTTTCTTACATCACTTTGTTTTGTTTATTTGCTTCACACAAAGGCTTGTTGCCTCTGTGATGGCAGTTTTTCCACCCCTCCTTCCTGCCCATTTGCTAGTATATTCCTTAGGCACTGACCCATTCTGTCAAAGTCAGCCCTCCTGAAGTCCAGTATCTTTGCCTTTGTATGGCTTGACTCTACTGCTGTGTTTATCGTGAACCATACTGTTCAATGGTCACTAGTTTCCAGATGGCTACCCACTTGTAAATCTGTGATCTTCTCACCATCTCCATTTAAGAGTACCAGGTCTAAGATTGCTCCCTCTCGAGTGGGTTCCAATACTAGTTGTCTAAGGCATGCCCCTGTAGGGCATCTAGAATGATCCCACTCTTAGAAGTGGCTGCTACAAATGCACTCCAGTCAACATCTGGCATATTCAAATCCCCCATCAGCAAAGTCAGCAGTTGTAGAATTCAACAAAACTGTTTATTTGTAGTAACAGTAACATAGAAAAAAATAAACTTGTTCAGAGTAACTATATACAGAGGATACTGAGCCTTTTGCAAAAAGGGGTCTCAGAAAGCATACTGTTCTAGTAGCTCCTGAAATATACAAGAACAGAACACTGTGGAAGAAACAGGATGTTTGCAAAGGATGTGGGTGTTGAAAAGACTTTTAAAAATAGCTAAGCTGGGCTGCAAGGGAATATTCTGCAAGAAAAAGGGACACAGACAGAAGGAAGATTTTTTTTTATTCCTCTGTACATTGTTATTCTGAACAAGTTTGTTTTTATGTTGATTGCGCGCATGCACAAGAAACATATTGTGGCAGGTTGCCAGAAGCAGGTTGTGGAGGCACGGCACTGTTGTGGCTAATGCCCCCACAGCTTTTTGAGGCTTGGCCTGCTTTTCCCCATGCCGTGGAATGCTACTACTGACACTAGTTCAGTCAGTGTGCCATCAACTTGAAACATTTTAGCCACTGCAATCAGGGGCTGCCTCGACATTGCAGCATCATCCGCTGCAACAACTGAGTGACCCTGATTGCAGGGCTGTCCCTCACATTCCCCAGTTTGCTGATTACAAGCCAAGTCCCCATCAGCATGTCCCCCCATTTCTTGTGTGCAGAGGGGGATGCCCAATCCCCCTCGGCTTATGTCCCCCCTTCTGTATTTGCTGATGGGGGTGCCCAATCCCGTCCGCATGTCCCCCCATTTCTTGTGATGAGGGGGTGTCCAATCCCCCTTGGCTCATGAGCCCCCCCAAAGTATATGCCGATGGGGGGTGCCAAATCCCCATCAGCTTCAGAGCCTCCCACCCCAAAACATGCAGGTGGCATGCTGGGAGCCCACCCCAGCATGCCAAAAGTCCCTGTAAAATAGAAAAACTGTCACATGATGTTTTTTTAATCCTGAAATGAAGAAAACAGTCCCTTGCTGTCTGCACCCCCTCCCGCAACCCGCACCCTCACACTGCATACCCCACCTCCCCACACCCCCTCATCCCATACTTACCTCCAGAGCTTAGCGCGATGATCTTCAGTGGACCGGGAACACGTCTGCACTCTTCAAAGCCAATGGCGAACTGAGGAAATGCTGGTAAGCTGTATAATGGAATAAATAGTTTTTTTTTTTCAATTTTGATGCATATCTCAGTCATTTTTTGGAATTTTTGCACCAAATTTTCAACATGGGGGTTTTGGGACCCTTCTTCATGAATTCTGCCACTGTTATGGCATTAATCAGTCCCAAAAGGTGATTTTGTGGTCACTGCACGGAATCACCTTTCGGGACTGATTAACGAAATGACAGTGCCAGTGTTCATGAGGTGGGCTCTCAAAAAGGCTATGTTGCAAATTTGGTGGAAAAGTCCCCAAAATGACTGTTTTAAGAATGTGCGTTGCGCAGTTGCTACGCACACTCATAACTTCGCAAATTTGCAATATTTTCACGCCAGATTTTCAACATTGGCATTTTTCTACACCTCCTTGTGAACAGTAGAGCTGTCATTTTTCACATCCTGGACAAAATGTGTTTTCACACTTCTGGCACAGATTAGCACAGTCACTGCAGGAAATTAGTGTTTAGAACAGATTATCAAAATGACAGTGAACTGTTCATGAGCAGAGGTCCTAAAATGTCTATGTTGAAAATTTGGTGCCGATACTCCATAAAATGACTGTGTTACGAACGTGTGTTGTGCAGTATGCATGCACGCTCATAAGTTCACGAATTTATAATTTTTTCATTCCAGATTTTCAACATTGCCATTGTTCTGCACCTGCTTATGAACAGTACAGCTGTCATTTTTCACATTCTGGCCGAAATGTGTTTTCAGTGCAAGGAGAAACAGAATGAGTGAGTGAGACATGGGGTGTGAGCAACCTCAATGGAGCTCTATTGTGACTGCTGCGGATTTCTTTGCAGGCAGGAAAAGACAGCAATGCAGGCAGAAGCCCCAGTACAGAAGGCCAGCCTGCAGTGTTGGCAGAAACTGAACGAGTGTGTGACAGAGGGGGAGTAAGCAACCTCAACGGAGCTGTGTCAGGACTGCTGCAGATCTTTTTGTGGGCAGAAAAAGACCCCAACGCAGGCAGGAACCCAGCACAAAAGGGCAGCCTGCAGTAGCAGGAGACACAGAATGAGCGAGTGAGGCAGGGGGAGTGAGTGAGCTCACCAGAGCTCTGTTGTGATTGCTGCAGATCTGTTTTTTGGCAGAAAAAGGCAGCAATGCTTGCAGGGGCCCAGTACAAAAGGGCAGCCTGCAGTGGCAGGAGAAGCAGAATGAACAACTGAGGGGGGGTGAGTGAGTGAGCTCAATGGAGCTCTGTCAGGACTGCTGCAGATGTTTTTGTGGGCAGAAAAAGGTGCCAACAGAGGCAAGAACACAGTACAAAAGGGAAGCCTGCAATGCCAGGAGAAAGAGAATGAGCCGTGAGATAGGGGAAGTGAGTGACCTCAATGGACCTCTGTCGGGACAGCTGCGGATTTCTTTGTGGGCAGAAAAAGCTGTCAATGCAGACAGGAGCCCAGTACAAAAAGGCAGCATTTCAGCACCAGGGGAAATTGAATGAGTGAGAGAGACGGGGGGAGTGAGCAACCTTAACAGATCTGTATCCTGACTTCTGTGGATTTCTTTGTGGGCAGAAAAGGGCGGCAATGTAGGCAGGAGCCCTGTGCAAAAGGGTAGCCTGCAGCGCCAGCAGAAATGGAACTAGCGAGTGAGAGAGGGGGAGTGAGTGAGGTCAACGGAACTCTGTCGGGACTGCTGCAGATTTCTTTGTGGCCAGGAAAAAGGTGTCCACAGAGTCAGAAGCCCAGTACAAAAGGGCAACTTGCAGCACCAGGAGAAACAGAATAAGTGCGTAAGACAAGGGAGTGAGCAATCTCAATGGAGCTCTGTCAGGACAGCGGCAGATTTCTTAGTGGGCAGAAAAAAGTGCCAACACAGGCAGGAGCCCAGTACAAAAGGGCAGCCTGCAGTGGCGGGAGAAACACAATGAGTGAGTGAGAGAGGGGGAGTGAACGAGCTCAACGGAGCTCTATTGGGACTGCTGCAGATTTCTTTGTGGACAGGAAAAAGGCACCAACAGAGGCAGGAGTCCGGTACAAAACGGCCACCTGCAGCATATGGAGAAACAGAATGAGCAAGTGGGACAGGGGGAGTGAGCGACCTCAATGGAGCTCTATTATAACTGCTGCAGATTTCTTTGTGAGCAGAAAAAGGTGGCAACACAGCAGGAGCCCAGTACAAAAGACCAGCCTGCAGCGCCGGCAGAAACTGAATGAATCAGTGGGAGAGGGGGAGTGAGTGAGCGAGCACAACGGAGGTCTATCATGACTACTGCAGATTTCTTTGTGGGCAGAAAAAGGTGCCAACAGAGGCAGGAGCCCTGTACAAAAGGGCAGCCTGCAGTGCCAGGAGAAACAGAATGAGCCATGACACAGGGGGAGTGAGCAACCTCAACGGAGCTCTGTCAGGACAGCTGCAGATTTCTTTCTGGGCAGAAAAAGGTGCCAATGCAGGCAGGAGCCTAGTACAAAACGGCAGCCTGCAGCACTGGGAGAAACAGAATGAGCGAGTGAGAGAGGAGCAGTGAGCGAGCTCAGCGGAGGTCTATCCATGACTGCTGAAAAGTTCTTTATGGGCAGGAAAAGACAGCAATGCAGGCAAGAGCACAGTACAAAAGGCCAGCCTGCAGCGCTCGCAGAAATGGAATGAACGAGTGACAGACGAGGAGTGAGCGACCTCAATGGAGCTGTGTCAGGACTGCTGAAGATCTCTTTGTGGGCACAAAAAGACCCCAAAGCAGGCAGGAACCCAGTACAAAAGAGCAGCCTGCAGTAGCGGGAGACACAGAACGAGCGAGTGAGGGAGGGGGAGTGAGTGAGCTCACCAGAGCTCTGTTGTGATTGCTGCAGATCTGTTTTTTGGCAGAAAAAGGCAGCAATGCTTGCAGGGGCCCAGTACAAAAGGGCAGCCTGCAGTGGCAGGAGAAGCAGAACGAACAACTGAGGGGGGGTGAGTGAGCGAGTGAGCTCAATGGAGCTCTGTCAGGACTGCTGCAGATGTTCTTGTGGGCAGAAAAAGGTGCCAACAGAGGCAAGAACACAGTACAAAAGGGAAGCCTGCAATGCCAGGAGAAAGAGAATGAGCCGTGAGATAGGGGAAGTGAGTGACCTCAACGGACCTCTGTCGGGACAGCGCGGATTTCTTTGTGGGCAGAAAAAACTGTCAATGCAGACAGGAGCCCAGTACAAAAAGGCAGCATTTCAGCACCAGGGGGAATGGAATGAGTGAGTGAGACGGGGGAGTGAGCAACCTTAACAGATCTGTATCCTGACTTCTGTGGATTTCTTTGTGGGCAGAAAAGGGCGGCAATGTAGGCAGGAGCCCTGTGCAAAAGGGTAGCCTGCAGCGCCAGCAAAAATGGAACTAGCGAGTGAGAGAGGGGGAGTGAGTGAGGTCAACAGAACTCTGTTAGGACTGCTGCAGATTTCTTTGTGGCCAGGAAAAAGGTGTCAACAGAGGCAGAAGCCCAGTACAAAAGGGCAACCTGCAGCACCAGGAGAAACAGAATAAGCGCGTAAGACAAGGGAGTGAGCAATCTCAATGGAGCTCTGTCAGGACAGCGGCAGATTTCTTAGTGGGCAGAAAAAAGTGCCAACACAGGCAGGAGCCCCGTACAAAAGGGCAGCCTGCAGTGGCGGGAGAAACACAATGAGTGAGTGAGAGAGGGGGAGTGAACGAGCTCAACGGAGCTCTATTGGGACTGCTGCAGATTTCTTTGTGGACAGGAAAAAGGCACCAACAGAGGCAGGAGTCCGGTACAAAACGGCCACCTGCAGCATATGGAGAAACAGAATGAGCAAGTGGGACAGGGGGTGAGCGACCTCAGTGGACTCTATTATAACTGCTGCAGATTTCTTTGTGAGCAGAAAAAGGTGGCAACACAGCAGGAGCCCAGTACAAAGACCAACCTGCAGCGCGGCAGAAACTGAATGAATCAGTGGGAGAGGGGTGGTGGCAGAGCACAGGGAGGTCTATCATGACTACTGCAGATTTCTTTGTGGGCAGAAAAGGTGCCAACAGAGGCAGGAGCCCTGTACAAAGGGCAGCCTGCAGTGCCAGGAGAAACAGAATGAGCCATGACACAGGGGGAGTGAGCAACCTCAACGGAGCTCTGTCAGGACAGCTGCAGATTTCTTTCTGGGCAGAAAAAGGTGCCAATGCAGGCAGGAGCCTAGTACAAAACGGCAGCCTGCAGCACTGGGAGAAACAGAATGAGCGAGTGAGAGAGGAGCAGTGAGCGAGCTCAACGGAGGTCTATCATGACTGCTGAAAAGTTCTTTATGGGCAGGAAAAGGCAGCAATGCAGGCAAGAGCACAGTACAAAAGGCCAGCCTGCAGCGCCTGCAGAAATGGAATGAACGAGTGACAGACGAGGAGTGAGCGACCTCAATGGAGCTGTGTCAGGACTGCTGAAGATCTCTTTGTGGGCACAAAAAGACCCCAAAGCAGGCAGAAACCCAGTACAAAAGAGCAGCCTGCAGTAGCGGGAGACACAGAACGAGCGAGTGAGGGAGGGGGAGTGAGTGAGCTCACCGGAGTTCTGTTGGGACTGCTGCGGATTTTTTTTGGGCAGAAAAAGGCAGCAATGCTTGCAGGTGCCCAGTACAAAAAGGTAGCCTGCAGTGGCAGGAGAAACAGAATGAACCATGAGACAGGGAGTGAGCAACCTCAACCGAGCTGTGTTCGGACTGCTACAGATTTCTTTGTGAGCAGAAAAAGGCAGCAATGCATGCAGGGTCCCAGTACAAATGGGCAGCCTGCAGTGGCGGGAGAAACAGCATGACCTACTGAGAGAAGGGGAGTGAGTGAGCTCAATAGAGCTCTATCGTGACTGCTGCAGATTTCTTTGTGGGCAGAAGAAGGCGGCAACACAGGCAGGAGCCCAGTACAAAAGGCCAGTCTGGAGCAGTGGCAGAAACAGAACAAGTGAGTGAGAGAGGGGGAGTGAGTGAGCTCAACAAAGCGCTGTCAGGACTGCTGCAGATTTCTTTGTGGACAGAAAAACCCTCCAATAGAGGCAGGAACCCAGTACATAAGGACAGCCTGCAGCAGTGGGAGACACAGAACAAGTAAGTGGGGGGGGTGAGCAACCTCAATGGAGCTCTGTCTGGACATTGGCGTATTTCTTTGTGGGCAGAAAAAGGTGCCAATGCAGGCAAGAGCCCAGAAAAAAGGGCAGCCTGCAGCGCCAGGAGAAACACAATGAGCGAGTGAGAGAGAGGGAGTGAGCAAGCTCAATGGAGCTCTGTTGGAACTGCTGCAGATTTCTTTATGTGTAGAACAAGACAGCAGTGCAGGCAGGAGGCCAGTACAAAAGGGCAGGCTGGAGTGCCAGCAGAAGCGGAATGAGATAGTGAGAGAGGGGGAGTGAGCGAACTCAACAGAGCTCTGTTGGAACTGCTGCAGATTTCTTTGTGGGCAGAACAAGGCGGCAATGCAGTCAGGAGGCCAGAACAAAAGGGCAGCCTGGAGCGGCGGCAGAAGCAGAATGAGATAGTGAGAGAGGGGCAGTGAGCGAGCTCAACGGAGCTCTTTCGGAACTGCTGCATATTTCTTTGTGGGCAGAAAAAAGCACCAACAGAGGCAGGAGCCCAGCACAAAAGGGCAGCCTGCAGCGCCGGGAGAAACAGAATGAGCGACTAAGAGAGGGGGGGAGTGAGTGACCACAATGGAGCTCTATCATGAGTGCTGCGGATTTCTTTGTAGGCAGAAAAAGATGGCAATGCAGGCAGGAGCCCAGTACAAAAGGGCAGCCTGTAGTGCCGGCACAAATGGAATGAGCAGGTGAGAGAGGGAGGGAGTGAGCGAGTTCAACTGAACTGTGTCAGGACTGCTACAGATTACTTTGTGGGCAGAAACAGCTGCCAACACAGGCAATAGCCCAGTACAAAAGGGATGTCTGCTGCATCAGGAGACACAGAATGAGCGTGTGAGGGAGGGAGAGTGAGTGAGCTCAATGGACCTCTGTTGGGACTGCTGTGGATCCTTGTGGGCAGAAAAAGGCAGCAATGCACGCAGGGGCCCAGTTCAAAATGGCAACCTGCAGGGGCGAGAGACACAGAACGAGTGAGTGAGACAGGGGAAGTGAGCTAGCTCAATGGAGCTCTATTGTGACTTCTGCAGATTTCTTTCTGGGCAGAAAAAGGCGGTAATGCAGGCAGCAGCCCAGTACAAAAGGGCAACCTACAGTGCCTTCAGAAACAGAATGAGTGAGTGAGAGATGGGGAGCGAGCAAGCTCAATAGAACTCTGTCGGGGCTGCTGCAGATTTCTTTATGGCCAGAAAAAGGTGCCAACAGAAGTAGGAGCCCAGTACAAAAGGACAGCCTACAGTGGCAGGACAAACAGAATGAGCGAGTCATACAGGGGGAGTGAGCGACCTCAACAGAGCTCTTTCGGGGCAGCTCTGGATTTCTTTGTGGGCAGACAAAGGTGCAAATGCAGGCAGGAGCCCAGTAGAAAAGGACAGCCTGCAACACTGGGAGAAACACAGAGAGCGAGCGAGACAGGGAGTGAGCGAGCTCAATGGACCTCTATCGTGACTGCTGTGGATTTCTTTGTGGGCAGAAAAAAGCAGCAATGCAGGCAGGAGCCCAGTACAAAAGGCCAGCCTGCAGCACTGGCAGAAATAGAATGAGCGAGTGAGAGAAGATGAGTGAGCAAGTTAAACGGACCTGTGTCGGGACTGCTGCAGATTTCTTTGTGGGCAGGAAAAGGTGCCAACGCAGGCAGGGCCCAGTTCAAAAGGGCAGCCTGCAGCACTGGGAGAAACAGAATGAGTGACTAAGAGAGGGGGAGTGAGAGAGCTCAACAGAGCTCTGTCATGACTGCTGCAGATTTCTTTGTGGGCAGAAGAAGGTGGCAATGCAAACAGGAGCCCAGTACAAAAGGGCAGCCTGCAGTGCCACGACAAATGGAATAAGCGAGTGAGGCAGGGGGAGTGAGCGACCTCAATGAAGCTCTTTCATGACTACTGCAGATTTCTTTGTGGGCAGAAAAAGGTGGCAATGCAGGCAGGAGCCCAGTACAAAAGCCAGCCAGCAGCACATAAAAGGAGGCTCAAACACACACACAGCAGATGTGCAAGCCAGAGCTGCAGAGGCCATGGATGCAGGTCCATTCATAATGGAAGCAGTGATGAGGGGTGTGAGGAGGAGGGAGGAAGAACAACATGGCCAGGAAAGGGCCCATCGGTGGTATGCCCAAACACAGACAGCACTGGGCCTGGGTCATGTTTGAGGACTAGGGGTACATGGAGATAGTGGGCCGGTAACATCTGAACAGGACAATTCTGAGGCAGCTATGTGAGCTGCGCCATGATGAGCTGCAGGCACCCACCAGAAAGAGTCATGCCATGATGATGGAGACAAAGGTAACAGCTGTAATTTGCCTTCTCACCACAGGCACCTGCCAGACACCAGTGGGAGTGACGGCTGGCATGTCCCAGTCAGCCACGTCCCGCCTCCTCAAACAGTTCCTCAATGCTCTGCTGCCGCATGCTTCAGAGTACATCAGATTCCTGAGCACAAAGGCTCTTGCAAACTTCAAACTTGCAAGAATTCCACAGGGTGGCACACATGCCAGGAGTGCTTGGGTCCATTGACTGCACCCATGTGACCACCTGCCCTTGAAGAGGTGGTGTATTGTAACAGGAATGGATACTTCTTCTTCAACTGCTAGGCGGTGTGCAATGCCACTGAGCGGATCATCAATGTGTGCGCCACACATCCTGGGAGCACACACCATGCATTCATATGGCATAACTCTGCCCTGTGCCAGTGATTCGAGAGTGGGGTGATCCCCACAGGGCACCTACTAGATGACCAGAACATGGGATGAGGTGACCAACAGGCCTAGCAGGGGTACAGATGGGCAAAGCACACCTGGGTATGGGGGCCACAGCGTGCAGCATATGGGATGGTCATGTGGTCATGCAATGCAAGGTGGTAACTGGCATATGTTTTCTCCCTGCAGGCAACAGTGCATACCCCCTCCAAACATGGCTGCTCAACCCATCCGGCAACCAACCAATGCTGCAGAGGAGTGCTATAACAAGGCACACAGTGCAACATGCAGCATCATAGAGCTGGTCTTTGGCATACTCAAGATGATTCTGTTGCCTAGACAGATCCAGTGGTGCCCTACAGTACAGATCTGCCTAAAGCCTGTGGCTTAAGGGAGGCAGTATAGTGCAGTGGTTTAAGGCTCTGAGCTGCAAATCTAGTAACATACAGAAGACCAGACCTGGGTTTGAATCCCACAGCTTCCACTTACATACTGTGTGACCCTGAGCAAGTCACTTAACTTCCCTATGCTCCCAGGTCGCACCTGTAAAAAAGCTTTCAGCTTAGTGTGCTATTCCTGGCTAAACAACTAAATAAAAAATATTCCTGGCCTACTGCATGCTGCACAACATGGACATTGCCCATGGAATATCTGTCCTAGTGGATGAGGGCAACAGCCGTGAGGAGGATGTTGAGGATGAGTGAGACAGTGGTGTGCAGCCACACATGAAGGGGAAGGACCCCAGGCTGGCAGCCCATTCCAGAAGATGCCAAGACACCATCATGGCAGAGCACTATGGGAATCACATGGCAGCCATGCAAGCATGGGGCACCATACACAGAGATACACATGGCCACGTAGGAATGCGGGCACATACACAGGGATGTGGGCACATACACAGCATGCAATGGGATCACACCTGCACACAGACACAAGGCCACAACACAGCGGAGCAACACAGGTGGCTCAACACACACATGTATGCTATTAACAATACTGCAGATGTGACCCCTTTACTGATAGATTCTCCCCTCCTTTTACCTGATGTTGACAACCGCTGTGTCTCTCTTAAATCATTCTGCAATCCATCTGGCCCCCCTCAGCTTTGCCCTCCTCCTTCTCAAACCCCACTGATTCCATTAACTACATTTTCTCTTCCTGATAGTGTGGCTCCTGAGGTAAATAACCCATGACATATGGAAATCCCTTTGAGACACTGTATGTACCCTAGGCAAGTGTATGTACTAGGGGATTCCATTATTAAATATTTAGATAGAGCAATTTGTAATCCTAATAAAAACAAATCATACGTGCGCTAGTGTTAGTGGTGCCAGGATCTCAAATATCTCTAATATGGTCCATAATATTTTAATTCATTGTGGCCAACACCCTTTGGTAGTGTTCCATGTTGGTACTGTTGAGTTCATGCATTCTGAATGATTGGATATTAAGAAAGATATTGTGTCGCTTTCTAACATTTTGGTTGAGATGGGGTGTGAGATTGCTTTCTCTGAAATTTTACCTGTTCCTAGAGCTTCTGAGGCATTAAATAATAGAATATGGCAATTTAACAACTGGCTTTGCCTTAGATGTCTCAAACAAGATCAGGTCTTTCTCGCTCATTGGGAGGAATTTTTTGACAGACCTGAACTGTACTGTAGGGATGGCTTCCATTTAAGTCCTAGGGGAAATCATTTATTGGCAGAACATATGCTTAAATATATTAATGAACATTTAAACTGCTTGACCTGGGGGCGAGAATAACTCCTCCCCCCAGTGCCATCCAAATAAAGAACCTGCTATTAAACATTCACATTATTTAAAATGCCTTTCTTTCAATGCTAGGAGCCTAAATAACAAATCAGATGAGTTGCAGGCTTTACTTTCAGTGGATAAGATTGATGCGATCATGGTCACTGAAACATGGGGTAATGATAATATTAGCTGGGACCCTTCTCTTCCTGGGTATAGTCTTTATAAATTCAACAAACAAAACAGAAAAGGTGATGGGGTTGCAATTTTTCTAAATGCGTCACTTAAGTTGGTCAATATTTCTGACAAGAGCAAGTTTCCTGGTAGTCTCTCTGAGTCACTGTGGATTAAACTAATCCTAAATAACCTTGCCATTTTATTTAAGGGGTGTTCTATAATCCCCCAGGATCATCCCCTGATTATCTTGATGGTTCAATATCAGAAACTGAAATTGCCTCCATTATGAGCGATATTATTCTGACAGGGGACTTTAATCTAGGTGAAATTGATTGAACCACACAAACTGCTGCCACTGGTTCAGGTAGAAAATTAACTTACTTCTGCCAGCAGTGTAACCTCACCCAGGCTGTAAATCAGCCTACCAGAGGCATGAATATTTTGGATCTGGTGCTTCATAGCGAGAGCTTGGCACGAAAAAATCTTATCGTGCCCACACCTATTGGGAATAGAGACCATTGTTCCATCGGGTTCCAGTTAGAATATATGGTTGTTCCATTAAAAAACAACTCTGTATTATATGTGTACGATAAAGCAGATATCTTTAGTATTAAAACCAGTTTGGATAATATTTATTGGGCTTCTATTTTAAATACAGTTGGCATTAGTGATTACTTTTCCTTTATTTATAATAAAATTTCTGATCTTAGAAATGTGCACATCCCGACTAAACCAAAAAGGACTTCTAAACAACATGTACTAAATGGATGAATAATTCTATAAAAGCCCTATTAAAAAATAAAAATAAAAGGCATGCTGCTTATTTTAAATCATGGAGTATTACTGATTGGTGTACATATCTCAATATTCAGGAGAAATGCAAGGAATCTATTAGGAAAGCTCAAAAAACTTGGGAACTCAAGTTGGCTGTCAGTGCAAGGAAGGATAATTGTAAATCATTCTTTGCTTATATTAACTCTCTTAGAAGTCCTACCTGTCAAGTGAGGCCTATCCAGTTTAATACCTCACAAATTTATGGTCCTCTGGAAATGGCAAATATATTTAATATCAGTTTTTGTAAAATCTTCTCAGATAAGTTAATAATAACAGATTTGGGGGAAGGGAATATTACTATTTCTGCATCTGATGTATATGCTAAATTAATTTCTCTTAAAGGGAAACTTAGCTTATCACCTGATGGTATACCAGGACATCACTTGTATTAATTGACAGATAGCCTGGCATTTCCTCTTAAATTACTTTCTGAATACTGTATTAACTACAACTTTGTGCCCCAGTTATGGAAAATAGCTTATGTAATCCTGATTCATAAGCAGGGACCAAAAAGTTTCTGGGAAAACTATAGACCTATCAGTTTAACTGCTCCTCTGTGTCAGATTTTGGAAAGCCTGATAAAAGATATTATTACCTCTACATTAGTTACACTTGATGAGGAACAATACGGCTTTAAAAAGGGAAGTAGTTGCTTAACTAACTTACTGTGTTTTTATGAGGATGTCAGTTTGCAGCTCGATAATAAACTTCCATATGACATAATATACATTGACTTTAGTAAGGCTTTTGACCTTCTTCCCCATTCGGCACTATTGCAAAAACTTGCCTCCATTAATATGGCTCTGCTTATTGTTAGATGGATATCTAGTTGGCTGATTGGCAGAACTCAGCAGGTCTTGAGCAATGGACAATTATCAAGAATGGGTTATATCACTAGTGACGTACCCCAGGGCTTGGGTTTGAGCCCTAGCCTTTTTCTATTGTTTATATCAGATATTACAGATAGTTATTTTTCTAATACCATTAAATATGCAGATGATATTAATATTGGAGGGTTATGTTCTACACCTGAGCAGATTGCAGCCATGCAAACTGATCTGAATACAGTCTCTAGATTACTCTCTGGGGTATGAAACTTAATCATAACAAATGTAAGGTCATGCATTTTAGGGTTGCTAACACATTCAATCCGTTGATGAATAATACTAGTATAGAGAAAGATTTGGGGGTGTTAGTAACAGAAGATTTCTGGTCTGACTCCCAGATTAATGCCGTGATACTGAATGCAAATAGAGTCAACTGGTCTATTTTAAGGAATATTAAATCAAGGGATAAGAACATATTATTGCCATTATATAGAGCCTACGTTCTGGACTTCTCCTCCCCGTTATGGTGCCCTTTCAGGAAGCATAGATACACAGACAGTGTCAGCAAATAAGGGCCTACAGCCCACCCAGTCTGCCCATTTGAGCTTGTAAGTTTACTTTATGTTTTCCTGGAAGTCTGTTGCCCCTTAATCCAGACCTCCAGAATTCCTTTATGTCTATCAAGCATGACATTTTACATCTTGAGAAAGTTCAAAGACGTTACACTAAATGTGTTAAAGGGTTACAGTATGTTTCATATGACTCTGGATTAACTATATTGAATTTAATGCCTCTCACAACAAGAAGGTTAATAGGAGATTTTCTTCTTATGCTTTGTGTTATGAAAGACCTATATTGATTGACTAATCTTGGATTTATGTTCAAAGATAATATCTTTAATCTTAGAGGTACCCACTTCAATTAAAACTTAGGAAATTTAATCTAATGCCCAGAAAATTCTTTTACACTTTATGTATTATAAAGCCTTGGAACACTTTACCTATGGAAATTATTTCTAGTAGTTCTAAGCTTACGTTTAAATCTCGCTTGGACAAGTTAATACAGTCTGATTTCACTCTTTGTTAATATTAAATACAAATAAGCACCTATGGACTTCATGACTCTCTAGCTCCTTTTTTAAGCCTTAGTATGAACCTTATTATGTCCCATAGTGGATACACATGTAGCAATACCATGTCCATCACATGCACCCTCACCCCCACAGGATGCACAGTTGGGCACATTGCAACTTTCAGTATACACAGACCTGTGTGGTGTGTGACATGGAGACATACATAGCAGTATATCAGGCTGTGGCATGGATCAGAGTGTATGCGCTGGCACAAAGGCCAGGCCAGCATGGTGCTATGCTCATCACGCCCATGCCACAAGACCCAGCAGCATTGCCAGCACACATGTGAGATGCAACACAGACCACATGTATGCAACAGCACACACACAGTGGCACACTCAGCCAAGTGTGATGCAGCACACAGCTCTGAGTACAAGCCAATGCAACACACCAAGTGGACCTACAGTGTGGTGTCATGGCCATGTGGGCGGCCACGCCAGGACTGTGTAGCACACACTGGCCGCTCAATAGTCACAGAAGGTGTCACTTACACACTGATAGGGGTAGAGACCTGAGAATGCAACCAAGTCCTCTTGGGTGTGTTGAGACCAGCAAAGAGACTACCGAAGGGAGTGTTGGGGATGGGCATGTCAGTGCTGGGCATCAGCCATGCCTGGGTCACCAGTTGCTGTGACCGTGGTGTTGACATTGCACTATGGGGAGTCCTGTTCACCCTGCCATGCACAGTGGATGCCAATGATGCAAATCAGGCTGAAATGGTACCAGCAAAGCTGTCCAGTGATGCGGCCGTGGCCTCCTGCAGCTGCCAGAGCTCACCAATCAGCAGAGCGCATCTGATGTTATTCTGCTTGGCAAAGTGACACACCTCAACCTTCAGTGCACGTATTTCTGTCCCAAGCATTGCCTGATTGTCCACAGATGCCCGCAGCAGCCTGGTGAGCTCATCCAGCCTGTTAGTGACTGGTACACTGTGGGGTTGCTGCTGACCTGCTGGGAGTGACAGCATGCCATGCAACATCCCTCACCCGGGAACACTGCACAGGTGACCGCGCAGGTGATGGGGACTGGACAGGTGCCTCAACGGTGGCCCCCATGGTGTGCTGCATCATAGGCCCTGCATCTGGCTTCTGTACACCAGCATCCCACTGGACCTGCCCCATGACAATGGCGCACACACCTGTGCCCTGTCCATGTCCAGCAACAGCAGTGGCGCCACACATCACTGTGCGGACATGGGCTGGTGGTGCCTGCACTGGTGCCGTAGCATGTGTGCTGGCATCCTCTGCATATGAATGGCACTGTTCCCTGGATGGCATGTCTAGGCCTGCACCACCCAGGATCAGGATTATGTCATCATCACTGTCTGTGGTGGCCGACTCCTGTGTGGCAGGTGCCAGCTCCGGGAGGTCATCTGTCTGCAGGAGGTCAGCCAGTGGGTCATCATCACCCAGCCCCAGGAACTCCAGCAGCCACACACTGCTGCATCTAGGGCAGTCTGTGTCCCTAATGCCAGTTGATGTAGACAGCACAGCCTCCTCTGGTCCATCGCCATTGGTCACATCCCGAGCTGCACCCCGGAGGCATGATAGAGCTGAGAGACAGATAGAGTGATATCATCATTGCCAGTGGCACAATGCATGCTGGTCTGTGTACAGTGTGAAGGTTACATGTGCAGCAACAACTTGCCAGGCTGCACAGCAGGACAGAAGTGCAGCAACACACTTCTTTCTACCATGCCGCAGGCACTGCTCAGGGCATGCAACCATGGTGTGGAGCTGTGGTTTGCATGGTTGCTGTGGCAGATGTCTGGCATGCATGCCCCTTCTTCCCCCTGGGAAAGGCCATGGACAGTGTTATTCACCACTGCATGTGACCGCATTGCCCCTTCCTGAGCCAGCTACCACTGTCACACCTGCAGCCCCTGTGGCCATGTGTGGAGCAGAGAACACCCTGGACAGCATCACATGGCCACTACACAATGCCCAGGCAGCATGCAAACTACACATGGGTGGCCACAGCCATGCACAATGTGGCCATGTGCAGTATGTGACACAGCATTGCACACCATGCACAGGTATGCAGCACCCCTGCAGTCGTGCTAGCATGCTGTTGCCATGCACATGCCCCTACTCCCATACCGGACTACACCATATTCACAGTGCTGTGACAGGCTGCCTCTCATGTGGAATCCACCACCTGAGACACCCTTAATGGCCACATGGCTGATGGTCACCACCACAAGTTCCTCTCCCAATGACAGGACGAGTGCTGCATCCAGTTCACCGCCCATCATACTGCATGATGCCCTGGTGGCTGTAACCTTCTCCTTGATGCGCCTCCTGTCAGTGCCCATCTTCATCTTGAACTCCTGTGTACTGCGGTTGTGCTGGCTGTGGGCATTCATGTATGTTGCCACCTCTCCCCATCTGGTGGCATGTTCCTGCGTGGTCCCAGTGGTACCACTCAGCAATACCTCCCTCTCAAGGTATGCCTCAACGAGGGCCTGCTGCTCATCCTTAGTGAAGTTGGGCTTCCGCTTCCATGTTGGCCACTGCTCTTCCACTCCCTCAGTCTCACACATGTTGCTACCTGTGTAGAGTCAGACGCAGCCCCGATGAATAGCATAGCATCACACTATGGGATAGTGCATCTGTGCCAACATACACAGCATTTACATTAAACAGCACAATGTCGGTATACATACCTGAATGGTTGCAATACCTGTCAGTGTCCTGTGCTGTACAGTTGCACTTTTATGGCACAACACATGCAAATGAGCACCTGTACAAGTGGTAATGATATGCTAATGTATGTGACTGCGCTTTTCATAGGCTAATGAGGCTATTTACATACGGCAGCTGAATATTGTGAAATTGTACCTTGCACAATGGTCCATGCACAGCGAAATACAACTGAGCTGGAGCATTCCAGCGGCCCACTTCTGCAGCATGCGCAATGCGCATATGCGCATGTGCCATGCATGACGATGGCAGCACAATGTCCTTTGTCTCATATTGCACAACACAGTGCAATGCACAAGGCCGTCCTATGGCACATGGGTTCAAGTATGTGAGCCGCGCATGCTGCATGACTGTGCTGTCATGTCGGATTGTGCAACTGTGCATGCTGCACCATGTTGGTGACTGCACATGAGCCTCCGATGCACCATTAACCCAACGACAGTGTGGTTCTGCTTGACGCTGCGCATGTATGTGGGTTATGGATGTGACCTCGAACTCCCGCCAACACTTCTGGCATTGCACATGTGTGGTACTGTGTGATAGGCCTCTGTTGTGCATGGGTATCATGCATCAACATGTTGTGTGATTACGGCTTTATGTGTTCCTATCATGCATGTGGCACAGCACCACCCCACATGGTTCCATAGCATGCCACATTTTCCGATGGTACATGGTCCTTGTACTGCTACCATAGTGTGTGCAGCAGGAAACATCTGACATGTGAGGAACTGGTCAGACATGCAACTGGCCAACCTTGTTGCCGTGGTGGAACCCCTTGTGGACCAGCTGTATGGGGCAGGGGATCTGGCAGAGGCCCGCTCGCGTGTCTGGGACCAGATGCAGAAAGCCTTGTGAGGTGGACTGGGGTTGCCCATACTGTGCAGCAATGACTCCACTGCTATGGTGACCTTAGGTAGAGAGACCCAGAGTGGCTGCATAGACTACAGGAGCGTGTCAGGTGGGGATCTGTTCTACATCCAGGTAGGTGTCAACATGCATTGTGCATGGTGCCAGTATCCAGTTTCTGTGCCCTTGGATGCAATGCCTGTGTGTTGGTACCTGGGGGATGGGGTGGAGCATGGCTATGGTGGGTGTGGTGTGTCCGGTGCATCGGCAACGTGTGCCTGTGTGGTGCACAGCACCTGGGACCCATCAACCCACCCCACAGGTGGGACATGGTCCCTGCCAGTGCACTGGCAGCACTGTGCACTGTGTTCAGCCAGGGGCAGGGTGCTGGTCATGGCTTGGCACTCATGTACCTTTCTGTTTCTCTGTCAAAAAACAGGGCTGGCAGTGTGCAGGAGGGCCATGGCACATGCTGCACCAGTGAACCAGTGCCATGATGGTGGTGCTGCTGCAGGGCAGGCACCATGATGTGCAGGTGAGTGTGTGTGGTATGGTACATACAGCATTGCAGGGGTGGGATGGGTGGTGATGGTACAATTCCAAGGCACTGCCGCCATGTGCGGCCCTGAAGTGTGGTTGCGCACTGGCTCCAGTGCCTGTGTTGGGTTGAGGTATGTGTGGCTGGGCCTTCCGCAGGTCCCCAGTATGGTGGCATCCAGTCGCTGTCACAGGTGGTGTGTGCGTGTTTGTGTCCCACAGTGCACTACTGCTGCTGCTTCTGCTGGGTGGCCCCTGTCCTACCCATCAGGGCACTACTTCAGCACTGTGTGATCCGCTGCACAGGAGTGGGTGCATGTCGGTCTCAGGGGTGCCTTCCAGGTTTTCTGTGGGGCATGGCAGGGTCTGCTGTGGCTGTCTGCTGTGCATGTGTTGTTAACGGCCAAGTCCATGGGGGTGCACCACAGAGGTCCCATGCACACACACCAGGGTGGGATTCTGCTGTTGGTGGCCTGTCATTTAGTTGCTGTTCTGTGTTCCCTTTTCATAGGTTGTCCTGGGCCACATGGTGGGCAGGGGAGGATAGGTGTCATGGGTGGAGGCCTTCTACAGTTCTAGAGGATCATGTTCAGGATACTCGACCATATAGCTGTGCATATACGTCGGAGCAGGCGGCACCTGGTGGCCACACAACAGCTGGTGCTGGAGGTGCGGTGGATGCACCTGGTAATCTATCAGCTACAGCGGTAGCCTTTTGGCAGTTTCTCCCTTCGATCTCCTCCATCCCCTGCCCCCCTCTCTTCTGGACTGCTGCCTGTGTTACCTGGTTCACCCTGCATTGTCTCTTGCCCATTCCACCTGTTGAGGCCCACTCCATACCATCCTCTGTTTACCTCTTCCCTGTTTGTTTTATTGGCCTGTTGGTACCTCTCTTACTTTTCTTGTTGGGCTGTTCTGTTGTTTATCAAACTGTTATGCCAAATGCGCATCTGTATATGTGTTTCCTTCACTTGCATGCTGCTGCACTGTGCTGCTGTTGTTACATGCTGTTGTTAGCTGGGCCCCTGTCCACCCCCATGCTGTCCCCCCCAAGCACCTCTGCTGTGTGCACGATGGCCTGTGTGCCACGTCACTCTGTGTCACAGGCACATGGGTGTTGGCAGTGTGCCTCCCCTGTGCATGGTGCAGTGCCATGTGTCGCTGTATGCCTGTGCCGAACTGCACTAAACAAGATATGGTTGCCTTCCCAGTGGTGGTATGCCATGCTGTGCTATGTCCTGTTGCCATTTGTGTTTGTGTGGGTTTTACCCCATACCGCCTTGCACCTGTGTGGTGCTGCAGCTGTGTCACACTGTACATGCCTGGTGCCTTCCCACTGTGGCTGCAGCATCTCCTGTACAGTGTTGGCTGTCTGGACGGTGGTCATGTGGTGGCCGGGCATTGCTGCCCTCTGTGTCATGTGGTTGTGTTGCTTTGTCATATTAGTCACTGGAGTCTGTGTGGGGCACCACATGCTGTCCATGGTGCTCTGGCCATGCACCTGGCCCATGCCTCTTGGCCACTGTCACCTTGTGGTTCACCCATGGCACCCGCCTTGCCTGAGTGCTGTTGTGCACCCTTGCCTCTGTTCACTGCTGTACATTGACTTTGCTCAACCTACTAGTTTTAGCATGCTGTCTTGCTCCTGCCCAGTCCAAGTTGCTCCGGCACAGGTCTAGTTGCACAATGGCACATTTGTGCTCTATTCAATATTTGTTGCACTTGGGCATGTCTGTGGCACATCCGCTGAATATGGTGTCGTTTTCCTATGATGCACCTGGGTTGTGCTGTGGTGGTGCATTGCGCATGTTTGGGGTGCAATTCTGAATATCTAGGCCATTATCCACAACTATAAAGCCAACTGACCATCCCTGTTCAGCGAGGCATTGCTGTATTGGTTTTTGGAGCTCTTCATCGATGTTGTATGAGGTATGTTCAGGTGGAAAATAAAACACTTAGAACAGCAAACTGCAAAGCGTCACTGTCCCCAGTCTGACGTGAATTATTGAAACATGCCAAATGTGCCATGACAGACATGAAGGGTTCATGCTGACAATTTGTCCAGATGTCTGTTGTGAGATGCACCACCCTCCCAACAGCACTGCACAACACACATCTTAATTTTTTATATACAACATCGTAATGATCTGGAACCCCAGTCATCGAGAAGTATTTCTGTGATGGTGTACTATATCGAGGTTCACGTTTCTCAAGCAGCCACCTGATTCCTATACTCAAACATATGAACATACGAAAATGGCAGCGAAACAAGCCTCATGGATATCGAGTCTGCTCTGTTGTACAGATAGCACTCTAAATCACTGCTGCCCCTTCCTTCCCCAGCTTCATTGCCCCTTACTCTATCCCACCCCCTCTTGAAGTTGTCTACCATTTTGCAGGCCACTATATCACCCAGTAAGGTGCTCCACTTGTCAACCACCCTTTACATGAAGAAATGTCTGCTCATTTCTCTCCTAAACCTACCTCCTTCCAATCTCAGTTGATGACCTCTTGTATCCCTCCCCTTCTTCCTCTGGAAAATCCCCTCTGTTTTTGTCTTATTTATTCTATTCAGGTACTTAAAGTTCTCAGCCATGTCTCCCTTGTCCCTTCTCTCCTCCAGAGAGTACATATTCAACTCACTCAACCTTTCCTTGTAAGTCTTACCCTCCATTCCCTGGATCATTTTTGTTGCTCTGTTCTGTACCCCCTCCAGCTGTCTAATGTCCGTCTTCAGGAATGGGTGCCAGTACTGCATGCAGTATTCCAGGTGGAGCCTGATCAGAGACCTATAAAGGGGTAGGATAACTTCCTTCCTTCTGGAGGAGATCCCTTGAACTGTACACCCCAACATTTTGTGGGCTTTTGCTGCTGCCCTTCTGCATTGAGCAGAGTTGTTCATGCTCCCTGTTATGATCACCCTAGGTCTTTCGCTTCTGTGGAACAGCCCAACTGTACTTCATTTAAGCAATAATTCCTCCCTGGTTCTGGGATTTGAAGTGCAGAACCTTGCTCTTCTTGGCATTGAACCCAAGCTGTCATTTATCCACCCACTCCTGAAATTTATTCAGGTCCTCCTGCATTACCATCCCCCTATGCCATCTACTAGTGCTCCCATCCTGGTATCATCTCTTTGAGATATCTGCAATAAAAATCTTGAACAGCACTGGCCCTAGACATAATCCCTGTGGTACCCCACTCATCACTGCTCTTGGTGACGAGATTTCCCTACCACCACCACCCTTTGTGCCTTCCCCTTAGCCAGTTTTTGATTCAGGTCACCATTTCTGGTCCTGCCCCCACATTCTCCAGCTTCCCCCCTATTCTCCCATGCAGCACTGAATCAAAGTCCTTACTGAAGTCCAAGTACAGGACATCCACAGCATGGCCCTTGTCCAGTTCCGGCATTATCCAGTCATAGACCTCCACCAGGTTGAGCTGGCATGACCTACCCATGACAAACATATGTTGCTGGCATCCTGAATACCATTTGCCTCCAGGAAGCTCATGAGCCTCTCCTTTAGGATGGTCACCATGAGTTTGTCCATGATAGAGGAGAGACTCACTGGCTTGTAGTTCCCTGGTTCATCCTTTGGCCCACTCTTATGGATGGGCACCACATGGGCCATTTTCTAGTCCTGTGGTACACCCCCTTTGTCAAGGGAGGTATTGAACAGGTCTGCAAGTGGCCCCACCAGGATCTCTGCCAGCTCCCTCAGCACTCTAGCGTGGATGCCATCTGGTCCAGGCACTTTGTCCACCCTTATTGCCTTCAGCCCTTCCAGCACCCGCCCTTTGTAATCCCTACATCTGTCACCCTTGTCATCGAGGCAGAGGTCAGGAAGCATAAAGAATATCTAGAAGCAGTTGTAAGATTCCACAAAACTGTTTATTTGTAGTTACAATAACATAAAATAAAATAAACTTGTTCAGAATAACTATGTACAGGAGCAAAATAATATCTATTGTAAAACAAAAATCTTCCTTGATGAAACAAAATCTACTTTGCAGCTCAGCTTTAGCTGTTTTTATATATGTTTTTTTCACCCCACCTCAGCACACATCCTGTCCTTGCAAAAATGTTCTGTTCAAACAACATGAAGTCTTGCTGTATTCTGACTGTATGCAGTTATCCCCAGCACTTGAACTCAAAAGAGAGGGGTGTGTGTGACAGGGTAGAATAGGACCCTGTCCCATTTGTTTGAGAGAAAGTGTGTAAATGCAGGGCTCTGTATTCTTCCGTTTTCTCTCTCCTCTGTCTGGTTGTGCAACCAAGTTTTCCTGTGAGACCTTCGGCCTTGATCAACCTGAACAATCTTGCAATTCTTTGCCTCTCACTGTCTCTTTTCTCTTGCTGTCTTTCCTCCCTTGCATATCTAGTTGGTAATGTAAAATAAATGGGAATCAGTGTGTGTAAACATAGCTGATAATGAGATCACTTTTATTTAGAGACTTGTGTTACTGTTGAAATGTGTATATTTTAATTTGCGATAACTGTAAAAAGCTAGAGGTCACTTGAGTTCAAATGCCTGAACCTTTTGCGAAGGCTGGAAGTACCTCAGGGAGCTCACTGTTCTAACAGATCCTGCCTGAAATTGACAAAAAGAAAAAAATTACTCACCATAGTAATGTTGTTTCTTCTAATGGAGTCTTGCTGTATTCTGACTGTATGCAGTTATCCCCAACACTTGAACTGCTTCGGAGAGTAAAGGGTTAATTTCTATGCAAAGCATAGAAAGCAGAGCACAAGCTCGGTTTTCAAACCTCTGTCTGTGGTACTATGAAGTGTAACCATCAGATTCTTTACTCTGCCTAACTGCGAAGTCGCTCCGGAGATCCCTCCTGCGCTTCAGTTCGGTTCAGTTTGTATCAGTTGTTTTTTTCAAACCGTTCCCTCAGTATTCCGGTAATCTTGCCTCTGTCTCGGTACCAGTAAGTGGTGTTAGTAGGTATTGGTTATTTTAGTGTGTTTTTGTGAGAAATTGTTTTACTTTGGTTCTTTGTTGGTCGTTCCGGTTCGGAACCTAAACTATTTTAATTTCTGCTAAACATTATTTGTGTGTGGTTTTCCGTTTTTTATCGGTTCCTAACAAAACAGATTTTATCTTTTTTTTAACCGACTCGTGACATGGCTGGAATGGATAAGGAGTAATCACCTGGTTTAACCACTGTGTGAGGTGATTTTGGGTTATTTAAGCATGTCTGAGAAACCCCAAAAGAAAACTGGACCCACTGGGTTTCAGCACTGTACCAAGTGTAAGGAGGCCTTTGCTAAGGCCGACCCTCACCTCGTATGTGTGGACTGTCTAGGTCTGACCACCTCAAAGAAGACTGCCAAATATGCAAGAACTTTCCCAAAGCCACTCTAGAGAAACGTTTGAGTAGGCTGAGGGAGAGGGAGGCCGAGAAGTCCGCTGACCTGGATGGCCAGCCCGGTTCAGTTATGACCGAACCTGAGGAGGTGCCACTGACCTGGGTGAGACCTCTTCGGGCAAACGGAGAGCTGATTCCATGGAATCGGTTCCAAATAAAAGAAAGAGAAAGTCTGCTGGTCCAGATCCTATTTCCCATGGTCCGACCGCAGATGAGATAGCGAAAGCGATTTCAATAGTTCAATCGCTTTGCCCAGTTCTGACCGAACAGGGTTCGGTTCAAGCTGGCCCGGTTCGGTTGGAAATGTCTGCTTCAGATATAGGTCCTTTAGCTTATTATGAGGGCGATTGGGAGGAGGATGAAGACTATGATGATGAGGAGTAGGGCCTAGATGAGCTGGTAGAGCCTGACATCTCCCCAGACAGGCCCTCCCAGGCTTCTCCTCCCAGGCTTTCTGAGTCCCCTTCCCATTTCGTGTTCTACAAGAAAGTGCCTGAGACTCTTCAGCTTCCTCTGGAGGAGTCTGAACAGGATCAGGAGGAACCTGACTATTTAGAAATGATGGATGTTCCAGAGTCAAAAAGGGTGTCTATTCCTTTGCATAAATCTTTAGGTAAACAGACACAAAAGATTTTAAAATTTCCTACATCCATACCTCCTGTGGAAAAGAGAACTGACAGGAGGTATACTTTGTCAGGTGCAGGGACAGAATTCCTTACTAAACATAGCAGCCATGTTGGGGTAGTACAAGCTGCAGCCTGTGACAAGGCTAATATTCCTCTGGCATCTCACCCCCCCAGATAAGGACTCCAGGAAAGTGGATGCCGTGGCAAAAAAACAGTACTTGGCATCCTCTTTGGGACTCAGACAATCTAATTACATGGCATATACAGCTAGGTACCAGAAATCTATGTGGGATATGGTTCAGAAACTGGCTAAGAATGCCCCCCCAAGCTAGCTAAGGAGCTGGAGCAGGTGACTGCAAATGGTATAGAGGATTCTAAAATGCAATTCCATGCTGCTGTTGAATCTAATGATGTTCATTCCAGGGTCATGGCTACATCTATCTCCATGAGGAGGTTTGCTTGGCTTAGGTGTACCATCCTCTCACAGGATACCCAGGCTAAGGCCATGGACTTTACTGTTACTGGTAATTCTCTTTTTGGGGACCAAACAGAGAATTACGAGAAACAAAATGGATGAGTACAGGACCACCTATAAGAGTGCTGCAGCCTCCTCAGAGACAGCAGTTTAGGGGCAGGGGCAGGCCTTTTTACAGGCCTTTTTACCAAGTTCAGACTTCCTCCTCTTCTTTCCAGCAGAGGGGGTTCTTTAGGGGAAGAGGTAGACATGGGGTAGCTAGGACCCCATCAGCTACTCAGTCTAAAGCCCCCTGCCAAGCAGACGCCCTGAGGAGTTGGTCAGGGTCACCTCCCCAATCTCAGTAGTGGGCAGGCTGGCTCACTACTCCTAGGCTTGGGAGACTATTACTTCAGACAAATGGGTCCTGGAAGTAGTGAGCCAAGGACTTGCTCTCGGTTTCAAAAGGTTTCTAAGAATGAGAGCAAGATCTTTCAGTCCTCCTTCTCCTCTGGAGACAAGGTCCTTAGAGACAGAAGTCTCCTCTCTTCTGCTCCTAGAAGGAGTGGAGAAGGTACTTTCTTGTCACAGGGGAAATGGTCTGTATTCCAGATACTTCCTTAACCCCAAAAAGACAGGGGAGTGGTGGCCCATATTGGATTTTAGGTACCTGAACAAGCATTTGACAAAACCATAGTTCAAAATGGTGACTCTGGGAGTAATTCTTCCCTCTCTGAGACCAGGAGACTGGCTAGCCTCCCTGGATCTCAAGGATGCCTACTTCCACATACCTATCAGACATTCCCACAGAAAGTACCTCAGGTTCGAGTTGCCCTCAGGCCATTACCAGTTCAGGGCCATGCCCTTTGGCCTAACGTCTGCTTCAAGGGTGTTCACCAGGTGTCTTGCAGTAGTGGTGGCATTTCTCAGAAGGCAGGACATCCTTCTGTTTCCATATCTGGATGACTGGCTACTAATAGGCCAATCCTCAGACCAAGTCAAGTCAGCCTTAGAGGTCACTCAAATGTTCCTAGAATCCTTGTGCTTCATTCTAAATTTAGAGAAGTCTTTCATAGAGCCCACACAGATTCTCACCTTCATAGGGGTGAAAATAAATTCAATTCAGGCAAGAGCATTTCTTCCTCTCTCAAGGATTCAGTCATTGGTCATTCTGGCCTCCTCTTTTTGTCCTTTGGTGTCTCGGCCAGCCAGACACTTTTTACAGTTGCTGGGACACATGGCAGCTTCCACAGCAGTAGTTCAGGGAGCAAGATTTCAGATGAGAGATATTCAGTTTAATCTCAGATCTTATTGTTCTCAGAAGAAGGACCATCTCTCTAAACTCCAAAACCAGTCTCCAAAACCTTGATCCAGGCCCTTTAGTGGTGGCTGGAGGAAGACAATCTTCAACAAGGGTTCCCATTTATCAGTCAGGTCTCTTTTCTAATTCTCACCACAGATGCTTCTCTGTTAGGATGGGGGCTCACCTAGGCCATCTTACAGCTCAGGGAACTTGGTCACACCAGGAGTCCCTTCTACACATAAATCTTCTCGAGTTGAGAGCTGTCTTCCTAGCACTTCAGACATTCTCAACAGTTGTCTAAGGGAAAGTGGTACAGATCAGGACAGACAATACCACAGCCATGTGGTACATCAACAAACAGAGAGGCACTCAGTCCTCAGCCTTGTGCACAGAGGCCATGAAGATATGGTATCTAGCTTAT
The DNA here is from genome assembly GCA_016271365.2 of Neoceratodus forsteri. Taxonomy (NCBI): domain Eukaryota; kingdom Metazoa; phylum Chordata; order Ceratodontiformes; family Ceratodontidae; genus Neoceratodus; species Neoceratodus forsteri. The sequence goes on from CM057454.1 coordinate 1,159,661,265, forward strand.
TCCCTTCAAGCTTTTCTGATGGCTGTGCATCTCCCAGGGAAGGACAGCATTCTAGCAGATGCTCTCAGCTGGATTTCTCAGGGTCATCACAAATGGACCTTGGACCCTCTCATTCTTTAAGTCATTTTCAGGAGATGGGGCACCCCAGAGATAGAACTCATTGCAGCCCCAGGTAATCATCAACTTCCTCTTTATTGTCGCCAACCACCCCTTCTGGGTCCTGTTCCTCAGGATGCTCTTCTACTAAATTGGACAAGCAGGTTTCTGTATGCATTTCCTCCTTTTACTCAGCTATTCAGGGTCCTGATAAAAATCATATCTCAGCCTTGCAAGGTGATTCTAGTGGCTCCAGACTGGGCCAGACAGCCCTGGTATCCCCTACTGTTGTCATTGTCAGTAACCCTGCCCTTGTGTGATCCCAGGTGACACAATCTCCTCACCTTCTCCCAGGGGAGGATACTGTATCCCAACCTTCAGACTCTCAGGCTCAAAGCTTGGCTCTTGAAGAGCTAGAATATGCAAGTTTGCATCTTTCCCAATCAGTTTTGGATATTTCAAAAGTCAGCAGGAAACCTGCTACCAGAAAAACTTATAACTCCAAATGTAAAAGGTTTGGGTTCTGGTGTTCCAACAGGAATATCTAGCCAGATTGGGCTGGTATTGCTACTGTTTTGAATTATCTGGTGCATCTTAACAGTTTAAGTCTCCAGCCTACTACTCTTAAAGTACATCTGGTAGTTGTATCTGCTTTCCTTTCTGCTGGTAAGTGTTCTTCCCTAGCTTCTCATACAGTTTTCAAAAACATTTTTAAAGATTTTCTCCATGCCAGTCCTCCCTTTAGGGAGCCTACTCCTTCTTGGGATCTGAACATATGTTTTGCACAGCTTATGCAGCCCCCTTCTGAGCCTTTATCTTCAGCAGAGCTGAAGTACTTGACTTGGACAACTGTATTCCTGGTGGCCATTACCTCTGCAAGAAGGAACAGTGAATTACAGGCACCATCAGTGGAACCTGATTTCATTTCCTTTCATAGGGATAAGGTGGTCCTCTACACCAGTAGAAAGTTTCTTCCCAAGGTGGTTTCAGACTTTCACCTGAACCAATCCATGTCATTGCCTGTCTTTTTCACTGATTATTCCTCTTCTGGAGAAAGGAGGATACACAGTCTCGATGTGAAAAGGGCTCTTAGTTACTATATTGAGAGTACTAAGGCCCATAGGAAAGGCTGTTCTCAGTTGTTTCTCACTTATGGTGAAGTAGGTAAGGGCAGGCCTGCTACCAAGGGGTCTATTGCCAGGTGGATTGTCTCTTGTATTCAATTTGTTTACTCTAAACTGAGAAAGGAGCCTCCTTCAGGCCTGAGAGCTCATTCTATCAGAGGTACAGCTGTTTCAGTGGCAGCAGCAAGAGATATACCCTTAGTGGACATATGCAAAGCAGCTACCTGGAAATTTGTTCATACTTTTACCAAGCATTACTCTTTGGACATTCAGTCACAAAGTGATGCTAGGTTAGGTTTAGCACAGCTGTGCTGCAGAGTTTGTTCCCAAATAGGATCTGTAACTCCCTCTTCCAAGGGGGTACTGCTTGGTAGTCTGCATACAGTCAGAATACAGCAAGGCTTCATATTGTCTGAAGAAAAAATTACTTACCATAGTAATGTTATTTCTTCTAATGGAGTCTTGCTTTATTCTGACCTCCCTTCCTGCCTCCCCTCCTGGAAGCTAGTAGTTTTGGGATGTGGTGGGGCAGGCACAGTGCTGCACTCCAGAGGTGTTCTGGGTATGTCTCCATCTTGTGGGGCTTCTTTAGTCTGTGCATCACTGCCAGTTGTGTTCTTTTGGGGGTTTTCTTGACTTGACTTGAGTCTTTTGACCCTAGAACTTGTTTGCCAGTTGGCTTTAAATTTTGAAACAATTTCTTACCTTGAGTTAGTTACTTTAGGGCTCGTAAGAATCTTGACGGTTACACTTCAGAGTACCACAGACAGAGGTTTGAAAACTGAGCTTGTGCTCTGCATTCTATGCTTTGCATAGAATTTAACCCTTTACTCTCTGGAGCAGTTCAAATGCTGGGGATAACTGCATACAGTCAAAATACAGCAAGACTCCATTAGAAGAAACAACATTACTATGGTGAGTATTTTTTTCTTCTTGTCAGTTTCAGGCAGGATCTGTTAGAACAGTGAGTTTCCTGAGGTACTTCCAGCCTTCGCAAAAGGTTCAGGCATTTGAACTCAAATGACCTCTAGCTTTTTACAGTTATCTCAAATTATAAATATATACATTTCATCAGTAACACAAGTGTTTAAATAAAACTAATCTCATTATCAGCTATATTTACACACACTGATTCCCATGTATTTTTTTTTTTTTACCAATTATTTTACCAGGTGAGACACACTAAGCTGAAAGCTTATTTGCAGGTGCAACCTGGGAGCATGAAGAAGTTAAGTGACTTGCTCAGGGTCACACAGTATGCAAGTTGGGGCTGTGGGATTCAAACCCAGGTCTCCAGATTTGTAGCTCAGAGCCTTAAACCACTGCGCCATATTACCAACTAGATATGCAAGGGAGGAAAGACAGCAAGAAAAAAGAGAGACACTGAGAGGTGAAGGATTGCGAGATTGTTCAGGTTGATCAAGTCCGAAGGTATCACAGGAACCCTTGGTTACACAACCAGACAGAGAAGAGAAAAAAGGAAAGAATACAGCTCCTTACATTTACACACTTTCTCCCAAACAAATGGGTCAGGGTCCTATTCTACCCTGTCACATACACCCCCTCTTTAAGAGGGAACCTGTTTTATTAAACAGGTTTCCAAAACCTTTTTGTGCCATACTAACATTTTCTGCTTTGAGAAATTAAAAAGATTTGTATCCATTTTTTAGCATTACAGCAAAAAATTACAGTTCCAATCATACATGTTTTCCAACCATAAGAAACCTCAATTCCTGATCCATATCTTGACAGAAAATCAGCATTGCCATTCTCTTCACCAGATTTGTCAATCACAGAGAATTTAAATGGTTGTAGTACCAGGTACCACAGTGATTCTGGAATTTTTATCTTTCATCTGGTTAAGCCAACTGAGAGGATTGTGACCAGTAGCAAGAACAAATTCAGTTCCTAGCAAATAAAATTTGAGGGACTCCATAGACCACTTTGCTGCTAAACACTCCTTTTCAATAGTAGAGTATCTTTTCTCTCTGTCATGCAATTTCCTATTTATATACAGGATACATGTTCTTTCGCATCTATATTTTGACTTAGGACAGCACCTAGGCCCACCTCAGATTCATCTGTCTGTAGCAGAAATGGTTTCTCAGAGTCTGGGCTTCTTAAAACGGGCTGAACATAATGCATTCTTTATGGCTTGAACAGCTTCACCACACTCTGGAGTCCATGTCACATTATTTGGGTACTTTTTCTTAGTGAGTTCAGTGAGGGGAGTAGCTAACTCAGCAAAGTTAGGAACAAATCTTCGATAATAACCAGCCAGCCCTAAAAATGACCAGACATGTTTCTTTGTTTTAGGCATAGGGTTGTTAGCTACAGTTTCTATCTTAGAAATCTCTGGTTTGACTTCTCTGTTTCCCAACACATAGCCCAAATATCTAGTTTCCTGCATGCCCAATGCACATTTACTAGGATTAATTGTCAGACCTGCAATTCTGATAGCTTGGATAACTGCTCGTAGGTGTTTCACCTGACTTTTCCAGTCTGGCTTGTACACCACAACATCATCCAGGTATGTAGCACAATAACCAGTGTGAGGGGATAAAATTGCATCCATGTACCACTGGAATGTAGCTGGCACACCATGTAAACCAAAGGGCATGGTGGTGAACTGATAGAATCCTATAGGGATGGCAAATGCAGTTTTATCTCTGGATTCTTTAGCTAAAGGCATTTGCCAATAACCCTTGGTGAGATCGAGGGTACTGATAATACTCTGCACTCCCCAGTCTGTCCAACAAATCATCTATCCTGGGCATAGGGTAACTGTCAGATTCTGACACTTTTGTTTTCTGAAATCAAGGCATATTCTAACACCCCCTTCTTTTTGTTTACAATAACCATGGGAGAGGAGAGGATCACGCACTCCTTGACTTCTCAATGATACCCAATTCCTTCATTTTATTTTTTTTGTATTTCCTTAACCACATCAGCTTTTAACTGCACTGGCAACCTATATGAGTTTTGCCTGATAGGACGAGCATTGTTTGTCACTATTACGTGCTCAACCCCTTTTATTTGGCCTTGTACCATAGTAAAAGAACTGTTAAAGGTCTTTACCACATTATGAATCTCTGCAGTTTGTTCTGAACTTAAGGAAACATTCACCTTTACAGCATCAGCATTGACAGTTTGTTCTAGTCTATCATAAGCTACATCAACATCTTCCTTATCCGTAATGGTCAGATGTCTCCAAGGTACATCAGCATGGAGAGACACTGATCGCATTGCTAAATTTGTTCACAAAGCAGGAGAAAATGTTGATTTTCTAGCACACATAGGGACTAATGATCTCGCCAGCCGGTCAGTTGTGGAGACCAAGGAACACCTGACCAGGCTGGGTGACAAACTATCATCCATTTCATCTGGCATCTCCTTCTCTGAGATCCTGCCAGTCTGGGAGAGGGGGGCAGATGGACAGAAGGTCATAGAAGGGGAGATAGAGGAGCTAAACACGTGGCTCAAGGGCTGGTGCCAGGAAAAAGACACAGATTTGTAGGGAACTGGCAACAGTTCTGGGAGCGAAAGTTCTTTAAATTTGATGAACTGCATCTGACTAATGAGGGAGTCAGTGCATTGGGGCAGAAGTTTGACGTCTTTGCAGAATATTTAAACTAGCAAATGGGGAGAGGGGTGCAGCATCCCATACGTAGAATGGGAAGGACACCCCTCCCCCATCAGCTAGTGGTCAAACAGAGATTCAGCATGTTTGCAGTTCATTTGCATCACCAGGTAAGAAAAAAGGTTTGTCTCCCCATACGACGCACAGGGGTAATGCCAAACCTCACCCAACAACTAACACACTGAAATGTGGCCAATGGAAAATCATGTACACAAATGTTCACAGCCTGGGAAATAAGATCCCAGACCTGCAGGCAATAATGTCAGAGTCTAAACTGGACATAGTAGCAATTAGTGAGACGTGGTTTACCAGTAGCCACACTTGGGAGACTTCAGTACCTGGCTATGTATTGTTCAGAAGAGACCAAGGTGCAAAAGGGGAGGAGTGGCCCTGTATGTCAATGAAAATATCAAAGCTACAGAAATTCAGAATACACATAAGAAGCCAGAAGAACTGTGGGTCACCCTGGAAACAGGAAATGGGACAGCCATAAGAACTGGGGTTGTCTACAGGCCCCTGACCAGGGGAGGACATGAACACATTACTGTTAGAAGATACACAAAACATGACAGCTAAAGGGAAGGTTCTGATAATGGGAGACTTCAACATGCGGATACAGATTGGTCAATACCAGCAGGAACATCTGCCAGAACTAGACTCATAGTGGATTCCCTGCAGGAGGGCCTCAAACAACTGGTACAACAACCCAAGAGACAGGGCTATCCTAGATCTAGTACTGACTAACAGGGAAGGGATCACAGATCTCCAGGTAGAAGGTCACCTGGGGGCCAGTGACCATCACATGGTATGGTTCAATTTGGCCACTACATCTAAATCATCCGATTCCAAGGCAAAAATATGGGACTTCAGAGGAGCAGACTTTGAGAAGATGGCCAACAGAGTTAAGCTAGCCCTGGCAAAAAGAAACACAGATGGAGGTCACGTGATGGCAGCCTAGACCGAAGCAGCAGATCCTTGGGGCTCCTGCCAACTGAATGAGATTTTTGCCTAAATTCAGCCGCTAAGCCCGAAACTTTTTACTTTAATAGTGATCTGATTGCAGTGCAACTGTGTTGGCTACGACTGGATCGATCTCACAATGGAAGCGTATGTTAAAAAAGTGCATCCGGGACGCTCTCCACCATCCGCCGAGAAAAGGCATGGCGGCCTAAGCAGCAGGCACAGATACAGCCGGCGGCGAACACCGGGACCACGGGCGCCTCTGAGGAGAGATTCTCGAGATAATGCAGCCGATGCAAGAGGCAATTGCTGTTATTTCTGATGACCTGCAAGCAATTAAAACTCGGTGGATTCGCTCTCTCGTAGAATGGGTGATTCTGAAGTTAAAATTATCGCCATTGAAAAAAAGCAGGACAAAACTGATCTCGATCTCGTCAATATGAAACATAGGATTAAAAAGTTAGAGGAGAAAACAGAAGATCTCGAAGGGCGTAGTAGAAGGAATAACCTGGTTGTGATTGGCATTCTGGAGAGGAGGAAGGGGTGCAGTGATACCATTCATGCAGCGTTTCTGTCTGAAAATTGCGGTCCCCAATGGAGGAGATTCGTGATCGAGGAGGGCTCATCGAGCTTTGCACCCCACCGGTACTGGCCAGCCCCAAGGCCCTTGATTTTCAAGCTGCTCAATTATACTGATAAGCAGCATATTCTAGATAAAGCAAGAGAGCTCAGAGTGACGGCTTGGGAGGGAAAGGCTATAAGAATTGTGCAGGATCTACCTTATTCTGTGCGATTACGAGGACGTGAGTTCCACCCTATCATGTCTAAGTTGATTGCAGCCTCGAAACAGTTCAGAATGAAGTACCCATCTATCTTGATGGTCAGAAGTGAGGACAAGTGGATCTCGTACGACTCACCGGCGCAAGCCCTGAGTAACCTGAAAGAGCTCTTTCCTGATCTATTTAAATGAGGGTGCTGTAATACGCTAACGCTGCGGTGCCCATTATGCTGTCAATAAATCAGTAATTCTTGGGGACTCAAGGCATCTGTTTTTCTAGTTTTCGAAAGACTGCAAGGATAATGGACATCTGTTAGTGTCTCCTGGCAAGCTGGGTGGGTGAGCTCCCAAACTCCACGTCGATCCTCGTGGAATAGGCAGATGATATTTAGTGACGACAGAAAATTCCGGAGTGGCTAGATGTCGTCGAGATTTTTTCAACAAGCCCAGAGTACTGTATTGTTGGGTAAAGCCCGAATGATAATGTTTCCCTCGGACACTAACTGTCAATCGTCAGAGAGAGGACCTTCCATAGATGTGCGTGATACCGAGCATGCTGCTTAGAGAGACGAACTTTGGCGTTCCCAGCAATGTGGATTTTCCAATAATGAACAGTTTTGGCATCAACTTCATTTCACTTTGTACTAAACAGGGCTAAATGCCCTGAACTGCGGAGGGTTTAGCGTTAATGGATCCCAGACTTATGTATTTTTTATTTAGATATTTTTTTTTTTGAGTATACAGCATTATAAAGGCGGATTTTTCATTATGAGATGATTGGATTGATGAGTAACGGTTAGGTATGCGGAGCAATAGGATATTGCAGCAATACAATGTTGGATTCCTTATACCAGTTTATATTTCAGTGTTTGAGGCATTTGATGATGATAAGGTCTCAGTTCAATAGATTGCTATGATGGGGAGCTGTATACATACATTAGGGTCCCTCTCCCCTTTCCTTTTTTTTTTTTTGTTTTTACTGTAAGGTAACTGGTGGGGGGCCCCGGGGATTGATGAAGGTAGGTTTAGGCCTGGCTATGGTAGAAATCATGTGGCAAAGCAAGGTGGAGAATGCGGTGTTTAGCACTGGGGGTGTTAGTTTAGGGTTTATAGTACATAAGTTTGCAACATTTGGGAGGGGAATGTTGATGGTGGTTGGGGTAAGAACTACGTACTGCCAAGATCCTAATGATAGATCTTTTGTAAAATGTGCTTCAGTGCCGTTCCACTGTCATAGGGTTGAGGGTAAGACGTCAGGACCTATTAGCCTTCCCATATTAAGAATGCAGCTAATTTTGCCCATGATGGATCTTGGCTACGGATCATGAGCAATAATTTCCGTTTTGTGAGTTGGAATGTCAAGGGGGCCAAGGATAGGGTCAAAAGACAAGCTATTTTAAAGCACCTACAACAGCTCAGAGCACAAATTATTTTTTTGCAAGAAACGCATCTTAAGCGGGAGGATACGTCCCTATTTAGAAAACCATGGGTTAACCAGGTATATGGTGCGGCGGGTACATCCTCCAACAAAGGAGGTGTAGCGATTCTCATGGCCAAGTCGGTCCCATTCAAGTTAGATCAGGAAGTATGGGACCCCGAGGGCAGATTTATTCTAGTGCATGGAACCCTGGAGACCCGTCCGGTTCTCCTGGGCTCCATATATGGCCCAAATTGTGACTCTCCCTCTTTTTTTATGGACTTATTAAATAAAACAGTGACGGACCCACCCAAACTTACTATACTTGGTGGAGACTGGAACTTGGTACTACAGACAGACCTGGACAGATTGGACCGGGTCCAAAGAGGTCTATCTCCGGCGCAGAGAGCCCTGAAAGAATTCATGAGTGGTGCGGCTTTAACCGATGTATGGAGGGTATTCAACCCCTCGGTAAGGCAGTATACTTTCTTTTCAACTGCACATGTAACATATTCGTGGATTGACTATTTACTAGTCAGTGTCTCTGCAGTTCCTGATGTCACAAAAGCCGAAATTCTGGCCAAGGTTATATCTGACCATGCCCCGGTTAGTATGGAGTTGTGCCTGAAATCAGGCAGCAAGCGCTCCCCGTTGTGTCGTCTTAACAACCAACTCCTTAAAGACCCAGCTTCTTTAAATTACATCAAGGACCATATATCTTCTTTCCTTAATTCCAATCTAGGCTCTGTAGATAGATATGACTTAATATGGGCAGCTTTAAAGTGTTCATTACGGGTGAGTTTATTAAAATGGCCGCCAAAAGAGTTAAACTCAGAGGATCAGGCAGATACCCTCTTAAGGGCAATCAAGCAACTAGAGCATGGCCTAACCCGTAAGTCCCCAGTGGAGAATGGGCGAGGTTATACCAGTTACAGGCCCAATATCTGACTTGTTATCTAAAAGCTGAACTTTCTTTACATAGAACCAAGTTGAAATATCTAGACACTGGTGAAAAGGCCAGCAAATTACTTGCAATGCGGATTCGCCAAATGGACTCCTCGTAATACATTGCAGGATCCTCTCTGATAGAGGGGTCAAATTTGCATGGACCCACAAAAGATAGCTGATATGTTCGGGTCTTATTACCAAAAACTGTATGCAGTCGATCAACTTGAATGACCTGACATGGATATAAATTCTTACCTTGGCTCAGTGACTCTGCCTAAGGTTACCAGTACGGAGGCGGCTTTATTAAGCGCTCCTATTACAATAGGAGAGATCCTGGAGACTATTCGCAATTACCTCCCGACAAGTCACCTGGGACGGATGGTCTGTCAAATAATTTATAAAGCCTGCCAATCCGCTATTTCACCTGTGCTTAAAGATCTTTTTTCCTATTGGTTTGACAGGGGTATATCCGATGTTACATTCCAGGAGGCTGTGATAACTTTAATTTTAAAGCCCGGGAAGGACCCGCAGAATCTGGGCAGCTACCGTCCAATATCTTTGTTAAATACAGATATCAAAATATTGGCTAAAATTTTAGCCAATAGACTTACTAAAATTATTGGCAATCTGATAGGACCTGATCAGGTCGGATTTATGGCCAGTAGGTCATCTCAAGATCATATGAGAAAGTTGCTGCACATTATTGCAATCGCCAGAGACTCAAAGGTACCTATGGTACTTGTCTCATTAGACGCCGAAAAGGCGTTCGATAGAGTTTCGTGGGAGTTTCTTTTTACAACTTTAGCGGCTTTTGGTTTCCCAAGGGAGTTTATAAAATGGGTAGAAATCCTATATTTGTGCCCTTCCGCCAAAGTTAAATGTAATGGTTTATTGTCCTTCCCATTTAAATTAAGTCGGGGCACCAGGCAGGGTTGTCCCCTGTCACCGCTGTTGTTCAATCTCTATTTAGAACCCCTGCTGTTAAGGATAAAGGGAAATGAGAGGATCACTGGCATTCAGATCGGTACAGCTAGGTATGTCTTTTCGGCATATGCCAATGACATCTTATTACACCTAGAAAGCCCTGGTTCTCAATATCGGCTGTCCTCAGAGAGATTGAGGAATATTCTAAATTGTCCCACTACAGATTAAATCATACTAAAACTAAGATAATGCCACTGAATCATAGAATAAATAAGGCAGAATTGTCCCCCCCTAGGACTTGCGTGGGAAAAGAAATCTCTAGATTACCTTGGCATTAAGATTTTCAAGGAACTGGGGGTCATCAAACGTATTAATTTTGATAATCTAATCATATCTGTATTTAGAGATTTGGAAAGATGGCGATTATTGCCCCTTTCCCTATGGGGTAGGTTAAATACTATCAAAATGAACCTATTACCATGGATATTATACCCGTTAGGGATGCTAGGGGTGTACCTACCAAATAAGTGGTTTTCTAGATTACAAAATAAACTCAACGCTTTTTATGGAACAACAAAGGTATTCGCAGATCTTACCTAAAGCTAACAGCCCCGAAACTGAGAGGCGGCCTCGCGGCCCCCTCTTTCTTTTTATATTACGTAGCCCAACATATTAGTAAGCTTGCCTTTTGGCATAATGACGGTGAGAATCATACATATTCCCCATTGTGGCTATCCATCGAAAGATATTTAGCCTCTCAGGTGAAGTGTTCCCTGTGGGCCCTGTTATATGTTATCGCCTACGTATACTCCCAGGTCCCTGAGTACAAACCCCATGGGTTGGTCAATGAAAGTTTCTCACCAAGCTCAACGGTATCTTGGAATAAAGTGGTTCCAATCCTCTGAGCAACCACTGATTAGTAATCCACATTTTAAGATTGAGGGGTCTTCAATACCCCCGACCCTATGGCCCCGGCTGGCGCAATGTAAAGTTTCTGAGGTGTGGAAGAAGGGAAAACCGATCCCCTTCCCTCAGCTAAAACGCTTGTTCGGTGCTTTAAATACTGATGCTTTTAAGTATATACAAATCTGTAAGGCTATCTCATCATTTTCTGCTCGGATCCCCCCTGAAGGATCCAGGGGAAAGAGAGATTACTGCACTTCTGCGGATAGCCTCTCAATCGCATGCTGTCTCCAAAGTGTATAAAGTTCTACAGGAGTGGGACCATAGAATGCCATCTGGTCTCTGCTCCTATTGGATAAAAGAGTTAGATATTCCAGGGGATGTCACCTTATGGAAGACTTTATGGACATCAATGTACAAATTAGTTAAGCAAGATAGGTTAAGATTGGTCTGTTATAACATCATGCATGATTTATATTTGACACCGGCTAAACTCTTTAAATATGGGAAAACAGCTTCAGCCGTGTGCATCAGATGTAGGAAAGACCGGGTTCTCTATTTCATATGCTGTGGCTGCCCCTGTATAAAGGTATTTTGGGCGCCATCAATAACACTTTGGACCCTATCCTTGCTGACTGAACTCTTCACCCTGCAATCTGTATGACCAATTGTTTTCCTGCTGGTATTCCTATGGGTCGAAGGGCTCATATGGCGCTGATATTGGCATCTGCTAAAATAGTAATAGCAAGACATTGGACTGATGAGAAGGTGCCGTCCATCCTGGAATGGTATAGAGAGATCATGTTAGCACTGCAGTTGGAACGGCATATTGCTTTCATGCAAGATAGGGTTAATATATACATATCACTGTGGGGAAGTTTGGAGGCTATCCTGACAACCTGGAAACATATGTGATACAATGTTGTGCATACTGTGACAGTTGGATGGTTAATTGGGGTATGTAGTTCTTGAGGGGGGCGGGAGGTGGGGTTATGTGGCTGTTATATTATTGCACCTATTGTTCATACTGGCTTGTTCACCTATGTATACATTTGGTGCTGGGAAATAATAAAACTTGGTTAATAAAAAAAAAAAAAAAAAAACACAGATGAGGGGGTACAGGCAAAGTGGGCAAGCATTAAGGATGCAATACTTGAAGAAACATCCCATTGTGTTAGACAGAAAAAGAAGTTCAAAAGAAGAAGGGAACCACTTTGGTTCTCAAATACAGTAGCAGAAAAGGTCAGAGCCAAAAGGCTGGCCTTCAGGAAATATAAGGGAACACAGCGGGATGAAGATAGGAGGCATACCAAACTGCCCTAAGGGAAGCAGGTAAGGCAGTAAGGCAAGCAAAGTCCCAAACTGAGGAAACACTTGCAGAACAGTAAAAGAAGGTGACAAGACTTTCTATAGATACATTAATGAAAGGAGAAAGTCCAGAGGGGTATTGCTAAGCTTAATGGAGGAAAGGGAGCATGTGAGGAGGACCATGTAAGCATCTATCCTAAATAGATACTTTTGCTCAGTATTTACTGAAGAGAAGGTAGGGCAGGGCCCACAGCTCAGCACCATGGACATGGGGGGGAGGGAGGTGAGCACTATTCTCTTCACAAAAGAAAGGGTCCTACAAGAGCTTGCTAAGCTCAGGGTCGATAAGGCAATGGGACCTGATGGCATACATCCCAGGGTACTTAAGGAGCTAAAGGTGGAACTAGCAGAGCCATTAGCAGAACTGTTTAGTGAGTCTCTGAGCACAGGAGAAGTCCCAGAAGACTGAAGAAGGGCTCATGTGATCCTGCTCCACAAGAGTGGTAGCAGGGAGGAGGCAGAGAACTACAGACCAGTTAGTCTTACCTCAGTAGTGGGCAAGATTATGGAGGCACTCCTTAAGGAAAGGATAGTGCAACACCTGGAATCCATAGGGCACAGGATCCAAGACAGCATTGGTTTACAAAGGAAGGTCCTGTCAAACTAATCTCATAGATTTCTTTTGACTGGGTAACCAGAGTGCTGGACCAAGGGGAGCAGTTGATGTCACCTACCTTGACTTCAGCAAAGCTTTTGACACTGTTCCACATAGAAGATTGATAAATAAGCTGGGTAGGCTGGGTGGGTCAGAAGTTGGTCAACTGGGTGGCAAACTGGTTGGCGGGCGAAAACAGAAGTGGTGGTAAATGGTATACAGTCAGAAGAGATGCAAGTCACAAGTGGGGTACCTCAGGGATCAGTCCTGGGGCCAGTCCTCTTCAACATCTTCATTAGTGACTTTGCAGATGGACTAGAGGGTAAGGCTTGTCTGTTTGCAGATGACTCCAAGATCTGCAACAGAGCAGATGATCCAGATAGGGTGGGCAGAATGAGAAGAGATCTGGATAAACTAGCAAAATGGTCAGAAGAGTGGAAACTGTGATTTAATGCAAAGAAGTGCAAGATCAGGCACATAGGGAAGAGAAACCCTGAAGCCACCTATAGGCTGGGAGTGGAGTTGCTAGCAGTCACAAAGGAAGAAAGAGACTTGGGCATCATCATCACTGATGACCTTAAATCATCCAAGCAGACCTCTAAAGCAGTAGGTAAGGCTAGGGGGGTGTTAGGGTGTATTAATAGGGGTATCACAAGTCATAAGAGGGAGGTAATAATCCCTCTTTACAAGACACTGGTTAGGCCCCATCTGGAGTACTGCGTGCAGTATTGGAGGCCACACCTTCACAAGGACATTAACCAAACTGAGGCAGTTCAGAGAAGGGCAACCAAAATGGTGCAGGAACTGCATCAGAAGACACATGAGGACAGATTAACAGATCTCAATATGTATACCCTTGAGCAAAGGAGGGAGAGAAGTGATATAATCGAGGCATTCAAACACCTTAAGGGCATTAACAAGGTGAAAGAGTCTAACATGTTTAAATATAAGAAAAATAGCAGGACAAGAGGATACAGCATGAGATTAGAGGGGCGATTAAGGGGAATGTGAGGAAATTATTTTTCACAGAAAAGGTGGTGGATGCATGGAATGGCCTACTTCAAGAAGTGGTGACTATGAATACAGTGCAGGGCTTCAAACAGGCATGGGATAGGCATAAGGGAGCAATACAAATGAGTATGAATAGGTAGGCCACTGACAGAGCAAAGGCCGATGGCACATTTATAAGGTAGAAAATGAAATGGGCAGACTGGATGGGCCTTGCGGTCCTTATCTGCAGTCAACTTCTATGTTTCTGTTTCTGGTAAAACTAACAAGGCAGCTTTTGACATTTTTTCAACCCATTTCTTGAGGAAGTTAGCGTGGTATATCTTAGAAGGATTTGTCTTGTCAGGGGTCTCAGTCTCATAGTTAACAGTGTCAATACATCTAAGAATCTGATATTGCCCTTGCCACTTCATTAACAACTTGTTTTCTGTTGTTGGTAACAGTAGCAAAACCTTTTCACCTGGCTCAAAAACCTTTTCTTTTACCCCATGGTCGTAATGTACCTTCTGCTGATTTTGAGCCTCTTCCCGATTACTATAACCAATTTCAACATATTTTGCCAATTTCTTTCTTAGGGCACACATATAAGAAGATATAGATTGTTTCTGAGTAGGGTTATCTTCCCATGTTTCTTTTATCTCATCCAGTGGCCCTCTTGGCTGCCTACCATACAGAATTTCAAATGGTGAAAACCCTGTTGGTGCCTGTGGCACTTCTCTGTAAGCAAAAAGTAGATAAGGCAAGTATTGGTCCCAATCTTTCCCTTCCCCTTTTACAAACCTTTTTAACATGCATTTTAGGGTTTGGTTAAAACGCTCAACAAGACAGTCTGTCTGAGGGTGACAGCTAGGGGGACGTTCTTATGGCAGTGATACCTAGCAGTCTGTACAGCTCCTTAAGCAGTGCAGCACCAAAATTGCTACCCTGATCAGTCATAATTTATTTAGGTATGCCCACTCAGCTGAAAATTTTGGCTAGTTCTGATGCAACTTTTGGGGCTGTATCAATACGCATTAGAACTGCTTCTAGGTATCGAGTAGCATAGTCGAATACTACCAGGATAAATGTGTTACCCTTTTTACTTTTGTCTACAGGACCAACCACATCCATTGCAATTCTCTCAAAAGGTACATCTATTAAGGGTAAGGGAACCAGGGGCACCTTGTCTTTTCTAGTGACTGGGGCTACTTTCTGACACTCAGCACAGGAATTACAATAGGTAGCAATATCTTCATGAATTCCCGGCCAGTTAAATCTATACAGCAATCTGGTTCAGGTGCGATCCCGCCTGAGTGACCAGCCATAGGGTTATCAAGTGCTATTTGTAACAATTCTGCTCTGTACTTCTGTGGTATAACCAATTGTTTTGTCTGTTCCTGTGTCTGTGGTTTACTCCAAACTCTGTACAGTAATCCATTACAATTTTTAAACATTGGTCCACCCTGTTTTTGTTTTACCCCTATCTGCTTGAAATAACCCTGGAGAGAAACATTGTTAGCTTGCTCTGAAAGAAAATCACAGTCAGTTATCAGTTTAGTTTCAGCATTTTCATATTTTAACCCCATAATGTCCATCAGTCATTTGTTGCCACACTTTTTCAGGCTTTGTCTTTCCTTCCTGGATTTCCAGATCTTGGAGCTGTGCTCAAACAAGTCCAAATCAAAATCACAGAAAGGAAAAGAGTCCCCACTGTTTGAAAGTTCTTTGCCTGAGCTCTAGTCACCACAGCTGCTGAAACATCAGGACTTACTCCCTCTTTGATCAATTCAGTAAGTCCTGGAAAGTCATTTCCAATAATCACAGGTACAGATAACTTTGGTACAACACCCCACTTTCATTTGGAGCAACACACCCTTAACAGTCAGAGTCACTTGGGTGGTTGGATAGAATCGAGTGTCTCCATGGATGCAGATGACACCAGTACTTGGTCCTTTTGCACAGTGTTTTCCCAGCAGTTTAACATGCACTAGGGTCTGTCTGCTTCCCAAATCAATGAGGCCTTTTACAGTCTTATGCCCCACCTTCACATTTGTTAGGTACTTGCCCCAATTTGCCAAGGATAAATCTGCTCCAGTGCCACTCCCTTTATTACGGCAGTTTCTTGCAAAATGGCCTGGCTCATTACAGTTAGAGCAGGTAACATCTTTTGGCACAGATTAACCCCCCCCCCCCCAACAGAGTTCTTAGCAGGCTTGGAATTTAAATGGGAAAGAAAGTGTCTTACGGTGTTTGGCTGTTATCTTTTTGCTGTGGCATCTGTCTGGCCATTTGGTAGTCTTCAGCCAAAGAAATAGCTTTTTCCCCATTCTCTGGTCGATGTTCCTTTACCAACAGCTGCACATCTCTAGGCAAGATGTTGAATTGCTCCATGGCAAATGTATCAATGATCTGTAGGACTGTTTTGCTGTCTGGTTGGATCCACTTCATCAGGAGATCTGAGTTGGGTGAAGGCTTCTCTAGGATTGTCAAATGAGTTGTACCTCAGAGATCAAAATCTATACCTGTAGGTCCCACTGGAGATGTTGTACCTTTTCAGGATTTCACTTTTCACCAGGTCATAGTTTTCTGACTATGCAATGTCCATACTGCTGTAGGAAAGCTGAGCTTTCCATCAGGTAGGGTACCAGTCTGATTGTCCATTGCTGTTTTGGCCACTAGCAGACTGTGGCAACTCTTTCAAAGGTTGTCAGGTATGCCTCAATATCATTTGAGGGACACAACTTAGTAAGTTTAACAGCCTTTATGTTGCTTGTGTTTTGTTGCTCATCTGGGTCTGGACCAGATCCTCTGCCTTCAAGAGCTTGTAAGGCATCCAACCATTGCTGCTCATGTTGCTGCAACTCTTCTCTCCTAAACACTTCTAACCATTGAATTTTTTTTCTCTCTGCATCTCAGTCTCTTTTTGTTGTTTAGCCCACCATTTCAAAAAGTCCATCCAGCTTTTAGGTTGTGTCATTGCCTGTTCTTTTTCCATGACTTGTGCTGGCTATACAATCTCAGACTGGACTTCTGTTGTGGCTAGTTTGACTGCCATTCTTCTGGTAACCACTCCTGGACTTGCTGCTGCTGAATCCATATCTTCCTCTGTGCTTCCCTGGTACTAGGTCCAGTGCCCACTCACAAATTTCCTGCTTTAGGGTATGCACGGCTTAAATCCCACTGTTACTACCCCATCTGTCATCGAGGCACAGGTCAGGAAGCATAGAGAAAATCCAGGAGCAGTTGTAAAATTCCACAAAACTGTTTATTTGTTTATTGTGGGGGCATATGTGATTTTGTATTTTCTTGAAACTTGGCTTCCCAGCCAAATGCCCTTTGGGGTAACCCTTGCCTCAGTGTTTGCGCACAGAGGTTTTTTGTCTTTTAAATAGTTTTTTATTTTAATGGGTTCACCACAATATATCCAAGGCACACTGCCTCTAGGGTAGCTGGTCCAGTCCACTGGGGTGTCAAACAGACAAGGCATACTGATGAGTCCTGGTAGGGACGAAACATGTCTATGTCTTCTGTTAGCACCCTTTGCAAACTGTGTGAGAGGCCTTTCGGCACCATGCAATTCTGCTAAAGTTGGACCAGCATAACATTCTGTAGGTGATTTGCATATGCAGCCCATGATGCTTTGCATTGTGGGGGCATATGTGATTTTGTATTTTCTTGAAACTTGGCTTCCCAGCCAAATGCCCTTTAGGGTAACCCTTGCCTCAGTGTTTGCACAGAGGTTCTTTGTCTTTAAATAGTTTTTATTTTAATGGGTTCACCAATATATCCAAGGCACACTGCCTCTAGGGTAGCTGGTCCAGTCCACTGGGGTGTCAAACAGACGAGGCATACTGATGAGTCCTGGTAGGACCCTTTGCAAACTGTGTGAGAGGCCTTCGGCACCATGCAATTCTGCTTAAAGTTGGACCAGCATAACATTCTGTGGTGATGTGCATATGCAGCCCATGATGCTTTGCATTGTGGGGGCATATGTGATTTTGTATTTTCTTGAAACTTGGCTTCCCAGCCAAATGCCCTTTGGGGTAACCCTTGCCTCAGTGTTTGCAGGGGTTCTTTGTCTTTAAATAGTTTTTTATTTTAATGGGTTCACCACAATATATCCAAGGCACACTGCCTCTAGGGTAGCTGGTCCAGTCCACTGGGTGTCAAACAGACGAGGCATACTGATGAGTCCTGGTAGGACGGAACACGTGTCTATGTCTTCTGTTAGCACCTTTGCAAACTGTGTAGAGCGCTTTCGGCACCATGCAATTCTGCTTAAAGTTGGACCAGCATAACATTCTGTAGTGATTTGCATATACAGCCCATGATGCTTTGCATTGTGGGGGCATATGTGATTTTGTATTTTCTTGAAACTTGGCTTCCCAGCCAAATGCCCTTTGGGGTAACCCTTGCCTCAGTGTTTACGCACAGAGGTTCTTTGTCTTTTAAATAGTTTTTTATTTTAATGGGTTCACCACAATATATCCAAGGCACACTGCCTCTAGGGTAGCTGGTCCAGTCCACTGGGGTGTCAAACAGACGAGGCATACTGATGAGTCCTGGTAGGACGAAACACGTGTCTATGTCTTCTGTTAGCACCCTTTGCAAACTGTGTGAGAGGCCTTTCGGCACCATGCAATTCTGCTTAAAGTTGGACCAGCATAACATTCTCAGGGAGATGTGCATATGCAGCCCATGATGCTTTAGCATTGGGGGGCATAATGTGATTTTATTTTCTTGAAACTTGGCTTCCCAGCCAAATGCCCTTTAGGTAACCCTTGCCTCAGTGTTTGCACAGAGGTTCTTTGTCTTTAAATAGTTTTTTATTTTAATAGGTTCACCACAATATACCAAGGCACACTGCCTCTAGGGTAGCTGGTCCAGTCCACTGGGGTGTCAAACAGGCAGGCATACTGATGAGTCCTGGTAGGACCCTTTGCAAACTGTGTGAGAGGCCTTTCGCACCATGCAATTCTGCTTAAAGTTGGACCAGCATAACATTCTGTGGTGATTTGCATATGCCCATGATGCTTTGCATTGTGGGGCATATGTGATTTTGTATTTTCTTGAAACTTGGCTTCAGCCAAATGCCCTTTGGGTAACCCTTGCCTCAGTGTTTCGCACAGAGGTTCTTTGTCTTTAAATAGTTTTTTATTTTAATGGGTTCACCACAATATATCCAAGGCACACTGCCTCTAGGGTAGCTGGTCCAGTCCACTGGGGTGTCAAACAGACGAGGCATACTGATGAGTCCTGGTAGGACGAAACACGTGTCTATGTTTTCTGTTAGCACCCTTTGCAAACTGTGTGAGAGGCCTTCCGGCACCATGCAATTCTGCTTAAAGTTGGACCAGCATAACATTCTGTGGTGATTTGCATATGCAGCCCATGATGCTTTGCATTGTGGGGGCATATGTGATTTTGTATTTTCTTGAAACTTGGCTTCCCAGTCAAATGCCCTTTGGGGTAACCCTTGCCTCAGTGTTTGCGCACAGAGGTTCTTTGTCTTGTTTATTTGTAGTTACAATAACATAAAATAAAATAAACTTGTTCAGAATAACTATGTACAGGAGCAAAATCAAATCTCTTGTAAAACAAAATCTTCCTTGAAGAAACAAAATCTACTTTGCAACTCAGCTTTAGCTGTTTTTATATATGGCTTTTTCCACCCCACCTCAGCACACATCGTGTCCTTGCAAAAATGTTCTGTTCTTGTCAATTTCAGGCAGGATCTGTTAGAACAGTGAGCTTCCTGAGGTACCTCCAGCCTTCGCAAAAGGTTCAGGCATTTGAACTCAAATGACCTCTAGCTTTTTACAATTATCTCAAATTATAAATATATACATTTCAACAGTAACACAATTCTCCAAATAAAAGTGATCTCATTATTAGCTATATTTACACACACTGATTCCCATTTATTTTATATTACCAACTAGATATGCAAGGAAGGAAAGACAGCAAGAGAAAGAGAGACAGTGAGTGGCAAAGGATTGTGAGATTGTTCGGGCTGATCAAGTCTGAAGGTCTCACAGGAAACCTTGGTTGCGCAACCAGACAGGGCAGAGAAAAAAAGGAAAGAATTAAGTTCCTTGCATTTACACACTTTCTCCCAAACAAATTGGACAGGTTCCTATTCTACCCTGTCACAGTCCTCTGCCCCCCACTTGCTTGCGGTAATTGCTTCCCCTTCTCCTGCATGAAAACAGAGCAGAAGTAATCATTCAGTGCTTCTGCCTGCTCCACTCCCTTCTCCAACAACCCCCTATCCTTCCTGATCCTCACTAGCTAGTCCTTGCTTCTCTTTTCTCCCCTATGTAATGGAAGAAGTATTTTTCTCCTTTTTAGATCCCCTGCACCAGTCTCAGCTCCATTAAACTCAACTACCCTTGTACCTGTTCCTTCTGTGTCCCTCCCCATGTTCAGCGTGAACCACAAGTAGTGGTCATTCCCATTAAGCGGTTCCTTCACTTCTAGGTTCCTTACAGTTTCCCTGTTATCTAGTACAAGATTCAAAGTCATTTCTAACCAAGTTGGCCCCTGTACCAGCTGAGTTAGGAAACTGTCTTGAAAAGCATCCAACAGGTCCCCTTCCCTTGCACGTGTGGTGGCAGGTGTACGCCAGTACACTCCATCAGGTTTAAATTCCTCACCACCACTATGCTTCCCTTCCTGCTTACCCTTCAAATTTCATCTGTTATGGTGTCCAGTACACTACCCCCATCCTCAGTGTCCTATTTCTCACATCCTGGAACTGCCTCTATCCTCCCCTCCTCCCCTTCCTGCCTTGCACACTTAATCCCCTCCCTTACATAGATCACCCTGCCATTCCCCTTGGCTCTATCCTTTCTGAACAGCCTGTACCCTGGGATCATCATATCCCAGTCCTGGTTCTGAGTGGCCCATGTTTCTGTGATGGCCGCTATGTCCACCAATTCCACTGTCAAGACGGCCTGCAACTCTGCTGTTCTGTACCTTAGACTTCTTGAATTTGGTAATACCACCATCCAGCATGTTGCTTCCCTACCTTACCATCCCTCCTCTCCCCTGACTCTCCCAGTGCCCCCTCCCCACTGCCTTCACCTATAACTAAGGGGGAGAGTACCCTACGCTCCCCTCTCCATCTACTGTGTCTACCAGTGGACACCTCACCACCCCCATTCCTAGTTTAAATCCACCCTTGTTGAAATATGCCCATCCAATCCCTGTTTAAGTAAGCCCTTACACTCCTTGTTCAAATGTAACCTGTCCCCTGCATATAGGTCGCACTGTTGTCCCTTGTTCTGCCCCAACCTGACACCATTCTGTACTCTCTGGTTCAGCACCAATCCCTCAACCACCTGTAGAACTCTTCTATCCTTTTTTTTCTCCCTGTACTTGCACTTGGTACTGGTAGCACCTCAGAGAATGCCACCGACCACCCCCACCTCCTCACACTGCCTCCCGAATTCCTCGAACCTCCCCTTTACCACCTCTACTGTCTCCCTTGCTAAGTTATTTGTGCCCACATGAACTACCATGTGTGGCTTCTTCCTCCCTCTGCTTACGCACTTTAGAAGTGCCTGCCATGCCCTATCCATGGTTAACCCTGGAATAGTCTCAACCCAGATATGACTGCACCTCTACCCCCTGCCTTTCCATCTGATCCCTTTCAGTATGGAATCCCCAGCACCAGTAGCCCCCCATCATTCTGAACCTGATACCCCCTTCTACAGTGAGTCCCATTTTCCCAAGGTTCCTGCTGCCTCTCTCTTAGAGCCCTAATCTGCACCTACTGTGCTCCTTGTATCATTCCCCCCACTGCCTCCCCTTCTTTTGCTATCTCTGCTTCCTCATCTACCCTCCCCCTCCTCCTCCACTCCTTTTCCCATTGTGATTCCTGCCTCCTGGATCTTCCTTACCGTTCTCTCCCTCCCACACAGCCCCAGTACCTCCACTTCATATGCCAGCAGTGCAAACCTATTACTTGATGCCCCCACAGTGGTGCCCATCTCCTCTTCCTCATTCCATGGTCCCCCCTCCTCCTAGTGCACCTCTGTGTGCCTCCTCCCCATCCTTCTTACATCCCTAATGATAGCACTGCTCTCTGTATCTCCCAGCCTCCCTTGCTGAGGTCTCTCCCACTTCCCCCCTTCCCTCACTCTCATTAGTTCCCTCCATAAGTACTTTATTTCATCCTCCAGTTTCCTTAGCATGCTACAAATTGGACAGCCTCCGAGTTTCCATAATACATTTTTTCAAACCACCCCACAACAGTTGCAGCTTACTATCCTCTCAGTGCCCACTGCCCTCCCCCAATGGTGGCCCTCATTACATCCCCTATTCCACTGTCTCCACCCACCCCATTTCCATGCACCCCCCTTGCATGCCCCCCAGCTGTTCTTCACTCCTGCTCCCCATTATTCGTGATCTTCTTTGTGTGTATCCTCAATACCTTTCCATCATCCTTAACTGCTCTAGTCACTAGTCTGATGCTGGTCCTTCTTTAGCCCTCTGGTCCTCAGTTTGCTAACCCTAGTACAACCCCATCCATGTATTACTTTAATTAACCCAAGTACAACCCCCTCAGTATACTACATTAATACAGCTGGCAATAATGTGATCCCCCCCACTGCAGTACAGCTCTTTTGATCTCCAGATCCTAATGCAGCCCCCTTCATGCTCAAGAACCACAGCTTAGAATTACTATCAACTGCCTTACACATTAACACTGCATTATGGCATCACCCAGACCACTGTGCTGCCCAATGCCCTAAGTAACCACTCCCCAGTTATCTTCTCCTGGTCCTGTAAGATGCAGAAAACTGCACCCAAAGTCGTTATCCATGACATATTTGTTCTGGCAAACAGGATCAACTGAAAGAACATCTCAACTTACTGTGACTGGTCCCCTATTAAGTTAGCCCCAGATATCGACACTGCTTTTGACTATTTTGTCCAAACCTTCAATACAGCTTGTGACCTTTTTGCTTCCCCTCCAAACATCCCTTTAAAGGACATGACTACCAATGGGTCACCCCCTCCTTAATCCACCAAATGCGACTCAGGGACAACCTATGGCACAGAGCCATAGAATCTGAAAAGCCCATAGATAGGCAGGCAAATCGCATTGCAAAAAAAACAGATGCACCTGGGCCATCCAAAAAGTGAAAGCAGAATATTATAGAGCATCTCTTGCCCCTCCTTGGGGCTCATCCTGTAAATTCAAGGACAACATTAAGGAGCTAAATGGAAAATCCAAATCTCCTCCCCCATTTCAGCTCAATATCAGTGGCTCAATCTCCACAAACCCCCAGTACATTGCTAACAGCCTTATCGCTGCCTTCTCAGACCTCAGCACAGGGCTCCCCTCCAATATCCTTGACCCTGACCACCATCCCTCTTCTAACTTCATGCCCTCTCCTCTCATGAAGCCAAGTCCTACCTCCTCAATGCCTTGAAGGGTTCCAGCCACAGTAATAACTCTTTAGACCCAAAGGTTCCCACCTGGCCCTGGATGCTGTTCTGACTTTTGATTTGTCTGAAGCTGAGAACCTTGCTACACTGCAAAGAACAAACTATAACTTCATTTAGGAGCTGGAAACTTGGTAAGGCATAATATTGTAAAACAGGGGAGCTACGCTTTCTACAAAAAGTTTCTTTTTTTTTTCCTTATTGGCATTAAGCAGAGAATTGCAGGATTCCATTAAAAGTATAGTAATTTTATAACCAGAGGGAGGGAGTGAGATGCAACTGAATTTGCTTGATTGTTGGGGTTGAGACCTAGGATTTGGAAGGATATTTTTGCAACATTTTAAAAGTGTCCTGCTGGCTGAGTAGAAACGTTTTTATCCCTGGTTTCACTGAAAGATTTTGTGTATTGGAATCAGACATAGCAGCCTGCCTACATTGAAAGGCCTGCTTACATCACAGGTGTCACTAGTCAATCAATTGGCTTAATTCTTAAGATTTTCAGTGCAGGAAGAGTATAAAGCACAGCTGACTTATTTTGGGGCTGACTGCTTTCAGAGCAAAAACCACCAGGCTGTTTTGGGGCTGGGGAGGGTTACCTGTGTCTGACTTGGATGTCTGGATTTTTCTTTGTTTGATTAGCAGGGTATTTTCTCTGTCAAATTGTTGGTTAGGGCATCTTGCTGACAGGAAGGCACTCATTGCAGCACTGTGTCAGAGCTTTTAGCTGATTGTTTTGCGAGGGCACAGTTTAGGCCCAACCCCTTCCCACCCTCACCCCACCCACCCCTGGAAATAGTTCCTTTATCCCTGGGGTTCTGACATCATTTCCTCAAGAGTGCAAGGTGCATATCACTGTCATATCCTCTCTAGCACACTGCACTGACAATATAAGCATACACATTGTATAATATATATATTTCTATATAACAAACCAATCTCACACACACACAAGGAAAAAAGTAGATAAACATGTGGGGAGTAGTACAATGTAATGGCTGTGGGGCAGCAGTCTTCGGGACTCTTTCTGGAGGCTAAGATGCTGCCCTATTTGCAGACAACTCTCTGCCCTGAGGAGGAAGTTGCCCGTCTTCAGGCCATGCTGGACAATAGTAAGGGAACCTTCCCCCAGGCCACACTGGATGGTAGGAAGGGAATATCCCCCATCCAGGGAGCACCAGAGCCACCACCACTACCTCAGAGGTTGCAAAGAAAACACAGCAGTTGGACCACAGTGGGCTCAGGAAGGGTGAGGATGGTGGAACAGAGGCACACCCAGTCAGTTGTTCCACTCCACAATCCATACACCATTCTGGGGGAGCATGGCTCCCCTATGGATGCACCCACAGAGGAAACTAAGGAGGCCGAGGACAGCTGTCACAAGGGAGGCCCACAGGAAGGAGACAGAGGACATCACAAGGAAAGGAAGCAGCTCCATGTTGGGGACTCCATTATTAGGGGGATAGAACTGGGGGGAGCAGGAAAAACTGAAATTAGGTGCCTGCCTGGTGCCATGGCTTGGAGAGACAGGAAGCACATCCTCAGGATCATGGGAACAGCTGCACGGGAGTCTGAGCTGGACGTCATTGTCCACCTAGGGACAAATGACTTGTCTCATCATGAGATTAGAGCAGTGCAGAAGGACTTTGTAGAATTGGGGAGGGGCCTAAGACAAGTAGCACACACAGTATCCTTCTCAGAGGTGCTGTCTGTCAATGGCATGAGTGAGGCAAGGGTACTTTGCACCACGCAGTTTAATGAATGGTTGAAAAAATGGTGTGGAGCACAGGGGTTTGGCTTCATTGGGGACTGGGGTTCCACCTGGAGGGACACCAGCCTATACTGGCAGGATGGTTTGCATCTGTCCAGGAGGGGAACAAGTCTTTTGAGCAATCAGTTTAAATGCTTCACTGGCAAGCTTTTAAACTAATCCAGGGGGGAGGCACTGATAAGCAGTGGGAAAATCCCAGCCGCTCCCTACAAAACAGGGTACTAAATGAGAAAAAGACCAAGTTAGAAAGGTCAGTGGGGGATGCTGCAACAGAAGGTAAAGCCATCAAGAAATGGAGAACAATGAGTACCAATGCCCATAGTCTAAGTAACAAGCTTCATGAATTAGTGGCCTTGATGGAGGAGGAACATCTGGATATCGTGGCAGTCATAGAAACATGGTACACACAAAACCATGACTGGGATGTAAACATACCAGGATACACTATCTACAGGAGGAACAGGGAGGGTTAAAGAGGAGGAGGAGTAGCTCTTTACATAAGGGAAGGAATCAAAGTAACAGAACAAAAGGGTAAACAGGGAGGAGAAGAAGCATTGTGGGTAAATTTGGAGACCAGCAATGGCACCACAATCCGCATAGGGGTTGTATACAGACCCCCTTCTCAGGGGGAGGAAATGGACAAGAAAATGATAGAAAGTATACTTAGAATGGCAGAAAAAGGGGAGATATTGCTGATGGGTGATCTGAATATGCCAGATGTTAACTGGAGTACAGTTGCAGCAGCCACTTCTAAGTGTGGGGTTATTCTAGATTCCCTACAGGGGGCATGCCTTAGACAACTAGTATTGGAGCCCACTCAAGAGGGAGCAATCTTAGACCTGGTTCTCTCAAATGGAGATGAAGAGAGGATCACAGATGTAGAAGTGGGTAGCCATCTGGGAACTAGCGACCATCGAACAGTATGGTTCACAATAAACACAGCAATAGAGTCAAGCCATACAAAGACAAAGATACTGGATTTTAGGAGGGCTGACTTTGTCAAAATGGGTGAGTGCCTAAGGAATGCACTAGTAAATGGGCAGGAAGGAGGGGTGGAAGAACAATGGGGAATAATAAAAACTGCCATCACAGAGGTAACAAGCCTTGTGTAAAGCAAATAAACAAATGAAACAAGGTAAGAAACCACTATGGTTCTCAAAGGAAGTGGCAGTGAAGGTTCAAGAGAAAAGAAAGCATTCAGGAAGTACAAGGAATCACAGAAGGAACAGGACAGAGAACTGTATCAGTTAAAGCAAAAGGAGGCTGGGAAGGCATTCAGAACAGCAAAGGCCGAAACTGAGGAAAAGATAGCCAACTCAGTTAAGAAGGGGGATAAAACCTTTTATAGGTACATCAGGGAGCAAAGGAAGACCAAGGGAGGGATAGTGAGGCTTAATAAAGGGAGGGAGGGTGGGCAGAGGGTGACTGTGAAAAGGCAGAGATACTAAACAAATATTTTTGCTCAGTATTTACAAAGGAAGAGGAGGAGGTACTTAAAAACAAACAGTAGAAACACTCTGGATACAGAAGTTGATACCAGCCCATTTACAGAAGAAAGGGTTCTGAAAGAGCTCTTAAAACTGAAGGTGGACAAAGCAATGGGGCCTGATGGAATTCATCCCAGAATTCTAAAAGAACTAAGGGTAGAACTAGTGACACCACTGACTACCCTGTTTAACAAATCATGGGAGGATGGGGTGGTACCCGAGGACTGGAGGAGGGCAGATATGATTCCCTTCACAAAAGTGGGAGCAAGGCAGAAGCAGGAAACTACAGACCTGTTAGTTTAACCTCAGTGGTAGGGACAATGATGGAATCACTTCTGAAGGAAAGAACTGTTGAGTATCTAGAAGCCAGAGGGGCACAGGACCCAAGGTAGCATGGATTCACAGCGGGAAGGTCATGCCAGACAAATCTGATAGATTTCTTTGACTGGGTGACCAAAGTAGTTGATCAGGGAGGGGCTGTGGACATGGCCTGCCTAGACTTTAGCAAGGCATTTGACACAGTTCCACACAAAAGATTAATTTACAAGTTAGCCAGCCTGGGAGTGGGTCCCAAGATGACAGCCTGGGTAAAGAATTGGCTGGAGAATAGGACACATACAGTAATAGTAAATGGAGTCCACTCTGAAAAAAGGGGGATTAGTAGTAGGGTACCGCAGGGTTCAGTATTAGGACCGGTCCTCTTCAATGTCTCTATAAGCGACATTGCAGAGGGACTGGAAGGAAAAGTATGTCTCTTTACAGATGACACAAAGATCTGCAACAGAGTTGATGCACAAGGTGGAGTGGAAAGGATGAGAAGGGACTTGGCAAGGTTAGAGGAATGGTCAAATGTATGGCAGCTTAGATTCAGTGCTAAGAAGTGCAAGGTAATGTACCTGGGAAACAAAACCCAGGGAAGAGTACACAATGGGGGGTGAGATACTAACAACAACAAAAATGGAAAGGGACCTGGGGGTAGTCATATCAGATGACCTAAAGGTGGGCAAGCAATGTGAGAGGGCAGCAAGGAGGGCTGGGGGATACTGGGATGCATAGGGAGAGGCATCACCAGTAGAAAACAGGAAGTTATTATCCTCTGTACAGACAGCTAGTGACACACCCATCTGGAGTACTCGGCAGTTCTGGAGACCCAATCTCCGCAAAGACATAGACAGGATGGAAGCTGTCCAGAGGA
The DNA here is from genome assembly GCA_016271365.2 of Neoceratodus forsteri. NCBI lineage: Eukaryota > Metazoa > Chordata > Ceratodontiformes > Ceratodontidae > Neoceratodus > Neoceratodus forsteri. The sequence continues at coordinate 1,159,688,911 of CM057454.1, forward strand.
GGGCAACTAAAATGGTGCAGGGTCTGCACCGGAAGACATATGAAGAGAGACTTAAGGAGCTTAATATGTATAGCCTCGAGGAAAGGAGGGAGAGGGGGGACATGATAGAAACTTTCAAGTACCTCAAGGGAATCAACAAAGTCCAAGAGGGTAGCATCTTTCAAAAAAAGAGGTGTGCAAGAACAAGGGGGCACAATTTGAAGATAGAAGAGGGGCGGCTCAGAGGTAATTTAAGGAAGTATTTTTTCACAGAGAGGGTTGTGGATGTATGGAACGGCCTTCCAGAGGAGGTTGTGGAGTCAAAAACAGTGGTGGAATTCAAGCATGCATGGGACAGTCATAAGGAAATTTTAGGGGTTGGGGGTAGGAAGAAGTAGGCTGCTGGTTAACTAGGATCTGCAGCTTATCCATCAGGTAGGGAAATGGGCAGACTGGGTGGGCCAAGTGGTCCTTATCTGCCATCAAATTCTATGTTTCTATGGTTCTATGTTTACCCCCTTACCAACCTTCTCAATCACTCCCTTTGCCTTAGTCAGTTCCCCCTCAGCTGGAAAACTGTGGTCATCTCTCCCATACACAAAAGTGGTGACTGTACCTCCCCCCAGAATTACAGAATTACAGGCCTATATCCATACTACCCCCCAAAGCCTTAGAAAAGATTGTAGCTGATCGGCTCAGTGACTTCCTCTCCACACATAGCCTCCTGTGCCAGGAGCAACACGACATCCTCTGTGGGTAAAGCACCACCACCACCACCACCCTCACCACCCCCATTGAATTCTCTAGTTACTTACACTCTTCCCTTGATAAGGGGCACCTTGCAGTTGCAATCTTCATTGACCTCTAGAAAGCATTCGATACTGTCAACCATCCCTACTGCTATCCTCCCTCCTTCAGTTAGGCTTCTCTTGGGGCATCCATGCTTGGTTCTCCAGCTACTTCTCTTGCCAGTCACAGTGCATTAAGATTGACAGTACCCTCTCTGACAACCACGCAGTTCACTCAGTGGTCCCCCAGTGTTCTATCCTGGGGCCCCTACTCTTTAGCCTGTACCTAAATTCTCCCCAGTACTTGTACGGGAAATGTTCTTCTCTATGCTGAGGATGCAGTCCTTTTCTCCACCCACACTGACCCCATACACCTTCAAACCACCCTCTAAAATTCCTTCTCCAGGGCTGAAAGCTGGTGTACTGTCCATAGACTTGTGCTTAATTTGAAGAAGACAAAGATCACGCCCTTCACTCACTTCCAAAATAAGGACAAAGGCCCCCCTTTTAGTGCCCTTTTTCCCTTAGTCGTGGTGGCTCCTTACTTCCAATCTGGTTGGAGTGGTTCCCAAAATTCAAGTAAAAATCAAGTCCAAGTCTGAACTGGGAACCCTCTACTCCTCCTTGGGAAGTAGTAGTAGTACATCATTTTTATTCAAAGAATATTGGAGACATTCCATTAAGCAAAGTTTATTTTCAATGAAGTTCCAGGTTCAATAAAGTGCAAAGTTCCACATTAAGTTAAACATAAACACATACATAAATACTAACATAATAAACAAACAACAAAGAGGAAACATAGCAAATCAAACAACATTTGTTATCAATAGCTCGATCTTTAAAATACATTACACTGATTGCAAACATAAACGGTCTTTGTCAAAGCGGTACACCATTGAACAAATGTAGGGGCATTAATTTTGACCCCTGGAGATCTTAAGTGTTGGGGTGAACCATTCTAGAGAGAAACTCTCTGAATGGAAAAGAAGACCTTCCAATATTTAAATTACAAATGGGGATACAAAACTGGACACCATGAGCCAACCTCAGGTCCCTTCCAAATTCCATGAGCTTAAACAGCCCTACAACATAATCTGGGACCTTATGGTTCCAGACCCTAATCATGAAGTGCAATAAATGTATATTCCTTCTCACAAGCCAATTCCAATGTAATTCATTAAATAAGACACACCTGTGAGTTCTAAACAGGACCTCTAATATAAAACGAGCCAGCCTATGAAAGGGTAGGTCCACTTTATTTAACAATACCCTTGAAGCCCCTCCATAAAATATATCTCCATAATCAATTGCTGGGAGTAATGAAGTTGCAACTACATTCTGATGAACCTCCCTAGACATGAACCTTAAATATCTGTAAAGGGCTCCTAGTTTTTTATTCATGCTTCCTATTAATGTATTTATATGTGGGTCCCAATTTAAGTGGGAACCAAGCCACATCCCCAGATATCTATAATGATCAACCTGTCCCGGTTCACTGAAGCTGCCCTCCAGTGCTGGCAGTGCAGGGAGGAGGGGGGGTCCCGACAGAGACCTAGCTCAGCCCCCTCCTTCCCTGAGTGTCCTCTCCTACTGACTGTTCAACCATGTTATATGGTAGCAAATCAACAGCTACTATTTCTGATTCAATCGGATGGCAGCATTTAGTGTGGATGTCCCGCTCTGAGCTCCGTAATGGCTTCCTCCTTCAAATCTAAACTGGGATTTTTTTTCATTAATTTTCATAGCCTGTTCACAGGAAAAGATGCCAACAGCTAACGAAACATTAATTAAACCATCCGACTAAGACTCAGGTGGTTCCTCAATTTAACAGACTCATTGATTTTTTTAGTTTGAATACCTCTAGCAACACCATGGATTACAGTTCAGAGTACACAGAAAGGTATGCCTGACAGTCGCACAGCAACACACAGTGCCTGCATCAAAGATATGTCCTGCAACAATATGCTTACAACCTCCAATTAAATATGACTACATTCAAACCTAGTGGCATTCTGCAATTTGGTTTGAGCTATTTGTCTAGTAGATTTTCTACACAGATCACCACACTTGCTTAATACTTTCATTTTGTTACAAAAAATGGAATCAGGTGACAACTCAGTAAATATGATGGATGAAGCCACCACAATGAAACACCCTTTACCTTAAACTGATAGCAGCTCTGATGACTTAGGTGATCAGGTCCCAAAGTAAACTGTTACTGCTGTTGCCTTAACAGTAGATCATTTTGATCTTATAATGTCAGCAATTACAAGACTGAGTCTTAAAATATCAGATATGCACATTGACTTAACGGATGTTAAACAGGAACTAGTCTCTCATACTATGCAAATATCTGATTCCAAAATGAGAATCAGTAGATTAGAAGACACAGTAAATAAGGATCATACAGAGAGGGTCATGGATAACCATAGGATAAGCAAGTTAGAATCTAAAATTGAAGACCTTGAGAACAGAAACAGGAGGAATAATCTCAGAATTTTGGAACTTAAAGAGGGCATAGAAGGGGCAGATCCACTTTCATTTGCTCATATCCTCCTCACACAAATAGCTGGTCCTCCTGCTGATACCAGGATTTATGTCCTAGAGAGAGCTCATAGATCATTGAAGCATAAGTCAAATATAGGAAAGAGACCTAGATCTTTTATACTGATGTTCTTAAACTTTCAGCAGACAGTTCATGTCCAGAGAGTCCTTAGAGACAAAAACAACATAAATTATGAAGGCTGTAAAATTAATGTGTTTAATGATCTTTATACAAAAGTGCCATGCCTTCTTCCCTGTCAAGAAATGCCTTAGAGAAGCAGGACTGAAATACAGTTTATTCTTTCCAACTTTACTGAAAATTTGGTCTCCTGATGGTACTAAGGAATACAATGGATTTGTGACTGCTAAAACAGGGCTAAAGGCTGACATTCCTGCTTTGTTCAAAACTTTTGACTTTCAGAATTAGAACCTGGTCAAGGATGTTTACTACACGTATGCTTCGTTATATCCTTTCTCACATAATTCTGTAACTGGGTTTCTAAACACATGACTTAGGCAGAAACTCTCATGTTTAAAGAAATATAGGATAACGCATGGTCAGCAGTGTGTAACAACACTAGGTTTGCCTTCGAGTGGTTCCCTTGGCGACTCTGTTAAAGGTTTACCAGCATTACCAAGGGAGCCATGAGAAGGCAAACCTAGCATTGTTACACACCGCTGACCATACGTTGTCTTTTATAGTGTATGGTGAAATGTATGGTCAATGGAGAAGATGTAAAAAAATGACAATATATGAGATACTGTTATTACCTGCTCTTCTGTGAATGCCTGCCGGTCAGTGAGGTCTGGCTTTGAATAGATAGCTGCAGCCATTGTTTACTGCTTGCGCTACTTTGGCAAGTTTTTCCTACAGTTTACTTTTTGTGTTTAAACAGGTTTTTGGTTGGCGTCTTGAGTATCCTAGCAACAACAAAGCTTTGTGTTCTATGTTGTTACACTACTGATGCAACGTAGCGACGATACTGTAACAGGAAGCGTGACGTCACATCGATAGTGTAACAACACTGTAAAAAGATGATTTTTGCCACATTACAGTGTTCTACCATACATTATATAGAGAATACTGGATGGGCAACTATGCAGAACCAGTGTGTTCTGCCACAGAGGGATTCTGATTCCCTCTGACCTCAAGAACAAAGCTCAAGAGGTACATGGGAATCAGAATCCCGAGGTGGCAAAACACACTGGTTGTGCATAGAGTTGCTCATCATGTATTTTTTTATAGTGTATAGTACTGTGTGAAAAATGTATTTTGTCAGTTCTTTTGCTTTCAAAATGAAACTGACTCATGCAGTCAATAGAGATTCTAGAATGCTATGTACCACAGTAGGGTAGAACAGCTTTCCATGACATCGGAACTGTGGCAGAACAGCATTTTGAAAAAGGATGGAATTCTATACAGAACAACACTCCACTATACTCTATAATACGAACATATGGAGAAGTCAGCAGAGGAAGGCCATTTGGTCTATCAAGTCTGCTTGTATTGCAGGGTCTGCAGCTTGAGCTAATGTCCCTGCCCTCCCTACCCACTCCTCCCATCCTCCCTACCCATGATTCTTATCTTTCCCCTATGCCTATCTCAGCCTCTCTTAAAGCTGCTCACTGTCTTTAACGAGATGACCTCTTCTGGCATCGTATTCCAATTGTCCACCACCCTTTCTGTGAAGAAGTGCTTCCTGATATCCCTCCTAAACCTCCCACCCTCCAGCTTAAGGCTGTGGCCCCTCATGATATGGTTGCCACTCAGCTTAAAGAGACTTTCCTTATCAACATTATTTTTACCTTTCAGGTACTTGAATGTCCCAGTCATGTCCCCTCTCTCTCGCTCCTGTCTTCCGGGAGTACATGTTCAGTGCCCTCAACTTCTCCTCATATGCCCTGTCCTGCTGACCAGCTATTATCTTTATAGCCCTCTTCTGTACCTTCTCCAGCTGGCTAATGTCCTTTTTGAGTTGTGGACACCAGTACTGAACTTCATACTATAGATGCAGTCTTACCAGTGACCTGTACAAGGGCAATATAATCCCTTCTCTCCTATTACTGATCCCCCTAGCTATGCATCCAAGCATCTTGTTTGCCTTTGCTGCTGCTTTTTTGCACTGTGTGGAGTGTTTCAGGTCACTAGTGATCATCACTCCTAGGTCCTTCTCCTCCTCTGATGCAGCTACTCGGACTCCACCCAGGTAATACTCTGTCCTGGGGTTCTTGGCTCCAATATGCATAACTTTGCATGTCTTGGCATTAAAGCCAAGCTGCCAGATCCTGGACCACCTTCCCAGCTTTTCCAGATCTTCCTGTAGGTCCCGTATCCCTTCAGCTGTGTCCACTCTCCCACAGAACTTGGTGTCATCTGGGAATAGGCAAATTTTGCCTTTAATACCATCCCCAATGTCATTGATGAAGACATTGAACAATACCGGCCCCAGCATGGAGCCCTGTGGGACCCCACTGGTTACATCTCTGGTGCCAGATAACTCTCTCCCCACCACCACCCTCTGGGTTCTGTCCCTCAGCCAGTTTTCCACCCATCTGACCATCTTCTCCCCATCTCCAAGATCCACCAACTTCCTGGTCAACCTTTTATGTGGTGCAGAGTCAAAGGCCTTACTAAAATCAAGATAGAAGGATATCTACTGCTTGGCCTCATCTACTGTCTTACTGACACAGTCAAAGAAGTCAATCAGATTTGTTTGACATGATCTCCCCTCCCCCATGAACCTATGCTGCCTGTCATCCTGGAGACCATGCTGCTCTAGATATGCCACCAACCTTTCTTTTAGTATGGTCTCCATGCGCTTGCCCACAATGGAGGTCAGACTGACTGGTCTATAATTCCCTGGATCATCCCTTGGGACCGCTTTTGTTAAGAGGCACTACATATGCTGTTCTCCAGTCCTGTGGTACCATGCCCGACTCTAGTGAACTATTAAATAGGCCTGCTAGTGGCCCTGCCAGCTCATAAGCCAGTTCCTTTAGTACCCTTGGATGTACTCTGTCCGGGCCTGGTGATTTGTCCACTTTCAATGCCAGCAGACCCTCCCTCACTCTATCCGCCTCTGTCACTATGTCTATGTTTCCCTCCCTCCCTCCCTGCTCCTCTTTTCCCCCCTGAAGGCATTGTTCCATCCTTCTCCATGGTGTAGACAGAACAGAAGTATTAATTTAGTATCTCTACTTTTTCTCCATTATCCTACACCCACTCCACCCCTTTCTTAAGCCTAACAATCCCTTTCTTGTTGTCCCTTGTCTCACTTATATAGTGAAGGAAAGCCTTCTCCCCTTCTTAATTGCTTCAGCAATTTGCAACTCCTTCTGTGCCTTTCTCACCAACTTCCTTACTTGCCTCACTAGCCCACCTTAGGTAATTTTCCCTATCCACCTCTCTCTTAGTTTTCCTGAATTTTCTATAGGCCAACCTCTTTTCCCTTACTGCCTTGACAACCCCAGAACTGAACCAGCTGGGTGCGTTGGCCCTTGTATTCTTTCATCTAAGGCTAACACACTCATCTGTGGCAACCAGTATTCCTTCCTTAATGATGGACACTTTTGGTCCACTCCCATATCTGCTCTGATGCCCACCAGATAGCTCCTTAGAACCTCACCCATTTTCCTGAAGTCCACCCTCCTGAAATCCAAGAATTTGGTTTTAGTCAGGATGCTTTCTCTGTCCACATCCAAATGGAACCACACTGTGCAATGGTCACTTCCACCCAGTGGCTTCCTGACCATTATTTCCTGCTCATGCTCCTCATATGTGAGCACCAGATCAAGAATTGCCTTAGCTCTTGTTGGTTCAGTGATGCCCTGAGTCAGGAACCCACTCTGCAGTCCTTCCAGGATCACCTGACTCTTAGCACATGTTGTGGATGGTATCCTCCAGTCCACCTTGGGCCCTTGGGCAGATTGAAGTCCCCCACAATAACCACCTATCCTTTCCATGCAGCTTCCAATATTTCTGAGATCAGTTCCCTGTCTCTCTCCTCATCTTAACTGGGAGGTCTGTAAACCACCCCCAACCTCACCTTTCTCCCTCTATTGGACCTTAACTGAATCCATAATGCTGCCACCTCCCCTTCCTTAGACTTCTCCCTCATGCCAGTTATTCCCGTCTTGATAGAAACTGCCACCTCTTCCCCCTTCCCAACTACTCTGTCCCTCCTGTATAGTTTATATCCAGGGATAGCAAGGTCCCAGACATGGTGTGATGTTGTCCAAGTCTATAAGTAAGCAATAAGGCACAAAGGGATGTGTGTAAACCATATTTTACAGCATGGCCAGAGGCATAGTATGGCATGAGGCCAATGGCCGAGTGACTTCAGCTGCTGGCTGTGTTGTAAAATATGTTTGCACACCCTAGTCTGCTTATTGTGCTTAAAATTTAATCTTTATTTTTTTTACTTCTTTGACCCATTGGGTAAAGCATGTTTATATGTAGAAAAATAAATTTACTTTGTGCATTTGTGATAAAATAATCCTTCCGCCTATTGCAAGTGATGTCATTGATGATGTCATTGTATTATTGCCTACTTTCTTCTTCCTGTTTTTTTTGTCTCTCTGTTGTTCCCCACATTCAAGATATGGAATGTTTATCATGGAATGTTTACCACAGAATACATGGACTCAAAATTCTGCTCAGTTCCACTGGCAGAATGTTTCTCTTCCAACACGTTGTACACACAGACAACAAAGGTCTTTGTTGCAGCCAAAGACTCAGTTATCTAACTGTCAGGGCAAGAAGAAGAGAGTTCCCTGATAAGCAGTTAAAGAGGGGGAATTTTTGACTGTCAGCAAAGAAACAGTTGTAGTGAAAACCATAAACAATACTTATTGTTTTTCATTTGTTTATATGAGGAGAGTGTGATAATCAGGGAAACAATATTTATTTCATTTGTTTTATTTTTTATTTAAGGTAGTTTTATTTTTAGGGCCCAGTTGAATTTTTTTACAGTGTAAAGGTAGCAGCCATGTTTGTGGTGGAAGGTCAGCTCTGGCAGTAGAGGGCTATCCAAAATGCCTATGTTCCAAATGCCCATTGGTCTGTGTTGTAGACTCTTCACTGCTGAGCAGTCCTTTTTTTTGACCCCTGTGTAAAACTTATTTTACACATAAATAAGAGCCAATCAGATTACATGATTTTACCCTGCCATTTTATAATAATTCAGAGCACATGGGTGACAACAGTTTTTTATATTTTGAGAATTGCTGCTGAGGTCAGGTTTATTCTCCTTTAGACTTGCAGGATTACCACGGAGGAGAACAGAACCTCCTAAATAAAAAAAAATAAATATTTTTTGTTCACTGCAGGCTGATATAACAGGAGGCCTGTAATTTTCCCCACCGCTTAAGCTAAGAGGTAGACCTACAGGAGGAGATTCTCTTACGCTCCAACTCCTATCTGATAAGGCTACTTTAAAAAAAAACTAATAAATGAATGGGAATTGTGATGTCTGTGTGTGCAATGCTTTTGGCAATTGTGACTGGTGGTTGGTTTTTATGTCTGGGCAAATATTTACCAAGTTGTTTTAAATATATGCAGTTTCTACTTCCTGATATTGGTGCTGCTCAGTCTGAGGGTGGAGGGTACTTCGTTAAATATAGCCTACATTCTCTACGGTGCCTAGATGGCTGTTTGAAAATCTAAAAGTCTTACTTGAAGTTAGAAACATCTGGCTATCTACTGTACAATGATTGCTGTTTAGAGCAGACATGGATATCAGACTATAATATTTACGTTCGCTTGCACATGCACAAGGAAGGTCTTGCACCAGTACAACATTTGGAGGTGTGTGACCCCGGTGCACACCTTCAGGTCAAAACCCCGATGGCAAAACACAAAAAAAGCACCACTACAGAGACAATCGCTGTAATGGTCCTTTTTTCATGCTTCACTTTCCATCAGTGTTCTGCCCCCTTCCCGGACCAACTCTGGCCTGGAGTTGCTAATCCTAAAGTCCAGTGGGTGCGGGAGGCAGATCTCCCTGCATGTGGGGTGTGGGGGGCACAGCCCCCACAGAAAACACTCGATGAATGGGTGGCACAATACCTGCGTTGGTATTGTGCCGTCGCTGTGTGGGAGGTTGGCATTTTCACTGTCGACCTCCCTTGGTGCTTCTGTGTGACCCTCTCCTGAATCCAGTCATCAGTGTAGCAGGTGTGACCCTACCAGACCAATACATGCTGAGCTGTGTATGACAGCAGTTTTGCTGTGTTAGTCTTCACTTCAAAGGAAAAGGTCCACTGCAATCAGCGGTGGCAGTGTGTATGCAATTAGCATACATGTCAGTCGAAGTGCTGTCATGCACAGCTTGGCATTAAAATACCCTCCCCCTTCCTCCCTCTGCTAATATCCTTCCCTTCCCATGTTAGTGTGCTCCCTGCCCCAGTGTTGTGTACCAAGGGGGGTGCCCAAGCCCCCTTAGCTCATGCATCCTCCCAGCACAGTGTGGCTGACAGGGGTGCCCAATCCCCCGTAGGCTGCAGCCTGCCCCAAACAAACACCCAGTTGGGACACTGGGAGCTCACCCCAGTGTGCTCATGCTTCCCACCCACGCACACTGTATGGCCAGCAGGGGTGCACTTTCCCACCAGATACAGCCCCCCCCCCCCAAACAAACAGGTAGGTGGCATGCTGGGAGCCAATGCCAGCATGCCAAAAGCATCCTTTTTTTTGAAAATCTTGTGAAAGAAGAAAACGGTCCCTCAGTGTGTCCCTGTCCCCCCACCAACCCACGTCCACCTTCTGTGCACCCACCTCCCCACACATCCCCTCAACCCATACTTATCTCTGCAGCCTTGCGTGACGATCTTCATTGGACCGGGAACACGTCTACACTCTTCAAAGCTGATTGTGAACTGAGGAAATGCTGGTAAGCTGTATAATGACATAAATAGGGGTTTTCCAATTTAGGTGGATATCTTGGCCATTTTTTTGACTTTTGACACCAAATTTTCAACATGGGGTTCTTGACACTCCTTCTCATGAATTCATTCACTGTCATGGCATTATTCGGTCCGGAAAGGTGATTTTGCTGTCACTGCGTGGAATCACCTTTCAGGACCGAATAACAAAACAACAGTGTCGGTGTTCATGAGGTGGGCTCTCAAAAAGCCTCTATTGCAAATTTGGTGAAACAGTTGCAAAAAAATGACTATTTTACTAGCATGCAATGCACAGTTTCCACGTACACTCGTAAGTTTGCAAATTTATAATATTTTCATTCCAGATTTTCAACATAGGCATATTTCCACACCTCCTTATGAACAGTGCAGCTGTCAATTTTCACATCCTGACCGAAATATGTTTTCACACTTCTGGCACAAAATAGCATGATCGTTGCTGAAAATCAGTGTTTGCTACAGAGTAGGACAATCACAGTGACACTGCTCATGAGCAGAGGTCCTAAAATGCCTATGCTGAAAATTTGGTGGCAAAAGTCAATACAATGGCTGTGTTACGAGCGTGCATTGTGCAGTTTCTATGCACACTCATAAGTTCGTGAATTTGTAATATTTCCACTCCAGATTTTCAACATTGCCATTTCCCCACATCTCCTTATGACCAGTAAGCTGTCATTTTTCATGTCCTGGCCAAAATGTGTTTTCGCACTCCGGTGTGCAATAGCGTGGCAGCTGTGGGAAATCATGTTTGGTACAGAGTAAGAAAATCAGCGACACTTTTCATGAGCAAATGTCCTAAAATGCCTATGTTGAAAATTCAGTGCAAAAATTCCAAAAAATGACTGTTTTATGAGCATGTATTGTGCAGTTTTCACGCGTACTTGTAACTTCACAAATTTGTCATATTTTCACTAAAGATTTTCAACATTTGTATTTTCCCACGACTCCTTATGAACAGTACAGCCATCGGTTTTCAACATCGTGGCCAAAATCTGTTTTCATACTTCAATCTCAGAATAGCGTGGTCGCTGTGGGAAATCAGGGTTCAGTACACAGTAAGAAAATCATAGTGACACTGTTCATGACCAGAGGTGACAAAATGCCTATGTTGAAAATGTGGTGAAATAATTCCACTGAATGACTGTGTTACAAGTGCGGGTTGTGCAGTTTCCACACAGGCTCATACCCTTGAGCACAACCAGGGCGTTAGGGTTCCTAAGACAGACACTTAAGAAGTATGAGGGTGAAATGTTACTCAGATGCAAGAGGAGTTGCAGAGAGGTACACTGTTGGGATATGGATGCTGAAGGGACATGGATACAACTGGGGGGCCTGCACAAATGCCAAAGACCAATGCAAATACCAGCAAGCGAACGTTCGGCATTGACAAATGCTTGTTTTGTTTGCTCTACAGATGTCCACTACGCTCTCTTGGCTAGAAGCATTGTAGAATGGGCAGGCATTTGCAAACAACCTATAATTACTGAGACAAATCTAAATTATGGACTTGTTTGTTTTAGAAATGTTGCTTTTCAATATCCTTAGAAGGGATTATGCAGCCTCTCAGATGTGGGGAAGGGGGAAGGAGAGGTTATTTTCTGCTGGTAAATCCTGGCTGCCGTGTGTGGGTTTGTACTGGCTGCTTCTCCAGTGTTTACATGTCTCTTGAAAATTGGCCATGCATTTTTTTAAAAATCACTCCATCTTGACTAGCGGTTTTTAAATTACCTTAAGGTTCTAGCTGCCTTCTTTTGAGAGTTCCATTGCTGCGTGTGGCTTCTCTGATGGTGTATGCACTTTGCAGAAACAAGATCACATGGGGAGCTTTATGAACCTTGCACTTTGCTCTATCAGGGACTGCTGGGTAATCATCAATGCATTATGGAATTGTCATAGCGGACTTTGAAAATATGTGGTGCTTCTCTTATAACAAAACTGCCTGTGATTAGATGATTTAGCATTTTTTCCTTTCTTTTTGTTTTCTCTCTGAATCCCAAAACAGAGGCTTTGTTCTTATTTGTTGTGGACAGCCTGCTGTCACTCACTCTTTGGTCATTTGTACTCCAAGGAGCAAACCATTCTGCTGGGGGAGGCTCTCCATATCTCACAATCTGAGGTTAAAGGGTGTAATGATCCACCCCATTTCTTTAGATGCTTGGTTTAATTTTTATCTGCACTCCTGCTTGCAGAGTTACTTGGAAACAAGATGCAGCCCAGTGTGGTTTTCTGTTACATGCTCTTCTTGGGACATGAATCGGAGGGTAAGCCTTGTTTCTATGCAAACATGCTGTTTTTTTAACCCTCTTAGCTTAGCTATATACTATAGCTATACGATTATTCATACTTAGTGGCAATTTTTTCTCTTCACAATAATACTTTTTGCAGCTTTTACAGTGGAGCAGTGTTAGCACAAGGATGATTTAATAGAGGATTTCATTTTCGATTTTCAATTTTTGATGGTACTAAAACTAGATAAGGCAGACTCTGCAGTTTTCTGTAGTTACTGTTACTCACTCTTTTATGCATTGATAATCTCAACTACTGGATACCTGATACTTATATTTGTTGGGCCAAGGGGAACAAAAAAAGGGGGGGGGAGGCAGGAAAGAGGAAAAAAGGAAAAATAAACAATGTGGGTGGAACTGTTTTCTTTACTACATTTGCTGCAGTAGCAATCCCTGTATACAACATACAATATTTATTTGTGCGCATTGTAGACATAACGTTTAATTTGCATAGGTGTTTGAGTGAGAGGCAAGCTGTTATACTGAGATTTAAATAATCTCTCTTACAGGCTGCAGATGTACTAGAGGGAGGATGGGGGGTCCGTGCCCGAACAAATCTATCTTGGAATGTACTGGTTGGGCATTCTAACACACTTACAGTAGTCTGGACTGGCCAACACAGGAGCACTGCGCAGTGCCTCCTTTAGCCGTGTAAAGGCTTGTTCACAGGCTGGTTCACTTTTTAACTTTTTAAGCATTCTTTTCTTTAGCAGGCCAGATAGGGGAGCTGCCAGGGTACTGTAATTTTGTACAAACTTATGACAGTACCCAGTAGTCCCTAGGAAACTCCAAACTTGCTTCTGGGTTTCTGGCCTGGGCCGCACCTCTATTGCCTCATCCTTGGTTTGATAAGGGCAAAGCTGCCACTGCCCTGCTGCATGTCTTAGGTATGCCACCTCTGCCATGGCCACCTGGCACTTTTCAGCCTTGACAGTGAGCCCTGGCCTCTGTATCCTGCCCAACAATTCCCTCAGGTGGGACAGGTGTTCCTTACAGCTGGCACTAAAGATGGCAATATCATCCAGGTACACCACAGGATACTCTTCAGTACCAAGTAACACCTGGTTCATCAACCTTTGGAAGGTGGCAGGGGCGTTCTTCATTCCAAAAGGCATTACCCTGAACCTGAATAATCCTATTAGAGTGATAAAGGTCTAGCGCTGTCAGTTAACTCCACCTGCCAAAACCCTTTTGTCAGGTAGTGGTGGTGAGATATGCCACCCCTCCCAACTTGTCCAGTAGTTCATTTGTCCATGGCATTTGGTGGGTGTCAGATGTCATAACTGCACTGAATCCATGACATGGAAGTGAGCAGAGCCATCTGGCTTGGGAACAAGGACTATGGGTGAGGCCCAGGGACTGTGGGATTTCTGGATTACCCCTAAATCTAGCATTTCCTCCACCTTTCTGCTAATGTTCTTTAGGATGGCCTTGTATGCCAGTAGGCTGTCTGTCGGATGGGTGCTTGCATTCCTGTATCTACATCATGTGTAAGGGGGTACATCCCGGCTGACAAGACCTGCAATATTCTTTCACCTGCTGGTGAAGTTTAGCCAATAGAAATTCTGGGCCAATCATTGGGTGGTGCACGCAATTCCCAGATATCTGGACATGGGGATATCATGAGCAATCTTGAGCAACCGCTCACAGTACCCCTGGGGAACAACAAGCTGCCTGCGCATCAAACCCTGTCCTTACGTCCTGCATATACAACAGACAATTGTCCCAAAATACCCCTATGTCTCCCAACACCTCCCTGTGTCCCATCAGATTCTGCACAAACCCTCAACCTCTCTAAACTAGAGTCTGTCTTCTGAGCAGCAGCAAAATCTGTACATTTTCCCAAGGCATGGGACATGTCTTCTTCAGTTTCTAAACTAGGGTCCATAGCTCTAGCATCAGGGCTTTCAGGGTCACTGCTGTCCCTAGCCGTTTGATTATTGGTTACCCCTCCCCCACCTTAAAGTAATTTTCTTTAGTTGTTTTGTGAACTGCTATGTGGGGAAGACCTACCCCCCTTCACTATTCTCCATATCAGGAGACACAGGCTGGGGACCAGCCTCCCATTGTTTTCCATAGTGGCTTATATGGGGCCCAGGGAACTACAGCTGGCCTTTGCAATCTGACTGTGGGTAATCACACATACCATCCCCTTCTGGAGATTGTTCCTTAGTATCACATCCAGGGCAAGATTGTCTGCTACTGCCACTTTTTGCACCATTTCTCCTGTCTCACCCAGTCTAAGACAAAGCTAGCAAGTGGCAGAGTTTTCTCCTCCCCAGTTAAATCCTTTACTGTTACAGACTGATTAGGTATAAGCTGTTCAGGCTCAACCAAATGCCCTTTTGCTAAATTAAGAGATGCCCTCATGTCCCGTAACCCATGTGTGTGCACCCCATTTACAGGAACTGGGTGTATGTGCTCCCTCATGTTTATAGGCATGCTTTCAGGGATACACAGTGCAGCCAAGCACTGGAAAGGATTGTGGCAGACCAGTTTACTGACTATATTCACAAATACCAGCTGCAATGTTCCCAGCAGCACGGCTTTAGGAAACTCCATAGCATGGACACTGCACTGGTGGATTTCACTGAGCATGTCCATAATGCATTGGATGAGGGAAAACTGGTTGGGTCCATCTTCATTGACCTAACAAAGGCATTCAACACAGTCTGCCATCCACTCCTCTTGTCTCAACTGCACACCCTTGGTGTTTCCTCAAATGCCGCCCTATGGTTCCAGGACTACCTAACCTCCCAGTCTCAAAGGGTCAAGATAGGTCACTCCATATCTGCATCCAAGGAAGTCTCACTAGGGGTGCCTCAAGAGTCCATCCTGGGTCCACTGCTCTCTTCAGCATGTTCCTGAATGACCTACCCAATGCCTGCACTAGCAAAGTTATTCTATACAGCGATGATGCTGTCCTGTTTAGCTGACACTCTTGCATAGAGCATCTACAGGCTGAGCTACAATCATCCTTCCAGCAACTGGAGACCTGGTTCTACTCCCAAAGGTTGCTACTAAACTACAAAAAAACCAAGACAATGCTCCTCTTAAGCCCCCAACTAAAAAGGAGATGCCCAAAACTAACAATCACAAATCACCTGACTGCCCCACTGGAACAGGTTCACTCCTTCAAATACCTGGGTGTCATTGTGAATGATACCATCTCATATGCTCAGCACATTGACACAGTGGTGAAAGCTGTGAACACTAAATTAGGGATCACAAAGCTGTGAACACTAAATTAGGGATCTGATTTAGGCACAAGAAAAGCCTAACTGCTGAAGCCCTCTGGCTCTCAGTATCTAGCTCTGTCCTCTCCCTGTTTGACTACTCGCTGGTGGTTTATGGAGCTGCCACTGATATGGCCCCCAAAAGGGTTTCCACTGCCCTTAACAAAGCTTGTAGACTAATGTTAAATGCTGACCACTTCATGCACACCTGCATCCTGTATCGTCTGGCCCACATACAACCACTTGAATCCAGAATCAAATACCAAACTTGCCTGCTAGGGGGAAAGGCCATGCTCTCCCTAACTACTACATGCATTGCACTCCTGGTAAAGGAAGCAAGCTCCAAATACAACACACGAAGAACAATGACAACACAGCTTGATGTTCCATTTCATAGAACTTCCCTAGGACAAAGATCCTTCATGTACCGTGCTCCACTATGGCTAAATGGGATCTCTGCTGCAGCTCTTAATACAACAAATGTTCGGTCCTTTAAAAGAGAACTGAAGCAATACCTGCTGAACTCAAATGCCTGTGACTGCCTTACCTGAATTCATATCTTCAACCTGGATACCTGCTCTTAAACACCGCTGACTCCCTTACCTGAGTCCATATCCTCAACCCAGATGCCCCCCTCATCTGTCTGAGCTTTTCTCCTGTTTTACCCTACCCTGGACCCCCACATGCCATCCCTTGCCACCCCCAGCTCCCTTCAACTCCCTCCCCTCCATATCCCCAACACCTCCCCTTTCCACCCACTCTCCCCTAAATATTCTTCTTCTTCCAATTCCTTTCTCTCTCTCTCCTCCTCTCTCTCTCTCTCTCTCTAATCTACCCATCGTTCACACTCTCTCCCCTTTTTTTCTCCTACCCTTTCCAATACCATACCTTGAGAGGCCCTCCCTGGGGCAGCAATGCCATACACTGCTAACTGTGAATCTCCTCCCGCTGTTTAATTTGAGTTGTCTAGGTTACTCAAATGAATTATTTATTTATATTCTGTATTACATAGCAATCTTATGTTTCGTGTAAACTGTCAAGTTTTTGTTATGTCTTTTGTTATGGATTAGTTAGATAAGGTCCTATTCTAATGGAGCCATCCCTCCATGTTGTTGAAACCTGTCAAATTTTGGAGGCAGCTGTGTTGGGTACAAACATAGAAAATGACGGCAGAGAAAAAACAATGGTCCATCCAGTCTGCTCATGGTTGTCTGTTCAAATCTGAGACCTAATGTCAAACATTACATTTAGCCTGTGAACAGGGTATATTCAATTCAATCAGGTCCCAGCAACACATTTCTTCTAGAGACCAATGGGGAAAAGGAGCAACACCTACAGTGGAGCCTGGTTTAGATACATGTACAGTTAAGAGAGAAGTGGGCTTTGAGCAGTGTGTTTAGGTGATGTGAGGAAGGGGCAAGTCAAATGGCCACTGGAAGGGAGTTCCATAGTTTTGGCATCCGATATTGTAAGGCTGCTTGGCCTGCAGCAAAGAACATGTGTGGAACGGTCAGTTTGCGGGAGTCATGATCATGATACCTGAATGTGTTGGCTGTGGGGGTGGGAGTAGTCAGGACTGGTCCCAGAATGTGGAGGCCATCTTAGCACAATGTGAGTGTCTCCGGTCTTGGAGGGATGGAAGGCCAAGCGACTGGTAGAGGTCGCAGTGGTAGGTTGACATTTGAGGGCAAAACAACAGAAAGAGTGGAACAGAGGGTCCAGTCTGGCAAGGGTAGACTTGAGAGCAGCACTGCAGACCATGACGCTGTAGTCAAAGATAGGGAGAATCATTTTTTTCACAATTGCCTGGCAAGCCGGCAGCATGATACATTCACAGTTACGATACAGAACACCCAGTCTGGGGTGTAGCTTTTTGTGAATGGTATTAATATGTACAGAAAAGTTGAGGTGCTCCTCAAGCCAGAACCCCAAGACATCTAAAGGAGGTACAGACTTCCATGGGGTTCCTGTCCAGGGTGTGAAAAGTGGGTGTGGAGGGGAGCCTAGAGAGTTTCTGTCTGGTGCCAAAGGTCAAGGAGACAGTCTTCTTGGTATTGAGGAACAGCTGGTTTGAGTGGAATCAGAGCTGGACCTTCTTGAAATCCTGCTGGAGTCTGGACTCCACCTCAGTGGTGGAAGGGTCTGATGTATACAGAACTGTGAAGTCCGCATACATGTGAATGGATGTGTGTGGGTAGCATAGATTATGTCATTTAAGAAGATAGAGAACAAAAGCAGGCCTAGGACTCATCCTTGGGGTTCATCTGTGGAGACTTGGAGGGGAGCGAAGGTCATATTACCAATTTTGAGGGAATGGGACCTACCTACAAGCTAGGAGTGAAACCAACTGGTGGCCTCGCTGGAGAGCCCAGCCTGAGAGAGCTTGGACAGGAGGAGTGGGTGAGATACATGTCAAATTCCTTAGCCAAATCTATAAAAATGGCAGAGGTGATGAGACCTGAGTCCATAGAAACATAGAAGTTGACAGCAGATGAGGACCACAAGGCCCATCTAGTCTGCCCATTTCTTTTTCTACCTTATAAATGTGCCATCGGCCTTTGCTGTGTCAGTGGCCTATCTATTCATACTCATCTGTATTGCTCACTTATGCCTATCCCATGCCTGTTTGAATCCCTGCACTGTATTCATAGCCACCACTTCCTGAGGTAGGCTGTTCCATGCATCCACTACCCTTTCTGTGAAAAATAACTTCCTCACATTACCCCTTAATCGGCCTCCCTCTAATCTCATGCTGTGTCCTCTTGTCCTGCTATTTTTCTTATATTGAAACATGTTAGACTCTTTCACCTTGTTAATGCCCTTAAGGTGTTTGAATGTTTCGATCATATCACCTCTCTCCCTCCTTTGCTCTAGGGTATACATATTGAGCTCTGTTAATCCATCCTCATATGTCTTCTGATGCAGTCCCTGCACCACTTTGGTTGCCCTTCTCTGGTCTGCTTCAATTTGGTTAATGTCCTTGTGAAGGTTTGGCCTCCAGTACTGCATGCAGGACTCCAAATGGAGCCTAACCAGAGTCTTGTAAAGAGGGATTATTACCTCCCTCTTACGACTTTTGATACCCTTACTAATACGCTTGGATGATTTCAGGTCATCTATGATGATGATGCCCGAGTCTCTTTCTTCCTTTGCGACTGCCAGAAACTCCCCTCCCAGCTTATAGGTGGCTTCAGGGTTTCTCTTACCTATGTGCATGATCTTGCACTTCTTTGCATTAAATCCCAATTGCTACTCTTCCAACCATTTTGCTAGTTTATCCCAATCTCTTCTCATTCTGCCCACCCCTTCAGGATCATCTACTCTGTTGCAAATCTTGGTGTCATCTGCAAACAGACAAGCCTTACCATCCAGTCCATCTGCAATGTCACTAATGAAGATATTGAAGAGGACTGGCCCCAAGACTAATCCCTGAGGTACCCCACCTGTGACTTGCATCTCTTCTGACTGTATACCATTTACCACCACTCTCTGTTTTCTGCCCGTCAACCAGTTTGGCACCCAGTTGACCAACTTCTGACCCACCCTGAGCCTACCCAGCTTATTTATCACTCTTCTATGTGGAACAGTGTCGAAAGCTTAGCTGAAGTCAAGGTAGGCGACATCAACTGCTCCCCCTTGGTCCACCCCTCTGGTTACCCAGTCAAAGAAATCTGTGAGGTTAGTTTGACAGGACCTTCCTTTTGTAAACCTGTGCTGTCTTGGATACTGTTCCCCTATGGATTCCAGGTGTTGCACTATTCTTTCCTTAAGGAGTGCCTCCATAATCTTGCCCACTACTGAGGTAAGACTGACTGGTCTGTAGTTTCCTGCCTCCTCCCTGCTACCACTCTTGTGGAGCCGGATCACATGAGCCCTTCTCCAGTCTTCTAGGACCTCTCCTGTGCTCAGAGATTCACTAAACAGTTCTGCTAATGGCTCTGCTAGTTCCACCCTTAGCTCCTTAAGTACCCTGGGAAGTATGCCATCAGGTCCCATTGCCTTGTCCACCCTGAGCTTAGTGAGCTCTTGTAGGACCCCTTCTTTTGTGAAGGGAGTAGTGCTCACTTCCTTCCCCCCTGTGTCCATGGTGCTGAGCTGTGAGCCCTGCCTTACCTTCTCTTCAGCAAATACTGAGCGAAAGTATCTATTTAGGATAGATGCTTTTACAGGGTCCTCCTCCTCACATGACCCCTTTTCTCCTTTGAGCTTAGCAATACACCCTCTGGACTCTCTCCTTTCACTAATGTACAGTATCTATAGAAAGTCTTGTCACCTTCTTTTACTGTTTGTGCTAGTGTTTCCTCAGTTTGGGACTTTGCCTGCCTTACTGCCTTACCTGTTTCCCTTAGGGCAGTTTGGTATGCCTCCCTATCTTCATCCCGCTGTGTTTCCTTATATTTCCTGAAGGCCAGCCTTTTGCTCTGACCTTTTCTGCTACTATATTTGAGAACCAAAGTGGTTTCCTTCTTCTTTTGAACTTCCTTTTCTGCCTAACACAATGGGATGTTGCTTCAAGTATTACATCCTTAATGATTACCCATTTTGCCTGTACCCCCTCACCTGTGTTTCTTTTTGCCAGGGCTAGCTTAACTCTGTTGGCCATCTTATTAAAGTCAGCTCCTCTGAAGTCCCATATTTTTGCCTTGGAATGGGATGATTTAGTTGTAGTGGCCAAATTAAACCATACCATGTGATGGTCACTGTCCCCCAGGTGACCTTCTACCTGGAGATCTGTGATCCCTTCCCTGTTAGTCAGCACTAGATCTAGGATAGTTCTGTCTCTTGTGGGTTGTTGTACAAGTTGTTTGAGGCCCTCCCCCTGCAGGGAATCCACCACGTGTCTAGTTCTGGCAGATGTTCCTGCTGGTATTGACCAATCTGTATCCGGCATGTTGAAGTCCCCCATTATCAGAACCTCCCCTTTAGCTGTCATGTTTTGTATATCTTCTAACAGTAATGTGTCTATGTCCTCCCCCTGGTCTGGGGGCCTGTAGACAACCCCAGTTCTTATGGCTGTCCCATTTCCTGTTTTCAGGATGAACCAGAGTTCTTCTGGCTCCTTATTTGTATTTTGAATTTCTGTAGCTTTGAAATTTTCATTGACATACATGGCCACTCCAACCTCCCGTTTTGCACCTCAGTCTCTTCTGAACAGTACATAGCCAGGTACTGAAGTCTCCGAAGTGTGGTTACTGGTAAACCACATCTCATTCATTGCTACTATGTCCAGTTTAGCCTCTGACATTATTGCCTGCAGGTCTGGGATCTTATTTCCCAGGCTGTGAGCATTTGTGTACATGATTTTCCATTGGCCAGATTTTGATGTGTTAGTTGTTGGGTGAGGTCTGGCATTTCCCTTGTGCGTCATATGGGGAGATGGACCTTTCTCCTTACCTGGTGATGCAAATGAACTGCAAACATGCTGAATCCCTGTTTGACCATTAGCTGATGGGGGAGGGGTGTTCTTCCCATTTGGTGTATGGGGTGATGCACCTCTCTCCCCATTTGCTAGTTTAAATATTCTGCAAAGATGTCAAACTTCTGCCCAAATGCACTGACTCCCTCCTTAGTCAGATGCAGTCCATTTAATTTAAAGAATTTTCGCTCCCAGAACTGTTGCCAGTTCCCTACAAATCTGTGTCCTTTTTCCTGGCACCAGCCCTTGAGCCACATGTTTAGCTCTCCTATCTCCCCTTCTCTGACCTTCCGTCCATCTGCCCCTCTCTCCCAGACTGGCAGGATCTCAGAGAAGGAGATGCCGGATGAAATGGATGATAGTTTGTCACCCAGCCTGGGCAGGTGTTCCTTCGTCTCTACAACTGACCAGCTGGTGAGATCATTAGTCCCTATGAGTACCAGGATGTCAATGTCATCTCCTGCTTCCTGAACAATTTTAGCAATGCGGTCAGTGTCTCTTCACGCTGATGTACCTGGGAGACATCTGACCATTACCCCTGACTGGAGATGGGTATCAACTCCCTGAATCATGGAGTCTCCTATGATCAGAAGTTCTTTGGATTTCCTTTTTGCTTTATTTGTTTTGGTTCCTGGTTTGGGCAAGTTTTGTTGTGCTAGCTCCTATGCTGCAGTGTCCTGCTCTGCAGTGTCCTCTGCCCCTTTGTTTGATTTCAGAGATAGAGGCAGATACCTATTTGTAGTGTTTATATGGTTTTTGGAGGTAATATGTTGGAGAGCACCAAGTGATGGGGCACCCGATTTGCCCTTCCTAACCACCTGCCAACCTCCCAGATCAACTACCCTCTGTGGTCGAGGTTCTTCTGTTGGATGTTGGGGAAATGGCGGGTGGTTCTTACAATGTATTTCCTCTTGAATATGAAATTTGAGGTGCGCAATCTCTGCCCATGCTGCCCGGAGCTGAGCCCTAAGATATCCAATGGCCAAGCATGTAGGACAGTGTCCAAAATCCTGTAAGACTGTTCTTCTGAAAGGTGTTCTGCAGTATCAGCAGTTAATGATATCCACTCCAGATAAGTTGCTGGGTTTATAACCTGGTCAGAGTAATTAGAAGGAAAAAAATGCAAGTAATGGTTTGATTTTGTGTTTTGTTTTCTTATAACTTGTTATAACAAGTTAAATTACTAGTGCCTGAGTAAATAAGCTCACCTTGTGGATGCCCCACTGATCCGCCCCTTCCTGCTTTGCCACAAGAAATGTCACCACTGTGGTACCCTATAAAAGAGTGTAGTGTGGGGTGGTTGGTGATGGGGGTGGGTGGCTGGGCCCTTCCACTGCCGAAAAAGAAGAACCACGGATGAAAGAACAAGGAGGTAAGAGCAGAAACAATCAGTCAACAGCAAATGCAGTAACCCTGAAAGCTTATCCTAATGTTAGATAAAACTGTAAAACCTGTAAAGCACCACCTGTAATAATTTCAGAGAAGATATACCCTGTAAGAAACACTTTGCTACAGAGAAAAATAAAGCAGTAACAGAAGATATGTCTTGCCAAAGACAATTTGAATCAGAAGATTACAGCAGTAATCTGTTAGCACACACCTGTAGGCACACCTCATAATAATGCAGAAGAAAGTATACCAGCAACAACAATCTGGATCAGAGAAAAATAAAGCAATGAAATGTTAGCAACAAACAGTAGCAGTCCCTGTGATTACAAAATAAAAATAACAACACACAGTAAATCTACTTAGCCAAAAGAAGTCTTAATTCCTTCCCTTGTTCTGGTAAGGTTCTCTGCTCTGTGCTTTCAAGCAATCTAGAAGTGAAATAGCTCAGGTGAAGCTAGGTGCCTAGGCCAGAAAACCAAGTCTTCTACCACGTCAGTAAGGATAGAATTTGTAAGCCTCAGGAGGGAGGTTGTGGTGGAGTGTGATATCCTAAAACCAGGTGAGAAAAATGAGAAGGAGTCAAGGAAGGAGGAGACCTGGGTGAGAACAAGATGTTCCTGGAGTTTGGCAAGAATGGAGAGGATAGAAATCAGGTGATAGTTGCCTGGGGAGGAAGGGTCAACGCCTTTTGGGAGGGGGATGACAGTGGCGTGCTTCCAATCTGATGGCACTAAAGCTAGCATGAAGGAGATGTTTAGGAGAGAGGCCAGGATAGTGGCAATGGCAGGTGCCAACAGGTAGCACATTTTTGCATCATGTCCCAAGGGGCCCTTTTCCTTGGAAGGATTTAGGGCAAGCAGGGCTTTGAGTAATTCAGGCAGAGTAACCTGTCTGAAGCAGAAAGTGGCATTAGCAGTGGGGGCTTGGACATAGGGAGGGAAGGGGGTAGCGGTTGACAGAGAGGGTGAAAAGGTGGCAGAAGAGCTGAGGTGCATTTAGTAAAGAAGGAATCGAATTCTGAGGCTACTGCAAGAGGTTTGGAGACAGTGGTGCCAGTAGAGCTAATGGCAGGGGTGGGAGGTTGGGAAGGGGCGAGAAAAGCGACCTCACCACTTTCCAGAATTTTGCCAGGTAGTTTATATTAGTGTGGAAAGAGGTTTTGAAGTAACTTTCTTTGGCCTGGCATATTTGTTTTATACATGCTTTATGGAGTGAGTGGCACTTTAGGTGGTCCATGGGGGAAGCCTGTGATTTTAAAGGATTTCCATTCCAGGTCCCTGGCTCTGAGATGAGCCAATATGTCAGCAGAGATCCAGGGCAAGTGTGCTCCCTTCACCCAAGCACTTCTAACTGGGCCATGTCTGTCCCAGATAGTGATGAATTTTTCAGTGAAGTATTCTAAGGAGGAGTCGATAGATGTAGCACTGGGGATAAAGGACCAGTCGGTAGTTGCCAAGTCATTGTGCAAGGACGCAATATACAGAGATTTATAGGATCTGGACAGGAGAGTTTGGGGGAGTGGAACCTTTGGTCTAAATATTGTTCTCACTAAGAAGATCATGTGGTGATCACTCAGGGAGTCAGGTAATAAGCCTGCTGTGAGTATCTGGTGTGGGTGAGAGGTAAGGGCACAGTCCAGGAGAGTATGGTTTTGAGATTTAGTGTTTAAGTGCGTGGATTCGGTTATCAGCTGAGTGAGGTTTAGCACAGCCACTTAGTTCCGAATATTCCTGCTAGTATTGGAGACCTAGTTTATGTTAAAATCTCTGAGGATGTGTAGTTCGCCTCCTACAGCAAGCAATGTGAGGGCACGCAGGTGGTCCATGATAGCAGGTGGGGGGAGCAATAGAAGCCAGCAATATAGATGGGCCTTGGGTGGGGGAGAGAAAGTTTGATTTTCATGGCATTGATGGATTGCGTGGTTAGTGACAGCATGATAGGGGTAAACTGGAGGGAAGATTTAATGTACATGTCTATTCCACTTCCCCTTTTGTTACCAGTTCAATCCCAACAAACTGTGGTATAGCCAGATGTTGAGGTTTCTTCATTAAGGTTGTGGGGTTTTAGCCAGGTCTCCGAGATTACCATGATGTCAGGGTGTAGTGATATGATTGCTGGTTGGAGTAGGGTAATTTTGGACAGAAGTCTACAGATATTTAGATGGGCTAGCAGTAGCCCACTAGGGAGAGTTGGGGGGGGGCTGAGCCTGGTGGAGGATTCTGGATTGAGCTGAGGGTTGGGGTAGGACCGGGGTTAGATTCCATATCCCCTGGCTAGTAGGAGCAGCAGTGTGAGCCATATTTTAGCTTTTGCTAGATATGACAGGAGCTTCCTGTGGTCAGCAGGCAACGTGGATGTCCTCAAGGAGGAGTGCTGGATATTTATTTTTAGAGCAAGCAACCCTGTATGGAATGAGGGTGGAAGAATGAAGGGTCCAACCACACAAATGAGGAGGTGGGGTTTCAGGTGGCATACATTCTGTGGAAGTGGTGGAGAGGGCCAAGCAAGTGGCTGGGTTACTTAAGAGTGGGCAGTAGGACTTCAGTGCAGGGTATAGTAAGAGGGGGAGAGAAACTAGAAGCACTAGGGTAGCAGATATTAACATGCTTAGTGGAACCATGCTAATATATGTTGCAAATAATGGTTGGCAGTTGGCTAGCTCGCTACACAGGGTAACTGAATGCAGTTTAACAGACTGGAATATAATAGGCCCACTCACCCATAGATAATTAAAGTACAATGCTTTTATTCTCAATACAAGTAAAAACGTTATACAGTAAATCAGAATAAACACTGTCTTATATTCCTACATTTCTGATATTTATTTATTTAGTATTTCAGAAAGACCTTTGAGCGTGAGCTCTTTTACAAAGGTTCCACGTCAGGGTGGACAATAAGGCAATACACATATTCAGTGGTTACAGAGGCCTGATCATTAGGCATTAAAGAGCGATTACATGAGAATTAGACAAATAGGAGAAAAAACAGAGCAGTTGTAATTGAATACTAAGCTATTTCTAATTGGTTGCCCTAGGTAGCACACCCCTGGAAACCTTTAAATCCATTGATAGACTATGGCAGAGTAACTGCATAGGGTTTAATGCTATCCCAGATGGCAAGAGTCTGGGTGACAGTGAAACAAGAGGGACTGTGTTTGAACCTACCGCAGAGAGTGAGAGGAGGGATAGTGAAACAGGGGAGGGGGCTGTGATGGGAGCAGCTCCAGAGGGTTTTGTCGAATATGGTGTGTGTCTGTGGGGGGTTGGGGAGGAGCAGTACAAAGTGTGTTTAAAGAGGACTGATAGCTTACTTAAGCCCTTGGCTAGGCTGGAATGGAGGCAGGGTTCTCTAGGTAGCCCTGCTGGGTGCTACCATGGGGGTAGACCTGCCTATCAAGTGGGGCCTGAGAAGCAGGTGCATTTTGAGCTAGACATTAGGTGCTGTTTGAGGTCTGCTTTGAATTGAGACAGGCTGTGGTTAGTTTGTAATTTCATTGGGAGTTCGTTTATGCAGAGAGGGGCCTGATAGGAGAAAGTGTGCTGTCTTAGTGAGGTTCGGCGGAGTGGTATGAACAGTGCTCCATTCTTCCTCCATCTGGTGATATGTATTGAGAGAGAAGCCTTGAGCAGGTTTCCTACACAGGGTAGGGTTTTTCTGAGGAGTGCCTTCTTTCCCAGGAGGCAAGTTTGGTATTTAATCCTGTCTTTTAGGTTAAGCCAGTTTGTACGCTCATACAGGGTGCAAGTATGAGTGTAGTGATCTGCACACAGGGTGAGGTGGCATGCCTTATTGAGTGCAATTTGGACCCTTTTGAGCACTGTATCAGTAGCAGCCCCATAGACCACCAACCCATATTCTATCGTGGAGAGTAGGGAGCTGGAGACTGAGATTCAGAGTGCTTCCGGGGTGAGGGATTTCTAATGCCCATAAAGGAGCCCGATCTTTGTGTTTACCACTCTGACAAGGGAGTCTACGTGGTGCGTATAAGTGAGAGAGTCATCAATGGTGACTCCAAGGTACTTGAACAGGTGCACCTGCTCAATCTGCTCACCAGCCTTATTGGTGATTACGAGGGGAGCATGCTTGTATTTGTTATGGGGACTGGAATGTAGCATGGCCTTGGTTTTCTTGTTATTTAGTAGCAGCTTCTGCCTACTGAACCAGTCCTCGAGTTTACTGAGAGAGTTGTGTAGTTCTGTTTGTAGGCAACCTGAGAGGTGCTGCTGCTCAGCAGCATGGCATCGTCCACATACAGAATAGGTTTAGTGTCACAGGCTGTGGGTAGGTCATTTATAAAGAGGCTGAAAAGCAGGGGCCCCTAGAATTGATCCTTGAGGGACTCCTAGGAGTACATCTCTGGAGCTGTATAACGTCTGCCCAATTTTAACTCACTGGCTCCTGTGTGTTGGGTACTCATTGAACCAATTCAGGGCGTTAGGCACCACACCCAATTTTTTGAGCTGGAGTTCTAGTAGAAGGTGGTTGATGGTGTCAAAGGCTTTAGTGAGGTCAATGAAGATGGACCCCACGAATTTGTCTTCATTCAGCACCTTGTGCACATAGTCAGCGTATTCCAGCAGTGCCGTGGTGGTACTATGTTTCTGCCTGAAACCATGTTGGTTTGGGCAGAGCAGATTGTACTTATTGAGGTATTCTGTGAGTTGACTTGCCACGATTTTTTCCAAAGCTTTGGATAGTGGAGAGAAGATAGATATTGGCCTGTAGTTTGACACCAGCGCCTTGTCACCATTCTTATGCACTGGAGTTACCAGGGCTTGCTTCCACACCTACAGAAATTGAGCTAGAGCAAGGATTCATTAAATAGCATTGTTATGGGCATAATAAGAACATCAAGGGTTAGAGATTGTAAGTTCATGTCTAGCCCATGACTCCCCAATCTGGTTTTGCCTAGGACTTTCCTGATCATCATTAGGGACTCCTTCACCGTCACCTTCTTAAAATAGAAGGGTGGGTGGTTAGTTATGAGCAGGTTGGTGCAACCTTGGTCCTCCAGAGGCAGAAGGTATTCTGGAGGCAGCACTGAGGACAGGTCTGTAAAGGTCTAGTTAAAGGCATCAACAATGGCTAGTGGATCTGAGGAGGATGAGTTATTAATGTTGAGCATCTTAGGGTGCTGCTTTTGATCTTTACCAAGGATGTTCTTGATGTTGTCCCAAAACTTCTTTCCATCTCCCCATGCATTGTTAAGCTGGGTCTTATGGAAATTGGCTTTTGCAAGCCTGATAAGTTTGGTGCACTGATTTCTAGTCATTTTTTAGCACTGTAGGTCATGCTTGCTGCCTGAGTTTAAGGCTTTTTCCCAGAAGGCGGTCATAGACACATAGAAACATAGAATTTGACAGCAGATAAGGACCACTTGGCCCATCCAGTCTGCCCATTTCCCTACCTAATGGATAAGCTGCAGATCCTAGTTAACCTGCAGCCTACTTCTTCCTACCCCAACCCCCTAGAATTGCCTTATAACTGTCCCATGCATGCTTGAATTCCGCCACTGTTTTTGACTCCACAACCTCCTCAGGAAGGCCGTTCCATGTATCCACAACCCTCTCTGTGAAAAATACTCCTTAAATTACCTCTGAGCTACCCCTCTATCTTCAAATTGTGCCCTCTTGTTCTTGCACACCTCTTTTTTGAAAGATGCTACCTCTTGGACTTTGTTGATTCCTTGAGGTCCTTGAAAGTTTCTATCATGTCCCCTCTCCTCCTTTCCTCGAGGTTATACATATTAAGCTCCTTAAGTCTCTCTTTATATGTCTTCCGGTGCAGACCCTGCACCATTTTAGTTGCCTTCCTCTGGACAGCTTCCATCCTGTCTATGCCTTTGCGGAGATAGGGTCTCCAGAACTGCACGCAGTACTCCAGTTGGGGTCTGACCAGCTGTCTGTACAAAGGTATAATAACTTCCTGTTTTCTACTAGTGATGCCTCTCCCTATGCATCCCAATACCCCCCAGCCCTCCTTGCTGCCCTCTCACATTGCTTGCCCACCTTTAGGTCATCTGATATGACTACCCCCAGGTCCCTTTCCATTTTTGTTGTTGTTAGCATCTCACCCCCCCCATTGTGTACTCTTCCCCTGGGTTTTTGTTTCCCAGGTGCATTACCTTGCACTTCTTAGCATTGAATCTAAGCTGCCATACATTTGACCATTCCTCTAACCTTGCCAAGTCCCTTCTCATCCTTTCTACCCCACTTTGTACATTAACTGTGTTGCAGATCTTTGTGTCATCTGCAAAGAGACATACTTTTCCTTCCAGTCCCTCTGCAATGTCGGTTATGAAGACATTGATGAGGACCGGTCCTAATACTGAACCCTGCGGTACCCCACTAGTAACCCCCTTTCTTCTGAGTGGACTCCATTTACTATTACTCTCTGTGTCCTATTCTCCAGCCAATTATTTACCCAGGCTGTCATCTTGGGACCCACTCCCAGGCTGGCTAATTTGTATATTCATCTTTTGTGTGGGACTGTGTCAAAAGCCTTGCTAAAGTCTAGGTAGGTCATATCCACAGCCCCTCCCTGATCTACTACTTTGGTCACCCAGTCAAAGAAATCTGTCAGATTTGTCTGGCATGACCTTCCTGCTGTGAATCCATGTTGCCATGGGTCCTGTGCCCCACTAACCTCTAGATACTCGACAATTCTTTCCTTTAGAAGTTATTCCATCATTTTCCCTACCACTGAGGTTAAACTAACAGGTCTGTAGTTTCCTGTTTCTGCCTTGCTCCCACTTTTGTGAAGGGGAATCACATCTGCCCTCCTCCAGTCCTCGGGTACCACCCCATCCTCCCTTGATTTGTTAAAGAGGGTAGTCAGTGGTGTCACTAGTTCTACCCTTAGTTCTTTTAGAATTCTGGGATGAATCCCATCAGGCCTCATTGCTTTGTCCACCTTCAGTTTTAAGAGTTCTTTCAGAACCCTTTTTTTCTGTAAATGGGCTGGCATCAACTTCTGTATCCAGAGTGTTTCTACTGTTTGTTTTAGGTACCTCCCCCTCTTCCTTTGTAAATACTGAGCAAAAATATTTGTTTAGTATCTCTGCCTTTTCACAGTCACCCTCTGCCCACCCTCCTCCCTCCCTTTATTAAGCCTCACTTTCTCTCCCTTGGTCTTCCTTCGCTCCTGATGTACCTATAAAATGTTTTATCCCCTTCTTAACTGAGTTGGCTATCTTTTCCTCGGTTTGGGCCTTTGCTGTTCTGAATGCCTCCCAGCTTCCTTTAGCTTTAACTGATACAGTTCTCTGTCCTGCTCCTTCTGTGATTCCTTGTACTTCCTGAATGCTTTCTTTTCTCTTGAACCTTCACTGCCACTTCCTTTGAGAACCATAGTGGTTTCTTACATCGTTTCATTTGTTTATTTGTGTCACACAAGGCTTGTTACCTCTGTGATGGCAGTTTTATTATTCCCCTTTGTTCTTCCACACCTCCTTCCTGCCCATTTGCTAGTGCATTCCTTAGGCACTCACCCATTTTGGCAAAGTCAGCCTTCCTAAAGTCCAGTACTTTTGCCTTTGTATGGCTTGACTCTATTG
Organism: Neoceratodus forsteri; assembly: GCA_016271365.2. Classification (NCBI taxonomy): domain Eukaryota; kingdom Metazoa; phylum Chordata; order Ceratodontiformes; family Ceratodontidae; genus Neoceratodus; species Neoceratodus forsteri. The sequence goes on from CM057454.1 coordinate 1,159,719,024, forward strand.
CTGTGTTTATTGTGAACCATACTGTTCGATGGTCGCTAGTTCCCAGATGGCTACCCACTTCTACATCTGTGATCCTCTCTTCATCTCCATTTGAGAGAACCAGGTCTAAGATTGCTCCTCCGAGTGGGCTCCAATACTAGTTGTCTAAGGCATGCCCCCTGTAGGGCATCTAGAATAACCCCACTCTTCAAAGTGGCTGCTGCAACTGCACTCCAGTTAACATCTGGCATATTCAGATCACCCATCAGCAATATCTCCCCTTTTTCTGCCATTCTAAGTATACTTTCTATCATTTCCTTGTCCATTTCCTCCCCTTGAGAAGGGGGTCTGTATACAACCCCTGTGCGGATTGTGGTGCCATTGCCGATCTCCAAATTTACCCAGTGCTTCTTCTCCTCCCTGTTTTCCCTTTTGTTCTGCTGCTTTTATTTCTTCCCTTATGTAAAGAGCTACTAATCCTCCTATTTTACTCTCCCTGTCCCTCCTGTAGATAGTGTATCCTAGTATGTTTACGTCCCAGTCATGGTTTTGTGTGTACCATGTTTCTGTGACTGCAATGATGTCCAGATGTTCCTCCTCCATCAAGGCCACTAATTCAGGAAGCTTGTTACTTAGACTACAGGCATTGGTACTCATTGCTCTCCATTTCTTGATGGCTTTACCTTCTGTTGCAGCATCCCCCACTGACCTTTCTACCTTGGTCTTTTTCTCATTTAGTGCCCTGTTTTGTAGGGAGAGGCTTGGATTTTCCTGCTGCTTATCAGTGCCTCCCCCCTAGACTAGTTTAAAAGCTTGCCAATGAAGCATTTAAACCGATTGCTCAAAAGACTTGTTCCCTTCCTGGACAGATGCAGACCATCCTGCCAGTATAGGCTGGTGTCCCTCCAGGTGGAACTCCGGTCCCCAATGAAGCCAAACCCCTGTGCTCCACACCATTTCTTCAACCATTCATTAAACTGCATGGTGCAAAGTACCCTCGCCTCACTCATGCCATTGACAGGCAGCACCTCTGAGAAGGATACTGTGTTCGCTACTTGTCTTAGGCCCCTCCCCAATTCTACAAAGTCCTTCTGCACTGCTCTAATCTCATGATGAGCCAAGTCATTTGTCCCTAGGTGGACAATGATGTCAGCTCAGACTCCCGTGCAGCTGTTCTCATGATCCTGAGGATGCTTCCTGTCCCTCCAAACCATGGCACCAGGCAGGCACCTTACTTCAGTTTCCCTGCCCCCCATTTCTACCCCCCTAATAATTGAGTCCTCCACCAGGAGCTGCTTCCTTTCCCTGTGGTGTCCTCTGCCTCCTTCCTGTGGGCCTCCCTTGTGATAGTTGTCCTCAGCCTCCTTAGTCTCCTCTGCGGGTGCATCCATAAGGGAGCTATAGAGGAGCTTGCCATCAATCCAGCCATTAACCTCCCCCAAATTTTCCATTTTGTGTGTGGTGCATAGCTATCACAGATGGAATTGAAGCCCTCAGTGAAAAAACTTAGGGCCTGGTTCAGTGTAGGTGCCTTGTTTATTGGGGACCAGCTGTAGGCAGGCAGGGCCAATTTGAGGGATCCAAGTTTGCTTTTCTGCAGAACCCTGCTCTTGATGAGACGGAGTGGGCTTTTGGCAAATTTAGTGGTCCATATAAAGGAGATTGGGGAGTGGTCACTCAGCACGTCTGGGAGAACCCTGAGTTTGGAAAATCAATTTGGTGAACTAGCTAAGACCCAGTCAATGAGGGTGCTGGTACCAGCCTTGTAGTTCTGCCTGGTGGGGTGAATTACAAGTTACGTGAGATTGTGGGAGATGATTAGGTCTCTGGAGGGTGTTGCCTCCTTACATAACCAGTTAATATTAAAGTCACTGGTCAAGATGAGTTCTGAGCCCTTTCTAAGTGCGCTAATTTCTTCCATAACAAGAGGAAGGTCTTCCTTGGCTTTTTTGGTGGACAGGTTGGTTGTGGCTATGGTAAGGGTCGTGCCTTTTAGGCCGACTTGTATGTTTACCACTAGTAGCTCATAATCCTCCAAAACTTTGGAGATGAGGAGGACGGAGCAACTCAGTGAGTTTCTGGCATGTAGGAGGCAGCCGCCGCCTTTTCTGCGTATTCTATCAAGTCAAAATGCTTGGAATCCTTCAATGACCACCTCACCATCTTTGATCCTACCCAACAGCCACGTTTCAGTCAGGCAGAAAATGTCAGGGGCATGGATGGTCATCCAAGCCTAGAGCTGGTCGAATTTGGCAGTTAGGCTGCAGATGTTTAGCGATGCTATCTTTAGGCCGTTCACTGTATGGACCCCCCTGCTTCTCAGGGTTGTTGGTCCAGGGTTTAGGTGAACATTGCCAGAGAGTAGCAGTAGCAGAAAGATAACGTTTGTGGCAGATAAGATGATGTTTATCTTCCCTCGTTTCTTCCATCACCTGCGCTTCAAGTGGGGAAGGTGTCTATATGCCTGTGTTGAATTAGGGGGAAAGCTAGCCATTAAGATTTCGGTTTGGGAGGTTGGCTTGGCGATAACTGTGTATGGGAGGTGCGGGAGGATAAAGAGCCTATTGTTACCGGAAGTGGTAGTGGCTATGTGTATGCTTTTCTTCCAGCTTGCATTCAGCGAGGATTCAGAGTGGGGAGGTCAGCGTCTGAATTTGTATATGGTACCAGCAATGCCAAAAGAGGTAGTGAGGAGGTAGTGAGGAGTAGTAGTAGGTGGTTGCACCCCTTGGTAGTTTGTTTGGTGGTGCTGAACTGCTTTAACTGCTAGCTGGTTTATAGTTGAAAGGGTATATAGTTGAAGTAGGCTGAGGTTCTTAACAATAGGGCAGGTTAGGGCAGTAACTGAGAGGAGTTAAATGGAGTGACTGGAGAAAAAGTTGAGAGAAAATGTGTGATCCTGTGGGTGAGACTGTTTTAAAAGGGGCAGTAAGAAAGTGGGTCAGGGAGGCCATTAGCATAAAAATGTGCAGCAGTGGAGCGACCAATCAGCTGCCAGGCTGAGGACAGGGGTGGAGTAAGGGTCTATTTAATACTGTGACGATGTGGGGGAGGGAGGGTGCGTGAAAAAAATTCAGTCCAGAACACAGCACAGAAAGAGATTTCCCTGAGATCAGGAAGTGCCAGGCATTGGAAAATCAGCCAAGGAGCAGAACTTCCAGTCAGTGCCTGGCTCCTCCACTGGGCATCCAGTCAAAACAGCAGCATTCAAAACCATGAGTTTCGGAGGTCCAGTGCGTACCTGAATCTGTCCGGGGGTCAGTTGGGTGGTCTGTTAGCTGCGGCCTGCTCAGAGAAAGCCAGGGCCACAGGAGTAGCATGGGAAGCCCTCAGATGGGCTGTCTGAATCTGTCCGGGGGTCAATCGGGTGGTCGGTTAGCTGTGGCCTGCTCGGATACTTTTCTTCTTTCAGGATATGCACATTTTGTTCTAGAAAACAAATAATAAATTCCCTATTTACTTATATTGCATACATATATTATGTTAATTATAAATGCATTTTATTATTCCTTAACTAAAGTTGATGAATTCATACCCACATGTCCTTAATATGCATTAATCTGTATGGCATATATTTCCAGTAGTGAGCTTTAAATTATAAACTTCCAGGCGTACACATTATAAATTGTGAATAACTAATTGTTATGCAGTATAGGTTACGGAGAAGACTTATAAAGCAGCAAATAGTTAATTATGGCCACTTAATTGCAGTATGAATTTCAGTTTTCCAACCACTTTTCAATACATAGATACATAGATACATAGACAGTGTCGGCAGATAAGGACCTATGGCCCACCCAGTCTGCCCATTTGAGCTTGTAAGTTCAGTTTGTTTTCCTAGAAGTCGGTAGCACCTTACCCCTGACCTCCAGAATTCCTTTATGTCTATCCCATGCATTCTTAAATCCCGTGATTGTTTCAGCCCCCACCACTTCTGGCAGGGTGTTCCACTTGTCCACCACCTGTTCTGTGAAGAAATTCTTTCTCATGTTTCCTCTAAATCGTCCTCCTCCAACTTCATCCATGCCCTCTAGTCCTGGAACATCTTTTCGCTTAAAAATAGTGTTTTCCTGCACCCTGTTCCTCCCTGTAAGATACTTGTATGTCTCTATCATATCCCCTCTCTCCCTCCTCTCCTCCAGGGAGTACATGTTCATTGCCTTCAACCTGTCTTCATAGGACTTGTGATGCAATCCATGCACCATCTTTGTTGCCCTCCTCTGAACCTTCTCTACCCTGCTATGTCCTTACGTAGGTATGGTCTCCAGAACTGTACACTGTACTCCAGGTGGGGCCTCACTAGTGTCTTGTATAGCGGAATTATGACCTCCCCTTTCCTGCTGGTAATGCCCCTGCCTATACATCCCAGCATCCTATTTGCTTTACCTGCTGCCTTGTCACACTGTTTCCTACCTTAAGGTCATCAGAGATGATAACCCCAAGATCCTTTCCTGCTTGGTGCATGCTATATCCTCACCCCAACTGATATATTGTGCCAGGGTTTTTGTGCCCCATATGCATTATCTTGCACTTCTTTGCATTGAATTTCAACTGCCAAACCCTGACCATTCTTCAAGTTTCTGCAGGTCGCTCTTATTCTGTCTACACCCTCTGGTGTGTCTACTCTGTTACAGAGCTTTGTGTCATCAGCGAACAATGAAATTCTGCCTTCTAGGTCCTCGCCATGTCACTGATGAAGATGTTGAATAGGACCGGTCCCAGCACTGATCCTGTGGTACCCCACTGGTCACTCTTCCCTCTGTGGGTGACAGCCATTTACCACCACCTCTGTGTCCTGCCACCCAGCCAGTTACCTACCCACCACACTACTGTCCTGCCCCACCCATATTCCCCAGTTTGTGTAATAGTCTTCTATGTGGCACAGTGTCAAAGACCTTGCTGAAGTCCAGATAGGCCATGTCCACTGCCCTCCTCTGATCCACCTCCCTAGTCACCCAGTTAAAAAATTCAATGAGGTTGGTCTGACATGACCTCCCCCTGGTGAAACCATGCTGCCTTGGGTCCTGTAGTCCATTGACAACCAGATGTTCCACCAATCTCTCCTTCAGTAGTGCTTCCATGATCTTCCCCACTACTGAGGTGAGGCTGACTGGTCTGTAGTTCCCTGGTTCCTCTTTGTTCCCACTTTTGTATAAGGGGACTACATCTGCTGTCCTCAGTCTTTGGGTACCTCCTGTTTCCAGTGATTGGCTAAACAGGATAGCCAGAGGTTCAACCACCACCTCTCTTAGTTCTTTAAGGACCTGGGTGCACCCCATCTGGCCCCATTGCTTTATCAACTCTTATTACTTCCAGTTCCTTCAGGACCTTTTCTCATGTAAAGGGACTTGTGTCCATTTCTGCGCCATTCTCACCCCTTGTACTCCCTTCAGACCCATTACCCTCCTCTTCCTCAGTAAAGACTGAGCAGAAATACCTGTTCAGTATGTCAGCTTTACTGTTGTCATCCTCCACGTGCTATGTGTATTTCTTTTTTTATAACCTAGCAATAAATATATTACTGTCTGTTATGCAGTATATTGTTCCAAATGTCAGTACATTTATAACTTCCAACACAGTGCTATTACATTTATTATGCTCCTTTTTCAGTGCCTCTCTCTCTAAAGTGATACATTATTCTTATTTATGTGGCAATGTTATTGTTTCTGTGTTTTTATTAAGTTTCTCCCACTTCACTGTTATAAACTCTAGTTCATTCAGCCAATAAATACACAGTGTGATGAAAAGCTACTATGTATTCTTTCAGTTTTTATCCAATATTCATGAACTTCTCCTTTAAGTGGTTAACACATCTTTATGTTTACATTCTGTTTTTATTAAACCACTTAACTTCTTTAAACCCTTTTATTTAATACCGAAAAACCTCCAAAGATTATAGCAGTCAATACATACTCATTTCTCATTAACATTTTTTTATGTAAACATGCATGGTTCATTTTATTAAGCTCACTGCTGTAGCATTTTTAAATGAGTTCAGTCTGTTAGGTAAAAATTTGAGTGTACCTATTAAAAGATTCTGAAGTGTTGCATAATGGAGCATTTCCTCAGCCTGGTCCTTCTCTCAGAGGAACTGTGCTCTTGTCCCAAAGCTCCTTTTATACTCTGCTGAGAAACTGGGTGCACGCTTCCATGTTCTTTCACTTGAGGTTGGCTGGGATGGATGACTCTCTAGCATGTTTAGATGTGCCTGAAAGTTCTTTTTGATTAGCTACAGTTGCTCCAAACACTGTTGGAGTGATTTGTGAGTCCTTATTCCTCATCAGTTTGGTTTCTGATTGCATATCTTGGTATTTCACAATTGTATGTCTGTCTGTACACAGGACACTGTAGTCACTAGGCATGACTATTTCAATCAGTAATGCTACCTTTGTTCTTTTTTTTGTATTGCAATATCTGGTTTTCTCCCTTCCACTTTCTTGGCAGTTGGTGTGGATTCTGTGAGGATTTATCAAGCGACTTGAGTGTAAACTTTTTGTCACATTTGGAACATTTACAGTACATGGTCTCTCTCTCTGGGGTTAGTGTCTCCAAATGTTTAAAGATTTCTGACACTGTGGCAAGAATGGACCTCATTCTTTAGCCAGGGCATGTTCAAAACTCAAAGAATTTCTCCTGTTTTTTCTATGGATTTTGTGAACCATCTTGTGTGTAGCCCACTATCTTGAGCTGCCATTATCAGTTTCTCATCTTGTGACCTAAATTCACCTCTTTTTAACCACTCAAGGGTCAGGGTTTGATTGACCTGTGGTTGTTCTAGTAGCTCCCTGTATTTTCCATTATAATTATGAGCTTTCCAATTGTTTTTTTCTTTTCTGTTGGTCTTTGTGCTTATACTCCTTTTTCTGATTCTTTGCACTTTCTGTTGCTGACTGTTCTTATCTACTTGTGGATTGACATCAATCTCTGCTACCCTTCAGAAGGCTTCTCCTAATTTGATGAGTGAAGTCATCTTAGGCTTATTTTCTTCATGACGCAAGACCTTGACTATATGTGGATCCAAGGATGCCAGTAAGTATGTAGGTAGCCCCACTATTGTGGATCTATATGTGTAATGAATCTCAATGAGGCCCATGCCTCCCTCCAACTTTGAGATGTATAATCTTGGCATGCACTGTTTTTTGTACATTACTGGTGAGCATGAAACATTTTTCTTGTTCTTATATCTAGCTGGTTCAACACTTTCTGTGGCCAGTCTATCACACCAAAACTGTATGATATCACAAGAAGGGTGAGTTGGTTTATAGCTTGCACTTTACCTCGTGTTGTCAATGCAGTTTTCAGTATGAGCTTTAACCTCCTAAAATATTCCTTGTTTTTTTTTGCTCTCATTTGTACATATTGTGTTGTTGCCCCTTCCTCTATTCCCATGTATTTATATACACTCCCTCTTGCTCAAGTTATTTTATGTCACAGCCCTCCACCAGGTTAATATTTTCTTTATGGGTTAACTTTCCTGCTATAAATGTTGCTTTGGCACATTTGTCTAGGCCAAATGTCATCCATATATCATCAGAGAAGGTCTTAACAATTTGTAGTTGTGCTTTCAGGTAGTTGTTGGATGAACTATAAAACTTTAGGTCATCTACAAAGAGGAGATGGGATGTTAGCTGTTGATTGTTTTTGTTTCTGGGGTTTAAGCTGCATCCATAACTGAGGTTGTTGATTAGGTAACTTAATGGATGCAGAGCAAGGCAAAACAGAAGTGGTGACAAGGAGTCGCCTTGAAATATCCCTCATTGGATGCCTATATTAGGGATGATGATTTGACCTTCCTTGTGGTTTAATTGCAGAGTGGTTTGCCACTTTTTCATAGTGGTTGTGATGAAGTTTATCAGTGTGGGATGAATCCTGTAGATCTTTAAACATTCCATTATTCAGGAGTGTGGGATGCTGTCAAATGCTTTCTTGTAGTTGATCCATGCTACACTAAGGTTTTGGCATTTTTTTGCAGCTCTCCATTATAGCTTTGTTTAGCAAGAGATGGTCCTTTGTACCATATGATTTTCTTTTATTGCCTTTTTGTTCTATTGCCCTGAGCTTATTGCAATCTAAATGCTTGTAGACTTTGCCTGCATCAATTCCAGTAATATGTTGTTGGCAAACAGGTTATTGAATGATAGTTCCTGGGGAGACTGACAAGCTAAGATTTAATAAGAAGTATGGTATTCCCTGTTGTTAGCCAGATGGGTGTCAACTCGGGATATGTGTATAGATAATTTTTACAGGTTGCTAAATCGTGGTGTAGAGATGTCAGTATTTTTAGCCAGAAGTTAGGTACTGCATCTGGACCTGGGGTTTTCCATTTGGGGGCCTTCTTAATCTTTGCTTCTATCTCCTTAGCTATTACATCAGGCCACTCCATATCCCTGGTAGTGCCATTTCCTATGGTGTCTTTTACTTCCTGTATCCACTTTGCATCCCTATTATGTTCAGCTTGGTCTTCACAGATTCTTCTCCAGAAGTCCTCAATTTCTTTCTTTTTTGGTGGTGTTGCTACTTTGGTTGTTTTCATTCCCAGCTCCCTATAAAATTTCTTTGAGTCTTCTCTAAACCATCTGTTTCATGTTTTTTTTTTCCTTTCTATGTATCTCTGAAGCTTCTTGGCTTGAGTAGAGATCTTGAGTTTGTTATTCGAGATGATACAATTTAGGTCCTGATCTGTTTTAATGCAGTGTTTTTCTTTGATTTCATCCACTTTCTGATGACTTTCCTTGATCTATTACCCTTTCTAAACTCCTCCAGCAGTGATACTTCTGCTCTTAGCTCCACGATTATCCTCTCTATCCACTTTTGCCATGGTGGTATGCTGCATTTCCCTCTCTTTTTGTTCTTCATTCCTTGCTTTTGTGGCACTGCTGTATTTGTTATTAGTCTGGCAGCACAATAATCTATTTTGTTTATCTCAGTGATATCATATGGATCCCTCTGAATGGTTCCAATAACCTTATTTATCTGTTTTATTTGTTCCCTAACTGTGTGTCATGTGTAGTTTTTGCAATCTTTTCCTTTGATGTGCTTTGATATATCTGTCCATTTCAATTAAATCTAGCAGATCTTCTCTCATGTTTTCTTCCTCTTGATTGAGGGTTGTTCCTATAGTTGGCATTTCCTGCTCTTCCTCTCTCTGTATGAGTTGAACTGGGACTTCAGTTGTCTTATTGAAGCACAACACTTGGTGTTCACTTTGCTGAGTATCTTTAGTGGGTGTGTCTTGTTCTGTTTCATGTGACTGAATTTGCTGAGCAGTTGTCTGCTGTGGTGTCATACCAGATGATGCTGGTGGAGGTTGAGTCCCTACCTCAAATCCTTCTTTCCTTAGCTGTTCAAGGACTTCTGTTTTGATTTGTTGTTTTTCTAGATCATTAAACTGTGTACTTTTCATTACATTCCACTTCTATGTGGTTATCCTTTTCTTTGTGATGTTTACCATATCTGGATGTCTTTGTCTATATATCTGTTTGAACATATCTGCAGCTTTTGTTACCATGCTGGTAAGAGCCGCTTTCTTTTCTGCATACATGCTGCACCATGTCAGGCCCCTTTTTTTTGCCCAATCCCATGCATCTGCTTTTTGAGCTTTGAAAACATCTGGTACCTCTTCCTTCTCTCTCTTATAACTTCTTCACATGCTTCTTTCCATAGTCTGTCCAAGCTAATGTTGTTTACATACTTTTTGGTTTTTATTTGTCCTATTAGAAATCTAATGTTGGCATCTGTCACATTGTCTAACTTGTCTGTGGCAACTATTTCTATTGCTGTAGTTTACTATGTAGTCTCACTGTACATCCTCTCACTGGAAATTCAGGGTGAGTTGCATATAGAAATAGTACATCATTTCTAACTTGTCCTCTCATAAGTCCACTTAACTGTTTCCAGTTCTCTGGGCTGACCTGTTAATCTTTTTAAAATTTGTGACTTGCTGGTCTCTTCTGCCACTATGGGATCATGTTTACCATGGTCTAACACTGTGGCATGGATGGTGCTACTTTTCGAGGATATGGCACTATCATCTTGCCCAACCTTTGCCCTAGTGCCTAGGCTTGGGTTGGGCACTTTTTTATCCTGGGATTTGTGCGTCCAGCTTCTAATTTCATTTTTATCACCCTCCATGCTATATAGTTGCTTGCTGCATACAGCAGTCTTGTCTTGGTGAGATTCTGTTAAAAACAGGGACCACCACATGAAGGTACTCACCAAGATTTGAGCATGAAATAATTGTAGCCTGTCACCAGTGTCACTATTTGCTCCACCAATGATTCATCACTTCTCACTCCATCAGAGTCCATTTCTCACCAGTGCGGCTTTGCTGATGTGCTACCAGGCTATGCTTATATGTAAAACTCTTATCACATGTGGCACATTTATATGGTTTCTCACCAGTGTGCATTTGCTGATATGTTGCCTGATAACTCTTCTGTTCAAAACCTTTGTCACATGTGGCACATTTATACAGTTTCTCACTGGTGTGGCTTTGCTGATGTGCTACCAGTCACATTTGCCACATTTGTATGGTTTCTTACTTGGGTTAGTGTCTCCCAATGATTAGAGATTTCTGATACTTCCTTATCTTCACTTCTATCTCCTAAGATGTTAAGTCAGGCCACTCCATATCCCTGGTGTGCCATTTCTTGTGCTGTCTTTTATTTCCTGTATCCCTATTATGTTCAACTGGGTCTTCATAAATGCTTCTCCAGAATTACTCAGTTTCTTTCTTTACTGATAACGTTTTTACTTTAAGTAAAACTCTTTCTCTCACGGGGTTAGTGTCTCCAAATGTTTAGGGATTTCTAATACCGTGGCAAGAATGGACCCCATTCTTTAGCCAGGGCATATTCAAAACTCAAGAAATTAGTACTGTATTAATCTTTGATGTTTGCTGAGAGTGCTCTTCTCAGCACACGCAACGTCCCCAAAATTGCTTCCTTTTGAAGTTCATAAGGTGTCACAAGTATTGGTAGCATATTTAAATGTGCCTGAAAGTTCTTTTTGATTCGTCCCATTGCTCCAAGCACTACTGGAACAATTTGTGTGTCCTTATTCCACATCAGTTTGGTTTCTGACTACATATCTTGGTATTTCATGATTTTTGTGTCTCTCTATATGCAGGACACTGTAGTCACTAGGGGTGGCTATGTCAATTAGCAATGCTACCTTTGTTCTCTTTTCTTGTCTTACAATATCAAGTTTTCTTGCTTCCACTTTCTTGGCTGTTGGTATTGGGTGATCCCATGTGATCATTACTCACTAGTGTGAATTTGCTGATGTCTTGCCAGATAACTCTTCTGTGCAAAACTATTGTCACATGTGGCACATTTATATGGTTTCTCATTAGTGTGACTTTGTTGATGTGTTACCAGGCTACGATTACGTGTAAAACTCTTATCACATGTGGCACATTTATATGGTTTCACTCCAGTGTGGATACGCTGATGTGATACCAGGTTATGCTTATGTGTAAAACTCTTGTCACATGTGGCACATTTATATGATTTCACACCAGTGTGGATTTTCTGATGTGCTACCAGGCCCTGCTTATGTGTAAAACTCTTGTCACATGTGACACATTTATATGGTTTCTCACCAGTGTGGATTTGCTGATGTACTACCAGACTACGCTTATATGTAAAACTCTTATCACATGTGGCACATTTATGTAGTTTCTCACCAGTGTGGATTTGCTGATGGGTTGCCAGATAACTCTTCTGTGCAAAACTTTTGTCACATGTGGCACATTTATATGGTTTCACACTAGTGTGGATATACTGATGTTTTACCAGGTTAGCCTTATACGTAAAACTCTTATCACATGTGGTGCATTTATGTGGTTTCTCACCAGTGTGGATTTGCTGATGTGCTACCAGGCTCTGCTTAAGTGTAAAACTCTTGTCACATGTTTCACATTTATATGATTTCTTACCAGTGTGGATTTGTTGATGTGTTGCCAGATAACTCTTCTGTGCAAAACTTTTGTCACATGTGGCACATTTATATGGTTTCTTAACAGTGTGGCTTTGCTGATGTGCTACCAGGCTATGCTTATATGTAAAACTCTTATCACATGTGGCACATTTATATGGATTCTCACCAGTGTGGATTTGCTGATGTGTTGCCAGATAACTCTTCCCTGCAAAACTTTTGTCACATGTGGCACATTTATATGGTTTCTTACCAGTGTGGATATACTGATGTTTTACCAGGTTAGGCTTATATGTGAAACTCCCATCACATGTGGCACATTTATATGGTTTCTTGCAAGTGTGGATATATTGATGTTTTACCAGGTTATGCTTATGTGTAAAACTCTTGTCACATGTGGCACATTTATATGATTTCTCACCAGTGTGGATTTGCTGATGTGCTACCAGACTCTGCTTAAGTGAAAAACTCTTGTCACATGTTTCACATTTATATGGTTTCTCACCAGTGTGGATTCGGTGATGTGTTGCCAGATAACTCTTCCGTGCAAAACGTTTGTCACATGTGGCACATTTATATGGTTTCTCACCAGTGTGGCTTTGCTGATGTACTACCAGGCTATGCTTCTGTCTAAAGCTCTTATCACATGTGGCACATTTATATGGTTTCTTGCCAGTGTGGATTTGCTGATGTGATATAAGGTTAGACTTATATGTAAAACTCTTGTCACATGTGGTGCATTTATATAGTTTCTCACCAGTATGGATTTGCTGATGTGTTGCCAGATAACTCTTCAGTGCAAAACTTTTGTCACATGTGGCACATTTATATGGTTTCTCACCTCTGTGGATTTGCCAATGCCGCACAAGTTTACTGTGAAATGTAAAATTCTTGTCACAACTGTCACATTTATGTGGTCCCTTTCTAGGGTGAATTCTCTGATGGATTACCAGGCTACTCTTGAGTGTAAACCTTTTGTCACATGCAGCACATTTACATAATCTCTCTCCAGTGTGAAGTTGCTGATGTGTTACTAGAAAATGTTTTAGTGTGACACTCTTGTCAGACATGGCACAGTTATATGCCCTCTCTCCTTTAGGAATTTGCTGTTGTTCAGAGATGAGGCCACAAAAAGTGTTCTTATGCTGAGGAGAGGGACATTGTTTCTCTGCTGTGTGGCACATTTCATATATCTTGAGCGATAATTCCTGGTTAAGACTCTCATTGCTCTCAACTCTCCTGTTGACTAAAAACAAATATTTATTGTATTTACTTATGGTGAGGTAAAACATCTTAGTTTATTTTTTCAAAATGTTCCTGGTGGTAGTTTTGACCCTGCTGATACATAATATCAGGCATGTCAATTTTCTCAAATATTACTTGTTTTCACAAAATTGCAACTTTCAGGTGTTTACCACTGGCCATTGCTGACACAAGAAAGATGTTGATCTAAACAGGTATCATTATTAGAATATCAAATATTGTTAGGGACAAGGCTGACTGCTTCAATCTGTTATTCCTACACTCATATGAACAATTTGTATTAAATTGCCCTTTCTCTGGAACTCCTCAATTTCTTTTTTTAATCGAGTTATTTTAATAATATACTTTGCTTGTTTTTTTTTTCCACAATGCTATGTATAAAGAGAAATATGGTCAAAAAGAGCCACATCTAAAAGAGTAACTAATCTTTAGCTATGACAGTGTAACAAGAGAAAGAACAGGGCAGAATATTGCAGAGGGATTTAAGTGGAATGAACAGATTTTCTTAAGATCCATAATGGAGAAAAGAAACATTAAGTACAGCAAAGAGTAACACAACTAAGATGGGGTATGCTTTTAAGAGAATGTGTTTATTTATTTATTTCAAATGTTTCACCAGGGAAGACATACTGAGCTGATAACAGCTTGTTTCCAGATGCATCTAGGGGGAGGGGGTGTTAGAAAAACAATCACAATAATAAATGATACAGTACATTGAAAATAATCATAACATAAAATTATAAGTACTACAATATGACAGACTAAAGCATTCATATTATGCAATTTAAACAAACATGCCCTGCCTCTTGAGTTACAAGGAAATACATTTCTAAGGTACAGAGGCCATGTAGGGCTTGAAAGTGGTAGTGAACAGAAGGAAACAAAAAGGGGGTGACACGTGCAGATCAGGTGAAATGAAAGGAGAAAAAAAGGGAAGAGGGAGCTGAGAAGTGGACCAGGGACAAGTATCAGTGGCAGCTGCAGGAGCGAGAGGTGGTCATGGAGTAGAGAGCAGGGAGTATGTTTGGAAGAGAAGAGTGAAGGGATAGGGAGCAAGTTCCAAAGTTTAGGAAAGCAGTAGGAAAAAGCAGCCTGACTAGTGAGGGATCACTTAGAAGGGAGCACAAAAGGAGCAATAGCTAGGGTTACATATGGAGCATGAGGAAGGAAGAAGAGTGAAGTAAGGTAAGAGGGAAGGGAGGCCATTCAGAAATTTGAGACAAAGAAGGGAGAATGAGCTACTGTAAGCTTCTTACTTCAAGGTAGATAAGAGAGAGGGAGGAGTATAAGGAGCAGTGGTGAGTGTGAGGCAGACAGGCTAAGCAAAATGACAGAGAGCGTGAAAGAGGGGGTCCAGTCTAGCTAGGCTGTTCTTTGGTGCAACAATGCAGACAATGTTGCCATAGTGGAAAGTAGGGTGAATTATTTCTGAACAATAGCTCGGGGAGCAGGGAGGAGAATGCAACTTTTGTTTCTGTATAATGGACCATCCACATGCACCAAAATGTCAAGGTGCCAGTCTTCATGCTACTTAAATAAAGTGATGTCATCAACATGAGACTACATCTAATATATGGAAGGAAGGGAAGTGAGCCTGGAGAGCTTCTGCTTAGTGCCAAAGTTCTTGGAACCCATTTTTCTTGCATTTAAGGATAGTTGATTCAGCCGGAACCAGTGCTGAATGTTTCTGAATCCGGTTGAAGCTTGGCCATCAGCTCATCGGGGGAGGAACCAGAGGCAAATTGGACTGTTATCTGTGTACATATGGATGGAGGCAGAACAGCAAACAGAGGGAAGGTTATTTATGGAGACAAAGAAGAGTAAAGGGCCAAGGAAAGAACCTTGGGGAACACCAGTGCTGCTAGGAAGTGGCAGGATAAGGAGCCACCATTTCTAACAGATTGGTATCTGCCCTCAAAGCAGGAGCATAACCAGTTATTTATTTATTTATTTATTTTATTGGACTATTCAGAGTATACCTTTGAGCAGAGTTCATTTACAAAGGTTCCACGTCAGACATACAGGTAGTGCACAGATACCATTCAATGAGGAAAACACAAGAAAGGAACATGCAAGATCCATGAACATTTACAATATTTGCAATATTCAACTGATTAGTCAGAAATAAGTTCCTAAGCTCAACAGTGGCACAAGGTGCAGCAGCAGGCAATGCATTGTCCAAAGTTAGGGAAGTTGCAGAGAAGCAACTTTTTCAACAGTGTTATAGGTATGCCAAGTACCACTGCCAGAGGAGACACTGCTAGAAAGACCAGTCTAGAGATTGCAGTCATATGTATTGATGAGTGAGGTGTTTTCTCAAGGACAAGTTAAATTGGTTTAGTTTGGGTATCTCCAGAACTCAGGTGGGAAGTTCATTTAGCCTGGTTGGCCCTCTGTAATGGAAAGCCCTCAGGGATTGACTGTTCCTACACTGTGGGATGTACAATATATTTCTTGCAACACTCCTAGTAGTGTGGTGGTTAAAGGAGGTATGTAGCAGTGATTGGAGGTAGGGGATGAGCCTTAGTAGGGCTTTCTTCCCAATTAGGTAAGTTTTATATTTTATTCTGAGGTCTACTGCAAGCCAATATGTACTCAGATAGAGGTTGCATGCATGTGTGAGTCTGTCCACATCATGGATGAGGGCAGTATGTCTTATTTAAGAAGGCCCACATTCTGTTGAGGTTTATGTGTGTTGCAACTCCATAGATTACCAATCCATAACCCCCCCAAAAATGAGAACCGAGGTGGCTACGGCAAGTTTCCTAGTCTCTGGTGTCATAAAGTTCCTGTGTCTGTAAAGAACCCCCAATTTTTTTTGTTTTCTGTACTGACAACATGGTCAATATGCCTGGTGTATGTCAGTGTGCAATCAAGGTGTATACCAATATATTTGAAAGGATTTACTTGTTCTAATGCCTCACCATTTTGGCTATGGATGGGAAGGGGTGGAAGCTTATTCTTCCTCTGTTGGCTGGCAAATATCTTAATTTTGTTTTTGTTTGTTTAGGAGCAGCTTGTTCTATAAGAACCAGTGTTCAAGGGAGCAGAAGTGTGCTGCAGGGTATGGCTGGCAGCTTGATTCTTAGTGCTCCTGGTGAAGATAACTGCATCATCTGTATAAAGCAGGATTTGGGCTCCATCACAGGCATTCAAGGGGTCATTAATGTACAGGATAAACAGTAGTGGGCCCAGCACTAATCACTGGTGGACCCCTACCAACACTGCCTTAGAATCAGAGAGGACTCCACTGATTTTCACATTTAGGGTGTGGTCTGTTAGGTAGTTCCCAACCACCCCATGGTTTCCTTAGGCCAATCCCCATGAGTTTTTCCATTAGAAGTATGTGGTTCATGAGGTTGAATGCCTTAGTTAGGGTAATACAGATTGGCCCAACCATTTTACCTTTGTCCAGTGATTCGTGTAGTGAGTTGGTGAATTCAAGGAGAGTTGAGATTGTGTTGTGCTGATGTCTAAAGCCATGCTGATATGGACACAGCAAGCTGTTGTTATTGAAGTATTCCACCAGCTGGTCCATGACCACTCGTTCCAATGCCTTGCAGAGGGGTGAGAATATGGAAATTGGACAGTAGTTTGTGATGCATGCTTTATCACCTCCCTTGTATACTGGATTGACCATCACAGATTTATGGATGGCAGGGAATTTGTATTAGTGGAGAGAGAGGTTGTACAGTTTAGTAATTGGGGTTACCAAGCTGTCGGGTACAGAGGTGAGAAGCTTCATGTCTACCGTGTCACTGCCGATGCTGATTCTGTCGGGTACCCATTTTATATAATTAGCAGTTTCCAACTCTGTTATGTTCTAAAGTAAAACTTGGAGTGGTAGGAGTGTGTGGTCTTGGTAAGTAGGGTGTTAAGTGGGTCAAGTGGTGGGGTATTGAAGGAGGCATGCAGTGAGGTGAGGTGGAGTCAATAGTGTTGGGATAGGAGCTAAGGCTGATGGAGGTGGTATTCACGATGCATGTAATTTATTTTGGGGTCAGAGATATGGGAATTACCTTGTGTGATCAATTCAGGTGGACACTTGTCGAAGCACCCACAGACTTCTTTTAGGGATCTCCAAAACCTGTTGCCATTCCCTAGAGCTTGTTTTGTTTCTCTCTGCAGTAACTGGTTTTAGCCTTCCTAACAGAGTGAGTACATTTATTGTGGGCTGCCTAGTAAGCCTGTATATCCATGGGGTTACCAGATGCTCTGGCTCTAGCCCATGCATTGTCTCAGAGATGTATTAGTCCTTGCAGATCAGGGGTGAGCTATTCTGCTGTGCTACCTTGGATCATATGCCTTTTGATGGGCCATCTTTCTCTGCTGCCACTGTGAACTCCATTATAGGAAATTCCAGTGATTGGTCAACATCATTAATACAATCACGTGGTTCCAGTCAACTTGAGCCAGTTTCTGCCTAAAGGCTTGTAAGGAATTGTCACACATTACCCTGCATGCAATGAATTTTGATGGCAGTCTCTTGGTCTTGGAGGTCGATTCAATCAGGACTGGGGAGTGATCACTAAATGTGTCAGGCAGAACCTGTGCTTTGGCAATCCTCTCTGGCTTGTTGCAGAGTCAGATATCCCCCAGCATTGAGCTGATCAAGGAGGAGGGGTAGGCAAAAGAGTTGAAGGATTTGACCAAGTCAACAAAGATAGAGGTGATGAGGTTGATCCATGCCTGAGAGTATGCAGTCAGTAAGCTGATGGAGAGAGAGGAAGAAGGAAATAGAGTGGTGTTTACAGAACCCAGACTAGAAGGGGGTGAAAAATTAGGACGAATCAAGGAAGAGGAAGAGCTGAGATAGCATGGTGTGTTCTGGAAGTTTAACTAAGGAGGGAAGTAGAGAGATAGGGCAGTAGTTGCCAGAGCTGGAGGAGGTGCCTTCTTTAGGAAGGGGTACAACAGTTGCATGCTTCCAGGAGTTAGGGACAGAAGCAAGGGAAAAGGAAAGGTTGAGAAAGGAGGTGAAAGGGAGAGCAATGGTAGGGGCAAAGAGATATAGGAGTTTTGGTTCAAGCCCATCAGGGCTACTGCCTTTGAGAGGGTTGAGAGTCAAGAGAGAATGAAGCCAAAATTGACATGCGGAATAGCTACAGTATTTCAGTTCAGTATTCACAGTGGAAAGTGACAGGTCCATTTCCCATGAGCAAAAATTGCTACTGAGGAATGAACTGGTGGGGTCTGGGAGAGATTGGTTACTAAAAACATTACTGAGGGTACAGTCCTGTTAGCACCTCATGTACTAAATTTGAACTAATCGTCAGAACCAGACAAGCTACACACAAGGCTGCTGAACGAACTGGGCAGGCCACTGGTGGCACCTCTGGCAGATATTTTTACAGACTCAATACACGAGGGAAGAATCAGCAGACTGAAGGACTGCAAATGTGGTTACCCTGCCAAAAAATGGTGACAAAGACTGCCCTGGCAACAATCAGCCAGTAAGTTGAAAAACTGTTGAAGAAAGGCTAATGGGAATCTTGAATGTTTTTTTTCATTAGATACTGGAGATATTTATTTTCTAATGCACCATTCTAGTGCTCAAGGGTCTTAACAAAATGCAGCTTAGGATTATATAAATGCAAAAACACATTATTCATATGTATCTATAGTACCAAATAAACAATAACATTCATTAGAACATTAAAATACAGAAGAAATAATATACTGTAGATATATATAATGAGACAGCAGAAACAGAACCACTGGTCTATCTGTCTATCTAGCCTGCCTATATGCACACCTGAAACCGTGCCCCACCTACACTGGATCAGATTTAGTAGGCAATAAATCTAATGATTTTTCAAAATCCATTTCCCTAGAATACTCTCATCACCTTTTTGCATAGTTCATTGTTTTCCCTTGTGACTGCCGCATCCCTGTTCGAACCCAGTCACACACTGTGTGGGCTAGCTTACTGGTCAATCTTTTCCATTCATCCACCACCCTTTCTATAAAGAAGAACCTCCTTACATCCTTCTTGAACCTTCCCCTTTTACAGTACTCTTTCTCCATAGTAAATCTCACTATAGCAATCCCTTAGCCATTGTGAACACTCCTGATGTCTCTCACATTAATCACGCACTGCTGTTAGCTGTCCATTTAAACCAGCTGTGCATTTTAAGCACTAATGCTTACAGTGATGAACACTCAGCACAGCCAACACAAAACAGTCCAGATATGCTGCATGCACTAAGCTTTCATACCTTGACAGACTGAAAGCGTATGAGTGCCTTACATAATCTCACCAGAAACAGGCTTTTCAAAATCCACAATTTCAACCTGGAGAAAACAGGAGGGTGCACTTAAGGATTTTGTCCTTGAATGTTCTGAGTCAGAGGAGCTCAAGAGGAAAGAATTAAGAAAAGCCAATGAGGCTGACATCTATAAATCCACTACACAGAATCATACAATATGAAGTTGTGGTTTTCTCAGCAGCTTCCCAACGGAGTGTCTGTACCTGGGGAGATTGTAACTGAGAAGCCTGATCAGTTTTCTGAGATAGACATGGTAATGACCACAATTTCTGATCACCAACAGACTGGCTTTGGTGGTTCCAGAAATGGTGTAACATCTGCTGTGTCCATGTTGACAGTGAACCATGCTCCTGTGAAGATATAACTGATTGAGAATTTATTTTCAAACTTATTATACAGGAAGGGGGTATTTGTCAGAACCATTCTATGATGTATATGAGACCAGGCTGTTCTGGCAGTGCCTGTCAGCTGTAACTTTGGCTAGCAAAAATTAAGTGAATGCATTAAAAGTTTTTAATGTCAGCAGAAGCGAGTTGCATTATTATTCTGCAGTAATATAACACCAACACGTAAAGTGACCCCTTCTGATTTGGCACATTTCAGTTGTCACAATATTGTCACCACATTAACTTGGGTACCCTGCATGTCTAAGATGTACAGGGTGTGAATGCTTGGATGACAACTGATATGTTCCAATTGTGGTATCAGGACTTATTTTTGGAAGAAGATAGGACATATTGACATAGGCACCTCCACCCCATGAAATGTTCCTACTTTTCAAATCTGTGCCTCGTTTACCATTGAAACTGAACTCACATCAAGGGATAGGGAAATATAAACAATGGTTCTCCCTAAAACTACAAACTTACGTATACAGCTAATGTATGCAGGCATTATAGTGACTTTCAAAAAGCACTAAGAAAAAAGCCTCCTCAGTGCCAGCTGATGAAAGAAGCAAAGTTACAGACTCCTTTAAAAGGCTCACCTTAAAGATACTGTTCACCAAGTTGGAGAGGCATGGACCAATGGGTCTGAAAGTATAGTACACCACTGGTGACTCACACACTTGGGCCTGTATTCAAAAGCCAGCAAGTGTAGGAAGAGATTGAGAAGATTATGAAGGAAGACACAGAACAGCTTGTGAAAAATCACTGCCGATTTAATTATTTTTCAGTCTTCCTCTGCTGCTGCCATCATTTAACTCTGTGCTCACATCAGATTACATCATGCAGGCACATGATCAGCTGACTGGTAGATGGATCATGTCTGCAGTTATGAGTACTGCAATTGACTCAGAGCAAAAGGGCACAGAGGAAGAAGTTGTGCCACTATGCATCAGTGCTCCTGAGAGAGGGTTAGCATGGCTTGAGGGCCAGGAGACCGAGCCAATAAAGTTACTTCAACCGACAACTGCAGCACATAAACTCCTACTGGAAAATATTACCGACAAAAATAGTTCATGGCAAAGCAAAAGTACTCAATTTGTTTACCAAATTAACCTATGCTGCAAGTTCTATATCTGAATACCAGATCTAATCTGATCAATTACTGTTAATTGCTGTTAATTGTGTAGTGTCACTCAATCTAACGGATGTGGAACTCTAATCAACACACCCATTGGCTCTTCTTGTATTGTTATAGTGAAGAGCTGCTGTAATTTCTATGCATGACTTCTCATCACAGTGCCCTCATTCCTCATGAACAGTTCACTGCAGTCCAACCTTTTGATTCCTTGATGTTCTGTTCTCTGTAGTTTATCTCAAAACAAGACCACTGAAGTCTCATATTCTTTATAACTAGGCAGCCCTGCTTCCAGCATTGCCCTGTGTCTGCTCCTAGCTTGCAACAGTCCTACAAGCTATATCCTGTCTCTCACATGCTACTTAAGCTGCTGCCTTATTGTGTACTAATGACATCAGTTTAAGAAGACAGAAACACATTTCTCTAAACACTACACCTAGAAGTATTTATAAGCAGGGACCCTGGAAAATTGCACCCGAATAGTTTTGCAGAATCCACAATTTGTACTATTCTCCACAAAAACTGGCGTGTTCCACAATTTCTTGCAAGTTTCAAGTTTTTACTTTGAACAGTGTAAAAAGTAATAACATTTTCATTAAAAGACTCTCAAATATATTTACAATTTTGCAGGTGGACTTGGGTTTTGCTGAAACAATTTGGTGTAAGGTGAGGAAGGGTTTTATGTGACACTACTTTCTTTTGAATCCTTGTCAGGATTGGTTTCAAAATCGACTGGCCAACCATAAGTACATTTACATTTAATTTGTGCTGAATTAGTCTATCAAAAATGTTTTGTTGCCACAGAGAATAAAACGGCAGATGGGAGAGAAGGTGCAAATTATCCCATTCACCTAAATGGCGTGCTAACTTTTTGTAAGTGGTAGTGCAGATTTTTCCTTATGAACATACTTTCACTCAGACTAGTTTTGATTCAAACAGCTGAGGCTTTTGGATGGCCCTGCTGATTATCAAGCTGAATAAAGTAGTTGGTAACAATGATTCTTTGCTTAGCAATCTAGAACCTAGATGTTCAAATGTAAAGGCAGGGAGTGGCAGTAACTGCTGGGGTGCAGAAGCAGAGGTATCACTGGTAGAAGGAGGGAGGTGGTGATGCCAAAACACTAGTGAGGCCTCACCTAGAGTACTGAGTGCAATTCTGGAGGCTGCACCTTTGCAAGGACACTGAAAGCATACAGGAAGTTCAGAGGAGGGAATCAAGATGGTACAGGGTTGGTATGAGGAGAGATAAAAGGAACAAAATATGTACTCACTGGAGGACAGGAGGGAGCAGAATGACATGATAGAGACTTTCAAGTACCTCAGGGGCATAAGCAAGGTACAGGGAGGAGAGATCTTCCAGTTTAGAAGGAGTACTAGAACAAGGGATCACAATATGAAATTGGAAGGGGGCAGGTTAAGAAGAAATGTGAGAAAGATTTCACAGAGCAGTGGTAGACACATGGAATAGTTTGCCATAGGAGGTGGTAGAAGTGGGCACAGTGGAACGATTTAAACATGCCTGGGGCAGGCATAAGGGAGCTTTGGAGGTGGGAAGGAAGGATGAAAAGCCCCTGACCAGATAGGGTCAGAGGCCACAAATTAGCATAGGGCATACCGGCAGACTAGACGGGCCTACTGGTCCTTATCTGTCAACAATTTCTATGATTCTGTTTCTAAGACTACAGTAAAAACCTGACTAAAGTCTGAAAATAAGCTTATGAAAGAATTAAAATATATCTAAATGTTTATCTTTAACTAAACAAAATCATTATAGCCAAGATAAAACAAAGGTAAATTACAGGGTACCCTGACTACTGCATGATGCAGTAAAAATGTTCTGGTATTTATCTTATATACTCTTTTATAACCAGGTAAGGTCTACTAGGCAGACATGCCTATTATTAGGGGTGACCCAGGAGCACTGGGGAGGTTAAGTGACATGTTCAGAGTTATGCAGTAAGGCAAATGAGGTTGTGGATTCAAACCCAGGTCTGCTGGATGTACCCAGCTCATTTATGGTTTGTTACTCTAACCTTTAGGCTGTACTGCCAGCTCCAATAACACCCAGATTTAATGATTTAGTATGTGATTTCAAAAATAGTGTACAGTACCTAAAGTGCAAATTGTGAACATTAAACAGTTTATAACAACATTTTACTAAAAACCTGATTATTCACTACACTATCTGCTTATTATTTCTGGCACCAAAGCTGGTGAATAGTTGACAGAGCTCTGTAAATCACTATTGATCAGGCTTCATTATTCTACATCCAGAAACAGACACAATTTGTTGATTCTGGATTTATTTAATATTGATTTGCTGTGGGTCACAAAATAGAATCTATTTAGCACTGTATGAAGCAGATGTTTTTAAATTTCGTAAGATAGGCAACAGCATCTATCAGTGAAATACAAAATCACACATGCCCCCACAATGCAAAACATCATGGGCTGCATATGAAAATAACCACAGAATATAATGCTGGTTCAATTTTAAGCAGAAATATATGGTGCCCAAAGGCCTCGCACACAGTTTGCAAAGGGTGCCAACAGAAGACATAGACACGTGTTTCGTCCAGCCTGGACTCGTCAGTATGCCTCATCTGCTTTACACCCCAGAGGAACCAGCTGCCCTAAAATGGCCTATCTGGGTTATTTTGTGATGAACCCAATTAAAACAAAAAAATGTTTAAAAGACAAAGAACCTCTGTGCACAAGTCCTGAGGCAATGGTTACCCCAAAGGGCATTTGGCTGGGAAGCCAAGTTTCAAAGATATACAAAATCACACATGCCTCCACAATGCAAAGCATCATGGGCTGCATATGCAAATCACCACAGAATATAATGCTGGTTCAACTTTAAGCAGAAATGTATGGTGCTGAAAGGCCTCACACAGTTTGCAAAGGATGCCAACAGAAGACTTAGACACGTACCATCTATCAGTTAAGCAGTCATTTAGGAAGATACGCCTTTCTTCATATTTAAAACATATTGAAGTGGTAGTGTATTCATTTAGCAGTTTATGCTGACTAATAAATGTGGCAAAAAAACCAGTAAAAGATTTATTGTGAAGTACTAAGGGTCTACAGTAGAACTCCTACAATTTACTCGCAATTATTGCAAAAAATCTCTACAATTTTGGGTAACTTTTTCTGCAATTTTCCAGTGGCCCTATATGTCATTATTATGCCCCCTTTCCCTTGTGGCCACTAAGTGTGTACATGCTGAGCTTGCCAGTGTCTCCATATGACTGCCCTTGCTGCTCCTGGATCACATGTGTGGCTGCCTGGAACAGACTCCAGACAGTCTCGAGCCTTTTCTAGGTGCTAATTCTGGAACTATACACAGTACCTGAGGTGTGGCCTCACCAGGGATCTTTGCAGGGGCACTATCACTGCCCTCCTTCTACTAGAAAAACCTCTTCCTATGCACCCCAGGATCCTGTTAACTTTACCAACTGCTTTGTTGCACTGGGTAGCAGAACTGATTCTGTCACTGATGGTGAATCTGAAGTCTTTTTCCTCAGAGGTCTGATGCACCCTTCCCCATCCCATCCAGTACTCTTTTTTTTGGGGGGGAGGGTTATTCCCACTGGACAAATGTAAAAAGCTTAAACTTATTATCATTAAATTTACATTGTCATATCCTGGAACACCTCTCTAACCTTTCCAGTTCCTTTTTCATGTCCCTTTTTCCCTCCTCAGTATCCACTCTGCCACAGATCCTGGTGTCATCAGCAAAGAGACTGATCAGATTTCCTCCCCATATCACAGATATGTTGCCAAGTGTTGGTCCAAGGATTGATCCTTGTGCAACCCCACCTGTCACATCTCAGAGCATGGAGTACTTCCCATTCATAAGCCAGATTTAATGGCCACTGGCTATGGTACAGAACTTGTAAATCCAAAAGTACAACAGGCAGTCAAAGGATCCAAAACTCCCACCTGTGTAGAACACCTTACACTGTGGCTCAATCTTCTGAACCTTCAGTTTCAGTTTTGAAATATAAACTCACACAGGCTGACTCACCTGAGTTTTAAAAGGTACAGTAATTTGGAGCAAGATCTAGAAAATTTGGACATAAAATTAAAATCAAGTAAACAGAAAAATTCTGTAAGAGATGAAGTTACTTTTTAAATAATATAGTGTGCAAACGGACTAAAAAAACAAAAATCAAATCTTAAAAAATGTGATAATACCTAAGAAAGTGAAATCAGCTCTGGAGACTCAGCCAGCCAATCAACAGATTTTTAGAGGATTTGTCCCCTTTCATAAGCCTGATGTAAGGGCCGCTGCCCACTGACCATGGTACGGGGCTTGTAAATCCAAAAGCAAAACAGAGAGCATCTAAGGATCCAGCATATAGCAGAACACTGTGGGTGAATCTTCTGATTCTTTTATTAAGCTTCAATTACCATATAGAAAGCCACATAGGCCCAGCAGCAAACATCAGCAGGGAGCACCACTGGAGTCCCAAAGTTTTGCACATTAAGTCCATTAGCAGCCATATGTGGCTTCACTTTCCACCCCTCTCCAAAACTGTAATAAGGTCCAAGGAGCAGAGGAAGTGTCTCAGTCAGTGCCTCAACATGCCCATTCCATCTGCTGCTGGTGAGTCACACACAAAGTTCTCTTGGGGACAAAATCAGTCACTCGGGAATGTTCGCATTAATCGTGTTCCAATGAAGTGGCTTGTACATATCATAGTTTGTTACATTCTGCTTCACATTCATAAATTCTGCTGTTGTCAGTGGTGTTAACCTCTCTTGTTGAACTGCACCTGCTTATACTACCTATTTTTGTAGCTGTGCCCATTTGTTCTCATCCCCCTTCTGTCACTTCTTGTTCTCATACTGGCAGATTTCTTGGACTGCATCTTGGCTTTCATGGAGATGGGTAAGGGGAATAATTCTGTTTTAGAAATTGTTGCCTAACTGACTGAATCTTCAGTGCCAATATTACTTTGTTGGGTATTATCATATTTTATCATATTAGGAAAAAGGGGGAAGCCCCATTGGTTAGTGCATCTTGGCACTAATGACTTGCAAAGAATAGTTTTCAGGAGGTTCAGCCAAGGATCAGGGAATTGGCAATGGTGTATAGAAAAGAAGGATGGACATTTACCTTCTCCAAGGTACTGCCTGTACCTAAAGCTATCAAGAAAGAAAGCAAAAAAATGAAAGAAATTAATGAATGGTTGAGAGGGTGGTGTGAGTCTATGAGGTTTGGGTTGCTAGGTAATTGAGGGGAGGATAATTGGGGGGAAGACATGGGTAAACAGTAACCTGCATACCAATGATAGGCTACACCTCAGCAGGGAAGGCACAAATATCCTGAAGAAGAAGCTTGAGGAGTTTCTGGAGTCAAGCCTTGATTTAAACAAATGAGGAGGGGCCAAGGCATATCATGAAATTGGAGGCTCAGGTTATTGGTGGCGTTCGCATCCCCACTGTGATGGTAATATGGGTCATTGGGTAGCTCCTAGAGGAGGACAGTCTGGAGAGAGGGTTAGAGCTGGTGGGGATCAATGGAAAGGAGGGGCAGTAGTCTCCATGAATGTGAGGAGCCTGGACAACAAGATACCAGAGCTCCAAGCATTGTTGGTGAAAGGGAGGGGTAGATATTGGCACCGTCACAGAAACATGGGCAAATCAAAACAGGGAATGGGACTTAATAATACAGGGATTTAGGTTGTTCTGGCAGGACAAGAAAATTGGCAAGGGAGGAGGGATTGCTGTTTACATAAGGGAGGGAATAGAGTGTAATAGGGAGGATGGTAGTGAGGGGAATACAGAATATCTGTGGGCCAGTATAAACAAGGCAAAAAAGAGGAAGGTCTGGCAGGGGGTGGTTTATAGACCACCCTTCCAGATGGAGGGAAAGGGACATAGTGGATTTATACAGTGGGACTGCAGCAGGGGTAGCACAAGGGTGGTTGGTGACTTCAACCTACCAGGGATAGATACGGCCACCATGACCTCAGCTAGCAGGGAACAAGGCATCCTGGACATGTTCCAGGAAGTATTCTGAACACAGCAGGTAAGACAGCCAACAAGAGACAGCAACATCTTAGATCTTGTTTTGTTGGATGGTAATCTGGTATGGGAGATGAGGGTGGAGGACCCCATAGCGGGGAGTGACCACAGTACAGTATGGTTCTCCCTCGAGCTGGGGAGAGAGGAGACATGTACCACCACCAAGGTCATAGACTTTAATGCGGCCAACTTCAGTAAGATTGCTGCAGTACTGTGGAGGCATGTGTCACCATAAATCCAAACATGAGCACCACCCAGAAATGCAACATCATAAAGCTGGGGCTGGTGGAGGCCACAAACTCCTGTACTGAGTGGAGGAATAAGAATGCTAGGTCCATGGAATAGAGTTGGTGGACCAAGGAAGTTCTAGCAAAGGTGAGGGAAAAAAAGAGCAATCTTTCATTAAGAGGCCCTGCAAAACAGCAGATAAGGAGGATTACATCAGGAGTTTCAGGGAGGTGACAAGGGTGTCTAAAAAAGATGCTATGGCTTGCTCAAG
Organism: Neoceratodus forsteri; assembly: GCA_016271365.2. NCBI lineage: Eukaryota > Metazoa > Chordata > Ceratodontiformes > Ceratodontidae > Neoceratodus > Neoceratodus forsteri. The sequence goes on from CM057454.1 coordinate 1,159,746,528, forward strand.
GGATTACAGAGAGTGACGAAAGGTTATTCATATATATCAGGGAGAAGAGGAACTGCAGGGAGTACATCTCCAGAATTAAGACAGAAGGAGGATAGGTAGAAAATGGGGCTAAACAGGCAGAGATATTAAATGATATTGTAAAAGCTCTACTCTGAATGGGTTGAAAAGTGTAATAACTGCAAAAAAGGAGCTGTTTTCATGAAATTGTGGACTTGGGGAAATTGTGAATTGTGTAAACTCTGCTAAAGTGTTTACAGTCTTTTTGTGTACCTTTTGAATTGGTCCAGTCGCTACGGTGCCTCAGCCCCCCCACAGCCTTTTGTTGTGCTAATTTCTCGACCCCCTGCCCAGCACAAATTCTTGCCACTACAAAGCTCTAATTGTTAGTGCCGAAGCCCTCAGTTGAGCGCCAGGCTCCACCAGCGGGCAATCGGCAGCCACCAGCTGTCTCAAGGGACCATGAGACTGGGAGGGACTGCGAGAGAAGGTAAGGGAAAGCTGCAACCAATCGGAAGGCGAGTGATATCTGTGACCTCGCATCCGATTGGTCCCCCTGCTTCATTTTCAAACATTTGCCTGATATTGTAAAAGCCGTACTCTGAATGGGCCCAAAAGTGTAATAACTGCAAAAAAGTGTTTACAGTCTTTTTGTGTACCTTTTGAATTGGGCCAGATGCTACGGCACCTCAGCCCCCCCACAGACTTTTGTTGTGCTAATTTCTTGACCCCCTGCCCAGCACAAATGCTTGCCACTGCAAAGCTCTAATTCTTTGTGCCTTCTCTGTCTCTTTTCATGAGAGGATCCCCTTCTGAAGCCCTCAGTTAAGCACCGGGGCCAGGCTCCACCAGCGGGCAGTCGGCAGCCGCCAGCTGTCTCAAGGGACCACGAGATCGGGAGGGACCATGAGGAAAGGTACAGGAAAGCCACAATTTTTATGCCCACTTGCCCTTCCCCCTCTTAGTGTGTTTCTTATATAGGCATCTTCCCGCCGAAACACTATTCCTGCCCCCTGCGTGTCCTGAACCGTAATCTGCCCTACATCCTCCTCATAGCCACCAAATCAGCAGTCCTCCCCTACTACTCTCTCACACTGCCTACACTGCTGAACCAAAGCTTAACCAATATCTGCTTTTAAACAGTAGCATCAGGAAGTAGGAAGCTAGGCATCCTTCTATCATATTATATCTCTCCCCCTCTGTGTATATCCCCATCGTAAGCTAAACTCTTACATCCTACGCTAAGCTGATAAGTCGAGAGTCTTACAACCCTTCCTGGAATCCCTCTCCCTCCCTCAAAAAATCTCCTTCCTTAAGTTCTCTCATCAGGCAGTAGCTGGTTAAGTTGTAAACAATACCACTGAGGGCAACACAAAAGCTTGCATTATAGTATCACATGTTTATCAGCAGTGCTCTCATAATGGGGGACCCCTCTGGATACTTCTTGCTCTGTTATTTACAGAGAGTGGTGAGAAAGGTTATCTCCCTGTCAATGAAATTCAGGAAGATGCGATGTACTATCCTACTTACTCTATTATATCAACAATCAAAAAGGGCTGGATCTGCATATATGACCTACCAATGATGCAACACAACCCGTTAGGTAACCACCAAGAAGGGACTCAAGCAGATCTACTAACATATGGGACTGTGCTTCATTACTGGGTAAACAGCTCCCCATTACGCCTGTCTACCAGACTTGTATTGAGTGATCTGACAAGAACCCATAACTCTTTATATGATCGGCATAAATTAAAAAAGAGGTCCCAGAAAAATAAAAAGAGAGCAAGAGATAGAATCCTCATTTACTCTCTCAAAGCACTTGTGAAATTCTTAATATTCATATTAATTTGTGCTGGAAATGTAGAACTTAATCCAGGTCCACCAGAGTGTATCACTACACCAGCAGAATTAGCCACAATCAAAGGGCTAAGTTTTCTCCACATCAATGTATGCAGCCTGCTAAAAAAGCTTATGATGATACAAGCCTGGATTAATCATACCTCGCCAGATATACTAGTCATGTCGGAGACATGGCTCAGACCAGCCACAGCAGATAGAGACATAAACTTACCCAATTATCAAGTATTCAGAGCTGACCGCCAAACAAGGGGTGGGGGTGTAGCTATATATGTAAAGGACAATTTATCTGTAACCTGCCTTGGCTCATCATCCATGTCCAAAGAATTTGAATGCCTATCGCTTGAAGTGGCCCTCTCCAATACCGCATCACTACAGCTAACTGGCTGCTATAGGCCCCCCTCAGCTGACCTTAAGCTACTAGTCCATTTGGGTAATCTAATCAATAAGGGTATAGAAGAAACTATAAGCATAGGAGATCTAAACCTAAACTTGCTATCCAAGGCAGCAGCACCCTTAATTTCATTCTGCGATACACATGGGTTTACACAGCTTATAAATGAACCCACCAGAATCAATAAAAAGAATCTGAGCAACAGCACATTACTAGACATCATATTAGTGAGTAAACTTCACCTCTTCACGTATACTGGAGTGCTATTCAGTGATATAAGTGACCATTGCCTTATTGCTGGAAGAAGATCAGCTTGCAAGCCATCATCCCCTGTTAAGTTCACATTGAGGAGATCAAAGAAGAAATTTAACATTGAGGCGTATCTGCGATTATTAAATCATTCAACATGATGGCAAGAGTTCTACCTAGCAAATACAGTGGAAAAAGCACAAGAGGTACTAAATGACATAGTTATAGGTGCCTTTAATATTCATGGCCCAATTTCTAGAGTACGCACCAAAAACAAAACCTGCCGCTGGTTCACAACTGACCTCAAATCTGCCCTTCTTGACAGGGATAAGCTATGGAAAAAGGCACGGAAAACTAACAATCCGACTGACTGGATGATGTTCAAAAAAGCCAGAAATAGCAATACCAGGAAAATACGGGATGCTAAGGCTGCATATTACATGGCAGAACTTTACTCCTCCTACCAAAATCCTGCCAAGTTCTGGAGTACCATAAAGGACATAACAGGACAAGAGCTTAGTACTACACTCCCAGCTAAAATACACCATAGCAAGGGAACAATCTCTGATAGAATGGAAATACTGGAATCATTCAACAATCACTTTACGACTGCTGGCCTAGCATTCGACACCTCTCCGGCTAATCACCTATGCTCTCAGCTATGCATTTAGAGCACTGAAGTACGGATAACTGAATCATCCTTCTCCTTCAAACCAGCCACTTTGAAACAAGTGGAAGATCTAATTTCGCAGATGGATATCAAAAAAAGTGCAGGTGCAGACTCCCTTGATCCCTATTTTCTAAAGATTGCCATGCATGCACTAGCAGTTCCAATAACGCACCTTTTTAATCTCTCATTAAAATCAGGTTCTATTTTCTCAATCTGGAAAACAGCTCAATTTATCCCCCTTTTGAAAGCAGGGGACCCCATGGACCTCAACAACTACAGACCAATCTCTATCCTCCCAGTGCTATCCAAGCTGCTAGAAAAAATAGAGAGCATTCAACTTAGAGGATATCTCTAAGAGGCTAGTCTTTTAAATCCAGCACAATCTGGATTTAGAACCAAGCACAGCACCATCTCAGCCCTGGCTAAAGTAATAAATGACTGGCAAATCGAACTGGGCAAAAAAAATAGTGTATGTGATGTATTCCTAGACCTGAGTAAGGCATTTGATATAGTTGACCACAAACTGCTCCTCTCTTCCTTGTACTCCATAGGATTAGATCCATCCTTCTTTAGATGGTTTAAAAGGTACCTCATGGGAAGGACTCAGCAAGTGAAAGCTGAAGGAGACTTATCTCCACTCAAACCTCTGCAAAGAGGAGTTCCCCAAGGATCCATCCTGGGCCCAATCCTTTTTGCCATCTACATCAATAACATTGACATTAATTTCACCAAAGCTACCGTACACCTGTTTGCAGATGATACTGTATTATATGTCAGTAACCCCTCACCTGTAATGGCATGTATAGAGCTACAAGCGGAATTCAACATACTACAACATCAACTATTGGAAAAAAAACTTCTCCTAAATGCAAAAAAAAACAAAGGCAATGTTTTTCTCCCCCCAATCTCAAGCAGGTCACTCCTCACCAAACAATCTCCCCCAGCTATCCACTGTTCTTGGTGAAAAACTTGAATATGTAAAACAATTCAAGCATTTGGGGATCTGGGTAGATTGCAGACTCGACTACCTAGATCACCTGGAAGAACTACTAAAAAAACTTCATCAGAGGCTTGGACTCTTTTACAGAATAAGGCACTTTCTAACCAGGAATTCTAAAAAAGATGCTGGTCCAGGCCACATTTCTCTCAGTATTAGACTATGCAGATTTCCTTTATGGTCACTGCCCTATTTTCTATCTGAACAAATTGGACACACTTTACCATAGAGCCTTGAGGTTCATTACAGATCTTCCCTTCAGCACTCACCACTGCTCTCTCTATGCTGCAGTGGGATGGGCATCACTCCAATTCAGAAGAAACAGAAATGCCACACTATGGACGTACAGAGCACTATCTAAGATGCTCCCAAACTACATCTCAGACTGCTTCACACAAGTCACAGCAAGTAATTATGCCCTAAGAAGCCATAACTTCATCATGCTTAAAGTGCCCAAATTCAATACTCGACTCGGGAGATCTACTATTAGCTATGCATTATCTACATTATGGAATATGTTACAGAAGACCCTGAAATTGAACAACTATATAACAGTTACATCCTTTAAACATTTTTGTTCGAGGCTTATCCAAGAAAAATGTAATTGCTTCTACAGGCATTAGAATATTCCCAATCCTATCTTCCCCTCCTCAGGCAGCCAATTATTGGTTTGAATCCATCTCTCAAGAGCCTTTACCCCTCAGACTCCATGCACCCTGCATTTAACCATCTCCCATTACTCCCTGACATACATCATAGCCTTATACCTCTGTCATCAACCCACCAGTGCAGGCCCCAGCCCTTGCTCAGGCCACATTTAGACTATCATATCAAAGCACCTACTACAGTCTATGATCCCCATCATCTAGACAGTCTACTCCTGCTTCCCCCTTTGTCCATTATGATTTTACGCTGTAACAATGAAATATTGAATGCTATGATTATGATGTAGACTTAGACAGTGTTGATGTTGATATGTATATACTAGTTTAGATGGTGTGCATTTGTATATTTATATGTAACTATGTATTTTGCTATGCTTAGGATGTAGATTTAGACAGTGTTGATATTGAAATCTGTACATATGTGCAACGGTATAATTGTATGTAACCATGTAATTGAACCTTGACCTTATCAGGTCCATCTTGCAAATGAGCTGTGCTCAATGATGTTCACCTGGATAAATAAAGATTTGATTGATTGATTGATTGAAATGAGGCAGTATGGCGCAGTGGTTTAAGGCTCTCAGCTGCAAATCTGGAGACCTGGGTTTGAATCCCACAACCCCCACTTGCATACTGTGTGACCCTAAGCAAGTCATTTAACTTCCTCGTGCTCCCAGGTTGCACCTGCAAACAAGCTTTCAGCTTAGTGTGTCTCACCTGATAAAATAATTGGTAAAAAAAAATGAATACAGTACTTCTGTTCAGCTTTTACAAGAGAGCGGGATGGACCTATTCAACAGGGACAGGACAGGGTAGGAAGAGGTGGGGGAGATAGGATGATAGATGTGATGATTCCTGTGCAAAGGGTGCTAGAGGGCCTAAAGTCACTGCAGACAGATAAAGAACCAAGACCAGATGGGATACACCAGAGGGTACTGAGGGTACTCATGGAGGTACTGGCGGAACCTCTGACAGGCATATTAAACACATCACTTCTATCAAGATGTGTGCACCTGGATTGGAGGATGGCACATGTGGGGCCCATCTGCATAAGCAGCTCTTAGGAGGAGCTGGGGAACTACAGACTCACATCAATTTTGGGGAAACTAATGGAGTCTATCATAAAGGAAAGATTAGAGGCAGTCATGGAGGAGGATGGTCTCCTTGATGATCAGCACCATGGGTTCCCCCAAGGAAGGTCTTGTCAGACCAACCTGGTGGATTTTTGTAACTGGATGACTAGGTCTCTGGATGAAGGCAACATGGTTGATGTCTATATATCTGGACTTTACTTCCACCGACCACTGTGATAAAGTAGCTCACAGGTCAAATATATTATTAAGGCGGATAGACCTCACATTTATTTTGAAGAATGTATACTCCCATTATATAGAACCTATATTAGACCTTATACAGAGTAAGGCTCACCATTTTGGAGCCCACATCTTAAAAGGGATATAGCCAGAGTGGAAGGGATCCAGAGAAGAGCTACTAAAATGGTCCCCCATCTAAAGCACTTGGATTATCACAGTAGACTACAGAAGCTTAATTTGCGCTCATTGGAATTAAGGCACATTAGAGGAGAGCTTTTATTTCTTTATAAACTTATAAAATCACCATCTCTAATGCAGCAATGCAGCATACATTACTCTAACAGAAAGCATGTTCCAAGATTACATTCATGCCAACTAGAGGTACAAAAAGCAAAAACTAACCAAAGATTAAACTATTTTTCGGTAAGGGCATCAAAACTGTGGAATAAACTCCCACAAAATTTGATAAACAGTGCAACATTCAAAACATTTAAAAAAGGAATTGTCATTTGGCTAAGTGAATATAAATAATAATGTTCCACAAATTTGTGGGGGGCATTCACGATGAGCCTTGGCCTACTTAAGCCTTTAATAAACCAAGTAAACCAACCCTTTGACTCTGATCCTCACAGGAGGCTGATACATAAGCTGAACAACCTGGGGTTGGGGAAAAAGGTGATCACATGGATTTGGAGCTGGCTGGATAACAGGCAGCAAAGTGTAGTGGTAAGCGGAGAGCTCTCATCACCAAGGGCAGTCATTAGTGGGGTCCTGCAGGGCTCAGTGCTGGGTCCAGTGCTATTCAACATTTACATAGCTGATATGGCAGTTAGGATTCAGAGTTAGATAAGCCTGTTTGCTGATGACACTGAGCTAGAAGCTGTGTTGGATGAGGAAGAGGGGGTACTGCAGAAGGCTTTAGAAACATTAGATTGATGGTCATCCACTTTGCAGCTGGGTTTCAGTGCCAAGAAATGCAGGATTATGCACTCCAGAAACAAGATTCTTGGGTATAGCTACCTACTTGGGGAGAAAAGTTTCAAATCAAATTAAACTTTATTTCTTAAGTGCTATTCTCGAGATCATAGCACTGTACAGACTGAATTAATAAAAACATAAAAACAACATAAGAACAGTATTAATAACACTTCATTTAAAACATTCAGCTAAAATTAAACAAATAAAAACATCAGGCTAGCTAATTACTGACCTCAATGAATGCTAAGACAAACAGGTGCATTTTTAATGTGGATTTAAAACCGTTGATGGTCAGACATTCTCTAATCCGATGAGGTAGAGAGTTCCACAGGGTCAGGGCCAAAAAGGCAAAACAGTGGGCCCCAGAGGTTTTCAATCTGACCCTGGGAACCTCTAGCAATCCCTTGTTGGCGGAGTGAGCGGAGGGGGAGATAGGAATAGGGAAGATATTGCTAGTAGTACGGTCTCTTGTCATGTAGGGCTTTATAGGTTAGCAACCTGACCTTGAAGGAGATCTGCCACTGTACAGGCAGCCACTGCAGTTCGTGAATCACAGGCGTGACATGGTTAGATCCAGATAAAATAGTCAACAACCTGGCTGACACATTCTGCACTAGCTGCAGTTAACAGATATCAACCCATGGTAGCCCTAAGTATAGGCATTGCAGTAATCAAGGCGCAAGATTACAGAAACATGGACCAACCTTGGAAGGTCACCAGGTGAGATCAGGTGCTTGATCCAGACAATGTTCCTCAGATGGTAGAAAGAGGGTTTAACGACAGCCAACACCTGACTTTTTAAAGTCAGGCCTCTATCTAGCACTACACACAAATTTCGCACCCCATCGGAAGTATGCAGCTGGTCACCCCTGAGCCAAGGCCCTGAGGGCAACCCTGCCACCTTCTCTACACCTTGGTGACCTGGGTCCACCACCAACACTTCAGTCTTGCCTAGGTTCAACCTTAGCTAGTTGGAACTCATCCAATCCTGGATCTAGGAGAGGCAGTCGCTAAAAACTGAGACCTCATCACCCTGCTCAGGCACAAAGGACATGTAGAGCTGAGTATCATCTGCATAGCAGTGACAACTCAGCCCATGCCACCTTATAAAAAATGGCTGGCAGTATAGCCTAGAGGTTAGAGGAACAAGGTGTCAATGAGTTTGGTACATCCAGCAAACCAGACCTGAGTTTGATTCTCACAACCTCCACTTGCATACTGTGTGACTCTGAGCAAGTCACTTAACTGCCCAGTGCTCCCAGGTCGCCCCTGAAAACAGGCACTTGTGCCTATTGGGCCTTACCAGGTTACCAAAGACTAAAATAAAATAAAATAAATTATATTGTCTCACAGTGGCACCACATACACTGCAAACAACATGGGGGACAGCACTGAGCCCTGCAGAAATCCACATGACAGGAGGAGAGGGGCCGAGAAAAAAATTCCTGACACCACTCTCTGAGTCCTGCCAGTGAAGAATGATTGGAACCATCTGAGGACAGTACCAGACAGTCCACAGAGTAGCTGCAGGCACTCCAGCAGCACCCCATGGTCTACAGTGTCAAATGCTGTAGAGATATCCAGGAGAACCAAGATAGAACAGCTTCCCCGATCTCTCGCTATCAGGAGATCATTAAGTACCTGAACCAGACCAGACTCGGTACTATGCCTCTTCCTAAACCTGGACTGAAGAGGAACGTAGACATCATGAGAGGCTAAATGGGCATCCAGCTGCACTGCAACTACCTTCTCAATAACCTTACCCACAAAGGGCATGTTAGAGGCAGGTCTGTAGTTAGCTAAGCAGTCTGGTTTGAGGGAAGATTTCTTCAGGAGGGGTCAACTACTGCCTCCTTCAGGGGTCAGAAAACACCCCAGACTCCAACAAGCACCAAACAATCTCAGTAAGGACCAGGCCGATGGCCTTACTGCACTCCACAAGAGGCATGATCAGCCCGGGTCCAAACTAACAGTAAGCTGGACGCATACCCTGAATGGGCCGCACAATATTCCCAATCTCCAACTAGCCAAAGACAGACCAGGCAGGCTGAGGGCCTGCAACCTCTAGCCAATCACAGCAATACCCATTTAAGGGTGCAAAGCAAATCGCCAATTGGATCATGTTGATCTCATTGGCAAAGAATCGAGCAAACTCATCACACTTTATTTGCGAAAATGTTACCCACGGATGAAGACAGGCTGGATTGCACAACCTATCCACAGTCTGAAACAGCTGAGAAGGTCAATTCCCTACTGCAGCAATCTCTTTGGACAGGAATTCTGCCTTCTTACAAGAGATTGCTGATTGATAGTCCTTATAATGATCTATCAAATTAAGCTTGTCAACAACCAAGTAAGATTTTCACCAACGCCACTCCAAACCTCAACCACAACATCTCAGCTCTTTCAAAGTCCCATAAAACCAAGGGGACTTTGGGCAAAGAGTGAGGGGTCAAACACAGACAGGAGACAGGGAGTCAAGGGTTCTCATCACTGCCTTATTATAGGCGAGTACAAGATCCCCCCGAATCCCCGCTTACTCTCAACAAACCTGATAGGTCCAGTACCTCCATAAGACCATCTGGGGTCAAACCCCTTAAAAGGCAGTACTGAACCATCTCCGTAGGAGCAAGTTTATTGGGGGGGCCTCGAATTTAAATCCTACAGTGTGGTAGTTAGACCTCTCAACTGGCTCCACTACCAGATAAGTGATCTCCATCCCTAGAAGGAAGACCAGGTCAAATGAATGTCTAAAACTGTGGGTAGCAGAGATAACTACCTGTGTCAGGCCCAATGAACTCATCAATTGGAGGAAGTTCTGTCCAAAATGTGAGAGTTCATCATCGACCCAAGCAAGTCCCCCAGAACTATCTGTCTAGGGGATTTCAAAATCAGGTTGAAGATGAAGTTCCCTGCTTCCTGCAGGAACTCCTTCTCATTACCAAGTGGGTTGTATATGAGAAGTATCCTGTAACCTGCACCTGCACCCACAATGCACTCAAAGGATCTGGTTGTTCCCTCATGGATGTCTACAAGGACCAAATCGGATTTAAAAGAAATGGCAGCCCCCTTCCACTACGATCCTCTCTCGGGCAGTGTATCACTGAGTACCCAGACAGAACTTCTGATTCCAATACTAGGCCAGAATTATCATCCAGCCAGGATCTAGGTGATGCAAGCCAGGTCAGCTGAACCAACAAGATCAGCAATTATTGCTGTCTTGTTTTTAATAGACCTGGCATTGCAAAAGACCACCCAAGTAGGATAGGAAATCGAGGTAGACTGGACAACTTGCTCACTAACCACAGAGCCCTTGGGTATGGGAACCAAATGGGGGGTCTCCTCTCTTGGACTCATTTCACCCCACAGTGTCTCCTTATTCCCACCACCCCAATCTGCCCACTTTGCTCCTCACCCCCAGCAGACCCAGGCCCAGACGCTCACTATTTCTTAACCGTCCTGGCTATCCTTAATGCCTGGCTGGGGTTGGGCACAGGGATTATTGGTATCCATCAAAGAGAAAGATCTGGGTGTGCTGGTCACAGGTCATATGAACCATTCTGAACACTGCAGGAAACCAGTGATGAAGGCCAATAAGATTCTGGGGGTGAAATTGCAAGGGGAATCACCTCAAGGAGTGAGAAGGTGATCCTGTTGCTGTATAGGTTGCTGGTGAGACCTAATTTGTAGTACTGTGTGCAGTTTTGGTGTCCCTTCTTAAAAAGGACATCAATCATTTGGAGGGGGTAGACAGAAGATTGACCAAGATGCTAAGTGGGATGAGGGAAAAGCCCTATGAAGATAGGTTGTGGGCTCTCAATATGTATGCCCTGGAAGACAGAAGAGACAGGGGAGATATGACAGATAGCTTCAGATACTTGAAAAGCATAAATAGGGTTAGCTCTGAGAGCCTGTTAAAGTTTAGGAAGGAAGGGATCACAAGAGTGCACAGTCTGAAATTGGAGGGGGCTTCAGAAGAGAGATGAGGAGTCTCTTTCTCACAGAGAGGGCAGTGAAGTCATCACCTCATCCGTTATGTCACTGGTCAACTACGGCCTACTGGTCTATGCCACCACTGACACCACTGCTCTCAACAAGATTAAAGTAACCATCAACAAAGAATGCAGGCTCCTGTCAGGGGCTGATCCACACCTGCACCCTCTACGACCATGCCCAGATCCTCAACCTTGATGAAAGGCTCCAGTTTCAAGCATGCCTCATGGCCAAAAAATCTCTCCTTGGACAAACACCCCAGAAGTGTCAGCCTCCTTGCCCCTGGTCACCCCCAAGGTCCATACAAGCAGAACAGACACAATAACACTGGTCATACCCAGGGTCAGGACTACGCTTGCCCAGAGATCGTTCCTAGTCACTGCCCCTGCCTGGTATAATGCCCTACCATCCTTGGTCACTACCCACACCAAGCTCAACCCTTTCAAAGTGGCCCTCAAGAATCACCTCTATGCCACACATACCTGCACCTGTCCATGCTAGTCCTACTGCCATTTCAAACTACAGCCCAGTCACTACTAAAGTGGGCCCACACCAAGACAAAGTCTAACCCAAGACTGCTCCACTGAACCCCACAAAGGCCAACTATCCTGTCTCTGCTTTCTTGTTACTCTGCTTAGCTATCACTGTGTATAAGCCTACATCACTGCACTGTAAAGGATGTATGTAACCGATAAGATAATACTCTGTATAGGTTCTCACCAATGTATTGTAATGCCTGCACTACTGCACTGCAAAGGATGTATGTAACTGCTTAGCACTGCAAAGGATGTATGTAACTGCTTAGCTAATACTCTGTATAGGCACTCATCAATGTGTTATAATGCTTAATAATGTTTGTACATCTACCGTCCAGCTAGTTATGTAACATTTTCTTTGCTGTATTACTGTCATGTCTGTATTTATGTCATCCAGCGCCGAGCCTTTTGAAATGAGCCTATGACTCAAAGGATTGTAATTCCAACATTCTTATAAACAAATAAATGGAATTCACTGCCTTAGGAACTGATTTTTCAAACATCAGTAGGGGGATTTAAGAGTAAGGTTGACAGAGTCATGGGCAGAATCAGAATAGGGAAGGGTGGGGAGATGTGGGTAACTCAGAAGGTGTAATCAGGGATGAAGGGGTAGAGGGTGTTGGGAGGGGGAACAGCATCAGTAATCAATGCTGAGAGCTGCACAATCAAGCAAACCTGATGGACCATAAGACCTAAGGCCTATATCTGCTGTCTACTTCATAAGTTTGTATTTTCTTAAAAAATGGTTTTGTTTTTTGCCCATCTGAATGGTATATTATTTAAATGAGCTTTGTTCATTTCTTCTAAACTTCTTCTGTTTACTTGATGTTATTTTGTTTTAAACATTTCTAGATCTTGCTCCACATTACATTTTAAATCCCCAAATTCAGGTGAGCCAGTGAAGCCTTCTACATCCTGCTCCTTCTGTTTGTTTTTCAGTGCCTCTGTTAGTTCTTCCTGTAGCCGTTTGTGGTGCTCCTTTAAATGTGAACTATATGAGGTGCCCAACTTGGTGGGGGGATGCACACCTGAAAAAACAGCATGTGAGTGTAAGAGTGAAAAGTTGGGGTTCCAGTGGCTCCTTCTTGTTTTGGTTTGCTGCTGTACCTATAGTTAACTTAAACTAGACATTTAAATTGAATAAAAGATACATCCACAGAGTAAGGTGTTCTTCTTCCGTATGAACTGGATTGCTACATCCTTTGACTCTCTATTCCCCATTTATGATCACCCTCTGAGTCCTTCTCCCAAGTCAATGTCCCAGCCACCTGGACAGTTTGTCTTTCACCCCTGAGTCACCCAGCTTTTTTAGATCCTTCTGTGGGGTACAGCATCAGAGGTTTTGCTAAAGTCTGGATATATCTAATGGCTGGTCCATGACTAATGCCTTCAGAACCCAACTGTAGAAAACATCCTTCAGTTGGGCTGGCTTGCTGGCACAGCGGTAGAGTTACAGCTCACAACACTGTCAACACAGCTTCAGCAACAAACCTGAGTTGTCAGAAAGCCAGCCAGGGGAAGGTGAGCAGAGCATCTGGGTGGACACTCTCCACCTCGGGAAGGGAAGCTGTATGGCTACCAGTGCAATACTGCCTCCTGGGTGACCATGTGTGACTGAGTAGCCAGCACCATTCGATCAGGATGGGAGGACGCCATAGTCCTTCCAGCATATGCACATGTCTCCGCATGTGAAATGTCCTGGGGGAGAAAATCAAGGCAAAAAAGACTGAGTGTGGCAAGAGGATATCCACCTTGTTTCACAGGCCCTGCACCATTGACCATGGCACTTACTCCTGACATAACGACAGAGTCTCCTCTTGGTGAAAGGGAGCCCCCAGTGGCACCGACTGGGGGGCAAGCCAGGGTGCCAAGGGAGCTGAGGTAAGTCCCAGGAAGTGGATGACAGGGCTGGGCACAGGGGTCTTGACCAATATGGGCACTGACAATAGGTGGAAGTAAGTACAATAATCAAAAAAATACATCAGTTTAGTCTGGCCCTTTCTGCATACCACTAACACAGAGAGACAAGAAAGAAGTGTACATCAACAATCCCACAGGTGCTGCAGCCCTCAAGTATATCACCAATGCCATGAAAAGCAAGGGCTGGGCACACACCATTGAAAACCACACAGAAATAGTTAATCAGACTTACAGTATGACAAAAAACCCACACCATGCTGCATACACTACATGAGGAGTATGGCAGTCAACATACTCATCAAGTGTATATTCCTTCCCCAACCTGGGATGTTTAAATCTTTCACCCATTTCTGCATAACACATATTACATTTACTGCACCTATAGAAGCCCTTTCTGTCTCATATTTTTTTTTATTTTATTTGCATCTGTAGAATGGAATGTTATTTTTTTTTTATAAAAAACATCTTATTGAATTGTTAATTTAAAAATGGCAAATATACTGACCTGCTAAAGGTTAGGATTGGACTGAACTGGTAAGCAATCACGTTTTTTAATTATGCACTCCAAAGGTTTGCTGTTCATTTTGTATGTTTGCACATTTTCTTGCAATTCCCAGCACCATTCTAATAAATGATGTTAATTATTAAATTATGAGCATATATGTATATAGCATAGGGTGAATGCGAGCAAGCTTCATCCCCTGCGGAAAACCAAGTTAATGGGCCAATACATAGGGTTACAGCTGCAGATTTTTATCATGCTACTGTATAAGTTTAATAAATTATTTCTATGTAATGTTTAATGGTGTGTGCCCAGCCTTTCCTTTTCACAGTACTGGTGATATACCACTAACTAGTGCTGCCACTAACTAATGTACCCACTCCACTGCCTTTTTGACTGGCCCAGCAATCAGCCAGAGTTCTAGGAAGGGGTATTCCCTGACCCCTGGTGCTGCAGGAATGCTGCCACCACTACCATGTAGTTGGTGAAGGCCCTGTGCACCAAGCAGAGGCTGAATGGCATGCCAGGAACTTGTAGACAACACCATCTATGTGGTACCAAAGGTACCGCCAATGGGATGGATGGACAGGAATGTGGAAGAACACATCCTGGAGGTCCATGGAGCACAAGATGCCCTGCTCCAAAGATGATATTATCTAGATCAGCATGGCAATCCTAAACATGTGCTTTCTGAGAAATTGATTCGGATAGTAGAGATCCAGTATGTGGTGCCACCCGGCCCCATCCATTTCCTGACCAGGAAATGCCTAGACATGAAGACCTGGCCAGCCATGGAGTGGGACATGGGTTATGGCTCCTGTTCCAAGAAACTGAGAAATCTCCAGGTAGAAAGCCCTGTGACACCAATAACTTGGCACATGAGTTTAGTAAATTGGGAGAGCATCAAAGTCAAGAGGCAAGCCCATACTCAACATTTCAAGAATCCACTTGTCTGAGTTAATTACAGACTGTGTGTGCCAAAAGTGGTGCAGCTGACCCTCAACAGAGAGCTGGGTCAGCGATTGGACAGTTGAGAGGTTGGACACCCCCAGTCCATCACTGGGCAGCTCTGGATGGGGCACTGCTACCTGCTTCTGGAGGGGTACCACTACCCCTCCTCATGCCCATTTTTGGGTCCTGAGCCGGGAACTTGGTCTTGGGGTGCCAAGCCTGAGATGGCCCCTGCTGTGGCTGCTGCTACCTAGGCTTCTGTAAGAGGAAAGGGCCAAAAACTGAAAATACTTTTTCCTCTGCTTCTGTCTGTTCAAGCCCTTCTGAGAGAAGGTCACAGAACCCGATCCAGAAAAGGTGTCCTTTCACGCTAGGGTCAAAGAGATACATGCCCAAGAGGGGTCTTCAGACAGCTTGTGCTGGGTGTCCACCATAATCCACAGTCTGGCACTGCAACACATAATAATGTCCATTGCCATGGCATAGGTGCAGGAATCACTTGCATCCAAGGCTGTCTGAAGCTGGTGTTTTGCCAGCACATGACCCCAGTCTCAGACCACTATCACCGCCAGCTGCTTGTCAGGAGGGAGGTATGGGAGGACATGATCAAGGACTCCCATCAGGAAGTGACCATAGTGGGCCATCATCAGGGCATAACTCTGACAGAGACCAAGGGAGGGTGAAGCCTAAACCTTCTTTGCTGTGTGGTCAAGTTTTCTGAACTCCTTGTCAGGGGGCTTGTCCACATTCCCAGTATTTCCGGATGTATCAAAGACTGATTCTGCATCCAGATCATTGGATGAGGGATGGTCTGAAAATCCAGACAAGGTGCTGGTAGGGACTCCATACCTGTGGACCATACAGGCAGAGGGTGCTGTGCAGGACATTGGGTGCTCCCAAAGCTCCAGCCCTGGTTGCAGAATGGCCTCTGCCATTGGGAAGGCAATCTTAGAGAATTCATCCCCATCCAGGATCTCAGTAAAGGGGTATTTAGCCATTTTCTGGACTGGCTCTGGTTGAATCTCCATAGACTCAAACATGAGCTTGAGAATAGCCCTGAAACGGAGCATCCCATGATCAGTAGCTTACTCTACAGCCAACTCACAGTCAAAAGCATGAGTCCTTGAGGACTGCATCAAGTCTCATTGGCTCATGGAGTCATTGAGAAATCTTTATTTATTTTTATTTTTATTGAAATCTAGGATTACAAACACCTTTGAGCAGGAACTGCTTGTTTTCAAAGGTTCCACGTCAAGGAAATGGTAGGTAAACATACATACAGAGGTCAATAGGATTATACATAATTACATAGTAAAAACTGAAGAAAAAAGAGCAAGAGGCTGAGGTATAGTTTAAATACAGTACCTCAATATGTGCAAGGGCAACCTTAAAGAATAAACTTAGAAATAAACTTAGTAATAAGTGCGGTTGGCATGTGGATGGGGAGGGTGGGGGTATGCAGGCAGAAAGGCCATTATTGTAGGGTAAGGGGGGAAAGGTAGGAGTACACCAGGGGAAAGGAAGGGGCGGGATAACTGTCTGTAAGTGCCTGGGAGGGGGGTGAGGAAGTGCAGTGGGGAGGGAGAGCAGGGGGAGGCAGGGAAGGGAGGACATGGTAAGAGGAGTAGGAGACATGTCTAAGGCAGAAGGCAGTGAAGCGCGGGGCCCCTGGTTAGGCAAAGCAGTCACATTGACTAGTAGAGCTGAAATGAAGTTGGCTTTTAAATGGACCAAGGGTAACAGCAGTAAGAGTTTCTTTGTTGAGGGTACTGTATCACTGTGGAGCTCTGTGAGCAAAAGCCCTCTGTCCCATAGTAGTCCGGCATCTGAGGGCAAGGAAGGTTTGTTGTTGTGAACCTCTACTTTGTTGTGAGCTGTAGTGTTCTATTACGAGCTTTTCAACCCTTGGGGGCATGATCTCAAGGAGGACTTTTTTGGCCAAGAGGCAGGTTTGATACTGGATCTGGCTGATGAGAGGAAGCCATCCTGCCCGAGCATATAGATCACAAGTGTGTGTGAGTCAGTCAGCCCCTGTTAGAAGCCTGCATGCTTTGTTGAGTGCAACTGTAATTCTGTGGAGGGCAGTGGCAGAGGCAGAGCCATAGATCACAAGCCCGTAATCAATGATGGAGGTGACAGAGCTGTTAATAGCCAACAGGAGTGAGTCCAGATGCATGCAATGTTTGTGCCTGTAGAGCAGGCCTATATGGATATTGGCTGCTTTGGCGACAGATTCTATGTGCTGGTGGTAGGAGAGGGAACTGTCCAGTGTAATGCCTAGGTATTTAAATTCAGGAACATGTTCAAGTATGGTCTCTGCATGGTTTTTGATGGTGAGGTCATGGGATTTGTACTTGCTTCTGGCATTGTAGAAAGACATCACCTTTGTTTTGCTGTAGTTCAGGATCACTTTGTGCATCTTGAACCATTCTTCAATGCGTATGAAGTCAAGATGGAGTTGTTTCTGAAAGAGCACTACGTCTTGGTGCCTGGTGAACAAGAATGCATCATCAGCGTAGAGCAGTAACTTTTGCTGGAAGGCACTGGGGAGGTAATTTAGAAAGAGGCCAAAGAGTAGAGGTCCCAAGATGGATCCCTGTGGGACCACCAAAAGGACCGGTTTATCTTCTGAGGTGACACTGGCGATCCAGACCCGCTGGATCCTCTCCCCAAGGTAACTTGAAAACCTGAGCAGTGCTTTTTTTGGAGAGCCTGATGTTTGAAAGTTGCTTGAGTAGGAGTGGGTGGTTGACTGTGTCAAAGGCTTTCATAAGATTGATGAATACTGTCCCCACACAATTTCCTTGGTCGAGTGTGGTATGGATGAATTCCGTGAATTCTAGTAGTGCAGTGGTGGTGCTGTGGCCTTTTTGAAAGACATGTTGCTCGGGACATTGGATGTTATATTTTTCCAAGTGCTCGACTAGCTGGTCAGAGGCAATGCATTCCAGGGTCTTAGACAAAGGAGGGAGGATGGACATGGATCTGTAGTTGGAGTACAGTGACTTGTCTCCACTTTTGTGTACCAGATGGTTGCCTACTTCCAGCAAGATGGGAACTGAGACATTCTTAGTGATAGGTTGAAGATCACTGTCAGAGGTACAAGGATTTCTTCAAGGACCAGCGCTAATGCCTTCAGGTCAAGGGAGTCACCACTGTAGCCTGCATTGTGGATTGCCTTCTGAATATAGGTTCTGGCTAAGTGCATTGGGATTTCCTTGAAGTAAAATCATGGGGTAAGGTGTAGGGGAGAAGCAGTGTCAGGGGGGTTACTACCATAGGGAGCATCGAAGAAATCAGGTGGGAGGGCACTATCCAAGTTGGAGAACACATTGTTGAAGGTGTTGGTGATTGTGAAAAAGTCAGATATTGGTGTTCCATTTATATTGAACATGGTAGGTGGTGACTTAGGATCCTTGCCTGTAATGTATTTTAAGTTACTCCAGAATTTTTTCCAGTCACCCCAGGAGTTGGAGAGAGCCTTCTTGAAATATTTGCTTTTGGCACTTTGAGTTGCCTGTGCGCACTTGTTTCTGGCAGCTTTATATTTATGAATATCTCCAGGTGTGGAAGTTGCTCAGGTGCAATGCCAGAGAAGGTCCCTTTGTTTGAGTAATGTGATTAGCTTGGGGGTTATCCAAGGGTTAGCTCTTTCCCTGACCTTCATCTTTTTGAGAGGTGAAGATATTGCAGGCCACAGTGAAGTGCCCAATGAAAAGGTCCAAGGCTTGGTTAACATCTTTGGAGGTGCTGATTGGTGACCAGTCTATGCAGCTTAAGTGCATGTTTAGTTGCCCAAGGCACCCCTGCTTTAACACCCTGGAGTGGATTATTTTAGGGGGGGCTTGATGAATTTGTTTGTCTAGATATGGTAACAGGTGAGTGGTCACTGATAACATCAGGGAGTACTGTAACTTTAGAAATTCATTCAGGGTGGTTAGAAAGGATCCAGTCCGGGAGTGTGTGTGACCCTGTCCTATAGTTACATCTGGTGGGGGTGGCAACAAACTGGGAAAGGTTCTGAGCCGTTATGGCATCCTTGTAGGTGCTGGCCTCCAGTGAAAGCCAGTTAATGTTGAAGTCGCCGGGTATTATGATTTCAGAGTTATGGTGTATTCCCTTTAGGATTTCCATGATGCTAGCAAGTCAATTGGCCTGATCTTTAGGGGCTTAGGTAAACAGAAGCTATGGTGGGCTCCTTGTTGTGCGCCCCGAGTAGAATTTTGACAGCGAGAATCTGCGAGGGGTCTTTAGGGTTTGTGAAAGGAAGAACATGACCGAGATAGGAGTTCCTCATGTAGATAGCACAAACCCCTCTTGTTTTAGCAACCCTGTCCTGCCTGAATATAGTGTATCTAGTGATGGTGACTGCAGTGTCTGGTATCTTGGGGTTAAGCCATGTTTCTTTAAAAACAGCTCTTGGCCATTTGCCTCCATGCAGCACTCAGGACTCATCTGAGTATGTGACTTCCATAGACAAGCAGCCTTGCAAAGTCAGTAGATAAGTGGAAGTCCTTAGAGAGAACTCCCTGCAAGGGCTGTCATGGAGGTGGTTTCACCTGAATCAGTGGCAAGACTTGTGTCGGGGACAGCTGTCTCGGTAGAATTGATGTGGCCTGAACTGGTGATAACCAGGTGACCTCGGTGGTTAAGTGTAAAGCCCTACACTATCCAGCCGAGGCCAGCTGAGGTCAAAGGAGTTGTTTGTAGCACCATCACATACACCAGAGTCTCTCACTGTCCAAGGATGAGGAGGAAGAAGAGTGTTGATGGCAATGCCTCCCAGTCAAGCAAGAGCATGTGGAATTCCTCAACCTCGACCTGCATCTTTAACATCAACATGGCCACTGACAATGAAGAGATATAACCAGAATGGCAGTATAAATCAGTTGATACTAGAGGGAGGCAATTTCTGAGGAGACAGCTGGATTCTTCAACTGCTTCTGGTCCCTCTTGGGTGAGGCCCAACAGGATGGTGCTCCTAGAGCTTGAATCATCTTCAATCTCTTCTGACAATGGGTTGACACAGTTGAGAGAAATCTGGACCACCAACTCAACCTGTTTTGAAGCTGACAAGCTTAACAGGGGCACTATGGAGTTAGAGATCTGTTCCTTGACCAAAGTGGGTTTATCCGAAGATGCGTGCTCAACAGCTGTCAAGCAGTGGGGGGGGGGGGAGTACAAGGATCAGGAAGAGCATGCCTTTCCTGTTCCCACACCCAACAATGGAACTTCTTCAACTGTTTCCCCTTACTGTGGAGCACAGGACTCTCCACAAGGGTCTGGAGGGTCCTGCACATTTCACGGAAATTACTTGTGAATATCATGCTGATGCTAGCCCATAAAAGTACAGAGACCAATGAGGTGCTTGCAGAGGCCTTGGACACCACCTCTTTCATAGCTGGTAGGTGGGCCATGGACCCTGCAGCTGTGGGGACTGCCTTGCAAGCTTCCTTAGATTTCATCAGATGATCCTATTTGGCCAGTTGAGGAAAAGATGAGCACAGCAATCTGGGAGGGAAGCAGGAAGCAACCTGACACATGCCACAGGCTGCAGCGTCATGTTGTTCACCGTAACAGTTAATGCATGACATGTACAGAACTGTCCATAACATTTTTTGGACTGCACTGGATAAAGAGCTTGAAGGCAGAAGGCTGCTTAGAATCCCCACGGTCCATCATAATCATTGGATGACAAGAACAAAGCCAAGGAATATGTTTAAAATACAAACTGGAAAGAAGTTTGAACAAAGTTAGCCAAGTGGAGCACTACGCATAGTTCAGTCCTACACTGCATGCTGAGCTACGAAGGAGGAGACCTGACTCTCACAGCAGAAAGGAAGACCTGATATCACATGGTGGAGTCAAGGGATACACCATCCATGTGGTGCGAAGAACTTCCCTTAAAGACTGTCTGACAAATCAGCTCTTAAAGGGAGACCGCCAGAAGTACGGAAAGGTGAACAATATCCATATCCCTAGAACTGTCTTTTTAAAGGTAGTCTACTAAAAGTCATGATAATGAATCCTCAGCATCAATCTATCCTCCAGGGACCCAAACCTCCTCTGAGAAGATTTAAACCTCTGATCTTAGTCTTCAGCCAGCTTAATTTATCACAATACCATGGTGAGCTGCCACAGAAGATCAAGGAGCAAGCACAATACTGTGCCAGAATTCAAAAGATTGATAATGGCCACATTGCCATTCTTCACAGCCTTCTCTTATCACTCAGCACAAACTGTCATCATGATCAAGATGTTCATTATGGTATCCTGTGATCTGGGCACCTATTGAAACGGTGACCCACTTGTAGCGCATACCCAGACGGCGAGGGAGTAGGGAGAGCGATCAGATGGGGAAGGTTCGCGAATGGTGATGGGATGTCATAATATATACATGTGCATGGGGGGGGAACAAGCACACCGAGTGAGGGGCAGGAGGGTTTGTGAGGGGTGGTGCCATGGTCAGCCACCAAGCTGGCTCCATGGCGTGGTGGGTGGGTGATGGCCTGGTGTAGCTAGGATGCATGGTTCAGGTCTGGGTGCAGGTATGTTTTGTTGTGCCCAGCCCGCGTAGGTAAAATTCTTTTTTTCACTGTTGCACCCCCCGACATGCACCCCCCTGAAGTTAAGAATCTAATAGCAGTAGTCTAATGAGTGCACTGTATTTTTGAAAATGAGAACAAATCAAATATACAGCCCAGATTCAAAGGTTTTTTATTTGAATAAGATTTGTGAATACAGGATATTTATTAATAATCGTATTAATTTAGACAGTGTATTAAATTAAATCAGATTTTTTTTTAAAATGAAAAACTTAAATGGAGAATGAATCCTTTAGGAATATTGGAGTAATGTCTATTAACTATGCGTGTTATGAAATTAATACAGTTAAACAATGTTCTGACAAATTTTTTTGTTTCTTACATAGTTTCTCACCTTCCCTCAGCCAAGGTCAGCAAATCCTCCCCAACCGACCCCCTAGCCCCGAACCTGAGATCAGGCTTCCTCCTCATGCTCCCATGGAATAACCCCCCCAATGGTGGAGCTGTGAGGAGCTATCCACAGCTCCACTTGCTCACACAGGATCCAACCGAGGAGGCACCATTCGGGTTGGGCCAGAGGCCGGAGGATCATGCTGCCCAACCTGTGCCCAATGTTTTTCCTCTGATTTCCTCCCTTGCAGAGTGCATCACGCAATGATGTCTAGGCACAGCGTGCAAATGTGTGCCACACTCTGCCTCCTTTATGGCACCACTCTAGTAGGTCTCCTGGTCATCACCAGGGGCCGCTACAGAGCAATGGCTCCCTGGATCCCTCCCCAGGATAGGAGGGCAGTCCTCCGGATGCTCAGTCCTATCCCTCCCCTGCCAACCCCTGTCGGCCCAGGCTCACATTCGAACCTGGGTCGCCAGCATGGTGCGAGGCGTGGCATCCAGCGCCTCAACCCTCAGCACCACCAGGCCAGCCAATAATAGCATTTTTTTTAAGTAAAAAATAGTAGCAATTAGGTTTTTTTTAGACTGATTTAAGATTTTGTTTCACCTTTGTGTTTCCTTTCTAACCCTCCTCCTTCTAGTTCCTTAGTTTTTATTATAAGTTTAATTTGGTTGAGTAATGGTTAATTTGATTGCCAGAATTAAATAGTGCTTGTTTAGGAAATGAAAATTGAAGAGTGGTAAACACGTTTTGATAAGTATTGTGGTCTAATGATGTTTTTAGAATGTATTTAAAGAGTTGATATGGTGTGGTTCCTAGCTTTTGATAAAGGACATGTTTGTCTGAAATGTGTCTGGCGAGACCTTAAGTGCTGTTTTATTAATAAAATTATGTAAAATAACTTTCATTATATGGTGGCATCCCTCTTTTGAGGTTTATCTGTGCTCTAAACTTTTGGCTTGCATTTATGATAGTTTCTTGAAGCATGATTTTTCCCAGTGTGCACTCTTTTGGAACAATACCCTGGTAGCTAGCATAACACCCAGTCCACAACATACATATATGACCCGATCCTAACCCCCGATTCATTAAGTCCTTACAATCAAGGTGCATAACCAGGAGGTAGGGGTGGAGTAGTCTGCATCCTTGTGGCACTAGGCAGACTGCCTCTCTCCAATGGTTGCATGCCTGCTCGCTCATATGCTAGAGTGAATGAATTAAGGGATTAGCCACACTCCTAGAGGAGGATGACTGAAGTAGCCCATCTATATAATAAATGTACAGGAGTGCCAGCCAGGTTGTAATGCAGTAATACTGTAGCATATCACAAAATGCTGCCATACACTGCAGGGAAGAGTGTAATTCAATGGCAATTAAGCCGTTTTGTCACACAGTATTTGTGACATGTCACTTACTAAAAATTACTGCATTGCATCGTGACTGGCACCACTGTATTTTGAAGAGTGAGAGCAACTTAGATATTGGGATGTTAAAATATATGATCAGCTTCTAGCCCTGTGCCAGAAGCATGCATTGTTTTATTATTGGTCCTTTGTAAACTTCTGGAAAAACTTGTCACAACTGAAACCACTGACTGTCTCATAAAGTACAGCCTTCTGTCTGACACCCAATATGGTTTTCATAAAGGTCATAGTACCTCCACAGCTCTTCTCAAATTCACTACCAATGTGCTTACCAATATGAACTCCGGCCAACTGATGGGTAGTTTTTGTAGACCCTACAAAGGCCTTTGATCTTGTTGATCACCCCCTGCTCCTCTCTACTCTTTGCAATCTGAGTTTTTCGCCCCCAGTTGTTGCCTGGTATGGAAGCTATCTATCAAATAGAACTCAAATTGTGAAATTCAACTTCTTCTTATCTGTTGGTGCTACCATTAATATTGGGGTCCCCTAGAGCTCTATTCTGGGACCTCTTCTTTTCTCACTTTTTATTAATGACATAGCCAAGTTTTTTCTTTCATGCTCATCTATTCTCTGTGCAGATGATCTTGTACTCTATTTAAGGTCCGATAAGGTCACCAGCATAAATGCATCCCTTTCCTCAGATTTCACAAATGTTCATAATTGGCTTTCTGCACATGAGCTTGTACTTAATGCTAAGAAAATCCAAGCAATGTTACTTGGATCTGCTCCTAAATTTAGACATGTCAAACTCCCCTATTGATGCAAGACCATAGTGGTGCACAAATAGAATGCATTACATCTTTTAAGTACCTGGGAATTCTTCTAGACCAGTCCCTGGACTTCAGCCTACGTATACAATCCACCTGCAAGGCAGTGAATGCTAAACTGGGGGTTGCTTACAAGTCCAGTTTCATGTTGATTCCCTCTGTTAAACTTGCTATTGCCAGATGCACATTACTCCCTGCCCTCACCTATGGCATGCCGACCTTTGCTGCCACACACAAAACCATCCTTCATAAGTGATGTCACTTATAACAATATCTGTTGCTACACCTCCTCGTCACCTCGGCTTAAGCACCACTGCTAACTGTACAGGGACCTGGGCTGGATATCCCCCTCATCTTGCCGTCAATACACTCTTGGCTCCTTGATTGATTCTATACTCAGAAACCAGACCCCTTCAGTGCTCGCAACATTGCTGGTACCTCAAACCTCCTCCTATGGACTGCGCTTAGCAGCTAAATCCCTGCTGAATGTACCTAGATGTAAAACATTAGAAGGATCTGTTGCCTTCAATTACTCTGCTCCTAAACTCTGGAACTCCCTCCCTCCCCCAAGCACTTCGAATATCAGGATCCCAGGGCAGTTTCAAAAGGAGCTGCACCTATATATATCTCTTGCTGATCGCTGCACTTGTTTTAATCCTCTTTAATCTACTCACCCGCCAGATGCTTCCTCACTTAACGTTCACCACCCTACCTCATAATGCTTCTTACCCTAACTATCTCCTTGAGGGCTAATCTGCACACCTGAGTCTTGTCTCAGAGGCCATGATAATGCATCCTGCCCAGTCAGGAATTTGCCCTTGCCACGTTTCGCTGCCTATTTGAACCTTCATTGCTGTGACTAATTTGACTAGTATTACTTTGCAGCTATATTGTGTTCTTTCCTCCTTGACTGTGTGGGTTTTTATGCCCAAACTTCTATGTGAATTTCATTGATAGTTATTGTCCTGGCTGCATGTATTCATTACTACTGACTGTTTTGACCATACTATTGTAATTTCACTGTACTCATGCTATGTACCTGTCTTTCATTATTGTACTCTCCCGGGTCGTGCCTGAAAATAGTAATTTCATGGCTAGTGCACCTATCCAGTTAACAAAAGCTAAATATATAAATTATGTTTGTTACAATTTGTTATATCCTGGATCTTGCAACAGCTGAAACTGCAAATCCCATATAATGTTAAGCAGGGGTGCAGACTGGCCCAGTGTCAACAACAAATATTAAATAAGACAGTTAGTGCATACTACTCCTTTCAAATCTTGTAATTTATTATACAATTGACTGTCCACCAGGACACTTTGGAATGTGTGCCTTCACTGTCTCCCAACAAAGGGGTGATGGAGAAAAAGACGTGAACATGTGATTCCCTTAAGAGAAGACAGGCGCGATAACCAACCAGATGCTGCAGTAAATAGCCTCTTTTTTTTAAAACAAACAGCAGTGCAACAATCTGGTGAAAATGTTGACCTACTGTATACTTTTTATGTTATTTTAGATTGCCACTTGCCTCCTGACTTGTATTATACCCTTCTTTCCAAAGTTTGAGTCTGCTTTAGTACTTTTTTTCATGTTTGAAATAATAAAAGGAGCGCTTCTTTTAATACGGTGCGGACCAGGTCTTCATCACTATTTTCAGCTGTTTTTGTCCATCAGTTGTTTATAGATCACTTCTGTTGTGACTAAAATTAACTGTTATGCAGAAGGCAGTGTACTGTGACCTTACAGAACAATAGTTCAAAAACAGCTGCAAATACTAATGAAAACCTGGTCCGAACCATATTAAAAGGAGCGCTCCTTTTATTATTTCAGACATGAAAAAAAGTACTAAAGCAGACTCAAACTGTGGAAAAGAAAGGTATAATACAAGTCAGGAGGTAAGTGGCAATCTAAAATAATACAAAAAGTATAGGTCTCAATTTTCACCAGATTGTTGCACTGCTGCTTAACAAAATTGGGTCTGGGAGAAGAGTACGAGTGGTGGGCAAAAAATGAATGGAGTTGGATGTTGGTGATCACAGACTCTCTGGCCACCTAGGAGTCCAAGAGTTTTTAGAAACACAGAAACTGACAATCATGGCAGAAAAGACCATCAGTCCATTCAGTCTGCCTGAGTTTCACCTCTAACTCCGGGACCTACTATCCATCCAGGGTCCTAGCCCTCCACCTTCCCTCCCCTGCTCCATCACATGTCTGTTGCCCTAGCGACTACTATAGACTTCAATTTGCCCAAGCCATGCTTGGAACTATCAGCTGTTTTTGTGCACACCACTTTGGCTGGTAGACAGTTCCATGGCTCCACCATCCTTTCTGTAAAATAATACTTCCTCATGTCCCTTCTGAATCTTCCTCCTGTTAGTTTCCACTCATGCTTTTTTGACACTGAACTAGCATTTAAGTTAATTGTTCCTTGCAGTTCACATTGTCTGATCCTTTTAGGAACTTGAAGAGCTCTATCATCTCACCCATCTCACTTCTCGTCTCCAGTAAATCCATGTTCAGTGTCTTCAGGCGCTCCTCGTAAAACTTGCCCTGTTTGCTCTGAATCTCCAGCGAGCATGTATTTAATGTCTCGAGGTGCTACTCATAAGCCCTGCCCTGTAGGTCCTGAATCATCTTTGTTATTCAGCACTGCACTTTCTCCAGTCTGTCCCTATCATTCCTGAGGAGGGGCTCAAGAACTGGGCACAGCACTGCAGGTGTGGCCTCACTAAAAATCTTTTAAGGGGTAGTATTACCTTCCTTCCTCCTGCTATCAATACCCGTCCCAATACACCCTACCATCCTACTTGCCTTACCTAGGCCTTGTTGCACTGGCTCAATTGCTTGAGGGTGTCAATAATGATAATTCCTAGGGGTGTCAATGATGATTACTGCTAGGTCACATTCCTCAACCATAGCACTTAGTTTCACCACACCCATCCTGTACTCTCTCCTGTGGTTCTTATTCCCTAGATGCATCACTTTGCACTTTTTGACACTGAATTTCACTACACTTTTTTGGCATGGAATTTAAACTGCCAAACCTTAGACCACCCCTCTAGCTTTTTGTAAGTTGCTGTGCATTTCTTGGATTCCCTCATCACTATCCACCCTCTTACAGATCTCAGTGTCATCTGCAAAGAGACACAATGTGCTCTGGATGCCTTCTCCAGTGTTGCTGATGAACATATTGATAAGGACCGGGCCCAGGACACATCTCTGTGGCACCCCACCAGTGAAACATAGAAACATAGAATTTGACGGCAGATAAGGACCGCTTGGCCCACCCAGTCTGCCCATTTCCCTGCCTACTGGATAAGCTGCAGATCCTAGTTAACCAGCAGCCTACTTCTTTCTACCCCCATGCCCTAGAATTGCCTTATGGCTGTCCCATGCATGCTTGAATTCCACCACTGTTTTTGACTCCACGACCGCCTCCAGAAGGCCGTTCCATGCATCCACAACCCTCTCTGTGAAAAAAATGCTTCCTTAAATTACCTCTGAGCCGCCCCCTCTATCTTCAAATTGTGCCCCTTGTTCTTGCACACCTCTTTTTTTGAAAGATGCTACCCTCTTGGACTTTGTTGATTCCCTTGAGGTACTTGAAAGTTTCTATCATGTCCCCCCTCTCCCTCCTTTCCTCGAGGCTATACATATTAAGCTCCTTAAGTCTCTCTTCATATGTCTTCCAGTGCAGACCCTGCACCATTTTAGTTGCCCTCCTCTGGACAGCTTCCATCCTGTCTACGTCTTTGCGAAGACTGGGTCTCCAGAACTGCACACAGTACTCCAGATGGGGTCCGACCAGCTGTCTGTACAGAGGGATAATAACTTCCTGTTTTCTACTGGTGATGCCTCTCCCTATGAATACCAGTATCCCCCCAGCCCTCCTTGCTGCCCTCTCACATTGCTTGCCCACCTTTAGGTCATCTGATATGACTACCCCCAGGTCCCTTTCCATATTTGTTGTTGTTAGTATCTCACCCCCCATTGTGTACTCTTCCCCTGGGTTGTTGTTTCCCAGGTGCATTACCTTGCACTTCTTAGCATTGAATCTAAGCTGCCATACATTTGACTATTCCTCTAACCTTGCCAAGTCCCTTTTCATCCTTTCCACCCACCTTGTGCATCAACTCTGTTGCAGATCTTTGTGTCATCTGCAAAGAGACATACTTTTCCTTCCAGTCCCTCTGCAATGTCACTTATAAAGACATTGAAGAGGACCAGTCCTAATACTGAACCCTGCGGTACCCCACTAGTAACCCCCCTTTCTTCAGAGTGGACTCCATTTACTATTACTCTCTGTGTCCTATTCTCCAGCCAATTTTTTTACCCAGGCTGTCATCTTGGGACCCACTCCCAGCCTAACTAACTTGTATATTAATCTTTTGTGTGGGGCTGTGTCAAATGCCTTGCTAAAGTCTAGGTAGGCCATGTTCACAGCCCTTCCCTGATCTACTACTTTGGTCACCCAGTCAAAGAAAGCTATCAGATTTGTTTGGCATGACCTTCCCGCTGTGAATCCATGCTGCCTTGAGTCCTGTGCCCCTCTGGCCTCTAGATATCCGACAATGCTTTCCTTCAGAAGTGATTCCATCACTTTCCCTACCACTGAGGTTAAACTAACAGGTCTGTAGTTTCCTGCTTCTGCCTTGCTCCCACTTTTGTGAAGGAGAATCACATCTGCCCTCCTCCAGTCCTCGGGTACCACCCCATCCTCCCATGATTTGTTAAACAGGGTAGTCAATGGTGTCACTAATTCCACCCTTAGTTCTTTTAGAATTCTAGGATGAATCCCATCAGGCCCCATTGCTTTGTCCACCTTCAGTTTTAAGAGTTATTTCAGAACCCTTTCTTCTGTAAATGGGTTGGTATCAACTTCTGTATCCAGAGTGTTTCTACTGTTTGTTTTAGGTACCTCCCCCTCTTCCTTTGTAAATACTGAGCAAAAATATTTGTTTAGTATCTCTGCCTTTTCACAGTCACCTCTGCCCACCCCATTAGCCTCACTATCCCTCCCTTGGTCTTCCTGTGCTCCCTGATGTACCTGTAAAAGGTTTTATCCCCCTTCTTAACTGAGTTGGCTATCTTTTCCTCAGTTTGGGCCTTTGCTGTTCTGACTGCCTTCCCAGCTTCCTTTTACTTTAACTGATACAGTTCTCTGTCCTGCTCCTTCTCTGATTCCTTGTACTTCCTGAAAGCTTTCTTTTTCTCTTGAACCTTCACTGCCACCTCCTTTGAGAACCATAGTGGTTTCTTACATTGTTTAGTTTTGTTTATTTGCTTCACACAAAGGCTTGTTACCTCTGTGATGGCAGTTTTATTATTCCTCATTGTTCTTCCACCCCTCCTTCCTGCCCATTTGCTAGTGCATTCTTATGCTCTCACCCATTTGGCAAAGTCAGCCCTCCTAAAGTCCAGTACCTTTGCCTTTGTATGGTTTGACTCTATTGCTGTGTTTATTGTGAACCATACTGTTTGATGGTTGCTAGTTCCCAGATGGCTACCCACTTCTACATCTGTGATCTCTCTTCATCTCCATTTGAGAGAACCAGGTCTAAGATTGCTCCCTCTCGAGTGGGCTCCAATACTAGTTGTCTAAGGCATGCCCCATGTAGGGCATCTAGAATAACCTCACTCTTCAAAGTGGCTGCTGCAACTGCACTCCAGTTAACATCTGGCATATTCAGATTGCCCATCAGCAATATCTCCCCTTTATCTGCCTTACTAAGTATACTTTCTATCATTTTCTTGTCCATTTCCTCCCCCCCTGAGAAAGGGGTCTGTATACAACCCCTGTGTGGATTGTAGTGCCATTGCTGGTCTCCAAATTTACCCACAGTGCTTCTTCTCCTCCCTGTTTTCCCTTTTGTTCTGCTGCTTTGATTTCTTCCCTTATGTAAAGAGCTACTCCTCCTCCTCCTCTTTTACCCTCTCTGTCTCTCCTGTAGATAGTGTATCCTGGTATGTTTACGTCCCAGTCATGGTTTTGTGTGAACCATGTTTCTGTGACTGCCACGATATCCAGATGTTCCTCCTCCATCAAGGCCACTAATTCAAGAAGCTTGTTACTCAGACTACAGGCATTGGTACTCATTGCTTTCCATTTTTGATGGCTTTACCTTCAGTTGCAGCATCCCCACTGACCTTTCTACCTTGGTCTTTTTCTCATTTAGTACCCTGTTTTGTAGGGAGAGGCTGGGATTTTCCTGCTGCTTATCAGTGCCTCCCCTTAACTAGTTTAAAAAGCTTGCCAATGAAGCATTTAAACCGATTGCTCAAAAGACTTGTTCCCTTCCTGGACAGATGCAGACCATCCTGCCAGTATAGGCTGGTGTCCCTCCAGGTTGAACCCCAGTCCCCAATGAAGCCAAACCCCTGTGCTCCACACCATTTTTTCAACCATTTATTAAACTGCATGGTGAAAAGTACCCTCACCTCACTCATGCTATTGACAGGCAGCACCTCTGAGAAGGATACTGTGTGTGCTACTTGTCTGAGGCCCCTCCCCAGTTCTGCAAAGTCCTTCTGCACTGCTCTAATCTCATGTTGAGCCAAGTCATTTGTCCCTAGGTGGACAATGATGTTCAGCTCAGACTCCTGTGAAGCTGTTCTCATGATCCTGAGGATGCGCTTCCTGTCCCTCCAAGCCATAGCACCAGGCAGGCACCTTACTTCAGTTATCCCTGCTCCCCCCAGTTCTATCCCCCTAATAATTGAGTCCCCCACTAGGAGCTGCTTTCTTTCCTTGTGGTGTCCTCTGCCTCCTTCCTGTGGGCCTCCCTTGTGACAGGTGTCCTCATCCTCCTTAATCTCCTCTGTGGGTGCATCCAGAGGGGAGCTGTGCTCTCCCAGAATGGTGTATGGATTGTGGAGTGGAACAACTGACTGGGTGTGCCTCTGTTCCACCATCCTCACCCTCTCTGAGCCCACTGTGGTCCAACTGCTGTGCTTTCTTTGCAACCTCTGAGGCAGTGGTGGTGACTCTGGTGCTCCCTGGATGGGGGAGGTTCCCTTCTTACCATCCAGTCTGGCCTGGGGGAAGGTTCCCTTACTGCTGTCCAGTGTGGCCTGAAGACGGGCAAATCCTCCCTCAGGGCAGAGAGTTGTCTGCAAATAGGGGAGCATCTCAGCCTCCAGAAAGTCTCCCAGAAGACTGCTGCCCCACAGCCATTACGTTGCACTACTCCCCACAAGATTATGTCCTTTTTTTTGTGTGTGTTTGTGTGTGTGATTGGTTTGTTATATAGAAATATATATACTATACAATGTGTATGCTTATATTTTCAGTGCTGTGTGCTAGAGAGGATATGACATTGATATGCACCTTGCACTCTTGAGGAAATGATGTCAGAACCCCAGGTATAAAGGAACTATTTCCAGGGTGGGGTGAGGTGTGGGAAGGGGTTGGGCCTAAACTGTGCCCTCACAAAACAATCAGCTAAGAGCTCTGACCCACCGCTGCGATGAGTGCCTTCCTGTCAGCAAGATACCATACACAACAATTTGACAGAGCAAATCCCCTTCTAATCAAACAGAGAAAAATCCAGACATCCAAGTCAGACACAGGTAAACCTCCCCAGCCCCAAAACAGCCTGGTGGTTTGTGCTTCTGAAAGCAATCAGCCCCAAAATAAGTCAGCTGTGCTTTAAACTCTTCCTGCACTGAAAATCTTAAGAATTGAAACAAGACTGTCTTTTCCTGATTAAGTTCCTTATTTCACCTTTCAGTTAGAAGTAGCCTCCACCTGCAGAATATCTGCTACAAGCCAAAGACAACTGTAAAGTTCACCTCCCTCTGTTGTGAGCACAACTCACTTTCTTGCAAATCCTATGTTCAGTATTGTAGCCCCCAGCAAGAGGTAGCTTGCCTTAAAAATATTAGCTGTTCTCCCTCTCTTCTGACCTCCCTCTCTTCTGATTTGACCCCATTGACCACAACCTTTTGCTGCCTACCCTTTAGCCAGTTTCCTACTCAGTTAAATATGTCCTTAGCTGCACCTAGATCCTCAGTCTTCCTCAGCAAGTGCCTGTGAGATACCAACTCAAAAGCCTTGTTTATGTCAAAATAGAGCAAATCCAAGGCATGGTCCCTATCCAATTCCCTCATCACTGAATCAAAGAAAGCTATCAGGTTTGTCTGACAGGACCTCCCTGCCATGAACCTAAGCTGTTTACTATCCTGGAGACCACTGCTCACCTGGTAGTCTATAAGGTCTTCTTTGATCAGTGACTCCATCAGCTTCTGTACAATGTAGTTCAGACTAACAGGTCGATACTGTAGTATACAGTAGGTCTTATTCCTTGTCCCCTCCCCTCTTATGGAGCAGAACAATGTCCCCCACCCTCCAGTCCTTTGAAACCACTCCCATCCTTAGTGAGCAGTTAAATAATCCTAACAGGGGTTCAGCCAGTTCTGCTGCCAGTTCCCTGGGTATACTAATATAACCCCCCCCTACAAATGGGGGTCACTAAAAAGCCTTGCATGTTGTGCCTAAATGCACCTGCCAGGCTGGTGTCCTGTATTTCAGCTGTTTAAAAAAATAATTGAGTGAGAGTGCCTAATGCCTCTATGTACTGTCACTTTAAGAGCTGCCTAATTGCAGTATAATTAATTTAAAATGGGGGGGTCTGTGTGTTTCCCTGCTCGAGTCCCGCTCGGGCTGCTGATCAATTGCTCCATTTCTGCCGTCGCTATTTGCGCTGAGGGAGCTCTTTCAAAAGATGTAATTGTTTGCTTGTAATTTGTTAGAGCAATAAGGAAAACACAGTTTGTCTAAACCTGCTTTTCTTTCAGCAAGGACTGTGTAGTGTAGATCTTTCATTTTGGTCCTGAACTGCTGACTGGGACCAATCAGTGTGAAGGGAGACCTTAAAATAGAGCCTGTGGACGAATCAGAACTTGGACTCTCATTTGGAACCTGCTGTAAGGGGATTATATGAAGACAGCCTCTGGGAAATGTAGTTTGGACTCTGGCCCCTTTTTACACCAATAGAGGGAGTCTGCTGTGACTGACAAGGCGCTTCAGCTAACTGGAACCTTTTGGATCTGAAAGAAAGCCCCAGGCTATCTGCTGGGGAGCCAGATCAAGTAGTGACAGTGAAGAAAGAAGGAGCCCTGCGCTTGCTGCAGTATGTAATTAACACAGGAAGTGCGTGGAAGGCCCTGAAGTCTGGCCTGTAGCCATTTGTAAGTGCCAGTTTGGAATGAATCTGAGTTTGTGAGGAGAAAGGGGATCCAGAAGTGTGAAAGCCAGACTTAACCTGAAGAAGACCGAAAGTTTGCTGAATGTGATTGGCCTGTCAGGGACTGCTGATGCTGTGTGTGCTCCCGGGTATTTTTGTAGTAATTGCGATCAGGATCAAGGAGCAGCCTGCCTGGTATAGTACTTTCCTTTTACATACAAATGTGTGTAGTGCTTGTGGGGATCGCAATGTTATTTCCCTTTTTCTGTGAGCTGTGTGCGCCAAAGCTGGAAGCAGATCCCAGCTTGAGTTGGACTAAATCAGCTACTATCAACTGCAGTTGGGTCCAGCCACAAGGACCCTGTCTCCATACCTTGTTTTTCTGGCAATCCAGCTAGAATATCCTCCACCCAGCTTTCAGCTTTGGTATTGTGAGTACAAATCAGGGTATCTCCCTGCAGCCTTTTATCGATTACAAGTGCGTCATCTGATTATTGATGTTTCATTTCTTCACGGACTGAGCCCCAGGGCTCCGGATTACAATTTGTGTGTGTATGTGTTTTTCCATCAAAGGGCTCCAACCAGCTGCACCAACCCTGGCTAGCCTCCCACCATCCCGGGTACCCAGAGAGTGACATTTTGGACCCTATATGCATGCACGGTACTGTGATTTGAATATTTCCAAACCAAATCAACCTGATTGCCCCCTCCTCGTTACTGCCCCCTCTAATAAATCAGATTTCTTGTTATTGAACTATATGCTGTCTGTGGTGTCAGTATATGTAAAAAAAAAGCATTGCATTGTGTTTGTGTATACTGCCTAACCTTGTTTTACAGGTGGTCCTCAGAGACATGCTGCAAGACATCAGTCCTGAGGGTAAGTGTTACTGTATGTGTAAGAAGTGTGCATTTGTGGGGTATTGGGAAGGTAACTCCCATGTATTGTGTGGGCCACTAGTGGGAACAAAGGGGGGGTCACAGTGTCCCAGAGGGCTGTACCCAAGTTAGTTTAACCACTACTAACCCTGACCTCTGGTTGGAGGCACCCATCATAGAACCTAGGCCCCTCAACCTGTCAGTAGCCAAGCAGGCAGGGGTAGTAGCCCTTGGGATAGCGCCACCTGGAGGTTACACTCAGATAGAACCCATCTGATCCAGGAGCCTTATGTATCTATAGGGCTGCCAGCCCTGCCTTGATGTGTCACTTGTAAATATTAGCTGCCTCATCTTCGGGACCCTTTTATCATCTGCTTTGATACCACTGTCCAGCAATGCCCCACCTTCTTCCCTGGTGAAAACTGAGCAAAAATGATCATTAAGGAAGGCAGCCTTTTGCCCATCCTCTTCTATCACCTTATGCTCCCCCCCCAACAGCATAATGGCACAACTCATTCAACTGAAGTGTTTTACTGCCCCACAACTTCAATATTCCCTTTCTGAAAAATAAATTGCTGGTTACTGACACTGAAGTCCAGTTTGGTTTTCACTCACTTCTAAAGTATAAGAAGAGCTAGTGTTTCAATGTCAGTTTTCTTCTATTTCTTGTAAATATCCTACAAATCAGGTTGAGACAATTCCTGGGTTGTTTCAAGCTGTGCCCCTGTGAAGGTAACTCAGCTATGGTCAATATAATGTGTCACACCCATGAGCAAACGTGATGTTTAAATCATAGTTCACTGATGCTCTATAAAGACACTGGTTTTTACATAATCTTTATCTGGAAATGGTTGAAATATATGTAGTATATTTGTCTGTACATGCTGTAAGCTTCAAAGTTTGCAAAGGGAAACAAGCAAATTTGACTTCTTTTTGTCCTTATCTTTCAGCCATTTAAGGAAAGATCCTATACGTGCCATCTACTTACTGTTGGGGGTGTCTTCATGATGATCCTCCTGCTGTTGAGTTTCTTCCTCCTTTACGTCATCGATGGGGAGTTCCTCATCCCTCTCAAACAGCAATAACAAGTGCTCCTTTGGGATATTGTACCCTGCACATTTATCACAAAAACAGAAACCAGGTAATAAAACAGTTATATAAGATCAGAGCTAGACATTAGACTTTTATTTCCATGTCTTACCAGGATGTGGGCTGGGCCTGTGTCCCATTTTCAACCATGCCAGGAGTGTGATAACGTTCCCTTTTTGACAAAGGAAGTAAGGAGAGTAAGAAACAGACAAATTCATATTTAATAGGGTTCACTTATGGCTGTATAGTCAGAATCTGTCAGCTTGACTTCAGGTGTGCAGGGGAACAAGAGACTTCAGGTGTGGAGAGGAACAATATGGCAGCCTAAATATTTGGCTCCGTTTTGCTACTGCTGCATTTCTTCATTTATTTCTTCATTTTGCCTATATTTGCAGTGTGGGGACACTAACCTGATCTCTGGATGTACTAGCTGATTGGTACAGGGGAGTTGGTAGCCTGGGAACCCCGTAATCAGTTTTCAATTGCCCTGCTGCATCAGTGTAACTCCTGTGGCCTAGTTCAGTGGAAGGATGGAGAACCTGGAGCCCTCGCTGCTAGCTACCAAGGTGGATATCTCGAATACAAGATTGATGCTGCACTCTCTTGTTCAAGATATTCCAATTATTAAAGTTTTGAAAGCACAGTTAGAAGAATGGGTTGATGCTGCTGAGAGTAGGATTGCCAGCACTGAACTGTTTGGCATGCAAATGGATTCAGTGGTGGCCCAACAGCAGGACAGGATTGCCGCACTTGAGAAACAAGTGCACACCTTGTCCGCTGAGGTCACAGAAACAACCTTCATATTTTGGGACTTCAAGAGGGGGATGGAGTGGGACAATGTCTGCGATCTTTTGAAGTTGTTTCTGCCATGGCTGTTAAATTATAACTGGGCTCTGCCACTGGAAATTGAATCGGCGCACAGCTCCCTTGGCTCACAGCCAGCAAGTGGACAGCCTCCATGCCCCATAATTTCTTATTTTCTCTGGTTCAGTGTTAAGGGGCAAGTTTTGAAGTTGGCCTGGGAAAGGAGGGTACTCAAATGGAATAGACATTTAGTACATATTTCTCAAGATTACTCCAAAGGAGTTGCGGACCAGAGGAAAGCTTTTGGGCCAATTAAGAAGGAGATGACTGCAAAACACATACAACTCAATTTGCAGTATCCTGCAGTTTTTCACGTATGGTGGGAGGGTAACTGGCAAATATTTGACTCTTCCTTGGTGGCACAATCTTTTCTCCAATCCCTGCATGCTAGTAGCCCTCCCAAGTCCTAAAAGTTGGTGCCTCATCAAGAGCCGCAGAAGAGGGAGGAAACCACACTGCAGCCAACAATTGGCCCTCCATCTTTGGCCCTCTCTGCCTCAGATCAGGGTTGACTGAGCAGCCGTGAGAAACAGCACTGGGGTGGCAGTTACACAAACAGCAAAAGGACGGATTGCCACCCACCAAGCACACCATGGCAGGATTACAACAAGCCCCAGGGGAGGAGGCGATCATCAGCTCCCATTCTTCTCCATCGTCAGCTGTGGAATGCTCTTCCACCCCAGAGCCAAAACATCCTCGGCTGTCCCCCATGTTCCAGAAGAGATCTTCTGGCTTAAGTGAGATGGAGTGGGCGGACTTCATCAGAGAGGAATTGCTGGCTGCATATCAACCTGTTTTGGACAAGGTTTTGACATTGGAGCAGCACTGTCCATCAGAGCAAGATTATACTTCATAGGGTAACATGTTACTGATGAACACTCTGATGGTAGGGGCTGCTGAAGTAAAGTCTACTCCAGGATTGCCTGAACCTTGAGTATGTTTCAACTAACCCCATCAGAATTGCTAATTACTGTTGGCAA
This sequence comes from Neoceratodus forsteri, assembly GCA_016271365.2. NCBI lineage: Eukaryota > Metazoa > Chordata > Ceratodontiformes > Ceratodontidae > Neoceratodus > Neoceratodus forsteri. Next base: position 1,159,783,678 of record CM057454.1, read on the forward strand.
AATATAACTATGTTCTTGTTTTTGTTTTTTTACGTTGGTGGAGGTAACTGGGTGGGGTACCTCACCTCTCGCAAAGGGTATTGATCTTAAATAGAATGAGTGATATGTGATGGAGGTTTGTGGCTAGGGACCTCTACAGCATGTCCTCTTATGAGAGACGGTTATGTGGCTTATTGGAATAGCCAGACTGCAGTCAGGGGAAAGATGCTGGAGTGGAAAACAGGTACTGGTGTTGTCCCCAGTGGGAGGGGAAGTTCGGTGCCTATTCAGAGGGAGCACTTGGGAGGAGGGAATATAGGTTTATTGGGCATTATGAATGGGGGCTATTAATGACTAGTGCAGGGATTCGGAAGTGAGAAGGTTTGTCTTGGGGCCAACCAGACTCCAGCCCTGTGTTAGCCAAGCAGGTATTTCTTCTTTTCAGATTTATGTTTAGGTTTTGGGTTCTACATGACTAATATTGTAGGAGTTGTCTGGACTTCACTCAGATGGCCATATTAACATGGATTTAACTGTTGAGATGGGGGGGTAGATTCTTGGAAAATAGGTTTTTGGGAATTAAACTTTTGCAGAGGCAGTGGTGTGTGAAGCTTGGTACTGGCTAGTCTAGTGGTGATATTTGTGTTCGGGACAACAAGGCCCACCTCTACACCTGCTGGGGAGGGAGTGGGCAATGTTGGGGGGGGTTACACTACCCTGATGTTTCTCTCTCCTCGAGCTCCTGTTAGGGGGTGTTTATGAGTGTGGAGATTACTGAGATCAGTTTTATGTGATAAGGGGGATTCCTCTATATCGCCGATCACAAACTGTGAGTAGAAAAGCACCTGATGTCACAAGGGCGAGCAGAATAACAGTGACCACTGCAAACAGAGACACTCACTAACTTTTCCTCTAGTGCTCACAAAACGGAGTTTTTTTTATGTGGTGGAAAGATCCCTGCACCACCGTATCTAAGGATTATTAACTCCAGGGGGAGCACCCATATAGGAAAGATCCATATTTTTTTAATATCTGAAATATATCCTTGAGTCCTCAAATATGTTTTAAATATACTGTATTTCAGATACATTTACACTTTTCAGATATATTTTGAGTTATAGTCTAGGTATTCGCAGAATGATCCAAGATGTACCAAATTTGGGATACATCTTTAATATATATATTTGAAATATACTTTTGCAGTACGATTTTAAAATTAACATTTTTATTCTTTCAATGTTATGTCCTTGAAAAAATCAAAAATACTTATTTGTGTATACACATTACTGCAATTTCTACATATTTTGTTTTTTAGGTAAGCATATATTTTGAATATATCCAACAATATATATTCTGAGTTACTTATACATTTTCATTTTGGGGTTCTTTGTAATTTTGTTAATATCTAGACTATCTTTGAATATGCCTAAATCTATCACATATTTCTGATATCTGTGCATTTTTCCAGATATACATAGATATTTGCAGAATTCAGTGAGGTATGTCTTATACTTGGCATTGATGTACTAAATGTATATGTTTTGTTATTCTATCAAAGAAAATATTTTGTTACTTTTTAATGTTTTTATGGACTCTCTAATGAAAAATCATTATAGTTTTATGCAAACATATGTTTATCCTGTAATTTCTACAATAAGTGTATGTTAGCAAACATATATTTTCAATATATTGGAGAGGTATTTTCTGAGCTATATTTCATATATGTTAAAATAGGTTTGGCCTGATATACATCTGGAAAGTACCTGTGATATGTGTATTATTTATCATATATATATATATTGATATATATATATATATATATATATATATATATAAAGACAAAGAACCTCTACGTGCAAACACTGAGGCAAGGGTTACCCTAAAGGGCATTTGGCTGGGAAGCCAAGTTTCAAGAAAATACAAAATCACACATGCCCCCACAATGCAAAGCATCATGGGCTGCATATGCAAATCACCACAGAATGTTATGCTGGTCCAACTTTAAGCAGAATTGCGTGGTGTCGAAAGGCCTCTCACAGAGTTTGCAAAGGGTGCCAACAGAAGACATAGACACGTGTTTCACCCTACCAGGACTCATCAGTATGTCGCACCTGTTTGACACCCCAGTGGAATGGACCAGCTACCCTTAAGGCAGTGTGCCTTGGATATATTGTGGTGAACCCATTAAAATAAAAAACTATTTAAAAGACAGAGAACCTCTGTGTGCAAACACTGAGGCAAGTGCTACCCCAAAGGGCATTTGGTTGGGAAGCCAAGTTTCAGGAAAATACAAAATCACACATGCCCCCACAATGCAAAGCATCATGGGCTGCATATGCAAATCACCACAGAATGTTATGCTGGTCCAACTTTAAGCAGAATTGCCTGGTGCCAAAAGGCCTCTCACAGAGTTTGCAAAGGGTGCCAACAGAAGACATAGACACGTGTTTCATCCTACCAGGACTCATCAGTATGTCTCACCTGTTTGACACCCCAGTGGAATGGACCAGCTACCCTTAAGGCAGTGTGCCTTGGATATATTGTGGTGAACCCATTAAAATAAAAAACTATTTAAAAGACAAAGAACCTCTGTGCGCAAACACTGAGGCAAGGGTTACCCCAAAGGGCATTTGGTTGGGAAGCCAAGTTTCAAGAAAATACAAAATCACACATGCCCCCACAATGCAAAGCATTATGGGCTGCATATGCAGATCACCACAGAATGTTATGCTGGTCCAACTTTAAGCAGAATTGCGTGGTGCCGAAAGGCCTCTCACACTGCTTTAAGGGTAGCTGGTCCGTTCCACTGGGGTGTCAAACAGGCGAGACGTACTGATGAGTCCTGGTAGGACGAAACACGATGTCTATATGCCTTCTGTTGGCACCTTTTGCAAACTTGTGAGAGTCCTTCTGGCACCACATGAATTCTGCTTAAAGACGCACTGATGAGTCCTGTGATCAAACACGGTTCATGCCTTCTGTTGGCACCTTTGCAAACTGTGTGAGAGTCCTTCTCGCACCACGCACTTCTGCTTAAAGTTGGACCAGCATAACATTCTGTGGTGATTGTATATGCAGCCCATGATGCTTTGCATTGTGGGGCATGTGTGATTTTGTATTTTCTTGAAACTTGGCTTCCCAGCCAAATGCCCTTTGGGGTAACCCTTGCCTCAGTGTTTGCGCACAGAGGTTCTTTGTCTTTTCAATAGTTTTTTATTTTAATGGGTTCACTACGATATATCCAAGGCACACTGCCTTAAGGGTAGCTGGTCCATTCCACTGGGGTGTCAAACAGGCGAGACATACTGATGAGTCCTGGTAGGATGAAACACGTGTCTATATCTTCCACTGGCACTCTTTGCAAACTGTGTGAGAGGCCTTATGGCACCCACATAATTCTGCTTAAAGTTGGACCAGCATAACATTCTGTGATGATTTGCATATGCAGCCCATGATGCTTTGCATTGTAGGGGCATGTGTGATTTTGTATTAATATATATATATATATATATATATATATATATATATATATATATGAGATGTAATAGATAAACCATTCTGAGGTTCTGCTGCACTCTGATATACACATGCCTTGGTGTGCGTATAGCAGAGCGTGACCGTACACTTCAGAGTTGTTTATCTGGGGTGTGGCCTGGCTGTGCTGAAGATGACTGCTTAATTCTGCTTCTCCCTGGGACTACAATCATCCATCCTCCTGATCCCAGATTATCAGCATTTACCAGCAAGTGAAGTATAATTTTACTAACATCATAGCTCAACATTGGTGAAAAGTGGGGTTTAAACTTGTGAAGGGGGGTGGGATGGGAGAAAAGGCTGTCAGGGGGGTACCGATAAAGGAGGGACTCTGTCTCCACCCCTCTGGGGACCAGGAGGATTGCAGGAAAAGGCCAACTGGCAAAGTGCAGACCAGGGGAAAACAGAATCCCCATGGGAACATGAGCAGGGGAAATGGAACTATAGGGAAAGGTTGGAAGGTAGTCTCTAAATGCCAGGAGCTTGGGCACAAAATGCCTGAGCTCCAGGCGATGCTAACTGAGGGAGTAGTGATGGCAGTGGTCACTGAGACTTGGGCCACTGCAAGACATGACTGGGACCTGAACCTGAGGGATACACTACGCTCAGGAAGGACAGGGGAGGAAGGGAGGAGGTAGCAATGATAGTCAAAACTGCATTGGCATAGGGGAGTAGAGGAGGCGGAGGGAACCGTGAGGCGATTTCGGTCACCTTGATAACAAGTGGGGCAAGAGAGTAAAAATAGGGAGTGGTGGCAGACCCCTGCCCTGGCAGAGAGCTGAGGACAGTCTGGTGGCAGATGTTAGAGACACTGCAGACTGGGCAGAGGAACGTGGTGGTGTTGGGGACTAAACATGCCAGGAACAGACTGGAGATTATGACATCCTCTGTGACCAGGGAACAGAGGTTGTTGGATGATCTTCAAGACGGTTCCTAACTCGATGTGAGGGGAAACGACCAGGAGGCACGGTACTGGATGTGGTCCTGGCAGACAGTGACCAGATTGGGGCCTGGAGATAAGGGACCCATTGACGGGAGTGACCATGCCATGGTCTGGTTCTGCCTGGACCTAGGAGGGTAGAAGGCTGCACAAAGACGGAAGTAACCGACTCAGGGGGCAGATTTTAAGGAAATGGGAAGGATCCTTAAGGAGCATTTGACGGGATTAACAGACATGGATGCTGATAGTAGGTGGGAAATCATCAGGAGAAGGGTGCAGGATGCTACCAGCACCTGTGCAAGAGTAAGACGAAATGCAAGAGTCTCAAAAAACCCTGTTGGGATCAAGGGAGGTCCAGGAGGTGGTGCTGGGGAAAGAGAAAGCAGCCTATAAGCAATCCAAGTACCAAGGAGTGAAAGGGATCGAGGGGAGTACGAGCTGATGGCTATAAGGCCACTTAGAGTGGTGAGGGCTGCTAAGGCAAGGAAGGAGCAGAACCTGGCCAGGGAAATTAGGAGAGGGAACAAGGGGTTCTTTAGATACATTGGGGAAAAACGAAGGGTGAAGGGGCAGATTAGAAGGATTAAATCAGGGGAGAGATGGGCACAAGACCCGGGGGAGCAGGCTGAGGTACTAAATGAGTACTTCACCTCAGTTTTCACCAGGAAAATGGGGGTGCTGCATCATACATGGGAGGACAGAGATACTGAGGAGGGGGGACCCTTACCGATCGGGCAGGTCTGGGGAGAGGGGAGCATCACTGACAGGTGGGGGAGGCTAAGCAGGAGAAGGGGCACTGGAAGTGGAAATCATAGCAGAGAGAGTGAGGGAAGCCCTCAGCCCCTTAAGATGGAGAAAGCACTGGGCTGGATAAATTACATCCCAGAGTGCTGAAGGAACTTGCAGATGTCCTGGCAAACCCTGGCAGAGCTTTTCACCATCTCTCTGAGGACAGGGTGGGTGCCCCAAGACTGGAAGGTGCGCATATAGTGCCTATCCACAAGGGGGATCAGAGGTGGCAGGAACTACAGGCCTGTCAGCCTGACCTCGTGGTGGGCAAGGTGATGGAGGGCATTGTCAGGAGAGGCTAGGGGGGACCTGGATAAGTCAGGGTGCCTGGACGATAGACAGCATGGATTCATCCCGGGGAAATCGTGTCAGACAAACCTGGTGGAGTTCTATGACTGGGTGACAAGTGCCTTGGACCTGGGTAGACCAGTGGATGTCCTCTTTCTAGACTTCAGCAAGGCATTTGACTCTGTTCCTCATGTGGGCCTGTTGGATAAGCTGGGAGAAATGGGGGTGGGGAACCAGATGATCAGATGGATAGGCAATTGGCTCCAGGACCGGACCCAGAGGGTCATAGTTGGTGGGATAGTCTCATCCCCAAGGAGGGTCATTAGTGGGGTCCCACAGGGATCAGTCCTTGGGCCCCTTCTGTTCAACGCCTACGTATCTGACATAAGGACAGGAATCAGGAGTGAGATGAGTCTCTTTGCAGATGACTCAAACTGGGGTGGTGGTGGATGGGAGGAGGGGAGGGGGCCTCACAGGGGACCTGGAGGCTCTGGAAAGATGGTCTAGAAGCGGAAGCTGAGGTTCAATGCAGAGAAATGCAAGGTACTCACCTGGGGCCAGAAACCCAGGTCAAGTGTACACCCTGGGGGGAAATGCTACAAGTCTCGATGGCTGAGAGGGACCTGGGGTGGTGGTGGATGTCAAGATTAACAACTCTGAGACTTGTAGGAGTGCAGCAGCCAAGGCCAACAGGATGCTGGGATGCATCGCTAGGGAATCACTCCAGAAGGAGGAAGTGATACTCCTCTGTATAACTGCTTGGTGAGGCAAGACCTTGAGTACTGCGCAGTTTTGGAGTACACTTAAAGCGGGACATTAACCTCCTGGAGAGGGTCCAGAGGAGGAAACCAAAATGATTTGGGGCTTGGGGACAGGACCTATGAGGAGAGGCTCAAGAGCTAAATATGTACACATTGGAAGAGAGAGGGACCGGGGACATGATAGAGGTCTTAGGTATATGAAGAGGGTAAATAGGGAGGAACAGTTGGGGTGCTTTGAAGGAAGGAGGAAGGGGCCACTACAGGGCATGGCTGGAAGCTGGAGGGGGGATGATTCAGGGGAGAAAGGAGGAGGTGCTCCTTCACTGAGAGGGTGGTGGAGCCATGGAATGCACTGCCTAGGGGGCTGGTGGAGGCAGAGACAGTGGAGGGGTTCAAGAGGGGGTGGGACAGGTACAGGGGAAGGGTTCTGGAAGCAAAATCCAATGCAGCAAGAATATCCAGAACTGGGAAGGGAGAAGCCAGAGAAGGCGAGGGGGACAGCAAGGTCAGCATCCAGGTTGGGGACTGACCAAATGAGCAGACACGAAAGACCGTTAGGCCTATTCTGCTGGCATTTTAGTATGTTAGTATGTTAGTAACTCTGGTAAATTATTTTCTCTATATCATTTTTCTGCATTTTTACTGCTTCTCTGTGAAGGCCTACTACAATGGCCAAGCAACTCCTGCAAAATAGCTCCCTTAGCAGAGTGGAAACTATGGGCTGGATTCACAAAGCTTTCTGAAGGTGCAACACCTTCCTTAAGTCCCCAAAACTGCCGTCATTATGGAAACAAGGGGGACTTTGCACTGAGTGCAATTCACAAAACTCTCTGAAACTGCAGAAAACAACACTACGGACTGTAGAAAAAAGTGCAGCTGCAGAAGTCCCTGAGAAAGAAAAGGTGTGAGATAAGTAAGGCACAGCACCTGAAAGGCTATTCACAACCATTTTCTTTCTGCAGTTGCAGAAAAAAATTTACACACAGTGGAATGAGGTGCAACTCTTCCCCAGCAAACTGCAGTAGTGCCCCAGCAATTGGAATCAATTAAGTTGGATGTGAGGCACAGGTAACAGCATCCCAGATAGTATAGCTGTGGCTGCTGTTAGAGCAACAAAAGCACACATTGCCATGATATGGCAATAGGCAATAACCACCAGACACAGTGCAGCCCATGACGGAGCCCCACAGGCATTAGAGCCTGGCCAGACTGCAGTGAGTGCTACCCCTGCAGGCAACAGGAACAACCCAGAATGTGAGGACCAGCAGTCACAGTTGGCCACTGTGGTGCCATGGTATTGCTGGTACCTGTGGTGCTGCAGCGGTCCCAGTTGAGGGACTGGTTGCTGGTCTCTTTGTGAGTGCTTTCAACTTCATTCTATGGCAGTACTGTTAAAGTCTGCTGTTCCTGCTAATTAAGTTCACTGTTGCTTAGCATAGCTTGGCAGAAAACACCAGGAGAAAGGACTGCTGTGTGACTGAACTTCTCTGCTGGGACTAAAGTAGAAGAACTTTTGTATTTGGACCTTTAATTTAGGGTAAAAAAACTAACATACAAAACAAAAAAAAAGTGTGTGTTTGGGTTAACTGAATTGAATTGGTAACTGAAAAGTCATCTAGGTGTAAATCTCAGGTGACTGAAAGGACTTAACTGCTGTGAGGTTTAAATTACTTGTAGAAAGATCTGGTAAGTAGGGGGAGTGGCTTAGCTAGAAGGAAGCTACATTTAAAGACTGCCTTAGAAAGATTCTGCTAATAGCTTGGCAGAAAACACCAGGAGAAAGGACTGCTGTGTGACTGAACTTCTCTACTGGAACTATATTGCCCTCCTACCCACCCAAAGCTAGTTCTATTTTTATAGGCACAGGATTTGACTGACAACAGGAACTTCCTGTTTAGGGGCAGGAAGTGAGTGATCACAGAACCACCAAGGACCCACCATCCTAGAAGGGCAAGAGTAGCTCTCCGGCCCCCTCTAGCTGCTGGAGGTCTGCCTCTGAACAAGTAAGTGGTCTACTGAGAAATATAGGATATTCTTGTCTCAGAACAGGACAATCAGGAGCTTAAAGGAACACAGGCAGAAAGTAAGGAGAGAGAAAAAAACAGAGGAAAGAGTAAGGATTGCAAACAGTTAAGGGGCCAGAAATAAGACATGATTGGAGTGGTGCAGTGCAGTGGCTGTGGAGCAGCAGTCTTCCGGGAGATGTTCTGGAGGATGCGGTGTTGTCCCATCTGCAGGCACCTCTCTGGGCTGAGGGAGGAGGTTGCTCATCTCCAGGCTGAGTTGGCCAGGATTTGTGGGACCTCCTCTTCCATCCAGGGACCACCAGTGCCACTGCCGTTGCCTCAGAGGTTGCCAAGAAAGAGGAGCGGTTGGACCACAGTGGGATCAGGGAGGGTGAGAGTGGTGGAACAGAGGTGCATCCCTCCAGTTGTACCTCTCCACAATTCCTATGCCATTCTGGCAAAGTGTGGTTCCTCTATGGAGGCACCTACAGGGAGACCAAGGAGGGGATGCTGGAACCTCCATGAAAGGAGACCCACAGGAGGGTGGTAGGGGACCCTGCAGGGGAAGGAAACAACTCCTGGTGGGGAACTCCATTATTAGGAAGAAAGAACTGGGCAAGGAAGGGGAGAGGGAGGTCAGGTGCCTGCCTGGCGCCATGGCTTGGAGGGACAGGGAGCGAATCCTCAGGATTGCTGGAGCAGCTGCACAGGGAAGGAGCTGGATGTCATTGTCCACCTAGAGACAAATGACCTGGCTAAGAAAGGGATTAGAGAAGTGCAGGAAGAGTTTGTGGAATTGGGGAGGGGCCTTAGTCAAGTAGCACGCCACGGTAACCTTCTCGGAGATGCTACCCATCTATGGCATAGGAGAGGCTAGGGTGTTCCGTACCATGGGATTCAATCAGTGGTTGAAAAACTGGTGTGGAGCTCAGGGATTTGGCTTCATTGGGGACTGGGGGTCCACCTGGAGTGATGCAAGCCTATACTGGCATGATGGGCTGCATCTGTCCGGGAGGGGAACCAGGATCCTAGGTGATAGGTTTAAATGCTTCATTGGCAAGCTTTTAAACTAGCCAAGGGGGGAGGCACTGGAAAGGAGCAGGAAAATCCTAGCCCCCCAAAACAATCACGGTAGTAAATGTTGCAAACACCAACATGGAGGTGTCGATAGGGAGAAGGGCAGTGGTAAATGGAGAAAGTGACAAAGGCAAGAAGGACAGGGATGGGGCAAAAGGGGGTAAGGCCATCAGGAAATGGAGGGTAATGAGTACCAATGCCCGTAGTCTGGGCAACAAGCTCCCTGAGCTGGTGGCCTTAATGGAGGAGGGATGCCTGGATATCGTAGCAGTCACAGAAACATGGTACACAGAGAACCATGACTGGGATGTTAACATACCAGGGTACATAACCTACAGGAGAGACAGGCAGGGGAGAAGAGGGGGAGGAGTAGCTCTCTATGTAAAGGAAGGGATAAAAGCAACTGAACAAAAGAGTAAACAGGGAGGAGAGAAGGCACTGTGGGTCACCTTGGAGACCGGAAAGGGCACCACAATCTGCACAGGGGTTGTGTACAGACCCCCATGTCAGGGGGAAGGAATGGACAAGGATATGATGGAAGGCATTCTTAGAATGGCAGAGAAAGGAGAGATACTGTTGATGGGAGACCTGAATATGCCAGATGTTAACTGGAGCACATTTGCTGCAGCCACATCCAAGAGCAGGGCCATTCTTGACACCCTACAGGTGGCAGGCATTAGACAGCTAGTTTCAGAACCCACTGTGAGGGAGCAATCTTAGACCTCGTACTTTCAAACGGGGGCAGTGAGAGGATCTCAGATCTAGAAGTGGGTTGCCATCTGGGGACAAGTGACCATCAAACAGTGTGGTTCACGTTAAACTCAGCTACAGAATCAAACCATACAAAAGTGAGGGTACTGGACTTTAGGAGGGCTGACTTTGGCAAGATGGGAGAGTGCCTCAGAAAAGCACTAGCAAACAGGCTAGAAGGAGGTGTGGAGCAACAATGGGGAATTATCAAAACTGCCATCACAGAGGCAACAAGCCTTGTGTGAAGCAAATAAACAAATCAAAATGAAAGAAAAAGCCTCTATGGTTCTCAAGAGAGGTGGCTGTGAAAGTCAGGAAGAAAAAGATAGCATTCAGGAAGTATAAGGAAACACAGAAGGAGCAGGACAGAGAGCTGTACCAGTTAAGGCAGAAAGAAGCAGGGAGGGAAGTCAGAATAGCAAAGGCCCAAACTGAGGAAAAGATAGCCAACTCAGTTAAGAAGGGGATAAAACCTTTATAGGTACATCAGCGTAGCGAGAAAGACAAGGGAGGGATAGTGAGGCTGAATAGAATGAATGGTGGGTGGGCAGAGGGGACAGTGAAAAGCAGGAATACTGAATGAATATTTCTGCTCAGTATTCAAAAGAGGAGGGAAGTGCCTAATCCAATTAACAGAAGCACTCTTGATAGGGGTCGATCCCAGTCCTTTCACAGAAGAAAGGGTCTGCAAGAACTCCTAAAACTGAAGGTGGACAAAGCAATGGGTCCTGATGGAATTCACCCCAGAATTCTAAAAGAATTAAGGAAGGAACTAGTGAAACCACGGCTACTCTTTTAATAAATCATGGGAGGATGGTGTGGTACCCGAGGACTGGAGGAAGGCGGATGTGATTCCCTTCACAAAAGTGGGACCAAGACAGAGGCAGGAAACTACAGACCTGTCAGTCTGACCTCTGTGGTAGGGAAAGTGATGGAGTCACTCTGAAGGAAAGAATAGTTGAGTACCTAGAGGTCAGTGGAGCACAGGATCCAAGGCAGCATGGGTTCTGGCGGGAAGGTCATGTCAGACGAATCTAATAGATTTCTTTGACTGGGTGACCAAAGTAGTAGACCAGGGAGGGGCTGTGGACATGGCCTACCTAGACTTTAGCAAGGCATTTGACACAGTCCTACACAAAAGATTATTAGACAAATTAACCAGCCTGGGAGTGGGTCCCAGGGTGGTAGCCTGGGTAAAACATTGGCTGGACAACAGGACACAGAAGGTAATTGTAAATGGAGTCCACTCTGAAGAAAGGGCGGTTACTAGTGGGGTACCGCAGGGTTCAGTATTGGGTCCAGTCCTTTTTAATGTCTTCATCAGTGATATTGCAGAGGGACTGGAAGGAAAGTATGCCTTTTGCAGATGAAACAAAGATCTGCAACAGGGTTGATACACAAGGAGGCGTGGAAAGGATGAAAAGGGACTTGGCAAGGTTGAGGAATGGTCAGACATATGGCAGCTAGGATTCAATGCAAAAAGTGCAAATAATGCACCTGGAAACAAGAACCCAGGGAAGAATACACAATGGTGGGAGGTAGTAACAACAACAAAACAGGAAAGGGACCTGGGGTAGTCATATCAGATGACCTTAAGGTTAGCAAGCAATGTGAGAAGGCAGTAGGGAGGGCCGGGGTATACTGGGATGTATAGGGAGAGGCATCAGTAGCAGAAAACAGGAAGTTGTTATCCCTCTGTACAGACAGTTGGTGAGACCCCATCTGGAGTACTGTGTCCAGTTCTGGAGACCCCATCTCCGCAAGGACATAGACAGGATAGAGGCAGTCCAGAGGAGGGCAACTAAAATGGTGCAGGGTCTGCAAGAGAAGCCGTATGAGGAGAGACTAAAGGAGCTTAATATGTATACCCTTGAGGAAAGAAGGGAGAGGGGGGACATGATAGAAACTTTCAAGTACCTCAAGGGAATCAACAAAGTCCAAGAGGGTAGCATCTTTCAGAAAAAGAGACTTGCAAGAACAAGGGGACACAATTTAAAGATAGAAGGAGGGCAGTTCAGGGGCAATGTGAGGAAGTATTATTTCACAGAGAGGGTAGTGGATGCATGGAACAGCCTTCCTGAGGAAGTGGTGGGGTCTAAAACTGTGGGAGAATTCAAGAATGCATGGGACAGACATAAGGCAATTCTTGTGGGGGGCAGGAAGATATAGGCTGTTGGTTAACTAGGATCTGCGGCCTATCCTGTAGGAAGGGAAATGGGCAGACTAGATGGGCCTAGCAGTCCTTATCTGCCGTCAAAGTCTATGTTTCTATGTTGCTGTGCCTCCTAAACTATTTCTGCAGTTGTGGGTCTGCATTTGCAGATTTTCATCACTTGAGCAATTTCTGCAGCTGCTGAATTTCCGCAACTGTGGGGGTTTTATGGAATTCTGCACCTGCTCAAAATTTCTTTATGAATATCATGCAACTGTGTTTCCGCAGTGCTGCAGGTCTTTTTTCCACAGCTGCGAGATTTTTGGTTTTGTTTGTGAATCCTGCCCGATGTTTCAACAGCTCATCTATGAAATTAAAGGCTTAAAAATAACATCTCAACAAAACGTCACTAACATGCAAGTGTTAGACCAAAAAATCAATGATACTGGAGTTAAAGTTGCTCAAAATGAAAGTTCTGTTAACATCCTGCAAGCCACCATCAGAGAGCAAGTCAGAGTTATCAGAAGTGTACATTATAAAATTGATGATATTGAAAACAGAAACAGACACAATATAGAAACATAGACTTTGATACATAGATACATAGACAGTGTCGGCAGATAAGGGCCTATGGCCCACCCAGTCTGCCCATTTGAGCTTGTAAGTTCAGTTTGTTTTCCTAGAAGTCTGTTTCCCCTTACCCCTGACCTCTAGAATTCCTTTATGTCTATCCCATGCATTCTTAAATCCCGTGATTGTTTCAGCCCCCACCACTTCCTCTGACAGGGTGTTCCACTTGTCCACCACCCGCTCTGTGAAGAAATTCTTTCTCATGTTTCCTCTGAATCGTCCTCCTCCAACTTCATCCCATGCCCTCTAGTCCTGGAACATCTTTTCGCTAAAAATAGTTTTTTCCTGCACTCTGTTTCTCCTGTAAGATACTTGTATGTCTCTATCATATCCCTCTCTCCTCCTCTCCTCCAGGGAGTACATATTCAGTTCCTTCAACCTGTCTTCATAGGACTTGTGATGCAATCCATGCACCATCTTTGTTGCCCTCCTCTGAACCTTCTCTACCCTGTCTATGTCCTACGTAGGTATGGTCTCCAGAACTGTACACTGTACTCCAGGTGGGGCCTCACTAGTGTCTTGTATAGCGAATTATGACCTCCTTTTCCTGCTGGTGATGCCCCTGCCTATACATCCCAGCATCCTATTTGCTTTACCTGATGCCTTGTCACACTGTTTCCTTACCTTGAGGTCATCAGAGATGACAACCCCAAGATCCCTTCCTGCTTGGTGCATGCTATATCCTCACCCCCAACTGATATATTGTGCCTGGGTTTTGTGCCCCATATGCATTATCTTGCACTTCTTTGCACTGAATTTCAACTGCCAAACCCTTGACCATTCTTCAAGTTTCTGCAGGTCCTTCTCATTCTGTCTACACCCTCTGGTGTGTCTACTCTGTTACAGAGCTTTGTGTCATCAGCGAACAGTGAAATTCTGCCTTCTAGATCATCGCAATGTCACTGATGAAGATGTTGAATAGGACCGGTCCCAGCACTGATCCCTGTGGTACCCCACTGGTCCTCTTCCCTCTGTGGAGTGACAGCCATTTACCACCACCCTCTGTGTCCTGCCACCCAGCCAGTTACCTACCCACCACACTACTGTCCTGCCCACACCTATATTCCCCAGTTTGTGTAATAGTCTTCTATGTGGCACAGTGTCAAAGGCCTTGCTGAAGTCCAGATAGGCCATGTCCACTGCCCTCCCCTGATCCACCTCCTAGTCACCCAGTCAAAAATTCAATGAGATTGGTCTGACATGACCTCCCCTGGTGAAACCATGCTGCCTTGGGTCCTGTAGTCCATTGACAACCAGATGTTCCACCAATCTCTCCTTCAGAAGTGCTTCCATGATCTTTCCCACTACCGAGGTGAGGCTGACTGGTCTGTAGTTCCCTGCTTCCTCGCTCCCGCTTTTGTAGAAGGGGACTACATCTGCTTCCTCCAGTCTTTGGGTACCTCCCTGTTTCCAGTGATTGGCTAAACAGGATAGCCAGAGGTTCAGCCACCACCTCTCTTAGTTCTTTAAGGACCTGGGGTGCACCCCATCTGGCCCCATTGCTTTGTCAACTCTTATTACTTCCAGTTCCTTCAGGACCCTTTCTGCTAAAGGGACTTGTGTCCATTTCTGCACCATTCTCACCCCTTGTACTCCTTCAGATCCATTACCCCCCTCTTCCTCAGTAAAGACTGAGCAGAAACACCTGCTCAATATGTCAGCTTTACTGTTGTCATCCTCCACGCGACTCCCATCCTCCCCCTTCAGTCTCACTATCCCTCCCTTTGTCTTTCTTTTTTCACTTATGTACCTGTAAAAGGTTTTGTCTCCTTTAACCACTGATTTTGCAATGTGTTCTTCTGTCTGAGCTTTGGCTTCCCTTACTGACTTCCCTGCCTCCCTTTGTTTCTCCTGGTACTTCTCCCTATCCCTTCTGCCTGTGTCTTTTGTATTGCCTGAATGCCTATCTTTTGGCTTTCACTTTGTTTGCTACCTCTTTGGAAAACCATAATGGACTCCTCTTCCTTTTCCTCTTGCTAACCTGCTTAATGCATAATTCTGTTCTTATAATCCCCATTTTAAATACTGCCCACTGTTCCTCAACCCCTGATTCCTGTCCCATTCCCCTTAATGCCTCTTTCAAGTATTTCCCCATTTTCCCAAAGTCTGCCCCCCTAAAATCCAGGATACGTGTTTTTGTGTGGTTTGGTTCTGCTCTTTCTGTGATTTCAAACCACAATGACTGGTGGTCACTGTTACCCAGGTGCTCCCCCCACTGTTACCCCCATCACACTGTCCCTGTTTGTGAGCAGAAGGTCCAGTATTGCCTTCTGCCGAGTTGGTTCCATGACCAGTTGCTTGAGGAAGGCACCCTGAAGGGAGTCCAGGATAAATCTGCTCCTAGTTGATGCTGCTGCTGGGATGCTCCAGTCCACGTCTGGAATATTGAAGTCTCCAACCAGTACTACCTCACCCTTGTCTGCCATCCTTTGGATGGCTAGCATCAGCTCCCTATCTGTTTCTTCCTCCTGGGCTGGTGGTCTATAGACCACACCTGTGTGGCAGATAAGGACCACTTGGCCCACCCAGTCTGCATATTTCCCTACCTACTGGATAAGCTGCAGATTCTAGTTAACTCTTTGTTACCGAGAAATGTCTGTAGGCGGCAGCAAAATCATACCCTGTGTGTCCGAGAACGAACTGAGGCGGCAGCCGCATAGTCCCTGTTTGTCCGAAGTACGTCTGAAGTCGGCAGCTATACAAGTTAAAAAATTACTTTCCATCCAATCTGTGCCAGGCTTAGTAAATGAATCATATGTGTACTACACAGTCTAAGCCTGCTGTGATTGGTTGCAAAGGGTATAGGTCAGATAGAAAAAGTTTTCAATTGCACTCCGAGCTCAGCATGCCCCACTCAGCTGCTTGTAATGTAGATGCTGAGGTGAGCCGGATACAGGCATTTGCAGTCCGCTACACAGACCCCCCATTTTGCTGTGCTTTATATGAGGTAAGCGAATTTGCCTTATTTATTTAACGTATTACAATTCCGCTTATTTTTTCTGTTTTTGAGCCGCATCTTGGAGACGTTCCCGAAACCGGAAGCAGGGCTTCTCCGGCAAACACAGCAGCTCTCTGAATTATTCGCATTCTCCTTGTTTCCTATTTTCATTGTGGCGCTTTTTGGGGTGGGTTTTATAAAATATATTTTATTGCTTTTTCTTGGGATGGGTGTCTATATCCAGAAGCTGTGCAGCATTTGTGGGTGTTTGTTTTGGGGCTGGGAGCGTGGCGTGGCAAGACAAAAGATAACCTCCTGCCGAGATCCACATGCCGCCTGAAAATGCCTGTAGTGGGATGAAACATTTGTAAATTCTTTTTTTTGCTTGGGATGGGTCTTTGTATGCTAAAGCTGTGCGGCATTGCTTGGTGTTCATTCTCAGGTCAGGTCATAAGGGGTTGTCTAAAATGTCTGTAGTGGAATGAAAGATCAGTGAGTTTTTGTTTTGTGATTTTTTTTTTAAAATGGTCGCCAGTCAGTGTGGTCATGTGGTTGTTGTGGTGGGGGGCAAATGGCTGGTAGACTGCACACAAAATGGTTTCCCTGTGGTCAGGGGCCCCCCCACAGTCAAACACCCAGCATCATCTCACAAAATAAATTTTCTGATGTCCAGTGGATCCCTCCCCACCACCCCACGAGTGTATCATGGTGGTTGTTTTGATGGTGGGGAAGATTGTAACAAAGACAATGCTGTTTGGTTATGGTGCTGCTTTTGGGGTGCAGTGTGTAAATGCCCACTGACATTTAGTGTGCATCATGTATACTTTTGGAGTTTTTTGCATTTCTTTATGGTATGGTGTGTTATGGCTCCCTTTTTGTCCCTCAGGAACCACCTAAGCACTTTGAATAAAACACACATTTTGGGTATCTCAGCCAGTATAAAACAAAAACTAAACTGACCACAATTGATTGCATAGCATCAATGGAAAGGCAATTTTGTGATGACCAACTTTGCCACTGATACGTTGTGTATATCTTGTATACTTTAGGAGTTATATGCATTTGTTTATGGTATGGTGTGTATGGCTCAGATTCGTGCCTCAAACCTCACCAACTCACCTTGACTATAAGGGGGGAAAAAGTATGTTTTATACTACAGAAATAGCTGTTTTGTTAACAAATCAATTATTACAACTACATTTAATGTCTGGATGCTTAATGTGGAGTTGATATGTTACATATTTCCCAACCAAAAAAAGGCTTATGGTGCATTTTCTAGTGGAAAAATATGTTTTTTGCTGTTTCGACAGCATAGAAAAAAAACTAAATTACGTATCATTACTTGCATACCTTTATTGCAAAGGTAATTTTATGCCGAACAAGTTTGCCACTCGTACTTTGTGCCTAGCACACACTGTTCTTGAGCTATTAGCATTTGTTTGCGACATGCTGATTATGGCTTGATTTTGCTTAGAAAGCCCCAGGATTCACTGTTGTCAGTATACAGGACACAAGTGCTGCAACTTCAGAGAGCTCCTGTGGAGGCAATGAGTTAACCAACAGCCTATTTCCTGCAACCCCCCACTATAATTTCCGTATGTCTGTCCCATGAATTCCTCTACTGTTTTAGACCCCACAACCTCTCCAGGAAGGCGGTTCCATGCATCCACCACTCTCTCCATGAAAAAGAATTTCCTCACGTTACCCCTGAGCCGTCCCCCCTCTAACTTTAAATTGTGCCCCCTTGTTCTTACACATCTCTTTTTCTGAAAGATGCTACCCTCCTGGACTTTGTTGATTCCCTTGAGGTACTTAAAAGTTTCTATCATGTCCCCATGTCCCTCCATTCGTCAAGGGTATACATATTAAGCTCCTTCAGTCTCTCTTCATATGGTTTCTGATGTAGACCCTGCACCATTTTAGTTGCCCTCCTCTGGACTGCTTCCATCCTGTCTATGTCCTTGCGTAGATGAGGTCTCCAAAACTGCACGCAGTACTCCAGATGGGGTCTCACCACCTGTCTGTATAGAGGGATAACCACTTCCTTTTTCTACTTGTGATGCCCTCCCTATGCATCCCAGTATCCCCTGGCTTTCCCTACTGACTTCTCACATTGCATGCCCACCTTTAGGTCATCTGATATGACTACACCCAGATCCTTTCCATTACTGTTGTTGTTAGTACCTCCCTGCTATTGTGTACTCTTCTCCTGGATTTTTATTTCCCAGGTGCATTACTTTGCTACTACTTTGCATTGAATCTAAGTTGCATATGTCTGACCATTCCTCCAACCTTGCCAAGTCCCTTCTCATCCTTTCTACCCCCTTGTGTATCAACTCTGTTACAGATCTTTGTGTCATCCATAAAGAGGCATACTTTTCCTTCCAGACCCTCTGCAATGTCACCTATAAAGACGTTAAAGAGGACTGGACCCAGGACTGAGCCCTGAGGTACTCCACTAGTAACCCCCCTTTCTTCAGAATGTGTTCCATTCACTATTACCTTCTGTGTCCTGTTGTGCAGCCAGTTTTCTACCCAGGCTACCACCCTGGGACCCAGTCCCAGGCTGGCTAACTTGATTATTAATCTTTTGTGCGGACTGTGTCAAATGCCTTGCTAAAGTCTAGGTAGGCCATATCCACAGCCCCACCCTGTTCTATTACTTTGGTCACCCAGTCAAAGAAATCAATTAGATTTTTCTGACATGACCTTCCTGCTGTGAATCCATGCTGCTTTGGGTCCAGTGCCCTGCTGGCCTCTAGGTACTCAACAATTCTTTATTTCAGAAGTGATTCCATCATTTTCCCCACCACTGAGGTCAAACTAACAGGTCTGTAGTTTCCTGCTTCTGCCTTGCTCCCACTTTTGTGAAGGGGAATCACATCTGCCTCCTCCAGTCCTCAGGTACCACCCCATCTTCCCATGATTTATTAAAAGTGTGGTTAGTGGTGTCACTAGGTCCTCCCTTAGCTCTTTTAGGATTCTAGGGTGAATCCCGTCAGGCCCCATTGCTTTGTCCACCTTGAGTTTTAAAAGTTCTTTCAGTACTCTTTCTTCTTTAAATGGACTGGTATCAACCCCACTATAAAGAGTGCTTCTACTGTTTGGTTTAGGTAACTCCTTCTATTCTTCTTTTGTGAATACTGAGCAAAAGTATTCATTCATTATCTCTGCCTTTTTATTGTCTCCCTCTGCCCACCTCCCCTCCCCTCTCCTTTATTAACCTTCCATATCCCTCCCTTAACCTTTCTATGTTCCCTAATGTACCTATAAAAGGTTTTATCCCCCTTCTTAACTGAGTTGGCTATCCTTTCCTCGGTTTGGGCCTTTGTTTTTCTGACTGCCTTCCCCACTTCTTTCTGCTTTAATTGATACAGTTCCCTGTCGTGTTCCGTCTGTGATTCCTTATACTTTTTGAATGCAGCCTTTTTCTCCTTAACCTTCCCTGACACTTCTTTTGAGAGCCATAGTGGTTTTTTATTCCGCTTTGTTTTCTTTATTTGTTTCACACAAAGGCTTGTTGCCTCCATGATGGCAGTTTTGATTTTTCTCCATTGTTCTTCCACCCCTCCTTTCTGGCCATTTGCTAATGCATTCCTCAGGTATTCACCCATTATGCCAAAGTCAGCCCTTCTAAAGTCCAGTATCCTTGTATTTGTATGGCTTGTCTCCATGGTTGTGCTTATTGTGAAGCACACTGTGCAGTGGTCGCTTGTTCCCAGGTGTCTATTGACTTCTAAGTTTGTGATCCTCTCTCCATTTGAGAGTACCAGGTCTAATATTGCTCCCTCCCAAGTGGGTTCCACCACTAGCTGTCTAAGGCATGCTCCTTGTAGGGCATCGATAATGACCCTGCTCTTGGATGTGGCTGCAGTCCATGTCACCCAGTTAATATCTGGCATATTCAGGTCCCCCATCAACAGTATCTCCCCTTTTTCAGCCACTTTGAGAATGCCCTCTATCATTTTCTTGTCCATTTCCTCCCCTTGAGACGGGGGTCTGTATACAACCCCTGTGCGGATTGTGATGCCATTCCCTGTCTCCAATGTGACCCAGAGTTCCTCTTGTCCTCCCCCTTTACTTTTAATTCTGTTACTTTGATCCCTTCCCTTATGTAGAGAGCTACTCCACCTCCTCTTTTACCCTCCCTGTCCCTTCTGTAGATTGTGTACCCTGGTATGTTGACATCCCAGTCATGGTTCTCTGTGTACCATGTTTCTGTGACTGCCACAATATCCAAGTGTTCCACTTCCATCAGGGCTACTAGCTCTGGAAGCTTGTTTCCCAGACTACGGGCATTGGTACTCATTGCCTTCCATTTAATGTTGGCTTTATCCTTTTTTACCCCATCCCTGCTCTTTTTGCCCTTGTTCATTTTTTCATGTACCCCTGTCCTGCCCTCTGTCAAGCTCTGTACCTCAGTGTTTACCCTACTACCTGCCATGCTTTGCGGGGGGAGGCTAGAACTTTCCTGTTTCCTATCAGCACCTCCCCCCTTGGCTAGTTTAAAAGCTTGCCAAGGAAGCCTTTAAACCTGTCACCTAGGAGCGCGTTTCCCTTCCTGGACAGATAACCTGAGGCTTTTTGGTTTTCCTGAATGTGCAGAACTCTGAGACACTAGTGCGTTTCTATTGCATTGCTGCCAGCCCTGCTCAAACTTCCACCTGATCAAGACCTTACTGTTGAGAGATCACACCGTACTTTAAGCCGGAGGCCTGGTCCAGATCAGAAACCTAGGCCTATCATTGCAAGATTCTTAAACTATGCCCACACTGAATTGATTATCAATGGAGCAAAACAAGTAGGAATGCTTACTTGGTAAGATCATAGAATTTCTGTTTTTTAGAGACTTCTCTAAGGAACTCTCTAATAAAAGCAGAACTTTCAATCCTATTAAAACTACCCTACACCAACGAGGGATCAAATTTGCTCTGCGCTATCCTGCCATCATGCGACTGTTTCTGGGTGACTAACACTCCTGAAGCTTTGACTTTGTTTCTTGGTGAGCCCCAGCCTCCAACTACACCTTGGAAATACTGATGTGACCCCTTCTCCCACTGTCTCTGCAATTTTCCAATCAGACTGGCACACCAACATTATGGCTTCAAATCATGAACACACTGAGAAACCCGTATCTCTCCAGGCTGATGCAGCACCTCCTGTCCGAATCTGAGCCCGCTTGCTAGACAAAAAGAACTTGAATCCACATTCTTCTAAACATGCCTGTTGTGCAGATGCTACTCTTTCTAGGCCTACCTCTCAGCACGAGCGACATGTTGGCTTCACTACACCCCTAACCCTCTCCAATAAGTGTTCTTTACTACAAGAGGACTTAAACTCGTCTTAGGAAGACCTCCCAGAATCAGCTGTGGATCCTGTCAGCAATGACCTTGGAGATGTTTTACAGGGCGGCAGGTCTCCCAGCTCCTCTTGGGCTGAATTGATGACTAGCTCCCCTTTCAAATCGGCAGAGCTTCCTAAAAAGAAACGGAAGGGGAAGACCAAAAAACACAAATCAAGTGCTGTTTCCTCAAATGCTCTTAAACACAACACCAAAGACTGATTATTTGGGCATCTGTTTTATTCTCATCACTACATGAGCGTAAAGCCCTTACTTCATTTTAATTCTTTAGCTCTGCCGGATCTGCCTATTCATTAACCATGTAGCACACTCCCTGTGAGTGCATACCATCGCACCCAAGCGGTTTGGATTGTGCTAAGTAGTACATCGCAGTTACAGGTTTTCAGGCTGAATCTGCTACAGTTATGTTGCATTATTGTGCATTCTCTTTTTATCAGTGTCAATGAATCATTATTACAGTGCAGGGCTTGCAACATATTTCAAATTCCTATTCTCATAATCGATGTGGGTGTGTGGGAGGAGGTTACATAGTATCCCACTCTTCCATTCAGAATCTGCAGCAGGAAAGAGCAAATGCACATGACTTTCAAACAGGACTTAAGATCAAAGATTTTACTTTTGTAACAAGCAAACCACTTGATCTTTGGAGGGAAAAATAAATGTTAATTGCCACCTGCTGTAATTAGACTCTTAAGAAAGGCACTTTGGCAAGGGTCAAGATTATTTTCACAGTAACTGGACAGCAGGTCTGTGATGGAGAAAATCCAGTGGCCCCACAGAAATTCCACTGGCCCAGCTGACTTAAAGGAAATTTTAACTGGCCCGATAAAGAAAAGATAAAAAAAAAACCTAACAATCTGATCAATGGGCGGATGCCAATTTTGTGCCCTGCTTTAAGGGCAACTCTTGTGTGAGACTCACACTTACGGGTACATTACTCCCCCCCTACTCATAGCTAATACATGTTTACTCAATGTTTTTCTAATGCTCATTAACTGAACTAGTGGTCATTTTGTCACCATGTTCTTATCACATAAGCATTTTTATTTATATGTGGATGACAGTTAAATACCGATGTGAATCAATATTAGTTATATTTGTCTGACATTACTACTTACAATATTATAGATCTGGAAGGTTTTGGTGGTTCTTGACATGGCTTACAGTACTACTGTTGTTACTACCACTCTAAACCAGCCTGTCATCCTGTCCCTCAGTATGCCCCTCGTTTTAATCCCCCCTTTTCAGCAGACACACTACTACTTTGCACCGATTTATTACTTACTGTTTGCCTCCTGATACTTCTTATTATAAGCCACTGAAGGCAATATTCAAGGTATCTGTAGTTTATATGCCTTTTAAAATGACTATATTAAACAATGGATAGCACATCTTTACTCGAAGCCTTTAAAACTTGGGCTGTCTAAACTCACATTACAAGTTCATAGTAAGGGCTTGCTAGACCTTCCCCAGGTCTGGTTACCCTACTATAATTATTATTACTCTCTTCTGTTATGGGTGATTTTCGGGTCATGTGCTATTAGTAATATCTGGCATCCACTTCCAATAAGTACAGAACCCTGAAGCCCGAATATTCTTAATCCACTATATACACTATACTTCTATGGCATCCAAGTATACTCATTTATAATGTGACTCCCACTTAAAATACATTATTTTTCCTTCTTGTGCTAGATTGGATCTCATGATACACCATTACTTACCAATCTGTAATTTTTTCAGGACCCCTTCTCCCTTTCCTTCATTTCTCCATTGACCCCACATGTCATTTGACCCTCCTCACCATATAAGTCTTACTTTATCTAGGTAATATGGTTATGTGGATAATTACACATTAAACAACTTAATTATAGCTCAGTTTAGACTTCATAAACAGGTCGCACTATGCTGGCATAATTTCCTTTTTTATTGAACCTTTGCTTAACCAAGTTCTTCTTTATATCTAACTCAAGTTCATGTTTTATTACTATATCTGGGACTTCATACTCACTTGTAACTCTTTTATACTTTGGTATGATGTTTATGGTTGCCCCCAGGGAATTATTATGTCTGCTTTAGTACTAGTCATAGTTTACATTTTATAGAAATAGTTACAAATAGTTTGTTTCTTGGGTCTAAAAGCTGCTTTCTCCCAAGATTTACTCACTACGTTTCATGCCTTGTAGTACTGTGAGAGAGTCCTGGTGTACTTATTGACTCTTATCTCGCTATACTAGCTAAGACATTTATAATATGTTTTACTATATTGCATATGTTTAATTTGATATTAATGTTTATGCTTTCTTCGTTCTCCTCTCTGTTCTTTCTATCAGTGAGACACAATGGATATATTTACCCCTTCCATTCCTACTCATATAATTTTATTGTCCTGTACACATTTGACCATTTTAAATGTCCATATTTTGAGCCTGCGACATCCTCTACTTCATTTATCAAGAGTTCCACGTTCCTTTTTTGTAACCTTCCATCTCTTCTCTTATCAACATGAGTGATTTAATTCTACACTCATGGAACGTTAAGGGACTCAATTCACCTTGTAAACTAAAGCAGATACTCACCTATCTCAAGGAGCATAAAACTCATATTGTGTTCTTGCAAGAAACTAAACTTCTATCAAAGGATGTTGACAGTCTCAAAAAGGACTGGGTCAGTCAAATATATGCTTCTTCATCTCCCTTCAAAAAGTGAGGGGTTGCTATTCTACTACATAAATCTCTTAATTGGACTCTTATCAAATCTATTTCTGACTAGTATGGAAGATGGGTCATAGCCCATTTAAATTCCTCTGTAGGTCTCCTCATGTTAATTAATGTCTACGCCCCTAACTCCGACTCACCCAAATTCTTCCATAATTTGGCCCAACAAATTATGAACAATAACAACAACAAATTCTCCCATACTATTGAGTGGAGACTTTAACTTAGCACTGGAACCTCAGTTAGAAAGAAGTCATTCGTCATGTGACTCCCATCCTAGAAGTATTGCTGCACTTTCTATGTTAATGAAAGATCTAGGTCTCACCGATATTTGGAGACTACATCATCCTCACGAAATGCAATTATACCTTTTATTACCCATTACATAAATCTTATAGCAGAATTGATTATTGGTTTCTTCTCCGTTCATTACCGATAAAACTGTTGATACTGCTATTCTCCCAATACTATATCAGATCACTCTCCTTTAAATTTACACCTACTTTAGGGCCCACCCCTTCCTAAATCTCCCTCCTGGCATCTAGACACACTTTTATTAAGAAACCCTGATTTCTTTCCCTGGGTTACGTCCAAGATCCAAGACTTTCTCTCTATCAACAATACCTCCAATGTTTCTCAAGGTACTATATGGGAAGCAATTAAAGCCACAATTAAAGGCAAAATCATTAGCTATGTGGTGCACAGAAAAAAGTTAAGAGAACAACAATTGACCGATTTAGAAAAATTACTCAGAGAAAAAGAATCTCAATATTACAAAACAAAAAATCCAGACCATAGCTTACAACTTCATCTAGAAATTTTACAACTATGAATCAAAATCAATGAATTAATATCTAGTAAAACCGAACTCGCCATTTTAAGACTCAAACATCAATACTGGGAACAAGGCATTAAATGTGGGAAGCTGCTCTCTTACCAACTTAGAAATCAGCAGATGAAGAGACATATTGCTGGTTTAAATGATTCTTCAGGCAAAATTCACACTGAAAGCTTGGCAGAAGACACCAGGAGAAAGGATTGCTGTGTGACTGGACTTCTCTGCTGGGACTAAAGAAGAAGAACTTTTGTACTTGGACCTTTAATTTAGGGTAAAAAAAACAAACAAACAAAACAAAAAAAAAAGTATGCGTTTGTCTGGGTTAACTGAACTGAATGGGTATCTGAACAGTTATCTAGGTGTAAATCTCAGGTGATTGAAAGGACTTAAGGGACAAATAAACAGACATTTTCATTCAGTGTGTGTTTGACTCACCATTGTGGACAAATGTACAGCATTTGCTGTTGTTGTTTGGTGTGTGGAGTCCGAATTACTTAATTTCTTTTCCTTTTTTTAGAATTGGGCTTTATATTTTGTTGTTCTAGGGTGTCTGTCTTCAACTCCACGCTGATGAGGAATCTCCGGTCGCGAGTCCCGCGCATGTGCATTGCGAGACGATGACGTCACTGTAGTGCGACTTGAATGGGAGGAAGCAGTGCAAGTCTGGCTGCGATGGATGTTCCTGACCTTAGTGGGGAATTTGATTTGTTGGTCATTGCCCAACTATACATGTTTGAGCCTCTGCGGTCTGAAGTTTCTGCAGATGCTGCTGCTGCCGATGCAAGTACTTCCAAAGAGGAAACAGACAGCTCTGAAGTAGCTGCGGGTGGCCGGACTATTGAAGAACCAAACTAATGGTGGGTGAATGACTGCTTCGGCTATCCATGCATTACTGTTCATGGCAATACCCTTTTTCTTTATTTATCTGAAAGATTAGGGTTTGTGATGTTATGTGCAAGCATGTATTTCAGTGATGGTAGAGTTGATTCAGAAAGCAGCTGTAATGGCAAGCCTGTTGTCTGCAATGGCTATAGCTCCCTTATGTGTCTCCTGATGTACCAGTTCCCCGTAAGTGCTAGTTCACATCAGGAATGACATTCTTCCATATCCCACCTCACAGCAGTACCCCCACATATGCAGTATATGTTTTGATTATGGTGAAGAATGCATGTAAACTTTATTTGTGTTGGTGTACTGCATAGCATAGGGACACAATGCCAACACATTTAATTAATGCTCATGGTACATGTGCAATGATTTATTCAGTGCCTATGATTTGTATAGACATCCTGTTCATTTTTTCCTGTTAGGATGTACTGTGTAATTCCACAAGTTACTTAGCCTCTGTTTCGCTTTCCATTTATTTCATGTAAAGAAAGACCTGATACAAAGTCTTGTAGTTGTTGTTTCTTATTGTGGCAGCCCTGTGTTTTCATAGCACATCGACCATTCACATTCATTTACATGTGTTCACATTGTTTGCATATGGAATGCAATGGCGTTTCCAAACAGTGCATGGATGTTCACAGTGTTAGCAAGTACTCCATATTTACCTCGTGCCCGTTACATATATGTGGAAATTCTCAAATGAGATGCGCTCCTTGCATTGCATCTGTACCAGGCCCCTGAGCTGTACCTACACAAAACTGTGGTATTCACAGAGCATGTGCCTGAAGATGCCACTCGGTATATTTGCACTGTGCATACCACAGTTGCGACCATCCCTAGATGTGGGGCTGCTTCCCCGGTCATGTTGGGAAGATGTTTGTATTCACAGCCCCAGACATGCAAATGGGCCAATTCAGCAAACAAGGCTCAATGTGTCCATTTGCATGTTATTATCGCCCCATTTGCATTCCCCTAGCAGGGATGTACCTGGCTGAATGCATACTGCTCCCTGCAAGGGCTGAATGCACCAAACATCCCGCTCCCTGTCTGTATTATGTTTGGTAATACACAAGCACAAACCATTCCCTGGTAGTCTATTGGTCACCCCTCCCTGCCCGTATCCTGCTCTGCAATGAATCCACCACACCTAACCAGTACCTTGTAGTCTACTGCCCCTCCCTGCCTATAAGTACACGACTAAAAATCATTCCCTGGTAGTATAGTTGTTGAAGCATGGGAGAGTCGTTACATGTGTGTTTGAATAAATTGTTTATCATGTTGTTTCATCTGTTCTGTGTGAATCTCCTTATTTTGTGTTCTTTAGTATAGTGTTCCCCTTCCCTGGTCATATTCCCTTCTGTAAGAAATGAAGAACACCTAACCAATACCTGGTACTGTAATGGATACCCTCCCTGCCCGTAGTCCATTAATGATAATATACAGTAAATACTCCATGGTACACTAGTGCCCCCAACCCCTGCCATAGGCCATTTCACCCACCGAGGTAGGCAACACAAAGTCACTCACCACGACGTGAATGACAGCTTATGGTACACATTGACAGCCCATTTGGTTGACAGCCATACTATATGCTGTCATTCACTGACAGCTTAGTCGGCAGGCAGCTGAGGATGACTGAGGGTGGGTTCTGCTGGGCGCCTACAGACATCCACTGCTGGGACATGGAAGCTGGGTGGGGTTGGGTTGCCTACATGGGTGTGGTAGTGTGGGGAGGGCACTTGACCATCATGGCTTGGGTGTTTGAATTGTCACAGCGATGTGGTATGGACAGGGAATGGGGCACCACTGAGGACCATTACTGTTCAGTTACATGAAGCAGGGTATGGCCCGGGGGGGCCATCTTTAGTACAGTGCTACAGGCAGGACTGGACACTGTACTGCCATGGTAACCAGGCAGCCATACTGCAGTACAATGGCATGTATGGCATTCATGTTTAGATGTGGTGCTAATGCGCTCAACACTTCCATATCCGGTTGACAGTTATATGTTGTGTGTACCCAGAACAGTGTTTAGTGCAATACAGTTTGATGCAGTAACTGGACCCTGAAATATGATGGCATTCATTCTGACTATTGGTACTGTGCCCTAATACATCTAACCTTTGGTTTTGCAGGTGCCAGTGTGGCAACTGTACTAGAATGGAGACATTGGTGGAGTGCATTTGCTGCCATAAGGTGACTGCTGTGATGGCCAAATGTGAAGAGGAAGAGGTTGCCTGAATCACTGAACTTGATTGCTTCAGGGAGAACTGTCTCAGCCAAAATGTGATTCTGGTATCGTATTATAAATATGAATTTATGGAGGGACCTCTAGATGATGCCATTCCTCTGAATGAGTGAGTATATGAATTTATTACATTTTTACTTTTTTCCCTATATATATTTTGCAAGCAATAACCCACGACAGGGTGTGTGGTTATTGGGAATTAATGAACACCTCTGGTGCATTGTGAGGCATGAGGCTGCAGGCAGAGTGTCCTCACAGCACCTGAGGTGTTGATTAATCCCCTATAATGGCACACTGTGTCTTGTGTCACTGTGCTTATAATGTGGGCCATACGTGGAGAGAAATGGAAAAAAAATTGTGGAATTATAGTCACAAAATGTGGGAACTATTTTGTGTTCTTTCACTATTTCTGGCTGCAGTACCACAGTTTTTGGCGTTCTGCCACAGTACAACCACCTAAAATAACTGTACTAACATTACTTAATGGTAAACAGGCCTACTGCTGTAAATCAAGAAGCAGGTCGATGTTGTTATTGTGCTTTTAATGTTTTCCTGCTGTCTCTCTCCCTCATTTTTATTATCTCCCTGTGCTTTTTAAAGGTGCAGGGACACTGCACACCCACAGTGTCTTGGGGGGGGTGACAGGAACACATGCAGAGCTGCGTGATGCCCATTCATGCTGGCTTGCTTCAGACACAGTACAGGTAACCTATAAGACTGATCTCAGTGTACCTCTGCACGCCAGGTGACTGGGAAAAACACATATTGATACATAACATTGCAGCCCCTCCATTCCAGTCACTCTGTTGTCTGCCTACTCCATCTCCATTCAGTGATGTCAGTAATACAGGCAGGTGACTCGTTAAAGAAATCTGACTTTATTATGCTTGATATACTAAGGACGCGGACCTCCTTTGGTAAACATTGTATTGCATATGCCCTTCCCTCCATTTGGAATCAATTGCAATCCGTAGTGAAACTAACTAGCAAAGTTTCAATCAACTGTTACAAATTGCTAATTTCAGCCAAAATAAAAGACACCTGTAACTGTCATTAAATCTCTCCCCTCCCCAGGTGTGCCATTTTTATACACGGGTAAGACATAATTACCTTACCATGTTAACTGCTTTCCCTCCCCATCTACTCCTGGCCTCCCAATGAATAAGATCCAATGCTACACTATCAAACCAATCATACCCCCCTTATCGGTTGTATTCTGTTTGTCTTAGCTGCCAAAATATATGTATTGCATACATCAGTCCTCATGTTTCATTTACCAGTATGCAACCTGTAATTCATTTCCCTGTGTTAAATTAGTGTTCACCACCTACGCTTGTCATTGTGGAGCCTTGTATGTATGTATATTCAGCCTCTATCATGTAATGCGCATTTCACGTATTTACTGTTACTACCTATCTGTATTGTACATTGCTTAGTCTATATATATCAGGACCTCCTTGGAATGAGCTTGCTCAATGGAGTTTTCCTGCAATAAACTTTAACTTGACTGCACCCCTACTTGGGACAGGATACCCAGCTCTCTCTTCTCATTATCACACACCCTAATCATGACTGCACCCCAGCTACCTAGTTTGTTATCGAACCCTGGTTGATGGTGGTGCACAATGTGAAGCATCATTCACCTAAACTGTCTGTGACATTGGCCCTTTTCTTTACTTGTATGTATGACCAGGAGTCCCCGCTGACCTACATCCAACACAACGTGTCCCACGATACAATGGCCCCCCCACCACATCAACCACCATTTAGCCTCATTTATGAGCCATCTGCTCATTACTGTTTAATGTAAGCACAGCAACCAGTTTTGTTGGAACCTTGTTTGAGTCTTCTGCATTACCCAATGGCCTCTATTGATCACCGCCTCTGTACTGCGTCAGTTTGGCATTGCTTTTTTTTTTTTTATTTTATTTTTTTTATTTTCATCTTTTTCCCTCCTTACTGCCTCTGGTGCCCCCTCCTTCCATCCGCTCATGTCCCCCCCGGTACCTACCTTAGGGATCTGCCCCTAGAGTGCCCATCCTCCTCTTTCTCGCACATTGGGGTCTGTCCTGTAGGTGGTCCGGGTGGACTTAGGGCGGACTTCATCTAGGGCTGCCGGAGGGTATTTCTGGTTTTCTCCCCTGACGCCCCCACTCCCCCAGGACGCCTTGCGCTAGGGACATACGTCCCCGAGTGGTAGCGTGCTTACGCACGCAGACCCTCATGCGCCGAGACGTCCCCCCTCCCCGGCTCCAACAAGCAAAGCCACCTCCACCCCTTCCCTCTGCCGGTGCTTCCACCCCTGAGGGAGGAGAGCATCCATTGGGACGCTCGATCCTCCCTCCCCTGCCGACCCCGCCCGAGTTGCCCTTTAACCGGGTCAGCAGCGCAGTGCGAGATGTGGCGTCTAGCACCTCAACCCTCAGCACCACTGGGCCGGCATAGTTTGGCATTGCTTGATCCTCTGCCCATGGTCAATACATCACCATTGAAAAGATGACCTTCAGTAAAACAGTATGTGAGGTGCCCATTGGAATGTCAAGCATCCCTTACATGTCCTTCAGTCTCGTTACCCCACATCAGTAGATAACCCTTGTAGTTCATGACTGAAGCAGAAGCATTATTGCAGTTGCTTTGTTCCTTGCCAACATCATTATAATTTTCAATCCTTATTGGTATACTCACCGAATGTTAAAGTGAGTATGTTGGTAAAATTTACCTATATCTGCAGCAACGTCATATTTTTTAATTATTCTTTTCCTAGTAATACCGATGTATACTTCATGAAGATTGTGAATTATACACATTGTTGTAATATTGAAGCAATTGTAGAACTCATATGAACAAACAAGCATACAAAACTGCCAGCAAATAAAGTCATTAATTAACCTGCTGGAGAAGGTCCACAGTACGGCTACAAAGATGATAGCGGGTCAGAAGGGTAAGGCATATGAGGAGAGGCTGAGGGCATTGAACATGCACTCACTGGAAGACAGCATAGAGAGAGAGGGAGAGAAAACATGATTGCAACCTTCAAGTACTTGAAAGGGATAAATAAGTTGGATAAAGAGAGTCTCTTTAAGCTGAGTGTCAACCATAACACGAGGGGGCACAATTGTAAGCTGGAGGGTGGGAGGTTTAGTAGGGAGGTAAGGTAGCACTTCTTCACAGAGAGGATGGTGGACACTTGGAATGCACTGCCAGAAGAGATGATCTCGTTGAAGACAGTGGACAGCTTTAACAGAGACTGGGATAGGCATAAGGGGAAGGTAAGGATCATAGGTAGGGAGGATGGGAGGAGTGTGGATGGAGGGCAGGGACAGTACTTCAAACTGTAGATGCGGCAATACGAGCAGACTCGACAGCCCAAATTGCCTTCTTCTGCTGGCTTCTTCGTATGTTCCTATTAATGTTCATTGTAGTGTGCCCTATTGAGGGGCTTGTAGCCTTATACTGTAGCTTGCATTTCCTATAATCACAATCCACCCCATGTTATGCTTTACCCCCAATCTTGAAACTGCACAATGTCATACTGAATAGCACTTCTAGATGCAACAGGTACCACATAATCAACACCCCCATGTAAGAAAGTGCATTAACATTTGCCTCTGAAACTTTCACCTGTATGATCACAGAAGTGTTCAAAAGTGCTTTCTGACCTCCCTCCTAAGCCTCCCTCCCTCCCTCTTGCAGAACACTGTGCTCCCATTGTGTTCGCGTTGTAACTCAAGTTTCGCCAGTGTCAGTATCTCAGCAGGTAGCACACTCACCTGTGAGGCTGGTTGAGCAGAGGCTTGTCAGAAGGCCATGAGTTCAATTCCTGCACATGACACTTGGGTTGTGAGATGGCTGGGTGTTCCATTCCCACACATCACAATATTCATACTGTGGTGCAGCGTGATGGTGATGCTGCACTTATGTTGTGCCGTCTTTGGATGACACGTTAAACTGAGGTCCCATATGCATGTTCTGGTGGTAGTTCAGGTGGGTGTAAGAGATACCATGGCACTTAACGAAAATAATCTGGTAATTTAACCAGTGTCATGGCAAATATCACCCATTCACCAACAGCATTATGTAGTGCAAGGTCGGTTGGCATTCATCTGAGTGGGGGGGGATTGTGAAGGGGGTGTGGAGAAGCAGCTAAAAAAAGGCAGGTGCTAGCTGCACACTCCAGCAGATTTGAAAGACTGCGTGGCCTGTTTTTGCTGTCAAGTAGTAAGTAAGTTACGTATAGGGATTGTCATTACCCACCTTTGTTATTCCTTTCAAGTACTTGATGGACCCAATCATGTCCCCTCTGTGTTTGCCTGTACTTCCTCACAGGCCATGACTATCCTTTATTGGTAATTCCTCATCATTTAACCACTGTAGTACAATCTCCATGTGTCATGTTCGCTCAATGTATGTTTCTTGTTTACGCTACACAGGTCATTTCGCTTTGTGGCATATCGCAAATTTGTGTGGTGGATCTGGCGCCAGCTTGGAAGACATAATCGAAGAGTCCTGCCTTCCTGTGTCGTGTCTGCAATTAGGACTGCGTTCCCATCAGAAGAGTATACAGGCTTCAAAGAACCACGCCATGCTGCTGAGGACTAACTTATCTAAATGCATGTTATTAGTTTGCTATACATTGTAAGTAACGTTCAGTTTATTGTTAAACTTGGGTCCACAGCTAATGATATTATGTGTTGTGTTGCATAGCAGACCGAATTATACTACTGTTTTGTCTTAGACAACATATCCATTTAATAAGGTGAGTGATCACAAAGAAGGCCACAGCCACTGTTACAATGAATGAGCACGTACCCTGAGCATGGCAATATACTTATTCATGGCAGCTGTGCTGTGCATCCAGCTGCTAGGGATTGAGTGCTGTGCTTTTTGGCCAATACTGGTCATGGTGGTGGTTTGAGCCAGGTGTTGGGAGGACTACGGGGGGGGGGCAGCAGTATATCCAAGAGTTATGTTACACTGTACAGCCTATTGTGCAAGTGGTGGCGGACGGCATAAGATCAGTGATTGTTGATGTTGGAGGTAGAACAGAAACTGCTGTACTATTGTTGGTACCGGAATTCAGCAGGTGTGCTGTGGGACGCAGACACCATGGTGTCCATACCTCATACTGCATGCTGCCTGTCTACATGATTCTTTTTTTTTTGTTTGCAAGCTGACTTTGTAGGCTTCAATGTTAGCCCAACTTTGTTTCACGGGCAGTTTTTTTCAAACCATCTAACTTTGCCGTATCCGATGACTGTTTTAATGGTTAGTTGCACCACAGAATGCAGTCATATTCTGCTGTCTTGAATCCCACCACCATTGCTGATCCCACCACCTCCTCTGGCAGTATGTTCCAGGACTCCACCACTCTCTCCATGAAGAACTGCCCTCTGACAGTGCCACTGTATTTCCCACTTTGAGGCTATGCCCCTTCGTGTTGTCTCCATCCACTTTTTTGAACAAGTTCCCCTCCTTAATTGTATTTATCCCTTTTAATTACTTAAAAGTCTTAATCATGTTCCCCCTCTACCTTCTACGCTGTAATGGGTACAGATTCAACTCCCTCCACCTCTGCTCATATGGTTTCGTTCGCATCCCTCTCACCATCTTATTTGCTGTTCTCTGAATCCACTCCATTATCTCAACATCCCTCCGTAGATGCGGTATACACAGCTGCACCCCATATTGCAGGTGTGGCAGCACCATAGTTCTGTGCAGTGGCAGTAGCACCTCTCTCTTTCAGCTGGTAAAGCCCCTTGCAATGCAGGCAAGCATAACATTTTCCTTCCCTACTGCCTTACTGCACTGGTTCCCTATCCTCCCCATTCGACCCCTCCCTGTTGTCTCTAGGTTCCCTCATTTCTACTTTGTCCATTTTACTCTTCAACACAACTGTCCCTTCGTAGCTCAGATGCAGTCTATCAAGGGAAAACAACCCCTCTTCTTCCCACGTTGCACCCCAGTTACCCCACCGAATCCCATCTGCCCTCTCCTCCCATCCTTCTTTTTCCAAACCCCTGTCTCCTCCATATGTGCACCTAACACCCTGGTGGAACCCTCCAATTCCTCTCTCTCCTTTCCCAGCTGGAACTGTCCCATGTCGCTCCACCTCAATGTTTGGCAGATTCCTTTGACATCCTCTGCTTCCAATCACAGCACTCTCACTCCCTCAGCACTCTCCCATACTGTTTTCACCACCAACAGCAGTGGACCGCTTTCCACTGTACTGCACCTCCATCCGCACTTCTCTTCCCTCTGGTCGCGCTGCCCTTGCTGCCAATGCAGCCGAACTCTACTGCTTTACCCCCAACAGTGGCCTGAAAACGGACCCACGTTCAGCCCACCAGCCACTGATGCAGCCAATGTCCCATTTTTGCTGCCGACTCTGGCAAGAAGAACCAGCCATCATTATGCCAAAGTGATTTGTAGAGACGTGGTTATCAGTTACATCATATTTACTGGTCACATGTAAAGTGGTGATCATTTATTATGTTACTGGTTACTGGTCAGACATAGTGAGTTGATTTTCAAAGAAAAAGATTGCACTAATTATGGCTACTGTCTAAAATTGTAGGTTAACAGGCACTGTAATCATTTAACTGTGTTTGTTACAATAGTATTGTTCCACTGTGTGATTTGACTTTAAATATAAGATATGTTGATTATCTTGTCCCTTTAATGATCAACTGTACATTCTGTGCAGTAATTGTCAACAAATAATACAGTTGCTGTGCTCATCTGTATCTAAATCAGCATAAGTACTAAATCGAATAAACTGTATCAGTGACATGTGTAATCGTATTTTAATGTGCCTTTAGAAAGAACAAAAACTTAGTGCAATGGTTTTGGTCACACTCAAAGAACACTGTAATGAGTCCAGCCCCGTGGTGCTGGACGCCACACCTCATGTCATGCCGGTGACCCGGGTTCGGGAACGAGCCAGGACCACCATTGGCAGCAGGGGAGGTAGAGCATTCCTTAACCACCTTTGGTTTCACTTAACCTCCCTCTATTTGCCTAATTCTTAATGTCATTGTCTGTGGCTTGTAAAGTGGTTTGGGATACAATGCGTATGGAAGGCATGGTATAAAATAAACATCCTTTGTATTCCTTATGTTAGCTTAGGCAGCCCCTTGTGTGTGAGTGATGCAGAAGGCAATGTGTTCTAGAGGTTGGAGGACAATGATTCAGGAGATCTCAGGTTCACATGCTACCATACATGTGCACAGTCACACACACACCGAACCTGTAGTCCAGGAGATCATGAGGATCAAATTCTACCACACACACACACACACACACACACACTGAACCTGTGGTCCAGGAGATCATCTGGATCAAACTGTGACACACACACGCACACACGCACACACTCACACACACCATGTGACCTTGAGCAAGCTGCTTTTCCTCATGTACATACATCCATCCAGCTATAGAATTAGGCAGAAGTCAAACCCCTCTGAAACGGAGATGCAGCAATTAAACTATCCTGGGTAGATGAATTTAAAAATGAAACAGGAAAACATTAACAAAAATCAAAATCAAAACACACAACCCATCCCTTCTGGCTTCTGTTCAGTGACAGTCTTCTCTATGTTCTCATTTTCAGTCGTTACTCATGAGGAATCCAATTCTCAAGGGACCAAGCAGGCACTAACATGTTGGGTAGTGATAAATGCACATAGCACATAATTTAACTTTAAAAGGTAACAGTACTTGATTCTCAGTTCTAAAGAAAATAATCTGTTTGCATTCTGATGGGTACAGCCTTTCAACCCCCTGAGTCACAAATAGTTATGTAGTCTCAAAATAGTTCATGTGAGGTAGGCAGTAGTTCACACGAAAACAAAAATAAAAGTATAGCATAACTGTCTCAGATGTAAATGATGATGAAAACCAAGTCTTTCAGGCATAGGAGTATGTCACTATATCAAAGGTGAAGTGCATCGGCAAAGCAATGCATCATGCTGCGTTGTGTGAACATGACAGCTTTTTTTCTTCAAAATTGTTAGAAAGTGTTTTTTGTTTTATATTTTGTCATTACTCTAATCTTTTGGGTGGTATTTTTCCCTGATTGCAGAGGCTATTTTTTCACAAGTTGGTGGCAACATTCAAAGCTACTGTCACTGGCTGTGTCCCCCATTATTGGTAGACATCAGACATGCCCCAAAATGCTGTGCAGGTATTGGCCTCAACAGTGCCACACCTCCAGAACCTGCTTCGGCACCAAGCTACCACAATACCTGAAAAAAAGAAAACGGTCCCTCGCCATGGGGTCTTCTCCCCCAACTGGTACCACCTTCTGTGCACCCCACACCCCCCTCACCCCATACTTACCCCCGAAGCTTGGCGTGATGATCTTTGGTGGACCAGGAACATGTCTGGACTCTTCAAAGCCAACTGCAAACCGAAGAAATGCCGGTAAACTGTATAATGGTATAAATGTTTTTTTTCCAACTTTGGTGCATATCTCAGCCATTTTTTGGAATTTTGCCTACAAGTTTTCAACATTGGGTGCTTGGGACCACACCTCATGAACACATGCACTGTCATCTCATTACTCAAGCCTGAAAGGTCATTTCGTGGTCACTGTGTGAAATCACCTTTCAGGACCGATTAATGAAATGACAATGCCACTGTTCATGAGATGGGGTCCCAAAAACCTTATCTGGCAAATTTGGTGGAAAAATTCCAAAAAATGACCGTGTTACAAGCGTGCATTGCACACTTTCAATGCATGCTCATAACTTTGCCAATTTCTAATATTTTCACTCCAGAATTTCAACATTGCCCTTTTCTCATACCTCCTTATGAACTGTACTGCTGTCATTTTCCACATCCTGCCCGAAATGTGTTTTCACACATGTGGCGCACAATGGCGCAGTCACTGTGGGAAATCATAGTTTGGGCCAGATTAACAAAATCACAGTAACACTGTTCATGACCTGAATGCCCAAAATACCTACAGTATGTTGAAAATGTGGTTATACAAATCCCCAAAATAATTGCATTATGCAGTTTCTACTCATGCTCGTGATGTCACCCATTTTTCACATTTTCACTCTCGATTTTCAACAATGCCAATTTTTTACACCTCCTCATGAGCAGTGCAGCTGTCATTTTTCACAACCTGCCTGAAATCTGTTTTTGCACCTGTTTCACCAAAATGCACAGTCGCTGTACAAGATCACCTTTCGGCAAACAAACTCATAGTGCCACTGTTCAGAAGGCAGGGTCAGAAACGGCCCACATTGAAAATTTGGAGTGAAAATACCAACAAATGCCCTGGGCATCAGGGTTCACACCTATGATGCCCCACCCTCTACAGACTGACAGGTGTCAGGGGTATGACTTGCCATTGTCGGCTGTAATGCTCACGCCATTCTACCCCCCCACCCTGCAGCCAGTGACAGGCGTCGAGGTGTGCCTTGGACTCTTCGGCCAAAGCGTTCACCCCATTCTCCTACACTGCACCTATGTCAGTATATTTCCTTATGGAATGGTGTGAGTATGAGGCTTGAAGACCACAAGACACATTGCGGCACTTGTCGCTCTCTGCGAGGTAGGGTGAGGTGAAATGGCATGAGGGTTATGGCCAATTATCCAAAGGCACACCACAATGTCTGTCACTCTCTGCATGGTGTGGCTGTTCACTACTTCACTTCCAATCCTATTGTGCATCTCTCTAACTCCTGCACTACCAAGGCCAGTGCCAGCAAGCCAGCATTCAGCATTGACAAATGCTTGTTTTATTACTTGCAACTTGTGTATTTGTAGAATGCTATTCCCAGTAGTATGCATTCTGTCACTGACACAGTAAGGAACTAGCAAGCTTGATCCATGCGTATTAATTACTTCAGGGTGTCAGTCACAGCGTGAAAAGACCCTAAAACCATGGGATGCAAGACAAATGCATTTTGAACCACTTTATTGCTGTTGACACATGATTATTTTAAACTGAATGTTATTCAGAAGTGAGAGGAGTGAAAAGTTAAGTGATAAGTTACTCATTAGCCTTGCTATAACAGACTTAGGAAATCTAGACCCTGTCTCATTAACTGTTCAGACCCTTGGTAATTTTTCCCAATATTATTTTTATTCTAGTTTTACATGTAAGAGCTGGTTGCTGAGCAGTTACTAAATAAAAAAAAAAGATACATTTTAATTAATTACACTTGCTACATGCTGGTGACACAGCTTTACTGTGATGCACACAGGTGCTAAGGGAGATTGTTTTCCTCATTATTAGATAATGGTAATAAGAAGTTATAAAAAAAATGAGTGGGTAACTGGCACCTACGATCTGCAAGGATGCGGTAAACAATCTTGTGTAAACTAGGCTCTATTCACTTACTCAGTATTTACTACTTTGTAATATATAAAGGAAGGAGCATGCCATGTAAGTTTTCACCAAAGTGCTTTGTTGTAGTAAGTGCTGGAACACTGTGCTGGTAGTCAAACAGACTGCAAACTTCCAATACATTCATAGCACAAAGCACTTTGGTGAAAACTTATAAGGCATGCCGCTCCTTCCTTTACATATTACATAGCAGTGAATACTGAATGCGTGAATTGAGCCTAGTTTACACAAGATTGTTTACCGCGTCCTTGCAGATCGTAGGTGCCGGTTACCTCAGTTAGCATGGCACTGCTCTTCCCTTGTGTATTTTCCACATCATATCTGCAATAAGAACGTGGGATTCTTCACCTGCAGTAGATGGTTGAAATGGAAATCGCAGTGAACCATATCGCTAGTTAGACTGGTGGCTGGTGGGGTATACTACTGCCTTATTAGGGAATCATTGACCGATTTAGTAGTTTTTGACTTGTCTGTCCCAGCAAATAGCCGACAGACCTTTGTTAACATCCTGAAGACAATTTTTACAAAGAAGCACTGTATTTAAGCTTGGAAGTGAAGCACCACATTGGGCACCTCAAACAGCATCCTGATGTCCATCCCAATGTCACAGGACAGTCTCCTTGTATGTAGCCTATTTTACTGTACGGCAGCACTATGGAGGGGGTGGGGCTGCTGTCACAGCAGAAATACAGAATCGAAATGCAACTTTTACATAAATAGCGCATTGGAAGGATTATGAAACAGTAAAGCTAGCACTATGAATAAATTCACATTATGTGTCTTGCACACCCAAAAGAAACCAGCATTAAAATGCTGAAGACTGTGTGCTGCACAGCTGAGAAGATATGCAAACTCTCGCTACAGTGACATCATCACGCTCGACGTCTGGGCGCGCGCACGAGCAGTTGGCAAGAGAGAAATTAAAAAATGCATACTGAACACTGGGGAGTTACAGAGCGAATTTAAAAAAATACATAATGAGGATTTCTTCCAACATTCACAAGAATGACTGGCACAGAATACTACGTCAAGCAACACACTAGGATCATGGCTTACAGGTACCTAAAAAACCCTGTTTACTTGTCCTTTAATAGCTATGAGGTTTAAATTGCTTGTAGAAAGATCTAGTAAGTAGAGGGAGTGGCTTAGCTAGAAGGAAGCTACATTTAAAGACTGCCTTAGAAAGATTCTGCTAATAGCTTGGCAGAAGACACCAGGAGAAAGGACTGCTGTGTGACTGAACTTCTGTACTGGGACTATATTGCCCTCCTTCCCTCCCCTCCACCCCCCACCCAAAGCTAGTTCTATTTTTATAGGCACAGGATTTGACTGACAACAGGAACTTCCTGTTTGGGAGCAGGAAGTGAGTGATCACAGAACCACCAAAGACCCACCATTCTAGAAGGGCAAGAGTAGCTCTCCGGCCCCCTCTAGCTGCTGGAGGTCTGCCTCTGAGCAAGTAAGTGGTCTACTGAGAAATATAGGATATTCTTGTCTCAGAACAGGACAATCAGGAGCTTAAAGGGCACACAGGCAGAAAGTAAGGAGAGAGAGAAAAACAGAGGAAAGAGTAAGGATTGCAAAGACTTAAGGGGCCAGAAATAAGACATGATTGGAGTGGTGCAGTGCAGTGGCTGTGGAGCAGCAGTCTTCCGGGAGACGTGCTGGAGGATACGGTGTTGTCCCATCTGCAGGCACCTCTCTGGGCTGAGGGATGAGGTTGCTCATCTCCAGGCTGAGTTGGCCAGGATTTGTGGGACCTCTTCTTCAATCCAGGGACCACCAGTGCCATTGCCGTTGCCTCAGAGGTTGCCAAGAAAGAGAAGCGGTTGTACCACAGTGGGCCCAGGGAGGGTGAGGGTGGTGGAACAGAGGCGCATCCCTCCAGTTGTACCTCTCCACAATTCCTATGCCATTCTGGAAAAATGTGGTTCCTCTATGGAGGCACCTGCAGTGGAGACCAAGGAGGATGCTGGGAACCTCCACAAAGGAGACCCACAGGAGGGTGGCAGGGGACCCTGCAGGGGAAGCAAGCAACTCCTGATGGGGGACTCCATTGTTAGGAAGGTAGAACTGGGGGAGGAAGGGGAGAGGGAGGCAAGGTGCCTGCCTGGCGCCATGGCTTGGAGGGACAGGGAGCGAATCCTTAGGATTGCCAAAGCAGCTACACAGGGGAGGGAGCTGGATGTCATTGTCCACCTAGGGACAAACGATCTGGCTAAGAAAGGGATTAGAGAAGTGCAGGAAGAGTTTGTGGAATTGGGCAGGGGCCTTAGTCAAGTAGCATGCACGGTAACCTTCTCGGAGATGCTGCCCATCTATGGCATAGGAGAGGCTAGGGTGTTCCGCACCATGGGATTCAATCAGTGGTTGAAAAACTGGTGTGGAGCTCAGGGATTTGGCTTCATTGGAGACTGGGGGTCCACCTGGAGTGATGCGAGCCTATACTGGCATGATGGGCTGCATCTGTCCGGAAGGGGAACCAGAATCCTAGGTGACAGGTTTAAATGCTTCATTGGCAAGCATTTAAACTAGCCAAGGGAGGAGGTACTGGAAAGGAGCAGGGAAATCCTAGCCCCCCCCAAATAATCATGGTAGTAAGTGTGGCAAACACCAACATAGAGGTGTCGATAGGAAGAAGGGCAGGGGTAAATGGAGAAAGTGACAAAGGCAAGAAGGACAGGGATGGGGCAAAAGGGAGTAAGACTATCAGGAAATGGAGGGTAATGAGTACCAATTCCTGTAGTTTGTGCAAAAAGCTCCCTGAGCTGGTGGCCTTGATGGAAAAGGGATGCCTGGATATCATAGCAGTCACAGAAACATGGTACACAGAGAACCATGACTGGGATGTTAACATACCAGGTACATAACCTACAGGAGAGACAGGCAGGGGAGAAGAGGGGGAGGAGTAGCTCTCTATGTAAAGGAAGGGATAAAAGCAATTGAACAAAAGAGTAAACAGGCAGGAGAGGAGGCCCTGTGGGTCACCTTGAGACTGGAAAGGGCACCACAATCCGCACAGGGGTTGTGTACAGACCCCCATGTCAGGGGAAGGGAATGGACAAGGATATGATAGAAGGCATTCTTAGAATAGCAGAGAAAGGGGAGATACTATTGATGGGAGACCTGAATATGCCAGATGTTAACTGAAGCACATTTGCTGCAGCCACATCCAAGAGCAGAGCCATTCTTGATGCCCTACAGGTGACAGGCCTTAGACAGCTAGTTTCGGAACCTACTTATGAGGGAGCAATCTTAGACCTCATACTCTCAAACGGGGGCAGTGAGAGGATCTCAGATCTAGAAGTGGGTTGCCATCTGGGGACAAGTGACCATCAAAGTGTGGTTCACGATAAACTCAGCTACAGAGTCAAGCCATACAAAAGTGAAGGTACTGGACTTTAGGAGGGCTGATTTTGGCAAGATGGGAGAGTGCCTCAGAAAAGCACTAGAAAACAGGCTAGAAGGAGGTGTGAAGCAACAATGAGGAATCATCAAAACTGCCATCACAGAGGCAACAAGCCTTTTTGTGAAGCAAATAAACAAATCAAAATGAAAGAAAAAGCCACTATAGTTCTCAAAAGAGGTGGCTGTGAAAGTCGGGAAGAAAAAGATAGCATTCCAGAAGTATACGGAAACACAGAAGGAGCAGGACAGAGAAATGTACCAGTTAAGGCAGAAGGAAGCAGGAAGGGAAGTTAGAATAGCAAAGGCCCAAACTGAGGAAAAGATAGCCAACTCAGTTAAGAAGGGGGATAAAACCTTTTATAGGTACATCATCGAGCGTAGAAAGACAGAGGGATGGATAGTGAGGC
The DNA here is from genome assembly GCA_016271365.2 of Neoceratodus forsteri. Classification (NCBI taxonomy): domain Eukaryota; kingdom Metazoa; phylum Chordata; order Ceratodontiformes; family Ceratodontidae; genus Neoceratodus; species Neoceratodus forsteri. The sequence continues at coordinate 1,159,825,753 of CM057454.1, forward strand.
TGAATAGAATGAACGGTAGGTGGGCAGAGGAGGACAGTGAAAAAGCAGGGATACTGAATGAATATTTCTGCTCAGTATTCACAAAAGAGGAGGGGGAAGTGCCTAATCCAATTAACAGAAGCACTTTTGATAGGGGGGGTCGATCCCAGTCCTTTCACAGAAGAAAGGGTTCTGCAAGAACTCCTAAAACTGAAGGTGGACAAAGCAATGGGTCCTGATGGAATTCACCCAGAATTCTAAAAGAATTAAGGAGGAACTAGTGAAACCACTGGCTACACTTTTAATAAATCATGGGAGGATGGCGTGGTACCCGAGGACTGGAGGAAGGCGGATGTGATTCCCTTCACAAAGTGGGACCAAGACAGAGGCAGGAAACTACAGATCTGTCAGTCTGACCTCTGTGGTAGGGAAAGTGATGGAGTCACTTCTGAAGGAAAGAATAGTTGAGTACCTAGAGGCCAGTGGAGCACAGGACCCAAGGCAACATGGGTTCACAGCGGGAAGGTCATGTCAGACAAATCTAATAGATTTCTTTGACTGGGTGACCAAAATAGTAGCCCAGGGAGGGGCTATGGACATGGCCTACCTAGACTTTAGCAAGGCATTTGACACAGTCCCACACAAAAGATTAATAGTCAAATTAACCATCCTGGGAGTGGGTCCCAGGGTGGTAGCCTGGGTAAAACATTGGCTGCACAACAGGACACAGAAGGTAATTGCAAATGGAGTCCACTCTGAAGAAAGAGAGGTTACTAATGGGGTACCGCAGGGTTCAGTATTGGGTACAGTCCTTTTTAATGTCTTCATCAGTGACATTGCAGAGGAACTGGAAGGAAAAGTATGCCTTTTTGAAGATGACACAAAGATCTGCAACAGGGTTGATACACAAGGAGGCATGGAAAGGATGAAAAGGGACTTGGCAAGGTTGGAGGAATGGTCAGAAGTATGGCAGCTAGGATTCAATGCAAAGAAGTGCAACATAATGCACCTGGGAAACAAGAACCCAGGGAAGAATACACAATGGGTGGGAGGTAGTAAAACAACAAAAAGGAAAGGACCTGGGGTAATCATATCAGATGACCTTAAGGTTAGCAAGCAATGTGAGAAGGCAGTAGGGAGGGCTGGGGGTACACTGCGATGTATAGGGAGAGGCATCAGCAGCAGAAAACAGGAAGTTGTTATCTCTCTGTGAAGACAGTTGGTGAGACCCCATCTGGAGTACTGTGTCCAGTTCTGGAGACCCCATCTCTGCAAGGACATAGACAGGATAGAGGTAGTCCAGAGGAGGGCAACTAAAATGGTGCAGGGTCTGCAAGAGAAGCCGTATGAGGAGAGACCAAAGGAGCTTAATATGTATACCCTTGAGGAAAGAAAGGAGAGAGGGGACATGATAGAAACTTTAAGTATCTCAGTGGAATCAACAAAGTCCAAGAGGTAGCATCTTTCAGAAAAAGAGACTTGCAAGAACAAGGGACACAATTTAAAGATAGAAGGAGGGCAGTTCAGGGACAATGTGAGGAAGTGTTATTTTACAGAGAGGGTAGTGGATGCATGGAACAGCCTTCCTGAGGAGGTTGTGGGGTCTAAAACTGTGGGAGAATTCAAGAATGCATGGGACAGACATAAGGCAATTCTAGTGGGGGCTAGGAAGAAATAGGCTGTTGGTTATCTAGGATCTGCGGCCTATCCTGTAGGTAGGGAAATGGGCAGACTAGATGGGCCAAGCGGTCCTTATCTGCCGTCAAAGTCAATGTTTCTATGTTTCAGACATTCAGATTAAAACCATTCTCAGACCTATGCAGTCAATGGTATCTTCCCTATCATGATCTCTGGAAATATCTAGTTGCATATGGCATGTAATCTCTACTTTTCTCTTACTCCTCATAAACCTTTACATAATAATTATATTTCTAGATGGATTAATACACTGTCCAATTTAAACAGAACTATCTGTACAGACATTAGAGATATGCTTCCAGATCAATCTATCAATGCCAAAAATAAATTGAGTAATCTGTTAAATTGCAATATAGCCAATATACAATGGCATAAGTGTTGGCTGTCTTGCCACAAATCTTTTAATGATAAGCGTAGTTCACTCATACAAACCAAAATTTTACATTTATGGTACAGGACACCGGTGGTACTTCAAAAAATGGGCTCAATAAACAACAACCGTTGGTGATACAACTCTCCTAATGGTGATTTACAACACATTTTATGGAACTGTCTCGCCATTCGCAATCTCTGGTGTCGTGTCCATCTCTTTGCGATGGGGGTGATAGGTCAATCCTTTACATTATATCCTAAACACCGTATACTTGGTATTTTTAATTTTTGCTCCTATAGAATATTCCACTCCCAGAACAGATGGTTGACCATACTATTCCTTCAAGTCAAGCACTTTATACTTATGCACTGGAGATCTAATATAACCCCCCACTTTTCAGGATACACTCAAACAATTATCCCAATATGCATCAGTCTCCTTCTCACATTGAAGGAGCTAATTGCTTTTCCTCCCACAGCTCTTCCAAAGGATTAGGTGTGTATGTGGGGGTGGAGCTGGCAAACTGTCAGTAATTTCCAACAGAAAGAAGGGTTAAAAAGTCAGGTTAGTTGATATCTTGGAGGTAGAAGACTTGGTTTGCTGGCCAAGGCACCTAGCTTCACCTGAGCTCTTTCCTTCTAAGACTGCTTGAAAGGCAGAGTAGAGAAACTTACCAGAGCAAGGGAGAAGGATTAAGACTTAGTTTGGCTAAGCAGATTTACTGTGTGGTGGTGTTTTTATTTTTTACTCACAGGATTGCTACTGTTTGTTGCTAACATTTCATTGCTTTATTTTTTCTCTGATTCAAATTGTTGTTGCTGGTATACCTTCTTCTGCATTATTACAAGGTGTGCCTACAGGTGTGTGCTAACAGATTACTGCTGTAATCTTCTGATTCAAATTGTCTTTGCAAGGTATATCTTCTGTTACTGCTTTATTTTTCTCTGGAGCAAAGTGTTTCTTACAGGGTATATCTTCTCTGAAATTATTACAGGTGGTGCTTTACAGGTTTTACAGTTTTATCTAACATTAGGATAAGCTTTCAGGGTTACTGCATTTGTTGTTGACTGATTGTTTCTGCTCTTACCTCCTTGTTCTTTCGTCCGTGGTTCTTCTTTTTGGCAGGGAAGGGCCCAGCCACCCACCCCATCCCCAACCACCACCACACTCCTTTTTATAGGGTACCACAGTTGTAACATTTCCTGTGGCAGAACAGGAAGAGGCGGATCAGTGGGGCCTCCACAAGGTGATCTCATTTACAGGGCACTAGTAATTTAACTTGTTATAACAAGTTAAACAAAGCACAATTAAACCATTACTTGCATTTTTTTCCTTCTAATTACTCTGACTAGGTTACAAACCCAGCAACTTATTTGGAATGGATTTCATTAACTGCAGGTACTGTGGAACAATTTTCAGAAGGACAGTCTTACAGGATTTAGGACACTGTCCTACATGCTGGGCCTTTGGAGATCTTAGGTCTCAGCTCCGGGCAGCATGGGCAGAGATTGCACGCCTCAAATTTCATATTGAAGAGGAAATACATTATAAGAACCACCGCCATTTCCCCAGCATCCAACAGAAAAACCTCGACCGCAGAGGGTAGTTGGTCCAGGAGGTTACAGGTGGTTAGGAGGAGCAAATCAGGTGCCCCATCACTCTGCTCTCCAACACATTACCTCAAAAACCATATAAACACTACAAACAGGTATCTGCCTCTATCTCTGAAATCAAATAAAGAGGCAGAAGACACTGCAAAGCAGGACACTCGTGCACAGGAGCTAACACAACAATACTCACCCAAATCAGGAACCAAAACTAAACAAGCACAAAGGAAATCCAAAAAACTTCTGATCATAGGAGACTCCATGATTCGGGGAGTTGATACCCATCTCCAGCCAGGGGTGATGGTCAGATGTCTCCCAGGTACATCAGCATGGAGAGACACTGACCGCATTGCTAAAATTGTTCACAAAGCAGGAGAAAACACTGATGTCCTAGTACACATAGGGACTAATGATCTCGCCAGCCGGTCAGTTGAGGAGACCAAGGAACACCTGACTAGGCTGGGTGACAAACTATCATCTATTTCATCCGGCATCTCCTTCTCTGAGATCCTGCCAGTCTGGGAGAAGGGAGCAGATGGACGGAAGGTCAGAGAAGGGGAGATAGGGGAGCTAAACACGTGGCTCAAGGACTGGTGCCAGGAAAAAGGACACAGATTTGTAGGGAACTGGCAACAGTTCTGGGAGCGAAAGTTCTTTAAATTTGATGGACTGCATCTGACTAAAGAGGGAGTCAGTGCATTGGGGCAGAAGTTTGACGTCTTTGCAGAATATTTAAACTAGCAAATGGGGAGAGGGGTGCAGCACCCCACACGTTGAATGGGAAGAACACCCCTCCCCCCTCAGCTAGTGGTCAAACAGGAATTCAGCGTGTTTGCCATTCATTTGCATCACCAGGTAAGAAAAAAGGTTTGTCTCCCCATACGATGCAGGGGTAATGCCAAACTTCACCCAACAACTAACACACCAAAATCTGGCCAATGGAAAATCATGTACACAAATGCTCACAGCCTGGGAAATAAGATCCCAGACCTGCAGGCAATAATGTCAGAGGCTAAACTGGACATAGTAGCAATTAGTGAGGCGTGGTTTACCAGTAACCACTTGGGAGACTTCAGTACCTGGATATGTATTGTTCAGAAGAGACCGAGGTTCAAAAGGGGGAGGGTGGCCTGTATGTTAATGAAAATATCAAAGCTACAGAAATTCAGAATACACATAAGGAGCCAGAAGAACTGTGGGTCACCCTGAAACAGGTAATGGAACAGCCATAAGAACTGGGGTTGTCTACAGGCCCCCAGACCAGAGGGAGGACATAGACACATTACTGTTAGAAGATATACAAAACATGACAGCTAAAGGGAGGTTCTGATAATGGGAGACTTCAACATGCCAGATACAGATTGGTCAATACCAGCAGGAACATCTGCCAGAACTAGACTCATAGTGGATTCCCTGCAGGGGAGGGCCTCAAACAACTGGTACAGCAACCCACAAGAGACAGGGCTATCCTAGATCTAGTACTGACTAACAAAGAAGGGATCACAGATCTCAGGTAGAAGGTCACCTGGGGGCCAGTGACCATCACATGGTATGGTTCAATTTGGCTACTACATCTAAATCATCCCATTCCAAGGCAAAATATGGGACTTCAGAGGAGCTGACTTTGATAAGATGGCCAACAGAGTTAAGCTAGCCCTGGCAAAAGAAACACAGGTGAGGAGGTACAGGCAAAGTGGGCAAGCATTAAGGATACAATACTTGAAGCAACATCCCATTGTGTTAGACAGAAAAGGAAGTGCAAAGAAGAAGGAAACCACTTTGGTTCTCAAATATAGTAGCAGAAAAGGTCAGAGCCAAAAGGCTGGCCTTCAGAAAATATAAGGGAACACAGCGGGATGAAGATAGGGAGGCATACCAAACTGCCCTAAGGGAAGCAGGTAAGGCAGTAAGGCAGGCAAAGTCCCAAACTGAGGAAACACTAGCACGAACAGTAAAAGAAGGTGACAAGACTTTCTATAGATACATTAGTGAAAGGAGAAAGTCCAGAGGGGGTATTGCTAAGCTTAATGGAGAAAAGGGAGCATGTGAGGAGGAGGACCCTGTAAAGGCATCTATCCTAAATAGATACTTTTGCTCAGTATTTACTGAAGAGAAGGTAGGGCAGGGCCCACAGCTCAGCATCATGGACACAGGGGGGAGGGAGGTGAGCACTACTCCCTTCACAAAAGAAAGGGTCCTACAAGAGCTTGCTAAGCTCAGGGTGGATAAGGCAATGGGACCTGATGGCATACATCCCAGGGTACTTAAGGAGCTAAAGGAGGAACTAGCAGAGCCATTAGCAGAATTGTTTAGTGAGTCTCTGAGCACAGGAGAGGTCCCAGAAGACTGGAGAAAGGCTCATGTGATCCCACTCCACAAGAGTGGTAGCAGGGAGGAGGCGGGGAACTACAGACGGTCAGTCTTACCTCAGTAGTGGGCAAGTGAGGGCTCCTTAAGGAAAGGATAGTGCAACACCTGGAATCCATAGGGCACAGGATCCAAGACAGCATGGGTTTACAAAGGAAGGTCCTGTCAAACTAATCTCATAGATTTCTTTGACTGGGTAACCAGAGTGGTGGACCAAGGGAGCAGTTGATGTCGTCTACCTTGACTTCAGCAAAGCTTTTGACACTGTTCCACATAGAGATTGATAAATAAGCTAGGTAGGCTCGGGTGGGTCAGAAGTTGGTCAACTGGGTGGCAAACTGGTTGACTGGCAGAAAACAGAGAGTGGTGGTAAATGGTATACAGTCAGAAGAGATGCAAGTCACAAGTGGGGTACCTCAGGGATCAGTCCTGGGGCCAGTCCTATTCAACATCTTCATTAGTGACCGCAGATGGACTAGAGGGTAAGGCTTGTCTGTTTGCAGATGACACCAAGATCTGCAACAGAGTAGATGATCCAGATGGGTGGGCAGAATGAGAAGAGATCTGGATAAACTAGCAGAATGGTCAGAAGAGTGGCAACTGGGATTTAATGCAAAGAAGTGCAAAATCATGCACATAGGAAGAGAAACCTGAAGCCACTTATAGGCTGGGAGGGAGTTGCTAGCAGTCACAAAGGAAGAAAGAGACTTGGGCATCATCATCACTGATGACCTAAAATCATCAAGCAGACCTCTAAAGCAGTAGGTAAGGCTAGGGGGTGTTAGGGTGTATAGTAGGGGTACTCACAAGTCGAGAGGGAGGTAATAATCCCTCTGTACAAGATACTGCTTTAGCCCCATCTGGAGTACTCATGCAGTACTGGAGGCCACACCTTCACAAGGACATTAACCAAATTGAGGCAGTCCAGAGAAGGGCACCAAAATGGTGCAGGGACTGCATCAGAAGACATATATGACAGATTAATCGGAGCTCAATATGTATACCCTTGAGCAAAGGAGGGAGAGAGGTGATATGATCGAGACATTTAAACACCTTAAGGGCATAAACAAGGTGAAAGAGTCTAACATGTTTAAATATAAGAAAAATAGCAGGACAAGAGGACACAGCATGAGATTAGAGGAGGCCGATTAAGGGGAATGTGAGGAAATTCTTTTTCACAGAAAGGGTGGTAGATGCATGGAATGGCTTACCACAAGAAGTGGTGGCTATGAATACAGTGCAGGGCTTCAAACAGGCATGGGATAGGCATAAGGGAGCAATACAAATGACTATGAATAGATAGGTCACTGACAGAGCAAAGGCCGATGGCACATTTATAAGGTAGAAAAAGAAATGGGCAGACTGGATGGGCCTTGCGGTCCTTATCTGCCGTCAACTTCTATGTTTCTATGTTTCTATCCCTCGATCATATGACACACATCTCCTCTGACAGACTCCCTTTATATAACAAATGCTGGCAGGACTACTTTAAATATTTGGAATCATCTAATCCTATTGTCATTTAATGAATGGGCCATATATTTCCTCCTTATGTATGTCTCTACATGTTTTTCCATTGTGTTCTTGCTTCTTGTTTCTCCTGTTCTCCTTTCACAGCTTCTCTTCATCTTCTCTCTTTCTTCCCCCTCCTTTTCCATTCCTTCACTCCAGATCTTTTCCTAGATAACCTCTCTTTTTTACAAACTCCTCCTTTATATCATTTTACTGCATTGTTACAGATTCCAAATACTACATTGTACTATCATGATGGTCTACTCCGCATGTTTCAATTTACTTTCCGTACTCCTTGTATTACCATTTGTCTAGTTCCCTTAACTACATAGGATATACTGTCTTGCATTGTTCTCAAGTATATAGTTTCCTTTTTTTATGTCAGCATTGTATAGTACTTCAGACAATATGATGTTCCTCCTCTTTCATTATGATATTACGCAGTTGTATATTGGAGGACATTGGTTTTCCTGTTTATAAGCTCCATAATATTAATAATAATAAAAAAGATTAACTACAAAAAAGAGTGGTTTATCTATCTTATAAAATGTCAAAATTGTTTTGCAGGAGGTAAAAGTGTAGGTGTGTGGTCGTACTCTGATATACGCATGGTCATGTGATGTGTTCCAACAAATCAGCAGACATAATTTTTCCTACCCATTTTATAAATACTGATAATACATTTTAAATATATGTTTTACATAGCAAGCAAATATGTTTTACTGCTTATAAATATGGCTGGAATATATATTACATAGACTGTTAAAATAAAAATAGAATGCATTCTGTAAATATATAAAATGTTGTAAAACCAAAGCCCAAAGTAGCAATGGCAAAGGTCAGACCTTCCCACAGGAATGTCATTTTGTGCTGTCCTCATACTTTTTCAAGAACAGTGTGAATTGTTGGTCCTGTGGGTATGTCTGTTTTTTACCATTGTTTCTTTTGGCTTTAGTTTCACAATTTTTCCCTTAATGTACAAATACATTTTGTGTAGGAAAATCCAAGAAGTGCCTTCTGGAGCTTCTGGTCTGGTGTGTGCGTGTGTGTGCCTAACTTTTGCTGTCACCTGCATATGAATCTTGTTTGCTTGCAAGATACATATACATACATAGATACATAGACAGTGTCGGCAGATAAGAGCCTATGGCCCACCCAGTCTGCCCATTTAAGTATATACAGTATGTGTATAATATATGCAGAACATATTTTGGTATATATGTGAAATATACACTACCGGTCAAAAGTTTTAGAACACCCCAATTTTTCCAGTTTTTATTGAAATTTAAGCAATTCAAGTCCAGTGAATAACCTGAAATGGTACAAAGGTAAGCGGTAAACTGCTAGAGGTTAAAAAAAAAGTTTAGGTTAGCAAAAACTGCTGTAGAGAAATTGCAAAGAAAGCCAAGGTGTCAGTGAGTACAGTTTCCTACACCATCAAAAGGCACTTGGAAACTGGAGGAAACTCTGACAGGAAGAGGTCTGGCAGACCCAAAGCCACAACAGAATCAGAAGACAAGTTTCTGAGAGTCAACAGCTTGCATGATAGGCAGCTCACAGGACAACAGCACAGAGTGACTGGCACCCTGAACCAAAAGGGCTACCACAGCGTTTTGCAGCACCATGCAATACCCTCTGGTCTACGCCTAGTTGGTCAGGGGTTCATCCTACAGCAAGATAATGACCAAAACATACCTCCAGGCTATGTCAGAACTACCTTCGAGGAAAAAGAACAAGACGGTAGGCTTCAAATCATGGAATGGCCAGCACAGTCTCCAGACTTAAACCCCATCGAGCTGGTTTGGGATGAACTGGACAGAAGGGTGAAAGCAAAGCAACTTACAAGTGCAACACATTTGTGGGAACTTCTGCAACAGTGTTGGGAAGAACTTCCTGAACAATATTTGATGTCCATTGTAGGAAGAATGCCACAAGTGTGTTCGGCGGTTACAGTATATCTGCAAAAGGTGGCTACTTTGATGAGTCAAAAATTTAGATTAAATTTTGATAAACAAAATGATTCTATGATTTCTTTTTTATCTCCAATTGTTTATTTGTTCTATGCTTTAATTTCAGAGTACATTGAGACATTAACCTGCGTAAATTTCAATAAAAACTGGAAAAATGGGGGTGTTCTAAAACTTTTGACCGGTAGTGTATATTTGTAAATGATTGTCATGGTACTGTGTACAGATTTGCATAACTAATTTGCATATTTCAAAAGCACAGTTTATCAACCAAAAGCATGGCAATTTCTATTTTTAAAATAGTTTTGAATTGACAGCACTAACTTATAGACCAGAGGGAAAAGTAAAGAGTAAAAAACAAGAACATGTAACACACACTGACATAAAAAGGAACTGAACAGGGGTGGTATAAATACCAATCTGAGGGCCAGATATTCAAACCTTTGCGCCAAGCGCAAATCCGTAGTGCTGGAATAGGGCTGGATTTGCGCGAGGCTGCACTATAGAAAACATAGAAACATAGAAGTTGATGGCAGATAAGGACCGCAAGGCCCATCCAGTCTGCCCATTTCTTTTTCTACCTTATAAATGTGCCATCAGCCTTTGCTCTGTCAGTGGCCTATCTATTCATACTTATCTGTATTGCTACCTTATGCCTATCCCATGCCTGTTTGAAGCCCTGCACTGTATTCACAGCCACCACTTCCTGAGGTAGACTGTTTCATGCATCCACCACCCTTTCTGTGAAAAAGAATTTCCTCACATTCCTCCTTAATCAGCCTCCCTCTAATCTTATGCTGTGTCCTCTTGACCTCCTATTTTTCTTATATTTAAACATGTTAGACTCTTTCACCTTGTTAATGCCCTTAAGGTGTTTGAATGTTTCAATCATATCACTTCTATCCCTCCTTTGCTCAAGGGTATACTTACTGAGCTCCATTAATCTGTCCTCATATGTCTTCTGATGCAGTCCCTGCACCATTTTGGTTGCCCTTCTCTGGACTGCCTCAATTTGGTTAATGTCCTTGTGAAGGTGTGGCCTCCAGTACTGCACACAGTACTCCAGATGGGGCCTAACCAGTGTCTTGTAAAGAGGGAATATTACCTCCCTCTTACAACTTGTGATACCCCTACTTATACACCCTAACATCGCCCTAGTCTTACCTATTGCTTTAGAGGTCTGCTTGGATGATTTCAGGTCATCAGTGATGATGATGCCCAAGTTTCTTTCTTCCTTTGTGACTGCCAGCAACTCCACTCCAAGCCAATAGGTGGCTTCAGGGTTTCTCTTCCCTATGTGCATGATCTTGCACTTCTTTGCATTAAATCCCAGTTGCCACTCTTCTGACCATTTTGCTAATTTATCCAGATCTCTTCTCATTCTGCCCACCCCATCTGGATCATCTACTGTGTTGCAGATCTTGGTGTCATCTGCAAACAGGTAAGCCTTACCCTCCAGTCCATCTGCAATGTCATTGGTGAAGATATTGAAGAAGACTGGCCACATGACTGATCCTTGAGGTACCCCATTTGTGACTTGCATCTCTTCTGACTGTATACCATTTACCACCATTCTCTGTTTTCTGCCCATCAACCAGTTTGCCACCCAGTTGACCAACTTCTGACCCACCCCGAGCCTACACAGCTTATTTATCAATCTTCTATGTGAAACAGTGTTGAAAGCTTTGCTGAAGTCAAGGTAGGTGACATCAACTTCTCCCCCTTGGTCCACCACTCTGGTTACCCAGTCAAAGAAATCTATGAGATTAGTTTGACAGGACCTTCATTTTGTAAACCCATGCTGTCTTCGATCCTGTGCACCCATGGATTCCAGGTGTTGCACTATCCTTTCCTTAAGGAGTGCCTCCATAATCTTGCCCACTACTGAGGTAAGACTGACTGGTCTATAGTTCCCTGCCTCCTACCTGCTACCACTCTTGTGGAGCGGGATCACATGAGCCCTTCTCCAGTCTTTGGGGACCTCTCTTGTGCTCAGAGACTCACTAAACAGTTCTGCTAATGGCTCTGCTAGTTCCTCCCTTAGCTTCTTTAGTACCCTGGGATGCATGCCATGAGGTCCCATTGCCTTGTCCACCCTGAGCTTAGCGAGCTCTTGTAGGACCCTTTCTTTTGTGAAGGGTGTAGTGCTCACTTCCCTCCCCCCTGTGTCCATGGTGCTGAGCTGTGGGCCCTGCCCCACCTTCTCTTCAGTAAATACTGAGCAAAAGTATCTATTTAAGATAGATGCTTTTACAGGGTTCTTCTCCTCACACGCCCCCTTTTCTCCTTTGAGCTTAGCGATACCCCCTCGGGACTTTCTCCTTTCACTAATGTATCAATAGAAAGTCTTGTCACCTTCTTTTACTGTTCATGCTAGTGTTCCTCAGTTTGGGACTTTGCCTGCCTTACTGCCTTCCCTGCTTCCCTTAGGGCAGTTTGGTATGCCTCCCTATCTTCATCCCGCTGTGTTCCCTTATATTTCCTGAAAGCCAGACTTTTGTCTCTGGCCTTTTCTGCTACTTTATTTGCCCTATTAGTGCCAGCTCTGTGTGGTAGTGCCAATGCTAATAGGTAATGACATGCAGGGGCGTGGACAGGAGAGTGCCCATGAATGCCAGCAGTGCAGCATATTCAAATGTATAGCACCGCGCTACAGGCATTAGCATGACCTGTAGCACGACGCAAGATACTGTTGGGAAAAAGCTGGTAGTAATGCTGATGGTGCCCCCCCTTGATTCCAGACCCTGTTCCATGTAACAGATTAGCCATAGCCCTGGTAGTCTAGTGGTCCCCCACACCCCTGCACAGATCCTGACCCATTTGCTTTAATATTATGAGTACTTTCCATGGTAGTGTAGAGGTCCCCACTCCCTTGCACAAATCCCAATCCCTGTGCTTTAATATTCTGAGTAATTTATGCAGTAGTCTAATGGTCCCTTCACCCTCCCTCCATGGATCCCAACCGGTTTGCTTTAATAGCATGAGTACGTTCCATGGGTAATCTAGTGGTCCCCCACCCCCCTGCATGAATCCCGACCCATTTGCTTTAATAGTATGAGTAAGTTCCATGGTAGTCTAGTGGCCCCCCCCCGCATGAATCCTGACCCGTTTGCTTTAATAGTATGAGTAAGTTCCATGGTAGTCTAGTGGTCCCCACTCCCTGCATGAATCCTGACCTGTTTGCTTTAATAGTATGAGTAAGTTCCATTGTAGTCTAGAGGTTCCCCCAACCCACCTGCATGAACTGAATCCTGACCAGTTTGCTTTAATAGTATGTGTAATTTCCATGCTAGTCTAGTGGTCCCCCAACCCCCCTGCACTAATCCCGACCCGTTTGCTTTAATAGTATGAGTAATTTCCATCCCAACCCATTTGCTTTAATAGCATGAGTAAGTTCCATGGTAGTCTAGCGGTCCCCTCATCCCCCAGGAATCCCAATCCATTTGCTTTAATAGTACGAGTAAGTTCCATGGTAGTCTAGTGTTCCCCCCTGCATGAATCCCGACCCATTTGCTTTAATAGTATGAGTAAGTCCCATGGTAGTCTAGTGGTCCCCACCCCCTGCATGAATCCTGACCCGTTTGCTTTAATAGTATGAGTAAGTTCCATTGTAGTCTAGTGGTCCTCCCACCCACCTGCATGAACTGAATCCTGACCCATTTGCTTTAATAATATGTGTAATTTCCATGCTAGTCTAGTGGTCCCCCCACCCCCCTGCATGAATCCCATGCCATTTGCTTTAATAGTATGAGTAAGTCCCATGGTAGTCTAGTGGTCCCCACCCCTGCATGAATCCCATCCCATTTGCTTTAATAGTATGAATAAGTTCCATGGTAGTCTAGTGGTCCCCAACCCCTGCAATCCCAACCCATTTGCTTTAATGGTATGTGTAATTTCTATAGTAGTCTAGTGCTACCCCACCCCTGCATAAATCCCAACCCCATCCGCAGTCAAAGAATAGAGTAAGTTCCATGGTAGTCTAGTGTCCCCACCCCTGCACAAATCCCAACCCATTTGCTTTAATAGTATGAGTAAATTCCATGGTACTGTAGTGGTCCACCACCCCTCTTGCACCAATCCCGACCCGTTTGCTTTAATAGTATGAATAAGTTCCATGGCAGTCTAGTGGTGCCCCAACCCCCCTGCATGAATCCCTACCCATTTGCTTTAAAAGTACGAGCAAGTTCCATGGCAGTCTAGGGGTCCCCCCCACCCTCCTGCATGAATCCCGACCTGTTTTGCTTTAATAGTATGTGTAATTTCAATGGTAGTCTAGTGCACCCCCCTGCAAGAATCCCAACCCCATCCGCAGTCAAAGAATAGATTTCCCCGGTAATCTAGTGGTCCCCCCAGCCCCCCTGCCCGAATCCTGACCCGTTTGCCTTAATAGTAAGAGTAAGTTCCATGTAGTCTAGTGGTCCCTCCAACCCCCTGCACTAATCCCGACCCGTTTGCTTTAATAGTATGAGTAAGTTCCATGGTAGTCTAGTGGTCCCCCCACCCCTTGCATGAATCCAATCCTTTTGCTTTATTAGTATGAGTAAGTTCCATGGTAGTCTAGTGGTCCCCCCCTGCACGTATCCCAACCAGTTTGCTTTAATAGTATGAGTAAGTTCCATGGTAGTCTAGTTGTCCCCACCCCTGCACCAATTCTGACCCATTTGCTTTAATAGTATGAGTAAGTTCCATGGTAGTCTAGTGGTCCCCAACCCTACCAATTCTGACCCATTTGCTTTAATAGTATGAGTAAGTTCTATGGTAGTCTAGTTGTCCCCCACCCCTGCACCAATTCTGACCCATTTGCTTTAACAGTGTGAGTAAGTTCCATGGTAGTCTAGTTGTCCCCCACCCCATGCAATTCTGACCCATTTGCTTAATAGTGTGAGTAAGTTCCATGGTAGTCTAGTGGTCCCCCACCCCTTGCATGAATCCCATCCCTTTGCTTTAATAGTATGAGTAAGTTCCATGGTAGTCTAGTTGTCCCCCACCCCTGCACCAATTCTGACCCATTTGCTTTAATAGTATGAGTAAGTTCCATGGTAGTCTAGTGGTCCCCCCCACCCCTTGCATGAATCCAACCTTTTGCTTTATTAGTATGAGTAAGTTCCATGGTAGTCTAGTGGTCCCCCCACCCCCCTGCACGTATCCCAACCAGTTTGCTTTAATAGTATGAGTAAGTTCCATGGTAGTCTAGTTGTCCCCCACCCCTGCACCAATTCTGACCCATTTGCTTTAATAGTATGAGTAAGTTCCATGGTAGTCTAGTGGTCCCCAACCCTACATGCAATTCTGACCATTTGCTTTAATAGTATGAGTAAAGTTCTATGGTAGTCCTAGTTGTCCCCCACCCCTGCACCAATTCTGACCCATTTGCTTTAACAGTACGAGTAAGTTCCATGGTAGTCTAGTTGTCCCCCCACTCCCTGCACCAATTCTGACCCATTTGCTTTAATAGTGTGAGTAAGTTCCATGGTAGTCTAGTGGTCCCCCCATCCCCCTGCAGGAATCCTGACCCATTTGCTTTAATAGTATGTGTAATTTCAATGGTAGTCTAGTGCACCCCTCAACCCCCTGCATGAATCCCAATCCCGTCCGCAGTCAAAGAGTAGATTTCCCCGGTAATCTAGTGGTCCCCCCCAGACCCCCTGCACGAATCCTGACCCGTTTGCCTTAATAGTAAGAGTAAGTTCCATGGTAGTCTAGTGGTCCCTCCAACCCCCTGCACCAATTCCGACCCGTTTGCTTTAACAGTGCAGGTGAGTTCCATGGTAGTCTAGTGGTCTCCCCACCCCCCTGCATGAATCCCGACCCTTTTGCTTTAATAGTATGAGTAAGTTCCATGGTAGTCTAGTTGTCCCCCACCCCCACCAATTCTGACCCTTTTGCTTTAATAGTATGAGTAAGTTCCATGGTAGTCTAGTGGTCCCCACCCCTGCATGAATCCCATCCCTTTTGCTTTAATAGTATGAGTAAGTTCCATGGTAGTCTAGTTGTCCCCCACCCCTGCACCAATTCTGACCCATTTGCTTTAATAGCATGAGTAAGTTCCATGGTAGTCTAGTGGTCCCAGCACCCCCTGCATGAATCCTGACCTGTTTTCATTAATAGCATGAGTAATTTCCATGGTAGTCTAGTGGTCCCCCCCATCCCCCGGCATGAATCCTGACCCATTTGCTTTAATATTATGTGTAATTTCCATGGTAGTCTAGTGGTCCCCCCACCCCAATGCATGAATCCCAACCCTGTCTGCAGTCAAAGAATAAATTTCCCTGGTAGTCTAGTGGTCCCCCCACCCAGCTGCACACCTCCCGGTACCCCCAAACATGGCATCCCTCTAGAGCTGTTGACTGGCTCAGCCCTCCTCTCTCCACCATGGCCAGTGCACCTACTCCATAAAGTGGCACTCCTGAATACCGCAGTCGACGACTGGCCGTGGTGGAGAGAGGAGAGCTGAGCAATCGCCGCTCCAGGATGCCATGTTCAGGGGTACCGAGGTGTGAGCTGGGTGGGGACCACTAGACTACCAGAGAAATATTTTCTTTGACTGTGGATGGGGTCGGAATTCATGCTGGGGGGGTGGGGGGACCACTAAACTACCATGGAAATTACTCATAATATTAAAGCAAACAGGTTGGGATTCTTGCAGGGGGGTGAGGGGACCACTAGACTGCCATGGACATTACTGTTCATTCTACTGTGAATGGGTCAGGAGCATACCTCTCAACTGTCCCTGAAACTGCTTCATAATATTACTCTGCCCCTCCTCACAGTTGTATTTCATGGCTAAACAGTGGAAATTGTAAGCACATAATACTGTCAAGCATTACAGTTACAGACTTGTTCTTCTTTAGCAAATGCATTTTGCACTAAGCCTCATAGTCTAACAGCGGTCTGACTGGATATCTCTACTGTTGAAGATGTGTCCCTGATTTTGGTCCTTTGTCCCTGATTTGTTTAAGCCTTGTCCCTGATTCAGGAGGCAAGGGATTGTGAGGTATGTATGCACCGATTGTGCCTGGCAGTACACAGTTCCTGCTGCTTCCGTCCTGTACTTCTATTCTGGCCAACAGAGGATGCTGCGAGTATGCCTTGGCCTGCAGCATCCAGCCAGTACTTCCATTCTGACCAAAAGGGGGAGCTTTGTGCTCCATGCAGTAGCACTGGGCAAACTGCATGGTAATGTATGCTAAGCAGCACTTAATGAGATGCAAATGTACCTGTTGCCCATGGATTACCTAAGCAGGCACATTTGCATGGGAGCTTTGAATCTAGCTCCTGTTTGCCCTGGGCTAACCAGTTTGCATCGGGCTAATGTGTTGGCACTGTGCAATCAGGTTAGCCCCGGGCATACCTCACTTCAGCATAGCACAGTTCTGCAGTGTGTGGCTTACATTGTTGTTTGCAGTCATACCCAGGGCCCCTGGTGTTCTGCAGCAGAATTTTCTGATTTCTTCGGCAGGGTTCCTTGACTTCTTCGGCAGCATTTTCTGATTTCTGTGGCATGATTTATTCATTTCTCTGGCAGAATGCAGTCCTGTCATTGGCTAAATATGATGTGATGTCATCGATGACATCATATGCTGAGCATAGAGGAGGGGCTTCAGGATAAATGAGGTAGGAAAGAAAGCCTGACACTATGGAAAAACAGTATATTTGTATGAAAATTCACCAAAAACAATGAATTCTGCAGCACTATATATATTCTGTGGCATGATGCAAATTCTGCGGCAAATTCCTCAACCGCAGAACCGCAGAATTCCAGGGGCCTTGGTCATACCTCTCAACTGTCCCTGATTTTCAGGGACATCCCTGATTTTACCTCAAACTTTTACTCTGTTCCTCCTAAAAATTGTGTTTCCATGACCAAACAGTGGGGGTTGTCAGCACAAAATAATGTCAAACATTAATGTTACTGACGTGTTCTTCCTTAGAAAATGCACTTACACTAAACCACTTATTCTACCAGCGTCTTGAGTGGATATCATCAATTTTTAAGATGTGTCCCTGATTTTAAACCATTTTCTCTAATTATTTTAGGCCTTGTCCTCGATTTATAAGTCAGGAGGTTGAGAGGTGCATTTGCAGTAGATATGAGACATTTCTGTGCAATCACACACCATGTTTTCCACCAGCAACACTGGCTTGCTACAGCGTCTAATGAGCTGCAGTTGCAGTTTGCACATCCCTGTTGCTATATTCAGTGTTGTTTTATTCCTGGGCTATTTTTACGCTGCACTCCCAGACCAGTTTGCCCGGCTTCCTTAGACTGCTATATTCAGCAGGATTAGCACCGGGCTATTTCCTTTTCAGTATAGCTTGCTTTGTGCTCTGGCTAAGTTTGCCCACCAGGCAGTGCTAATTTAGCCCCAGGGCAAAGTTTTGAATATCTGGCTCTGAGTCTTGCAAAATAATGAGATCCAGAGGTAAGTTCTAAAGAGGTAAGTTCTATGTCTAAGTATAAATGTGCAATCTGTAAATCTGATGTAATGGTGCAGCATTAAATGATAAGTGTACTATAGTTATCTAAATGGTTGCTAATAAAATGAATTCCAAATATGCAGTTGAGAATATGTGACATCAAAATTAATCTATTGTTTGAGTATTTCAAGATATTTTTACAATGCATATATTTAAAAAAAAAACTATTTTAGATATATGTCAACTACATGAAAAGTGTATCTATTAAATATTCAAAATATATAAGCAGATATACAGTATAAAATATGTATCATGCACCTATAATAAATATATCATGGAAATATATTTATGCTATATCTTAAATATATGTCACACTGAAGGAGAGATTGGTGGAACATCTAGTTGTCAATGGACTGCAGGACCCAAGGCAGCATGGTTTCACCAGGGGGGAGGTCATGTCAGACCAACCTCATTGAATTTTTTGACTGGGTGACTAGGGAGGTGGATTAGGGGAGGGCAGTGGACATGGCATATCTGGACTTCAGCAAGGCCTTTGACACTGTGCCATATAGAAGACTATTGCACAAACTAGGGAATATGGGTGTGGGCAGGACAGTAGTGTGGTGGGTAGGTAACTGGCTGGGCAGCAGGACACAGAAGGTGGTGGTAAATGGCTGTCACTCCACAGAAGGAAGAGTGACCAGTGGGGTACCACAGGGATCAGTGCTGGGACCAGTCCTATTCAACATCTTCATCAGTGACATTGCACAGGACCTAGAAGGCAGAATTTTGCTGTTCGCTGATGACACAAAGCTCTGTAACAGAGTAGACACACCAGAGGGTGTAGACAGAATGAGAAGGGACCTGCAGAAACTTGAAGAATGGTTAGGGGTTTGGCAGTTGAAATTCAATGCAAAGAAATGCAAGATAATGCATATGGGGCACAAAAATCCTGGCACAATATATCAGTTGGGGGTGAGGATATAGCATGCACCAAGTAGGAAAGGGATCTTGGGGTTATCATCTCTGATGACCTCAAGGTAGGAAACAGTGTGACAAGGCAGCAGGTAAAGCAAATATGATGCTGGGATGCACAGGCAGGGGCATCACCAGCAGGAAAAGGGAGGTCATAATTCCACTATACAAGACATTAGTGAGGCCCCACCTGGAGTACAGGGTACAGTTCTGGAGACCTTACCTACATAAGGACATAGACAGGGTAGAGAAGGTTCAGAGGAGGGCAACAAAAATGGTACATGGATTGCATCACAAGTCCTATGAGGACAGGTTGAAGTAACTGAGTATGTACTCCCTGGAGGAGAGGAGGGAGAGAGGGGACATGATAGAGACATACAAGTATCTTACAGGGAGGAACAGGGTGCAAGAATACACTATTTTTAAGCGGAAAAAGATATTCCAGGACTAGAGGGCATGGGATGAAGTTGGAGGGAGGACGATTCAGAGGAAATGTGAGGAAGAAATTTCTTCACAGAACGAGTGGTGGACAAGTGGAACACCCTGCTAGAGGAAGTGGTGGGGGCTGAAACAATCATGGGATTTAAGAATGCATGGGATAGACACAAAGGAATTCTGGAAGTCAGGGGTAAGGGGCAACAGAGTTCTAGGAAAACATAAACTGAAGTTACAAACTCAAATGGGCAGACAAGGTGGGCCATAGGCCCTTATCTGCCACCGCTGTCTATGTATCTATGTATCTATTTATTCGGCAAATAAATCAGATATTACAAAAACAACCAATTTGAGATACATACATATACTTCAGACATATGATCAAACACATATTTGAAATACACTGATAAATATATTTAAAAAGTATTTCCTTTCCATATGGGAGAATAAAAATTCCTATAATATTAACAAGATATTTCTATGAAATATACAAAAATAGTATCTAAGGTATATCTGAAATATATGCATTAGATATATCTCAAATATTACAAAACCAGCCAACTTGAGATATAATGCATATATTTGGAAACTATTATGAAAATCTATTTATGGATGAAATTCAAAAACTATTTCAAATATATTTACAACATATATTCAAAATATATTTATTTTCCATATGGCGGACTTAGAGGAATAAAAAAAAAAAAACATAAAAAAGGTCATCCTGTAGCCAGGCCCAAGACCTGAACCCTGATCGATCTGTTTTATCAGCGGTGGCTCTGGCAACTACACCAAATGGTCAGCTCAGCAGGGTTTGGCCAAACCAATGCTAATATTTTGTTCCAGTGAGTGCAGCTCACTATTACACTGAATGTAATTTATTAAGCTGTGTTCTTTCCCACTCACTCTCAGTATGAGCGGTTTTATTGAGTCGCTCAAATTGAGCTGCTCAGTAATACTCACTCATATTACATGATACCTGAGATCTTACTTCTGAAATGTTTTGTTTCTGGATGGGGTGAGTTGAAGGTGTGGAGAGGAAGGAGGGAATATAGTTGGTTTGGATTTTTTGAGTTCATGGGGACAGGTGAGCATAGAGGTCTGCATAGGTAGTTTTTCCGGTTGGCTGTTGGTTTTGTTGTTTGATGGTTCAGGGGGAGGGAGGGTGGGGATGATTCCTGAAATGGGATGGGGGAGGGTTTATAGTAATTGGGGTTTCTCTGAATTATAGACAAGGGTTTGTGGGTGCACAAGGGCATGAGCTTGCTGGGTTTGGGTGGAATCATCTACCTTCATTATTATTAAAGTCTTTCTAATCTGTCTGGATACTATGGTGTTTTGGTAAGTGTGTAATAACTGATTTTACTTGAATAGTATGGGTTATCTTTCTGTTATAACATGGAATGTTCAAGGTTTAAACATCAAAACAGAAAAAGTGTTCTCATATAGTGAAGTCGTGTTAACTGTGACATTATTTTTTTTACAGGAAACACACATACTGAAGAAGGATGTGGGGGTTTTGGAATGTGGTTGGGTGGGGAAAGTGTACTTCAGTTCTGTCAGTTCCATGAAGAGTGGGATTGCTACTTTGGTGAACTGGGGGTGTCCTCTATATGTAAAGAAATGGGACTCTGTCAGAAAGTGGAGGTGGGTTGTGGTGCTGGATAAGTTGGATACAATTTTGATTTTGTTTGTGAATCTGTATGCCCCTAATGACGATTCACTGAATTACTTTTCTCAGATCGCACAACATATTTCTGATTGGTACTTCAGCTCCATAGTGCTGTTAATAGAGAAGGGGCCTTTAGTCTTGTTATGGATCCCCTGATTGGTAGATCCTTTATCGAGAAGGGAGTGCCAGGGGGGTTCTGGGGCAGATATGTGCAGAATTTTGGCTAAGTGATTGCTGGAGGATACTTCACCCTAAAACCTGGAATTATGCTTTTTGCTCCACAAGATTTCGATCCTATAGTAGATTAGATTACTTTCTGTGTAGCTCCTCCATTTTGTCAGATATGGCAGGGGTCTCTCACAGATACATGTTATTGTCATACCATGTCCCAGTGAGTTGGATATGGGAGCCTCGGCCCTTTGTAATGTGAACCCCCAGATGGAGATGTAATCCAGCGCTGCTGGGTGTGGATGAGTTTCAACAGTGGTTATAGGGTGAGACTGATTGTTATTTGAATTCATCCCCTGATTTTAGCCCTTTTGTTCTTTGTAATGCTTTCAAGTCTTTTATTTAGGGGACAAATTACTTCTTATGCATTGCATGTTACTAAACGGTGCAAGGAGGAGGTGGATGCTTTGGAAGTTTGTATACGGCAGTTAGAAGGGGAAGTTTACTTATTGCCAAACATTAAGGAGAGGAAGGTTCAAGACCTTATGGGCCATAAAGACCAGTTGAATGTCATATTTCAGCAGAAGGCCCTATGGGCTATGTTTTTCATAAATCATTTTTACTGGGAATTGGGGGACAAGGCCGGAAAGCTTTTAATGTATAGACTATGGAAAAAATCTATGGAGGTCTAGATCACATATTTGAGACCAGAGGATGGTAGTCTGGTATCAGATGTGGGGCAAAATTTGAGGAAATTTTGTGAATTTTACTCAACCCTTTATCAATCCTTGGTTACCCCCTGTTTGAAGGAGTATGAGGATTTTTTCTCTCCCCTTGTGGTACCTTGTCTCTTGAAGGAGGTGGTTTCCCCTTTGGAAGTAGGCATCACTTTGGTGGAAGTGCAAAAGACCATTAGGGCACTTTCCCTTGGGAAAGCACCAGGTTTGGATGGGTTTAGTGTGGATTTCTATCAAGCTTTTGAACTGCAGGTTGCCCAGCGGCTTTTGGAGGTAATTAGTGCTATTGGTGAGGCGGGCTCCTTATCGAATACTATGAAGGAGGCTATTATCACTGTCCTGCCTAAACCTGGTACAGACCCTATGGTGTGTGCCAGTTATTGGCCTATTTCGTTGATGAATGTAGATTGCAAGGTGTTTGCAAAAATTCTGGCCATGCGATTAGAACGGGTTTGATCTTTTCTGTTGAGTGCATGCCAATCTGGTTTTCTGAAAAGGACACAGAGCAGAGATAATTTACAAGTGGTAATTGACCTAATATAAGTGGTGAAGAGCCATCCGGACTCAGTGGTGCTTGTGGGGTTGGACGCTGAAAATGTGTTCAACTCTGTTGAATGGTGCTACCTGTAGTTGGTGTTGGCCAAGTTTGGTATAGGCCCTAAGTTCTGATGTTGGATCGGTTGCCTCTGTTCGGAACTTTGGGCATGGGTTTTGGCCAATAGGGTACTCTCAGATCTCTTTTCCTTGTCTAGTAGCATGAGACAAGGATTCCCATTGAGTCAATTGTTATTTTTATTAGCTATACAGCCTTTGAACCTGGCTATGCCTCAACATCCCCATGGCGGCGGACGGAGACCCAACTGCTTGACCCACTGACAATCCAGGCTTCGCTCTAACTTTGCATTCCTGCCCACCCTACGGTGGCAGATGGAGCCCTGACCCACTTGACCCACTGACAATCCAGGCTCCCGGCTAGCTGTGCATTCCTGCCTGCCCCACGGTGGCAGACAGAGCCATACCCGCTTGACCCACCGACAATCCTGGAGCACGGTCCCTGGTTTTTACACGATACCATAGGGATTTTACAGACTCTCTGCAGTTGTCTTAGGCAGGGATTTAATTTAGATATTTCTGCTTGTGCTTTAGTAAGGGACTTATTTAATTTCAGATATTTTGCACAGACTCTGTTTTACAACTTATTTCTGTATCATTTGCCTTACTATTCTACAGAGCTCTGCCTGTGTAACAAGGACTTAACCCACTGAATTTAACTAAGGGCTTAACCCATGGAATTTTTCCTTACTATTTCCTTTAGCTCAGCCTGTTCTTATTCTAGGGCTTAGAACACTGAAATTTAACAAAGGCTTGGGACTTGATGCTAAACAGCCTTTTTAGATTAAATTCTCAGAACAGCTCTCAACCTGTAATGAGCTATTTCCCTCCCTCCCTCCCTCCTCCCACCCGATCTCACCTAACCCCCATACCTCTTATTTTTTCTTCAAGGCTCCCTGCTAGCTCTGCATTCCTGCCCACCCCACGGTGGCAGATGGAGCCCCGACCCACTTGACCCACCGACAATCCAGGTACAGAACTCAAGGGAACCCCCACAGTGCACTCAGTGTTCCTGTTCAGCCTGTGATTTTGAAATTGACACCAACTCCCTCCCTGGCTTTTATACGATACCATAGGGATTTTACAGCCTCTTGGATGTATCCCAGCTAAATTGCTGAAAATTGCATTTTACATACTCAAACATTTGTACTATCACACTAGCAAACCATCTAATAGGCAGGGCAGGCTATGTTGCCTCCTCTGGCTCTAAGTTTTCCATATCCTTCTTGCGGGAGACATCAAACTGAATCCTGGGCCTGTTATACAACAGGCTTTCAGTACTCCTTACTGGTTCTCTTACAAAGGTCTCAAGGCTGCCCGTCTTGATATTCGCGGTCTCATCCATAATCATGCTGAGCTCACTGCTTGGGTATCCCACCGTGACCCTGATATTCTGTGCCTCACAGAAACGTGACTGAAATCTACCACCCCTGACTCAGTCTTCACACTCCCCAATAAAAGCCTACTATGTCATGATTGCGCAGTTAAAAAAATGTGATGCTGGTGTTCTCTTAATGTATTACAAGAGTCACCTCAATGTATCTCTTGTCCCATATGATGTTGCTCCTCTATCCATGATCTGAGAGTTTTTTCATGGGCTACTCCTCCTAGGAAGTTCCAAAAAACTCCACATCATCTGCGTTTATAACCCTCCCAAGCAGGATATCAATGGGCTCACCTACTTGCTCAATAATATTAGCCCTAAGACCTCCACAAATTAGGTGCTTATATGTGGTGACCTCAACCTAAATTGGTCCAGTGACAATGTTAGACTATGTGAGCCTCTGCTGGCAGCTCGTGACCTTATTCAACTCATCAATGTCCCTACGCGCACCTCCCATCCTGGGGCAGAAGTTCGATCCTGGACTGGATTCTGACTAATTGGTCTGACAGGATTTCTGTGTCTGGTATTTTTTTCTGACTCTATATCTGACCACTCTCCCACTTACTGTGTTTGGAGAGTTCCCTCTCCTAAAGTCCCCCACAGAATTCTGCAAGTGAGGGATTTCTCATGCTTTAAGCCTGAACTCTTCCTTCATGACCTTGCACTCACCAATTGGTCCACAGTTCTCTCTGCTACTGTGGCCTCAGTTGCTCTTGATAACCTCTTTAACATCCTCTCCCCTCTACAGGATAAACACACCCCTCGTATCAGAAAGAGGGCTAGAGGTACTATCACCAAATGACTACATGGTGACCTGCTGTCTCTCATGAAAGCTAGAGACAAGCAACGGGTCAAATTTAAAGCTTCGAATGACTTATCTGACTTTCTTGAATACTGCCGGCTCCTCAACAACTGTAAAAAAGCTACAGTATATGAATTGCCAAGAGTGAGTACTGCAAGTCCGCACTATTTTCCTCCGCCCGGGATCCTCGGAATTTTTGGCACACCATCAAAACCGTAGTTGGTTGCTATAGTAGGTTTGGCATTGTGGACATGATTGTCGCTGGCCATAACTGCAATAATGCTGCTACTATATCCAATGCCTTTAACAAACAATTCTCTGATCTCTCAGCTTATACTTCCATGTCTGGCACAAACAATGTCTGATTACCTTCCCCCAGCTGTACCTCCCTCCCTGCATCCCCGCTCTGCCTCCCATTCTATCTAAAATCAGTCAGTGTGAGGGACAATCACAAGCTTCTCACTGGGCTTTCTCCTTATATGAGTGCTGGTCATGATGGTCTTGAGCCCAAACTCCTAAAGATTGGGGCCCCCTTGCTTGCGTTACCCATCTCCCACATTCTAAATCTATCCCTCACCACTGGAGTTGTCCTACCAATCTGGAAAGAAGCTGTGATGATGCCTGTCTTTAAGCAGGGTGATCAGAAATGTACTGAAAACTACTGCCCTCTCGCCATCCTGTCTGGTGTCAGCAAATTACTGAGAAAGCGGTGGAGGCACAGCTGACAGATCACTTATCTAAGCATGCCCTACTGTCCCCCAAGCAGCATGGATTTCACAAAGGCCACAGTACTGACACATCCCTTGCTAAGGTAACATCCAAAATCAGGACCGCCATGGACCAAGGCAAGTTATCAGGGGCAATCTTTGTTGACCTCTATAAGGCCTTTGATCTAGTTGATCACACCCTACTACATGCAAAGCTACACTCCCTCAGTGTGTCTGGTTCAGACCTAAGCTGGTTCTCAAACTATCTTCTGATAGGCTTCAGCTTATTAAGTATAATAAAGCTCTCTCAGAACCAGTTTCTGTCATGGTAGGTGTCCTGCAGGGCTTCATCTTTGGCCCTATTCTATTTTCTCTCTTCATTAATGACTTTCCTTCGGTACTCTACCATAGCAATACAACCTTATATGCTGATGACATGATCCTCCTGTATGGCTTGGATGATATCAGTTCTATAAATTGCCATCTTCAAGCCAGTTTCAATGAACTGCAACACTGGCTTCTGCCAAATAAGATTGTGCTAAACATAAAGAAACTCAACTCATGCTCTTTGACTCCTCGATTAAACTTAAGCAGTATTCTGCCCCATTAAAGGTCTTGAGTCTTCAAGGGGTCCCTGTTGGCATAACGGGCTCCTTCAAATACCTAGGAGTCACCTCTGACCCCCAATTAGACCTCTCCCTCAAAATGTGTACAGGGCAGCAAACATCAAATTTGGCCTTGCATACAGGGCTTGTGGGTCCCTTACATTAGCTGCGTGTCTTGCCCTTGCCAAAGGAGTATTTCTCCCCTCACTTAGCTATGGGCTGACAAACTTTCCTCTCGCCTCTTAAGCTAGCCTTGCAAAATGGGATGTGGCTTACAACAATACGTGCCACTTTGCCCTTACTGACCCTTGACTTACCCATCACTGTGAGCTATATGAGAAGCTTCACTGGTTGTCTCCGAATAACTATCATTCATTTGCTCTAGGATGCTTCACAGAAAAAATTGTCCGCCATGATACCCCTCCTGCCCTGTCTCAGCTACTCCTGCCTACACAACCATCATACCAACTCAGGTCTACTGACACGCTATCACTCCTTGTCCCCAAAACTCGTACCTTGTCAGGTGATCACACCTTTGCTGTCTGCTCCCCTCCCATCTCTTGAACTCCCTTTCCGCATCTACCAGATATACTCCCTCCCATTGCCTGTTTCAGAACTCCCTGTGGTCTCACTTAAAATCCACCTCTGCCTGTAACTGTCCCTAAATTCCCTGGCATCTCTTCTACTACCTTGGTGTACTCTACCCATCATCCTGCCCATCGGACAACTAACTCTAACCTATGAAAGATCACCCTTGCCCCTTTTTTCTCCCGTTCACCAAAGCACTTGCTCTTAAGCACAGGCTCATGCACCATGTTCTGCCCTAATTGCCCTTGTATCCATTTCATGACATGTATACTGTGTTACCTTAATGCTCTTCTACCCTTCTACCATATGTATATACCCATTTACTACTTGCCTGATTTTACCACTATTGCATATGTTTATTGCTCATTGTTTGCACTGTTCCATGCCTGTACTACACTTCTTTGTTATACTGTTATCCTGTGTGTAGGTTTTATCTAGTAATCTCCCGGGTCACCCCTGAAAATAGACATTTCTTGTCTAGTGTGCTTACCTGGTTAACAAAAGTGAAATAAATATATTTCTGGTATACATGTGGAAGGGAAATCTTTCTCCACATTATTGTATGCAGATGATTTGTTGTTGATGCTTTCAAAGGTAGAGACCTCTCTCTTGAAGGCCTGGGGGGGTTATCAACTCCTTCAGTGTTATCTCAGATTGGCGGGTCAATTGGAGGGAGTCAGAGCTTTTGCCCCTCTATAATGCTGATTGACATGGGCCTCTGTGGGCCCTTTAGGAATGTTCATTTTGCCGCATATTTCTGATATGTGTGCAAAGAATCTCATGGGTCTTTTAGAGGACAGGGTTTTAAATAATTGATTAGCAGTTTTTTTGCTTGGGACAATATTAACTGTTCATAAATCATTTATATAGGTTTTTTAGAAGTGTTATGTTTGTTAAACACAGTGAGGCAAGTGCTATGCATTTTCACAGTGTTTTAGAACTTTTATGAGCAAAACGCTAATCAATTTTTAGAGTTAAATAAAACCCTGGAGGAGATTAGGGCTGACATTTGGAGGTGTAAAAAGCTTAACTTATCCTTCAATGGGAAAGTTGTGAGTATTAATATGATGGTGTTCCCATGAATATTTTACAAATTATGTAACCTACCCCTGTCTATTCTGCAGGGTTTTTCGAATAAAATAGATAAGGCATTCTTGGACTTCATGTGGAGTGGTGTTCCTCCCCGCTTTAGCAGGCAGACTCTTCATGTGCCTGGGACCTCTGGAGGCTGGAATATGTTATGGTTGTGGGTCTATCATGTGAGCTTTGGAGTGAAACAGACATTGCATTGGGTGTGTTCTTCTTTTTCTGGTCCCCTCTATGGATGGAGATTGAATAGGCCCTGATTGCTACAGTTCCTTCAGTAACACTGTTAGTCACCTGTCATGATTCCTAAAGTCACAATTATGCCAATGTTACTGTATTCTCCCAACAGACGGGAAGATTTTTCAGGGCTTTAGGGTGGGATACCTCTTCTTTGGGAGTTTTTGATTGTTTGTGGTATGACCCAGACATTTTGATGGGGCGCAACCTCCTCTACTGAAGTACTTGGGTGGGTAAAGGTATCCACACGGTAGGAGATGTGATAGAAGAAGCAACTGGTTTGCTGTTATCTATTTTGGATTTACAGGACAAGTATAAACTTCCTTCGACAGATAGGTGGAGATATTTTCAATTGAGGCATGCTAAGAGGGGGACATTTTTCAAGTCTTTCTGCCTTACTGAGATGAGGATTATGACTGCGAAAAAATGGTTGCAGCTCCCTAAGAGGCATATAAGAGTGTTATACAATGAGTTACCGAACATACCTAACATATGAAATTTGGCAGCAGATAAAGGCCTGGAAGTTACGTATTGTTGTCTGCTCGAATGTGCAGCTAGCACCCTTATTCTGCAGCTGCCCTCCCTTCCACCCTCCCTTCATTGACCCTCCCCTTGTCCTGTTCCATCCCTTTGAAGCAGTCCACTGTTCTACTGGATACCACTTCTGCAAGTAATGCATTCCACCCAGCCACCACCCTCTCTATAAAAAAGTGTCTCCTCATCTCCCTCCTGAACCTTCCTCCCTCCAGTCTCATATCATGGCCCTTGGTGTCCCTCCCTTCCCTTACTTTGAACTGCCCCTCGGTACCTGTCTTGTTTATTCTTTTCATGTACTTAAAGGTTTCAATCATGTTCCCCATGTCCCTCCTCTCCTCCAGCGAGTACATGTTCAACTCTCTCAGCCTCCTCTCGTATGATAAGACCCCGAGTCCTTTGATTATCTTTGTCATCCTGTGCTGCACCCCCTCCAGTAACTTAATGTCCCTCTTCAGATATGGTCACCAGTACTGCACGCAGTACTCCAGGTGTGGTCTAACTAATGACCTATACAGTGGCAGAATCACCTTCACCCTCCTCTAGGATATACTCCTTGCAATGCAACCCAACATTTTGTTGGCCTTTGCAGCTGCCTTCCTACATTGTGCCGAGCTGATGAATGTTTCTTTACTAGATTGGGATCCTCATAGGTTGAAATGGGGGGAGAGAAGATGCAAGTGGACTTGAATTGTGAGGTCTGGCATTGCTGCTGATACATGGAACACAAACCCTTTCCAGATCCCAAACTACAGCTTTGTCAAAAGAAGGTGTTGAGCAGATGGTACCGGACACCAGCTTATTTGGTTATGGTGGGTGTGCTAGGCTCAGCATCATGCTGGCGGTGTCAGCAGGGATATGGATCTATTTTTTTATATTTTAAGGGACTTTCTTTTAATTAAGAATTGGTGAGTGGATATTATTGAATGTTTAGAGGATATCCTAAAAATCCCCATTCCAAAATCCCAGTGGTTTTGGATCCTTGAAGATCTGGGGATGTTAGAGGCTAATGTTTTGGTTTACAAAGGGGTTCTGTTTACTGTGGCATTGGAGGCGAAGAGACTGATAATGCTAAATTGGAGATCTACTAGGGAACCTCCCCTCATGACATGGCAACATGCAGTTCATAAAGCTGTAGGCTTCTATCGGGTGATTTATGGAAAATGGAATATCCTGCCATGGTTCAATAGTGCATTGGAAAAACGGATGGCATCAGTGGGTCTCCAGAATGGGGATTTGCTATGGATTGCTTCAGGCTTGTAATTTCATTAAAGTTCATTTTCCCTGTGTATATCTGAAGATAGGTGACCTCAGGGGGGAGGGGATCCAGTGTTTTTAGGGAAGGGGATTTGTTATTTTACTGTGGATATTATTCAGCTGTTGTTATTGCTCCCGTATTCTCTTAATATCATGTTATATATGTGGCTCGACATGGAGCCTTTGTAAATGAGTCTCTGACTCAAAGGTTATCTTCCTAAATCAAATAAATAAAAATAAAAAATAAATGTGTGGTTCTTATCTATATTTTCCATGATTTTAGGATGTGTATTATGTATTGGAGTTCAATTTTCAATAAAAATGTTTATATACAAAAAAAAAAAAAAGAATCTGTAATCCTGGGGCAGAGAAAATAACATTAGAGCACACCCATGTACCCTCCCCCGCTAGCCTAACTATCCCCCTATTGTCCTTTTTTTCCCCACTGTACCTAAAAAAATGATCCACACCTTTTGCTCCTTCAGTAATGCACAGCCCCTTGTCTGTCTTTGTGCTCCTGACCTTCACCCTTGCCTCTTTGAGTTTAGCCTGCTAATCTTACTAGACACCCTTCACCTTGTTCCTTCTGTACTCAGAGATGGCCTTTTCTTTTTGCTCTCCCAGCCACCCTCACCTCCTATGAGAACCAGATCAGTCTTTTGCATTTGTTCCTTTCAGCAACCTTCCTTGCACAAAATTCCCCAGGCAAATTGGTAAATAATCAGTTATGTTTTGCGAATGTCAGTCATCACTCAGCATGGGCAGGTAGTGAAATACCTGAACCTCAATACTACCCTTGGGTACCTCTGAACCACCCCAAACTACCCTATAAATAACCTAATGGAAAACAGGTTAGGGTCAGGTAGTTACTACCGGATTAAATCTATTACCAATGATCTTACCCTGACTATAAACAGAAAAAAATATCACTTTCCCTGAGGGTCTAGTGAACTCCACCTTCCCTGATCTTCCTGTATTAAAATATCACTTTCCCTTGAGGTCTAGTAGACCCCACTCCCTACTGCCAATAGTACAGTTACGTAAGAACTTACCATCACAGTAGATCTTCAGGAGAGGCCCTGCAGTAGGTAATAACCTTGAGGACTAAGCCACCAGGTAGTAGGACAACAGAGAAAACTTTAGCTAGCAGTATCTGGCAGGGGACTGCTCACCAAGCATTATGTAGCCGATATCGGCCAGACACTACATAGTGGGCGGTCCCCACACCTGCCCTCCAGTTCTCCTGCTGGAGATCTAAAAAGGAGAGCAACAGGAGAAGGAGCGGGCTCCTGGAACCAATGGAAAGGCTGAAAAGAAGCAGCAGCGGGGGGAGGGGGGCAGAAAAAACTTGTCTACTGTAACAGCCTCTCTCGAAGATCTACTGTTATGGTAACTTCTTACGTAACTGTACTATCTTCCTTCGAGAGGGCTCTTGCAGTACTCTATAACCATAAGGACTGAGTCCCAAGCAGTGTAAATCAGGAAAGAACTTAGAGCAGGAGTCCGGAAAAAGTTTGCTATAGGTAAGGAATTTTAAGACAGAAGGCCCCAAAGGACAGCTAGTCCAAAGCCAGCCTTGCATCTAGAAGCAATATCCAGACTGTAATGCTTAGTAAAAGTGTGGACAGAACTCCAAGTAGCTGCCATATAAATGTCCGCAGCTGAGACATTCCTGAAACAAGCAATGGATGCAGCCATGCCTCTGGTTGAGTGCCATTTAACTTCTGCTGGAAGGGGTTTGTTATACTTCTGATAAAAAAACAGAATGCAGTTTGTGAACCATTTGAATAAACACTGCTACAAAACTGCAGTGCCCTACCTTTTGGGCACAAAGGAAATTAACAACTGATCCATTTTTCACACTAACTTTGTCCAATTAGTATAGTAATGCAAAACTCTGTGCACATCCAGCATGTACAGGATTGCCTCCCCCTGATTAGAATGCTCAGGGTAGTACACTGGCAAGTGAATGGCCTGATTTAAAGTAAACTCAGAAACCACCCTTGGTAGAAACATAGGATTTGTACGCACAGCCACCCGGTCTCTGTGAAAAATCAAATGAGGCTCCTTACACATAATGGGTCTGAAGCTCGGAAATCCTTTGAACAGATGTTATAGCAACTAAAAACAGCACCTTCTAGCCAGCCCGGTGGCATAGAGGGCAGAGGCACTGGTGTCTTACTTTGACCCATGCTGGCAACTCAGGTTTAGGAATGAACTCGGGATGCTGGGGGCTAGCAGGGGAAGGAAAGAATCGGGCATCCGTAGGACTGCTCTCCTCTCCTGGGGTGGGTAGTGGGTTGACATCACACTGCAGCAGCCTCTGGTGGAGACCAGGAGCACTACAGATGCACACAGGAGGAAACACTTCAGAAAATGTGGAAATACCACTCCACATCAGCTGGATGATGGCTGCTCGGCTCTCTGGTGCCATTCATGTCCCTGTCAAGCACCCCATCCCAGCAGCACCCCAGGGCCAATTGTAGCACTGTCATGCCCCCGGGCTGGTGCATTCCCTCTTGGAGGAGGGGGACTCATCTGGTGAAGGGTTATGCCGGATTACCTTGGGGGTGGTTGTCATCTGGGACCGGAGGCTCGGACAGCAGATGGATCAGAGAAGCCTTGGTGAACCTGAAGGAGAGGCTGAAGTGGCAGCATGCAGGAGGTAAAGATAGATAATACAAAAAACCAAAAAAAACACAGTTTCTTCCAAGATAGGTAGTGTAGGTTGCAACTCATGGCCGGTTCTAAAGAAGGCAAAGTAAGTTTCTCAAGTACGAAGTACAGGTCCCACGGAGGAACAGGGTTCCTGACCAGGGTTTCATGTGGTGTATCCTCTTCAGAAAGGTGCAGGAAAACCTTCAGCTGAGCCAGAGTCTTGCCTTCCAGCAGATATGGCAGACAAATGGACCTTCAGCAAGAACAGCCGAGCCCTAGGTCAGAGAGATACAGCTGGTACTTAGACCAGAGAGCCGGGGCACAAAAAAAGGGTCCCAGCCCTTGGAGGCTGCCCAAATGGAGAACCACTTCCACTTCATAGGAACATGGTTCTTGTGGATGGCTTTATGGCCTCCATGAGGACCTGAGTGACTCTGGAAGAGACCCTGTAGTGTGAAATAGCTATGTCATAAGGCACCACACATGAAAACGAAGGGATTTCAGAGCTTGAGTGAACAAGCCTAACCGGCTCCTGGGTCAAGAGGTCCTGGCAGAGGGGTAGAGGGACCAGAGGCTCCACCACCAACTGCTGGAGCAGAGGGAACCATATCTGGCAAAGTCAATATGGAGCTATCAGAATCATGTGAGCACCCTCTGCCTGTAGCTTGAGAAGCACCCTCTGTATCAGCAGAAAGAGAGGGAAGGCATATAAAAACCTCCCTGTCCAGCAGAGAGACTTGCCAGAAAACACCAGGCCTAGGAATGAGTGAGCAAAAACTGGGTAGTTGTGTGTTGTATGGGAAGAAAAACAGAGCATGGTCTAGATGACCTCAGAGGTCAAAGATGTCCTTGACTGCTGATTGCTTCAGTTCCTAGTCATGTGCCCTTGCCTGAGTGAAGCTAAGAGTGTCTGTTAGAATGTTTTGGATGTCTGGGATGTGCACTACTGTATGCTGAAGGTGGTGCTGAACTGCCCAGTTCCACACACGCATTACATCCCTGTACTGTGTGCCTCTCTATTTGTTCAGATACCAGACCATGCACATGTTGTCCGACTTGACTAAGCATGTACCTGGAAGGTGGAAATGCTGGAAAGCCTGAGGGGCATTCAGCACTGCATGCATCTCTAGCACATGGATGTGCATGAAGAGCTCCTGCTGGGACCAGGATCCCTGGGTTCTGTGATCCCACAAGTGAGTACCCCAGTCCTGAGCAGAAACATCTGTACTCAGGGTTTGGGTTGGAAGGGAAGGCTGAAAAGGCACCTCTGTACAGAGATTGTCCAAATTCTGCCACCAGAGGAGATCCTGCTATATAGGGCTGGATATCATAACCCTGTGGTCCAAGTCATCTGACCTCTGGTCCCACAGATCCCTGAGTGTCCACTACGTAATACGCATGTGGAGTCTGGCTACAGAAACAGTGGGGATGGCCACTGCCATGAGGTCTAGGAGGCACAGAACAGATCTGGCCATAATCCAGTGACTGGAGGCCACTAGCCTGGCCTGCTGCTGCCAGGTTTCTGCCCTGTCCAAGGGAAGGAAAGCCAGACCCTAGGCTGCATCCAGCACTGCTCCGATAAACGGAAGGCATTGGGAGGGTACCAGGTGAGACTTGGAGTAGTTCACAATGACTCTCACTTGATGGAACAGAGCCAGGGTTGCCAACAGAGAGGCTTCTAGGCTGTCCTTCGAGGGACCCATCAGAAGCCAGTTGTCTTGGTATGGGAACATAAAGAGACCTTGGCATTGCAAAGCCACAGCCAGGCACTTGGTAAACACCCTGGGTTCTGATGATAGGCCAAAGAGGAGGGCCTTGAACTAGAAATGTTCCCTTTGGAAGTAAAAGCAGAGGAAGTGGTGGTGGGCTGGAAAGACAGGTATGTGCAGGCATGCATCCTGCATATCCAGAGCACAAAGCCAGTGTCCATTTTTCAGCAGAGGCAGCAGGCCCGGAAGGGTTAGCATGTGGAACCTCTTGTACTCTATGTACAGATTGTTCTGAGGTTCAATATTGTCCGAAGGTCACCTGTCTTTCTAGGCACTAGTAAGAAGTGGGTGATCTCCTCTCTGGTGTGAAGGATGTGATCCTTCAGATAGCGAGAGTGTCCTGGAGGGTTTTCTGGTGGTCTTTCTCTTAACTCTAAAAACTCTAAAGTGTGGTCCTGAGTTATTAGTTGAAGGACTCACAAGTTTGTGATGATCACCTCCCACCTGGGTAGATGACTGGTGAATCTGTCTCCTACTGGCTCCTTCGGAGCTAGAGGCGGGGGGGGGGGGCATGAGTCAAGAGGCAGAGGGAGTGTTGGGGTTCCACACCCAGGATGCAGTCTGAGATTTGGCCGGGAGAGTGATGCTAGCTGATGAAGCCTGACATTTGTCCCAACACTTGGCGGGCTATTGCTTGAATTGGTGCTGCTGTGGCAATAAGGTGGCCTAGGCCTTAGAAACATAGAAGTTGATGGTTGATAAGGACCGCAGGTCCCATCCAGTTTGCCCATTTATTTTTCTACCTTATGAATGTGCCATTGGCCTTTGCTCTGTTAATGGCCTATCTATTCATACTCATCTGTACTGATCCCCTATGTCTATCCCCTGCCTGTCTGAAGCCCTGCACTGTATTCATAGCCACCTCTTCCTGAGGTAGGCCGTTCCATGCATCCACCACCCTTTCTGTGAAGAAGAACTTCCTCACAATACCCCTCAATCAGCCTCCCTCTAATCTCATGCTGTGTCCTCTTGTCCTGTTATTTTTCTTATATTGAAACATGTTAGACACTTTCCCCTTGTTAATGCTGTTAAGGTGTTTGAATGTTTCAATCATATCACCTCTCTCCCTCCTTTGATCTAGGGTATACATATTGAGCTCAGTTAATCTGTCCTTATATGTTTTCTGATACAGTCCCTGCACCATTTTGGTTCCCCTTCTCTGGACTGCCTCAATTTGGTTAATGTCCTTGTGAAGGTGTGGCTTCCAGTACTGCACGCAGTACTCCAGATAGGGCCTAACCAGTGTCCTGTAAAGAGGGATTATTACCTCCCTCTTCCAACTTGAGATACCCCTACTAATACACCCCAACATTCCTCTAGCCTTACCTACTGCTTTAATGATCTGCTTGGATGATTTCAGGTCACTGGTGATGATAACTCAAAATTCTCTTTCTTCCCTTGTGACTGTCAGCAACTCCCCTCCCAGCCTATAGGTGGCTTCAGGATTTCTCTTCCCTATGTGCATGATTTTGCACTTCTTTTCTTTAAACCCCTGTTGCCACTCTTCCGACCATTTTGCTTGTTTATCTAGATCTCTTCTCATTCTGCCCACCCCATCTGGATCATCTACTCTGTTGCAGATCTATAGTAGGCTCATCTGAAGGGGAAGCAATCATGTGCTTCGGTTTAGAGGAGCAGTCATGAGCCACGTTTATGACCACTGAGTCAGCCTTAGGATGGGTGCTGAGATGGTCTTTACCCTCTGGAGCATGGTATAGTCTGTCCGCTTTCTTAGAGACAGCAGTGACCGACAACAGTTGTTGCCAGATCATTGAAGCTAAGTCATCGTGAGGCCCAATCTATTGGGGAATCAGGAGAGAAGACAGCTCCGGAAGGTCAAGGTGCTCTGTCAATCTCCTGTGCTGAAGATCCTGCTCCTCAGTCTTCCAACCATTGGCCACTTTTATCTTTTTGAGAATATCCGTGAAGGAAGTATCCTCTGGAGGAGACTTGAGAGTCTCCTGAGGCTTAGGGTCCTTCAAGGAGAGGATTCATAGCCATAGAACAAAGAGGAAGAGCCATTGCCAGAGTCAGACTCAGAGTACAATGATGGACTAACATCCAGACCATGACCATCAATGGGGAATCTCCCTCTGAGGCTCCATCAACCCACTTCCTTACCCCTCCACAGTGGAGGTGCCCACCACATGTATGGAGGTGGAGAGATGGGAACCTACTGGTGGCAGAGACCGAGGGGTGGGCATAGAACAGGCTGGCATGGAAGTCACAACTGGCTGACATTGGTCCAGCTCTGAAACCAGCTGAGTTTTGTCTCATAGTCCACCTGTGGCTGTGGAGGGGCAGGTGGAGGAAGCTGGTACAGTGGAGGAATAGCCCAGAGTGGGATAACCCTGCATTAGGTGCCTAGGTATAGGATACCCCATCATAAGATAGCTGGGTGTGTGATACCCTGGTGTTGGGTACACTGGCATGGGATAGCCCAGTGTGGGATAGACTGGCATCAGATAACCTGACGGGGCAACCCAATGGCCTAGCAAAATGGGATCTGATTGCGGGCCTACGGGGGGGGGGACATGGTGTCAGCTCTGAAGAGCACGAAGATGGTCCCTCCAGAGCCTGGGGAGGAGCAGAGGGCCCAGATGGAGGGACTGGAGGAGTAGGTGCCGAAGGGTTCCCCAGTAGGCCTGTTGTGGGGAGTTCCAGTGTTGTGCAGTACACAGCTGGCTGTCTGACAGGGCCAGCGAGTGGCCGCTCTTCCAGCTCAGAGGGAACAGGTGAGTCTGGGAGGCTCCACCATAGACAGTGGAGAAGTGCACCAGACAGGGGTTCCTCCTGGCGTGACAGCAGGTGCTGGTCAGAGAGAGACTGATGTTGGACCTCGAGTTCGACAGGAGCACTTGGGCTGCACAGTCATTGGTGAAACCAGTGGTCAACTTACCAGCCGAACCACTTTACTTAAACCTAGAGGTTTTTAAGGGCCTAAGAGTGGAAGAAGCCTCCAAATCTCTGGAGGTGCCATCTGAACTGTAACCACTCATGTGGGGGAATCAATGTCTACCACGAAGTAGAAGGGACAGTCTTAGTTGGAGGGATGCTTCCCTTGCAGGAAGGCCACTCCTCATCCTTGGTCTCTGAGGAGAGCAGCGGCCTAGAAGAGGACCAACTCCAGTCCTGGTGCTTCTCCTTGTCTTTCTCCTTCTATTTGTGGGAATCAGAAGAACCCCTTGGAGAGGATGAAGCACTCCACATCTGCTGCAGCTCTGTTTCCATGGAAGCAAGATTTTGTTTCAAGAGATGGGCTTCCAGGACTTGCTGATGATGTTTCTGTGTGACTTGCTTAAACTTCTGGCAGGCCTCACAGCCCTCGGTGTCATGGTCATGCCCCAGGCACAGGAGGCAAAAGGAGTGGCCATCTTTCTTCAGGGTCTGCTTGCTGCAGAAGCACTTGTTCTGATGAGATTCGGAAGGAGTTGGAGAAGACATGCAATCCAATGATGAATTCTCTGAAAACTGAAGAAAAATAGAAGAAATTTGAAAGTTATACTTGTCAAAATGGCAGTTAACTATAGCAGCATTCCATGAAGTCCGACCTACACCGGTCAATGGCAGGAAAGAACTGGAGGGCGGTTGTGGGGACCACCCACTATATAGCATTGGGGCAACATCAGCCATGTGGCGCCAATTGGGAGGGTCCCCGCCAGACACTGCTAGATAATGTTTTCTATGTGGTTCTAGCCCCTGGTGTCCTTATAATTATAGCCTACTGCAAGAGCCCTCTTGAAGTAAGA
The DNA here is from genome assembly GCA_016271365.2 of Neoceratodus forsteri. Classification (NCBI taxonomy): domain Eukaryota; kingdom Metazoa; phylum Chordata; order Ceratodontiformes; family Ceratodontidae; genus Neoceratodus; species Neoceratodus forsteri. The sequence continues at coordinate 1,159,863,649 of CM057454.1, forward strand.
TCTGCTCACATCACTTTCCCTGGTGGTCTAGTGGACACCCCTCTCCATCCCCAAACTGCTTGAGTTAAAAAAAATGTAACTTTCCCTGGTGGTCTAGAGGCCCCCCCACTGCCCCACCCAGGGAGGCAGTGCCCCAGCACTCTGCTCTCCCCAATCCCACCCCCAAGCTGCTGACCAGCCCAGCACTCTACTCTCCTCCACGGCCAGCCACTGACTGTTCATATCAATGAATGAGTGCATACTTCTACAAGTACACGCTGTTTCATCGACCTGACGGGTGACAGCTCACAGTCAGTGGCCAGCTGTTGTGGAGACTGAAGGGCTGTCCCAGTCACCAGCTCAGGGTCACGATTGGAAGGGGGAATGGTATGGTTGGCTGCCGTGCTGGGTGTGCCTGAAGCAAGCTAAGAGTTTGGTGTCCATTCGTAGTGTCCTTTTAAAGACATTTTAAGTTAGTTTTTCTTTGTTAGGATCTAGATCTTGTTTAGTGAAAGAGTTAGTTAGTCAGGGATTCTAAGTGATTTAGAGACAGCCTGAGCATCTTCGGGTTAGTAGTACACCCTGAGTGTATACTAGGGCTGTATCCCAGATCCTGACGACACCCAGGTTGTTTTGTGGCACTAGGCAAGCCCTCTTGTGAAGGCCCTGTAAAAACAATAAAAATAGCAAAAGCGGCGGATCAAGCTGTTAAAAAATCTTAAAGGAGCTGCTTACTGGTAATGTGGCATCGTCGCCTGAGGAATTGTTGCCTTTTGGAAATCCAGTGGTGTGATCCAGGAAATCTGAGGAGATGTGGAGGAACAACATGGAGGAATGACAGACAGATTAGCAGGTTCTGGCAGGGGTGAAAACCCAGTCGGACCAATTTTCAGGAAGTTGTTGGTCGCTGTTTGGGAAAGGACCAGTTAGAAGGAGGCCCTGAGAGAGGATGTGTGAGGTGAGCAGAACTAGAGGTCTCACTGTGTTTTGAAGGGGGTCAGGATCCCCGGCCCAGATGGAGGGACGGTCACTATCACCACCAGAAGGTGGTAAAGCAGATCCACTCCCTTAGGTGAAACAAGGGGCCTACCAAAGGGTGGTCCAGCTTGGGTTACTGCAGTGAAAGTCCGGGTGGAGCCCAGTTCTGAAATTGAGAATGACCCTGAGAGACTGAGACGCTGCTGGCATTGTTGGTATGAAGACCTCACTGAGAAAAATAGATTATTCAGACTACACGCAGGACAAAGATTAAGGGTGAAGTACATCTTTGTTTTTTCCTAGGACGAGTTTGCTGACAGTAAACAGAGCGAAAAGTGAGATACTGGTCCTAAGAATTGTCTGACATTGTATTCCAGCCTCATGAGAGGGGGCTGCAAAAGTCCCTTCTTTGCACTGGTGAGATTACTGGGGGGGCAGAAATAAACTAAAATCTTCAATTCTGATGAGACTGTGACTGTGAAATTGGGCAGTAAGCTCAGATACCGTGTTTAAGGATTTCTGACATTAAGATCCAGCTTCATGAGAGGGGGCTGGAAAGTTTTAAAGGTCCTACCCTGCAGTAGTGAGAGCACGGTGGGGGGTGCTGATTGATAAAAAATTAAAGTTATTATTTAAAAACTTGAAGAGACTTTTGGATGCCATAGCTGTTATTAATTTATTAACTGTAGTTGCTAAGGGTTAATTTATTTTTTGTTGTTTTTGTTGAATAAGAAGGGTATTTATTTATTTTTAAGTAAAGTTTAGAAAATTTAGATAAGAGGGAGGGGGAGGTTTTGTGTGAGTGGGGTGTGTGATTAGATAAATACTGGTGTATGTAGAGTATCTGAGAGATGTGTTGGGGAGTTAGGAACACAGTCAAGCAATACTCCCCCTCGGGACTAAAGGATCTTTGGCCATTTATTTAATTTATTTATTTATTATACATCTCGGAATTACAACCCTTTGAGTCAAGGACTCATTTCCAAAGGCTCCACATCAGTTACAGTGGATTCAACACATAGACAGCAACACAAATGCAATATGATAGACAGGAGGTTAAAGAAGTTTTTTGTTAACATACCAAACAGCTAATAGCAAACAGTATTCATATATTTGTAGGTGTCAGAACAAACAACATAGAATCCCAAGCCATCTAGTGCCCAGATAAGAGTTACAGTTTACAATAGCAGTACATAGGTCTATACAGTGAGAAAGCTATGCTCCAAGGATAAATACAGTAAATTCAGAATTGCAGCCTGAGATAAGGCGATTGTCATCAAGAGTGTAGAAAAGGGGCCAGGGAGTGAGCGGGGCACCTGTGGGCTAGGATCTGCTTGTGGGGACGCATTTGCAGCTGCAGGAGGAGAAAATGAGGCTCTTGAGGGCTGCCTTAAAAGGACCTATTTTAGTGAGTGAGGAGATCGAGGAGGGAAGGGCGTTGAACCAGTGCCCTGTAACAAAAGGATCTCTGAACGAGTGATGTCCGCACCCTCAGGACTCTGAGAGTGGCCTTAGTGGAGCCACGGGTAGAGGCAGAGGGGGAAGCAGAGTGGGGAGAGGTGGACACCCTTGGGGGGGAGAGACCTAGAAGTATTTTTTTAACCAGGAGGCAAGTCTGATACTGTAACCGCTCTTCTAGATTGAGTATGTTGGCCAATGAGTACAGAGTGCATACATGAGTCCATTTGTCTAAACCAGTGAGGAGCCTACAGGCCTTATTTAGGGATAGCTGGATTCTCCTGAGAGTGTTGGCATCAGCAGCAGCATAGACAGGGAGGCCGTAGTCTACAAGAGACAGGACAGAGGAGGAGACAGCCAATCTGAGGGCATCCGGTGGGAGGCAGTCCTTATGACGGTAGAGAAGGCCTATGCGCATGTTAATTGCTGAGGTGAGCAGGTCGTTATGTGAGTGAAAGGAGATGGCAGAGTCGAAGGTAATGCCCAGGTATTTGTAGCTGCTAACTTGTTCTAGTGGGTGGAGTGAGCTGGATTGTATATGGAGGGGTGATTTTTTTGCCTTATTTTGATGATGGGCAAACAACATTTTTTTTTTTTTAATGTTAATGACCAGCCTGTGGTCATTGAACCAGTTTCCAATTTGATTGAAAAGGTGCTGGATGGAGGCCTGAAGACAGGAGGGGTCAGGGTTGGAGGAGAGGAGAACCGCATCATCTGCATATAGCAGGACCTTGGTGGAGCAGGAGTTGGGTTGGGCATTTACATAGAGACTAAAATGAAGAGGGCCCAGGGATGGAGACCTGTAGGACCCTGGAGTGGATGGGTTGGGTGCTGGAGAGGGTGCTGTTTATTTTGACACACTGGGACCTTGAAGAGTGATAGCTAGAGAACCAGTCCAGTGGGCCTTGGGAAAGGCCTAGTTGAAGGAGAGTGTCCAGTAGGAGTGGGTGACAGACCATATCAAAGGCCTTGGATAGGTTGATGTAGACAGCCCCTGCAAGGTAGCCTTTGTCAAGGGTTTCGTGAAGGAAGTTTGAGAACTCCACGAGAGCAGTGGTCGTACTATGACCTGGATGGAAGCCATGCTGCTCTCTGCATAGGAGATTGTGGGAGGCAAGCTATTCAGATAATTAGTCTGCCACTATTTTTTCCAGTGCTTTAGAGAGAGGAGGAAGAATAGAGATCGGCCAATAGTTTCCAGGAGAGGAGGTGTCACCACTTTTGAAGATGGGGTTGATCACAGCCTTTTTCCAAGCTAAAGGGAACTGGCCCAGGTAGAGGGAGCGGTTGAGTAAATTAGTCGGGGTTAAGTACTACGTCAAGGACCTGCCGAAGGATCCGAGTATCCCGGGGGTCAGAGGAAAGGCTGGTAACACTGAGTGCTTTTGTTAGATAGTGCCAAGAGTTTTGCAGTGAGATGGTCCTCAGGTAGACAGGTGGGCGAGGGAGGGGCTTTGGCTGGGGGAGGGAGGTAGGGTCGAAGAAGTTACTAGGGAGAGCTGCACTGAGATCTGAGAAGGCAGTGTTTAGGCAGTCTGCAGCATTAGCAGGGTCAGTGATAGTGTTTCCATTAAAGTTGAGTAGAGATGGGGCGGGGAGTGAGACTTCCTATTTAGCTCCTTTATGTTGTCCTAGAAGTTCCGAGTAGACCCCCAGGATGAGGCTAGTGTAGATCTGTAGTACTCTGCTTTAGCCTTACGAGTGGCCCACGTACATCTGTTGCGCTCAGCATTGTAGTACTGCCTGTCCCCAGGCTTGCCTGGGGAATTGGCTCTATGCCAGAGATTGTCTCTGTGGTGGAGCTGCTTGAGCAGTGATGTTGTGATCCATGGAGCACTATGTTGCTTAGTCCGGGTTTTGACCAGCGGGGTAAAGATGTCGCAGGCCTTATTGAAGGAGTGGGTAAAGTAGTCGAGTGCTTCATCAATACTAGGGGCCCGGTTGATTGGTGACCAGTCCCACTGGGTGAGGTACTGCTTAAGCTTAGCAAGGTTACCTGGTCGGATAAGTCGGCGGGAGACCATGCTGGATGCAGGTTTTGGTAGACGGCAGGTCCATGTGAAAGTTACTGGTGAGTGATCACTCAGGGAGTTTGGATGGACAATGATGTCCACAGTTCTGTGCAGGTGGTTGGCAAGGATGATGTGCCAGCCAGCAGTCCTAGATATAGTGAGGATTGTCCAGACTTTGCAGCCAACCTACTGTAGTTTGGATCTGTGTCCTACATGTCTATTAGTGGGTGTGTAGAGGTTATCGGCCCAGTCCTTGCTGAGATAGTGGCGGTTTCATTGGAGAGAGAGGGATCTTTCCAGATCCCTTAAAGGAAGCGATAGTATGTCCCCTTTGGAAAAAACCTCCCTTGACCCCAACTGCCCAGCTAACTACAGTCCAGTCTTGAACTTACCCTTTATAGGGAAAGTTATTGAGAAGGTGGTCTCATTGCAGCAGGAGGATCATTCAACTAACCACAATATCTATGACCCTCTCCAGTCTGGCTTCAGAAAAAGGCATAGCACTGAGACAGCCTAGGTGCGGGTACTTAATGACCTTATGATCGCGAGAGATCGGAGAGCCCATTCCATCTTGGTTCTCATTAATCTCTCAGTGACATTTGACACTGTGGATCATGGAGTGCTGTTCAAGCATCTGTGGCTCTTCTGTGGACTGGGGGGGGCGGTCCTCAGTTGGTTTCGATCTTTCCTCAAAGGCAGATTCCAGAGAGTGGTGTCGGGAATTTATTCTTCGGCCCCTCACTGGCTGCCCTGCAGGGTTCCACAGGTCTCGGAGCTGTCCTCCATGTTATTTGCAATGTATATGCTCCCATTAGGGGACATTAGAAGATGGTATGGGTTGAGTTTTCATTGCTATGCCGATGACTCTCAGCTTTACATGTCTTTTGTACCTGAACAAGAGTTAGATTCTGTCACAATGTTTAATAACTGCCTGCTGGAGGTACAGAACTGGATTAGTACTAGCTGGCTACAGTTGAATTTGGGTAAAACAGAGGTATTAGTGGTGGACCCTGGTTATAGGATGACAGGGGCAAGGGCGGGGAAACCATCAGGTTTACATCTTGGGGGGGCCCCACTTATGGCCTTGGGCCAGGTGCGTAACCTGGGTGTGATATTTGATGAAGGCCTGACCCCGAGGGCACAGGTTTCGGCTGTAGTCAAATCTTCCTTTTACCATTTAAGGAATATAGCCTGGGTGAAACACCTGGTCCCGCCCGAAGATCTTCCTACCTTAGTCCATGCCTTTGTCACCAATCATTTTGATTACTGCAATGCCCTCTACCTAGGGCTACCAGGGGTGGATATTCGCTGCTTGCAGCTAGTGCAGAGTGTGACAGCCAGGCTGTTGACTGGAACCCCTAGATCCAGTCATATAACACCTGTGCTGCGTGAACTGCACTGGCTGTCAATACAGTGGCAAATCACCTTCACGGTCACATTGCTGACCTATGAGGCCCTATATGAGCAGGGACCCCACTACCTGAAAGAACTCCTGTATTCTTATTGCCCCCTCCTGCTCACTCCAATCCTCTGACAAGGGATTGCTGGAGGTTCCCAGGGTATCCCTGAAAACAACGGGTGGAAGATCTTTTGTCTTTATGGCACCTACCCTGTGGAATTCTTTACCTTGCCAGATATGAGAAAGCCTGACTCTGGAAGGATTTTAAAAAACCTTAAAAACATATTTATACAACCAAGCATTCGCAGGGACTCACTAAGTCATTGTGAAGATTTTATCTGTTTTTATGTGTATTGCTGAAAGATTTTTGTAATGTACACTGTTAAGATGCCTTGAGCTTTGGAAGGGCACCTCATATAAATAACATTTTACTTACTTCTGTTGTCATTCAATAAATGAACACATACTTGTACAAGTATGCTCTCATTCACTGATGTGACAGTGCAGTCAGTGGCCGGCCATGGTGGAGAACAAAGGGATGTCCCAGTCACCGGCTCAGGGATGGGATGGGGGGAAGTAGGGTGATGTGGCACTGCCTGCTGGGTTGGGGAAGTGGGGGGTCTGCTAGCCCACCAGGAAAAGTGATAATTATATTAATATGGGAATATCGGGGATAGGGAGGGAGGTAGGCTAGACCACCAGAAAAATAGTTTTTTTTTTTATTTATATGAACACTGGCAGACAGGGAATAGGGACTGGGTTCAGTAATGTTGTAATTGGGTAGGGTAATTACCCATTACCCATCTCAAATTACCCAACATGAGAATTAAACTATTATGAGGAGCATGGTAGCATATTACCCGAACTACCCTGCTCAGTGAAAAATAGGCAATACCTGACCTACCTGACTCAGCTATCTCTCGGGTAACCCATGCCTACATATCACTGATTCTTGTTAATCATCAAATGTTACCATCTGATCGTCAAGGGATAGTCAGATCACCGATACATCAGTAGTGCTACCACTTGCTATGCTGACGATGCAGATACAGAAGTGAACCTAGGAAGTTGAAGGGTCAGGCGAGGGAAGAAGATCGAGAGTCCATCGGACTGTTCTCCTCTGGGGGGGGGCACCTGATGCTCAACCGGCCTTTGGAAGAAGCCACAGGAGAGCAGCCTGAACTGGAAGGTTGGGGAGGCATGACAGACACCAGCACATGCGCCATGACTTCATTGTATGCCACGTCTCACACAGAGGATGAAATGGACAAACCCTGGTCACAGCAAGATGACTGATGTCCTCCGCAGGCCCCACACCTGGCAGCTCAGGCTCCCCCCGGAACCTGAATCTGGTATTGGCAAGTTGAGGGGTTCCATGCCACAGAGGGCAAGCTGTGAGGAACTATGGGACAGGTTAGCCCTGAGAGCAGCCACAGTGACAGGGCTTTGAGGACCGACGGGCAGGAGGGCCAGCCAGGAAGATGGGGAGCATAACAAAAAATGATCATCAAGGGAGACCCTGACCTAAGATCATCATTTATATCATGAGTAACTTTATAACCATGTAAGTTTACAATCACCAACCATGATTATGGATTATTTTTGTAACCTGAAATCAGGACAATAATCAATGATGAATTTATTAGTTCTGTACTGTAAAATTTTAAGTCACACTAGTAATACTGTCTGTATTTACTCCAAGCCAGTGTCCCTGGACAAACCAGTCACACAAAAAGTCTTATTTCCAAGTTCATGATTTAATTTTGTTCACAAGCAGGTCCTCACAGCCTGGCCCAACATTTTGCCCTATGTGGGCTTCTTCAGGGAACGAGGGCCTTGTCAGTATTTTGTTCGAATGAATTATTCTTTCTCTATGCAAGTGAACAGTACATAGCGCTTGGTCTCGTCAGACCCAAAGAAACTGCATATCTCAAAATTATAGCACTCTCTGTCCATTTATTCTGATCAGAGCCGACATGGCTGTGGAGAGATTTTGGGGTGTGTTTACCAATTATTTGTAATGCATTTACATAATGCAGATCTACTGAGAGTCAGTTTCAATGTGGTCTTCCTTTAATACATTTTTACAGTGTTTTTTTCCCAGAATATGCCTGCTGATTGCTGTATACTGTATTTAGCCTGGATAGTTCACAGAAGACATGGCATCTCATTTTCAGTGGGGCTCTACATCTACACAATATTAAGCTGCATTGCGTAAAATCAGAACACACTGAAAACAATATTTTACATCTGGACTAGGCTACCCTGAATAAATACATTGTAACAATGATAAAATCATGACCCCACTGAAAACAAGATATTGCATCTAATCTGGGACAGCCTGAGTACAAACAGTGCAAAAATGTGTGAATGAAGATCCCTATGACAATGAGATGTAGCATCTCCCCAACATTATCCAGGATAGAAATTATAGGATAAGAAATATTTAAAGGAAATCTACTGTAAACTGAACTTCACTGTGTTCACTTACATAAACAGTTTCTTTATTGTTTTATAACATATTAGATTGCAGTATTTATTTCAAATGTTGTGGCCATGAGGATGATGTGTGCAGTGTGTGTGTGTGTGTGTGTGTGTTTGCTGTAGCTTAATATATTTTTTTTCCTAAAAAGCATAGTAAAAATGCCTGCTGATTGCTATATATATTTTGCCTGGATAGTTCACAGAAGACCTGGTATATACCTGGTATACGTCTGAGACAGTTCTTATCAAATAGTGTCTTAAGAAGTTAATAAAAGTGTCAATCTTTTTAGATTTGCTGGGGAAGGGTGACATTTATGAGGTATGAATCTTTCTTGAAAGACAATACCCGCCCGACTGAAGCTTGTAGCAAGAAAATGTTTAAATGCGTATGTTCTTGCATTTTGAAGGGGATAAACAGATCTCCAGTTTAATAGGCAACCAATTTCTAACAAGCTGCTTCAGTTTCCTAATGGCCATCTGATAAGCAGCTTGGAGGTATGTCTTCAATGTTCTAAACAGAAAGAAAGGAGTACTTTATTTCAGTTGGCATAGTGATTTGTAGATGTGGAAGGATACAATGATAACTCCAAAATATGTGTTCCACGATACTCCGTTTTTCCAGGGCAACCCTGCCACTGGCACTTTTTATGCGAAGCTGGATGCAGCGCTACCCATGCTACCTCACCTGATTCTGCCCCTGTAGACACCAGCTTGGTACAGCTTCTTTCTTTTCTTAAGTAAAAAGCACTGTGAGACCAAAGTACCAGTTGTAATTATGGAAACAGGAATTACTCATGTAGCATGAGTGAAACCGATTCTATAGCATCATTAGCATGTAGAACTTTTTTATTCAAACCCATTGCCTCAGTTCAGTAACAGCACTCAAAATATTGAGAATGCAACACTGAAGATTGAGAGGAGGGAAAGGATAGAACACAAGGAGAAGCCAGAGAGCTATATGTGTACCACAAGCACTAGCGAACAGGTCATTCTTGATGCCTTCCAAGATATATTCCTGTTGCAGAAGGTGGAGGAGTCAACAAGGGAGGGGGACATTTTAGATCTTGTCCTCACAGACAGGGACTATGTGCAGGATGTAGGGACAGAGGATCCCTAGCAGGCAGCAATCACCATACATTGTGGTTCTCCCTGAATATGACTAGGGAGGATGGTAGACTTTTTGGCATTTGGCTAACATCAACACAGACATGGATATCATCCAGAAATGGGCCATCCTGAAGTCAGGTCTGGTAGAAGCCACAGATGCCAGTAACTGGGAAATGCAATAAGTAGACAGGGACCAAGAAACCAAGTTGATGGTCCAAGGAGCTGCGGATAAGTGTGAGACAGAAGAAGACTGCATTCAGAAGATGGAAGGGGTCGACTAGGGAGGAGGATGCAAAGAAACCCAGGGAGGTGAGTAGGGTTGTGAGGGCAGCCAAGGCTTCAAAGGAGCTAAAACTTGCCCTGGGGATAAGGAGGGTGAAAGGCCTTCTTCAAGTACTTAAGGGAGAAGAGGAGCTGCAAGGAGCAAATCACCAGGATCTGGAAAGATGGAGGGTGAGTGGAGAAAGGGGATGAGCAGGCAGAGGCACTCAATGAGTACTTCTGTTCAGTTTTTATAAGGAAGAAACATGGGCCAATCCCACAGGGGAATGGCAATGCAGGGGAGGGAGGAGAAAGGATAATGGATGGGGAGATCCCAGTTAGCAGAGTGCTTGAGGGCCTTGAGTCATTGAAGATGGTCAAGGCACCAGGGGCAGATTGACTACACCCTAGAGTCCTGAGAGAGGTAGCTGAGGTCCTGGCAGAACCACTGCAGACTTGTTCAATATCTCCATGCCGACTGGGTGTGTACTGCAGGACTGGAGGATGGCACATGTGGTACCCCTGCACAAGAGCAGTTTCAAGGACAAGTCAGGTAACTCTAGATGGTTCCATGTGAAAATTGCGAGCGCTTTATAGTGCCAGGCACTATAGCGAGGGAAAAATAGCGAGGCACAATATCGCTACATTAAATCATAGCAAAATTCATTATCGCTAAACTGTGTTTATGGTGAATTGATACCTTGCTCATCTGCACTTGCTTGTCCTCGGATCTGCAGGACACCATTATTATTCTATTCCCTTTTTCCTCGCTTCCTGTCTACAGTACCATTGTGCACAGCACTTGCTCCTCCCACATTGGCTGTTTTAAATGGATAGGTGTACATCCTTGGTTACCTGGAGGAGTGTAGTAATGGAGTGCAGGAGTTTTGATGAAAGAATGGGGTTCAAGCAGATAAGTCAGGAAGGTAGGCTGCTTGCTCTGTATCGTGGCTATGTGTACAGGAAAGATAAAGAGATGCCAGAAAAAACATATTGGTGTTGTGTCAATTCGCATAAGTATCATTGTTTAGCACGAATGCATACTAGCGGGAATACCGTGTTAAATATCATAAAAGAGCACACACATGTCTCCGATGCATGTGATGTGGGCTCACGTAAACTTATGGCACAAATTAGGGAAAGAGCAAGATCCAGCGTAGAGTCCACATCACAAGTAGTTGTGCAGTGCACCAATAGTGCACCTGATTGTTTGGCAGGTCGCTTACCTGCAATGCTACTGATTAAACGTACAGTTCAAAGGATCCGACAAGTAGAGCGTGGTTGCCCAGCAACACCGGCCACCTTACAGGATATGGTAATTCCCTCTGAATTCGCAGTCACTAAATCTGGTGAGCCATTCCTGCTTTTCGATAGTGGCTGTGAGTCAGACCTTTTTTTAGTGTTCAGTACAGTTGCTAACCTCAAGCTACTACAGGATAGCACTGACTGGATGGTGGACAGCACATTCAAGGAATGTTCTGCATTGTTTGAGCAATGTTATACCAATCACTGCATGCGAACAGGCACTGTATGTACAGCTGTGTATGTACTTATGGCATCACGTAAAAGCAGCTCATATGTTCAAGTTTTTACTAAGTTGCAGGAAATGGGATATACACTGAAACCCACCACTACCATAAAGGATTTCGAGAAGTCAGCTTGGAAGGCATTGATCTCTGCCTTTCCAGACACAGAGATATGAAGGTGTTTTTTCCATTTCACACAGGCAGTGTGGCGAAATATTCAAAAATATCCTGATATACATGAAAAGTATTGTGAGGACCCAGATTTTGCCTTGCACCTTAGAATGCTACTGTCATTAGCATTCGTGTCAGCAGGTGATGTGGTAGACACATTTGACGAGATGAGAGAATGGGAGTTCTTCATAGCTAATGAGGAGTTAATAACTCCACTCTTAGACTACTATGAATCTATATAGGTGGAAAGGCCAAGAGGACATGCTGGTCATCGACCAGCTACTTTTCAACCAGAGAAATGGAATTATTACGAAGCCACAATTAAAGGTTTAGCACATACAAACAATGCGGTTGAGGGTTGGCATCGCGGGTTTAACTCCAGCCATCGTGCTTGTCATCCAAGCATCTGTAAATTAATTGAATGCTTCCACGAAGAGCAGAGGCTCACCAAATTAAAGGTAGAGCAGATGGTGTCTGGAGTCAGAGTTTGTCCACAAAAAAGGAAGTACAAAGATATGAACAGCAGAGTGGAAGGAATCGTGGCTCAGTACAAAGAAAGGAGTAGATACAACTATCTGCGCGGATTGGCGTGTAACTATCAGTTTGAAGTGTAAGGTGTAAACAAGAATAATGCCCTGAAAATCTGAAAATCGAATTTGTTGGTTTCTCAATAAAGGCACAGTTTTAATGAAGGAACAGCTCGCAATCATTGTGAATGTTTTTTTTTTTTCAAAAGACGGAAGTCGCTATTTTGACACCCTGTGCTGATTTCTTTAAAACTCTGCCTTTATTGCTGACATGCCCTCAATTTTGACACCCTGTGCTGATTACATTAAAACTCTGCCTTTACTGCTAACATGCCCTCGATTTTGACACCCTGTGCTGATTCTTGCTATTATGGCATCTCGCTATCATGACATCTAAGTAGTGCATTGATTCGCTGTTATCGATGATGCGCTATCGTTTATGTGTCGCTAACGTTATATTCGCTATTATTCAGTTGCCATAATGCACTCACTATTTTTTTGGCGCTATTATCACGGGATACCACTGCAGACTGGTCAGTCCTAAATCTATTGTGGGTAAGCTCATGGAGACTATCCTAAAGGAAAGGTTGGTGACCTTCTTGGAGGTGAATGGTCTTATGGATGACAGATAGCATAGTCTCATTTCTGGAAGATTATGTCAAACAAACCTGGTTCACATTTTTTGAGTGGGTGACAAAAGCACTTGATAATGGTTGGGTGGTTGATGTCCAGCATTTGGACTTCAGCAAGGCCTTTGACTCTGTACTGCATGGCAGATTAGCTGGTAAATTCGGGAACCTGGGAGTGGGGAAGAAACTGGCAAAGTGGGTTGGTATCTGGCTGAGGGGCAGACATCAAAAATGGTTGTTGTGGGAGGAGCTCTCAACTCCCAGGGCAGTCACCAGTGGGGTCCCACAGAGTTCAGTGCTGTGGCCAGTGCTCTTTAACATCTTTGTAGCTGATGTACTGGTTGGGGTTAAAAGCAGAATCAGCCTATTTGCCGACAACACCAAGATACAGTAGGTGCAGTGGTAGACATGGTGGAGGGAGGATAGGATCTCCAGGAAGATTTGGTAAGGCTTGAGCAGTGGTCAGACACTTAGTAGCTGGGTTTCAATGCTAAGAAGTGCAAGGTCATGCACTTCGGAGTCAGGAATCCAGGATACAGTTACCATTTGGGAGGGGTACAGCTATCCATCTCTGAAGAGGAAAATGATCTGGGGGTAATTGTCACAAGGAATATAAACCCCTTACCACAATATAGGAAAGCAGTGGCAAAAGCCAATAGAATGCTGGGGTGCATAGCTAGAGGAATCACCTCTAGGAGGGAGGAAGTCATTCAGCCACTGTACAGCTCACTGGTGAGGCTGTATTTGGAGTACTGTGTGCAGTTCTGGAACCGACACTTGAAGAAGGGCAGCAGGCTATTGGAAGGGGTCCAGCACAGGATGACAAAGATGATCAGAGGAATGGAGGGGAACCTTATGAGGATAGGTTGAGGGACCTCAACATGTACTCACTGGAGAAGAGAAGGGACAGGGGCAATATGATCAAAACCTTCAAGTAGTAAAAGGCCATAAACAGGATTAATACTGAGAGCATGTTCAGATTAAAGGAAGCAGGGATTACTAGGGGGCACAGTCTAAAGCTGGAGAGGGGTTGATTCAAAAGGGAAATGAGGAGACACTACTTCACAGAGAGGGTGGTAACAGGAAGGAATGCCCTTCCTGAAGAAGTGATATCTCTTACAACAGTGGGGACCTTTAAAAGGGGGTGGGATAAGGTCAACAAGGACAAGGTTCTAGTCTGTGGGAAGCTGGGAGGGAAAGAGAAGGCAGCAAGGGGTAGGGGGCATCAGCAGAAGCCTAAACTGTGTGCTGCACAATCAAGCAAATGTGACAGACCGATTGGCCTGTATTTGCAGGCATTTTCCTGTGTTCATATGTATGTATTCACCACTGCCCTCTTGTGGTACAAACCCACAACAGCAGTTCAATAATACCCACAAATGCAACCAATAGTCTACAAAAAAAACACTCATTTATTGCAGTAATCTTGACCGTGGGAAATCACAAAAAAATATGAGAGAATCATTTATTACAATCACCATTTCTATGCCATCATGGTCTTTGATTGGTTGCCACTTAACGTTCATGTTTAATTATTGTTAGTCATGATCACAATGACTGGTTTTGAAACTTTAACATGACGTTTAAAAATAATTGATGATGATCACCATGATACGTAATTATTAAATACTTACCTCAGTTAATATGTTGGTTGTAGGACAACAGAAGGCAAAGGTCCATGAATGCTGTCCTCACTACTCAGTGGTGATGACCAGAGTTATATTCCTTAAAAAATTTGTCAAGTCTAGACTTGAACAATAATAAATTGGGTACTTCTATAACTTCACCTGAAAGCTGATTCCATAGTCTTATTGCTCTAGGGATATATGCAAACTTCTGTAGTTCACTTTTTGGTGCATTTTCCACCAACTGCCAATTGTGTCCCCTTAAGTCATGTGTAATATCCTTATAAACTAGATCTAGTTCTTGCATTAAGATAGGATCTTCGAGTAATCTGTACAAAAGCAACATATCACCGCTTTACCATCTCAATGTTAAGTTTAATAATCCCAGGTCCCTTTAATTTATCCTCTCATGATTTGTTCTTACAACATGGTATAAGTTTAATAAACCTCCTCTCGCTTCTCTTCACAATGTTTACATTCTTATTCAAAGTAGCAGTGCAATGTAAAACAAATCTGTGCTTTTTCAGCTGTTAATTCCCTGTACTCTGTTGACATTTCTCTGGTAATCATTCCCACTGGTATTGTACTATCACCCCATAATGTGCTCAGTTTACCTTTGTTTTTGTTTACATTTCTGCCAACTGCCATGTTGAAAGCAGCAGTACTGGATAGTAGCTGCCATATTTTCTGTACTGCTACAAACCTGGTAACTGATCATTTCCTGATTAGGTAGTACTGCTGCTTTAAATAGGGGCTGTAGTACTGGGAGTAATAGTTCAAATGTGGTCTAATATATGATTTATACAAGGGGCACAAGCACTGTTTCTGATCTGAAGTAAAATGGTCTACACACACAGTTATTAGATGTCTTATTAGTAATATGTCTACATTCTGACCAACTTTTTAGATCATTACTAATATGTACGCTAGGTCTCATTCGCTACTTACTGTTCTTAGTGGAACCCCATTAATATAGTAGTCATACTTGAGGTTATTCTTACCAAAATGCAGTACAGCGCTTTTATCAAGATTGAATTTCGTCTTAAGTTTACCCAATTAATGATGCTTTCCAGATCTCTCGTGACATTGCCACTGTCGCTCTCAGTGTTTACAGTACCCCCCCCCCAATTTAGCATCATCAGCAAATTTAATCAGTTTATTGCCATTCACAATTGTTAAGTCATTTATAAAGATATTAAACAATAAGGGGCCCAGTACAGAACCCTAGGGTACACCACTGGAGACTCCCACCTCTGGTGATATGAGTCCATTTTTCCTGATGCTGTGTGATCAATCTGTTAACCAATTCTGTATCCACTTGACCAATAATGGACTGGTTCTTAGTTGAACTAATTTAGATATCAATATATTATGCAATAGGATATCAAATGTTTTCCTTCAGTCCAGCATTAGTACATCAACTGCCTTATCTTCATTCAAATGTCGTTCAATATAGTCATAGAAATTAATAAGATTCGTAGTTCGGGATCTGTTGCTAGTAAAACTATGTTGTGCAAGATCAACATGTCCCATAGCAACTACTATTCTGTTAAGCTCATCTTTAATGGTGCCCTTTATTATCTTGTCCACTACAGATGTTAGCTTATTGGATGGTAGTTAGTGGGGTTCTTCTTACCACCCTTTTTACGTTCGCTTGCGCACATACGCAAGGAACGTTTTGGGAGAGTAGCACACTTTGGAGGTGTGCCTCTCCCATCCAATGCACTGCTCCCTTGAGCAGGCGTGGCGGTCTTGCACCAATGGGTGCAGGAGCTCTGTATGACAGTAGTGTTCCTCTGCTTCAAAGGCAAAGCACCGCTGCCATACTGAGCACTGCGTCACACCATCCCCCCCTCGTGTCACACGCTCCCCCCCGTGTGCATCACGCCGCCCCCCCAAAGCTTTGGTGCCATGCTGGGAGCCCACCCAGCATGGCAAAGCGATGTTTGCGATGGGGTGCCCAATCCCCGCCGGGCTCCACGGCCCCCTGTCCTGCTGCCACACTGGGAGCCCACCCCAGCATGGCAAACGTCTCGTTTTTATGCCAACGGGGTGCCCAATCCCCTGCTGGCTCCTCGGCCTCCCCAGCCATCTTCTGCCATGCTGGGAGCCCACCCAGTGTGGCAAATGTCCCACGTCCGCCTTTTTTTTTTAAACCTGTAAAATAAAATGGTCCCATGGCGCATCTCCCAGCCCCCTTCCCACAACCCGCACCCACCCACTGCGCACTCCAGCCTCCCCACACACCCCTCACCCCATACTTACCTCCAGACTCTGGCGTGACAATCTTCGGTGGACCGGGAACATGTCTGCACTCTTCAAAGGCGACCGCGAACTGTGGAAATGCCGATAAGCTGTATAATGGGCTAGATAGGCATTTTTTGGAATTTTTGCACCAAATTTTCAACATGGGGTTTTTGGGACCGCTTCTCATGAATGATATCACTGTCATGGCGTTATTTGGGCCCGAAGGGTGATTTCGCAGTCACTGCATGAAATCACCCTTCAGGCCTGATTAGCACCATGACAGTGACATCATTCATGAGAAGGGGTCCCAAAAACCCCATGTTGAAAATTTTGTGCAAAAATTCCAAAAAAATTACTGTTTTACGAGCGTATGTTACGCAGTTCCTACGCACACTCGTAGGTTTGAGAATTTTCAATATTTCTACTCCAGATTTTCAACATTGACATTTTATTACACCTTCTTATGAGTAGTACAGCTGACATTTTTCACATCTCACCCAAAACGTGTTTCCACCCATGTAGCGCACAATGGCACAGTCGGTGTGCAAAATCAATGTATGGGACACATTAAGAAAATCACAGTGACACTGATCATGAGCAGAAGTCTTAAAATGGCTGTGCTAAATATTTGGCGAAAAAATTCCTAAAAATGACTGTTTTACGAGTCTGCGTTGCGCAGTTCATACGCACGCGTAAGTTTATGAATTCTCAATATTTTCACTCCAGATTTTTAACATTGCCATTTTAACACACCTCCTTATGGGCAGTGCAGCTGTCATTTTTAACATCTTGCCAAAAACGTGTTTCCGCCCATGTAGCGTGCAGTGGCACAGTCGGTGTGCGAACTCAGTGTATGGGACACATTAAGAAAATCACAGTGTCACTGTTCATGAGCAGAGATCTTAAAATTACTATGTTGAAAATTTGGTGAAAAAATTCCTAAAAATAACTGTTTTACGAGCGTGCGTTGTGCAGTTCCTACGCACGCTCGTAAGTTTGCGAATTTCCAATATTTTCACTCCAGATTTTCAACATTGCCATTTTACTACACCTCCTTATGAGCAGTACAGCTGTCATTTTTCACATCCTGCCCAAAACGTGTTTCCGCCCATGTAGTGCACAATGGCGCAGTTGGTGTGCAAAATCAATGTATGGCACACAGTAAGACAATCACAGTGACACTGTTCATTAGCAGAAGTTTTAAAATGCCAATGTTGGCAATTTGGTGAAAAAATTTCTAACAATGACTGTTATAATGAAAGGCATTGCACAGTTCCCACGACGCCCTAGCTTTAGGCAATTTTAAATATTTCCACTCCAGATTTTCACAATGCATATTTTACCACACTTCCTTATGAGCAGTACAGCTGTCATTTTTCACATCCTGCCCAAAACGTGTTTCCGCCCATGTAGTGCGTATGGGGGTAACAAAAAGGTCATGCTGACAATTTATTGTGCAAATACCAGCAATCGCACAGGGCATTAGGGTAAAGCACCATACATGCCAAACACCACTGCAAATACCTGCAAGCGAACGTTCGGCATTGACAAATACTTGCTACAGATTAGTATCGCCACTGCATTATGCTAATAAAAGGGCACATGTGTGTCTAGTAGTGATCTCTGCCCTATGTCTGCTATAATAGGGGTGAGCTCAATCACCAGTTTTTACAAATGTCTAGGATTTAGTCCATCCAGGCCTGATGATTTGCTAACATTAAGTGACTTAAATTTTTTTAGTATGATGTCTATTGTAATGATATGACTGGGGTCCAAGACTGTTGCTTCATGTGTTGGTAGACATACATTTTGTTCCAAAGGATGAAAGACTGATGTAAAATACTTATTAAATTCACCTGCCATGTCTTCAGGTTTATTATACATTGTGTTTTTTATTTCCAGTGGTCCAATCACCTTGTTCATGCTCCTTCTATCATTTGCTATTAGCTAGCCTAAATTCTGTGTTAGCTCTGGACTTCTTGACCTCCTGTTTGAGTTGTCTTAGTATGCGTTTGTTACTGGCAATGTTGCTAACTGAAGGGTTCCTTTTCATTTTACCAAATCTGTTCTTCTTTTTATTGATAAGCCTTCAACCTTGTTGCTAAAGCACAAGGGCTTCTTCTCTCACATATTGTAAACATTTTTAGTAGGAACATGAATAGATTCCAAGTTTGATAACGTTTTGGTCAGTAATTATCATGATTATTCAACATTAGATTAGCAGTTAATGTATTCCAGTCTAATCTAAGTATCTCTGTTCTCAGCTTCTCAAAGTTTGCGTTAGCATAATTTTTATATACAGGTGTTTCTGAAGAGGTTCTCTTAGCTTTGCTAATTTTAAATTGAATGATATTATAATCACTGTTGCCTAAGGGGATGGTTGAGAGGCAGTATAGTGCAGTGGTTTAAGGCTCTGAGTTGAAAATCTGGAGACCTGGGTTTGAATCCCATAGTTCCCAAGCTGCATACTGTGTGACTCTGAGCAAGTCACTTAACTTCCCTGTGCTCTCAGGTTGAACCTGTAAACCAGCTTTCAGCTTAGTGGGTCTCACCTGTTAAACAATTGGAAAAAATATATATTGCTACCTATGTTTGTTAGTAAGACATCTAAAATGTTATTTCCATGGGTAGGCATAGTTATACACTGCTCCATGCCTGCTGATGCCTAGACTGGCTGAACTCTATTTGCTAAGGAGTTGTTATTTGTATCATCTTTCCAGTCAATTTCCAGTAAATTCAGGTTTCCTAAAGTGAATACATCTTCTCCCTCTGCCACATTGGCTAAGTGTTCTACGAATGTTTCTGTGTCTTCCCCTGCTCTATCTGGGGGTCTATAAAAACTATTTTGAATTTTTTGCCCTTCATTCTTGTGCTGTCTACCAATAGTGCTTTGATAATTCCATGATGTACATCTAGTTCAGCAACTGAACATTCATTTTCATTCCTAATATATAAGGCTATGCCTCCTTCGTGGCATCTATTTGAGCCCTTGCTAATTTTTTTTCTTTTTTTCCCCAATTTATTTGTTCATCTGCTGACCGGCCCCCTTCCACCAGCCATCCCCATCACCACCACAGGGCGACAGGCCGGCCATCACCTCTCATCAATATGTAGTGCCTGCTGGCCTGGTGTGGCGGGAGACTGACTTCATCCTGCCAGTTGGCTTGTTTTTCTCCTCCATTTTGTCCCACCTCGAGCACAGATCCAAGGTGTGCAATGACACCAAATCCTGAGCCGTGCACACTTCTGTATGTGGCATGCTGGGTGTCTTGCTCAGTTTAGTCCCCCTTATGTGGGTCTGTTGCACCAGCCCCCAGCCACTGCTAGGGGCCAGTCAAGCAGCGGACTCCATCCCCATCCCTCCCCAGGAGAGCTGTCCTCCAGATGCTCGATCCTGTCCCTCCCGGGCTGACTCTGGTGACCCATTCACACCATGAACATGAGTCACCAGTGTGGCAGGAGGTAAGGCATGATGCTTCAGCCTTCTACACCACTGGGCTAGCCCCCTGTCCCTGCTAATTAGTTGAAAGTTTGATAACTCCTTGCACCAACTACTATCACTGTTCCACCAGTTTGGGTGAATCTATGATGTCTGTGTCCTCAGTTTTCACTATGTGCTGTAATTCAGCCATCTAATCCTTATAAAGTCTCCTGACATTAAAATACATGACTTTTAATCCCTTGGCTACTGTCTTAAAGTTTTATTTGGTATGCTGTCTACATTAAGCATAATGATTTTATTATTCGTCCCCCCCTTATTAGTTTAAATTAGTGATCTCCTTTTTCAGATATATTTCCAATATTCTACTCCCCTTGAAGCTTAAATGTAATCCTTCTTTGCAACAGAGGTCAGTTCTATTGTGAAAGGTATCCCAGTGCCTTAAGAATCGCAGTTCTTTTTTTTTTTGTCCATGTTCGTACCGTGCTTTAGTTAAGCAGAACTTTATTTGTACATAAACAGATGCCCTAGGGACTGGCAAGATTTTCAAAACAACAATTTCACATCCTATACTAGATAGTTTGTCTACCAACTTTATATAGTCCTCTTTTAGTTCAGGCAGTGTTTTTCTGTTTATATCATTGACCTCTATATGGATCATAGCTAGCGGGTTTCCCCGGCCCCTTTAAAAATGTCGGACATTTTGGTTAGTTCCTGTACACCTACTCCAGAATAACTGCTTACCATTGTATTGGCCTTATCATCCCTGCAAATGTACTTGTCTGTATATTTAATGACTGAGTCTCCGATCACAATGATTTGTCGAGGACTGTTGTCATTAGGTGTCAACGTTTCTGGGCTAGTCTCTCCAATATCAACCAGAAGTGGGCTATCTTGATTTACTTCCTTATCAGCTAGAACTGAATATATGTTGTTAAGTGATAGTGTTAGAACAGATTCCTTGCTGTTCCCCTTTTCAACTAGTTATCAGTAAACACTTTGGACACCACCTCACTTTGCCTGGTTGCTGAATTCTCTAGGCTAGCTGTCCCAGTGTCCAAGATACCTGACTGTATAGGTTTCGGTGGACTTCTGCCCCATTATTTTCCTTTTAACTGAAGTCGCAACACTCCATTCATTATCTTCCCCAGACTCACTTCCTTCCCCCCATCAATTAGTTTTTTTTACTCCCTTTATAATGTATGGGGAGCCCTTACTATGCATAGCCCTCTATCTTTTAATTTTCTTGTAATCTCATTGTTCTGATGTACAAGCTGTAAACCTTGCTTGCCTACGTCAGATCGATGAGATTACAAGATAAAACCTATGTCACTGACATCATTCTTTTTTTAGAATGGAGATCACGGTAGTATGTGATCATTTTTAAAACTCACCCTGGCGCTGCAGTTTAAGCCCGTCTACCAAATTTCAAACAGTGAGCAGTATTGGTAGTCAGAATCCTTTTTTATCTCCCCCATACTCAGGTTTCTGACTCAGAGTGCCGTGGAAATTATTTACTGTAGAGATTGCTCCCACAACACAATAGGACGAAGTAGCTGTCTGCTGATGTGACCCCTGACCCCAAGAAGCGCATGACCGAGGTTGGCCAATCGCATTTGATTCTGGAGATGTAGGGTTGGCAGTCAAAAAAAAAAAATTGATGAATATCCCCAAACA
This sequence comes from Neoceratodus forsteri, assembly GCA_016271365.2. Classification (NCBI taxonomy): domain Eukaryota; kingdom Metazoa; phylum Chordata; order Ceratodontiformes; family Ceratodontidae; genus Neoceratodus; species Neoceratodus forsteri. Next base: position 1,159,885,168 of record CM057454.1, read on the forward strand.
CTCTAAAAGATAATGGCTACATTTCTGCAGTTAAGAGTGGTTGCAATCACCTCTCGCGGTTACCATGGCGACAGTAAACTGCTCGAGCTACGCTCTCGGGGTTTACGTGGTTGGCATGGCAACCGCTTGAGGTGATTACAATGCTGTTAACAGCAGAACCTTATCCATTATCCTCTATATCTGCTAACTCAAGGGTACTGGTGCCTGCTTTGTTAAGACTTGTGAGGGTCCTTAGTTTAGCAGAAGTCAAAAGAAAAAAAACCTTCTCAACCAATTCCAAGCAAAACTTATTTATTTTCAGATTCTTCATAATCAAGTTCAATTAGAATTATCCTTTTTCTTTAATGACAAAATAGTTCCATCAAAAAATTCTGTGTAATGTTTCAGAACTAAGGCTCCTTCATCAGACACTGAAGCATACTTTTGTTTAAACAAAAAATACAAATAATCACAATACATCAAAAATAAGGCTCTTGACATTATTAAGACAACCGTTAAATTAATATACATATTCTCAGGTGGAACTGACCTGATACTAATGAGTCTCAAACAACATTCAAACTTGTAACAAGAAAGTGCATCTGCAATGAGGGCGGGGTACATCTCTTGAAGTTTCAAATGTGCTCCTTTTTTAATTATATTCAAAAACAGGAGAAAATTCAATTACAGCTACCAGGTTGTTGATAAAAAACTGTTCAATATTTGCAAGATTAGAACAAATAGTTCAAACAGGAAAAATGTACTTTTTTAAAATCCATTTCATTCATCATTGAAGTAATGTCCTTTTTCCTTGTTGTTCTATAAACATAGAAAAGCTTTCTTAGCTCCTGAGATTATTACCAATACCAATGTGTATTGTACAACGCAAAATAAGTAATACTATCCCTACCTCATGGGATTCAAAGATAGATGAAATGGGCATACCAGCGTTTCTTTTTTCATTCACCATAGTACCCCGACCATTTAGTTCTCCCGCCGCCATTAACAGACACACTAAAAACGCTCAGGCTAACTGTTACTAATTCACCTTCCAGGTGATAAAGAAAGGGGACTGGGTCGCAAAGGTGGGAACGCAAAAACGTGCTGACATTACCAAGGTAATACACACCTCCTGCGGCCCGGTCATAAAATGAAACTACTCGCTGAATAGAAAGAAGTCCCCCCATTTCTTAAAGACCGATCATGTTTTTTTTTTCTTTTGAGTTCTACTACTTATCTGTTGACTACCTTCTCCCATAACATCATTAAAGCATTTAAGACATTTGTAGAACTTTAAAAGGAACCTTGAGAGTCTATACTGCTTGATGTGTTTTGGATTTTTCTTAGTTTAGCAGCCATAATATTCTGGCTTTTTTCCTAGGATCTCCAATTTAGCACAAAAAAAAGTGTGTAACTCATTTATTAGTTCTCTGTTATATAGACAGTTGCCACACACATAGTTACTGTAGCTTGTTTTAGTATCCACCATCACATACATGGTGCAGCTGCCATATCTTATACATAGGTCCTCTTCTGTTGTTAGGCTAGAGGTGGCCATTTCCTTGTTATGTGCTCCAACAGTGCTAGTGACTACTTGGCTGAAGTAGTACTGACTTGTGGAAGATGTACTTGTTCCTCTAGATGTTAAATGGCAGTAATCTGGGCTCACCTCCTCGCCGACCTCGGCAGACATACACAGACACAGACATGCATGTCACAGCGTGTGTCTCCGTGCACTGTGATACGTGCTTGCTCCAGTCGAGCTCACTCTGCTTGTTCTGGGGTGAGTTTAAATAGTGTCCCAACAAGGAAGTGAGTGGGTCATGTGACCCACACTGACGTTCAACAGCTCAATTAAATACATTTAATAAAAGTTTAAAATCAGCACCTCAGTACCTCAAACCAGGGCACATGTTTCCCATGCGTGGAAAACACTGTTTTTTCACAAGCTTCCTCTCCCCTGAACACACTGAGCTACTACCTGGAACTACAGTCCCTAGATCAGTAGAACTACACTTCCTAGGGAGCTCTGCCTGTTCACTGTCATCACCAGGCACAACAGAGCATACTACAGAGTGCTCTGCTGCAATTTATTTCTCAGTGATAGTTCAAAGTTTGAAGCACACTCCGCTCGTGCGACGAGGTTAGTTGTTTTTTTTGTTTTGAAATTTCTTTTTATCCCTCCCAAACGCCGTCATCATTCCACTCCTTCAGGCTTGCTCAATGCCACTCACCCCTGACACCGAGTCTGCCCCTAGAGTGTTCCTGGTGTCTCCTACCTTGCTCTCACCTCTGCGGAGAACCTTGCACAGTGAGGTCTGCCTGTTGATTCCTGGACTGGGTGGCTGGAGAGGCCATCATCTAGGACCGCTGAGGGTGGTTTCCATTTTTCTGTGGTTCCCTTCCATCCCCTGAGGATGCTGGCTCGGGCAGGAACATGCTTACGCATGTCTGCCAAGTGCCTAACAGCGTCCTCCCCTCCCCAACTCCCCCATATAGGAGCCGCCATTGCCCCTAGAATCAGTGCTTCCACTGGCCCTCACTGATGTCGGGTGCATTATGCACCCCTGGTAAACCCACCCCGAAGGAGGACAGCATCCATTGGGATGCTCAATCCTCCATCCCCCAGCCAAACCCCGGCAACCTGAGTCTGTACCTGAACCCGGTTCACGGTATGGTGCAAGGTGTGGCATCCAGGGCCTCAACCCTCAGCACCTCTGGGCCAGCTGACAAGGTTAGTTTTATGCATAAATATCTCACCAGCTCACTCTGAGGTGAGTTTAAATAGTGTTCCAACATGGAAGTGAGCAGGTCACATGACCCACACTGAAGTTCAACAGCTCAACTAAATATATTTAATAAAAGTTTAAAATCAGCACCTCAGTGCCTCAAACCAAGGTGCAATTACCTCATGCATGGAAAACACTGTTTTTCCACAAGCTTTCTTTCTCCTAAACAAACCAAACTGTTACCTAGTACCACAGTCCCTAGATCAGTAGGACAACACTTCCCAGAGAGATCTGCCTGTTCGCTCTCAACACTAGGCACAACACAGCACACGATAGAGTGCCCCACTGCAATTTATATCTCAGTAATAGTTCAGTGTTTGAGGCACACTCCTCTCATGTGAGTAGGTTACAAGTAATCATAAATATCTTGCTTGCTTGCTCTGGGGAAAGTTTAAATAGTGTCCCAACAAGGAAGTGAGTGGGCCACGTGACCCACACCCACATTCGACCACTCAACTAAATATATTTAATAAAAGTTTAAAATCAGTGCCTCAAACTGGGTACAATTCCCCAGTGCGTGGACAATACTGTTTTTTTTTTAACTTTCTGTCATCTGAACACACCGAACTACTACCTGGTACTGTAGTGCCTAGATCAATAGGACTACACTTCCCAGGGAGCTATGCCTGTTTGATCTCAACACCAGGCACAACAGAGCACACTATAGAGTGCCCAGCCGTAGTTCCTCGATCGGTAGGACTACACATCTCAGGGATCTCCGCATATCCCACTCAAGCTATGAGGTTCATTTTAAACATAAATATATCGCTTGCACGCTCTGGGGCAAGTTTAAATAGTGTCCCAACAAGAAAGTGAGCGAGTCAGGTTACCCACACCCACATTTGGCTGCTCAACTAAATATATTTAAAGAGCTACAGACATCTCAAAGAAACTTTAAAAAACATAATAATTAGGAACGATTCTACTTGCATTTTATTTATTGGCCCGGATATTCAGATGCGCAGGCAGGGGCGCAAGTCTGGGCGCAGTGCAACTGGGATGCACCAGGGCGTGGTCTGGGTGATATTCAACGGTGCAGTGCCATGGCTGAGCACCGTTGAATATAGCACCATGGCCGCCCACATTGCGCATGGCACAGTAGCACTGCGCCAGCACAAGTGGCAAGAGAGGAGCAGGGGGGTGCACCGGCACAAGTGCGGTTGCACTAGGTGCAGAAACCATGATATTCAGTGGTGGGTATGCAGATGGGTCCATTATGCATGCAAGATGCAAATTGGGTCATTTGCATGTCATTACGACCCCATTTGCATGCAGGTGCGCCGATCACCAGCCCCAATGCCAGATCATAGGCTTTGTACAAATGTACAAGCCCTGGTGGACCAGTGGAACTGCTCCCCCACCCAATCCCGGGCTTAGTAAACATAAATGTATTCCTGGTGGTCAGTGGACCATACCCAGCCCGATCTTGGGCTCCATAAACATAGATATATTCCTGGTGGTCAGCAGTACCCCTTCCACCACCACCATAGATCCCCACCCGCCCCCATTCAGAGGCGGGTGGTGGAGCTCCCACCCACAGGCCGTCTGGCGCTCACCAACTGACAGCATACAGTATGGCTATATGACCATTGGTCCACTGCGTGAGCCAATGACGGCGTAGACAGTAGTACTATACAGTCCGATATGTGAATGAATTCCATTCACATATTGGGACTGTGTAGTACAGTGTGGTCTGCATGCCCATTGGCCCACATAGTGGGCCAATGGGCGTACAGTCATAGTGTCCATTGTCAGTCGGCGAGCAGCTGGGCGGCCTGCAGATGGGGAGCTACTGCCCACTGCTGACCGGGAGGGAATGGGGTGGTGGGTCTGATTGGGTGGATGGTGAGAGATGTATCACTGGACCACCAGGGATTTATCTACATTTACGGAGCCTACTATCAGGCTGGGTACAGTCCACTGGACCACCATAGATACATTTCTTTTTACTAAGCCCGTGATCAGGCTGGGGAGGAGGTTTACTGGACCACCAGGGAGATTTCTGTTTACATAAGCCCGCGAGTGGGGGGGGCGCCACGATGACCGGACCGTGGCTCTGGAGGTCGGGTGGCCACCCACAGCTGGTGGGTGCCATGTTGTACCCTGCAGTATGGCAGCTCACCTGTGGGTAGCCAGGCCTTGCTCCTTTTTTTTTTTTTTTTAGTAGATCTTTGCACCCCCCTGTGCGGCACAAAGTGGGTGTGTGCCTGCATATGCACCAAACATCCCGGGCTGAATATCAGGATGTGCCGAATATGCATGGTCACGCCCTCCACACTTGCACCCCATACATTACTAGTGCACCCAGGCGCATCAGGATTTGCATGGTGCAATGTCCCCTTTTGAATATCGTCCCGGGGCGCATCAGTGGGTTGCACATGGTGCAACACTGTTGCGCCATGTGCAACCCTTTTGAATATTGGTGCCATAGTCTATATATTTCTCATCCTCATTGTGTATTACTGAGGAAATTTGCATGAATATATGATCTTTATCCCTTAGAATTCCTTTGGAGTTCATCTGCCTCTATATCTTGCTCCCTACTTCAAGTCATAATCCTCTGCTGTGACATCACAATCTATTGCCATGAGAGTAACTGTGATGTCACAAGCAGTGTATTATGAACTCTGGTAGGGACAACATAACAGGAATAGATAAACCCTTCAGGAGCAAAGATCCTGTTTTCATGAAAATGAACTCAGTCATAAATATTGGGGAGGAGGAATATAGAACTAACGTGAAATACAAGCTGAGCTGTATCAAAATATTATGTTTCGTTGAAGTTCTCCTAAAGGCATCAACTGCTCTTTAATAAAAGTTTAAAATCAGCACCTCAGTGCCTCAAACTGGGATACAATTCCCCAGTGTGTAGAAAACACTTTCTCTTCTCTGAACACACCGAGCTACTGCCTAGTACTACAGCCCCTAGATCAGCAGGACTGCACTTCCTAGGGAGCACTGCCTGTTCACTGACAACACCAGGCACAACAGAGCACACAAGAGAGTGCCCCACTGCGATTTATTTCTCAATAATGGTTCAAAGTTTGAAGCACACTCCTCTCATGCTTGGAGGTTAGTTTTAAGCATAAATTTCTCACCTTCTTGCTCTGGGGTGAGTTTAAATAGTGTCCCAACAAGGAAGTTAGTGGGTCACGTGACCCACGCCGACGTTTGGCTGCTCAACTAAATATATTTAATAAAAGTTTAAAATCAGCACCTCAGTGCCTCAAACTGGAATACAATTTCCCCATGAGTGGAAAACACTGTTTTTCAAAAGCTTTCACTCCCCTGAACACACCAAGCTACTACCCTGGTACTGCTTGATCAGTAGGACTATACTTCCAAGGGAGCTATGCCTGTTCGCTCTCAACACCAGGCACAACAGAGCACACTACAGACTACCCCACTGCAATTTATTTCTCAGTTATAGTTCAAAATTTGAAGCACACTCCTCTCATGCGACGAGGTTAGTTTTCAGCATAAATATCATCATCTTTCTCAGCTGGGTCAGTTATCTCAAGAAGTTCCCCCTTAATCCTGCCTCACTACTATTCCTGCACCCTCTTGATCTAACCTGCCCCTGCTACTCTTCCCTGAGAAGTTCCCACATATTCCCAATATGTTACTGCCTGAGGTCCAGAACCAACTTCTTTGGGGGGGGCAGTGTTTGCCCAGACAGCTCAAACCCCAGTGTTGTTGTCGCTGGATCCCAACCGTTCTGTGACAGATACAAACAAGTTAGTGGGGAGGCAGTATAGCGCAGTGGTTTAAGGCTCTGAGCTACAAATGTGGTGACATCCAGCAGACCAGACCTGGGTTTGAATCCCACAGCTTCCATTTGCATACTGTGTGACCCTGAGCAAGTCACTTAACTTCCCTGTGCTCCTAGGTCACTCCTGTAAAAAAGCTTTCAGCTTAGTGTTCCTTAGTGCTCCTGGTTAAACAACTAAAATAATAATAAAACAAGTAAAAATAGCCAGCATCAAAAAAGGCCTTACAGTCTGTCCAGTATGCTCAAGTTTGCAGACCCCCCAGTAATTACTGAGGAATCCACCTCCTCCCGGTTATCCATGTATCATTCTCCTACAATGCCCTTCCCACCTCTTTATGCAATGCTCCCTTTTACCGTATCCCAATCTCTCTCTTGACACTGTCTAAATACACAACTTAAAATGAATGGAAATAATAAGAAAGTATTTTGAAGACATAAAAATTGGACCTTTTATTGAAATATGCTTTCATTTTAACTCCTGATACAAGAAAAAATAGTCTCTGTTCTGGTAAATTTGGGGGTAGCTAAAAACATAATGAAAACAATGTGGTGCTGTAGACCTGACTGACTAGTAGCCCTACTTAGAAATTCTATCTATCTATATTATATTATATAATTTGCAAGCTTCAGTGAGAAAGAGAAACTGTTTTGTAAAGCAGTTTCACTTAGAATGCAGGCTTCAGTGAGTGAGTGATGACATCAACAGAGTATTGTTAAATGGAATTTATCTCACTCTGCTTATGTCATTGGCATTTATCTCACTGCAGCACTGCAGTGAGAATACAGATGTGTATATATATATATATATATATATATATATATATGTATACACATATATTAGAGCAAAAGACTCTGTTTAATGCATCAGTTAGGGTTGTTCCAGAGCGACAAAAGCAAGGAAATTTGGTGTTAGAGTTGAAACCCACCTTGGACCACTCCAGCCCACCCCCCCAACCGGCATCGAGGTGCACATTGGAGTCATCAGCCCTAACTCTCACCCCATCAGATGTGTAAAGAAGCTGAGGAATAGGACAACGGGGTGAGAGTTAGGACTGACAACCCCAATGCGCACTCCGATGCTGGATGGGGGGTGGGATGGACGGGTCTAAGGGAGGTTTAAACCCTAACACCAAATTTCCTTGCTTTTGTCACTGAGGAACAACCCTAACTGATGCATTAAATGGATTTTTTTACCTCTAATTTCCCTTCTTTTTGAGAATGATGACAAGAAATAGTGAAAGTAATGCAGCAGCTTCGGGCCCCATGCTCCCACAACGTGATTCGCGCAGGGGCACAGTACCACAATTGTAAAGGCAAATGGTAATGGTAACAGCAACAATAGCAGCAAAGGAAACACAAACACAAAAGGAAATGAAAGCGCATATAGAAACACAAACCGTAATGCGCATGGGCACAATAACACAATTGCAAATGCAAATAGTAACAGTAACAGCAACGAAGACATAAAACGAAAGAGAAATGGTAAAGCAAATGAAAGGGCTGCTGTAAACACAAATGGAAGGGCACATGGGGACATAAACTGAAATGTAAACACAAACAGTAGGGGAAATGCAAATGGTAGCAGTAACGCAAACACAAGCGCAAATGGGAACTCAAAGTGTAACGGACACGGTGGCGCACATGGGAACAGAAACATCAATGGGTATGTAAAAGCAAGTGGAAACAGTAACTGTAACATTAACAGAAGTGCATACCCTGTTTTTCCCCAACAGCTGCATAGAGAAACACAGTGTGCACAAAGAATGTATGCATAACAATGGGCCTCGGAGCAGAAAATGAGCTGTTGGAATACTAAATTGCTTATATCTCAGGAACTGTACATCGTAGAAATAAAATTTAAATATCACATGAATTGTGCGCTTCCTGGCTATGTTTTTGTATATGTGTAGCCAAATGCCAAAGGCTATGCATACTCATGATGAAAATTCTGTATCTCGCACCGTTTTCGAGATACGAGCCCCGAAAGGCACAGCTTATGCCACCATGTTAGTCTATGGGAAAAACATCAACTTCAGAGTACCATAACTTGGCAGCTGTGCAATATTTTGTCATCAAACCACCAAAAGGCACATCCGTGAGATGTTGGCTGCCTTCCCCCCAAGTTTCAGCCCAAAAGACCAAACAGTTCTTTTGTAGCAGGGTGACAAAGAACTCCTGTCATTTTGGCCATAGTCTAGAAAAGTACTGTCGAACTTTGCGAAAACTTTCACAAAACAGCACGAAAGTGTCGCATGTGCGACACTACTTTGCGACACTACTTTTTGCAGAAATTTAGAAAACATATTTCTGGGGTGTTTCACTCCAAATTAAAGACATGGCTAGCATCCTCAGGCTCTGACTAGGTGAATACAAAAAGAATTAGGTTGCTAGAGGGTCCCAAATTTAAATGGTAAGCATTTTTCTGATCACCAACTGAAAACAAAATGGCGGATTTGTGAAAGTAAAATGGCCATTTGTGAAAGTAAAAACTGCATTTGTCACACTTTCAAACTTTTTGTTAACTTTTCCCATTGACTTACAGTGGGAACTTGTTTTTTGAATAATCAATCAATCAATTTATCAATCAATCAAAATCTCTATTTATCCAGGTGGGCACCATTGAGCAAGGCTCATTTGCAAGGTGGACCTGGACATGAATACATCAAGGTACAGTACAGAAGCAGGTATACAAAAGGCAATAATATACAAGGAGGAAAAAGTATATACAGTGTATACAGTACAAGGGTGAAATAAATAATAAAAAAACAGCATTATTTTGCAATTGAAGAAGTCAGCAGATGTACAATCAACCATAGGCATACAGGGGTTATAAGCAGAGATCTTTTGAGTGAGGCAGCCGGCAACTACACATATAGGGGAAAGAGGCCATGTATGGGGTGGCAGGTTAGAGAGATAAAGAAGAGGAGGGATATATTACCGACGACGGGGGAAAAATTGGGCTAAAACCACAGAAAGTGACTACTTCGTGATAACTTTTGAACTGTTTAACACGTCCAGGTATTTTCTGTATTGAAAAGAAATGTCATTGGCTGGCCCAGTGGTGCTGAGGGTTGAGATACTGAACGCCACACCTCACGCCACGCTGGCAACCCAGGATGTGAGCCCAGGTTGCCAGGGGAGGGATGGGATCGAGCATCCGGAGGACTGCTCTCCCATCCCGGGAAGGGATCCAGGGAACCATTGCTCTGTAGCGGCCCCTGGTGATGACCAGGGTGCACTACCTGAGTGGTGCCGTCAAGGGGTGGAGTATGGTGGTCATCAAAGCATAAATGCCTGACGTCATTGCATGCTCGCACTCCAGGGACACTAATAAGGAGGAAAATGGCAGCATAGGTCCATGGCAGCTTGATGGCCGCAGCTTTACCAGCCGGCAAATGCCTGAACAAAGGCATGTGCTGGTATTGGATCCTGGCCAGGTGTGGGGGCATGGGGGAGCCCCTCTTGATGGTACAGCTGCATATGCCAGCTGGGCACATCCAACTTCGGGGTCAGCGGTGAGAAGGAGCAGTGGCTGGAGGTAAGCAAGGTTGTGGCTGCAAGGAGGATAAAAACAGTGGTTAAAAAAAAAGAAAAGAAATATCATTGAAATGTCCCCATGGTGCTAGTTTTAGCTTAGAGATAGTTATAAGATCAGAGGATTTGAAGAGATTTACAATATTCCTTGTAATGTATGCCTTGTATTTCAAACTTATAGTAATGTTTTTATCCAGATATCCTCTTAAAAAAGTTAAGCCTGCTGTTTCTAAAATGGAATATAACCCTAATAATCATTTGGACTTCATACAACCCTTTATTTCTCAGTGACACTTCTCTTTCAGTGGGAGAGTTGGCAATCTATGATGTTCTAATGATAGTAATTTGACGCAATAATTGACTTTCCTAGCTTGGGCATATGCTAGGGGACTAACTAGGCTGAGCTCCACTCGCACCAATGCAGCAGGAGAAGAATTGTTCAGGCCAAGACAGGATCTTTATAATTTGTTTAATGGGATTTTGACTGCTTGATGTTTATCATAGTCCCAAACTTCTGTACGGTACAAGGATTGAGTGTAATACTTTGCCTTAAGTGCAGTGATTAATGGCTTAACAGAGCTCCCCCATATTTGTAATTAAAGGATTTGAGGGAATTAACAGTTTGTTTTAGTTTGGGATGAAGCGCATTGGAATGTTTAACCCATTTACCATCACTTGAAAAACATAGGTCTAAGTAAACATAAGATTTCACAGTATTGCCAGGCCGCCACTTTTAGTTATTTTATTCCAGCCCATAATCATAAACTGACTCTTATTTTCATTAATGGTAAGATTATGATTAGTGGCACAGTCAGACAAGAGGTCAAGCTTGCCCTGTAGACCCCCCGTGTTAATAACAATAGTACAAGATTGTCCGCGTATGCCAATACAGGGCTGCATTTTTTAAGTACTTTGGGTGACTCTGTTAATGAGTTTTCCAGCAATATTAGTAGATTATTTATATAAATGCAAAACAAAGAGGGGGCCAGCACACAGCCCTCTCTGACCCCACGATTTGTAACAAATGAGGTGAAAGTTGGCCAATAGTCCCAATTTTAACCTGAGCCCAGGAGTTATGATACAATTCTCTAATGAAAGCAATGAGTTCTTCAGCTATACCCCAGTCTTTCATAATAGCCCATAGTGTACAACGTAAAAGAGAATCAAAGACTGAGGAAAAAATCAATAAATGAAAGAAACAACTACTATTTGTGTATTTTGATCAATTTTTCAAAGAGGTGCAACATGATAAAACATTTATCCGTGGTACAGTATCCGGCTTGGAAACCAGCCTAATACTCTGACAGGTCACCCAGTGCTTTAATTTGCTCCTGTAATTTGGACAATACAATTTTAGAGAAAATTTTACTACAGTTGTCTAGAAGGGATATTGGCCGGGTCATCCTAGGGTCAGACTTGTCCCCTTTTTTGTGAATCAAGATTATTGTGGCCCCTTTCCATGAGTCAAGGAAGTTTAGATTTCTAGCAAAAGCATTGAAAATTGGCATAAAAATAGAATCCCAATGTGATGGTGAGTCTAGAAAGACCTCTGCTGGAATTTGGTCTGGGCCTGATGCCTTGTGTTTTTTCATGGTTATTATAGCAAAATATATATCAGAGTAACTACTGAGAACAAAGTGTGCCATTTCTGTTACAATATTGCAAGAATCTGCAAGTTGGTTTGGATCAAAGAATATCTCAGTATAACATTTTTGCCATATATCCAAGAGCTGTCATTTGGAGAGGGTGCGTAACCAGTGCAAGATGCTTAGCCTTCTGCTTGAGCAACAAGTGCATGTCTTGAGGCAGATGGTTGACCACACGCTCTGGGCCAGCCTCCTGGAGGGTGTGCACCAAAACACTGCAATGTAATTCAATTAAATTGCCACACATTTGATGGTGGCTCATAATAAACATTTGGTTGGCATAATACTGGCCCATCCCATCAAGCAATACACCTAGGAAGCACCAGCCCAGTTTGATAGGCGGCTTTGGTAGACCTACCAAATGAGCAAGGATCTGGACCAAGAGGGGGCTGATCAAGACTCAATTGAGTACAAAACCCTGTTCATAAAGAACTTACAGCCAACCATCTGAGAGAAAGTGGAAGCTTTACTCTTCCTGTGGACTGACTGTTTCTGCACCGTAGTGGACAGGGTGGAGTGGGCCTTTCAGATTTACATCCAAGATCAGAATTCAAAATCCAAAGTGGCTGCAGTGCAAAACAACACAATAAAGAACAAGCTGGCGGTAGCCACCACACACACGGTGGAGGGGAAGTCTAAGGATGCCCCACAAGACACGAACTCCCACCAGAAAGGAGAAGGACAAAACAAAAAGCAGCAGTATCGACCTAAGTCAATTATGCAGCAACAAGGAGGGAAGGGCGGTAACAATAACTACTGCAATGGCCAAAAACAGCAACAGCAAGGCCCCAATGCATAAAGATCTGAAAACAGAAGTCAACGACTTAGATGCAGAAGTAAAGGAGTTGTGGGAATTCCGTGCCAAATTACAATCCATGGCGGCAGCCGCCATAGCAGAAACCATACTGCAGTTGCACTGGCACCTCCTGAAGCAAGTCTATGGAGGAAAGCGGGCAGAGGGACAAAAGCAATGTGGTTGCTTGCAATAGTGCACTGAGTTCACAATACCCCGAAGCTCTTCGGATGTTCCAGGAAGCAGAAGCAGACCCTGTGGGCCTATGCTTTATACAACTGGAGGAACAAGATGGGGAGGAATCGGGCTGACAGTGTCAGGCCCCGGTCCACATCACTGTCAAATGGGTAACTGATAATAGCGGACGTCCCTGTGTAGATGCACTTGTTGGGAGCTACCAGTTTTTACTGCTCATCGACACAGGCGCCGCTGTTTCAGTGTTACATCAGGATGACCCACTTACATCTTGATGGTTGATGGGGAAACCAACATCTGCCCAGACCTTCGATGGTACAGACTGTGACAACCTATCAATCGAGGAAGATACCAGTTACCATTGGTACACTGCAGATGAACCATTACTTTGATATGCAAATTTTACGTCATCACCACAGTATTTAGGGGATTGACTTTTTAGCATAACATGGCTTTGTTGTGAATCTAGCCAACAGACTGCTTTTGCAAATTCCAGGCCAACATCACATGGTCTGTATCCCATACTCACACCCTGTCTCTGCTGTCAAGTCCAACAACAAGTAGTATGACATAATGATCCTATTGCAGGATCATCAACTGTTCCCCAAACTGTAACCAATCTTGCATAAGCACCAAGGTGCCTTCACAAAACACAAGCATGATTGTGGCAGGATGGATACTCTCATCCAGGTGAATGAAGCACAGCCACCCAGACAGAGACAATACCCCTTCCCACCAGAAGCCATTCCATCTCTGCGGGCAACCATTGACTCCCTGGTTCAACAAAAAGTCATCAGGCCCTGCATATCCACTGTGAATTCTCCTATTTGGCCAGTTCAAAAATCCAATTGGAGATTTGCCATTGACTACAAGAGACTTAATCAAGTCACCTCTAGTTGTGCCCCTACTGTGGCATCAGTACCTGACATGCTGAAAATGCTGAAGCCAGAACATAAGTTGTTCAGGACCCTGGACATCAGGAATGGGTTCTAGTCATTACCTTTGGCCTCAGAGAGCCAATACAAATTTGCCTTCACCTTTCAAGGATGTCAGCACACATAGAACTGCCTTCCACAGGGTTCTACAACAGCCTCTCCCTCTTTCATAGATACATAAAAGAGGCCATCAAAGACTTCTCTACCCCTGGATATCTCCTCCAGTGAATGGACAACCTGATCCTTGCCACTCAGACCATAGAAACTCATCTAGAAACTTCTAGATGAACTACTGACTCAAGTGCAACCCAGCTGAAGTACAGATGTGCTGCAAGGAAGTTTCCTTCCTGGGCCTTACCATCACTGCTGAGAGCAGGAGCCCAGCAGTGGACAATGTACAGGGGAATCCAAGATTTTCCTCTGCCCAACAGTGTGACCACACTGTGACATTTTCTGCCTATGGTCAACAACTCCAGAGACTTCATCTGCAATTTTGCACAATAGGCTGTGCCCCCTGTATGAACTGTTTAAGAAAGATGCCACCTGGCATTGGGGACCTTAGCACAGTAATTTAGTCACCACACTGAGGAGGGAACTTGCCTCAGCCCCTGCATTAGTGAACTCCCATTCCATTTGGAAACCACCACCACGGAGGTGGGCATGTCAGCAGTCTTGGCACAGAAGATCAATGGAAAGCTTAGGCCTATCACCTATGCCTCCCAGACTCTCTCCCTATTGGAGCAGAACTACACCAAGTGTGAGAGGAATCTCTTGATGACCTTCTGGGCAGTCAAACACTTCACCTGTATCATAGGGTTCTCCCCTATTATACTGCACACCAACCATACCCCTACAAACTTCTTACTCTCTGACAGAGTTAAAGATGGGAGTGTACCTAATACTGGACTCACTCACTGATCACTCCTTTTGCAGGATCGTGACATCAGTGTGCTTTCTGCCAAAATGCACTCCATTTTGGCACATGATCTCCTTTACCAAGGGAAACCCCATGAGTGTGGTCTAGAACCACCGTCCTTGCTTGCAGGAACCTGGACCATTCTGGCCAAATTCTGAACAGGTCTTACAGTACCCAGCATATTGCTGGGTCTTAACTGATGGCTCCTCCTCATGCCATGAGGGAGAGCAAATTGTAGGCTTTGGAGTCCAAATCATCTCTTCCATAGGGGAAACTACAGACATATTCAAGAAATGTGCTGTTAGGTCTGCCCAATATGCAGAACTGGCAGCCGTGGCAGGTGCCTTGGAGCATGTGAAACAGAGGACTGAGGATACCATTATCTCCTCTGAGTCCTCTTTTGTCTGCAATCCCTTGACAAAATTCCTTCCTTTCTGGATAACTTGTGACTTTGCATCATCTGACGGAACCCTGTGAAGTACAAGGATTTATTTGTCTACATCCTTGGGATGGCAATAACATTCCAGCACAAATTATGCCTTCATAAGGTCATAGCACATTTCAAAGTAGAACCCTTTCACCCTGAAAATGATGGAGCAGACAGTCTAGCCAAGAGTAGAGCATTGGGAAGGGGGGCATATGGGAAATGCCAACTTCTGATCCCACAGCAAGCCAGATAGCTGCAAATATGAAGAAAGATAAACTGATCCCTTTGGATCTCCACACAGTACAGATGGAAGACCCAGAGACCCCCTACCTTTCACAGGAATGGGAAAAAGACTTGTCACGTGGTAACCCTTTCCATCGACATGCTAACAATTTACAGCTTTCTGCAGACCAAGAATTGGTGTACTATCTTTCTGGAGATCAGAAGTACTGGATGATACCTAAACTCCTGAGGCCTGAGTTTATACATTAGGTGCATGATACTCCCACTGGTGGATACCAATGGGTTGACAAAACCCTCCAGAGACTGAAAACTGCAGGTTGATGACCAGGAATGGCTGCAGATGTACAACATTACATCATGAACTGTCTGATTTTTGCACACAACAATCTCATGCCAGGTAAAAAAGATGCTAGATTGTATCCCCAGAGATACTCGGGGTCATGGCATGACATACAGATTGACTACAGTGGTCCATTCAAATGTTAATAAGATCCAGAATAAGTATGCACCTGTATTGACTGACACCTTCTCAAAGTGGGGAGAGGCTTTTTCCATGAGAACCAATAAAGCCAAACTGACCACTCAAATTCTGGTAGAACAAGTGTTCACAAGATGCAGTCTGCCTCTCAAGGTGGACTCAGACCAAGGAACAAGTTTTACAGCTGAGGTTATGCAAGAATCCCTTCAGTTACTGGGGGTTAGTTAAGCAATAAGGCATGACAGGCTGTGGGTTATTGGGGGATTTACCCACGTCTTGTGTGGTGTGTCATGAGGCACAGCCAAGTGACTTAACCACACAAGAAGTGGGTAAAATCCCCCAATAACCCACACCCTGGAGTGTCCTATTGCGATTATACAATGGACCCATGTGTAAAATAAATTTTAAATGTGTTTAAGTATTTTTTTGATAAATGCCATTTCTCAGTCATGGGTTATTACATGATATACCACTGTCAAGTGATGTGTTTTGACCAATGAGGTTAGAGGATTTTCACACCTCATTGTATAATCAATAATTCCACATCCCCTATGGCCCCCAGTCCTCTGGCCAAGTTGAAAGAACGAATAGGCAGATCAAGATCATGCTTATCAAGTTTGCAGGAGATAAACTGAAAGACTGGGATACCCAATTGCCTTTAGTTCTAATGGCAATTAGAGCTACCCCAGCATCTGCTACCCAGTGTACTCCATTCAAAGTTATGACTGGATGACAAATGCGCTTATCTGACCATCTGTGGCTCAAACTGGGAATGCCCACATCTGACAGAGTGTCCGTGGACACGTACTTTGAACAGCTGAAACAGCTTCTTGTGTACTCACCTGTTCACTGCCACACACATGGGTCCAGCCTGGCAGCAATCCAAAGTACACTTTGACAAAAGTATCAAGGAAGTGGACTGGCAAGTGGGGAATCGAGTAATGGTCCTCAGCTTTACAGCACTCGCTCATTCTTTCCCCAGCAGATGGATGGGTCCATATGACGTCACCAATAAGCTGAGACCTGCAATCTATCAGGTTCGAGTGACACTGCAAGAAGCCAACTGATAAGTGGTTTAATGCAAACCAGTTGAAATTTTACAAAGATGATTAATCCTCCTGCACCCACACCCAGGGGAGGGAGATTCAGTTTTGGTTAACCTGTTTTTCTCTTTTCTTTTCTTGTCTACCTCTGCAGGTAAAGATGTCCTGCTGGCTGATCCTGATTTTCCTACTCTTGTTAGCGAATTCCTGGTATACCCTAGAGCATGGACAGATCTACACCCTGAAGTCCCATCTTCATAAGCTGTAACCCCAGGATGAGCAACACTGGCCTCCTGGTTATACCCCTCCAGCCCAGGCCCAGGGTGACTCCACTGAAGTCCCATGTAGAGTGGTCACAGTTCAGGAAGGCAAGGATGCCTACCTGAATGACAAGCTATTTCCCCTGATAACTCTTCCCTGCAGATAGAATGGGAAACTGACAGTAATGGTAAACAGATCCCAGTGGCCCACCTTTCCAAAGGACACTTTCCAAGGTTGGCCCAACAGTAGAATATCCCCAGATGGTACCCTGTCTATTAGACAAGCCCACTTACTACGTACTGGTCTCTATAACCTTACTGCTGTTATGAATCCTAATTTTTGCACTACCTTCAATGAGAGTATTGCTAAACAGTTTTATTCCAATCATGCAATGGCTACTGCTGCTCTGTTTCTTGCTGTGATACCACCATCACCTAAGGACCCACTTGTGTGTCCTCCTCTTTAACAAGGACCAGACAGTGGACTGGTTGCCACCTCAATACTTGTACTCCCATTAATAATGTACAATTTGTGCATTTCCTGGTATCGCGCAATTTATCTTATTGGAAGATGGCAGAGTTTGGTTATTGCTCCATTACTAACACATCCAAATTCTACTCTGTCAGCCTGATTGATTTGCTTTCCACATTTCAGACCCAACTTCAAGACCCTGCAGCAGGGCCCCATACCACAGAACACCTGGGCATGTTCAAAACACTTACCAAGAGGCCCTTTACAGATGTTGCAGGAGTACCTGGCACTGTAAGACGTCTCGTTGGTTCCGGAATGTCTATTTGGAATTGTGTTGATTTGGCCAGAATCAAGAGCCAAGTCATTAAATTTAACAGTGGCTTAGGATATAAGGTGGTGCAGCCCTTGCTTCATGATTGTTGATGGCCTCGCCCAAGAGGAATGTTTCACTGTCTATATCATACATGACATTGCACGCTCTTTTAGTGAGACCCAGTACAAGATTAATGAACTTACCTTTCAAAATAATAAGGAAGCAGAAAAGCTTCTTATTGGCAGGGAGGTCATTTGCTCAGCATATGTCTCATATGTCATCACTGCAATCACTGATCTACTCTGGGATCTGGAATCAGGTAAATCCCTGATATTATCCATGATAGCCGTATGGCCAAGTGGTATTGCCCTCATTGTTGCGCCACTTCATGTACTACCAGATGCATGTGTAGAACTGTTACTTTTTCCCTAGCTACTGCTGGGAATATAGGGTACTTTACACCACACCCTAACCATGGTCCCTGTTACGATACCCAGTAATGCAACATGAAGGAAGCCATATTCATCACCTTCATCGCGTCTCTACCACTCTTCAATCCAGAGACAGCCATGTTCCACAGACTTGCCACCATCCATTCCATGGGCCATCTTGAGCGCAGCATCTATAGAGAGAACGTCAACCTTCCTCCACTGCTGGTGTTCCATCCGAACCTGGATACTTGTATTTCTCCACATATGGACTGTTGTGCTAAGAGAGGATATCATGTTATTTGTCGATGTGATGTCTTTGATGTTATAAAACCTATATGCAGTTATTCTCCTGATTCTTTGGATGTATCATTTACTTATGATGCTGCTTTGTATGATAATAACACCGATTCATTTTCAGCCTTTAATTATGCAGCACAGCGCTATCATCGCAACACTTCTGCCTCAGCTGACCAGAAAGGGGCTTGTTTGGAAGATCTTCAACACCTCACCAGCAGTATCACCAACTCATCCTTCATCTGTCCTGTGAAGCTCACCAAGTGGTGCCTTCCAAAAGTATGAGTGAATACAATGCCGATGGACTCTGCTGTGTCATAACAAACCACAAAACCTATTCATATGGTCCATTGTCATGTAATATTACAATTCTTAATTTTTGCTTTGTGCCACATCATTGGCAAACAGATTTAGTTTAGTTGCCATACTGGTCCTTGTAAGAACAAATCCAGAAGCAAATGCTTTGATACCTTTTATTCGACCAACATAGATGGCTTGTTCTTTTTGTACATACTATCATTGATCATTCTGTTATCACCCCAATCTAATCCCTGAGCCTGAGTACATTGATAGCGATCCTGACTATTTGAATGCTCTTTCTCAATATTTACCTGCCTTCAATGTCCATATAGACCCCCTTACTTTGAACTTGAAGTCTTTGCTTGATAGGAAAAGATACTCATTGTGGTAGTTAGATATAACTTAGGAATTTGGCTCACTACTGGCATAGGGTTCTGATTTCACTTTCACCTTCTTCTACTTCTTACCCCCCCCCCTTTGTAAAGTCTGTTGTACGACAGCATTTCTTTTCTGTCTGTTTCTTTTTATTTAGAAAGAAAAATATGTGAGCACCTGGATACTTTGTGTGGTACTTTACTGAATTTAGAAACCACAAAAAACGAAAAGTAGATAAGCACCCACACCTCAGACTACTAGTCAGGATGTTGAAATTTAATTTATTGCATCCTTGTAATACAAAATGTGCAAGCAAAAACACTGGCCAAAATGGCTAGCAAACAGACTAACGTTTCTACTGGCATGCTGCCAGGTTTCTTCAGAGAAATTTGAAAGCAACACTCCACGCTGGTTTCATAACATACATATTCACACCATGTACTGCTACCAAACCTGTCAAGTGAAACAGTATTATCAGTTCAGTAAATGCAAACCAGTAATCAGCTAAACATTTAAAACATGTGAGAATCAATTTTTTTGTGGTCTCTTTTTATTAAGTAGCAGGTAGCAGAAAGACAACGACAAGACCAGAGGTGGGCAGACACCATGCAATTGTTGCAAATTATTGGGGCTGGTCAGGAGGTTGCCAAGACCAGTCCAAGAGACATAAACATAATAAAAATGACCCCTGCTGATGATATTGACTCATATTTACCCACATTTGAGAGAGTGGAACAAGCTTGTGAGTGTTCCCCACAATGAGTAGTTTGACTGGCCCTTTATTTATCAGGCAATGCACAGTTGGCATATACCAGCATGGATGCCCAAACATCCGATGATTATGCGGCCATAAAGAAAGAAATACTAAACCATTATGATATCAACCCAGAAACATATTGGCAATGGTTTTAGACACTAAAACACTTACTCCATGTACCCTCAAGAGAAACACTCACACGTTTAAATGATTTGTGCACTAAATGATTGCAGTCTGAGGACAAAAGTGTTAAGGAACTCGTTGAACAGTTGGTGTTGAAACAATTCATCACAATTATTCCTTCAGAAGTCCAGCTGTGGATCAGGGAACACAACCCCCTGAAAGTGCAGAAATTGCTCTGACCCTGGCTGAAGACTTTTTGTCTGCTCATCAACCTCTGCGGAAAGGGTACCGCAGGATAGATACTGCATGTCCTAACCCCTCTACTACAACAACTACCAGCACCACCACCACTCCAGCGGTAAGAGCACCTTATTTTCCTTCTTCTGGGACTGGGGCTATTAGACCAAGAGGGGATGGCAAGAATTGGGACACATCACCAGATAGTGCCCCAGTAAGAAAAAAGATCCAGCCTATGTGGCTTCTATGAACTTGGGTGCCTTTATAATCAAAGCACAACTAGCTGTGAAAAATATTGAAGGATTGGTGGATTCAGGAAGTCAGCAAAGTCTAATACAAGCAGACTTGATACCACCTGTTCTAAAAAAAACTATGTCAACTGGGGTCGTCTATATACATGGGGATGTACATCAATACCCTATTGTGGAACTTGAACTTGACATCAGTGGTTATCTAAGAACATTAAAGGTGGGAGTGGTGCCAACATGGCCTGTTCCTTTAATCATAGGTCAAGATCACCCTGATTTTAATTTCCTGTTCTGGCCTGTGACACAACCTTAGTAGCTGTAACCACCAGAGCACAACAAAAACAGGTGGAACAGATAGAATAGTCCTGCTATGTTCACACTGCCAGTGGCTCAGTAGGTAGCACACTTGCCTCTGAGGCCGGGAGATCAGAGGGCTGTGGGTTCAGTTCCCACATCTGGCACTTGGGTTAATATCCCAGTTCTGACACTGTAGTGCAGCATGAGAGGGGTGCTGCAATTCTGAGGTGCTGTCTTTCGGATGAGATGTTAAGCCGAGGTCCCATCTGCCTGGATTGGTGGTAGTTCAGGTGGATGTTAAAGATCCCATGGCACTTATTGAAAAGAGTTGGGAATTTCCTGGTGTCCTGGCCAAATTTCCCTCATTCACTAAAAATACCACCAACAGCTTAATCTGGTTCAAAGTCAGTTGGCATTCATCTGTATCCCCCCCCCCCGGGTAGTGCCTGAAAATAGGCAGGATTTGCCTAGTGCACTTACCCAGTCACAAAAAAAAAAAAAAAGAAACAGTTGTTTCCCTTTACAGATGATGTGTTTAAGACTGGGGGAAAGCCAAGAAAGACCAGAGCTGAGAAGAAAAAGATCCAGAGGAACTGGAAAAGGGAACAAAATAATGTTGACAATAAAGATTTTGTGCCTTCTGTATCTTTACTTGATATTATTAAGAATCAAAAATCTGATTTAACCTTAAAACCTTTTTATTCACAGCTAGGGATGAATGTTACTACTGGGCCCCTGTGATTATAGAAAAGGCTGGGATATTGTACAGGGTATGTACACACCCTAATACCAGAGAGCAAGTGGAATAATTGATAGTCCCTTCCTAGCATAGACAAGACTTATTATTTCTAGGGCATGACTTACCTAGCTGTGGACATGCTGGTAGAGACAGAAGTATGGCCAGGTTATTGCAATGATTTTACTGGTCAGGGTTACAGGAAGATGTAGCCACCTACTGTAAAAGCTGCCCTGAATGCCAACAGATAGGACACGTTAAGAACAAAGAGAGAGTACCATTGATGCCCTTCCCCTTGGTTACATAGCTGTTTGAGTGCATAGCCATGGATATCATATAGTGGGACCCCTGGAGAAAAGTAGAAAGGGAAATCACTTTATTTTGGTAATATGCAATTATGCAACAAAATACCCAGAAGCATTTCTCCTGAGATGAGAACCATCATTGCTCCCAAAACAGCAGAAAGACTTCTGGAGTATTTCAGTCTTTTTGGTATTCAGAAAGAGATGTTAATGGGTCGGGGGGCTAATTTCAGTGTAGAGCTCCTCATAGAACTCTATAAGGTGTTGGGGTCAGAGCTATACAAACTACACCCTATAATCCACAAACAGATGGTCTGGTGGAATGCTTTAACCAGACCCTAAAGTGCATGATCATGAAGTTTGTGGATGATGAGGGCAAGGATTGGGACCATTACCTACCACTCTTCCACTTCACGTACCGAGAGGTACAACAAGCTTCAACTGAGTTATCCCCCTTTTCATGGTCCTCTCAACATGGTGAAGGAGGCTTGGGAAGGTAATAACATTATCAAACATATCAACATTCTGGGAATATATGACACAGTTATGGAAATGGCTGATGTCATATACACAGCAAGCCCACCAAAACTGTATCACAGCACAACAAAAACAAAAACTCTTGTACGATGTTAACACGAAGGAAAGGTCCTTTTTACCAGGGGAGAATGTTTTTTTACTGCTCCCTTCATCGGAGAATAAATTATGGATGAAGTGGCATGGTCCTTATGTTATTAAGGAACACATGGGACCCGTAATTTATCAAATTGACACCCCCTGGTAATAAAATAAACCCCAGGAAATATCATGCCAACCTGTTAAAAAATGACACAATAGGTCTGAGGATCAACCATGCTTTTGTGTGTTACCTGAAACCCCAGTTACAGACCTAGAGATGGCTTATAGGAGGTTGGAACACCCTGATGGAATTCATGCCATCCATATCAGCCCTGATCTTTCCAAGCAGGAACAGAGGGATTTACAGCAACTGTTGAACCAATATGCTTTGACATTTACCAGTATCCCTGAAATAGCTATTGGTGTCCAACATGTTATAAAAATCGACTCTGTTCCAATTCAACAAAAGGCTTATAGGTTGCTGGAATGTGTTGGAACGGATGTGGATCTGGAATTATGGAAATTGAAACAACTAGGCACCATTGAGCCTTCTATCAGTCCCTGGTCCTCTCCAGTAGTTATAATGCCCAAAAAAGAAGGCTTGCATACATATTTGCCTTGATTTTCAAAAATTAAATCAAGCGTCCCAATTTGATAGCTATCCCATCCCAAGAATTGATGATATTCTTGATTGAACTGGACAGGTCCTTTACATCTCCACGCTTGATTTGACCAAAGGCTATTGGCAGATACCTTTGAAAAAAACGTCTAGGGATAAAACTGTCTTCAGTACCCCGAATGGTCTATACCAGTTTGTTTATATGCCTTTTGGTCTGCACGGTCAGGAGCACCTGCCACATTCCAAAGGTACATGAACCAGTTATTGTGTCCTTATGAAGGCTATTGTTCAGCTTACCTATGTTAAAAGTGGCCAGTGGCCAAAGTTTAGTGACCAGTGGCCAATGTTTTAGTAACCAGTGACCAAAGTTTTACATAAATTCATTAACAACAACACTTTTGGTTGAGAACATAGAACAGATGTAAAAAGGCTTGCAAAGGGCTGCAAGTGGCTAGTAAAATGTGAAAGTGGCTAGCAGATAACTACATAATACCACCACATGTATATGGGTGCCTGGGTTCAAAAGAAGTTAAGGCCCTTTAAATAATTGTAGAGAAATAGGTGAAGAGCATAAGTAGTGTTTAAAAACCGATGTTTTAAAAGCAAAATTAGTCTGCCCTACTCAAACAGAGGTATTTTATACAAAAACATGTTTTTCTATAACCCAAGATCATGGCTAAGATAAAATGCAGCTGCTTCAACCCACTGTAGCTTAGCTTTAGTTAATACAGTTCCTCATTTCATGATTTCTTATGTTTAAAACAAAAAATGTGTAACAGAGAGTTGATAAGAAACAATTATATCCTTGTTTTGGCCACTGTCTAATACAAGGCTGCTTTTGCATCTGTAAGCAATAGTCATGTCCCCATATATGTTTTCTGTCTTCCAAAGCATGTTATTTTTAATAACATAACTCCCCTGACCACTTGTTTTTCCATCCAATTCCATCCAAGGATGCAGATAAACAAACTCCCTGTCTCAACAAAGTGTCGCATGTATCTTATAACCAAGGTCTTTCTTGGCCAATGTACTTCCAAGTCTTTGTATCATGATTTTATTAAATGACTTAGTGCCTAGGCTAAAATGTGCTGTATAAGGCCTT
Source organism: Neoceratodus forsteri (assembly GCA_016271365.2). Lineage (NCBI taxonomy): Eukaryota > Metazoa > Chordata > Ceratodontiformes > Ceratodontidae > Neoceratodus > Neoceratodus forsteri. Next base: position 1,159,909,399 of record CM057454.1, read on the forward strand.
GGAAATTTCCACTATGCATTTTTGATGTAAACAATTTGGGTATAAATACAGGACCTAAGTGTCATGTCCTGTGTGTTCAAGGGGAATAGCTATAGATGCCGGACACCCAGAAAAAGGGAGCAATTTGCTTCATTTTTTCTGAAACACCTGTAACCCTAGTGGTAAAAAGCCATCATCTGTTTAAAATTAATCATGGTAGAGGTAAAATTGTTAGGGCTTATTTGGGTATTAATAAATTGGAACTGATTTAAAACAACATCTGGTATCAGGTGGTGTTATTGGATTACCAGGGACCACTAACCACAAACCTTGTGCTTTTATTACCTCACTGTCATCAGTGTGGTATAGTTTTGTTTATTTACACCTAGATGACATCATCATTATATTTAGCACTGATTGGACATCACATTTAGCCCATCTTAACAACATCATCAGAACCATACAGACCAATGGTCTTACTATCAACCCTTCCAAATTGATGCTAGCTTTCAAAGAGACTAGGTATCTGGGTTTCATATTGAGTAATGGGGTGATTTGACCATAAATAGAAAAGGTAGAGGTGGTAGCAAAATGCTCTATCCCTGAAACAAAAAAACAAGTGCATTCATTTTTAGGATTAGCAGGGTATTATAGATGCTTTATACCTAATTTTGCTACTATTGTTGCCCCTTTAACTGACCTGACTAGAAAACAGATTCCAAATAAAGTACCTTGGTCCCCTGCCTGTGATGAAGCCTTTCGTGCTATTAAAGCTACTTTATGTGCCTCTCCTGTTTTGCAGTCCCCTGACTTTACTCAGCCATTTGAGGTTCATACAGATGCCTCTGAAACAGGACTTGGGGCAGTATTATGCCAAACCATCAAGGGAGAAGAGCATCCCATTGTCTACATTAGCCACAAACTATTTCCGAGGGAGTGTAAATATGCAACAATTGAGAAAGAATGTTTGGTCATCAAGTGGGCCATTGAAGCCCTAAAGTTCTATTTATGGGGAAGACATTTAATTTTACTCACAGATCATAACCCCCTATGCTGGCTACATCAGATGAAAGACAAAAATGCTTGAATCCTTAGGTGGTATCTGGCACTGCAACCTTACAAATGTGACATAAAGCATAGACCGGGGAGTCAACATAAAAATGCTGACTATTTATCCAGATATGGAGCAAGCTGCTTGTCACAGACATGACAGAAGGAATTGTAAATTTGTACCCCAGGGCAAATTGTGTGTATTTGAAGTTTTGTATAGTATACTTATAGTACTACAGAACTATAATTTTGTTATAGGGTGCCCTGGGGTGGAGCTTCTGTGAGGGTGGGTGGAAGCCCCCTCCCATCCCTTTGTGGATGTGGTTGTGGATGACAAACCAATGGTTTGTACTTAGGCAGGGGGGGTATCTGGTACTTAGACATAACCTAGGAATTTGGCTCACTATCATTATAGGGTCCTTATTTCACTTTCACCTTATTCTTATTCTTCTTATTCCCCGTAAAATCTGTTGCACAACAGCATTTCTTTTCTGTCTGTCTCTTTTTATTTAGGTAGCAGTGGTTTGGCCACCTACTATTATCCTGGATACCTCTGTAATGTTTTCTAAAAAAACTCTTACAGAAGCCTGTGTTCCAGTGATGGTCTGTCCATCTTATTTCCCCTATTTCCATGTCGTAGTTTAAAAGCAGCATGAAGCCCAGTAATATGAGTACAAATATGTTTTTGCTTCTAAAAAGGGAAAGCCACTTGCTTTCCACTCCCTTTACACCAATGCACACTTGCCTCGTACATTTAAAAAGGAAAACCCTTTGTTTTTATCTCTCTGAAGACTGGGGCATGATTGCCCAGTGTCTGACAAATGAGAGCTGCTAGATTTTGTGTTTTGCTTGTTTTATTTTCCTAGCACTCCCTCTTGTATGGCTGCGAGGGGCTTGCATTGTCTCTCCTCGCGTCTGGTGGTTGACAATCTTTCCTGGAAGAAGTAACCCCCTCATGCACATTCCGTGATGAGACAGGGCTGCAGTTTCTCGTCTCCTTTGCGAGTGTACTGAATAAGGGACTCGCTCCCTCTCTCATGTTTGCGAGCCACTAGTGCTGGCACAGCTCACACAGAAAGAAGAGGAGAGCAGCCGTCTGTTTTAAGATAAGTCTTTATTTAGGAAATGCAGTTCCTGACCCACTAGTATGTGAGTCTGTTGTAGTCGGGGGGGGGGGGGAGAGCACTGCTCAAGGATAATATGACCACTGCTGACATTTTGCAGATAAAGTAATATAGCAAAACAACAGAATAAATTACACAAGTTGTGTTTTGTTTGTAGAGAATTGCTTTTTTTATCTGTAACAGAGAGTTACTTGGAGGGTACAAACAACCCCCTCCTTTGAAATATACCTCAGCAGCTGGTGTTCTGTGCTGCTGTATTGTACATGCTTGGATAAATTAGAAAAGACAAAGTTAAAAGATAAAGAAAGGGTACAGTGAGTTGCTGTACCTGTGGTTCTGCAGCAAAAGGTGATTGCCATAGCTAAGCTGTTCCAATCAGCAGTGATCTCCTAGCAGGGTATAGGGTGTAGTTTCCTATAGGGAGTCAACGGCACCCTCCCTGCTTTTTTTTATGGTAACCAAGATGTCACTCACTGGAAAAAAGATGGAGTCTAGGTTCAGTAGAGACCATTTTTCAATTAGATAAGGAATAAGGAAATGTGCATCTTGTTATATGTTATTGAATGGCATATTTACTGACTATTTGGTATACCTTATCGCCAGTATAATGTACTATGTATACAGATATGCATCCAAGTGTAATATAATGTTGTAGAGATTATTAGGGGTGGGATCTCATCCTTATGGGAGGAGCTGGGTGCTATCTAACCCAGGATCTGGGACCCAAAGATCAGATGTAGTTTGGGAGGAGATCGGCATACATCTCCTGAGTGGGTTTTCCAAAAGAAGATCTTGCACAGACCTTTATTAGGGAATTAGCCAGTTTTATTCCCTGAGATGTGCCTTTTACTTCTTCTTTTCTGTTTATTTATTATTGCAACAGTTATTTCTTTGTACTTGTTTATTCTTATTTTCTTATTTATTTTAATAAATCTTATCACACATATTTGGTGTGGTGTACCTGAATTGATTGTGTTGTATCTGATCATTACTACCTCAACCCATGACACTCATATTGTCCATAGTAACAATAATGTTACTAAAGCTGGTTATTCTCTTAATGATCTTTTCCATGATGGTGATCTCAGCATTGCTCTTTCTAATACATTATTGGAATTTGTTTTAAAGGTTTTGTTGTGATTCTAGTGTTTTTGATTTTCTTTGTGATTATTACTTTGTGTTGTTGGAGATGAACACTCAAGTAGCATAGACAGCAGCTTAAATGTTTTTACAGTGCTTGAGCTGCTGGACTTTAACCTGTTACAATGTTTAAATGCCCTTCATATATTTCCAATTTCTGTATTTTCTATGCAATAATGTTCTATACCTACATTCTTATGGTTTGTTTGTAATGCTTCCGTAGTCAGGCAACGGGGGTTATGTAGACCTGCCAGACCAGTAGCCCTACTTAGATCTGCTGCTATTCATGTATATACATATAAATATATATATGTGTAGTAATGTTTCTTCAAGGCTTTATAAGTGACTGGTACATTTGTGGTATAACCACACAATCTAGTTGTATCAGTTATTGTATGTTATTGTTTACTGTAATATCTGCAGGTGCAGCTTCTGAATAGCTCCTTTGTTTCCAAACTAGCATGATTAGCAGAATTAGTTATCTCTGTGTACGTGTACAAGTTATCTGTCTTGGGTGTGAGACGCCCCTTATACTAACCAATGGATTGCTGCTTTTCATGGGAAGATGAGCCGTTACTATGGTAACTTATTTTCTTATCTGTACTGTAAGAGTTACTGTAAGCCTCTGTACAAGCTGAGTCTCCATTTTGTACCACTGGTGTTTAGAATTCCTTAAACCCATTTACTTTGTATGGTAAGCTTTGTTATATCTTTTGGGCAATAATAAACAAATGTTATTACTTTGTTTGGAACACCTGCTTCCTGGTCATACTTTCTGCTAACTGGTATGATTCCTGCCTACGAAAAAAGTCCACCTCATAACAGTGCACACATTTTTATAAGAAACAAACATGTTAACATGCATTTCTAATCAATACATAGAAACATAGAATTTGACGGCAGATAAGGACCACTTGGCCCACCTAGTCTGCCCATTTCCCTACCTAACAGATAAGCTACAGATCCTAGTTAACCAACAACCTATTCCCCCCACTAGAATTGCCTTATGTCTGTCCCATGCATTCTTGAATTCCCCCACTGTTTTTATACAAATGCTGTTTCTTAATGGGAATGTGGTCAAAACTTTAAACCTGACAGTTTGACTTTTACGGTGGGGGGTTGGGGAAGGGTGATAGATTTCACATACAAAAACACATATATGATTCAAATGTATGTGTTTTTATAAACTTCAGAAAATGTATTTGAGCAGTTTTGGTCTGCCTCTACCAATCTGTGTTTTCCCACCTTTTCTCTTTGTTTATGAAGTATTATTGTCTACTTTCATCATTCTGTTTTTTTCCCCTCTGTCCTTCTCCACATTCAAGATATGGAATGTTTGCCATGGAATGCAGGGTTTCAGAATATATATCGTGTGTGTGTGTGTGTGTATATATATATATATATATATATATATATATATATATATACAGAGAGCGAGAGAGAGAGAGACACACACACACATATTAACACATTCACACACACACACACACACACACACACACACACACACACACACACACCAAATGCCTCTTCTACAGCCAGAAACTCAATTATCTCACTGTCAGGGAAAGCAAAAGAGGGTTCCCTAATGAGCAGGTAGACAGACGGAGGATTTGGATTTTTTATTGTCAGCAATGAAACAGTTGTAATGAAAACTATGAACAATATTTAATGTTTCTAATTTCTTTATGTGTGCAAGGAGAGTGTAATGGTCAAGGAAACTACATTTAATTATTTTGTTTTATTTCTTATTAAAGGTAGTTTTATTATTAGGGCCCAGCTGAGGGTTTTTAACTGTGTAAATGCAACAGCCATATATGTGATGGAAGATTACTTCTAGTTGCGGGCCCTAGGGGACTGATGGAAGTTAATTCTGGTCACAGACTGATTTGCTTATTGTGTGATGTGGTTTAGGACCAGGATGACTGTGAATTACGCTCTAATAATGTATGGTCACCTGACTGGTTTTAACCAATTAAAGTTCCTTGGTGTTTAGATCCATTTTTATAAAAGAATTCAAATCGCCACTGAATTCTACTGGTAGAATGTTCACACCCACAATCACACAACAAAGCCTCAGGTGATACCAGGGGTTTTATCTGTAGCAGGTTAAACTGCAAAACTTACCCTGTTTAGCAGGCCAGAATTGAAGGAGGATTTTTCATGGTCAGCAAAAAAAACACCAGAGATTAAAACTGTAAGTACTGTAGTACTTCATTTTTTTTTATGTATGTCTGTGTAAGAAGAGGTTTATGAGGGCAAATAACATTCAAGTATAGTGTGCAGTGGAATGCTGTGATTGTATATTTACAATACGGCACTCCAGAACATGGGTAACTGGCAGGGCCGGTTTTAAGGTTTTGGGGGCCCCCAGCAAGATTTGTGAAGCCATGGGGCACTCCTTACTTGATCCACTTTCACCTAATCTGTTGGACTGTAGCCCATACATGCATTTTTTTTCCTTTCTCAGTACAACCAGTGATACAGCATATTTAAATTTGTTAGGAAAGTCAGTAGTGTCAGTCCTTGGGGCTATTCTTCCCCTTCTATCCATTGCTGCCCATTTGCCTCTTATTGACTGGATCATAGCTTAGTAAGGCTTTTTAAATAGGGGGCTTGCCTCAGGACTGGAGAATTGCACAAGTGATGTCTCTCCACAAGAGTGGACCCAAGGATGAACCTAGTAATTATAGACTAGTCAGCCTTACCTCCATTGTAGGAAAGCTAATGGAGACCATACTAAAGGAAAGACAAGTGAACTTCCTGGAGGTAAATGATCTACAGGATTAAAGGCAGCATGGGTTTTTCTTGGGGACAGCCTGCCAGACCAACTGGATTGACTTCTTTAATTGGGTCACAGGATCGTTGCACAGGGACCAGATGGTAGATGTCCTGTGTCTGGACTTCAGTAAGGCCTTTAACTCTGAGCCAAATGGGAGGTGGCTCAGTAAACTGAGGATCCTGGGAGTCAGGGGAAAGCTTGCAGAGTGGGTCAAGAGCTGGCTACAGAACAGAAACTAGAGGGTGATAATGAGGGGGAGCTATCAGTCTAAGTCGGTGGCCAATGGGATCCCACAGGGCCCAGTACTCAGACCAGTGTTGTTTAACATTTTTATTGGTGACATAGTGGATGGGCTCAAAAGTAAAATCTGCCTATTTGCTTATTACACTAAACTCTGCGGCAGAGTGAAGCGTGGGAGGAGACAGGAGCTCTAGGAGGCCTTGGCTAGGCTTGAGAAATTGTTGAGTATCTGGCAGTTGGGGTTCAGTACTAGGAGTTGCATGGTCTTGCACTTGGGAGCTAAGATCCCAGGGGCAAGTTACTGGTTGGGAAGTGTACAGGTTACCAGTTCTGAGGAGGAAAAAGATCTAGGGGTAGCTCAATGCTTCATATTGTACACCTTATTTTGCTACTCTGTATTTTATATTTTTATATGTATTTTTCTCCCTTACACCCCCCACCACACTGGGAAACGAGACTCTGCTCAGTGTGCCTTTCCCAGTAACCAATCTTTAAATAAATCAAAAATAAAATAAATCAAGAGGGACCTGAGGCACCCTGCACGGTGTCGTAAAGTGGCAGCCAAAGCAAACAAAATGGTGGGTTGCATCAACACAGGAATCACCTCTAGGAAAGGAGAAGGTCATTTTGCCCTTGTATAGGTCTTTGGTGACTTGAGACCGCACTTGGAGTACTGTGTGCAGTTCTGGTGCCCTTATCTGAAAAAAGACATCAGATCTTTAGAGGGGGTACAGCGTAGGGTGTATTCACTGGAGGACAGAAAGGAGATGGGGGACATGACTGAGACCTTTGAGTATCTTAAGGATATGAACAAGGTTAGAACAGAGGGCATTTTCAATTCAAGGGGAAATGGGTTCACTAGGGGGCATAGTCTAGAATTGTTGGAGGGAAGATTCAAAAAGGAAATGAGAAGGCGCTTTTTCACAGAAGGCGTGGTGTCCAAGTTGAGCGATTTGCCTGAGGAGGTGATTTCTTTGAAAACAGGAAGCAGCTTTAAAAGGGGGTGGGACAAGGTAAAAGAGAGAATCATAACATGAGAGATTATGGGTAGGGGTTAAAAGAGTGTGAGGGATGAAAACTCTGTGGGGAAAAGGGAGGTGGGGGGGCAGCTCCAGTAAAATATACTAAGAGCTGCACAGTCAGGCAGACTTGGTATACCTAAATGGCCTGTTTCTGCTGGCATTTTCGTACTTTCATATTATAATGCCACATAAGAAGGTGCTGCACAGTCCTTTGTTGCTGTTTAAAAAGAAAATTAGTAAGGAAAACTGCTCTGGTTGGGGCCCCCCATGAGTAGGGGGCCCACAGTGACCTCAGGGTTTGCTGGTGCCTAAAACCGGCTATGGTAACTGGGGGATTACCCATTTCTCATGTACAGGTAGTTAAGTTACACAGTTGTACATTGTGACACACCGCATGAGACATGGGTAAATCCTCCAATAACCCATGCTCCGTCATGCCCAACCATTTAATCATACCCTGGGAACTGCAGAGTTTTTCCTCCATATCTCCTATCCTACTACTGCTCCCTGAGTAACCTGAGTAGCTACTAAGACCTTAACTTTGTCTCATCTGTGCATGAAACCATTTGTGGTTTTTGTGCCCACCATCGTAGCTGCTAGGCTGCTCCATGGTACAGCAAAGTAAAATTCTGCCCATGAAGTGGTCGCGAAGAGGCCACTTCACGTTAGTATTCCACTATGTGGAGTGCCCCTTTTAAACCCTCACTTCACCATTTCATGTTGTAATTATGACTTTGCGTTGTGCACGCTGCCTTATTTTGCTTTAAGGCAGAGTGAGAATTCAGAGGCAGCCCACACACATCACATGGCTTACAAAGTGTAAGTCACATGCTTCAGGCAGGCAGGAGGTTACAGGCAAAAACACTCTCCAACATGGGCTGACTTACACGTTTTGCATGGGGTGTGAAAAATGCCTTGGCTCTGTGAATGGCAAGGGTGGGGTGTGGATGTGTGATGAAGAGGGGTGCAGAGGTGACAAGTCCACAAATGAAATTATTTCCCCCATTTTATGTACAATAGTTGTTGTACCACTTGATCTAGACATACTGCATTGACCACCACCACCACTTCTACTCTGACCACCACTTGACAAGATTTCTAAATCATAATCCTCCTCCTCATCATGTCTGTAGTAATCCTCTGGTGTTATTTCATCTCTACTGCAGACATTCCTACATGGTCATACACCCATGAAAGGGGGTAACATGCTTGTTAAAGTTGATGATGAGGGTGAACACCTCACTATGGTATTAACAGCCATCGGGTGCCTGGTCCACAGTGTCATGTGCCTGTTCTTAAAATGTGTATGCTGGACCCCCATGCCCAGATGACTCCCCTTTTTACCTTGACTCACACATGCATAGCAAAGCTGGCAGATTGCAACTGACTCATCATTTGCATCTTGGACAAAAAAATCCCAAACAGGGGACTGTGATTCCCTACTTTTAACATGTCCCTGATTCTGCTTAATAGACTTTGATTTTTTAAACCCCTGAAATGGAGGGTGAGTTACATAATTTTTTTTTTTATTTTAGTCTCTGGAAACCAGGTAAGGCCCACTAGGCACAAATGCCAGTTTTCAGGGGTGACTTGGGAGCACTGGGTGGTTAAGTGGCTTGCTCAGAGTCAAACAGTATGCAAGTGGAGGTTGTGAGAATCAAACTCAGGTCTGGTATGCTGGATGTACCAAGCTCATTCACAATTCATTCCTCTAACCTCTAGGCTATACTACCAACCAATTAGAGATGCAGCGAACTATTAATCTGCTCACGAAGTGGACACGAAGTGGACACTTAGCATCCGTGGAGCACAATGCAAAGTGGGCCCTGTAAAGTGCTCACTTCGCATTAATACCACTTTGCATTCTCATTATGCCTTAGCGTGCAGTAAGGTGAAGTGAGAAGAAAATAAGCACATCACATGGCTTGCAATACTGTAAGTCACATGCTTTAGCAAGGCAAGAAGGAAGTGAGTCAGAGAAGCAGTTTCACTTTTTACTTTGTATTTGTAAAGGAAGAAAGCAAAATTGTGAGAGGACAGGAGTTTGCTTGGCTTTCGTTTCTTTTTATTGCCAGAACCAGAACAAACAAACAGCTTTTTTAAAAGCTATTTTATTTAGTTTTTTAATTGTTTTAGTGTTTTTTTGTTAGTGAATTTTTTGTATAAGTTTTGTTTTTGTTTTGTTTTGTGTGTGTGACTGTGTGCGTGTGTGTGTGTCCATTGTCTGTATGCGTGTGTCATCCCGTGGACTCAGGAGGATGGAGGGTCACATTGGAGAAACATAGAATTTTTTTTTTTTTTTGACGGCAGATAAGGACCGCTTGGCCCACCCAGTCTGCCCATTTCCCTACCTGATGGATAAGCTGCAGATCCTAGTTAACCAGCAGCCTACTTCTTCCTACCCCCACCCCCTAGAATTGCCTTATGACTGTCCCATGCATGCTTGAATTCCACCACTGTTTTTGACTCCACAACCTCCTCTGGAAGTCCGTTCCATACATCCACAACCCTCTCTGTGAAAAAATACTTCCTTAAATTACCTCTGAGCCGTCCCCTTCTATCTTCAAATTGTGCCCCCTTGTTCTTGCACACCTCTTTTTTTGAAAGATGCTACCCTCTTGGACTTTGTTGATTCCCTTGAGGTACTTGAAAGTTCCCATTATGTCCCCCCTCTCCCTCCTTTCCTTGAGGCTATACATATTAAGCTCCTTAAGTCTCTCTTCATATGTCTTCCGGTGCAGACCCTGCACCATTTTAGTTGCCCTCCTCTGGACAGCTTCCATCCTGTCTATGTCTTTGCGGAGACTGGGTCTCCAGAACTGCACGCAGTACTCCAGATGTGGTCTCACCAGCTGTCTGTACAGAGGGATAATAACTTCTTGTTTTCTACTGGTGATGCCTCTCCCTATGCATCCCAGTATTCCCCAGCCCTTCTTGCTGCCCTCTACATTGCTTTCCACCTTTAGGTCATCTGATATGACTACCCCAGGTCCCTTTCCATTTTGTTGTTGTTAGTATCTCACCCCCACTGTACTCTTCCCTGGGTTTTTGTTTCCCAGGTGCATTACCTGCACTTCTTAGCATTGAATCTAAGCTGCCATACATTTGACCATTCCTCTAACCTTGCCAAGTCCCTTGTCATCCTTTCCACCCCACCTTGTGCATCAACTCTGTTGCAGATCTTTGTGTCATCTGCAAAGAGACATACTCTCTTCAGTCCCTCTGCAATGTTGTTATAAAGACATTGAAGAGGACCGTCTAATACTAAACCCTCTGGTACCCCACTACTAACCCCCCTTTTTTCAGAATGGACTCCATTTACTATTACTCTCTGTGTCCTATTTTCCAGCCAATTCTTTACCCAGGCTGTCATCTTGGGACCCACTCCCAGGTTGGCTAACTTGTATATTCATCTTGTGTGTGGGACTGTGTCAAATGCCTTGCTAAAGTCTAGGTAGGCCATGTCCACAGCCCTTCCCTGATCAACTACTTTGGTCACCCAGTCAAAGAAATCTATCAGATTTGTCTGGCATGACCTTCCTGCTGTGAATCCATGCTGCCTTGGGTCCTGTGCCCTCTGGCCTCTAGATACTCAACAATTCTTTCCTTCAGATGTGATTCCATCATTTTCCCTACCACTGAGGTTAAACTAACAGGTTTGTAGTTTCCTGCTTCTGCCTTGCTCCCACTTTTGTGAAGGGAATCACATCTGCCCTCCTCAGTCCTCAGGTACCACCCATCCTCCCATGATTTGTTAAAGAGGGTAGTCAGTGGTGTCACTAGTTCTACCCTTAGTTCTTTTAGAATTCTGGGATGAATCCATCAGGCCCATTGCTTTGTCCACCTTCAGTTTTAAGAGCTCTTTCAGAACCCTTTCTTTTGTAAATGGGCTGGTATCAACTTCTGTATCCAGAGTGTTTCTACTGTTTGTTTTAGGTACCTCCCCCTCTTTCTTTGTAAATACTGAGCAAAAATATTTGTTTAGTATCTCTGCCTTTTCACAGTCACCCTCTGCCCACCCTCCCTCCCTTTATTAAGCCTCACTATCCCTCCCTCCCTTGGTCTTCCTTCGCTCCCTGATGTACCTATAAAAGGTTTTATCCCCCTTCTTAACTGAGTTGGCTATCTTTTCCTTGGTTTGGGCCTTTGCTGTTCTGACTGCCTTTCCAGCTTCCTTTTGCTTTAACTGATACAGTTCTCTGTCCTGTTCCTTCTGTGATTCCTTGTACTTCCTGAATGCTTTCTTTTTCTCTTGAACCTTCACTGCCACTTCCTTTGAGAACCATAGTGGTTTCTTACCTCGTTTCATTTTGTTTATTTGCTTTACACAAAGGCTTGTTACCTCTGTGATGGCAGTTTTATTATTCCCATTGTTCTTCCACCCTCCTTCCTGCCCATTTGCTAGTGCATTCTTAGGCACTCACCCATTTTGGCAAAGTCAGCCTCCTAAAATCCAGTACCTTTGTCTTTGTATGGCTTGACTCTATTGCTGTGTTTATTGTGAACCATACTGTTCGATGGTCGCTAGTTCCCAGATGGCTACCCACTTCTACATCTGTGATCCTCTCTTCATCTCCATTTGAGAGAACCAGATCTAAGATTGTTCTCTCTTGAGTGGGCTACAATACTAGTTGTCTAAGGCATGCCCCCTGTAAAGCATCTAGAATAACCCCACTCTTCGAAGTGGCTGCTGCAACTGCACTCCAGTTAACATCTGGCATATTCAGATCACCCATCAGCAATATCTCCCCTTTATCTGCCATTCTAAGTATACTTTCTATCATTTCCTTGTCCATTTCCTCCCCCTGAGAGGGGGGTCTGTATACAACCCCTGTGCGGATTGTGGTGCCATTGCCTGCCTCCAAATTGACCCACAGTGCTTCTTCTCCTCCTGTTTACCCTTTTGTTCTATTGCTTGATTTCTTCTCTATGTAGAGAGCTACTCCTCCTCCCTTTTACCCTCCCTGTCCCTCCTGTAGATAGTGTATCCTGGTATGTTTATGTTCCAGTCATGGTTCTGTGTGTACCATGTTTCTGTGACTGCCACGATATCCAGATGTTCCTCCTCCATCAAGGCCACTAATTCAGGAAGCTTGTTACCCAGACTATGGGCATTGGTACTCATTGCTCTCCATTTTTTGATGGCTTTACCTTCTGTTGCAGCATCCCCCACTGACCTTTCTACCTCGGTCTTTTTCTCATTTAGTACCCTGTTTTGTAGGGAGAGGCTGGGATTTTCCTGCTGCTTATCAGTGCCTCCCCCCTTGACTAGTTTAAAAGCTTGCCAATGAAGCATTTAAACTGATTGCTCAAAAGACTTGTTCCCTTCCTGGACAGATGCAGACCATCCTGCCAGTATAGGCTGGTGTCCCTCCAGGTGGAACCCCAGTCCCCAATGAAGCCAAACCCCTGTACTCCACACCATTCTTTCAACCATTTGTTAAACTGCATGGTGCAAAGTACCCTAGCCTCACCCATGCCACTGACAGGCAGTACCTCTGAGAAGGATACTGTGTGTGCTACTTGTCTTAAGCCCTTCCCCAACTCTACAAAGTCCTTCTGCACTGCTCTAATCTCATGATGAGCTAAGTCATTTGTCCCTAGGTGGACAATGACGTCAACTCGAACTCCCTGCAACTGTTCTCATGATCCTAAGGATCGCTTCCTGTCCCTCAAGCCATGGCACCAGGCAGGCACCTTACTTCAGTTTTCCCTGCTCCCCCAGTTCTATCCCTAATAATTGAGTCCCCCACCAGGAGCTGCTTTCTTTCCCTGTGGTGCCCCCCGCCTCCTTCCTGAGGGCCTCCCTTGTGACAGTTGTCTGCACCCTCCTTAGTCTCCTCTGCGGGTGCATCCATAGGAGAACTATGCTCCCCCAGAATGGTGTATGGATTGTGGAGTGGAACAACTGACTGGGTGTGCCTCTGTTCCACCACCCTTACCCTCCCTGAGCCCACTGTGGTCCAACTGCTGTACTTTCTTTGCAACCTCTGAGGTAGTGGTGGTGGCTCTGGTGCTCCCTGGATGGGGGAGGTTCCCTTGCCACTGTCCAGTGCGGCCTGAAGATGGGCAACTTCCTCTCTCAGGGCAGATAGTTGTCTGCAAACAGGGCAGCATCTCAGCCTCCAGAAAGACTCCCGGAAGACTGTTGCCCCACAGTCATTACATTGTACTACTCCCCACATAACTGTCTACCTTGTTTAGTTTTTTTGTTTTTTTGTGTGTGTGTGTGTGATTGGTGCATTATATAGAAATATATGTATTTATATAATGTGTATGCTTATATTGTAAGTGCAGTGTGCTAGACAGGATGTGACAGTGATATGCACCTTGCCCTCTTGAGGAAATGATGTCAGAACCCCAGGTATAAATGAACTATTTCCAGGTTGGGTGGGGTGAGGGGTGGGAAGGGGTTGGGCCTAAACTGTGCCCTCATGAAACAATCAGCTAAACGCTCTGACCTACTGATGCAATGAGTGCCTTCCTGTCAGCAAGATGCCATACACGACAATTTGTAATACTGCTTCAAACCAATTTGACAGAGAAAATACCCTGCTAATCACACAGAGAAAAATCCAAACATCCAAGTCAGACACAGGTAAACCTCCCCAGCCCCAAAAGAGCCTTGTGACTTGTGCTCTGAAAAGAGTCAGCCCCACAACACGTCAGCTGCGCAGAAGGGCAGACACAAAAAACAGTATTCAGCCTATGTGGGTTTAAACTCTTCCTGCACTGAAAGCCTTAACACTTGTAACAAAAGTAAAGCAAACTCCATCTCCCTCTGTTGATTGAAAGACTGCCTTTTCTGATAATTCTAAGTTCCTTTTTCACCCATCAGTTAGAAGTATCCTCCACCTGAAGAATATTAACTTTCCTAAGGAATCTGCTTCAAACCAAAGACAATTGTAAATTGTAAGGTTCACCTCCCTCTGTTGTGAGCACTACTCGCTTTCTTGCAAATCTTAAGTCCAGTGTTGCAGCTTGCAGCCAGAGGTAGCTTCACCTGAAGACACTGAAGAGAAGGTGAGTCGCTGGCCCTTGTGCGTGTTAGGAGGGGAGGAGTGTGGACCCATGGGGACAGGGCGGTCGTGTGATGTTGGACCACTCCAGACTCCTGGCTGGTGTTGCTCCCCCCCATGGAAGCAACAGGAGCAGCAGCACCAGTGCCACCGGTGGCTGTTGCATGTCCACCTTCTCCACCACCACCACCACTACCACCACCACCACTAGCAGCAGCTGTCGGGGCTCCAGCAGCAACCCCTCCACCACCTTCACAACCACAGGAGGTGGTCCTGGCAATTGTAGGTGGTGGTGGGACTCATACCAAATGTGTGTGGACTGTGTCTGGTCCTCCCCCCCGCTGTTCCCCAGCATAGGAGTTTTTTATTTGTGTAGGGGGAAGACAGCACAGTGGTGGACTGCCATGTGTGTGGTGTGCTGGTGCACTATCGCACCCCCTGGACACATTTGAGGTCCAGTGGCTAGCACACCCACATGCTGAACCACCACAGGGCAGAGTTGCAGGCTGCCATGGAAGGGGTCCACATGTCCACCTGCTGGCCCTTCCATGGCAGTGGCCGAGGGTGCTGCTGGGGTGGGAGAAGCGCCTTGCAGCAGTCACTGCTGCAGCAGGAGGAGGAGGAGGGCTACTACATCAGCTGCTCCACCACCACCACCACCGCCACCACAGCCACCAGCACCACCCTGTCCACCACCAGCCCCACTACCTGGATTACCTGCTGCAGTGGACCCTGCCACAGTCCCTGAAAGCCAGTCTGACCTCAGCCTGGTGTGGGCAGCACTCAAGGAAAACAATGCATGTTTCAGTGCTTTGGGGCAGCAGGTAAACAAAGTGGAAGCACAGCAGCAGCAAATACTGTCAATGCTGGATCACCATGGCATCCCACGGCCATAGTAAGTCAGGGGATTGTTTTCTGCCCCCACCCACCCCACCCTGACTCCCCCCTACTACTGTGTTGTACTTTTTTTGTGTGCTTTTTATTTGTTATTGTTTAATCATACATATTTTCCCTTCCAGGGGAATCTTTCTTGCACCACATACTGTAATGCAATAAATTTTTGTGAAAACCAGGCATAATTTCATTACAGTGTGTCACGTGACAGAGGAATTCCCATTCTGAAAATCTGCCCACATTCTGCCTCCCTTCTCAGAAACGTTAGGGGGGCAGACAGACTCATGGTGGCAGTGGATAACATCAGTCCCAGTGGTGGTGGTAGTCTGTAGGGGGCATACAGACTCTTGGTGGCAGACTTGGATAACATCAGTCCCGGTGGTGGTGGTCCAGGGGGCAGAGAGACTCATGGTGGCAGTGGTGGCAGTGGATAACATCAGTCACGGTGGTGGTGGTCTGGGGGGGAAGACTCATAGTGGCAGTGGATAACATCAGTCCCGGTGGTGGTGGTGGTGGTCTGGGGGGCAGACAGACTTATGGTGGCAGTGGATAACATCAGTCCCGGTGGTGGTTGTCCGGGGGGGCACACTGCCTTTTAAATACTGCAGTTAAAACCTGCCAACATTAACCACATCATCATCCTCATAAAGAAAACTACCCTCACAGTCATCGATGTCTGAAGTCTGACCATTGGGAGATTCTTTCTCCATTGTGTTGTCATCTACATCAGTTGTGGGCCGTTTCAGGCAGCCACTACCAGTGCCATCAGGATGCTTCATTTCCACATCAGCAAGACCACCATGAATAGGCCGGGGTACAAATACCGAGGTTGCAGTCTGTGCTGGTATGTGCTTCTCATTCATTTTAATGAATGTTAGCAAACTAACATTTGCAGGAGACGGGTTTGTCCAATTATCCCTGACTAGTGCATCTGCTGAGCTGAATACCCTCTCAACTCTTACACTGGAGGGTGGGCATGTGCGATACTTCAGTGCCACTGCAGTCAGCTCTGGCCATTCACTGACCTTTCAACTCCAGTACAAAAGAGGATCTTCACTTATTGTCAGATGCCTGTTTTCAGAAAAATATGACTCAACCATTCTCTGTGCTGCACTAAGTCCAGTTGTTGATGCATCATCTTGTTCTCCCGAATCATTTATTTCACAAATACCCACTTGGGACAAAGCCTCCCAAAGTGGGTTGATGCCACCCACTTTGGATGACAGACCACCTGGAACTACAGTCCCCTTCCCCTTGCAGGATATGCTTGATAGTCCTATGGGTACACCTTCAGCCGGGCTATGCTGCTGAGGTTTGCTGACCTTGGCACGTGACTTCTGTGCCCCATGAACCAAGCGCACCAGTTGACCAATGATATTTTTTACCTGTTCAGGCCCTCCCTCCAGTACTGATGCAATTCCACGTTTATATCGTGGGTCCAGCATTGTTGCTATGGTAAAGTTGTCACTACGCTGAATGTCCACAATGTGATGATTATGGTCGAATACTGTCAGCATGTGTTGCAGCAACATACTGCTACCACAGTCTCCGGCACCATCAAGGCTATGCTATACATTCACCAATGTCTGCCTCAACACCCGCAGCAGTGGAATTGATTGGCTAGTGGAGGCAGACTCACCACTCACTGCCTCTGTGGCATGTTCAAAAGGCTGCAAAATTGTTGTTACAGAGTCCATGAGGCGCCACTGTTCAGTCGTCATAGACATGGAGGCCCCGGAACTGTCACGGCTAGTGTGCATCACAAGATATTCTGAGATGGCTTTGTATTGTTCATACACCCTCTCTGCCATGTATAAAGTGGAGTTCCATCGGGTGACAACTTCCAGCTTCAAGCGGTGCAGAGGCAGGCTGTTTCGTATCTGCAACTGCCGCAGTTGGTCACGGGCCTTTCCAGATTTTGAAAAGTGAGAGCAGATATGTCGTGCAACGGTCAGCGTTTCCTTTATATCAGGGTGCTGCAGAAACTCCTGAACCACAAGATTTAAACAGTGGGCCATGCATGGAACATGAAAAAAAACACCATTAGTGATGCATTTCACCACATTTGACCAATTGTCACTTGCTATGAACCCAGCTCTCAGGGACAGAGGGTTTAGCCATATGTCAATTTCAGTCAGTACCATGTCCAACATGTTCTCACCCGTGTGTGAACAGGTCACACTGCACATAGCAATCGTTGCATGCTGGCAAATTCCAGGAAGATTGCTACCATGACAATCCACCTTACTGCACTGATTATTCACACTACCAACATCACAAACAACCCCCGGCACCTGCGCCCAGTGTGCAGTTATACACAGATATGAACTTCCTGCTGTTTTGCCACTTGTCCACATATCCATACTTAAATGGATGAATGGAGAGGAGGAATGCTGAAGGGCATGTCTTACTGAGTCGGACACAGTGTGGAACAACTCAGGGACAGCACGGGTAGAAAAGTATGTCCTGGATGGGACTTTCCATTTTGGACAGGCACGTGCAGCAAACTACCAGAACCCAGAATTCTCCACAAAGGAGAAGGGCAAAAGATCAATTGCCAGCATTTCCGCTACAGCAGCATTAAGTTCACATGACACTGTATGATTGGGGGGTACTTCAGCTTATGCTCACAAACACTCTGTAACATGGGCTGACTTAAACATTTTACACGTGGTGTTTTGTTGGTCACAAATGGTTGTGCTCTGTGATGAATGGCATTGGCAGGGGGTGGAGTGTGGACATTTTATGAAGATGGTTGCACAGGTGATGATGACAAACCCAGAAATGATGATATTTTGCCTGATTTGCTAACCGGGGTTGATGTATCACTTGCACTAGACAAGCTGCATTCACCACCACCACCACCACAAAAACTGCTACTCTCACCGGCACTGGACAACATTTCAAAGTCATTATGGTCCTCCACCTCATCATGCCTGTAGTAATCCTCTGCTCTTATTACCGCACTACTGCACACATTTAATTTCCTACTGGGCTTAACAGTCATGGAAGGGGATAACATGCTGGCTATGGTTGCCGGTGACACAGGTGAACACTCCACTGTGGTATTAACTGACAGCTTGTGCTGGGTCCACAGAGCCAAGTGCCTATTCGTAAGATGCGTATACTGTTCTCCTGTCCCCAGATGTCTCCCTTTTTTACCTCAACTCACATGCACATGGCAAACCTGGCAGATTGCAACTGACTCATCATTTGCATCTTGAACAAAAAAATCCCAAACAAGGGATTGTGATGCTCTGCTTTTAACATGTCTATGATGATGTGGCTTAATTAAGTCTGTTATTTTAAGCACTGAAGTGGGGGGGGCACGTGATGTTTCTGGCACTGCACACCTGGCCTGCAACTGACCACCACGACTACCTATCATATTGATTACTGGGTCATCATCATCATCAACTAAAAGTGGTAGATCACAAGTTTTTACAGGTGGATTCCTGCAAACAGACTCAAACACAGCCATTTTTAATTTCTTTTTCTCTGGTTCCCAACTGGGGTCAATTACATCATCATCATATTCATCAACATCACCCACATCCACATCTTCTGCTTGGATGCTAATATGTGGACTGCATTTTGCAACAACAGCAACATCATCATCATCATCACATTCATCATCAGCATCTACACCACCATCACCTGATATTTTTTCACCACACTGTGAATCACTGCATGGAAAATAGTGACGTTAAGTGCCACGGTGGACAGACTATCACATTGTATGCTATCGTTGACATGATCATCAGAATCTTCAGGTTCAGTTACTGGGATGTTACTGGGAAGTATGACATCATCTACGCTGCCACTCACTTGCACTGCTTCACACTCAATATGTTTGGACACCGTACACTGGTCAGCATTAGAACTTGACGCAACAATACTAATACTACCTCCACCACCACTAACACCAGTAACACTAACACCACCGGCTGGGAAAACATCATCTCCTCCAACTTTGAGTGAAGCTACTGATTGGGCTGTAAAAAACATTGCAGGAGAAATAACTTTCCCCACATCAGCAATGCACTTCTGCTACTGTGTACTACTACCATGCCCACAGACTATCTTACTGCTAACATTGCCATGGCAAGAAACAGCTTTGCATGCACGTCTCTTTGCAGGCATTTTGAGGGATGAACCACAAATATTATTACCAAATTCAGATTTTGATACTTTCACTTTCTGACTGGATGGATGCTGGCTGGATGTGAAGCAAAATAAACAACTGTGGCTTCAGCAACAGATAAGAGACTACCCTGAGACTGTCACAGAATTAAAACAACTTCAGTAACCAGTGATACTGATGGGGGTCTCAAAAACAATCCAGTCTGGCAAAAAATACCTTTTAAACGTGGGAGTGGGCGGGAGCACTGAATACAAACAGTGTTGATTTTAACGGCACTACAAGCAGCAAAACTAAGAACAGAGAACATGATCAATTCGCACTACAAAATCAGGCAGCTGCAGTGGATAGCAGGTACACACTGCTGTGCTTAGCTGCACCTACACTAGTTTGTGTCACAATAAAATGTGTATTATATTTAATGCATGCAACACTGCACACACACTGACACATAACACAGAACAGTTTGTGTACAATGCTGAATGAGGAATGCGATGCAAATGCAAAAGCTCAGTGTACTATGCCACGTTAATGTAAATTTCTAATTTAAACAACCTGACCTTATGAAATGCTGCAGCACATCCACACAACAAACAGCAAGAAAATGTGTACTATTACTGACAATATTATTGTGTGTACATTAACACCGTCAGTTATATAACAAAAATATAACCAAAAAACAAAGAAATCACTAGTTCTTCAACTTAAATCTACCTACACCACAGACACGCCCCTCCTCCACAGCACACTTTCACTGTCTTTCACCACATGCATTCAATGTTGTAAATTAACATTCAAAATCCACACACAAACAAAAACGCTCTATGATATCAGCACAGGAGGGTTTCCTACAATCGAAGAACTAAAGCTGGATCCCCAAAAAAAGCAAAAATGCTTTTGGAATAACTTTTAAAAGATTCCTATTACAGATAGCTATCAGAGCACACTGTCTCCTACTCCTTCCTACTCATACTACGCTGAACTGAGGATGTGCAGATCAATACAGAGCCCATTTGACCTGAAATCCCATGAATCACTGCAAAATTCGCCTTTGGAGCTCAAAAATAAGGTGAAGTGAGCTACCACCAATGCACTTTGCCTTAAAATTGGAACAGTAGTGGCCCAGGGAGGCGGAGTAACGTGAAGTCAGTGTTTCTAATGGACTTCGCATTCCTCATTATAACGCAAAGTACTCTGCTTTGTGTTGCGGAGCACTCTACAAATCCACCTTTGCCTCTTGAAATGCTTTGTGGAGCGGATTGAGCCCACTTCGCCCTCCACTATACATGATTTTTCAGGCTGGACACACTTGGACTCCAACTGACCACCACGACTACCTATGATTATTACTGGGTCATCACCATTATCATCGACAGGAACCACTAAAATCACAACTTTTTTGAGGAGGGGGGATTTTAACGCCAACAGACCCAGACACAGCCACCTTGACCTCCTTTTCCTCCGGTTCCCAGCAGGGGTCACTGACATCATTGTCATAGTCATCAACATCATCCACATCCACATTTTCAGCTTGGATGCTGTCATGTGGAGAACATGTTCCAACCACAGCAGCATCATCATCCTTATCATCACCTGATAGCTTTGCATCATACTTTAAATCATTGGATGGCAAAGGCATGGTGTCAACAGCGCTGGAAGAAATGTGACATTGTGAGTTATCGTTTCCAGGATCCAAATCATGTTCAGCTACCACGGGGATGTTAATGGGGAGCATGACATCATCTACACTGTCAGTCACAGCTTTGGACTCAACTATATTTTTTGAAATAGTTAACTGGTCAAAAGTGGAACTTGAGGCAGCTACACTCATGCCAGCAGAAACTGCACTAACACCACCAGGTGGGACACCATCATCTCCTCCAAGTATGAGAGAAGCTACAGACTGTGCTGTAAAAACATTGATGGAGAAATCCCTTTACTGACATCAGCTATGCACTTCTGCATACTACCATGCCCATGGACAATCTTGCCACTGTCAGCAGTGCCATGGCCAGAAACAGCTTTACTTGCACATCTCTTTGCAGGCATCTTGGGGGATCACCAAGAAAATTCCAAACAAATTTAGATTTCTGGACTTTCAGTCTGGGCTGGTGGATGTGAAGCCCAAAAATACAACTGTGGCTTACAGATGGAGATTGGGCACTAAACAGATGCAAACGCACAGACAGATTATGACTGCACGCGCAATCAAGAAGAGATGCAGATGCAAAGTCACAACAACACATTAACTAGTGCTCACAAGTCACAGTCCAATCCGGAAAAGAATACCTTTTGCCGGTTGGGGGTGCAGTGCACTGCAGTAACAGCACAAAACCAAGATACCACAAAGCAGTACAACATCAGGCAGGTGCAGTGGATAGCAGATTCACAATACTGCAATTACTCTGTGGCACAATAAAATGTGTCTGATTTAATGGCACACGTTGCACACAAACTCACACACTACAAGTAATGCATATCAAATTGAAATCTTCAGTAATATAACCAAATCTTTTAAACAAATTGAAATGATGCACTGCTGCACCACAACAGTCAGCAAAAACAATGTCCATTAGCACAGTTATACAAGAAAAATATAACCAAAACAGAAAGGCTGCCTTTTTCTCCCAGTTTTAACCTACCTCCACCACATATACGCCCCGCCCCCAAAGCACACTTCAAGTGTCTGTCAGTATACAGAATGAATGTTCTAAATTAACATTCAAAATCCACACACAAACAATAAACACTCAATGATATGAGCACAGGAGGGTTTCCTACAATCGATGTACAAAATTTTGAGCAAAAAAATGTCTCAAAAAGGCTTTTGAATAGCTTTTAGAGGATTTGAATCGCAGAGCTCTGAGAAGAAACTGTCTCCATCTACCACTACACACGCTACACAGAACTAAGGCTGTGCAGAGCAATCTAGAGCCCATGTGACCTGCAATCCCATGAATCACTGCAGAATTTGCCTTGAAGCTTAATAACAAGGAGAAGTGATGTGAAGTACATTGATTTCTATGTACATCGCATTAAAATTGGTGCAGAAGTGGTTGGGAGAAGGAGGGATTAACCTATGACAGGGTATGGGTTTACCAAGCATTAATCCACATCTGGGGGGGTTGGAATCATGAGGCAAAGCCCAGTGATTTCAACCACCCAGGCGTGAATTAATGCCCAGTAAACCCATACCCTGGAGTAGATAATCCTCTTATAACATGGGCAATGTTTTGTTAGAGTTTTACCTAAAGAAATAGTGAAATAAAGCCATGTGAAGATCAACTGTGGGTATATCAGAGATTAATCAATGGTCAGGTGACCTGTTTGGATGAATCAGAAGACAGTATTTTAGGAACCCATGTTATAAGGCACAGTTATGCAAAGTCATTGTTATCAATGGACTTCACATTCCTCATTATGATGTAAAGTGCCGTGCTTCGCATTGCAGAATACTTTGCAGATTCCACATTACTCTGCAAATTGTTTCGTGGTGAGAATTTTGGCCACTTCACCCACCTCTAGGCTCAGCCAACCTCCCTGTTAAGTAAAACATTCTCATATTGCTCCTGTATCCCCCCCATCTGTCCCCTTGTTGACAACACGTCCCTTCTACTGAATAATTCCTCGCAGTTTACCTTTTTCATTCCTTTTTAGGAACTTATAGGTTTCTGTCATGTCCCACCCTCTCACTTCTGGTTTCCAGTGAGAACATATTCAATACCCTAAGTCAGTCCTTGTAGGATCTGCCTGTTAGCACTGAATCATTTTGATTACCCAAGTCTACACTGTCTCCAGCCTGTTTATTTTTCTCTTCATTGGTGAGGACACCAGAACTGAGCACAGCATTCCAGATGAGGCTACCCTCACCAATGATCTATACAGGCAGTATTACCTCCTTCCTCCTGCTACAGTATCAAAGCCCTTCCCAATTCACAATAACAGTTTGGTTGCCTTGTTGTAGCTATGTCTACAGACCAACAGAAGAGTCTGCAGTGGTTCATGTTATAAGTTTAAGGGGGTTTCAGGCTATGCTGTTTTTCTTTTTTCCTCACTGATTGAAATTGAATTTTTTTTTTTTGCTTTCTATTTTATCTCCTCTCTTGCACTGGAACCCCACTCCATTGGGAAATGCTTAAGTGCCACCCTGCTTTACCTCCTTACCTGGTTCTGTGGCAGACTCCCATGGAGCCGTGCCTATGCCCCCCAGGTGGGTATGAAGTGGGGCCCATACACCCCAATGCTTCTTGTTTCATCAGGTCCCTGGTAGTCCAGGCAGGAGGGAACCATTAGGGTCTGCTCTGATGCTCTTTTCTCTTGGGGTTCCGGCGCTGTTTTTACCTGTTCTGGACATGGTGTGGCCCAATGTCAAGGCATCACCACCAATATCCATTATGTCCCAACCCTTCATTCTCTGATCTGGACTTGTTGAACCTTCGACTTCCACCAGAGGACAGTCAAGCACCGAGTCTAGTCCCCCCTCCCTTCTGGAGAAAGCAAGCTGTCCTACAGACACTCAAGCCTTCTCCACCTTGGCTGGCCCTCCATCTTCCCAGGCTCATTCTCCAACCCAGGTGGACTGCATCATGAGCGGCAGTGGTACCGCTGTACTAGCGGGCCAGCCTGCAATTTTAATTTACAACTATTTTGAAAACTATTCTATGTCCAAAAATCACATTTATTCCTAGATATATATAAGACTAAAATTAGTTTGCTATTTAATTTTTATTAGGACTGGTCTGCCAGTTCCTATTAAGATAAACATTAGAAAGCGAGCAGTGCCCAATGCTCTATATCAACAATCACTGAGAGCCAGCAGCTGTTTTACTTGTATTGCTGAAAGTGAGTGGTGTGGCTTGCGACTGGTTGCAAAACGGCAGCTCGCTTTATTTATTTAACTTTCTGCAGATGTTAGCAGCCAAGTTTTGAATACAGTCCAACCCCATTTATCAGAACTGCCTGGGAGTCATAAACTTTGTTCTGATAAACAGAGGATCAGTTAAGAGCGAGAGAGATGCTGAAGCAATGGTGATTCAAGTAAAAAGAAACTTTATTTTTACATAAGTGCCATAATAAAAAGTGGAAGGCAGTTAAAAACAAGTACTGTACTGTACATACAATTACTGACATAATAGCAAGTTACAATTTTATTTTTGTGCGGCTCGCTGCTTCATACTGCAAAGCAGCATTACTTGTATGGGGTTGCAATCTGCCTGAGACTCCATGTACACAATACATTGCTCCAACATAGCAACAGCCTCACCATGTGTAGACACAATGACAGGAGTGGTGGGCTTATCCTTCTTGTCATCATCCAACTCGGCTTCTGAGTTCCCAGTTTGAGACACCAGATCAGCGATCACATCGTCTGAGAGAACCTCATGTCCCTGATCATCTGTATCACAGGAGACCCACTCTTGAATATCCCATTTGGTTGGATGAGCAAGTAGAGCAGAAGCGATTGATGTCAACTCCAGGATTTCAGTAGACACAGTTAGAGTGTCAGGGATAGTGTCATTGGAAGTGTGAGTTGTTACCTCCTGAGTGTGTCTGGTTTTGATCCCTGATTTTCTCCAAGATTTCTGGATGCTGTCTGCTCTCACCAAGTCCCAAGCTTCAGTAGCCATGTAGATGACATCCTTCAAATTTATACCCTTGAGGATTGTATTAAGAGGTAGGGTTTCATTGTCCTCAGCGAGGACTGTCTGAAGCAGTTTCTTCCTATACCCCCTCTTTAAAATCTCCAGCACCCCTTGATCGCAGGGTTGGAGCTTGCTGGTAGGGTTATCAGGCAGGAACATGACCCTTATTTTGCCATTGTGGGTCCAGACAGGAGCAATGTCTGGATGAGCTGGAGAATTATCCAACAGTAAGATGGCTTTCATGGGTAGACCTCTGGAGTGCAGGTAAGATTTCACCTGTGGTACAAACTGCTCTGCAAACCAGGCACAGAAGATGGTGCCATCCATCCAACAGTGATGCTGGGCTTCATACTGCACTGGCAGTGTTGCTTTGTTTAGGTGTTTGAAACACCTTGGATCTTGGGATTTGCCAATTAGCACCAACTTTAGTTTGTGACCCACTGAGTTCACACAGCCCAGGATTGTCATGTGCTCCTTCTGCTTTTTATAGCTGGGAGCATCTGTTTCTGAATCATGGGCAAGAGTGCGGTCTGGGAGACAGCGCCACAAAAGACCTGTCTCGTCAGCATTAAAGATTTGCTCAGGTATGAGACAATCACTCTCAATTGTGGTTAGCAGGGTATCAATGAATGGGGTGATGTCTTGCTCTGTAGCACTCAGCCGCTCCCCACACAATTTAAGTTGTCTTATCCAGTGCCTTATTTTAAACTGACTGAGCCAGCCCCCACTTGCCACAAAGGACTCTTGATTATCAAGTCTGGTGTGAAACTGAAGAGCCTTCTCCTTGAGTTCAGGGCCAGATACTGGAGTGCCATTTTCTCTTTCCTGGCAGAACCATAAGTAGCTTGCCTCATCACGCTGGTCATCTTTACAAGTGCGCATGTTTTTTCAATCTGCCGCACCAGCCACCATCTCTATTTTTATGGCAAACTCTCTAGTCTTCTCTTTTGCAGTTTTGAGGTCACTTATGGTGGACTTCCTGACCCTGTATTCTCCTGCCAGCACCACTGCTCTCTTGCTGTTTTCCAACCGGTCTAGAATTCGCAGTTTCTGTGCCAGAGTGAGCACAACTCTCTTCCATTTAACAGACAAGATGATGCACTAAAATGACAGTGCTTGTGGGGCAGAGCTTTATTAAGCTGTTGACAATTAAGGCACAGTACTTAAGGCAGCAGGAATTAACTGGCAGGAAGAACTGATTCAATGGATTGCTTAATTGAAGCTGGCAGGTGAAAATTACTGTACTCGAGCAAATGCCAATTACTACTTTTGGTGCATTTAGTGTGGGGGACATCAGAGAGATTTATTAGACAGGAAGGTCCGAATTATAGGAGGTCGAATAAATGGGGTGGGACTGTATATGCATTTTACTGTGGAGGTTAGTTTTGATGATGAATGAGTTCTGTTAATGAGGTCATAATATTTTCAGCATTTTTGCCAGAGTACCTACAAGTATTGGATCAGAGCAGAGATTTTAAATGAGTAATGAAAAACTGGAAAGTCAGAGGCGATGGAATAAAAAGGTTTGCTTTGGGTTCGGCAATTTCTTTTTTCAGTGATTTAGTTTGAATTAGCAAGCTTTTCAGAATACATGACTTGGGACTTTTTCTGAGAAGACATGAACTGGAGAGTTTTGGAGAAAACTGGTGCTGAAAGACTATAGTTAACCTAAATAAAATACAACATCCTTGCAAAAGGAGAATATAGTGGGCTCATAACAAAGAAGCCTGAGGTTACTACACTCAGAGGAGCAGTTCTCTTTTTTCTTCTGTCTCTTTCTGTCTAGGTTACATTGTCCCGAGACAGCTGACAGGCTTGGAATCGACTGACCTGAAACTGGATACAGAGGAGAAGCGCAACTGATTATGAAAGATTCACTTATTTATTTGGAAAGTAACTGAACCTGAACCATTTTGACAAACTTCCATTGGGTGGTTTTGTCAGGACGAATAGCTCAGTATGAGATGGTAAAAGGTGGATGCAGGAAAATTACACAGGTGCAGAACCTTTATTTTGAGCATTGTTCAGCATTCAGTACCCCTGTGCTCAGGTTTGCCTAGGCTCGGTTCTTTTTTCCCCCCAAGATGTCTTAGAATTGACCTGCACATTACAGAACCCCTGTTATTGTACTAGATCTCAAATTATATAATGAAATCTGGCACAATATCAAATGTAGATGCCATCCTAAGCAAAATTGCTAAACTAGGCTTAGTATTTAATACCACCAGAAATTACCAGGATTGTGAAAGGAGATCTTTTGGAACATGGGGAGATAAAAATGCAATGGGCAGACTCCTCAGGTGTTGGGAGGGTTTTTAGTGAGTTGAAGGCTGGCTCTAACTTTTCTATGGAACTATCAGCATACCAGCTTAATTTAACTCAATATTACAGGTAGCTGGTGCAGGATAGTCTAACTTACTGCATCTAGCTTCAGTTTGAATGTGTCACTGAAGTGCTGCAAAAACTTGCTTAAAAGTTTGCAACTTTAAGAGGATTTTATAATGGTGGCCAGTATATTTTAAATGTGTGTGTGTGTGTATTTATAATGTCTAATGTTTATTTCTGATGATGGGGTGGGGGGTAATGAAGAGTGACTTGGGAAGCCCAGGATTTTGCAATGAAGTTACAAAAGTGTGGAATAGGATTCTGAAAAGGTTTTAGCCCAGGCAAGAGTGATTATAATCTTATATGTGCCCATTAAGTAAGTTGCTTTGTACCTCTGATTTGTAGCAATAAAGGTTGTTCTGTTTGGGGTAGTTTAAGTGTACCCAGGTAGGACTTTAACTTTGCCTAGAGCAGGTGAGGTTATTTTGGTGGACACTAAAGTTTGCCAACCACACTATGTTACATCGAGAAATGTTGGGGCCAAACGAATGTTATTAGAATGAGTTGTACAGACTGGGACTGGACACATAGTTGTCCTATGCACATGTTGCTTGGACTACTCGGTGTCTGATTTCCTAGAAGTTGATGGCTTAGGACTAAAAAGACTCAATTAAAGCCGCTTGGAAGTCTGCCCAGAGAGACTAATTGGTGGTGGGGGCTAAATTGTATGCCTCAACTGGGCACTTCAATCCACCACAGAGTTAACCCTTTAAGCCTATTCTGAACTTCCATATAAAGGGAACTAAGGTATTACACTAAGTGTTTTTAAACATGATAAACCTCAGAAAAGTAATAATTGGCTAATGGTGGTATAGTAATGGATGTGTGTTTGTTAGATCCCCTCTACAATATACTGGGCCCTTTGTTAGTGTAATTTCTGTGGTGCAGGATAACATCTCTGTTCAGGCAGACTGAAGTACAGTAGATATTAGAGCACAAGGTCACTAGCAGTATTAAGTGGCCAGAAGTATTTTTTATTTTATTTGGGTGATTGTATTATTCAGAAGTGTCCTGAAGAGTTTGCACTGTTTAGTACCTTTAAACAAGGATAATAGAAAATAATGAAATCTTATTTCTATTAATGGATATAGATAGGAATATATTTTCTTATGGTTTTAATAATTATTGTATGTCAAAATTGTTGTATTGGACTTTTACGGGATATTTCATATAAAAATGTGTAATGACTTATAAAGACAAACAAATAAACTTGAACTGACCTGAGCTATTGGTTCCTGCCATATCTTACACTTTCTCAAGAATGTATATGGGTATCTGAAGGATTGGTGTGCACAGGAGCCATGAATAATCAGCAAAACTCGAGAATACACTACCCCCCCACACACACACAGAGCACATCAGCTTCTGTATTCCTCGGTGCGGAATGGCCTGTAAGGGGTAAGGTGGAGCAGCATATGTAGATCTCTGCAGCCAGCAATAAGATTACAAAATGAATAATTCTCCCACTACCGCCTGCTGCCATTTACCTCCACAGCCACCAGTGCCTGCTGCCTTTCTGTCACAACCCTGTTAGACCACTTCTTTACAGCTGCAGGAGCATCCCTCCTGAAAGTCTGCTTGTCCTCTTTACAACTCACTGGTTTAGTCAGAAAAACGCCAGCCTCCCTCTCCATTATCAATAGTATATACCATTAGAGGATTACTTACTTATGTTAAAGGTTTCACTAGGAAAGATGGACTGTGCTGATAAAAGCTCTTTTCCAGATGCGTCCTGGGGGAAGGGAATATGATAAAAGCATTACAGTAAATATAAAGGGAATACAGCAAACCCAATATAAATGAGAAGAAATATTCAACTTATTTAACTCCTCCTAAAAACAAATCCATAGGTAAGGGAAAGATAAATAGCAAGGGCAAAGTTAATGGGGGGGAAGAGGCAGCTGGACAAGGACAGCTGAAGGAAAGAGAAAAATAATCATGAAGATGAGACATTAAGGAAAAAGCTGAAGAGGCAGAGTGAACAGACAAGGGAAAGGAGGACCAGAGTTTAGGAAAGTGATAAGAGAAAACAGATGGACCAGCAGTAGGTTTCCTAGAAGAAATAACAAGGTAATGAGAAACTGCATTATGCAAAGGACATCAGGAAGAAGAAGGAAAGAATAAAAGGGAAGGAAGGTAGGAAGACAGGAACCAAACCAGAATTTAGATATGCAGGAAGCACAGTGGTAAAGGTGCCTGGCACGAAGAGAGGGGAGAGAAAGAGCTGAGTAGAGTGAACAGTGGTGAGTACATGGGGAGCAATCTAAAGCAAATCTAGAAAACAGTTCAAAAAAGGGTGAAATCTAGCAACAGTGGACTTGGGAGCATCACTGTAGACTGTCACCATAATCATAATAGGGAGGATCATTTTTAAAATAATCTCATATTGTATAGGAAGCGGGATACATGACTTTGTGCTGGATACTCAAGTAAGAGGCAGTATAGTGTAGAGTATTGGTTAAGGGTACTGAGTTGCAAACCTTGAGACCTGATTTCAATCCCATCAGCCCCCACCTGCATATTGTGTGACTCTGACCAAGTCACTTAACTTTACCTGTGCTCCCAGGTCACACCTGGAAACAAGCTTCGGCTTAGTGTGCCTTTCCTGGCTAAACAATTTCCCTTTCCCCCTTCCCTTGTTCCTGAAAAAAGCACCAAGCTTGGGGTGAAGCTTTTGGTAAATGGCATCGATATAAATAGAGAAATCCAGATGATGGTCAAGTAAGATGCCAAGGTACTTAAAAGATGAAACATCTTCAATAACAGCACCAACAAGGGTTTGAAAAAGACAGGAGAGAAAGGCAAGCTAAGATAGCATCTTGTGGATACCAAAAGTCATGGAGATAGTGTTCTTAGTGCTGAGGGATAATTGGCTACTTTAAACAGGTGCTGAACATTGTCAAAGTCAAGCTAAAGCAGGGAAGTGAGATCTTCAGAAAAGGTTCCAGATGCAAAAATAACTGTATCATCAGCATACATATGGACAAATGCATTGGAACAGATAGATGGAAGGTCATTCAAGAATATAGCAAAAATAATAGGACTCAGGACAGACCCTTGAGGGATGCCTGAGCAGATATTGAGTGGTGATGATGTGGAGTAGCCTAACTGAACATATTGTGATCTACTCCACAGATAAGAGCCAAACCGGTTGACAGCAGAGTCAGAAAGTCCCGTTGCTTTTAGCTTAACAAGAAGGAGGTGATGTGACACTGTGTGAAAAGC
Organism: Neoceratodus forsteri; assembly: GCA_016271365.2. Lineage (NCBI taxonomy): Eukaryota > Metazoa > Chordata > Ceratodontiformes > Ceratodontidae > Neoceratodus > Neoceratodus forsteri. The sequence continues at coordinate 1,159,940,042 of CM057454.1, forward strand.
TTTAGCAAGATCAACAAAAATTGCAGATATGATCATACTCTGTTCCATACAAGAAGAATAAAGTCAGTGAAACATAGGAGGGAAATAGTGGGGGAATGGGATTTTCTGAAACCAAATTGCAAGGGAGTGATGAATGAAGAGATGAGTAGTCAAGAAAGGTGGAAAGCTGCAAAACAGCAAGGTGTTCCTGTAACTTAGGTAGAGTAGGAAGGAGAGAGAGATAGGATAATAGTTACTTGGAGAAGAAGGCTCTCCACATCTTCTTTGAGCCAATCTCTTGCAGCAGGCCATAACACATGGGATATCGGCCACAGGCATCACATCCTCTGGAAGTATTCTAAGCAGTCAACCCAGGGAAGGTCCCCGACACTCCTCAGTTCTTTTCAACCATGACTGAGTAAGCATCACGTTCTCCTCTGGAGTCCAGCTTTCTTCAGTTCACCGACAAACAGTTCTACCAACCAAAACTTAATTCCAACAAGAGATCATCTACTGATGTGTTTGGAACCTTTGCTCAGAAAGTGTTCCTGTGGTCATAGAATAGCAACTAAGAACCTCCACAATGTGTGAGTTTGGTATCAAGGTTCTGAACATGACACCAGGGAGTGTGTCCTATGCCGGCAATTTAACAAGGTTACAAAGCATCGAAGGCTCCAACAGCTTAGGGAATACCTGATGGAGCAAAAGGTAGCTCTTCTGGAGCAACAGCAATGCTTCAGTACTGGGGAGTCTTTGACATCCTCCTTGGGGATCTCATGGGGTGAGCCCCCATCGTCGATGAATCATGGGGCCAGGAAGAAACATTCCTCCAAGTTCAAGCACATTTCTGTGGCGCCGCCATCTCTGTCGATTAAATCTTTGAGTTGCACAAAGAAGGTAAGTATTTGGAGAGAACCCACTGATTTACCACCTTCTCCTATGTCAATGGTAGTGGATCCCTCCCTTCCATTGTCAATGACTCCTCAATCAATGACGACTATTGGCCTTATGTTGCAGCTTCCACTGCTGCCTCCCCGAACAAGTCTTTCTTCCCATCATCAGTTGACGATGGCCGCTGCTCCGCTGATGGTTCTCCCATTGTCGGTGCAAACTAGCCATTCGTCAACTATCCCACCGATTGTTCTCCCATCGACTGTGCACACTACGTGCAGTTCATCAGCTCTTCCATCTATGGTTCTCCCATCAACAATGGAGCCTTTTTTCACTCTCTTGTAGACGGTGTTCTGGTTGATGGTCTCTGCTCCACATATGATGACTGTCTCGTCCTGGGCTGGTCACCCTTATGGGAGCCCTATAATGGCTCTGCAGTCTTCCACAGGTTAAGGTCTTATGTGCACCCCTCCATGCTGATGGGCTGGCTGGGCCTCTTATCCTCTGCCTTTCCTTCTGTGATGCCCATTAATTCCATGACCCCCACATCTTCAGAGGTGTCACTTGGCCATGGTGGACATCCAGGCTCTTATCCAGTCCATTATGGGCCTTACTAGGTCCTCCCCTCACCCATCTGGGGAGGTTGTGGTCCCTGCCTCCACCCCCTCCAAGCCTTCCTTGGCCGCCAGGATGGAAATCTCCTGTCCAGCCTCGCAGGGGTTCCATCCCAAAGAGGACAATATGGCTGACCTGTTCTTGCAGGAATGGGACATGACAGACCTGAAAAAAGAAGAGGAAAAGATGGATCAGGATCAAGGATCCCAGATATCCTCCTCAGAGGCATCTTTCTTTCAAGGGAAAACTACACCAGACCTACCCTGTTCTTCTCTAGATGATCCTTTCTTCTAAGATATTATGGTCCATCTGCAGAAAACATTTGGATTCCAAACTATGGAACAGGATGCCTCCAGAAAAATGTTGGCCCAATACCTTGGTACTCCGGAAAGCCCCACCTTAGTCATCCCTCCTCTGGTGGAAGCTTTTGAAGAAGTCATCCAGGCTACCTGGCAATAGCCATTTCAGATTCCCTCCAATCCCTGCAAGGAGGTTAGACTTTATCGGGCCCCTGTGGACCACTCTTATCTTACTACACCTTCACAGATGGATTCCATGGTATGAAATGGAGCTCACAATAGATCTACTAGACCACAGAATATGAGTGCTCAGCCTCCAGACAAAGAATCCAAGAAACTGGAAATCATGGGAAAAAGAGTCTATGCTTCAGCTATCATCTCCATTTGTATCTTCAATTATATGGGCCACTTCCTGAGATATCAGGAGATGATCCTAAAAGCTACTCAGGAATCAGTCCAGGCCTTTCTACCAGACCAGCCTCAAGAGGACCTTACTGCAAAACTTTCCACTGCTGCAGCCATTTGCCACCACCTACTCACAGCTACCTATGATGCCATTGATTCTTTGGCATGGCCCCCTCTGCGGATGTTTGCTTTAGATGCCATGCATGGCTGAGGGTTTTAAGATTCTCACAGGATGTACAACAATCCATCCTCAATGTTCCCTTTAACGGGAACAAATATTTTGGACCACAGGCCCAGGAGATTTTGAAAGACTTACAGAACTCAGGTCGTACTCTTCAGTGTGTTTGGACTTTATATCACCCTCATGCAAAGTCTGCATACAGGGGATCCTTTTGGAGCTGCTCCAACAGAGATAGACCTACTCCTCAAAGGCAGCCTACTAAAAAGTGAAAAGCTCAGTTAGCTCTGTCTGGCCCAAGAAATGCCCCCAAAACATCCAGGTATGTCCCTGCTGCTCCTCAGCAGGGACAGCCTTCGTCCTGAAGGTCTGTCTCTGGCCATGGCACAGAAACCCCCTACTATCATAGGGGACACATTTTCCATGCACCTCAGGGATTGGCAAGGGATCTCATCAGACCTCTGGATCCTTCAATTGGTCCAGTATGGTCATAGGTTGGACTTAATCAGTCCTCCTCCTCCGTTGCCTCCTCGGGTCTCTCATTACCCTTTAGACCATGCTCTGGTGCTGCAGGAAGAAAAAAGATGCTTTGTTACAGAAACATGCCATAGAACCAGTTACTGCCCATTAAAGGGGCTTGGGATATTACTCTCAATTTTTTCTGGTTCCAAAATGGATGGGGGATTTATGTCCCATTCTAGATCTCAGGGGTCTCAGCCTCTAACTACGGTACCAGAAATTTAGGATGGTGACTCTCCCCACCCTGCTTCCCCTATTGGATACAGGGGACTGGCTCTGTTCCCTGGACATGAAGGACGTGTACCTTCATAATCTGATGCACCTGGCCCACCAACATTTCTTACACTTCCAGTCTCAGGGCCATCATTTCCAGTTTTGGTCCCTCCCCTTCAGCCTCTCTTCAGCCCCCAGGATGTTTACAAAAATGCCTAGTGTAGGTTGCAGCAGCCCTCTCCAGGAAGGTCTTTATGTCTTTCCATACCTGGATGACTGGCTTCTCCAGGCGTCAACACACTCCATGCTAGAATACACCCTGACCTGCAGCCCTACAGATGTTCTCCATGGTAGGCATCATGGTCAACCACCCAAAGTCTTTGATGGACCCATTACAAACACTCCAGTATATAGGAGCAGTGCTAAACACCTCTCAGGGCACTGCGTTTCTTCCCAGGGTTTGGGCAGATGCCAGTCTGGCTCTCATCATGTGACTGGAGACTTGTTGGCATGTCTCAGCGAGGGACTACCTGTGGATCCTGTGGCATTTGGTGGTTACCATCCCAATAGTCCCTCATACTAGACTCAACAAGAAAGTTTTTCAGTGGACCCTCAGGTTCCAATGGGATCAGAAGAGGAACAACTTCAATACCTTGGTCCTATTATTTTTCCTCAAGCGCTGCACCTTGCAATGGTGGAAGTCTATGGACAATCTACTGAGTGCATGTCATTCCATCCCCTGTTCCTGGACCTCATCCTGATGATGGATGCCTCCTTGATGAACTGGGGTGCCCATCTTCAGGAGGTTCACTCCCAGGGCTCTTTGATGAAGGTGGAAGTTCATCTTCACATCAATGTCCTGGAAATGAGGGCTTCTTGTATGCCTTACAGGCATTCAAGACCTTACTCTCTAAGGGTTGCCTTCAAGTGCAATCAGATAGTTCAGCAGTAGTTCACTACCTGAACAAACAAGGCACTACCCATTCGTACCCTCTCTGCTGAGAATCCATGAGGGTGTGGTATTGCGTGATCCAGAAGGACATTTATCTTCTGGTGGTCCACATTCTCAGGGTATCAAATACCCTAGCAGATGCTTTGAGCAAATCCACTGCTCCAGCCCACAAATGGGAACTCCACTCCAATGTCTTAGAAGACATCTTCCCACAGTAGGGTTGTCTGGAGCTTGACCCATTTGCCTCTTGGCAAAATGCAAAACTGCCTCTTTATTGCTCTCTAGAGCATGGTACTGAAACTTTATGGCTGAATGCCTTATCTCATTCCTGGACAGGAAAATTTCTTTATGCTTTCCTTACACTTTCCTACCCTTTCCTCTCCTACAGAGAGTACTCCTAAAACTGATTCTCATAGCCCCCTACTGGCTGAGGCTAATCTGGTTCCCCCTTGCTGCTGCAAATCTCAGACTGGGATCCACTTGCTCTGCTGCTTTTTCCAGCCCTCCTATCATGGGAGAATGGTTCCCTGCTGCACCTGGACCTTCACTCCCTGTACCTACACACTTGGCTCCTGAGGACATAGTTCTCTCTCACTATCAGGTGTCCCCAAGGGTAGCAGTGATCCTGAAGATGGCTAGGAAGCCCTGTACTAGGTCATCCTACTCTATGAAGTGGAAAGGCTTCTCCATTTGGGCCTCTTCACATGACTTTAACCTCTATGAGTGTTCCCCACAGAGCATCTTAGACTACTTATTCACTTTTTCTGAGGGAGACCTGAAATATTTCTTGATAAAAGTACACCTAGTGGCTATTTCTGCATTTCATTTACCTGTGAACAACAAACCATTGCCCCAGTTGAATCTGATAAGAACCTTCTTGAAAGGTATCCTACAGTTACATTGCCATATTTGGGATGCCGTCCCGGTGTGGGATTTGAATTTTGTGCTTGAAAAACTGACTGAAAGTCCTTTTGAGTCCATAGATACATGCCAGCTCTGGTTTCTATTGTGGGAAATTATCTTTTTGGGTGGCAATTGCATCAGGTAGATGTATCTGAGTTACAGGCACTTATGTGCAAGCCACCTTACTTACAGTTTCATAGAGATTGGGTGTCCTTATGTACTAACCCCTCCTTTCTCCTGAAAGTGATTTCTGAATTTATTCTAAACCAGTCCATTCAATTGCCAGTATATTTTGCAGAGCATGAGAATCCATAGGAAGCCTTGCTTCATACTCTGAATGTGCATAGAACATTGATACTTTATCTTCTCCGCACTGAATAGTTGCAAAAAACTGAGCAACATTTTTGTTTCTTTCATCCCAGGATGATCGGGTGAACAGGGTTCAAAGCAGGGCTTGTCCACATGGTTGGCCAACTGCATTACATTCATCTATAACAAATATGATAAATCTCTTACAGGATCTGTGAAATCCTACTCTACTAGAGGAGTGGCTACTCCAACGGCATGTTTTTGAGGCATCTCAGCTTCAGAAATCTGCAAGGCCGCCACCTTGTCTACTGTACTTACATTCATGAAACATTACAGTCTAGACATTGTTTGCAAGAAGCGTGCCAATTTTGGGCAGGCTATTCTCAATGGCATCCTGTCCTAACCTGACACAGTTGGCTTCCTCCTCCCGTGGGCAATATAACTGCTTGGGATTCTTCCCATGTGTTATGTTCTGCTGCAAGAGACTGGCTTGAAGAAGACAGTACAGTTGTGTAAGAACTTACTGTAACAATAGATCTTCGAGATTGTCTCTTGCAGCAGGCCATGCTGCCCTACACACCTTCCCCCTTGCTCCTGCTTCAGACCTTGCTCCAGCCTCTCATGGAAGCTTCAAGCTGCTGCCTTTTTTGTTCATCTCCTCGGTTCCCATTGGAGACTTATGAGTTACTTCTCATATCATTCGCTAAGATGGAAAAGAACTAAGGAGTGTCAGGGACCCCTTCCCCTTTTTATATGTGCTACAGCATACCATGTAATCACAGGAAGGGGAGGCCCCTGGGACAACTACTGAAAAATCATCCTGAGGACATGGTGCCTGTGGCTGATATCCCATGTGTTATGGCCCACTGCAAGAGATACTCTCGAAGATCTACTGTTACAGTAAATTCTTATGCAACTGTACTTTTTAGGGATAGGAATAACTAGCCTGCTTTCAAACATCAAGAACAGCTGCAAAAGAAAAAGAAAGATTGAAGAGAAGGGCAATTAGAAGAGCAACAGCTGGGGCAGAGAGAAGTAGAAGCTTAGGATCAAGGTCATCAGGGCTATCACTTTTGTGAACATTAACAGTGAGCAAAGAATTAAATGTAGCCATGACAGTGGTAGCAGAGAAGTTGAATGAGAGATTATCAGTAGATGACGGTAAGGTAAGGGAAGGAGGGGAGAAGGAAAAAGTAATAAGAGAGAGGGCACAGGTAGTAAAATATGAATTAAATATAGAGGCAATAATAGTAGGGTCAGAAATGAGGGAGTCACTAGTCCTGAGAACAGGGGGAGAACTCTGGTTTGGGGGGTGAGAACAAGGAGTGCATAACCATCCAGAATTTAGAGGGATAATTAAAGGGGAACTGTCATCAACAGGATTTTGTAATGTCTGTAATCCCATAAAAAGCTAGTTTGATTGAACCATTGTGTTGATCTGTGAATCTTTGCAGTCTAGAGTTATTCATATGTAAATCACCCTGTAATTAGAGGCTGGTGGCAGCCATATGTTTTGGGCTCCTGACAGGAAATGATGTCACCGAGGGTCTAGGATCTCCTTTGACTGTATTTAATCCAACAGGTTAAATAGGAAATAGATTGCTTTTATTAAGACTGTTTTAAGGTGTTATTACTACTCTTCTTACATCTATGATTTGTATGTGCATTACAACTAGTGTGTTATCACCTTTACATTTCAAACTGTTAGTAAAAATAATCCATCTTCAGAATTGCTTTAATCTCTTGGCTGTACTGCCTGTGCCAACTGATCACCAAAAACTATACATCTCAAGGCTGGCTCTGTGGTGCCAACAGGTATTGAGTCCCCATATTGAGATTTCTCAACCCTGGCTGTGTTCATGTCAGTACAGGTTTGTAGCTCAGTGCCCTTAACCGCTGTGCTACACTGCCTCCTAATAATCCAATATAATTCTGGCTTTGTTATGGTAAAAAATCCCATTCCATTCAAAGTATTTCAGTAAAAAACTGTTATAATTTTAATTTCATCAAAAGAAGCAAAATGCTCTTTAATAGCAGCTGGTCCAGTGGTGCAGAGTGCTGAGGTGCTGGCACCTTACCTTGCGTTATACCAGAGGCCCAGGTTTGGGAATGACCTCAGGGTCACCGGGGAGCCAGCTAGGAGGGGGGGAGGGTTGAAGCAGGATCAAGCTGTGGCTCTCCTCTCCAAAGGGGTGGATGCCTGCTCTGCTGTAGTCCTGCTCCCACTGGGTGGAGGTCTGGTGGGCAGCACAGGTTGTTGGAGCATTGACACAAACCTGGGGAATGGCAGATGGGGCCACTAGATCCTGGCATGTGCCTCCATGCGCATACATGCACATGTACATTATGACCCCGGGAAGGGGGGGGGGAGAAAAAACTGAAAAATACCATAAATTACAAATGAAAAAAAAATACTCTTTAATTAATGGTGATCATTTTTTATATACAGATAAAGACATATATATCTCCAGTTACAACCTCCTGGTTGATATTTGTGGTTACAGTGAGGAGGTTGTAATAAACACCTATCAATCAAGCATCACCTCTGAAACCTAACTGGCACGTAGTTTCACTGTGAACAGGCTGAACATCTTGCCCAACATGGTGGCTCCATTATCGAGGACAGGTACCAGCACTCAAGCTTTGCTACACACTGTTAAGACAAGTAAGATTTTAAATAATTTTAAATATCTATCTAGTTGATCCTGAATTGAAAATGAAAAAAATAAATCTGGTTTATCCTGCGTCTCATACCCTTTGAGCGTGTCTTATAGTATGCAGCAATGCTTATGGACTGCAACTTTCCAGAATGTCATTACCACTGTAATGTAAAGAAAAAATAAAAGAGAGAGACAGGTGTGTGTGTGTGTGTGTGTGTGTGTATGTTTGTGTGTGTGTGAGACTGCCTCTGACAGAAGTGCTGCACTAACTGAACTGTGCTGAAAGGGAAAAAATATCACCATTAATTAAATAAAATAATGTGTGTGTGTAATAGTGGAGGACTGAAAGTGAGTGAAAACGTTCCCACCAAAAATAAATGGGGGAGTGTATTCAACTCCTATTATACGCAGACAATACGATATTGTTGTCACAAACCAAAGCTGGTTTGAGGAGAACAATACTGGGGACAGTAGAGACTTTGGAAAAAGTGGATATGACAATAAATCAGAAAAAAATAAAATAATGACTTTTGGGAAGCAAACAAAGAGTATAAGTAGATAGAAGACTGAAAACTTACTGACTGAGGAGGTAAATATTTTTTGTTACCTTGGAGTGGTATTTAATCAAAACTTAAAATGGAAAAAACATATAGAATTAGTCTGTAATAAGTCAACAAAAGTATTGAATGGTATTAGACACTTTGCCGAAACCACGGCAGGAAACGCATTTATTTCCCAATACAAATGCCTAAGAGTGAAAGTAGAAGCACAAATGATGTATGGGGCAAAAGTTTGGGGAATATTATATAAAAATAACTTAAAAGAATTTGAGATAATACAAAATAATTACCTAAGAAATCTATTAGGATTGCTTGGGTATGCTTTGGCAGCAGGGGTCAGACTGGAAACTGGAACCTTATCATTCTATGTCAGAACATTGAAAAAGGCAGTACTGATATGGAGAAAATGGCCATCTCTCCAGAAGGAAGTATAATAAATAAATGTTGGTTGGAGGCAAAAAAATGGCAACATAGGAGAGAATTGACTTGGTTTGGAATATTAAATCAAAAAACTTAATAAAAATGGATTGGAGTATAACTATATTTTTAGAGAACTGATAAATCCTCACAGATTTGCTAGTGAAGCAATACAGAGATTAGAGGATAATGCAAAAAATATAGACTTTATTAGAGTGAGAGAGTCCTGGGAGAATGACCCTCTAAAACACATAAAAACAAATCTGAAATAGAAAAGTACTTTCTAAAATGTAATGGAAGACAGAGAAAAGCCTTAGCAAGGTTAAGATTTGGTATATTTACCAGCTGGTACAGGAAAATAAATAGTAATAATTTAAATGTTTCTGTAAGTTGTGAGGAAGCAGTGGTGTCAAGTATACATTTACTTTTTGACTGTACAGCTTTTGCACAAGAAAGAGAATTGTATATTGATCAATAGTTTGATAACCTGGGAGCAATGAATACGTGGGAGAGATTGTTGTCTGTTTTAAATTGCAAATATACAAAACAGATTTTTGCAATTGCAAACTTTGGACAGAAAATTGCTATGAAGCTAAAATGGAATGTATGATCTGATTTTATTTATTATGTGATAGGGCAAACTTGATGAAATATTGTATGGTGTATATTGTATGTCTAATTATTGTAATTTTCATATGTGACAAAATGTTTTTTATATACAGACACAAAATAAACTGAGTGTGAGAGTGTGTGTGTGTGTGTGTGTGTGTGTGTGTGTGTGTGTGTGTAAAACAGAACCTTACACACACACTTGGTGTGCAATGCTTTTATAAACCCCTCGGGATTTATGTTGCATTCCAAGCATTGGGTTTGTGTAAAATTCTGGTTACACACACCCACCCATATATTATTCTATATTTTAATAATGCATTTCAGGTTATGCATGATTTAACAATGTTGTCCATCTATGTGTTTTTGCCATTAATAAACAAGTAATTGTGTCCTATTTTTTTCTTTTCAACTCAAATCTGGATAGAAAGGGTATAATATTTTCAGAATCGTAGCACATGCTCAAAACCCATTCTGACTGATGATCAAAGCTTGTTCACAGCTGTACTGCCAGCTGATAATCAAAAGCTACACATATCAAGGCTGGGCCCATAATGCCAGGCCAGTAGGTACGTAGCCACATTTGCATTTTGTAGACCTCAGATCACACCTGAAATTGTAAGAGAAAAGGCTGCAAAAGAGGGAACAGAAAAAGACCAAAGTGAGTGCTGTGGCAGTCCCAGAAATCTGTATTGACATGAACACAGCCAGGGTTTAGAAATTGTGATATGAGGCCCCAATACCTGTTGGCACCACAGTGCCAGCGTTAAGATGTGTAGTTTTTGATGATCAGCTGGCACTGGCAGTATAGCCTAGAGATTAAAGCAATTCTGAAGAAGGATTATTTTTACTAACAGTTTGAAATGTAAAGGTGATAACTCACTAGTTTCAATGCACGTATAAAACCATTAATATAGATGTAGAAAGTGTTGTAATAACACCTTAAAACACACTTAATAAAACAGTCATTTTCCTATTTAACCTGTTGTATTAAATACAGTCAAAGAAAGACCTAGACCCTCAGTGACATCATTTCCTGTCAGGAGCCCAAAACATATGGCTGTCACCAGCCCTCAATTACAGTGTGATTTACATATGAATAACTCTAGACTACAAAGATTCACAGATCAACACAATGGCTCAATCAAATTAGCTTTTTATGGGCTTTCAGACATTAAGAAATCCTGTTGATGACAGTTGCCCTTTAATACTGTTCTGGAGCATGGATCCAAAATATTCAGATTCAGCAAGTCTTACACCTTTGGTAAATATCATTCCTGCCCTTGACTATGGCAACATAATCTACAGCTCCTGCCCTGCTGTGTATTTGAACAAGCTGGATGTCCTCTATCACTATGCCCTATGGTTTAAACTAATTCTCCCTTTATCACTGCAATTAGAGATGAGCGAAGTGGCCCCTGTTCAGTCCATGAAGTGATTCGTGGAGTGAAGGTGAATTTGCGGAGTGCTCCGCAATGCGAAGCAGAGTACTTTGGTGCTATAATGGGTAACGAAGTCCATTGAAAAACAATGACTTTGCATTATTCCGGCCTTCCCAAAACCATTAATCCACCAATTCTTAAGGCGAAGCACATTGAAAACAATGTACTTCACTTCACTCTGTTTTTAAGCTCCAAAGGTGAATTTTGCAGTGATTCATGGGATTTCAGGTCACATGGGCTCTAGATTGTTCTGCACAGCCTCAGTTTGGGGTAGTGTGTGTAGGAAGCTGCAGGAGACAATCTTCTCTGAGAGCTCACTGTGATTCAAACCTTCTAAAAGCTGTTAAAAAAAGCCTTTTTGAGTCATTTATTTTGCTGAAACTTTAGTTTATCGATTATAGGAAACCTTCCTGTGCTCACGTCATCGAGCGTTTATTGTTTGTGTGTGGATTTTGAATGTTAATGTACAACATTCAGTCTGTGTACTGAGAGACAGTGGAAGTGTGCTTTGGGGGAGGGGTGTATCTGTAGTGTAGTGTAAGTAGATTAACATGGGGAAAAAGACAGCGCTTTATATTTTGGTGATATTTTTCTTGTACAACTATGTTAATGTACACACAGTAATATTTTCAATAATTCTTGCCATTTTTTGCTGATTGTTGTGGTGCAGCAGTGCATAATTTTAGTTTGTTTAAAATATGTGGTTATATTACTGAAGTTTTCAATCTGCTGTGCATTACTTAGTGTGTGTGAGAGTATGTGCGCGTTGCATGTCATCAAATCAGACACCTTTTATTGTGCCACATAATAATTTTGTCAGTGTGAACCTGCTATCCACTGCAGCTGTGTGATTTTTGTACTTCTTTGTGGCATCTTTACTGGTACTAGTACATGTGACTGTTACTGCAGCAGTGCAGTACACTGCCCTTCCCCGCAGTCCGCCCCAACTGGCAAAGGTATTCTTTTCCAGATTTGAATTTCTGATGGTGAGCACTGGTTAGGTGTTGTGCCTTTGTGTCTGTATCTCTTCAGTGTGCAGTGCAATCTTAATCTGTCTGTGCATTACATCTCTTTAGAGCCCAGTCTCCGACTGTAACTTAAGTCACAGTTGTTTCTTTGGCTTCCCTTCAGAGTACTGGACAGGTGTTGTGCATAATTCTGCATGAACATTGTACTCATTAATATGCGTTTTTAAGTCAGGACCATTATCACAAGTCACTCGTGATACAAATCACATTCTTCATCACCACAGTCACAAATGCAGTCAAAAATCATGATTTGCGATCACGTCATGAATCACATTCATTTTTTTACTAGTTACTTGGATGTATTGTAAGCATGTTTTGTCGTATCTCTCCAGGTGCCACCACCCTGCCATTGTACTCATTAATGAACATTTTTAAGTCAGGTAGTTTGTGCTACAGCTCATCTGGGAAGTATACCAGTAGGCATTTGCATTCCCAATACAGTTCCATATTGGTTATCTCACACTGTTGACACCGAATTACATTATTCATCATCACGGTGACAAATGCAGTCACAATTCATGATTCACGATCACGTCACAAATCACAACATTAATTTTTTTACTAATTACTTGGATGTATTGTAAGAATGTTTTGTAGTATCTCTCCAGGCTTCACCACTCCACCATTGTACTCCTTAATAAGCATTTTTAAGTCAGGGAGTTTTGTGCTACAGCTCATCAGGGAAGTACAGACATAGGCATTAATGTTCCTTCCCATACAGCATGTGAGTTACAGTACTGTAAGTAGTGGTGGGCGAAGTGGCCACAATTTGCTCCATGAAGTGATTCCACAATGTGAAGCAGAGTACTTTGCTTCATAATGAGGAACATGAAGTCCATTGGAACCAATGACTTTGCATTATTCTGCCTTCCCCAAACCACTGCTCCGCCAATTTTAAGGCGAAGTACATTGAAATCACTGTAATTCGCCTCACTTCACCCTGTAATTGAGCTCCAAATGAAATTCTGCAGTTATTCATGGGATTGCAGGTCACATGGGCTCTAGATTGTTTGGCACAGCCTCAGTTCTGGCCTGGGTAGTGTGTGTGCAGTGGTAGCTCAAGACAGTTTGCTCTCAAAGATTCAAAACCTCTAAAAGCTGTTTAAAATGCCTTTTTGAGTAATATTTTTTGCTCAAAATTTAGTACATCGATTGTAGGAAACCCTTCTGTGCTCATATCATCGAGTGTTTATTGTTGTGTGTGGATTTTGAATGTTAATTTAGAACAGTCAGTCTGGGTACTGTGAAGTGTGCTTTGGGGGTGGGGCATATTTGTGGTGTAGGTAGATTAACTGGGAGAAAAAGGTAGTCTTTCTGTTTTGGTTATATTTTTCTTGTATAACTGCGTTAACTCATTTCCTCCACAGGAGCTCTCTGAAGTTGCACCACTTGTCTCCTGTATACTGTGAATAGTGAATCCTGGGTATTTCTAAGCAAAATCACGCTAAAGTCAGCATGCCACAAACAAATCCTAATAGCTCAAGAACCTAAGTGCTAGACGCAAAGTATGAATGGCAAAGTTAGTCAGCACAAAATTACCTTTCCAATGGTGGTATGCAAATAATAATATGTAATTTCATTTTTTTCCCATGCTGGTTGAAACAGCAACAAAACATTTTTGTTTCACCAAAATAGGCAACATAAGCCATACACACCATACCATAAACAAATGCGAGTAACTCCTAAAGTATACATGATATACACAAAATATCAGTGATGAAGTTGTTCAGCACAAAATTACCTTTCCAACGGTGCTATGCAATCAAATATATATTATATGTTAAAATATATTAGTGACATCTCCAGACATTGCAAGGGCACACAGGAAGTCAGTAGCTGAACTCTTTTAGGCATTCTCAGGACACACCAGTGTATTTTACTGATGACTACAGGAGTCTGCTAGGAGACAATGAGTTAATGTACACACAGTAACATTTTCAGTAATTCTTGACTTTTTTTGCTGATTGTTGTGGTGCAGCAGTGTACAATTTGTCTGTTTAAAACATTTGGTTATATTACTAAAGGTTTTCAATTTGCTACGCATTACTTGAGTGTGTGTGTGTGAGTGTGTGTGCGTTGCGTGCAATTAAATCAGACACCTTTTATTGTGTTACAGAGTAATTGCAGTAGTGTGAACCTGCTATCCACTGCACCTGCAATAATTTTTTATACTGCTTTGTGGTATCTTTACTAGTAGTGGATTGTTACTGCTGTGCACTAATCCCCCAACTGGCAAAATGTATTCCTTTCCAGATTTGGATTTGTGACTTGTGAGCACTGGTTAGGTGTTGCTTTGCATTTTTGTATGCATCCCTTGAGTGTGCAGTGCAATCTTAATCTGTCTGTGTGTTTGCATGGCACCATTAATTCTGGGAGACTGCATTTCTTGTTACACTCTCATTTCACTTCATCAGCACTGGGGAATTTTCTGGACACAAGACAGTAGCATTTCGGGGATGCACATTAATTCTGGTGACTCTGTGTGTGACCTGACCACTGCGCACATGACTGAATGTGCCATTAATTCTGGGAGACTGCATTTCTTGTTACACTCTCATTTCACTTCATCAGCACTTGGGAGTTTTCTGGAAACAAGACAGTAGCACTTTGGGTATGCACATTCATTCCGGTGACTGTGTGTGGGCGGGGGATGCTGCCAATATTGTTGTCACTCCACCTTACTTCACGTTTAAGGTGTAATGGCAATGCAAAGTAATAATAACAAGGCAAAGTGAGCCTTTCCTATGGGGCACTCCATGTAGTGAAGTGCCAACATGAAGTGGCCACTTTGCATTCACTTCGCTGGTGGATTTTAAATTCACTGCATCTCTATCTGCGATCTGTATGCAGCTGTTGGGTGGACCTCGCTCACCACCAGACGTCTGATCCATTCAGGTACTTGGACATTCAAAATCCTATTGAATAAATTCCCAGAATATTTATCTTCCCTTATTTGCTTCTCCCCCAATTTTTATTCCCTTAGGAAGTTTAACCCTATCCTCTTAGAGGTGCCTAGGACTTGTACCTCTTTTGGTAAACATTCCATCTTTTGTGCCCTCCCTGCTGCCTGTAATCAGCTTCAGTCTGCATTCAAATTCTCCACCTTAGTCGCTATCACCTCCTTTAAAATCTTAGCTGCAACCAACTGAAAGAAACATGTTGCTGCTGCTAGTCTTCTCTGACCCCATCTCACAATCAATATTCCCTTCCCCTCGCGGTTCTTCCTGCATAACCAATGTTTCTTTCCCCCTCCTAATCTTCACCACATTGGACAATTTTGCCTTGCAATCTGAACACTGTGTTCTCCCTTTTCCTGGACCTCCATCAACTGTCCTTTTCCTCTCTCTCCTTCTCACATTCTTTTCTCTTTTATCTCATTTCATATGTACTCATTTACATGTCCTTGAATGTTGTTACCCCTTCTTACTACATGTTTTATTATCAAGTTGTACATTTGCTTCATTTTTGGTGTGCTTTTTTTATATGCATCTTCTACTTTATCCTTGGAATTAGACTGATTGTGTATAATTTACTTGGCTGTATATTTAACTGTCACATGTCCTCCAGACCTCCTTGTGAATCCGCTTGCTCAATGGAGTTATTCCTGCAATACAGTACTTCAAACTTTAATACACAAATTATGAAGTTGACAATAGTTTGCCGAAGCATCAGGAGAGCCAGAGATCTTAAAGGAACTCCAGGCAAGATCTCTAGTATAAAGGCATGCCATACCTTCTGCTGTAACCCTTGCAAGGTGACAGCCCTAGACCCTGTTTTTGCATTTGATGCACTTGTGCACCAAATGCTTTGGGACAATAATGGGAAATAAAAGGTGTGTCACTGCGGTATACCCACTCGACATGGAAACGTCAACAGCGACTGACACAACAGTGACTATAGCACCAGGTCACTGTAGTGTCAACGTTGGACCCGGCACTGTATATTGGAGGGTCTTGCACCTGCTCCCCTAATCAGCTCCAACTCAGAGTTGATTATCTATAGTGGGGGGATACAGGGAGCACAGCCACCCACATGGGGGGTTTGTGGGGCAAAGCCCCCTGAAGAAAACTTGTTAGTTTCTTAGAAACTGTATGCCGACTGCAAAAAGCAGTCGATATGATGGTTTTGCTGTCTGGTCGTTCGACAAAATTTTTGTCGATGACTGTCATAAATCCTGTCATTGCCACCCAATGCAATAGATGATTTACTGGGTGTGTCCCACAGCCACCAATGAATGGGGAAGCTACCAATGACAGCAGCTTCAAACAGAGCCAAGGAGTTAAAAAAAACCTGCAGCTGCAATCATGAACAGTTTCATCATTGCAGCAGCACCTCCCCCCTCTCCTGAAACCAGGTTGGCTCTTGCCGCCGAGTGTTCTATCCCTGGACCTTGCTTAATGAGCAACTTGTTTGCTTGGTGTGCCTTTCCTGGGGAAACATTTCAATAAATAAATATATGAGTAGGCAGAGGCTCCTGTCACACGCCACACACTCCACAGAAAGCCGACATTGGGGTGCCCAATCCCTGTTTCGGCATGTATTCCCCATCCCCCCATTGATGTGGCACACTGGGAGCCCATCCCAGTGTGCCAAAGTAATTGTTTAATTTTTTCCGACATTGGGATGCCCACTCCTGGTGTCAGATGTGCCCCTCCCCCCCAAAACCCATTGGTAATATTTGCTGACATCGGGGTGCCCAATTCCCATGTCCACATGCCCCCACCATTGTGGCACACTGGAAGACCACCCCAGTGTGCCTAAATGTATATATTCTTTTACCTGTAAAATGAAGAAAATGGTCCTCCAAAGTCTTCTTTCTTTTGGCGCCACTGTAAAAAAGAAAATGGTCCACCGTTGTCTGCCCAGTCCCCATCCCCCATTCCCACCCTCCCACTGAGCACCTCCCCATCTCATACTTACCTCTGGAGATCGGGGAGCAGCAATCTTCTGCAGAGCACGACAAGTCTGCACTCATCAAAGGTGACTGGACAACTGAAGATTTCAAGGCAAGCCATATAATGGGAGTCAATGGTGAGTGGGGTTTCAACTTAGGTTGATATCGCTACCATTTTTATGAATTTTGACCAAAATGTTCAACATGGGGTTCTTGGGACCCCACCTCATGAGCACTGGCACTGTCATTTCATTTCTCGGTCCTGAAAGATGATTTTGTGGTCGCTGTGCGGAATCACCCTTTGGGACTGATTAACAAAATGACAGTACCACTGTTCATAAGGGGAGGTCCCAAAAAGCCCATGTTGCAAATTTGGTGAAAAAATTCCCCCAAAATTACTGTGTTTTGAGCATGTGTTGCGCAGTTTCTATGCATGCTCGTACCTTTGCCAATTTGTTTATATTTTCACTCCAGATTTTCAATATTGCCATTTTTCACACCTTCTTATGGACAGGACAGCTGTCATTTTTCACATTCTGCCCGGAATGTGTTTTTACACCTGTGGCACAGAATGGTGCGGTTGCTGTGGGAAATCAACTTTCAGGATAGATTAACAAAATCACAGTGCTACTGTTCATGAGGAGAGGTCCAAAAATGCACTGTTGAAAATTTGGTGAAAATTTAAAAAAATGATTGTGTTACAGGTGTGTGTTACACAGTTTCTTCGCACACTCGTAACTTGACCAATTTTTCATATTTTCACTCCATATTCTCAACATTGCCATTTTTTCACACCTCCTCATGAACAGTGCAGCTGTCATTTTTTCAAATTTTGACTGAAATGTGATTTTGCACAAGTGGCACCAAATGGTGCGATCACTGTGCAAAATCACCTTTTGAGATTGAGTAAAGAAATTACATTGCCACTGTTCATGAGGTGGAGTCCCAAAAAGCCAATGCTGAAAATTTAGAGTGAAAATACTAACAATCACCCTGGGCATTAGTGTTTCGAACCATAACACCCCATGCCCCCACCCTGTAGAAACTGACAGGCATCAGGGGTGTGACTTGGGGTCATTGGTCGTAATGCTCACAACATTCCACCCCCCACCCTGCAGCCAGTGGCATGCATCAAGGTATGCCTTAGGGTCTTCAGCCCTAATGTTCACTCCAGTCTCCTATACTGCACCCATCTCAGCTTATTTCCTTATGGAATGGGGTGAATGTAATAGCCAAAGACCTCAAGGCACATGGTGATGCCTGTCAGTGTTTGCAGGGTTGAGTGAGGTAGAATGGTGTGAGCGTTATGGCTGATGACACAAAAACACCCCCCAACACCTGTCAGTCTCTGCAGGGTGGGGGTGGAGGTTGGCATTAGGATTGGAAACCCTAATGGGTCAGTTAGGAAGTAAATCAGGGAGGGACAGTGGAATTCACCTTCCTTGATTCCAGCAAAGCCTTTGACACCGACCAACACAGAAGGCTGATTAACAAGATGGGTAGTTTGTCACAGGGCACAAAATGTTCAGCTACCTCAAGGACATAGACAAGGCGCAGGAGCAGACATCTTCCAAAGCATCAAACCTTCGGCATTGACAACTGCTTGTTTCTCAGGGAAGTATAACTATCCCAAACTATCCAAGACTTTGGATTGAAAGTATTCCAGAGCCAGATTTGTATTATTGTCAGTAGGCAGCAGGGACCAATCAGTTAACTCTAAATCATCTAGGTAAGAGTGTAGCTCTAAAGACTTAAAGGATCTGAGATGAATTTAGGGAGGGCCTTAAGACAATGTATTTTGTACATGCAATAAACCATGTAATGGCCACTGGAGGAGGGCAAATGTACCACTGCACAAAAGTGGAAGTAGGGAGAAGGCAGAGAACTACAGGCCAGTCAGCCTCACCTCGGTGGTGGGGAAGATCATGGGGACACTACTGAAAGAAAGGATAATGGCACACCTGGAACCCAGTGAAGACCAGGATCTCAGACAACATGGTTTAACAGCAGGGAAGTAGTGTTAAACTAATCTGATAGATTTTTTTGATTGGGTGACTAAGAAAGTTAATTAGGGAGAAGCAGTAGACATCGCCTACCTCGATAACAGCAAATTTTTTGAGACCATCCCACATAGAACTCTGGTTAACAAGATGGGAAGTCTGGGTATGGGACAACAGGTGATACACTGGGTTAATAACTGGCTGATGGACAGGAGGCAAAGAGTGGTAGTAAATGGGATCCAATCCAGTGAGAGAGGGGTGAACAGCAGAGTACCACAGGGATCGGTACTGGGACCAGTCCTGTTCAATGTCTTCATTAGTGACAATCCAGAGGGGCTGGAAGGAAAGGTCTGCCTATTTGCAGATGACACCAAGGTCTGCAACAGGGTGGAAACTCCAGAAGGGGTTCAGAAAATGAAGAGGGAACTGGAGAAGCTTGAAAGATGGCTGGAGATGTGGCAACTGAGGTTCAATGCTAAAAAGTGCAAAATAATGCACCTGGGTAGAGGGAACCCTGAGGAGAGCTACAAGATTGGGGGAAGGAGCTGACTGTCACTAAAGAGGAATGGGACCTAGGGGTGATCATCTCTGATGACCTCAAAGTATCAAAGCAATGCACAAAGTTTGCTGGAAGAAACCCAGGCCGTCCAGGGTCGACAGGGGAGGGAGAGGATTGAGCGTCCAATGGACAGCTCTCCTCTCCTGGGAGGTTGGGGGGTCAGCACTCAGCACTTGGCTAGCCCCTCGTGGAGGCCTGGGACTCTGCAAGCATGGAGCTAGTTTCAGGGGCAAGGGAATGGCGACATCGGTGTTGATGCCATGACATTGGATGCAAGCCACTCCTCCACAGAACAGGGAAAAAACAACGTATGGTCTCCTAGATGGCAGAGAACCATGGTGAAGACCTTGATTGCCCACGAGCCTGCCTGACTGCCTGGGGGTCCGATGAAACTGAGATATATCCGGGGTGACCTGCCCCACCCTGTACTTGCCTGGGGGGTACAACCAAGGTTCCATGGGGACCGATCAGGTAGGCCGTGTAAAAGGGATACTACATTGTGTCTCCAAGGAATGGAGACCAACTCAGAAAAGTGTAAAAGAGAAATTTCAAAAAAAAAAATTTGCTGGGAGGACCAGTGGCATGCTGGGTTATCACTAGCAGGAGGAGGTAAGTGGTGATGCCACTGTATAAAACATTGTTAAGACCTCACCTGGAGTACTGCATGCAGTTCTGGAGGTCACACCTGTGCAAGGACATAAACAAGGTGGAGGCTATCCAGAGAAGGGCGACAAAGATGTTACAGGGCTTGCAACACAAAACATATGAGGAGAGACTAGGGGACCTCAATATGTACTCACTGGAAGAAAGGAGAGAGCGGGTTGAAATGATAGAAATTTTCAAGTACCTCAATGGCACAAACAAGTTGCAGGTGGGGGACTTTTTTCAAGGGAGAAAAAGTACTTGAACGAGGGGGCACAATATGAAATTGGAGGGGGGTAGGTTAAGGGGTAATGTGAGGAAGCTTTTTCTACAGAGAGAGGGTAATCGACGCTTGGAATAGACTGCCACAAAATATAATAGGGGCAAGCACAGTGAAGGGGTTTAAGTATGCCTGGGACAGGCACAGGGGTACCTTGAGAGCGGAGGGAGTGATGAAAAGCTATTGATCACATAGGGTCAGTGGCTACATACACTGTATAGGGGCTATGGACAGACTGGATGGGCCTAGCCATCCATGTATTTCAGCAATTTCTATGTTTCTATGTCACTGAGGGCATCAGGAAGGATGCCAGCTTCCACAATATGATGAAGGTGAAAAGAGAGGACCTAGTCTAGCAGTGAATGATTTAAGTATTAGCATAGTATGTTAGTATTAATATCTCATCAATAGACACTTCCTCAACCAATCATGCCACTGTAATAAGGCCCATAGTAAGGCTAATAGGATGATGGGGTGTATCAAATGGGGAAGGACAGTAGGAAAAAGGAGGTACTACTGCCTGTACATAGGTCACTGGTGAGGCTGAATCTGGAATAATGTGCTCAGTTCTGGAGTCCTCACCTCAAGAAAGACAGGGACAGGCTGGAGATGGTGCTGCACCACGTGGCTCCCAGACCTTGCCGAGTCCCCACCAGCCCTCCCCAAAGCCCCAAGGTACAAAGATTAAAAGGTACTATTCGAGTCCTTAGGCTGCCCAGTTTTGAATTCTGGTGCCTTTTTAGTGGCTCCCTGCTCTGCTCTACTGCAGAGCCAATTAACTTGAACTGAGCTCTGCATTTGCAGGCAAGAGGTGAATTCTGTTTCGCTTATTTCTTAAGCTGCCTGATTTCATTCAATTTCTGCCTAGATAGCTGTAAAAAAAAACAAATCTGCCTTGTACTGCAGCCCCTCGATCTGTTTTATGGCCAGCCTACATTTAATTCCGGTGGTCTGCTGAATGAACTGCTGTGCTTCTGTAACCAGACAGTAATTTTACTGCTTGTTCAGCTCGCCCTCTGACTGTGAGAGTGACTCAAATTTTAAAAATAATTTTTTCATTAATTGTGCTGCTGTATAATCTGCTAAGTATTTCTGGTAATATGTGACACCTGTTTAATTAACTGCTTACTAGGATTACAGGGGGGTACCATTGATCATTTTTGAGTCCAAGGCTTCTTCAACTTAATTTGTGTTGAATTATATATTCTATTCTTTCTCTTTCTGTCTCTCTCTCTCTCTCTGCCCTTCTGACTCATTCCCCCACCCTGCAAGCCCCCCCTCATCTGAATTAAGTCCTGGGGCTCTTCAGTGTACTATGGAAAATTTTACTTTTCCTCTGTCTTGCTGATTAGTGCCACCTCCTCCTAATCACTCCCACCAGCAAATCACTCCTGTCTGTTCCTGCCTCT
The DNA here is from genome assembly GCA_016271365.2 of Neoceratodus forsteri. Taxonomy (NCBI): domain Eukaryota; kingdom Metazoa; phylum Chordata; order Ceratodontiformes; family Ceratodontidae; genus Neoceratodus; species Neoceratodus forsteri. The sequence continues at coordinate 1,159,961,805 of CM057454.1, forward strand.
TTCTTTTGTTTCCTGACACAATTTATCCTGAGACCCATCTCCTCTCCCCTAGGCACCTCTGAACCGGCTCCCGGACCTCGCTGAGACCCTGCCAGCCTCCCCAAAGTTGCAAGGTACCAAGACTGAAAACTACCTTTCGAGTCCTTGGCTAGCCCAGTTTTGAAATCTGGCACCTTTTTAGTGGCTCCCTGCTCTGCTCTGCTGCAGAGCCAATTAACTGAACTGAGCGCTGCATTTGCATGCAAGAGGTGGATTCTGCTTCTCTTATTTCTTAAGCTGCCTGATTTAATTCAGTTTCTGCCTTGATAGCTGTAAAAAAAAATGCTGCCTTGTACTGCAGCCCCTTGGTCTGTTTCATGGCCTGCCTGCATTTAACTCTTGTGATCTGCTGAATGAACTGCTGTGCTTCTGTAGCCAGACAGTAATTTCACTGCTTGTTCAGCTCGCCCCCTGACTGTGAGAGTGACTCAAATTTTCTCCTGCCCACCCCATGGCTTATTAAATTCTCACTCATCAGGGCAGTAATTCTTTGTCCCTTAGCTTGGCAGAAGACACCAAGAGGAAGGACTGCTGTGTGACTGAACTTCTCTGCTGGGACTAAAATAGAAGAACTTTTGTATTTGGACCTTTAATTTAGGGTAAAAAACTACATACAAAACAAAAAAAAAGTGTGTGGGTTAACTGAACTGAATGGGTAACTGAAAAGTCATCTAGGTGTAAATCTCGGGACTGAAAGGACTTAACTGCTGTGAGGTTTAAATTACTTGTAGAAAGATCTGGTAAGTAGGGGAGGGCTTAGCTAGAAGGAAGCTACATTTAAAGACTGCCTTAGAAAGATTCTGCTAATAGCTTGGTAGAAGACACCAAGAGAAAGGACTGCTGTGTGACTGAACTTCTCTGCTGGGACTATATTGCCCTCCTTCCCTCCCCTCCACCCCTGCACCCAAAGCTAGTTCTATTTTTATAGGCACAGGATTTGACTGACAACAGGAACTTCCTGTTTAGGGGCAGGAAGTGAGTGATCATAGAACCACCAAGGACCCACCATCCTAGAAGGGCAAGAGTAGCTCTCCGGCCCCCTCTAGCTGCTGGAGGTCTGCCTCTGAACAAGTAAGTGGTCTACTGAGAAAAATAGGATATTCTTGTCTCAGAACAGGAAAATCAGGAGCTTATAGGGCACACAGGCAGAAAATAAGGAGAGAGAGAAAAAAAACAGACAAAAGAGTAAGGATTGCAAACAGTTAAGGGGTCAGAAATAAGACATGATTGGAGTGGTGCAGCAGTGGCTGTGGAGCAGCAGTCTTCCGGGAGATATTCTGGAGGATGCGGTGTTGTCCCATCTGCAGGCACCTCTCTGGGCTGAGGGAGGAGGTTGCTCATCTCCAGGTTGAGTTGGCCAGGATTTGTGGGAGCTCCTCTTCCATCCAGGGACCACCAGTGCCACTGCCGTTGCCTCAGAGGTTGCCAAGAAAGTGGAGCGGTTGGACCACAGTGGGCTCAGGGAGGGTGAGGGTGGTGGAACAGAGGCACATCCCTCCAGTTGTACCTCTCCACAATTCCTATGCCATTCTGGCAAAGTGTGGTTCCTCTATGGAGGCAGCTACAGTGGAGACCAAGGAGGATGCTGGGAACCTCCACAAAGGAGACCCACAGGAGGGTGTCAGGGGACCCTGCAGGGGAAGGAAACAATTCCTGGTGGGGGACTCCATTGTTAGGAAGGTAGAACTGGGCAAGGAAAGGGAGAGGAAGGTAAGGTGCCTGCCTGGCGCCATGGCTTGGAGGGACAGGGAGCGAATCCTCAGGATTGCCGGAGCAGCTGCACAGGGGAGGGAGCTGGATGTCATTGTCCACCTAGGGACAAATGACCTGGCTAAGAAAGGGATTAGAGAAGTGCAGGAAGAGTTTGTGGAATTGGGAAGGGGCCTTAGTCAAGTAGCACGCACGGTAACCTTCTCGGAGGTGCTACCCATCTATGGCATAGGAGAGGCTAGGGTGTTCCTGACTCATGGGCTTAATCAGTGGTTGAAAAACTGGTGTGGAGCTCAGGGATTTGGCTTCATTGGGGACTGGGGGTCCACCTGGAGTGATGCAAGCCTATACTGGCATGATGGGCTGCATCTGTCCGGGAGGAGAACCAGGATCCTAGGTGATAGGTATAAATGCTTCATTGGCAAGCTTTTAAACTAGCCAAGGGGGGAGGCACTGGAAAGAAGCAGGAAAATCCTAGTCCCCCCCAAACAATCATGGTAGTAAGTGTGGCAAACACCAATATGGAGGTGTCGATAGGGAGAAGGGCAGGGGTAAATGGAGAAAGTGACAAAAGCAAGAAGGACAGGAATGGGGCAAAAGGGGGTAAGGCCATCAGGAAATGGAGTGTAATGAGTACCAATGCCGTAGTCTGGGCAACAAGCTCCCTGAGCTGGTGGCCTTAATGGAAGAGGGATGCCTGGATATCGTAGCAGTCACAGAAACATGGTACACAGAGAACCATGACTGGATGTTAACATACCAGGGTACATAACTTACAGGAGAGACAGGCAGGGGAGAATAGGGGGAGGAGTAGCTCTCTATGTAAAGGAAGGGATAAAGGCAGCTGAACAAAAGAGTAAACAGGGAGGAGAGGAGGCACTGTGGGTCACCTTGGAGACTGGAAAGGGCACCACAATCTGCACAGGGGTTGTGTACAGACCCCCATGTCAGGGGGAAGGAATGGACAAGGATATGATGGAAGGCATTCTTAGAATGGCAGAGAAAGGGAGATACTGTTGATGGGAGACCTAAATATGCCAGATGTTAACTGGAGTACATTTGTTGTAGCCACGCCCAAGAGCAGGGCTATTCTTGATGCCTTACAGGTGGCAGGCATTAGACAGCTAGTTTCGGAACCCACTCGTGAGGGAGCAATCTTAGACCTCATACTCTCAAACGGGGCAGTGAGAGGATCTCAGATCTAGAAGTAGGTTGCCATCTGGGGACAAGTGACCATCAAACAGTGTGGTTCATGTTAAACTCAGCTACAGAGTCAAGCCATACAAAAGTGAGGGTACTGGACTTTAGGAGGGCTGACTTTGGCAAGATGGGAGAGTGCCTCAGAAAAGTACTAGCAAACAGGCTAGAAGGAGGTGTGGAGCAACAATGGGGAATTATCAAAACTGCCATCACAGAGGCAACACGCCTTTGTGTTAAGCAAATAAACAAATCAAAACGAAAGAAAAAGCCACTATGGTTCTCAAGAGAGGTGGCTGTGAGAGTCAGGAAAAAAAAGATAGCATTCCGGAAGTATAAGGAAACACAGAAGGAGCAGGACAGAGAGCTGTACCAGTTAAGACAGAAAGAAGCAGGGAGGGAAGTCAGAATAGCAAAGGCCCAAACTGAGGAAAAGATAGCCAACCCAGTTAAGAAGGGGATAAAACCTTTATAGGTACATCAGCGCAGCGAGAAAGACAAAGGGAGGGATAGTGAGGCTGAATAGAATGAACGGTGGGGAAGCAGAGGGGACAGTGAAAGCAGGAATACTGAATGAATATTTCTGCTCAGTATTCACAAAAGAGGAGGGAAGTGCCTAATCCAATTAACAGGAAGCACTTTGATAGGGGTCGATCCTGTCCTTTCACAGAAGAAAGGGTTCTGCAAGAACTCCTAAAACTGAAGGTGGACAAAGCAATGGGTCCTGATGGAATTCACCCCAGAATTCTAAAAGATTTAAGGAAGAACTAGTGAAACCACTGGCTACTCTTTTAATAAATCATGGGAGGATGGTGTGGTACCCGAGGACTGGAGGAAGGCGGATGTGATTCCCTTCACAAAAGTGGGACCAAGATAGAGGCAGGAAACTACAGACCTGTCAGTCTGACCTCTGTGGTAGGGAAAGTGATGGAGTCACTTCTGAAGGAAAGAATATGAGTACCTGGAGGTCAGTGGAGCACAGGATCCAAGGCAGCATGGGTTCACAGCGGGAAGGTCATGTCAGACGAATCTAATAGATTTCTTTGACTGGGTGACCAAGTAGTAGACCAGGAGGGGCTGTGGACATGGCCTACCTAGACTTTAGCAAGGCATTTGACACAGTCTCACACAAAAGATTGATAGTCAAATTAACCAGCCTGGGAGTGGGTCCCAGGGTAGTAGCCTGGGAAAACATTGGCTGGACAACAGGACACAGAAGGTAATTGTAAATGGAGTCCACTTGAAGAAAGGGCAGTTACTAGTGGGGTACCGGAGGGTTCAGTACTGGGTCCAGTCCTTTTAATGTCTTCATCAGTGACATTGCAGAGGGACTGGAAGGAAAAGATGCCTTTTGCAGATGACACAAAGATCTGCAACAGGGTTGATACACAAAGAGGCGTGGAAAGGATGAAAAGGGACTTGGCAAGGTTGGAGGAATGGTCAGACGTATGGCAGCTAGGATTCAATGCAAAAGTGCAATAATGCACCTGGGAAACAAGAACCCAGGGAAGAATATACAATGGATGGGGAGGTAGTAACAACAACAAAACAGGAAAGGGACCTGGGGTAATCATATCAGATGACCTTAAGGTTAGCAAGCAATGTGAGAAGGCAGTAGGGAGGGCCGGGGTATACTGGGATGTATAGGAGAGGCATCAGCAGCAGAAAACAGGAAGTTGTTATCCCTCTGTACAGACAGTTGGTGAGACCCCATCTGGAATACTGTGTCCAGTTCTGGAGACCCCATCTCCAAAGGACATAGACAGGATAGAGGCAGTCCAGAGGAGGGCAACTAAAATGGTGCAGGGTCTGCAAGAGAAGCCGTATGAGGAGAGACTAAAGGAGCTTAATATGTATACCCTTGAGGAAAGAAGGAGAGGGGGACATGATAGAAACTTGCACCTCAAGGAATCAACAAAGTCCAAGAGCGTAGCATCTTTCAGAAAAAGAGACTTGCAAGAACAAGAGGACACAATTTAAAGATAGAAGGAGGGCGGTTCAGGGACAATGTGAGGAAGTATTATTTCACAGAGAGGGTAGTGGATGCATGGAACAGCCTTCCTGAGGAAGTTGTGGGGTCTAAAACTGTGGGAGAATTCAAGAATGCATGGGACAGACATAAGGCAATTCTTGTGGGGGGCAGGAAGATATAGGCTGTTGGTTAACTAGGATCTGCGGCCTATCCTGTAGGAAGGGAAATGGGCAGACTAGATGGGCCTAGCGGTCCTTATCTGCCGTCAAAGTCTATGTTTCTATGTTTCTTTGTGATTGGTCCATCCCCAGGGGTTGGAGCCAGGGCAATATAACTTGTGACATTGCTTTGCTTTGTCTCCGCACGCTGGTACTGTCGTTACTCTTAACTGAAAGCTGTTACTGTCACCACTGTCAGCTTAAGCCTACCTTATATCTAATCCTGTCTGCTTGGAAAGTATTTGTCCTCCATCACTGGCACCCTCACACATCTGAGGTTAATTGCACATCTACTTATTAGTCTCCCCTCAGATCTTGAATTGCTGCATCCTCTCTTTGCTTCCCTGAGCTACCTGATACACTATCTCTCAACTAGTGTGCACTATGGGGGCCTCTGGGCAATGCAGCTTATCTGCAGGACTTTTCTCCCTGGTGATTTTACTCCACTTCTCTGCAGATCTCCTTAGCCAGCTAGCCACTGACTCTGGCTGTTAACATAACTTCGATGACTAGAGCGTTTGTTACTCCAACCTAATTGTCAGGAGAGATACCACCATCCCTAAAACATGGCTTCTAAAGCTCATCCCATTTGCTGGTATAGCTGACTGCATCAGCTGCTCCCCTTTTCACATCCCACTGGGGGATACTCTTAACCCCTCTCATTGAAACCTGGATACCCTTTTGCTGTTTCTCAGGTGACATGGAACTTAACTGGCCCATCCTGCTGGCAACGCTCCTATGGTCTCCTACTGGTTCACAAAAAAGGGGCTAAGGCTGGCACATATGAATATTAGAAGCCTAACTGCTAATTTTGCACAACTCAATGCCTGGATGGCCCACAACTCCCCTGACATTTTAGGTCTATCTGAGACTTGGTTAAAACCCCACACACCTGATTCCTTTTGGTCTGATCAGTTTATATAACTTCCATAGGTGTGATCGCCCGTGTGCTAAGAGGAGGGTGGAGTCTTGTTCTATACCAGACCGGATCTTGATGTTACAGTCTGCCCGGTCAGTGCTAGCTGTCTAGGTGAAACAATTCAGTTATTACCCTTGGTCTCACTAAGAAATTAAATGTAGTGTGTACTTATAACCCTCCTAAAAATTGGTTATCAGGCCTGACCAAGGTTATAGACTATCTCTCTTCACTGAAAAGTAGACACGAGCACATTATAGGTGAACTAAACCTGGATTGGCTGGGGAAAAACTCTAATCTATATGCCACAGAGCTTAGCCGGCTTCACCTGTCTCAGTCTAGTTACAGCAGTCTCCAGTCTCTTTTAGAATGGGTCATCTCTAACAGGCCTGAACAGATCAGCCCTGTAGGAGTTTTAACGGACTCAGTCAGTGACCATTCCCTGGTCTATCCTGTGTTTGGAAAGCAAGGGTCCCTAAACACCTCCACAGAGAAATTCTCTTCAGAGATTTCTCGAAAATGGACAAAAGAGCATTGATCTTGGAGCTACGGAACACAGACTGGGCACCTATATACAATACCTGCAATATGGAACATACTGCTTATTACCTCCTTACCACGCTTTTGAATTTACAAGATAACTACGTCCCATTAAAAAGACGCTGTATCTGGGGTACTGCTACCCGCTGGCTAAACTCTTCACTCCTGGCCTCTCTCAAACTGAGAGATAAAGCCTGGAGCAAAGCAAAGCTTACCCAGTCCCCAGCTGACTGGACTGAGTACAGGAGGCTCAGGAACCTATGTATAGTTTCCATCAGAACTGCTAAGGGCAGGTATCACCGTCAGTTACTTAGTACCTCTGTTAATGACTCTCGTGGTTTCTGGTGTCATGTTAACACCTTTCTGGGAAAAAAATAACAAAAATACCATCTTAGATATGGTTGTGGATGGTTGTAGCTGCAATAACCCACTCACTATCGCCGAGGCTCTTAACTCCAGATTCACTGACCTATCCTGCTACTCTGCATTGCCAGGGCTCTTATCTGCATCTCCACAGGGCAACTTTAAACCTTCCAATCCTCTCTTCAATCTTCACCCAGTCTCCAAGTCTGAAATCCTGAGCTTACTCAAGTCCATCTCTCCTGCCAGGTCTGCTGGGGCAGATGAACACTTACTGAAATTCCTAAAAAACTTTGCCCAATCTAGTCTCTCCAGTTACTCAACTCTTCAACCTGTCCCTACTTACAGGACATGTCTCCTTCTTCTGGGAGACTGCTTGAGTAGTTCCTGTCCCCAAAAAGGGGGGACACCACCAATTTGGATAACTACTGTCCTATTACCATCCTCTCCACCCTCTCTAAAATGCTGGAGAAAACTGTAGCCAGACAGATCTTGGATTACCTCCATTCATCCAACCTCCTCACCCCGGATCAATATGGGTTTCGATGAGGGCACAGTATATCCACTGCACTCATACAGTTTACAAATGATGTCAGACTAGCAATGGAAAATGGCTCTCTCACTGGTGCTACTTTTGTAGATCTTATGAAAGCGTTTGATCTGGTAGACCACTCACTGCTCCTATCAAAGTTGGCTTCTCTTGGCTTCTCCACCTCTGCTATGGCCTGGTTCCAAAATTACTTCTTGGAGAGTCTGCAATTTGTCCAGATCAGAGGTGCCGAGTCCTTCCTCACTCCCACCTGGATTGGAGTACCCCACGGCTCGATTCTTGGCTCTTTCCTGTTTGCGATCTTCATAAATGATCTACCACAGCCTACTGGCCCCTGCTCAGCCCTACTATATGCAGATGATCTGGTTCTCTACTCTTCCTCTCCAAACCCATCAGACATCAACCAGAATCTCAATCATAATTTCAATACCTTTCAGCTCTGGCTATTGCAGAATAAGCTTGTCTTGAATAAAAAGAAAAATGTAACTCTGCTCTTTGGCTCAGGTTCAAAGATTTGATCCTGTACCCAATCTTTATGCATCACAGCACTTGATGGCACTCCCCTTAATTCAGTTATTTCCTTTAAATACTTAGGAATCACCCTTGACCCTGCCTTGGACTTTGACCTGCACCTAGCCACAGTCATCAAATTCATAAATATTCAGCTGGGACTGGCATATAAGGTTAGACACAGCCTTACATCTGCGTTAGATTTGCCATTGCACAGGGAAACCTAAGACCCAAACTGGCATTTGAGTTAATAGCCTATCTGGCTACTACTGATCAGCTCCTCTGAAAGTGGGATGTCTGCTACAATTACATTTGTCACTTTGCGCTGTCTCTACCTAAACATACTCACCATTGCTCACTATATTCCAGCCTGGGATGGCTTACCCCCCAGCTTTCGGTCAGTTTACTTCCTTTTGTTTCATAAAAAATATATAATCACCTCCCAGATCCATGACAAACTGAGTTCTCTGCTCAAGCCTGCAACCTCTGCCTACCCACTGAAATCAGTTGATAAATCCCTGCTTGTCCAATTAAGATGTAAAACCAAAATAGGTGAAAATGTCTTCTTGGTTGGTGCCCCCAAACTATGGAACACCCTTCCACTGAATCTCAGAAACTTCCCTTCTCAAAACAGCTCCAAACAGGGCCTTCATAATAAGGCTGTTTTATGCTCTGAACCCTGGTCCTGTAGTGTTCCCACTCACTCCTTTGCTGACTCCTCCTAGCTGCCCATTGGAACCCACCTCTTCTGCCCTCTAACCTGCCTGGATAACCTTACTACCTTCTCTTGCACCTACCTACTAAGTGTCAATACAAAAAACTGTTAGTTTTTGCACTTATATCAAGAGTCTGTTACTACATTTTGTTCTTGCAACTGTACTGTCATTTGCTGAATATTTTGTATAGATGTACTGTGACTGTTCATGCCTGTTCCTGTACTGTACCATGTTCACTTGACTACTATTTGTATATATTGTTGTCTATCTGCCCTCTGTTGTATTCTCCTAGGTCATACCTGAAAATAGGCAGCCATACTGTCTAGCGTACTTACCCTGTTAACAAAAATGAAATAAAATAAACATAAGGTGATGAATATTTATCAGGGTTAACAGGGCAGATCTTATGAAGCTTCTCTGAAGGCCCTGAACACCTACACAATAAAGACCGGGTGAGAGAGAAGGGATTTGACAGAGACCTCCAAGTTTCTGAAGGAAATAAACAAGGTGAACTTCAGGAACTATTCAGCAGGAGTACAGAGTCAAGAATCTAAGGTCATGCAAGAAACCCAGCAGGGTGAAGGCTTAATATGGATGTAAGGAAGTTCTATTTTACAGAAGGGTGGTGAAGCTGTGGAACAGTCTGCCAGAGGAGGTGGGCATCAAGACCATAAATGGTTTCAGGCATGGCTGGGACAGAGTAAAGGGTTTGATGGTTGCTCTGGTCAGTAGTAGTAGGAAGGGTGTCATGGGGTGCAGGCTGACAGAGATAAAACACCATATGGACAATAGGTCCTAGGGCAGATAGGTATCTCTGGGCAGACTAGATGGACCTTTGGTCTTTTTATGCCTTCATTGTCTATGTTTCTGTGTTTCCACCACCACCGAATGACTTCCCGCTCTGCAGTCTCTTTCCTAACCCTATCACCTTGTTCATCCTGCCGCTGCTGCAGCATGCAGCACCCAAACCTCTGCTCATCCTCCCAGCACCTCTTCACACAAGACAGAAATAACTGGCCAACCTCTTCACCCCACTCAATGCCTTGTACTCCTTACTGCATCTCTACCCTAACCCCTCGTATTGCTCCTCCTGCAACAGCACCCAAAACTCAGATTAGCTCCCCACAACTTTCTGCATCAGCCAGAAGTTGCAGGCCACTCTCTTCCCCGCCACCCAATACCTGCTCTCCCTGCAGCCTCCTTGCTTCTCCCCATCAACTGCAGCAGCAGCCAAAATTCATCCTCCTTAACACTCTACATCAGCCAAACCTATGATTGTGAAGGATACCAAATTTGACCAGGAAATGGGAGAGATACTGATTAAAATACATAGTGCTATCCTACACAACACAGAGGGCCAGCTGCCTCTACTGTGATGGTCAGATGTGTACTACAGATCGAGATCCATACAAACACAAAAATGGTGCACATAAACCAGAGATAAAGAGAGTGAGTACTTCAGCAGATACCGAACAAAAAATGTAATGCACATGAAAGACCCAGGAAAAACTCGTGAAACACTTTGCTCAAGACACTTCTGATCCACACATTTTGATCTGATACAAACAACCAGGTGTTTGGATTTAAAACTGCCCATGATAGCTTTTTGCAGAGAGCAGCAAGAGGAAGGAGCTGCTGCTAGAACTTTACTACTCTTCTACTGGGACTAAAGAACTGGAACTTTACTATTGGGACCTTCAATTAAGGAAACAAACAAACAACTAAATAAAAAGAGTTAGTGTGTTTGCTGAGTTGGGTGAAGGGAATTGTAATCTGTGCAGTTAACTAGGTGAAGAAGAGAACTGTAAATTAGGGTGTGTGGCTTAGGCAGCAGGAAGCCAGGTGTTTGGATTTAAAACTACCCTAGATAGCTTTTGGCAAGGTACCCAGTGAACAGGGTGACTGAGATTGAGCGACTGAAATAATAGCGACTTAGTCTTGGTGCCTGTGTTTTGGGCTACTGGACAGGGTAGTGAGGAGCTATGAGGAAGGGCTAAGGAAGACCAATGGGAACCACACCATGCAAGGGACAGAAGGGGAGGGAAGGTATGTGGGAGGCAGTGCAGCGATAGGCCATGTGGCATAGTGGTGAGGCTGGCTGGCACCCTCACCGCTTTGGCTGCAGTTGGGAGGGTGCAGGATATGTGTCCAGGTGGCATGATAAGAAAAATAATTTTTTAGCCCCCAACATGCACCTCCCTGGAGTTGAGAATCTTTTGTTGGGGGGGGTTCGCCAATGTTGTTGTTGCCGCGAGTACACATCACCACTCTTTATTTTCAGCAATGTACACGCGCCCAAACCACAATCGCTGAAGGACATAGAACTCTTTTGGCAGAGAGCAGCAAGAGGAAGGAGTTGTGGCTAGAACTTTACTACTGTTCTACAGGGACTATAAACCCTTCCTCTCTACCACCCCCCAACCCTTAGCCTGGTCCACTTTTACAGGCACAGGATTTGACTGACAACAGAACTTCCTGTTTGGGAGCAAGAAGGGAGTAATCACATAAGCACAAAAGGCTTATCATCCTAGAAAGAAAAGAGTATAGCTGTCCCTCCCCCCAGGCTGCTGGATGTCTGACTCTGAGCAAATAAGAAGGAGACTACTGAGGAATACAGGAACTTCCTGTCCCAGAACAGAAAGGGTGGGAGCTGTAAGGACATGAAGGCAGTAGGAAAGTAGGGAGAAAAAGCAAGCAAACAAACAAAAAGAATGAAACAGAAAGAGGAGAGAAGAACCATACAAAGCAACAGGTGAGGGGCGACAAATAAAACATGATAGGAGTGGTACAGTGCAGTAGCTGTGGAGTGGCAGTCTACCAGGAGACATACTGGAAGATGCAGCGTTATCCAGTCTGTAGACATCTCTTTGGGCTGAGGGAGGAGGTTGCTCATCTCCAGGCTGAGTTGGCCAGGATTTGGAGGACCCCCTCCTCTCACCCAGGGACCACCAGAGTCAATGCTGCTGCCTCAGAGGTTGCCAAGAAGGATGAGCTGTTGGGTGACGGTGGGGTCAGGAAGGGTTAGGGTGGTGGGACAGAGGCACACCCCTCCTGTTGTACCTCTCCACAATTCATACACTGTTCTGGTGGAGCATGGTTCCTCTATGGAGGCACCCATAGTGAAGTCCAAGGAGGATGCTGGGAACCTCTGCAAAGGATACTCACAGAAGGGTGGCATGGGATCCCACAAGGCAATGAAACAACTCCTAGTAGGGGACTCAGTTGTTAAGAGGATAGAACTGGGGAGGAAGGGGAGAGGGGAGAGGGAGGTATGGTGCCTTCCTGGTGCCATGGCTTGGAGAGGCAGGGAGCGAATCCGCAGGATCATTACAGCAGCAGCACAGGAAAGGGAGCTGGATGCCATTGTCCATATAGGGAAAAATGACCTGGCTCAGAATAGGATCAGAACAGTGCAGGAGGAGTCTGTGGAGTTGGGGAGGGGCCTTAAACAAGTAGCTTGTATGGTAGCCTTCTTGGAGGTGCTGCCTGTCTATGGAATGGAGGAGGCTAGGGTGCTCTGCACCATGGGATTTGATGAATGGTTGAAAAACTGGTGCAGAACTCAAGAGTTTTGGCTTCACTGGGAACTGGGGTTCCACCTGGAGGGATACAGGCCTATACTGGTGTGATGGTCTGCATCCATCCAGGAGAGGAACCAGGCTCCTAAGTGATAGGTTTAAATGCTTCATTGGCAAGCATTTAAACTAGCCAATGGGGGTGGCACTGAAAATGAGCAGAAAAACCCCGGTCCCCCCAAAATAGGGTTGTTATAGGGGCAAACACCAAGGTAGAGAAGTCCATATGAAGAAGGACGGGGTAAATGGAGAAAAAGGCAGAGGCAGTAAGGACAGGGATGGTGCTAAAAGGGTTAAGGCCATCCAAAAATGGCAATGAGTATCAATTCCCATAGTCTGGGTAACAAGCTTCCTGAACTAGTGGCCTTGATGGAAGAGGGATGCATGGATATCATTGCAGTCACAGAAACACGGTACACAGAGAACCATGACTGGGATGTCAACATACCAGGGTACACAATCTACAAGAGGGACAGGGAAGGTAGAAGAGGATGAGGAGTAGCAGCTCTCTGTCTAAGGGAAGGTATCAAAGCAATGGAACCAAAGGGAAAACAGGGAGGGTAGGAGGCACTGTGGGTCACCCTGAAGACAGGAAAAAGGCACCATGATCTGCACAGGGGTTGTATACAGACCCCCATTTCAAGGGGAGGAAATTGACAAAGAATGTTCCAGGACTAGAGGGCATGGGATGAAGTTGGAGGGAGGACGATTCAGAGGAAACGTGAGGAAGAATTTCTTCACAGAAGGGGTGGTGGACAAGTGGAATACCCTGCCAAAGGAAGTGGTGGGGGCTGAAACAATCACAGGATTTAAGAATGCATGGGATAGACATAAAGGAATTCTGGAGGTCGGGTAAGGGGCAACAGACTTCTAGGAAAACAAACTGAACTTACAAGCTCAAATGGGCAGACTGGGTGGGCCATAGGCCCTTATCTGCCGACACTTTCTATGTATCTATGTATGTATAAATGATAGAAGGCATCCTTAGGATGGCAGAAAAAGGGGAGATATTGTTGATGGGGGACCTGAATATGTCAGATGTTAATGGGAGCACCTTTGCTGCAGCCACATCCAAGAGCAGGGGCATTCTCAATGTCTTACAGGGGGCCATACCTCTGAACTGCTACAGTATGAATTTTGCATAGTGCGATGATTTTCACACTCAAATTTACCCTTGACCCTAGGTTTACTGATTTTCTTAATAATGTTAGAGCTATTTCTGGACACACAAACTATTAAATCATTAAACTAAGTTGATAGAAACATTCCTTATCACTAACTATTTGGGGCCCACTATTTGTAGACATTTTATTCTTTAAAATAAGAAAGTGCTTCACATTCTAGCCATTTGCTATGACTTTTGAAGGACATTGCTCTGATTTTTAATGCTGAGATGTTGAGAGGTATGCTGGAGGCATGCCTCAGACAGCTAGTGCTGGAACCCACTTGGTAGGGAACAATCTTAGACCTGGTGCTCTCAAACGGGAATGAAGAGATGATCTTAGATTTAGAATTGGGTAGCCATCTGGGAGCAAGTGACCTCCAAACAGTGTGGTTCACTATAAACACAGCCATAGCATCAAGCCATACAAAAGCGAGGGTACTGGACTTTGAGAGAGTTGACTATGGCAAAATGAGAGAGTGCCTCAGAAAAGCACTTGCAAATGGGCAAAATTGAGGGGTGGAGAATAATGGGGAAAAATCAAAACTGCCATCACAGAGGCAAAAAACCTTTCTGTGAAGCAAATAAATCAAAATAAAGGAAAAAAAAAAACACTATGGTTTTCAATAGAGGCGGCATTCAGAAAGTACAAGGAAACACAGAGGGAGCAGGACAGAAAACTGTACCAGTTAAAGCAGAAGGAAGTGGGGAAGGCAGTCAGAATAGCAAAGGCTCAAACTGAGGAAAACATAGCTAACTCAGTTAAGAAGGGGATAAAATCTTTTATGGGTGCATTAGGGAGCAGAGAAAGACTAGGGGAGGGATAATGAGGCTTAATAAAGTGGAAGGTGGGTGGGCAGAGGGTGACAGTGAAAAGGCAGGGGCACTGAATGAGTATTCATGCTCAGTATTCACAAAAGAAGTGGATGGGGAGGTACCTAAACAAATCAATTGAAGTACTCTGGATTGGGGGTCGATACCAGTCCATTCACACAAGAAAAGTTCTGAAAGAGCTCCTAAAACTTCTAAAACTGAAGGTGGACAAAGCAATGGGGCCTGACGGGATTCACACCAGAATTCTAAAAGAACTGGGGGGGGGGACTAGTAACAGCACTGACTGCCCTTTTTAACAAAATCTTTTGAGGCTGGTGTGGTCCATGAGGACTAGAGGAGGGAGGAAAACTGTCCCTCGTCAATCTTTTTTTCTAACCTGTAAAAAAGAAAATGGTCACTAGCTGATCTGACCCCAACACACACACACACACACATATATCCCCACCCATTAAATATAGGTGGCAGCACCAGGGTGCCCTAACCCTGGTGCCACCAATGCCCACTCATTAATCTTTTTTTTTTACCTAAACAAAAGTCCATCAGGGATCAGCCCCCTCAGCATACCACCACCACCTCTCTATCTGTATGTCTATCTATCTACCTACCTGTCTAGCTATCTATGATCTACTTATCTACCAACCAACCAAAGTGAAGTAGGGTGCCCACCACTGGTACCACTTCTCTTGCCCCCACGGGTTACTTGTCCCATCCTTGTCTGTGGCAGCACCAGGGTGCCTACCCCCAGTACTGTCAGTGATGCTCCCGACACTGGGTTGTTCAATCACCAGTGTTGACTTCTGTCACCCTACAATAAAGAAAAAACATCTCTTGATCTTTTTTTACCTAAGAAAAAGTCCATTGGTGATCTGCCCCCCACCACACAGTCACCTGTCTGTCTGCCTGTCTGTATAGCTATCTATCTATCAAGATATCTAGCTAACTACCTACCTACCTTTCAAAGCAGAGCTGGGTACCCACCGCCAGTACTGCTTAGTGTTAGACTTGCCAACCTATAAATTTCCAGGTGGGTCCCTTCTTGTTTGATACTTAGCCACCTTCTAAACTCTGAAAATCTTTGCATTTATCATCTGTTTTTTAAGTAAAGGTGGTACAATATTTTTGCTATTGTATGTAAATGCAAGATGCAAACACAGAGAGAGTGTATCACATTTAGGTGGAATATTGATATGTGTGTCACCCTGAGCCCTACACTGTTAATTTTTCCAGGTGGGCCCCTGTATCAGTTGTCAAGATGGCCCCACATACCCCAGTCCAACCCTGTCTCTTGCCCCTTCCCCCTCCAGGTTGCCATTCCCTTTTCATCTTCGGTGACACCAGTGCCAGTGGAGATCCTCCCAACACTTGGGTGTCCAATCCCCAGTGTTTGCTTCTGTACCCCTACTATAAAGGAAACTGTTTCTCTTTGACCTTTATTACCCACCTACAAAAATAAAATTGCCCATCAGTGATCAAACACACCCAAGCACCCCACACCTACAACTTGACCCCCACTCAGCACCCCCACACATCCTCACTCACCTGAACAAGTCCCACAACACAGATCCTCTCTTTGATCAAAGACACATCTTGCTGCTGAACCAGCAACTGCATTATTCATAGCTTTATCATTTTTTAACAGTCTTACACCAAATTTTCAACATGGACTTCTTGATGATTCCCCCCCATGAATAATGATGGTGAAATTATGCAGATCCATCCTGGAAGATCTCAGACAGGTTTTGTAATTAGTTTCCACTTCGTTCATGAGGAGGGGTCATAAAAAGGCTATGTTGATAATTTGGGGTAAAAATATTGAAAAACAGCGAAGTTACGAGTGTATATTGAAATGTTGAATATACTGAATAATGGTGGTGAAATTATACAGATCCATCCTGGAAGGTCTCAGACAGGTTTTGAAATAAGTTTCCACTTTGTTCATGAGGAGGGGTCATAAAAAGTCTATGTTGATAGTTTGGGGGTAAAAATATTGAAAAACAGCAAAGTTACGAGCGTATATTGAAATGTTTACACTTTTGTAATTTCCAATATTTTGAACCCATATTTTGAACATACTAATTTTTTTCACTCCACTTCACAAATGCAATAGCTATAATTTTTGAAATCCTGACCAAAATGTGTTTTCGCATTTATGGTGCAAAATGATATTTCAGTCAGTATTCAAGAATTTTTGCCTACCAGGTTTATGAGGTGGGGTCACAACATAGCTATGGTATAAATTTGCAGTGAAAATGTTACAATACATTAAAGTTATGAGCATACACTGAAGATTTTCCATGCTCACTTATAAATTTGGTAATTTTGTATATCTTGACCCCCAATTTTTGACACATCCATTTTTTCACACCACCTCATGAACCTAGCAGCTGTTGTTTTCAGATCCTGTCCAAAATGTGATTTTGCACCTGTGATGCAGAATGACATTTTGGCCAGCATGTAAAAATTGTTATCTCCTGGGTTCATGAAGTGGGGTAATAACAAGGCTATGCTGACAATTTGGTGTACAGATATGGAAAAATGCCTAGGTTATGAGTGAATGTTGCCATATTTCACTGTTCACTCATAACTTTGCTAATTTGCAATATTTTAACTCCACACTTTCAACATAGCAATTTTCCACACCATCTCATAAGCATGACAGGTGTCATTTTTGTAATCCTGGATGAGATATTTTTTCACACTTGTGTGGCTAAATGACTTTTCAGACAAAATATAAATGACTAACTTGAACATTTGTGGTCAAAATAAAATAAAATATATAAGAAACTTTGTGTGTACTGCCACTCTTCACCTTTGTGGGTATGTTATGTGACCCCATGCTGGTGAGCTGGGTTTGGGGGGGCGATCTCAGTGTCTGAGCTAGATGGGGTGAGGGTGTTGGGATGGTGCTGTTGTGTGACACCCCCATAAGCCAGAGAATGAAAGCTGCAGGGTTGCCCACACATGTCAGAGTAACATATAGTGAAGACAGCTCTTCTCTTGGTATAGGGCCCTGTACCTCTGCAATCATGGGTGGCAGAGGGCCCTGTGCCTTGGCTGGCAGCTGAACTCTTTGCCCTGTATATCTATGTCCAGACACATGGATGTGCAGAGACTAGAGGGCCCTGAACTTCCGCATCCCACCAGACAGCACAATGAATTCTTATCCATCGATTGACTGAAACTTCCTAATGCCAACCCCGTTCCCTGAACAAATAACATCAGACATGATCTCCCGCAGGCTCGACTTGAAGAGAGCTACAACAAACTGTGCTGGCAACATGAAAAGTGTATTACCATGAAGCATTGGCTTGGAGCTGTGCCTCCTGCTTCTGACAGGATGCTAGGGGATGGGGGGAGGGGTCAGCATTAGGGTTGACAGCCCCATGGAAACCACACCACTGATTCACCTAAACCCTAATATGCTTTTCTTTTGTTGTCAGAAGTTGGGGTGGGGTGATAGGACTGGAAACCCTAACACAACATTTCCCTACCTTTGCGGCATTAACATGAACCCTAACTGGTGCACTAACTTTTTTTTGCAAAGAATGTATATAATAGGTCTTACAGCTGCCATTAATCAATCAGTGTGTCAGCGTGGCTCAGTTGGTAGCACATTCGCCTCTGGACCAGAAGGTTGTGGGTTCTCATCCCACACTGGGATTGGTCTTGCACCTATAAAATGCTGGCATCCGAGTGCAGTTTTGGGGGGGTGCTGTACTGATGGTGTTTGCTGTCCTTTGGAAGAGACGTTAAACCAAGGTCCCTTCTACCCTTCCTGGTGCTGTCCTGGTGGGTGTCCAGGTGAAAGTAAAAGAACCCAGGGCACTCTTTGCAAAGAGCAGGGGACATTCCTGGTATCCTGGCCAGCATTTCCCTTCCCATAAATCCAGTTCATGCAATTGTCCAGGCTGTGTGTGGGTGCTGATATGTGATATGGTTGCCGCTACACATTCGGCCTCTTCACTACCAGTCTAACATTGCTTGTAAAGTGCTTTGGGATACACTGTGTATGAAACACGCTTTATAAATACCGATTCTTCTTCTTCTTTACCTAGCTCAACAAACACTCTTACACTGTGACTAGCATTTCACGAGCCATGTAAAACTTATCACAACACTTCAAACTTTTTGCATCATATGATTTCAAGTTGAAGACCCACATTTTATGATTGCTTACCATCTCTTAAATTTGTTGATGTTGCTGGTTGTTTTACAGGCTTCCTTTCTTAGTAGAACTGAAATGCATGCTAATGTTATAGTTATACCCAACCTTGTTTTCAATCAAATCCTTAATCTACCATTACTGCACACTTCTTGAACATTGGGAGCACTCCTAAATAGGGCAGCCAATCATTATACAATAGTCTCCTCTCCTTCCACTACATCATGAGTGGCTAGACAGAGATGGAGGTGTTCCCAAGTTCAGGAAAGATGCAGTGGGAGCTGACTAAGAACTGTAAAACACATTTTTTGTGTGGTAACACCAATATTTTGTTTTCCAATTGTTTAACCAAGTGAGACACACTAAACTGAAAGCATTTTTACAGGTGTAACCTGGGAGCACAGGGAAGTTAAGCAACTTGTTCAGGGTCACACAGTATATGCAAGTGGGGGCTGTGGGATTCAAATCCAGGTCTGCAGATTAGCAGCTCAGAACCTTAAACCACTACGCTATATACAGTATATGGTAGGCAGTCTGTTTTTCACTCTTAAGAAAAAAGGAATAAAAATCAAACTACCAGCTTCATCAGTAATCTGTACAGAATATGACAAGACATCTAAGTTGTCAGGGTCCATTTAAAATCATAAATATGGTTTTAAAAGAGTCCTTTTCATGGGAAGTCTCTCCCTACACTGCCAACAAAGAGTGACACGAACGGACAGAGAGAGAAATTCCTAATATTCTTTAAATGCTGTTTCACTTTTCAGATAAAGTACAAGAATTTTATAACAGGCCCCTAATTCCATCCAATTACTGTATTACCCTGACACACCATCAGACTGAAGTTGTTATAACCTCATTCTTCTAGCCTTACCTACTGAAACCATGGTTTCATAATTCTGCAGCATCACTTCCCTGTGTAGCTCCTTCTCCTGTTTGCTTAGCATCTTCCACTCATCTTCAGAAAAATCAATTGCAACATCTTCAAAGGTTTCTGGTACCTGAAACAATGTGAGATGTATTTCATTATTGTTTTACTGAATACGCTGATAAATCTGCAACTTTTTAACTCAAAGGGGGCATACAAGATTCATACCGACAGCCAGCAAAGACCATGAAGTCCGACTAATAGAATGGATTCAGACTAAAACCCATTCCCTACTAACTTAGCAGATGTTTCCAGTGATGTTATTGTGACATGTGGACAGCCAGTTCTGAGTACTGTATGATTTTTTGTAATATAAAAATGTGTTATTGACTGTCTCTTGAGAGATGCTGAGACAGCATGTGAGATGACACATGCACACACACACGCACACACACACAGGTTTTAGATACAAGATATTACCTGGAAAGCCATGAGATAATTACAGGCTGGAAGAGGCTTGAGTTGAGGATATCCTGTTTATCTAGCATTATTGTAGCTTGCCAGCTGCTAGGCTAGAATCATAAACTTTTATAATGTTTAGAGGGAGAAGAGTAGGTTAAGATGCTTTAGTGCGAAGTCATAAAAGATGCTTTGATGTCCTGAAAATGGGAAACTGCTCATAAGATCAAAGAAAATCATTTGAAGAAAATAAGTCATGCTGAGGTTACAGAATGTAATACTTTGATAAAATATCCTGTATTGCAGAGATATATTTTTTTATATTCTGACTAGGAGGAGCTAGATGACCTCATGCAAAGAGGTTGGCAAAGCCAGTTTTTAAACAGTATTTTGTTTTCCATTTTGACACAAAATGTTTGAACTCTGAAAAAGAAACATCTACAGGACTATGAAATAAGAATACCTTAGAGCACACAATTCTAAGAGTACTATGGTTGGAGATTTTCTCTGCACTTTTAAACCTGTTTTGTTTAAGTGATTTGTATGTTTTGTGATATATGGTTCTGTATTTACATTTTACTTTGTTATCTATTTTTAAGTAAACATCTCAATTTTGAGACTACTTGGTGTGCCTTTGAAATTATTTTCTTTGCAAATAATATATATGGTAAAAGCTGACATGGTGTATAAGCTTGAATGGTGATACCAAATTGGAAAAAGGTAAGAGTTTAAATTTGAGGTCTTTCATAGAGTTTTAAGGGTTCATTTTGTACACCTGGTTAGGTGTCCATAGGCAAACGATATCTGGCCCCCAAAGACAGAATTATCTGAGCCTGTACATCGGGTACGCTAACAAGAGGTTCACAGTTTGAATCCCTCCAAGACTTGAGACCAAAGTTTGGTTCAAACCCACAAAACAGACAGGAGGTTACCCTGTTCTGCTACTGTTCACAAGAATGTGCTCAGAGGTTGGCACTGTAGGAGCAGAGGGCCTGCCCTACTGAGTGGATTTGTGACAGATTGATTGGCAGCGGTGTGCATAATTTTGGTATTACAAGCTTTTATTGTTCAGTGTGTCAGCTTGAGACCATCAGCTCACTTGCAAAGAAAGAAAAAGACAGTGATTTATTTTTAAAAAGGAGACAGAACTATATATGTCACTTGGCATACAATCAAGTTCCTACCCGTTTTATTTTTTTTTCCTTAAAGTGCAAGTCAGAGTAGCCAGAGTTAGGAAAGAAGATGGCTTCCAACTACAGCAGGCACATTGTAGACTACTTAAAGCAGTTGTGTAGGGACAGAGAAGTTTGAGGTGAAAGCCACCAAACAGAACCTCGTGGGTGCCTTGATGGTAGCAGATACCCAGAGCAGCAAGTTACAAACAGTGACTGAAAAGGACTAAACCTTGAGTGTGGCAGGGCTATTGGCCAGTGCAATGTCCAGATCCGATAATGAGGGCAGCAGGGCCACTGTCAGTGAAGGGCCACAGCAGCAGGAGAAGGTCACCAGTACCCTGGATCCAGAAGTACTCAGGCTGCAGATTGAGTTGCGCAGAATGGAGCTGGAGTTCCAGAGGGAGAGGGACCATGAACAGTGGGAGGCAGACTGTGAGGCAGAGGGAGAACACCAAGAGGCAGAGCTAAAATACCAAGAGGTGGACCGAGAGGAGAGTGAGCGCCAGCGAGCTGCAGAGGAGAAGAGAGACCGTGAACAGCAGGAGGCAGACCTAGAGGAGCAAGAGCGCCAGAGGCAACATGAACTGGAGAAGCTACGACTCCAACCAGCAGCACCAGAGCAGGTAAGTGGCTTGAGTTTAACTGGGACTACAGGACTGAGTTACAAATTGAATTCCAGATTAATAGCTGAATTCAAAGAGGGGGGATATGAATGCCTTTTTAAATTCTTTTGAAAAAGTTTGTATTCAGGCTAAAATTCCTAGGGAGTCCTGGAGCTTCCAGCTATCCCCGCTACTTACCGGAAAAGCTCGGGATGCATTGGGTCAAATGGACAATAAGGACAGTGCCGATTACAGCAAACTAAAAGCTGCACAGTTAAAAAAGTTTGAATTAACTGATGAATCATACAGAGCTAAATTCTTTAAGCTCAGGAGAAGCCCTGATATGAACTACGAGGAGCTAGCCACGAAACATCAATTTTTTAAAACGTTGGTGGGAAGAAACTGAGGCAAACTCTGTTGATAAAATTGAAAATGTGATTTTGTTAGAATAGTTTTTCTGGGCATGCCCAGCACAGCTAAAAACCTGGCTAGAGGACCAAGATCCCAAAACAGTGCAAGAGGCTGTGAAACTCTAGGACCGATATGGCGAGAGTAGACCTGCTCTGAGAGCGAATTAGGCGGACGTGGCAGCGCAGGAAGGGAAAAGCGTGCCTTCAGGGCAGCTAAAACCCTCACTGCCTCCACTGAAAACAGTTAGCCCTAGGTTTCAGAGAAAAGATTTCTCTGAGAGAAGAAATGAATGTTGGGTGTGTAAGGAAACTAGGCATATTGCCAGACAGTGTTCAAAAAGGGCAAGCAATACGCAACATGGTACTAGAAAAGAAGTGGGTTGTCTGTGTGTCCCTGGAAGCATGCTAGTGAACATGAGGGAACACATGCACCCAGTCATGGTGAATGGTATACAGACACAGGGGTTAAGGGACACAGGGGCATCCCTGACATTGGTGAAAGGGGATCTGGTACAGCCTGGTCAGCTTATATCCAATAAATACATCACTGTACAGGACTTTGCAGGTGGGGAGAAAACATTGCCCCTCACTAGTGTTCTCTTAGAGTGGAGTGAAACAGGTGGAACTGTGCAACAGGTGGCTGTAGCCAAAACAGTAGCAGTGGATGTGATCCTGGGTAACAATCTCCAACAGGGGACGGTATGTGCAGTTACCCGTAGTCAAGCGGCAAGGGAAAATTGTAGTTCACTGAACCCCACAGAAGCCATTGTGGAAACCATTGAGAGGCTGGTTCCCCAGCCTGTGCCTCCAGAGGGGGGCTAATAAAAAGGAGCAGAAAATTCCCCAGTAGAATTCTCCAGTAGCAAGTAACCACAAAGCTATAGAGGGCTACTCCAAAGAGGGAGGGGTGACCCATTGACAGAGGGTTGGGATTGACAGTGATCCTGAGTGCCCTGACGTTAGTGCTAAGTACCCTAGTTTAGCTACTGGAGACCTGTCCCATGCCTTGGGAATGTGTGAGGGGTTTGCAGCTGCTCAGAGGAGTGACCCTAGTTTAAAGAAGCTGAGGGCTTGGGAAGACTCAGACAGAGCACAAGGAGGTGATGGCAGACTTAAGGTTTATTGGGAAAATTGACTTATGTATACTCGGGCTATGCAGACACAGGGAGGGAGCGATGCTAGGCAGGAAGCTTGTCATTCCCTAGGGGTATCGTGAGCAGTTGCTCAAGATTGCACATGATATTCCCTTGTCTGGTCAATTGGGAATCTCACACACTAAGCAGCAGTTGGCCCAGAATTTCTATTGGCCAAACTTCACCCAGCAGGTGAAGGAGTATTACAGGTCCTACCACTGGTGCCAAGAAATAGGGAAGGCAGGCAAGAAAATCCAAGCTGCCTTGATTCTATTGCCCATAGTGAAGCAGCCATTTCAGATGGTGGGAATGGATATTGTGGGGGCCTTTAAATACCCCCAGCTCCTCATGGAAGAGATTCATCCTGACTGTGCTGGATTATGCCACCCAGTACCCAAAGGCAGTTGCCCTATCCTCACTGAGGACAGACAAAGTGGCAGATGCCTTACTTGGTATTTTCTCCTGTGTTGGATTTCCGCAGGAGGTTATCACCGATTGAGGGGGTCCTTCATGTCAGACATGATGAAATGTTTATGGGAGAAGTGTGAGGTGGTGCAGAGATGCGCAACACCATATCACCCACAAGCCAATGGGAATTAACAATACTATGCAGTAAGCTCTCCCAGGTCACTGTCCATGGTGCTAGCAGAGCACAAGGGCTGAAGAATTCAGAAAGCTGGTAGAGCTGCTCCCGTGATTGGGAGGGCTGAGGCATGGAGCAGTTTAGCAAAATGGTAGTGGACACAAGCATTCTAATCCTGGTCTCCCCCTTTATGCTGTCTTGCAGGACTTTTTTTTTTTTAACAAGTAGCCATGGAAAGGGTATTATTATAATAGTAAAAACCAAAAGTTGCTGCATTTTTGCTGTGCGGTTCTTTGCCACGCTGTTCTGGGCAATGATGTTCTGACCTTGTGCCCTGAAACCTCACAGTTTTAATCCAAAAAGTGCATCAGTACCCATGATGAAGGGACAAGCTAATCTCAAAACACTGTTCTTTTTTTTTGCTGCTGCACTTTTTGGATTAAAACTGTGAGTTTTCCAACATCTTGTGGATCCTTGTATTTGTCATTTAGAGTGTGATTTCCTTGTGCTTTTCTCATGTTTGTTGTTCTTTTCACACCACCTGTGCTGCCGTATGCGTGCAGGTCTCAAGTGAGTGCTTGTTGACAGAAAAGCATTGAGGCCCTAGCTGCTTAAGTCATTTGTGTAAGCATAAATTAATGCATGTCCAAGTCAGCAACCTTATGCCCTTAAGGAAAGAAGTCAGAGATACAGCTTTACATAGTCAGAAATCAGGCTGAAAAAGACAGACACTCTAGTAGTGCCAAGTGTGAGTGGACAAAACAAAGAGAACTGCCTGCTATGAAGAGCAGTTGTGTGCAACTTAGTGGATATACTCCCTGATAACACATGGTCCTACGGTCATAGCAGAGATGATTGCCATCATGAGATCTCAGTGCTGCTGGAGCGTTTCCTGTGCAGAAACATAGAAACATAATTTGAGAGCAGAAAAGGACCGCCTGGTACACCTACTGTAGTTTGCCCATTTCCCTACCTACTGTATGCACTCCATATTCTATTTGATCTGTAGCTTACCTCCTCCTTCCTACCCCTAGTGTTGCCCTCTGCCTGTGCCATGCATTCTTGAATTCCCCAACCGTTTTTGTGCCCACAGACTCGTCTGGGAGGCTGTTCCATGCATCCACATCCCTTTCCATGAAAAAGTATTTCCTAACGTTGACCCTGAGTCCCCCCCGCCACATATTGTGACCCTTTGTTCTTGCCCATCTCTTATTTTGAAAAAACACTGCCCTCCTGAACTCTGTTAATCCTCCTGAGGTATTTCAAAGTCTTTATCATACCCCCCCTCCTGTCTTACAGAGTATAAATGCTGAGTTCCCTCAATGTCTCATCATATGGTTTTTGGCGGAGCCCTGCAACATTTTCTCTGTCCTTCTCTGGACTGCCTCTACCCTGTCAATGTCCTTTTGGAGATCAGGCCTCCAGAACTGCAGACATCTTCTTCAAGGTGAAACACGCTACTTTGAAACAACTGGGAGTTGTGGGGAGACACTGGCAATCTGCAAGGAAGTGCAGTCCTGCTCAAATTTTAGGGAGGTCTACCTTACTTAACTTTGAATTTTAAACTTGGTATTGCTTTGTGTTTTGTCTTTTTTTTCTCTTCTTCTTTTTGAATCAAGAAGGAATTTACAGAACTGCTAATCTTGTGAGTTTAACTTCAGAAGGATTGAAATACTGCATAACTGGTTTTCCCTTGTGTTTAGCTGGATTATTTATCTACTAGTATTTTGTGACAAGTTGCATCAAACTATTTTTTTGGTACAGTGAACTATTTACTGGTGGCAGAGGATTTTTTCTTTGTGAACTCTGCAGTTTGTGTATTCAAATTAGACAGGGCTTCAGGTTGTGGAAACTGGTTCCTCTGATTGTCTTTAGAGTACAGAACATCAGGTTGTATTGGGTAAGGGGAGCCTTACATTACATAGAAACATAGAAATATAGACTTTGATGGCAGATAAGGACCGCTAGGCCCATCTAGTCTGCCCATTTCCCTACCTACAGGATAGACCGCAGATCCTAGTTAACCAACACCCTATATCTTCCTGCCCCCCACAAGAATTGCTTTATGTCTGTCCCATGCATTCTTGAATTCTCCCACAGTTGTAGACCCCACAACTTCCTCAGGAAGGCTGTTCCATGCATCCACTACCCTCTCTGTGAAATAATACTTCCACATTGCCCCTAGACCGCCCTCCTTCTATCTTTAAATCGTGTCCCCTTGTTCTTGCAAGTCTCTTTTCTGAAAGATGCTACCCTCTTGGACTTTGTTGATTCCCTTGAGGGTACTTGAAAGTTTCTATCATGTCCCCCCTCTCCTTCTTTCCACAAGGTATACATATTAAGCTCCTTTAGTCTCTCCTCATACAGCTTCTCTTGCAGACCCTGCACCATTTTAGTTGCCCTCCTCTGGACTGCCTCTATCCTGTCTATGTCCTTGCGGAGATGGGGTCTCAGAACTGGACACAGTATTCAGATGGGGTCTCACCAACTGTCTGTACAGAGGGATAACAACTTCCTGTTTTCTGCTGCTGATGCCTCTCCTGTACATCCCAGTATACCCCCGCCCTCCTACTGCCTTCTCACATTGCTTGCTAACCTTAAGGTCATCTGATATGATTACCCCAGGTCCCTTTCCTGTTTTGTTGTTTGTTACTACCTCCCCACCATTGTGTATTCTTCCCTGGGTTCTTGTTTCCAGGTGCATTATTTTGTACTTTTTGCATTGAACTTAGCTGCCATACGTCTGACCATTCCTCCAACCTTGCCAAGTCCCTTTCATTCTTTCCACTCCTTGTGTATCAACCCTGTTGCAGATCTTTGTGTCATCTGCAAAAGGCATACTTTCCTTCAGTCCCTCTGCAATGTCACTGATGAAAACATTAAAAGGACTGGACCCAATACTGAACCCTGTGGTACCCACTGGTAACCGCCCTTTCTTCAGAGTGGACTCCATTTACAATTACCTTCTGTGTCCTGTTGTCCAGCCAATGTTTTACCCAGGCTACCACCCTGGGACCCACTCCCAGGCTGGTTAATTTGACTAATAATCTTTGTGTGGGACTGTCAAATGCCTTGCTAAAGTCTAGGTAGGTCATGTCCACAGCCCCTCCCTGGTCTACTACTTTGGTCACCCAGTCAAAGAAATCTATTAGATTCTGCCTGACATGACCTTCCCGCAGGAACCCATGCTGCCTTGGATCCTGTGCTCCACTGACTCTAGGTACTCAATTATTCTTTCCTTCAGAAGTGACTCCATCACTTTCCCTACCACAGAGGTCAGACTAACAGGTCTGTAGTTTCCTGCCTCTGTCTTGGTCCCACTTTTGTGAAGGGACTTACATCCACCTTCTCCAGTCCTCAGGTAACACACCATCCTCCCATGATTTATTAAAAAGAGTAGCCAGTGGTTTCACTAGTTCCTTCCTTAATTCTTTTAGAATTCTGGGTGAATTCCATCAGGACCCATTGCTTTGTCCACCTTCAGTTTTAGGAGTTCTTGCGGAACCCTTTCTTCTGTGAAAGAACTGGGATCGACCCCCCTATCAAGAGTGCTTCTGTTAATTGGATTAGGCACTTCCCCCTCCTCTTTTGTGAATACTGAGCAGAAATATTCATTCAGTATTCCTGCTTTTTCACTGTCCCCCTCTGCCCACCCACCGCTCATTCTATTCAGCCTCACTATCCCTCCCTTTGTCTTGCTACGCTCGCTGATGTACCTGTAAAAGGTTTTATCCCCCTTCTTAACTGAGTTGTCTATCTTTTCCTCAGTTTGGGCCTTTGCTATTCTGACTTCTCTCCCTGCTTCTTTCTGCCTTAACTGGTACAGCTCTCTGTCCTGCTCCTTCTGTTTCCTTATACCTCGGGAATGCTATCTTTTCTTCCTGACTTTCACAACCACCTCTCTTGAGAACCATAGTGGCTTTTTCTTTCATTTTGATTTGTTTATTTGCTTCACACAAAGGATTGTTGCCTCTGTGATGGCAGTTTTGATAATTCCCCATTGTTGCTCCACACCTCCTTCTAGCCTGTTTGCTAGTGCCTTTCTGAGGCACTTTCCATTACAGGTATTGGGACCAACTGCTTGATTTTTCTCTGGCTGTAACTGTTTTTTGCTGGGTATATTCTCTGGTAGATTGTTGCGCAGGTTGTCCTGCTGAAAGGAAGGCCAACACTCACTGGAGTGGTGGGTCAGAGTTTGTAGCTGATTGTTTCCAGATGGAACAGGCTGGAGCCCAACAACCCCCAAGGATGTAATTTCCTTTATACCAGGGGTTCTGACATCACTTCTCCTAGAGGGCACAAAAGCATCCAGCTGTCATACCCTTGCCAATCCAGCACATCGCACTGAGGGTACATGGACTCGCACACTAACAACAACAGAATACATTTAAATAAACAGGAAGAAAGACAGATATGTGGGGTGTGGTGCAATGTGATAGCTGTGGGGCAGCAGTCTTCCGGGAGACATTTTGGAGGCTGCGATATTGCCCGTTTGAAGTGTACTCTCTGCTCTGAGGGAGGAGGTTACCCATCTCCAGGCCAAATTGGACAGGGGTAGGGAAACCTCCCCCACCCAGGGAACACCAGGGCCACCACCACTGCCTCAGATGTTAAGAAGAAAGAGGAGCAGTCGGACCAAGGTGGGTTCAGAGAGGGCGAGGGTGGTAGAACAGAGGCGAATCTCTCCAGTTGTACCTCTCTGCAATCCTTATGCTGTACTGGTGGAGCCTAGTTCCCCTATAGAGGCACCCGTACTGGAAACCAAGGAGATGCTGGGAACCACCACAAGGGAGGCCCACAGGAGGGTGGCACAGGACACCACAGGGGAAGGAAGCAGCTGCTAGTGGGAGACTCAGTTATTAGGGGGTTAGAACTGAAGGAAAATGTGGAGAGGGAGATAAGGTGCCTGCCTGGAACCATGGTGTGGAGGGATGGGAAGTGAATCCTCAGGACTGCAAGAGCATCTGCACAGGAGAGGGAGCTGGACATCATTGTCCACCTTGGGACAAATGACTTAGCTGGGCATGGGATCAGATCAGTGCAGGAGGAATTTGTGGAGTTGGGGAGGAGCCTTAGCCAAGTAGCACACACGGTAACCTTCTTGTAGGTGCTGCCTGTCTATGGCATGGGTGAGGCTAGGGTACTATGCACCATGTGATGGGTGAGACTAGGGTACTATGCACCATGAAATTCAATGAAATTCAATGAGTGGTTGAAAAACTGGTGTGGAGCACAGGGTTTTGGCTTCATTAGGGACTGGGGCTCCATTTGGAGGGATGCATGCCTATACTGGCAAGATGGTCTGCATCTGACCAGGAGGGGAGGCAGGCTCTTAGGTGATAGTTTAAATGTTTCATTGGTGAGCTTTTAAACTAACAAAGGGGGGAGGCACTGGTGAGAAGCAGGAAATTTCCAGCCTTCCCCCCACAAAACAGGGTCATCAGCGAGGTAAACACCAAGGTGGAGAGGTCGCTAGGAACCAGGACGGGGCAAAAGACAGTAAGGGCAGGGATGAGGCTAAATGAGTTAAGACCATAAAAAAATTGAGGGTGATGAGTACCAATACCCATAGTCTGGGTAACAAGCGTCCTGATTTAGCAGCCTTGCTGGAAGAGTGATACCTGGATTTTGTGGCAGTCACAGAAACATGGTACGCAGAGAACCATCATTAGGATGTAAACATACCAGGGTATACAATCTACAGGAGGAACAGTGAAGGTAAAAGAGGAGGAGGAGTAGCTCTCTACATGAGAGAAGGGATCAAAGAAACAGAACTAAAGGGTAAACGGGGAAGAGAGGAGGCACTGTGTGTCACCTTGGAGACAGGTAATGGCACCACAATCTGCAGGGGGGTTGTATACAGACCCACATCTCAGGGGGAGGAAATAGACAAGGAAATGTTAGAAGGCATCCTTAGAATGGCAGAAAAAGGGGAGATTTTGTTGATGGGGGACCTGAATATGCCAGATGTTAACTGGAGCATATGTGCTGCAGCCACATCCAAGAGCAGGGTAATTCTCGATACCCTGTAGGGGGCATGCCTCAGACAGCTACTGTTGGAACCCACTTGGGAGGGAGCAATCTTAGAACTGGTACTCTTAAATGGAGATGGTGAGAGGATAACAGATTTGGAAGTGGGTAGCCATCTGGGAACTAGCAATCACTAAACAGTGTGGCTCACAATAAACACATCTGTAGAGTCAAGCCACACAAAGACAAAAGTACTGGAATTTAGGAGGCCTGATTTTAGCAAAATGGGTGAGTACCTAAGGAATGCACTAGCAAATGGGCAGGAAGGAGGGGTAGAAGAACAATGGGAAAAAATCAAAACTGCCATCACAAAGGCAACAAGTCTTTGTGTGAAGCAAATAAAACAAAACAAAGTAAAAAAAAAACTATGATTCTCAAAAGAGTTGGCGGGAAAGGTTAGGGAGAAAAAGATAGCATTCAGGAAGTATAAGGAATCACAGAATAAGCAGGACAAAGAACTGTATCTGCTAAAGCAGAAGAAAGCAGGGAAAGCAGTCAGAATAGTGAAGGTCCAAACCAAGGAAAAGATAGCCAACTCTGTTAAGAAGGAGATAAAACCGTTTTATAGGTACATCAGGGAGCAAAGGAAGACCAAGGAAGGGATAGTGAGACTTAATAAAGGGGAAGGGAGGTGGTCAGAGGATGACAGTGGAAAAGCAGAGATACTGAAGGAGTAATTTTGCTCAGTATTCACAAAAGAAGAAGAGGAGGAAGTACCTAAACCAAGCAATTGAAGCACTCTGGACAGGGGGTCAATAACAGTCCATTCACAGAAGACACGATCCTGAGAGAACTCCTAAAGCTCAGGGTGGACAAAGCAATGAGGCCTGATGGAATTCACCCTGGAATTCTAAAAGAGCTAAGGAGAGACCTGGTGATGTCACTGACTACTTTTTTTAACAAATCATGGGAGGATGGTGTGGTACCTGAGGATTAGATGAGTGTGGATGTGATTCCTCTTCACAAAAGTGGGAGCAAGGAAGAGGCAGGGAACTAAAGACTTGTTAGTTTAACCTCAGTGTTAGGGAAAACGATGGAATCACTTCTGAAAGAGAGAATTGTTGAGTACCTGGAGGACAGCAGGACACAGAACCCGAGGCAGCATGGATTCACAGCGGGAAGATCATGTCAGATGAATCTAATAGATTTCTTTGACTGGGTGACCAAAGTATTAGACTATGGTGGGACTTTAGATATGGTCTACCTAGACTTTAGCAAGGCATCTGACACAGTCCAACACAAAAGATTAATAAACAAGTTAGACACCTTGGGAGTGGGTCCCAGGGTGATAGCCTGGGTAAAAAATTGTCTGACCAACAGGACACAGAGGTTAATAGTAAACAGAGTACACTCTGAAGAAAGGGTGGTTACTAGTGGGGTACCGCAGGGTTCAGTACTGGGACCGGTCCTCTTTAATGTCTTTATTGGAGACATTGCAGAGGGTCCAGAAGGAAAAGTATGCCTCTTTGCAGATGATACACAAATCTGCAACAGAGTTGATACTCAAGGTGGGGTGGAAAGGATGAGAAGGGACTGGCAAGGTTGGAGGAATGGTCAAAAATATGACAGATTAGATTCAGTGTAAAAAAGTGCAAAGTAATGCACCTGGGAAATAACTCAGGGGAAGAGTACACAATGGGGGTAGGGGGAGCACTAACAACAACAAAAATGGAAAGGGATCTCGGGGTAGTCATTTCATATGACCTTATGGTAGGCAAACAATGTGAGAAGGCAGTAAGGAGGGCTGGAGCAATACTGGGATGCATAGGGAGAGGCATCACCAGTAGAAAACAGGAAATTGTTGTCCCTCTGTACAGACAGTTGATGAGACTCCATTTGGAGTAATGTGTGCATTTCTGGAGACCGCATCTCCATAAGGACATAGACAGCATGGAGGCAGTCCAGAATAGGGCAACTAAAATGGTGCAGGGTCTGCAACAGAAACCAAATGAGGAGAGACTAAAAGAGCTTAATATGTATACCCTTGAGGAAAGGTGGGAGAGTGGGGACATGATTGAAACATTCAAGTACCTCAAGGGAATCTTCTCTGAAACCTGTGGGGGGGGGTATTCATGGAAGCACTGACAATCACACACTACATTCCATATTACAAAAATCATAGAGCAATCATAACCAGCTGGCCAAGCGTCACAGTGTCTACTGATTAACTTCGGTCCCATTCCTTCCTCTTCTTCTGTGAATACTGAGCAAAAGTATTTATTCAGTATCTCAGTCTTTCCATGCCCTTCTCCTCCACCCACTCCCCCCACCCCCATCCTTTACTTAACCTCACTATCCTCCCTTGGCCTTTCCCTTATGTACCTGAAAAAATGTTTTGTCCTCCTTTACTGTCTGGGCTATCTGTTCCTCTGTTTGTGCCTTTGCCCTTCTGACTGCTTTTCCCACCTCCCTCTGCTTTGTCTGATATAGTTCCTTGTCTTCCTTCCTTTGAGTTGCCTTGTACTTCTTGAATGCCAGGTTTTTCTTTCTAACTTTACCTGCCACTTCTTCTGAAAACCATAATAGTTTTCTTTTTCATCTGGTTTTGATCCCTAGATTCACACAACGGCTTGTTACCTCTGTTACGGCTCTCTTGAGGTTTCCCTCTGTACCTCAGCTCCACCTCCCTTCCTCCCCCTTTGCTAGTGTTTTCTTGAAGAATTCTTTCATTTTAGCAAAGTTTGCCCTTCTTTTGTCTCCATTTGTGAGCACCAGGTTCAGTATTGCCCCCTTATGGGTGGGTTCCCCCAGTAGTTGTGTGAGGCATGCCCCCTGCAAGGCATCTAGGATGACTTTGCTCCTGGATGTGGCTGAAACATAGGTGTTCCAATTAACATCAGGCATTTAAAAATGTAAATACAAAGAATGAAGTTTCAATACAAAACTAAGACTAATCTGTGTAAAATTAAGTTGTATAAGTGTGACCCCTAGGCGGCACTATCCACAAGGTTACTACACCTGCCTGTATGACAGAGCACAGGTTAAGGGGCCTGGATTCAGTATTAAGATGCCTCCACACAGAGTAATGTATTGGGAATGTCTGCCTGTCCTGCTATAGCCATCTGGGAAGCTATAACCACCCACCAACCCACCTAGTGGCTCAGTGCCTGGCACAGTAATAAATTCACAGTCAGTATATAGCAACAATAATATGCACACACCCCTTGCACTTACCACCAGGGTTGGACCTTCAGCAGTTTCCTTGGAGACCCCCTGTGAAACAAAGTTAGCAATACGGATGCACACTTTCAGTACTGTAACCCAACCAATAATATGCACACTAGCCAGGTTAAATGTGAAAAAGACAATCAGGTTTATTTAGGGATCTTGAACAATTAAGGGGCATGAATTTAGGCAAATGATTTGTAATTTAAATAAGGGTTTGACATGCACTTCTCAGTCCCAAAACAGATAGTCCTACAACACTGGGTACCCAGTATGGAAACTGACTAGCCAGAAGCATTGCACGGTGGTGGCCAGTGTTGCAGCTGATGTTGCAGATCTTAATGGAAAGAAAAGCAATTAGCATGCACAATAACAAAATGATTATTTGTAGTCTGAGCTGGTTGGCTCAGCCTCTTGTAAACCCAGAAAGTTAATGAAATAAAATGTTACCACAGATGATTTAAATACCCATTGCAGGGAGCTACCCTGAGTGTACTCATGCTCCAGATTTCTGCAGGAAGGCAGGTGATATGGAGACCTTGTGGTGTTCACCAATGAGCTTGGGGAAGCAAGGCCGACACAATGCACCTCCTATTCATGGCTTTTCCCTCCAGGTGGCCACAACCTGTGAGTTGTTGTTCCATTGAGGCTGAATTCCCAAAGCCAGTCTGTCGCCGAGGACAGTCTCTGGTGCAGGGCAATCAGTCTGGGCCGGATTGGCAAAGGCTCAGGTAGGATGAGCAAATTGGCAAAGTTCATTTATTTCTTGCTGGTGAAACCTCCAGCTGGCACAACAGGTTGGGTTGTAGGCAAGCAGGTCTGTACCCACGAGAAACATTCAGCACATTCAAATAAACTTTGTACAGTTCAGGTATAGACTGGTTGCTGATACACTAGATTCACTGAGCAAACCTCTCAATCCAGAATTTGTCTCGCACACTAGCTGGACCGATCGCTTCATAGGAGCACATTTTCGGTCCAAAACACAAGTGGTATTGGTAAAAATCTTCCTTTGTTCTGCCACAGTTCCAGGTTTAAACTGGAACATGCCCAACTTCTGCTATCAGGCAGATCTAGGTAGGAAAAATGTGGCAGGGAGGCAAGTTAGGGCTCTTCCCACTGATTCACTTACACTCCGTTCAGGGAGCAGCTGCTCAAAAGCTCGAGCTGTTTACACTTTAAGTGCCAGCTCTAACTGATCCACTGTCTCATACAATTCTGGGGAATTCCCTTGGATTCCAAGATTTGGGTTGGCTGGGGAAGCTGTCAGTCACAGTTAGGTGTCCCCCTCCAGGTTAGTTTTGGTGCCAACCTAAAAACTACAATTTTCTTTCCCACGAGACACTTGGGCCAGGATCCACTTTATGTTCCCTAAGTCCTATTAGTCAAGTTACTGGAAGTCCTGAACCTAACATGGTGGCTTCCATTCAGAGCAATAAGCTGCAAGAAAAGCAGGTTAAACAAAACTGTCGATTTCAAATATAACAGCATATAAGCTTTAAATTAGTACACTTCCCATACAGGCTCCCTCTGCACTACTATCAACTGCAGAGTGGAGCAAAACAGAGCAGTGTCTGGCTGGTTGAAAGCCCTTAGTCACTCAAACCCAGCTCAGACCATTCACTACACACATATTAGCTAAGCTCTTAAAGGGAAAGGTATGGAGGCTCACCATGGCACTGTCTTGTAAATTAACAAGTTTTATAGTTTTATCTGTACTGGTGTCCGTATCTGAAGAGGGACATTAAGTTACTGGAGGGGGTGCAGTACAGAGCGACAAAGATGATCAAGGGGCTGGGGGACTTATCATACAAGAGGAGGTTGAAGGAGTTGAACATGTACTCACTGGAGGAGAGGAGAGACAGGGGTGACATGATTGAAACCTTTAAATACATGAAAGGAATAAACAAGACGGGTATAGAGGGGCTGTTCAAAGTAAGGGAGGGGAGGGCCACCAGGGGCCATGATATGAGACTGGAGTGAGGAAGGTTCAGGAGGGAGATGAGGAGACACTTTTTTACAGAGAGGGTGGTGGATGGGTGGAATGCATTACCTGCTGAAGTGGTATGCAATAGAACAGTGGAATGCTTCAAACGAGGATGGCACAGGACAAGGGGGAGGGTTAATGAAGGGGAAGGGTGGAAGGGAGGGGTAGCTGCAGAATAAGGGGTGCTGGCTGCACATTCGAGCAGATTTGATAGACCTCTAGAACTTTATCTGCTGGCAAATTTTGTATGTTCGTATCTAACATTAGGATAAGCTTTCAGGATTACTGCATTTGTTGTTAACTGATTGTTTCTGCGCTTACCTCCTTGTTCTTTCATCTGTGGTTCTTTTTTGGCAAGGGAAGGGCTCAGACACCCACCCCCATCCCCAACCACCCCACACTACACTCCACTCCTTTTATAGGTTACCACAGTCATGACATTTCCTGTGGCAAAGCAGGAAGGGGCAGATCAGTGGGGCATCCACAAGGTGAGCTCATTTACTGGGGCACTAGT
This sequence comes from Neoceratodus forsteri, assembly GCA_016271365.2. NCBI lineage: Eukaryota > Metazoa > Chordata > Ceratodontiformes > Ceratodontidae > Neoceratodus > Neoceratodus forsteri. Next base: position 1,159,997,192 of record CM057454.1, read on the forward strand.
AATTTAACTTGTTACAACAAGTTATACGAAAACAAAACACAAAATCAAACCATTACTTGCATTTTCTTCCTTCTAATTACTCTGACCAGGTTATAAACCCAGAAACTTATCTGGAATGGATATCATTAACTGCAGGTACTGCAGAACACTTTTCAGAAGGATAGTCTTACAGGATTTAGGACACTGTTGCACATGCTGGGCCATTGGAAATATTAGGGCTCCACTCCGGGCAGCATGGGCAGAGATTGTGCACCTTAAGTTTTATATTCAGGAGGAAATACATTATAAGATCCACCCACCATTTCCCCAACATCCAACAGAAGAACCTCGACCGCAGAGAGTAGTTGGTTCAGGAGGTTGGCAGATGGTTAGGAGGGGCAAATTGGGTGCCCCATCACTCGGTGCTCTCCAACATAGTACCTCCAAAAACCAAATAAACACTACAAATAGGTATCTGCCTCTATCTCTGAAATCAAACAAAGGGGCATAGGAAACTGCAGAGCAGGACACTGCAGCACAGGAGCTAGCATAACAAATCTCACCCAAATCAGGAACCAAAACATAAAAAGCAAAAAGGAAATCCAAAAAAACCTTCTGATGATAGGAGACTCCATGATTCAGGGAGTCGATACCTATCTCCAGCGAGGGGTAATGGTCAGATGTCTCCCAGGTACATCAGCATTGAGAGACACTGACCGCATTGCTAAAATTGTTCAGGAAGCAGGAGATGACATTGACATCCTGGTACACATAGAGACTAATGATCTAGCCAGCCGGTCAGTTATGGAGACCAAGGAACACCTGACCGGGCTGGGTAACAAACTATCATCCATTTCATCTGGCATCTCCTTCTCTGAGATCCTGCCAGTCTGAGAGAGGGGGGCAGATGGACGGAAGGTCAGAGAAGGGGAGATAGTGGAGCTAAACATGTGGCTCAAGGGCTGGTGCCAGGAAAAAGGACACAGATTTGTAAGGAACTGTATTGGGAGCGAAAGTTCTTTAAATTTGATGGACTGCATCTGACTAAGGAGGGAGTCAGTGCATTAGGACAGAAGTTTGACGTCTTTGCAGAATATTAAAATTAGCAAATAGGGAGAGGGTGCAGCACCTCCATAAATCAAATGGAAGAACACCCCCAGCTAGAGGTCAAACAGGGATTCAACACGTTTGCAGTTCACTTGCATCACCAGGTAAGAAAAAAGGTCCATCTCCCCATACGATGCATAGGGGAAATGCCAGACCTCACCCAACAACTAACACACTGAAATCTGGCCAATGGAAAATCATGTACATAAATGCTCACAACCTGGGAAATAAGATCCCAGACCTGCAGGCAATAATGTCAGAGGCTAAACTGGACATAGTAGCAATTAATGAGACATGGTTTACCAGTAACCACTCTTGGGAGACTTCAGTACCTGGCTATGTACTGTTCAGAAGAGACCAAGGTGAAAAAAGGGGGGGGGTGGAGTGTCCCTGTATGTCAATGAAAATATCAAAGCTACAGAAATTCAGAATACACATAAGGAGCCAGAAGAACTATGGGTCACACTGGAAACAGGAAATGGGACAGCCATAAGAACTGGGGTTGTCTACGGGCCCCCAGACCAGGGGGAGGACATACACATATTTGTGTTAGAAGATACACAAAATGTGACAGCTAAAGGGGAGGTTCTGATAATGGGAGATTTCAACATGCTGGATACAGATTGGTCAATACCAGCAGGAACATCTGCCAGAACTAGAAACATGGTGGATTCCCTGCAGGGGGAGGACCTCAAACAACTGGTAGAACAACCCACAAGAGACAGGGCTTTCCTAGATCTAGTACTGACTAACAGTGAAGGGATCACAGATGTCCAGGTAGAAGGTCACCTAGGGGCCAGTGACCATCACATGGTATGGTTCAATTTGGCCACTATAACTAAATCATCCTATTCCAAAGCAAAAATATGGGACTTCAGAGGGGCTGACTTTGATAAGATGGCCAACAGAGTTAAGCTAGCCCTGGCAAAAAGAAACACAGGTGAGGGGGTTCAGGCAAATTGGGCAAGCATTAAGGATGCAATACTTGAAGCAACATCCCATTGTGTTAGACAGAAAAGGAAGTGCAAAAGAAGGAAACCACTTTGGTTCTCAAATACAGTAGCAGAAAAGGTCAGAGCCAAAAGGCTGGCCTTCAGGAAATATAAGGGAACACAGTGGGATGAAGATAGGAAGGTATACCAAACTGCCCTAAGGGAAGCAGGAAAGGCAGTAAGAGAGGTAAAGTCCCAAACTGAGGAAACACTAGCATGAATAATAAAAGAAGGTGACAAGACTTTCTATAGATACATTAAAGAAAGGAGAAATCCAAAGGGGTTATTGCTATGATCAAAGGAGAAAAGGGTGTGTGTGAGGAGGAGGACCTGTAAAAGCATCTATCCTAAATAGATACTTTTGCTCAGTATTTACTGAAGAGAAGGTAGGGCAGGGCCCACAGCTCAGCACTATGGGCACGGGGGGAGGGAGGTGAGCACTACTCCCCTCACAAAAGTAAGGGTCCTACATTAGCTCACTAAGCTCAGGGTGGACAAGGCAAAGGAACCTGATGGCATACATCCCAGGGTACTAAAGGAGCTAAGAGTGGAACTAGCAGAGCCATTAGCAAAACTATTTAGTGAGTCTCTAAGCACAGGAGAGAGGTCTCAGAAGACTGGAGAAGGGCTCATGTGATCCCGCTTCACAAGAGTGGTAGCAGGGAAGAGGCAGGGAACTACAGACCAATCAGTCTTACCTCAGTAGTGGGCAAGATTATGGAGGCATTCCTTAAGGAAAGGATAGTGCAACAACTGGAATCCATAGGGACACAGGATCCAAGACAGCATGGGTTTACACAAAGAATGTCCTGTCAAGCTAATCTCATAGATTTCTTTGACTGGTTAACCAGAGTGGTGGACCAAGGGGGGAGCAGTTGGTGTCACCTACCTTGACTTCAGCAAAGCTTTCAACACTATTCAACATAGAAGATTGATAAATAAGTTGGGTAGGCTAGGGATGGGTCAGAAGTTGGTCAACTGGATGGCAAACTAGTTGATGGACTGAAAACAGAGAGTGGTGGTAAATGGTATATAGTCAGAAGAGATGCAAGTCACAAGTGGGGTACCTCAGGGATCAGTCCTTGGGCCAGTCCTCTTCAATATCTTCATCAGTGACATTGCAGATGGACTAGAGGGTAAGGCTTGTCTGTTTGCAGATGACACCAAGATCTGCAACAGGGTAGATGATCCAGATGGGGTGGGCAGAATAAGAAGAGATCTAGATAAACTAGCAAAATGGTCGGTATAGTGGCAACTGGGATTTAATAAAAGAAGTGCAAGATCATGAACATAGGGAAGAGAAACCCCTGAAGCCACATATAGGCTGGGAGGGGAGTTGCTGGCAGTCACAAAGGAAGAAAGAGACTTGGGCATCATCATCGCCGATGACCTGAAATCATCCAAGCAGACCTCTAAAGCAGTAGGTAAGGCTAGGGGGATGTTAGGGTGTATTAGTAGGGGTATCACAAGTCATAAGAGGGAGGTAATAATCCCCTCTTTACAAAACACAGATTAGGCCCCATCTGGAGTCCTGCATGCAGTACTGGAGGCCACACCTTCACAAGGACATTAACCAAACTGAGGCAGTCCAGAGAAGGGCAACCAAAATGGCGCAGGGACTGCATCAGAAGACAGTTGAGGACAGATTAACGGAGCTCAATATGTATACCCTAGAGCAAAGGAGGGATAGAGGTGATATGATCAAAACATTCAAACATCTTAAAGGCATTAACAAGGTGAGAGTCTAACATGTTTCAATATAAGAAAAATAGCAGGACAAGAGGACACAGCATGAGATTAGAGGGAGGCCGATTAAGGGGTAATGTGAGGAATTTCTTTTTCACAGAAAGGTTGGTGGATGCATGGAATGGCCTACCTCGGGAAGTGGTGGCTATGAATACAGTGCAGGGCTTCAAACAGCCATGGAATAGGCATAAGGGAGCAATAGAGATGAGTGTGAATGGATATGCCACTGACAGAGCAAAGGCCAATGGCACATTTATGAGGCAGAAAAAGAAATGGGCAGACTGGATGGGCCTTGCATTCCTTATCTGCTGTCATCGTCTATGTTTCTATGTTTCTAACAGGATCACCGAAAGACAGGACACCAGCTCGCCAGTGGGCATTGAAGGAGCCCAAGAAGACATTAAGGTAAACCCCAAATTTGTGGGGGGGGTTACATTAGTACCATGTATAGTTGGTTGATATGTGGCAATCATAATTTTGCCTCATGAGCTTTCATTTACAGAAAATGAAGTAAAACTCTGCACATAGAAAGGAAAACTGTGATTATCTCACGTATCAGAAGTTCGTGTAAAAATCTTTTGTGACGTAGAAAGAAAATCTTCTTTCATGCCATTTTTAATCTTCACTATTTGGAAACATAAAACAAACTACAATCAGGCCTAAAAATATATCTTAAAGGAAATGTCTAAGATTTTGGTAATGGCATTTTAAAAATAAAGTAGCTTTTTACTTTCTTCTGGGGACAGCCATTTGAGCACAGAAAGGAATAATTTCCTTAAGTCAGCTATTGGAGAGAAGTGATCAGAAATGGTGCTGAACAGATGGCCAGGCAACCCCTTCAGTTTCTGACCTGCCAGCCCTACCCCCATGCTCGGGCAGTTTGTGATGTCTACCAGGCAGAACACAGGAGTGTGCCACATAGAAATCAGTGGAGGACATTTTTAAAACAGTTTGATGTATGTTAAAGCAACCTTTGTTACAAATAAAAGTCATTCTTCAACTAATAGGGCCCCTGATGGTTGGGTAGTGACTTTCATTTCTATCAAAGGTTACTTTAGTATATACAGCATCAAACGGTTCAGAAAATGTCCTCCTTTGACTCTTACAGTATATGGCACACCCCCTCCCTCTATCTTGTTATACATCACAAAACATCTCAGTGAGGGGAAGGGGCCGACTGACTAGGAAGTGGAAAAGTTCAACTGGCTAGCTGCTCAGCACAACATTCAACCTCTTCCCTTCTGTAGTGGACTTAATGAAAAAAAATCCTTTCTGGGCTCAAATAAGTGTTGTTAGCATAAGGTAATGGACTAATGTATTTTAAAAGCTGTTACCAAAATCTTAGCTATTCTTCTTAAATGGCTATGGGAAAAAAGTCTCTGAGAAGAAGACAGTAATAATGCAAAAAACCTGAAATGCAAAAACAAGCTAAAACAATCCAAAAATGGATTTCTTTTTTGTATGGGAACGTTTTCAATTACAGTTCTCTTTTGTAAAACTTAAATCATTTCATGAAAAAAACATGTCAAACAGAGACGCCATTTACTCCACTTCTGCTTTTTTTTCACATCAGCTTCCTTACCTCCAGCTTCATGATCCACCGCTTTAGTTTCCACACCACCTGCTTATGATTCAGAACCTCACTTATTAGAACCTAGAGCAGCTGTTCTGAGTTTGAGACTAGGAGTTCAGTGGATATTTCTAGAAAACAAGTTCCTTCTGCAGCTCCGTGAGCTCCTGTTTCCTCTGTAGTTCATCTCAGAAACAACAACGCACTTCCTAACTGCCTCCAGAAATGTGTCCCTAAATTATTTAAATCAGCTGATTAATATTCATAGTAAGCTGCAGAAGGGGGTGGGGTTCCATAACATAGTAGTCCCTTAAAGAGGCAGGGATACGTCCAGTTTTGATGTCTCATGACTAAGTCAAAGCCAAAGACCCTTTCAGTCAGGATGGAAGCACAGAGGGCTGTTTCTAAACTACAAAAGGTTTGTGGGAACCCAACTTCCCAGCATCAGGTCCCCGCCATGCACACGCATACATGTGGCACAGCAATCAGCTGTCCCATAAGGATTTAAGTCACTACCACCATTCTCTTTTTTGCTTTAAAAGTTTTAATTGAATTTTCAGACAATGTAAAACATAACCACCTGGAGGGATGGAGGTTTGTTCAAGCCTGATGGCCTGCATCCATCCTGGAGGGGAACCCAAGCACTCAATGATAAGTTTAAATGCTACATTGACAAGCATTTAAACTAGCAAAGGGGGGTGGCAGGCCAGCAAGGAGGGTACCTACTTGCTCACCCCCAACAGCTAGCAGTGGAACCAGTGAACCAGAGGAGTGGCTATCTCTGCAAAGCAGTGTGCAAAAGATGGAGATTAGTGCCCAAGAGGTGGATAAGCAGAAAAGGGGCAAAATTCAGCAGACGGGCAGACAGCAAGGAGAACCAGGGATAAATGACAACCAAGGAAGGGACTGGAGAACAGTGAGACAGTCTAGGGAGGTCAAATCATGGAAAGCCATGTGTGCAAATGCCAGGAGCCTTAGCAACAAGATGGAAGATCTGGAGGCTGTCATGGTGCAGTCAGACCTGGACATTGTGGCCATCACTGAAACCTGGTGTAATGATAACCACGACTGGGAGATGGCCATACCTGGCTACAACATATTCAGAAGAGACAGAGCAGGCAGGAAGGGAGGAGGTGGCACTCTAGAGTGAAAAAATGACATAAGGGCCACAGAGATCCAGGAGGAACAAAATGGGGAGAGATACTGTGGGTTAAGCTGGAAAGGAAATGGGGACAGCCATCCGCGACAGGTGTGGTCTATAGACCACCAGCCCAGGAGGAAGAAACAGATGGGGAGTTGATGCTAGCCATCCAAAGGATGGCAGACAAGGGTGAGGTAGTACTGGTTGGAGACTTTAATATTCCAGACGTGGACTGGAGCATCCCAGCAGCAGCATCAACTAGAAGCAGATTTATCCTGGACTCCCTTTAGGGTGCCTTCCTCAAGCAACTGGTCATGGAATCAACTCAGCAGAAGGCAATACTGGATATTGTGCTCACAAACAGGGACAGTGTGATGGGGGTAACAGTGTGGGAGCACCTGGGAAACAGTGACCACCAGTCATTGTGGTTTGAAATCACAGAAAGAGCAGAACCAAGCCACACAAAAACACGTATCCTGGATTTTAGGGGGGCAGACTTTGGGAAAATGGGGAGATACTTGAAAGAGACATTAAGGGGAATGGGACAAGAATCAGGGGTTGAGGAACAGTGGGCAGTATTTAAAATGGGGATTACAAGAACAACAGAATTATGCATTAAGCAGGTTAGCAAGAGGAAAGGAAGAGAGACCATTATGGTTTTCCAAAGAGGTGGCAAAGAAAGTGAAAGCCTAAAAAGATTGTATTCAGGCAATACAAAAAGACACAGGCAGAAGGGATAGGAGAAGTACCAAGAGAAGCAAAGGAGGCAGGAGGTCAGTAAGGGAAGCCAAAGCTCAGACAGAAGAACACATTGCAAAATCAGTGGGTAGAGGGACAAAACCTTTACCGTACATAAGTGAAAAAGAAAAGACAAAGGGAGGGATAGTGAGACTGAAGGGGAAGGATGGGGGCGTGGAGGATGACAACAGTAAAGCTGACATACTGAACAGGTATTTCTGTTCAGTCTTTACTGAGGAAGAGGAGGTAATGGGTCTGAAGGAGTACAAGGTGAGAATGGTGCAGAATGGACACAAGTCCCTTTACACAAGAAAGGGTCCTGAAGGAACTGGAATAATAAGAGCTGATAAAGTTAATGGGGCCAGATGGGTGCACCCAGGGTCCTTAAAGAACTAAGAGAGGTGATGGCTGAACCTCTGGCTATCCTGTTTAGCCGATCACTGGAAACAGGGAGGTACCCAAAGACTGGAGGACAGCAGATGTAGTCCCCTTATACAAAAGTGGGAACAGAGGAAGCAGGAACTGCAGACCAGTCAGCTCACCTCGGTAGTGGGGAAGATCATGGAAGCACTACTGAAGGAGAGATTGGTGGAACATCTGGTTGTCAATGGACTACAGGACCCAAGGCAGCATGGTTTCACCAGGGGAGGTCTGCGTCAGACCAACCTTATTGAATTTTTGACTGGGTGACTAGGGAGGTGGATCAGGGAGGGCAGTGGAAATGGCCTATCTGGACTTCAGCAAGGCCTTTGACACTGTGCCACATAGAAGACTATTACACAAACTGGGGAATATGGGTGTGGGAAGGACAGTAGTGTGGTGGGTAGGTAACTGGCTGGGTGGCAGGACACAGAGGGTGGTGGTAAATGGCTGTCACTCCACAGAGGGAAGAGTGACCAGTGGGATACCACAGGGATCAGTGCTGGGACCGGTCCTATTCAACATCTTCATCAGTGACATGGCGAGGACCTAGAAGGCAGAATTTCACTGTTCGCTGATGACACAAAGCTCTGTAACAGAGTAGACACACCAGAGGGTGTAGACAGAATGAGAAGCTTACCTGCAGAAACTTGAAGAATGGTCAGGTTTGGCAGTTGAAATTCACTTCAAAGAAGTGCAAGATAATGCATATGGGCACAAAACCTGGCACAATATATCAGTTGGGGATGAGGATATAGCATGCCAAACGGAAAGGGATCTGGGTTATCATCTCTGGTGACCTCAGGTAAGGCTTTCGTGTGACAAGGCAGCAGGTAAGCAAATAGGATGCTGGGATGTATAGGCAGGGCATTACAGGGGAAAAGGGAGGTCATAATTCCGATACAAGACACTAGTGAGGCCCCACCTGGGTACAGTGTACAGTTCTGGAGACCATACCTACGTAAGGACATAGATAGGGTAGAGAAGGTTCAGAGGAGGGCAACAAAGATGGTGCATGGATTGCATCACAAGTCCTATGAAGACAGGTTGAAGGAACTGAACATGTACTCCTGAGAGAGAGGAGGAGAGAGGGATGATGAGACATACATGTATCTTACAGGGAGGAACAGGGTGCAGGAAAACACTATTTTAAGTGAAAGAGATGTTCCAGGACTAGAGGGCATGGGATGAAGTTGGAGGGAGGACGATTCAGAGGAAACATGAGAAAGAATTTCTTCACAGAACGGGTGGTGGACAAGTGGAACACCCTACCAGAAGAAGTGGTGGGGGCTGAAACAATCACGGGATTTAAGAATGCATGGGATAGACATAAAGGAATTTTGGAGGTCAGGGGTAAGGTGCAACAGACTCCTAGGAAAACAAACTGAACTTACAAGCTCAAATGGGCAGACTAGGTGGGCCATAGGCCCTTATCTACCGACACTGTCTATGTATCTATGTATGTATATATAACATATAGTACAAAGTATTCATTTAAATGCAGCAGTAAGGAGTTCAATTCAGGAATCTCATTTGCAAAGGTAAAAAAAATAACACAGGGAAGAAATACATTTATTTATTTATTATGTGTGGTTCAGAGCTCGGTGTCTGTGCTACGTACTATAATTGGATAATGAAGGCTTGTGCTTAGGTACAGAGGCCAGATAAATAAGTAGGACATTGCTCGTCAGATAAGTAGTAGTTTGATATGATCAGTGCTTAGGTACTTTAAACATAGTTATGCAGTCAGCGATTATAGTACAAGTGAGCTGGATAGACTTATGCAAAGTGCTTGGATGCTTGAGCTGATGAGTAACATGTTATAACATGGTATTGGTTTGGCCTTACTCTGTATCCCACCATAAAGAATGCTTAGTCCAGTAGTATGAGACCCCCAACAAGATAATAATATCAACGATTATCTCCTCTAACTCCGGAGAGTATGACCAGTAGCACGCAGGAGAGGAAAAAACCCTTTGTGGGAAACCTCTGAAGACCCATGGCTACTGATCCACCCGTCCTGCTGGGCATACTAAGGGAGAATAATCCTAATAACAATATTAAGCTAATTAGACCTCCAGATTTTGAGATCCTGATCCAGTGAAGCAAAGCTGAATAAGTATAGAATATTCCAGTTGATTAATGCAGCAGCATCCTTCTAGCAAATCCAAGTCCGAGAATTGAAACAGTGAACTCCAATAATGCTTCATACTGCAAGGTGTTGTCGGTTGGGCAATTGTTCATACGGGATAGAATTTGTCGGCACAGTAACCCAGTTGGGAATTTGATGTCGGGAAGTAGTTTGTCAGCAAGCTACATGTCAGGCAGCAGTATGGATCCCAAGGCTAAGCGACCATATCCAGGAAAGGAGGACAGTTGGGTCTTGTTCCACTTGGCAAGCTTTGCATAAAGACAGTGGAGAGGAAGCACAGGAACTGGTGTATGCTGCATAATTGGGAAGAATGGAGCAGTAGGAACCTCCAATTTGGAGGGGGAAGCAAGTAAGTAAAGCAGGTAGATAGCTCAGTGCGTGTAGGTTGACAATGTCAGATGGACTTCCAGCTGAAGGAGCGAAGTAGGTTGTAAAATTGGTGAGTTAGTCGTGATGACTTCTAGGCCCTGCAAGGCCGAAGCAGGTAATAAGAGCAGTATGGTATGAAGTGGACCTGCACATAGGTCAGTAGTAGTAGTAGTAGTAGTAATGAATCTACAAGATGTAGACGTGGTAGTAGAGGAGCAGTAAATCATAATATATGCATGATATACAGCAAAGAGCATGAGGAATTGGAGACAGCACAAATTGAAGTATTGCCTGTGACCTTAATAGTTGCATAGTGATGAATGCATCCATTTTTTTTTTGAAGCCAGAATGGTATAGTATCTGGAATTGACTTGGTGAAATAGTCTGACAAACCTGATAGCCGAGCTTATGAGTCAAAAATGGGTATAACTGAAGAGACTAAGTCAAATGAAGCAGCAGTGTCACAGGGCCCAAGAAGCCGTAGAGGACAAATCATGAGATTGTAAGTCATCTGGATAAGCTCAACTAAGTCTTGGTAGGAGTGGAGTAGTAGTAATTCATACGACTGAAGTGGCAAGGCAGAAGCCTCCAGATAATTGATGACGAATGGCTAAGCAAATCCAGATGTGAGTCCACAGTAGAAGGAGCTCCTCTGGCTGGCAGACAAGGTGGGAAGGCATGTGTAGAGTAGAATATGCGAACCTCCAGGCCCTAATGCTGGACAAGGCAGGAATGGAGTAGAAGTAATCAAACCTCTAGGCCCGATGGGCGAAGCAGGTCATGTAAGCAGGCGATACTACATTAGTGATGGAAGATCAAGGATCTCCAGGCCCATAGGGGTGCAAGTAATTTGAAGTGCGATGCGGTGACACCTCCAGCTCTGTGGAGCAAGGCAGGTTGTAGAGCAATGGTAGAAAGTGCAGCAGTCATCTTGGGGGCTAAAGCCAAAGATGGTAGTAGGTATGAATGATGGAATGCATACGCAAGAGTAGACCTGCACGTAGGTCAGTAGTAGTAATAGTAATTGTCAAACCTGCTTGCAATGCAGATGTAGTAGCGAAGAGTAAAGAATAGATTGTATATGGTACTGTAAAATGATAGCGTAACCTGAGGGAATTCTGTGCAGAGTAGAAATATTCACTAAGGCAGACTTATGAGCAGTAGAATGTTGTTGTGGCATATATTTTCCTGATGATTGGGGATGGTAGAAGAACGCAGTGAAGAGACCTGGACGGATGAGTTGGCAACTCGACCAGAGGTAATAACATCCTATTACTGTGGTAGATCTATGTCTTAGGCTTAAGCTATGATGAGGAAGGCAGAATGGGAAGTGCTCGGCTGGAGTTCTCAAAGGAGACAGTAGTAGTAACTCCGGAGGATTTGAAGCAGCATGGCAAGAAGCATCTAAGGGAATTGAGGCAACTATCCTGAGATGTAGTCCAGAAATCAATCCAATGAAATGAAGAAGCCAATCCTTGACAAGGGGACGCCACATGTGAGCAGGCAAGGCGAGGGCTGCAGCGTCCAGGATCTGAGTAGTAAGACTGAAGGCGAGGAATGACCGGCAGTGCATTCAACCCTGTGAAAGTCAGATGAGTAAGTCACCTGAAATGAAAGCATCTGGCATATGGAGATCCAAAAAGAGGTCAGAGGCAAGGCAACCAGCTAGACCCATACTTGGGGTAGGATAAACGGCTGGACCATGTACGTCAGCTGAAGGAAGGAGTAGAGTGGCAACTAGGCCCCATAAAGGCTAGGAGACCATGACCCACACACAGGGCAGTGAGGAGCAGTGAAGCATGCTAGGCAAGCCCTCGCATGACCAGCGATATGCCAGACCCCACGTAGACCTGACGGAAGGGAAGAAAATGAGTCAAGCTAGACCCCACATAAGCTACTAGGACCGGGGTGCCACCTCGGAGGGCCACCCAGCACAGCATGCATCCCAGAGGCTGAAGCCGAGGCAGTAGCGGATGGCAGAGATAATGCAATATAAAACCAGGAAAGTAATGCAGCTAGAATGTCAGGAAGCCCCAGCAATGTGGAGTGTTACAAATTGGGCAGCAGGCAATAAGGGGCCATGACAAGCATTATAGGCTGAATGGCAGCACAGTGCACAGAGATAGATGCCAGAACAATATAATATGCGGGTAGTAAAGCAGGATGCCCAGCAACATGCCACAGAATGAACCTACAGTGCCATTAAAGAACAATCTCACTCAGAAACCAGCCAGCAAGGCCATACTGTAGTAATAGTAGCAATATCCAAGGTACCAGCTTGTAGGGCATGTCCAGAGGTCATAGGTGTACAGCTCAGACTTTTGAATAGCTCCAGAGGTAGGAATGAAACTGCAGCTTGAGGTCCGTGGTGCAGGTAGGTGGACAGCAGCTGAGGCAGTGAAGTCCCCAAAAGGAGCAGGATCATACCACGCTGGAACAGCAACAGTGGCAAGAGCAATGGCCCTTGAGAAGGGCAGAGAACAAGCAAGTGAAAACAACACAGCATGTATCAAAAGGAGCATGGAAGAAGACCATGTACCAAAGCATCTGTGTTGCGCCAGCCAAAGTGACAATAGAGGAGTCCGGCTCACTGCAAGAAGTTCAGGAAAGGCTGGGCATAAGGTATCCGTGTACCTGTATAGCAGTCCCAAATAGCCACCATAGGCCAATATGGAGACAAAAGCCACTTGCCAGACAGATCCCTGGCATAGTCAATACCACATCCAGCACTGGAAGCTTGAACGGAATAATGAAACAAAAGTCCGAAGCTGGAGCGCTGCTGCAGATACTGCTGGAGACACAGAAGTTCGAAGGTGGAATCGGGCTGCTCTGACACGAGTCTGCATGCAAGGAGAAGAAATGGATGAGCTCGAATGGAGTCCAAGAAGGAGGAGGAGGGCTGACAGTCTCAAGAAGCAGATGGTTGAATGTTGATGGGGAAGTAGCCCAGGTATGCATAGCGCAGGTGCAAAGAAACGGAGCCTGTCTGGGCAATGGGTGAGCAGTGAGTGCAGTAAAGTGGTGATCTGAAGCTCCGGAGGTATGGGATTGGAACAAAGCAGACTAAAACGCATAAAACTCAGCGGTAGTAGGGCAATGGCTGCTCAAGAGAAAAATAAACAGGAGTGCAGAAAGAAATGAGGTATGCAGAAGCAGTCCAGAAGTTGTGTCAGAGGGTGGAAGAAAGTGAGCGGCCACCGAAACATGGGTCAGGAGCTAGCGAAAATCCCCAAAGAAGCAAGGGTGAAAGGTAGGAAAACACAGAGCAAGTGGGGAGGGGGAGCAACAGACAAACAGCAAGACAGGAGGTGGGGGGGCAGGGGGGCAAGCAGCAGAAGGAGGAAAGAGCAGCCAAGCCCCAGCACCGCCAACTAGTGAGTGTGACTCACTCTAACCAGAGCGGATGTAGCTTGCAAGTTTAAATAGGATGTGGGGGAGGAACTCTTCCCCCACATAACCTCAGGTGATAGCTAGTATTGGAGCCCACTCGAGAGGGAGCAGTCTTAGACCTGGTTCTCTCAAATGGAGATGAAGAGAGGATCACAGATGTAGAAGTGGGTAGCCATCTGGGAACTAGCGACCATCGAACAGTATGGTTCACAATAAACACAGCAATAGAGTCAAGTCATACAAAAACAAAAGTACTGGACTTTAGGAGGGCTGACTTTGCCAAAATGGGCAAATGCCTAAGGAATGCACTAGCAAATGGACAGGAAGGAGGGGTGGAAGAACAATGGGGAATAATAAAAACTGCCATCACAGAGGTAACAAGCCTTTGTGTGAAGCAAATAAACAAAATGAAACAATGTAAGAAACCACTATGGTTCTCAAAGGAAGTGGCAGTGAAGGTTCAAGAGAAAAAGAAAGCATTGTGGAAGTACAAGGAATTACAGAAGGAGCAGGACAGAGAACTGTAACAGTTAAAGCAAAAGAAAGCTGGGAAGGCAGTCAGAACAGCAAAGGCCCAAACCGAGGAGAAGATAGCCAACTCGGTTAAAAAGGGGGATAAAACCTTTTATAGGTACATCAGGGAGCAAAGGAAGACCAAGGGAGGATAGTGAGGCTTAATAAAGGGAGGGAGGGTGGGCAGAGGGTGACTGTAAAAGGCAGAGATACTAAACAAATATTTTTGCTCATTATTTACAAAGGAAGAGGGAGGTACCTGAAACAAACAGTAGAAACACTCTGGATACAGAAGTTGATACCAGCCCATTTACAAAAGAAAGGGTTCTGAAAGAACTCTTAAAACTGAAGGTGGACAAGCAATGGGGCTGATGGGATTCATCCCAGATTCTAAAAGAACTAAGGGTAGAACTAGTGACACCACTGACTACCCTCTTTAACAAATCATGGGAGGATGGGTGGTACCGAGGACTGGAGGAGGCAGATGTGATTCCCTCTCACAAAAGTGGGAGCAAGGCAGAAGCAGGAAACTACAGACCTGTTAGTTTAACCTCAATGGTAGGGAAAATGATGGAATCACTTCTGAAGGAAAAAAATGTCGATTATCTAGAGGCCAGAGGGGCACAGGACCCAAGGCAGCATGGATTCACAGCGGGAAGGTCATGCCAGACGAATCTGATAGATTTCTTTGACTGGGTGACCAAAGTAGTAGATCAGGGAGGGGCTGTGGACATGGCCTACCTAGACTTTAGCAAGGCATTTGACACAGTCCCACACAAAGGATTAATATACAAGTTAGCCAGCCTGGGAGGGTCCCAAGATGACAGCCTGGATAAAGAATTGCCTGGAGAATAGGACACAGAGAGTAATAGTAAATGGAGTCCACACTGAAGAAAGGGGGTTACTATGGGTACCGAAGGTTCAGTATTAGACTAGTCCCTTCAATGTCTTTATAGTTACATTGCAGAGGGACTGGAAGGAAAGTACGTCTTTTGCAGATAACACAAAGATCTGCAACAGAGTTGATGCACAAGGTGGGGTGGAAAGGATGAGAAGGACTTGGCAAGGTTAGAGGAATGGTCAAATGTATGGCAGCTTAGATTCAATGCTAAGAAGTGCAGTGTAATGCACCTGGGAAACAAAAACCCAGGGAAGAGTACACAATGGGGTGAGATACTAACAACAACAAAATGGAAAGGGACCTGGGGTGGTCATATCAGATGACCTAAAGGTGGGCAAGCAATGTGAGAGGGCAGCAAGGAGGCTGGGGGATACTGGGATGCATAGGCAGAGGCATCACCAGTAGAAAACAGGAAGTTATTATCCCTCTGTACAGACAGCTGGTGATACCCCATCTGAGTATTGTGTGCAGTTCTGGAGACCCAACTCGCAAAGACACAGACAGGATGGAAGCTGTCCAGAGGAGGGCAACTAAAATGGTGCAGGGTCTGCACCGGAAGACATATGAAGAGAGACTTAAGGAGCTTAATATGTATAGGCTCGAGGAAAGGAGGGAGAGGGGGGACATGGTAGAAACTTTCAAATACCTCAAGGGAATCAACAAAGTCCAAGAGGGTAGCATCTTTCAAAACAAGAGGTGTGCAAGAACAAGGGGGCACAATTTGAAGATAGAGGGGGGTCGGCTCAGAGGTAATTTAAGGAAGTATTTTTTCACAGAGGGAGTTTATGGATGCATGGAACAGCCTTCCAGAGGAGGTTGTGGAGTCAAAAACAGTGGTAGAATTCAAGCATGCATGGGACAGTCATAAGGCAATTCTAGGGGGTGGGGGCAGAAAGAAGTAGGCTGCTGGTTAACTAGGATCTGCAGCTTATCCATTAGGTAGGGAAATGGGCAGACTGGGTGGGCCAAGCAGTCCTTATCTGCCGTCAAATTCTATGTTTCCATGTTTCTATAGCTAAACCTTTTATTTCAGTTTCAGATTTACACCTTTGAGTCAGGGACTGTTTGTCAAAGGTTCCAAATCAGTCAAATACAGTACAGGGCAACACAGCAAGATATGATCACAGTTATCACAGATGATTACAGTTAATGTCACAACACAGAACATATATTCAAAGATGTAGATAAGAGGAAATCCAGTGGCAAGCATTAGAGTGTCAGGGAGTATTAGGTAAGCACACTGTTAGTGCAGATTAAAGTGCATTACAAGGGTGCAGGGAGACCTACAGGTAGGGAACAGAACCTGTATTTGAAGGGGCGGTGTATGGCCAGGGCCTTGATAGGGGTGGGAAGCACCGAAATACTGCAGTCAGAGTGGGTTTTGTCGAGGAGAACATGTGGAGCCGTGGTTAAGTGCTGTGGGGTGAGGGGAGGGGGTAAGAGGGGTGTGGGTAGGGGGGATGGAGTGAGTGAATATTGGAGCAGTGAGGGTTTTAGGGGTCAGTGCTAGAGGTGGTCGAGGTAGTGAGAGCAGTGGGATTATTAGTTAGAGCATCGACAGACCTTTTCACCCTCTAGATGAGACTGTGGCCCAGTTTTAGATTGGCTGATCTTGGTACACTCTGTAAGGGTATCAGGTAGCTCATTGAACAGACTGTGTCCCTGGTAGGAGAGGGATTTCTGGGCAAGCTTTGTGTGCTTGAAAGGCACTAGAAGTCCACCTTTGGTTGCTCTTCTGGTTTGCTGAATGGATACTGCAGCTTTGAACAGACTGCAAGTCGTATCAGGCATAAGTCCCAATGCTGCTTTTTTTCCTAGTGTGCAGGTTTGGTATTGCACCCTGAGGTGGCGTGGGAACCATCCTGTATCACTGTATAGGGTACAGGTATGAGTTAGGTGGTCAGCCCCTAGGGTCAGTAGATAGGTCTTATTTAGGAGAGTTCTTACTCTTTTTAGGACAGTGTCAGAGCCAGTCCCATAGATGGGCAGGCCATAGTCTATTGAGGATAAGACTGAGCTGCTTGTAGCTAGTTTCAGGGCTGCCACTGTCATTGAGATTTTGTGTCGGTAGAGAACGCCCAGATTTATATTTACAGTTTTGACCACATGGTCAATATGAGTAGTGAAGCAAAGTGTTCTGTACAGGTATACCCCGAGGTATTTGAATGTGCATACTTGTTCCAAAAGGTCTTCCTGATGGCTCCGAATCAGCATGGAGCTCTACTTGTGCCTTTTCTGTGGTTCAGCGAAGAGCATGCTTTTTGTTTTTTTATGGTTCAGCATCAGCTTGTTCTGAGTGAACCATGTTTCGAGCATACAGAAGCTTTCTTGTAGCTCATTGGTGATTGAGGATTGCTCTCTGCCAGCTGCTGAAATTATGGCATCATCAGCATAAAACATTACATGTGTGGGGCAGGTTGAGCAGATGGAGTTTATGAAGAGGCTGAATAGGAGTGGGCCTAGGATGCACCCTTGTGGGACTCCTAGGCTCACAGCCTTGGGTTCAGATAGTATGCCGTTAATCCTGCCACATTGCATCCTGTGGGAGAGATAACTGTTGAACCAGGTAATGGTTTTGCTGGACAGGCCAATAGCAAGCAGGTGGTTTAAGAGAAGAGGATGGCTAACAGTATCAAAAGTTTTTGTGAGGTCTATAAAGATAGACCCCACAGCCATCCCTTTATCCAAGGCATCATAGAGTTTAGAGGTGTAATCAACCAGAGCAGTAAGGGTGGAGTGCTTCTTTCAGAAACCATGCTGTTATTTACAGAGTAAGCTGTAGTTCTCTAAATACCCCGTGAGTTGGTCTGAGACAACCCTTTCAAGTGTTTTGGATGGGGGGGTAGAATACAGATTGACCTATAGTTGGCTGTGTTTGTTCTATTCCCAGCTGCCTTCCATCTGTCAGGGAACACACCTGATCTTAAAGAGGCATTGAACACTTTTGTGAGTGGGTCTGCTAACACATCTAGTGTAAGGGCAACCAACTTCATGTCGGCTTGGTCGCGCCCCATTCTGGTCTTCCCAAGAACCCGCTTGATGTATTTAATCATCCCGGGCTTGGTTATGAGTTTGAAATAGAAAGGTGGTATGCTGCTGTTTGTAGTTGGGGGAGGGGTATCCTGGTTGGGGGACTGACATGTTGGTGGTGGTGTGAGGTACTCACTTGGCAGTACAGCGGTTAGTTCAGTGAAGGCCGTGTTGAGCACGTTAGCTATGTCGCTGGGTTCCTGGAGTGGCTTAGAATCTGTTATTATTAGACCAGGTGGAGCTCTAGAGGCCTTCCCTGTGCGGGATTTAATGGAGTTTGAGAACTCCCTGCCATCTCCCCAGCTTTTGTTTAAGAGGTCCATGTAGTAGGAGGCTTTGGCTAAGCAAATGAATTTAGTACCATTGTTTCTGGCTGCCCTATAGGCAGATAGGTTAGCCTGCATCCCAGACTCCTTGGTCTTGTGCCACAGGTTGTCTCTGTGTTGCATGAGTCCAATGAGGGATCCACAGAGCCAGGGATTAGAAGATCCTTTTATTTTGGACTTGAAAGGGCCAAAAATGTCACAGGCCCTAGTAAAAGTATTGAGGAAGTAGTCTAGGGCCTGGTTTCCATCCTTGGCTTTATCAAGAAGGGTTCAGTCAGTCTGCTTCAGGTAATGCTTGAAAGCATCCAGAAGCCCCTGTCTCAGAGATCTGTTTAACATAGAAACATAGAAGTTGATGGCAGATAAGGACCGCAAGGCCCATCCAGTCTGCCCAGTCAGCCCAGTCTGTTTCTTGAGACCTGGGGGTCACCTGGTGAAAATATTCATCCAGGTACATATCACTGGGGAAAGTTCACTGAGGGAGTCCGGGAGGACTAAAACCTCAGAGATGTGTTCTGGGTGGGAGGAGAGGATCCAATCTATGAGGGTAGTAGAGCCTGTTTTATAGTTTTGTCTTGTGGCTTGTGTTACCAGTTGGGTGAGATAGAGGCCAGTTACCTGATCTGTGTCTGCAGTATCATTCTGGGAGTGCCAGTTTGTGTTGAGGTCACCAACAATAATCCTTTCCTACTGTTTCCCGGATTGTTGTTGATTATTAATGAACTGCAGAAAGCCAGTCCTGGGAGATCCAGGGGGTATGTATACTGTTGAGAGCAGTAAGGTTTTGTTCTGATGGCCTATGGTTAGCTTTAGGTTCAAGATTTGTACCTCCTTGGTATGTTGACTAGAGGGCAGAGTCTGTCCTTTAATATCACTTCGGAGGTAGACCACACAGCCACCGCTGCACTTTGACAGTCTGCCCTGGCGGAAGGAGTTGTAGCCATCTAGGGAGATGGCTTCATCTGTGATTTTAGGGGAAAGTCAGGTCTTTGTGACAGTGATGATGTTGGGTTTCTCATCTCCACCCAGGCCTGGAATTGTGAAGCTTGGGTAGGAAGCTCCCTATGTTAAGGGAGGAAGTCTTTAGTTGTCCTGCTTTTGGGCTGGGTCCTGCATGAGGTGGTCCTGGGTTGGTGTGTACATTCCTAGATATCAGGAGTAGTAGCAGGATCAGCTTTCTGAGAGAGCATACCAAAAGTCCCCAAGATGAGCAGGCATGCCTTCTCCTGGGGAGCTTAGGTTCATTAAAGTTAGTTGCATGAGGGAGATAGTAGAATAATGCAGCTAAAGGGATTCTGAGGGGAGCTAAGTGTTTGAGATTGTGAGGTGTGACATTGAGAGCTTGATGCAAGAAGGGATCTGCTTCTGTTCCCCCCCCTTAGTAAGCATCTCAAATAAAGGTATTACATATGGTTGGGGGGGGTCCTGGGATAGTGCAACCTCCCTATTTACTGCTGCCAAGAGGCAGAGGATAAGTAATGAACAGAGCAACATCTTGTGCTGCGTCTGCATGTTTTTTTGTTTTTTTTGTTTTGGGAGACAACTAAAATTGGCAGTAGCATGAAATTAATATTTATTCTGGTGTGCATTTTCTTTTACTTATTTTTTATGGCAGCGTGCTAACTGGTGGAGAGAGGAAACAGGCGAGCAAAATGTGCAGTGCAGAAAGGAGGGTGATGATTTGAGTGTAGGTCACTTTTGGCTCATAGGTGAGAGCCCATCTATGTGGGGAAAGGGAGAGGAGACTGGAAATAGGTGGATTTAAAGAGAACTGGGGGTGGAGGAGGGTGGAGGGGTGAAAATATAAGTAGGAAAAAAGGTGGTGGCAGAATGCAGCACTAAATTCAAAAGCACAGCTTGCCAAAAAGTCTGATCCTGGGTATCCCTGCAAGGCTTTAAGCATCAGGTTTAGGAGGTGCACCAAAGGTGCAGCATTACTTAGTGCAGTCATTTAATGGAAAGGTCCCCTCAGATAAGCAGCAGCTAATCGCGGAGGCCACAAGAGTGCCAGGGGAGGAGAGCATACCACAGGATCAGCACAGGCCAGCTGGTGGAGAGGGAAGGGCGGCAGGCAGGAAGCCGCTTCCTGGGTCTGTTGGGGCAGGTCGCCCTAAGCAGGAGCTCCTTCTCGCTGAATCTGAGGAGAGGGAGAGAGAAGAGGAGCACAGTTTAGGAGGTGTTGCACAAAGCGCTAAATCGGGGGGCGAGGAGCAGACACCAACACAAAGGGACAGGAGATGACTTGAGAAGCAGGGGAAAGAAAACAGAGGACCGATACAATCAGTAGGAGAGACTGAGCAGAGCTCAGGCCGGGGAGAGGGGAAAGAAACAAGAGAAAAACAGCAGAGTGATTATGGGGGGATGAGGGAAAGGATAGGACGGAAACTGTAATTCTAGTAGGAGCAGAGGGCAGACAGAAATTGTGGTTGGGAGATGAAGGGGTAAGGAAAGAAGAGAAAAAATTAACAGTTAAGCAGGCAACAAAAATACAACAGAAATTAGGCAGTTCAGTTAATTTCTTTTTTCTTTCTAAGCTAGAAAGGCACTGGCTAACAGAGATAACAATTAGACAAATTGTTGTTTTAACTTAAAACAGAGTGAGTTTAAAATCAGTAAATGGCAAGATTATATTCTTGCTGGCTAGCTACAGGCTAACTGGGCAGAAAGCTAGATTAGAATGGGCAGTAAGGCACTAACTGGCTAAGGCGGGTGGCCTGAAACATACATTGGCAAAATAATTATTTAAAAAACAAAAGCAGACTGTGAAAATGTGAGTTGGAGAAAAGGCGGCGGCGGAATGCACTGCCAAATTCAAAAGCACAGCTTGCCGAAAAGTCTGATCCTGGGTGCCACAGCAAGGCTTGAAGCACCAGGTTTAGGAAGTGCACCAATGATGTGGTAGTACTTAGTGTAGTCGTCCAATGGAAAGTCCCCTCAGATGAGGAGCGGCCAATTGCAGAGGCAGCAAGAGTTCCAGGGAAGGAGAGCATATCTGAGGATCAGCGCAGGCTGGCTGGTGGCAAGGAGAGGGTAACAGGCAGGAAGCCGCTTCCCCTAGTCCATTGGGGTAGATCGCGCAAAGCAGGAGCTCCTTCTCACAGAGTCTGAGCATTAGCACAGGCTGGCTGGTAGTGAGGGGAGGGCAGCAGGCAATAAGCCGCTTCCCCAGGTGCATTGGGGCAGGTCGCCCAAAACAGGAGCTCCTTCTCGCCAATTCTGATACATTCAAAGATCAATTACTTTTCTGTATAAAGAATTAAATTTTTATTACAGCTGCATTCATTAATGCCATCTGAAGTGATATCAAACATGGAAAATGTTATTTTCAAAATACATTTTAGGTAGCATGTTTGTGCATATTTTAAAAACATACATCTGATAAATTCTTAACTCTAAGAATATCTTTTACAGATTATAATAACAAAACTAAACTTAACAAGCTGTCCCACCACCATTTACATAAGCCACCACCACCAGTCTCTGAAGTAGCCCTCGACTCCTGAGCAAGCCTCTCAACCTTCCATCACTGAAATGAGGGCCACAGACACAAAACAAGGAGCAATGAGGGGCATCAACCCTCATAATGATGAACACATCCTCAGACATGGAGATACAAGCTCAAAACACTGTGGAAACCATTGTATTTATTTGTACAGAGTTTACTTTTGATTTAGCATCTGAGAATATTAGGAATTTGTACTTTAAAGTCTGCCTTCACTGTGCATTCTCTGAGTGGGCAGACCTTTTCCATGAGGGACAGACTAGACAGGTACAGTTGAGAGGTTTGCTCCTGAGGTAGATTCTAAAAGGGGCACCATTTAAAGCTAACAAATGTCCTGTTTGACTGGGATAGTCCCAGAATCGCTACCATGGTGTCCTGAGGCATTTCTGAAAATCGGAATTTTTATCACAGTTCAAGATTTTCATCCCAGATGAGAACTATTGAGCTGGTGATCTGCCCATTGCCCCGCCCCAGCAGTTGCTGTGTGCCAGGAGATGATCCTCCCCATTCTTGCCATGTATGCCTGCCGCCTGTGGACCTTTAAAATGAACCACCCATGCCAGGCAAGGACCGATAAAAGATCCAATCCAGGCTCAGTGCTGCACTTAAAGGATTCAAATGGAACAGGACTTTGAGTGTTTTAGTACCTTTGGTTCAATCCAACTTGAACCACTAATGACAGGCGAGTATCGGTTAAAAGGTCACGGTTTGGCCACTCTTGGTGCAATTAGATTGCAAGTCAGTGCAGTGCTTGCCTTTAGAGGATCTGATCACAAACTGCCAGCGCAATAGAACCTGCTGCCATTGTGTGGTGGGGAAAGACGTTTGTCAATGTCCAGGTCCGGCTCTCCATTAAGTTTCTTTTTTTGTGGTCAGTTTGTGACTGGACTTGGACTCTACTGACTGCCTGGGAGAGAATCAATGGGACGAGGCTGGCTGTGAGACGGTCTGGATGGGAAGCCATGATGGGGTGGCAGTGGATATCCTGATGACAATGACGGCCCTTGGCCTTGTTGAGTACAGCTTATCTGACGGATGTTGGACGGGTCAGAGAAGAACAAACAAGAGTGAGTCTTGTGCTGCCAAGTTTTAGGATCATGATCAGCAATGTTATATTCCAAATAGATTATTGTAGGTTCGTCTCCTGCATCTGATTAGCCATGTATGGTTCAGTGCAATAGAACAACCAGCCATAAAAAGATTATACTTTTTATTTTGACTGCTTAGGTTTGCTTCAGCAAATTATAATATTTCATCATTCTATGAAAAAGTGGGTCTGGGTTCAAATCCCTGCACTAGGCTGGTCTCTGGTGTGGTGTAGTTGCACTTAAAATGCAAACCTGTTTTTGCCCTTTCAGTATAATGAGAAAATGACAGTCTTGTAATCAGCAGATCGCAGTTCAGTTCTGTGGGGGGGGAGCAGCATTTTTCAAATGAAGGCATAACACAACTCGGTATTAGCATATCTGATTGGTGGGAATGCAAGATATTCTCTTGCCACTACAATGCTGTGGGCAGCAAAGGCCAGTTCCTTTGAAACAGATATATTAATTTAGAGTATTATGTAAAAGTAACATATCAGACTTTTACTCAGAGTGTACATTCAACCTCAACTACCCCTTGTAAAAAAGCTTGATGAATGTTGTTAAAAAGCAGTATAATAGCACTATGAGAAACCCAGCACCATCCTATAATATGTCAGTAAATGTATATGAACAAGGGTGACTCCTCTCTGAAAACTTTATTGTTTGCAGGTCAGGAGAAACTAAAATCAGGTCAGAGACAGTCTTGGCAGTGGTACTTTGCTGGCTTTCTGTTTCTGCTGTATCCTTCGAGGTCATGGACGGGTCGCTTCTTGGACCCAATCTCAGTAAGTGAGTAGGATTTGCAATAGCCTGGGGTGAAAGATTTTTATATACAGGTGGAGTTCTGGGGGCTGCTTGGACCTATCAGCCTCCAGACCACCAACCTTTTTATAAAAAAAATATTTTGCAGTACATTACAATGATAGCTAGTTGCAGCAGCAGACTTTAAGGCCAGCCAGAGTGTCCCACACCCGTTACTCCAGGGGGAAAAATAATTTTTTGCCCTGGAGTCAGGGGTAGGGAAGATGTAACAAAAGTGTGTTTTATCTTAAATAAAAGCCTCCAAACTCACCACAGAGCATTTAAACCCCGAAAGCTACTGGGGGACTACTAGACCCCAGACCCCCGCCATAATGTGTTCCCCTTGAGCCTCCCAGAAATTTGGTAGCCTTAGCACTGTTAGACTTTAACGCTCCTAGTGTCACGCAACTGATCATGGGAGACATAAAAAAATTACAATCTCCTTAAGGCAGTCCCGTGACATGGAGGGATGGGAATTTAATGCTGTACCTCCTATAACACCATCAACTCATGTTCGGGAATGAGCAGGGGTTGTCAGGGGTTGGCAGAGTAAGAGAGGATTGAGTGTCCCCAGTACAGCTCTCCTCTCCAGGAGAAGGGGTGGCAGCCATATCAGCCTTTAACTGCCCCTGGGTGGAGGCCTGGGGCAGTGCAGGCAATGAGCGGCTCAGGGGCAGAGTAGCAGATTGTGCACATTTCTGACATGCAATCTACAGCAAGGAGTTCAGGAGAAAACATAAAAGGGATTCTGTGGCAGGATGAAGCCCTACACTCCTCCCTGGACCTGCACCACCTTCTGGATGCCAGGAGCCAAACTTGACCTGCATACTGGGGGTAAGCCCTCCCTTCCCCTCTGCACCCTGCTAAAGGGGGCAGTACATGGAGAAACAATCTCCTAGGTAAGTGCAGGGGAAGTGGATGCAAGCCGTTGGGTGGTGGGGGGAGGCAGGAGCTGAAAAGCTCACCAGTGGGAGTGAAAAAAACACATGAAAATAATTGAAATCACCTTTTTTTGTTTGTTTTTTTGTGACTGCCATTTTTTTTTTATTTTGATTCTCTGATGCCACTTGAAGTAAAGGCAACAAAGAAACATAGAATGTGTCAGCAGAAAGGCACCGGTAGATCCATTCAATCTGCCTGTTTTACCTCCCTAATACCACATCCTGGTCTCTGCTTGGTCACAGGTATCCCTGCCTCCTCCTTTACCTCTATTTATTATACCCATGTGCCTATAGCACATATGTCTGAAGCTCCACATGGTCTTCACCCCCACCACATCTTCTTGCAGTCTGTTCCAGGCATACATGAGCCATTCTCAGAAGAAGTATTTCCTCATATCCTCCCCCCCACCAAGCTTCATAGCATGCCATGGTGTTCGGGTGCCCTCCCTCATGTGAAAGAGACTCCCCTCCAGTACCTTCTTCACCCACATGAAGTACTTATAGGTCTCAATCATGTCCTTCCTCGCTCTTCTTTCCTCCTGGGAGTACATGTTATGTCCCCACTGCCTCTCCTCATATGGTTTCTTGTGCAACCCTCGCACCACTTTAGTAACCTAGAAACACAGAAGCAAAGAATTTACTAGCAGATAAGGGCTGCTTGGCCCACCTAGTCTGACCATTTTTC
The DNA here is from genome assembly GCA_016271365.2 of Neoceratodus forsteri. Lineage (NCBI taxonomy): Eukaryota > Metazoa > Chordata > Ceratodontiformes > Ceratodontidae > Neoceratodus > Neoceratodus forsteri. The sequence goes on from CM057454.1 coordinate 1,160,022,580, forward strand.
CCTGCCTACAGTATTACTGCAGATCCTACTTGATCTCTGGCCCATTCATCCATATGGCAACTTAGATTCAATGCAAAGAAGTGCAAAGTAATGTGCCTGGGAAATAAAAATCCAGGAGAAGAGTACACAATAGCAGGGGAGGTACCAACAACAACAAAAATGGAAAGGGACCTGGGGGTAGTCATATCAGATGACCTAAAGGTGGGTAAGCAATATGAGACGTCGGTAAGGAGGGCCAGGGGGATACTGGGATGCATAGGGAGGGGCATCACAAGTAGAAAAAGGGAAGTGGTTATCCCTCTGTACAGACAGTTGGTGGTACTGCGTGCAGTTTTGGCGACCTCATCTATGCAAGGACATAGACAGGATGGAAGCAGTCCAGAGGAGGGCAACTAAAATGGTGCAGGGTCTACATAAGAAACCATATGAAGAGAGACTGAGAGAGCTTAATATGTATACCCTTGATGAAAGGAGGGACGGGGGGACATGGTAGAAACTTTTAAGTACCTCAAGGGAATCAACAAAGTCCAGGAGGGCAGCATCTTTCAGAAAAAGAGATGTGTAAGAACAAGGGGGCACAGATTAAAGATGGGGGGGGGGGCGGCTCAGGGGTAATGTGAGGACATTTTTTTTCCACATAGAGAGTGATGGACACATGGAACCACCTTCCTGGAGAGGTTGTGGGGTCTAAAACAGTGGGGGAATTCAAACATGCATGGGACAGACATAAGGCAATTATAGTGGGGGGTTGCAGGAAGTAGGTTGTTGGTTAACTAGAATCTGCAGCTTATCCAATAGGTAGGGAAATGGGCAGACTGGGTGGGTCAAGTGGTCCTTATCTGCCGTCATAGTCTATGTTTCTATGTTTACTCCTTCTCTTTCCCTAAGATTCCTTTATGCCTATCCCATGTATTCTTGAATCCCACCATTGTTTTTACCTCCCCCACCTCCATTGGAAAACTGTAGCAGGAATCCACCACTCTTCCTGTGAAGAAGTACTTCCTCACATCTCTACTGAATCTACCCCCCTTCAATTTCTTGTCATGCCCCTTTTCTGAAAAATACTTCCCTCGTGTACCTTATTTATCCCTATGAGGTATTAAAAGTCTCTATCATATCCCCCCCCCTCCTGTTTTACACTGTGTACACATTTAGGTCCTTAAGTCCCTCCACATAGGGCTTCTGTTGCAGGCAGTACACCATTTTAGTTGCCCTCCTCTGGACTGCGTATAGTCACTAGAACTCAACACAGTTCTCTTGGTGGGGTCTTACTAGTGACCCACTGTATACAGAGGCAATTCCACCTCCCTCTTTCTGCTGGTGATACCCCTCCCTATGTACCCCAGTGTCCCACTAGCCCTCTGCCTATCCACCATTAGGTCATCCCATATAATTACCCCCAGGTTTCTTTCCTGCTTGGTGTTTGCCAGTACCACTCCTCACATTGTGTGCTCAGCACTGGGTTTCTGTGCCCCAGGTGCCCTTGATCACTCCTTGAGTTTTCTCATGTCTCATCCTTTCCACACTATCTGCTGTATCCAACCTGTTACAGATTTTGGTGTCATCCACAAAAAGGCAGACCTTCTCTTACAGCTCCTCTGCAGTGTCACTTATAAAAAAATTAAAGAGGACCAGTCCCAGCACTGATCCCTGCGGCACCCTGCACTGCATTACTGTTCACTAAGTAAAACACAGATTGATAGTCCTAATAAATAAGTTTGAAAAATGGAAACAGGATCCTGCACATAGAAACATAGAAAGTGATGGCAGATAAGGACTGCTAGGCTCACCAAGTCTGCCCATTTTCTCTACTTGCTGCAAAAAACAGCCCCTACTTGGTCTTTGGTTTCATTATCTTTCCTATTACTAGGGTTCCCCTATGCCTGCCCCATGCATATTTTTAATTCCCCTTCTAAATGTTCCCCCACCACCTCTACTGGGAGGCTGTTCCATGCATCCACCACCCTTTCAAAGGAAAAATACATCCTCATGTTACTCCTTAGTCTACCCCTTCCAAACTCATGTCATGACCCTTTGTTCTAGAACATTTCTTTTTCTGAAAGATGCTACCCTCCTGTGCCTTATTTGTGCCCTTGAGATATCTGAAGGTCTCTATCATATCTGCCCCCCTTGTCCTTACCTCCAGGGTATACATATTGAGGTTATCCAGTCTCTCCTCATTTGTCTTTTGGTTCAGGCCCTGTACTATTTTTGTTGGCCTTTTCTGAACTGCCTCTATTCTGTCTGTCTCCATCCAGAGATTCGGCTTCCAGAACTGGACGCAGTACTTCAGATGCGGTCTCACTAATGATTTGTACAGAGGCATCACCACCTACTTTCTTCTGCTGGTGATACCATTCTCTATGCACCCGACTGTGTACCCTACTGACTCTTATAATAGCCTTGGCACATTGGGGCCTATGCAAAACTGTGCGAAGTGGCTATGCAATGAGCATCTGTGGCATGGAGCTATTCCACAGCCATTGTGGCCTCCATTCAAGATGAACAAATGGTGCACACAGCCCCAATGCACCTGATTCCCTGGCTGCATGGACCACAACATACCAGGGACAGGCGGGGTGTGTGTGTGTGCCATCACTACGTGCCATGCAGTACGGTGCATAGTGTTGGCCTCGGAGGTGCAGAGGAGGGTGCAGAGTATGCCAGGAGAACCCTGCCGTAAGTCACCAATGTGCCCTGCACACACAACGGGTTGCTGCTGGGACCTGACAGATAGCCCACTCCCCCACCAAGACCACAACAGCTGTACCCCCCTGATGGCCACCCAGTGCCAGCTGCCCCAGCACACATTCATGCACATCCCCTTCCAGGTGCCCCTGTCCCCAACACTCAATCCACACAGGGGCACCGGCCCCAGGATGCTGGCACCCCCTACCCCAAATGGCACCACTGGCCCACCCCCAACACCAGCACCTCTGGGCACATGTTGGGGTTCAGTGCCCACCTGCACCACCAACAGAACTCCCACCTCATACCTGTACCTGCTCTGGTGCCACTTCATGGGCAGACCAGTGACTTTGCCCTCCTCACACCTCCACAGCTGCCAGCCCTCTGACATCCATGGGGCCCCACAGCCAACACATACCCCGCCACATAGGGGATCCACTGAGGGACCAGGTACAAGCATCCAGTTGGATGTCTGGCCAGGTCTGTGACTCTGACCCTGGCAACCCTGCAGAGTCCTGTGTGTCAGGGGGTGGGGTGGAGCAGAGCCAAGGACAGGTGGCGGCTGGTGATGAATTTGGCTGCTGCGCACCTTTCCATAGGTTCAGAGCTACGTGGGTGGGATATGTGCCTCTGGCACTTTATTCCCACCTGTTAGTGCATAGGCCCCATTGTTTGGCCACCTTTACGTCATCGGATATGATTATCCCCAGATCCCTTTCCTGTTTGGTGGCCATCAGTGTCTTCCCCTCATCATGTAAGCCTCCCCTGGGTTCCTGTGCCCCAAATGTATGATTTTGCACTTCTTTGCATTGAATCTTAGCTGTCACACTCTTGACCATTCCTCTAGTATACCTAGCTCCATCCTCATTTTTCCACCCCTTCTGGAGTGTCTACCCTGTTGCAGATCTTAGTATCTCCTGCAAAGAGGCATTCCTTTCCTTCCAGCCCCTACACAATGTCACTTATGAAGACATTGAATAGGACTGGCCCCAGAATTGATCCTTGTGGCACATTGCTGGTCACTCTCCTTTCCTTGGATTCAGCTCAGTTTGCCAGCACCCTCTGCGTTCTATCCCTCAACCAATTTCTAACCCAGTTTACCACCTTAGGTTCCATATCCAGGTTACCTAGCTTGTTTACAGGCCTCTTATGTGGAATAGTGTCAAAGGCCTTTCTGAAATCCAGGTAGGCCACATCAGCCACTCCCCTGATCCACTTCCATGTCATCCAGTCAAAGAAATCTATCAGATTTGTTTGACATAACCTTCCCGCTGTGAATCCATGCTGCCTCAGATCTTTGTGCTCTGCGGGCTTCAGGATGTTTCACAATCCTTTCTTTTAGCAGTTACTACCTTTTTTTCCCCACCACTAAGGTCAGGCTGACTGGTCTATAGTTTCCAACCTCCTCCCTGCTCCCACTTTTGTGTAGTGGGACTACATCTTCTTTCCTCCAGTCCTCTGGAACCAGTCATGTTTTCAGCAGTTCATTGAACAGGGCTGCCAGTAGAGCAGCCAGCACCTCTCCAAGCTCCTTTAGTATTCTTGGGTGTATCCCATCTAGTCCCATTGTCTTGTCCAGTTTCTGCTTAGCAAGTTTCTTCAGAACTCTCTCCTCCATAAATGGAGTGGTGTCCACCTCCCTCCCAATAATGTTCCTGCCACTTAATTGTGATCACTCACCTTTCTCCTCTTTTCTAAATACGAAACAAAAATATTTGTTCAGGATTGTTGCTTTTTCCAAGTCCTATTGGAAAACAACACTTAGTCTCCCACTGAGTGCCATGGCATGCAGAGTGGGACCAGAGGAGCAGGGCATCATTTGTGGGGGCCCCTTTTTGTACTGCTAACAGTCCCAATGGGAGGCATGGTATGCAGAGTGGAACCAGAGGAGCAGGGCATCATTTGTGGGGCCCCTTTTTGTACTGCTAACAGTCCCAATGGGAGGCATGGTATGCAGAGTGGGACCAGAGGAGCAGGGCATCATTTGTGGGGCCCCTTTTTGTACTGCTAACAGTCCCAATGGGAGGCACGGTATGCAATGACATGGTGGCACTGAAGCACCAACATCTAGCATGCCTTCCCACAGTGAAGGCTCTGGCAGCTGCCCCCCCCCAGCCTCTGCCAGAGGTCAGTTGTGTACTGGACACTTGCACACACTCCTCCTCGGAGGAGGAGAGAGTTCCCCAGAACACTCAATCCTCCTCTCCTCAGCCAGCTTTCTAATTCCCAGGTCCATTCCCGAACCCAGGATGTCGGTGTTGTGAGCAGAAGCCCAACTGTTGCACCGGCAGGCCAGCAGCAAATTTGCAAAGTCTCATCTTCCTGCTCCTGAAACCACTGGCACATACATTTCATGTACTGAAGATATTCCCTTGGGAATTGTTGCCATTCCCACCACAGCAAACATAAAAAACTGGATGAATTTAGGACACTTGTTTTCAAAGTTGCAACCCAAGTTGGCTAAAAAAAGTGCACATTAATCAGTTTCAAATTAGGGTTGCTTGGGATCTGATTCTGATGGAATTGGATCCATCGGATTCCAGGCATTTTTTCAGAGTTCAGTACTGAAGGCCAACAATCTAAATTCTGAAACCCCAGGTCAGACACAGAATAGGAAACATATTCTGATTCCACATTAGACAGCAGTAAAATCCATTAGAATCCTGTACTCTCACCCCACTCATTTCCCCTCCCCCAAAAAAACTGGCACCAAGGCTACTGATTAAAGCTCTGACTCCTCCCTCTTACCTAAGAATCCTATCTACTGATTGTGTCTCCTAAACTGGAAATGTGTCCAGTAGTGCACGGCAGGGGTCACTGTCTGACCAGTCATCCCCCCCTGCTCCACCCGCGCCAACTCTCTAGAATGTATGTTGTTCCACTTCATACCAAAGTCCTTCCCAGGCTGATCAACAAAAATGAGTCCATCTCATCCCCATTCCAGGGCAGTCTAGCCCTCAAATTCTATTTATTTATTTAAAATGTTTCACCAGGTCGACATGCAGAGGTATATAACAATCTCATTTACAGATGTGACCTGGGGGAAGGGAAAGGGGGACAAGTCAGCAGCAAATACAAAAACAGCAATATAATACATGCAAATCATCACACAATATTATGCTGGTTGCGTAATATTCTCTGGTGATTTGCATATACAGCCTATGATGCTTTGCATTATGGGGGTATGTGTGATTTTGTATTTCTCTGAAACTTGGCTTCTCAGCCAATGCCCTTTGGGGTAACCCTTGCCTCAGTGCTTACACACTAAGGTTCTATGTCTTTTAGCAATATAATAGATTATACAAGAAATATAAGTGTAACCCCCAGGGGGCGCTACCCTTAAGGCTACTACCCCTGCCTGCTTCCACAGAGACAGGGTAAGGAGCCCAGATCCGTTGATGGGTGCCTCCACCCAGAGGTCAGGGTCAAATTTGTCGAGATTGCCTCGGTCACAGCCCTCTGGGTAACTGCAACCCCCCGTTCGTCCCACTTATGGCTCACACTGGGTACCAATAATGCTTTTTACTGATACACTCACCCCCCGGCTAATATCTCTCCACTCCCTCCAGAGACCCCCTGTAAAATAAGGCACAGTTATATTGCAGTCACCAGGCAGCAGTTCGCCAGTAATGTACACACTAGCCAGGGTGTATTTACACAAAGAACAATCTGATTTATTCAGGGGAAACATAGAAACATAGACTTTGACGGCAGATAAGGACCGCTAGGCCCATCTAGTCTGCCCATTTCCCTACCTACAGGCTAGGCCGCAGATCCTATTTAACCAACAGCCTGTATCTTCCTGCCCCCCCACAAGAATTGCCTTATGTCTGTCCCATGCATTCTTGAATTCTCCCACAGTTTTAGACTCCACAACTTCCTCAGGAAGGCTGTTCCATGCATCCACTACCCTCTCTGTGAAATAATACTTCCTCACATTGCCCCTGAACCGTCCTCCTTCTATCTTTAAATTGTGTCACCTTGTTCTTGCAAGTCTCTTTTTCTGAAAGATGCTACCCTCTTGGACTTTGTTGATTCCCTTGAGGTACTTGAAAGTTTCTATCATGTCCCCCTCTCCTTCTTTCCTCAAGGGTATACATATTAAGCTCCTTTAGTCTCTCCTCATACGGCTTCTCTTGCAGACCCTGCACCATTTTAGTTGCCCTCCTCTGGACTGCCTCTATCCTGTTTATGTCCTTGCGGAGATGGGGTCTCCAGAACTGGACACAGTATTCCAGATGGGGTCTCACCAACTGTCTGTACAGAGGGATAACAACTTCCTGTTTTCTGCTACTGATGCCTCTCCCTATACATCCCAGTATACCCCCGGCCCTCCCTACTGCCTTCTCACATTGCTTGCTAACCTTAAGGTCATCTGATATGATTACCCCCAGGTCCCTTTCCTGTTTTGTTGTTGTTACTACCTCCCCACCCATTGTGTATTCTTCCCCTGGGTTCTTGTTTCCCAGGTGCATTATTTTGCACTTTTGCATTGAATCCTAGCTGCCATCGTCCTGACCATTCCTCCAACCTTGCCAAGTCCCTTTTCATCCTTTCCACGCCTCCTTGTGTATCAACCCTGTTGCAGATCTTTGTGTCATCTGCAAAAAGGCATACTTTTCCTTCCAGTCCCTCTGCAATGTCACTGATGAAGACATTAAAAAGGACTGGACCCAATACTGAACCCTGCGGTACCCCACTAGTAACCGCCCTTTCTTCAGAGTGGACTCCATTTACAATTACCTTCTGTGTCCTGTTGTCCAGCCAATATTTCACCCAGGCTACCACCCTGGGACCCACTCCCAGGCTGGTTAATTTGACTATTAATCTTTTGTGTGGGACTGTGTCAAATGCCTTGCTAAAGTCTAGGTAGGCCATGTCCACAGCCCCTCCCTGGTCTACTACTTTGGTCACCCAGTCAAAGAAATCTATTAGATTCGTCTGACATGACCTTCCCGCTGTGAACCCATGCTGCCTTGGATCCTGTGCTCCACTGACCTCTAGGTACTCAACTATTCTTTCCTTCAGAAGTGACTCCATCACTTTCCCTACCACAGAGGTCAGACTGACAGGTCTGTAGTTTCCTGCCTCTGTCTTGGTCCCACTTTTGTGAAGGGAAATCATATCCGCCTTCCTCCAGTCCTCGGGTACCACACCATCCTCCCATGATTTATTAAAAGAGTAGCCAGTGGTTTCACTAGTTCCTTCCTTAATTCTTTTAGAATTCTGGGGTGAATTCCATCAGGACCCATTGCTTTGTCCACCTTCAGTTTTAGGAGTTCTTGCAGAACCCTTTCTTCTGAAAGGACTGGGATCGACCCCTATCAAGAGTGCTTCTGTTAATTGGATTAGGCACTTCCCTCCTCTTTTGGAATACTGAGCAGAAATATTCGTTCAGTATTCCTGCTTTTTCACTGTCCCCCTCTGCCCACCCACCGTTTATTCTATTCAGACTCACTATCCCTCCCTTTGTCTTTCTACGCTCGCTGATGTACCTATAAAAGGTTTTATCCCCCTTCTTAACTGAGTTGGCTATCTTTTCCTCAGTTTGGGCCTTTGCTATTCTGACTTCCCTCCCTGCTTCTTTCTGCCTTAACTGGTACAGCTCTCTGTCCTGCTCCTTCTGTGTTTCCTTATACTTCTGGAATGCTATCTTTTTCTGCCTGACTTTCACAGCCACCTCTCTTGAGAACCATAGTGGCTTTTTCTTTCGTTTTGATTTGTTTATTTGCTTCACACAAAGGCTTGTTGCCTCTGTGATGGCAGTTTTGATAATTCCCCATTGTTGCTCCACACCTCCTTCTAGCCTGTTTGCTAGTGCTTTTCTGAGGCACTCTCCCATCTTGCCAAAGTCAGCCCTCCTAAAGTCCAGTACCCTCACTTTGTGTGGCTTGACTCTGTAGCTGAGTTTAACGTGAACCACACTGTTTGATGGTCACTTGTCCCCAGATGGCAACCCACTTCTAGATCTGAGATCCTCTCACTGCCCCCATTTGAGAGTACAAGGTCTAAGATTGCTCCTCATGAGTGGGTTCCGAAACTAGCTGTCTAATGCCTGCCACCTGTAGGGCATCAAGAATGGCCCTGCTCTTGGATGTGGCTGCAGCAAATGTGCTCCAGTTAACATCTGGCATATTCAGGTCTCCCATCAACAGTATCTCCCCTTTCTCTGCCATTCTAAGAATGCCTTCCATCATATCTTTGTCCATTCCTTCCCTGACATGGGGGTCTGTACACAACCCCTGTGCGGATTGTGGTGCCCTTTCCAGTCTCCAAGGTGACCCACAGTGCCTCCTCTCCTCCTGTTTACTCTTTTGTTCAGTTGCTTTTATCCCTTCCTTTACATAGAGAGCTTCTCCTCCCCTCTTCTCCCTGCCTGTCTCTCCTGTAAGTTATGTACCCTGGTATGTTAACATCCCAGTCATGGTGCTCTGTGTACCATGTTTCTGTGACTAGCTATGATATCCAGGCATCCTTCTTCCATTAAGGCCATCAGCTCAGGGAGCTTGTTGCCCAGACTACGGGCATTGGCACTCATACCCTCCATTTTCTGATGGCCTACCCCTTTTGCCCCATCCCTGTCCTTCTTGCCTTTGTCACTTTCTCCATTTACCCCAGCCCTTCTCCTATCGACACCTCCATGTTGGTGTTTGCCACACTTACTACCGTGATTGTTTGGGGGCTAGGATTTTCCTGCTCCTTTCCAGTGCCTCCCCTTGGCTAGTTTAAAAGCTTGCCAATGAAGCATTTAAACCTATCACCTAGGATCCTGGTTCCTCCCGGACAGATGCAGCCCATCATGCCAGTATAGGCTTGCATCACTCCAGGTGGACCCCAGTCCCCAATGAAGCCAAATCCCTGAGCTCCACACCAGTTTTCAACCACTGATTGAATCCTATGGCAAGGAACACCCTAGCCTCTCTATGCCATAGATGGGTAGCACCTCCAGAAGGTTACCGTGCTTGCTACTTGACTAAGGCCCCTCCCCAATTCCACAAACTCTTCCTGCACTTCTCTAATCCCTTTCTTAGCCAGGTCATTTGTCCCTAAGTGGACAATGACATCCAGCTCTCCCCTGTGCAGCTGCTCCAGCAATCCTGAGGATTCGCTCCCTGTCCCTCCAAGCCATGGCGCCAGGCAGGCACCTTACCTCCCTCTCCCCTTCCTTGCCCAGTTCTACCTTCCTAACAATGGAGTCCCCCACCAGGAGTTGTTTCCTTCCCCTGCAGGGTCCCCTGCCACCCTCCTGTGGGTCTCCTTTGTGGAGGTTCCCAGCATCCTCCTTGGTCTCCACTGTAGGTGCCTCCATAGAGGAACCACACTTTGCCAGAATGGCATAGGAATTGTGGAGAGGTACAACTGGAGGGATGTGCCTCTGTTCCACCACCCTCACCCTCCCTGAGCCCACTGTGGTCCAACTGCTCCTCTTTCTTGGCAACCTCTGAGGCAACGGCAGTGGCACTGGTGGTCCCTGGATGGAAGAGGAGGTCCCACAAATCCTGGCCAACTCAGCCTGGAGATGAGCAACCTCTCCTCCTCAGCCCAGAGAGGTGCCTGCAGATGGGACAACACCGCATCCTCCAGAACATCTCCCGGAAGACTGCGCTCACAGCCACTGCACTGCACCACTCCAATCATGTCTTATTTCTGGCCCCTTAACTGTTTGCAAGCTATTAGCAGAATCTTTCTAAGGCAGTCTTTAAATGTAGCTTCCTTCTAGCTAAGCCCACTCCCCTACTTACCAGATCTTTCTACAAGTAATTTAAACCTCACAACAGTTAAGTCCTTTCAGTCACCTGAGATTTACACCTAGATGACTTTTCAGTTACCCATTCAGTTCAGTTAACCCAAACACACACTTTTTTTGTTTTGTTTTGTATGTTAGTTTTTTTACCCTAAATTAAAGGTCTAAATACAAAAGTTCTTCTACTTTAGTCCCAGTAGAGAAGTTCAGTCACACAGCAGTCTTTCTCCTGGAGTCTTCTGCCAAGCTATAGATATAGGGGAGAAATAACAAGGGCAGGGGGAATCAAGTTGATTAGCTTATCACTATAATTATCTACCTATGGCTCTGTGCACAGGCCTGAACCTAGTCTTTACCATCCCTGGGTACCCAAGCCCTAACGGCTAGTTCACACATGGCAGCTGGTTGGGGCCCTTAACACAGATAACAGTTATGATCCTGAGGGATCCGACTAAGCAGAAAGCTTGGTTAGGTAGTCAGAGGTACGATCATACAACTAGGAACCACTGGTTGCGACATTTGCAGGGAGCTACCCTGATGCAGTACTCACAACTCCAGCACATAACGATTCATTCAACACTGGCAGGGCTACACCTGAATTTTCACCAGCCTCCTTTCACATTTATATGGCAAACAACAGAGGGGTACCATACCAGGCAGCTGCTTTCAGGCTTGTACGAACTTGCAGAAAAACTCAGACAGCAAACCGTAGCTTCACACTACGGATGGACCAAGCGCGATTCAGCAATTCTCTCCAGTCCTCTCAGATTGAGCCTGGTAGGTAGCTGGGGCTGGCACCAGCCTCCTCCGACTGCACGCTGGTGGATTTAATCCAAATGCTCCCAAGGCAAGAAAATGGCCACCAAGGCCTTCCTGCGCTTCCTGCGCGAACACTACACCAGCGCAGAAGCACAGAGCTTCTTTTCTCTCCTAAGCCACAATGCATCTGCCTCCAACAGTCAGGGGCTCTTCCTTCAGTTCGGGCGCTACCCGCTTCTATTGGCTGGCTGAACATGCCAGTCATTTCATCCGGCTCTCAGTGGTGCAAAAAAGTGCCATAGCCCATAATACCTTTCCCAAACTATAAGCGGTTTCCCCATTGGTCAGTCAGCTCCGTCAAGTTCCAAGGCACTGATTGGTCCCATTCAGCAGTTCTGGACCAACATAGAGGAGATGGTCGACACAGTCTTTGCTGCAAAGGAAGGCAGGTTAGAACAGCTGTATTATCATTATTACTTTACATTATTTCCAGCAAACAATCACATCCTCTAGCAGAGCTCCCCTTGCACCACTAGCGGTGGCAGAAAAAGAGATATTTTCCAGTGGCCCGGGCAGGACTCAGGTATACAACCACCCAGCCCCCCTCTATGCCAGTTAATTTTCGGCTGCAACAGGCAGCCCTTAAAGGGACAGCATATGGAGGCTTCAAAAACGCTTACTGGCAACACATTTAAGCGGCTTCAATGCCGAACACCAACCAGGCATGGAGCATTCACCCAAGCTCCGAGGAGGCTTTTAGGAACCCCCATTTGTAGGGGGGGTTACACCCTCCCTGGCCTGGAAAAACTTGGCGTCCGCACCAAGTAATCACCCTTAATTCACTTGAAGGCACACAGCCTAATCGACACTACGTCACACTTTGCATTACATATCTGAATATTACATTCACATTGCATTATGATTTGTACAACATTATACACATAGCTCTCGTTCCCCTTTAACTCAAGTTGCTAGTCCCTATTTACAGCACCGGGATGGGGGAACCCCTCCCTTTTAGCTACTAGCAGGTCACCTGACGAAGGGGCACCACACTCAAAGGGTAATACTAACAATCTGGAGTTATCCCCCAAGGCTAACTTAGGCAAGGAACTTGGGGGCACATACACCCCTTTGTGGACCACATTTAAGGGCAGGTCCACTGGCTGGCCCAGAGACTCATAACTCAACTTAATTACCGGCCGTATTTCCCGGCCAGATTGCCTAGGGGTCTCGGGGGACCTTGAAACAGGCTCTGATCCCACTTCAGTCTCCCTGACATTAACAACGGGAAGTTCCCTGGAGGAAAAAGGCTCAGCACTCATAGAGCTATTGGGGGCTTGACCTTCTACCTCCGGACCCACCCCACTGGGCTCAGCTGGGGGCTGTCTAGGTACGGGTGAGGAACCATCAGGGCATTCAAAATATTCTTTGGGTTCTATCATATCACTTACTTGTTCCCCCATCTTACTATCATTTTTGGAAAGGTCAGATAATTCAACCAGGTCAGGCAGTTCAGCCCTGCTCAAGGATCCCACCCCCGGGGTGTTACTGCTGCCCAATTCAAGCTCTGAAAACATGGGGTCCGGAGACAAAGCTGGGGGCTTAGACAGTCCAGAAAGCCAAACCTCATCTCCAGAGTTAACAAGGGGATTGCCCCGAAATAACTGACTCAGTTCATAAGATGGATAGTAGTCAAGTTCATCTTCTTCGTCTTCTGGCCCCAATGGTTGATCATCTCCTTCTGCAGATGTCGGGTGAAATCCTCTGGATGGGCCTGGTGAAAAATCAACTAGTTTGGTGTTCTTCCTGACAGCAGATCTAGTCATAGGCCTGGGGAGGGGGGCATTTGGAGATTCAGCTTCAATCAGAATTTGCCCAATTGGCAGCAGATGGTTTCTGTGTATAGTTTTCACATCTTTGGAGTTATTTTCAGGCCGCACTTTATACACAGGCAAGTCTATCAATTTTCCTATAACAATGTGGGGGAGGTGATGCCATCTATCAGCAATTTTATGTTTCCCATGCAGTCCCAGATTCCTCAGTAGCACTCTATCCCCTTCTTTTAGCTCCATTGTCTTCACTTTCTTATCATACCTTTCTTTGTTGGCCAGGTTTCGTTTATCAGCCATGGTCTGTGCCAGTTGATAGGCATGATTCAACTGTGCTTTTAATTTCTGCACATACTGTAAATGGTTTTCTGCTTGCACCCCATCAGGGGAAACTCCAAAACACACATCCACTGGCAGTCTAGCCTCTCTCCCGAACATTAGTCTGTATTGAGAAAATCCTGTGGCATCACTTTTCATACAGTTATAAGCATGAACTAGGGTGCTAATCTGCTGGATCCATCTCGGTTTGTCTTCTGGTTGCAATGTGCCCAACATGTCAAGCAATGTACAGTTAAACCTCTCAGGCTGCAGATCTCCCTGAGGATGGTAGGGGGTGGTTCTCGACCTTCGTACCCCCCATAAAGACAACATCTCTTTAATCAAATGACTCTCAAAGTCCCTTCCCTGGTCGGAATGGATCCGCTGCAGAGCCCCATAATTGAAGAAAAAGTTCTCAACAAGTATCTTAGCCACCGTGGTCGCTTTCTGATCCTTGGTTGGAAAAGCCTGTGCATACCGGGTAAAATGATCAGTGACCACCAATATGTTACTGACCCTTTTCAGATCGGGTTCTAGACTCAAGAAATGAATACAAACCAGTTCCATAGGAGCACTAGTGGTAATATTGACCAGGGGAGCAGCTCTCTGGGGTAGAGCTTTCCTTTGCAAACAACGGCTACAAGTCTTGACATATTTCTCTATATCCGCACTCATTTTCAGCCAGTAGAATCGAGCCCGTACCAGATCAAGTGTTCGGTCTATGCCGAAATGCCCCATTTGATTATGCAAGGACCTCAGGACCAGTTCTTTAAGAGCTGAAGGCAGCACTAGTTGTAATTTGTTCACCCGGCCCTCCTTATTCACAGTTTCTCTATATAGTAGTTGGTTAATCAGTTTCAATTTGGGCCCTTCTTTATACAACAAGGCAGTCCTTAGATCAGTGGAACGTAACCTGGACACATCTCTCCTGGCTTGCAAAACCTCCACAGCCAGTTTTATCATAGGATCACAGGATTGATCCTGTTGGAGACTATCATTGTTGAATTGTGGCAGGGAGCTGGTGTCTAATGCAGAGAAATGACAGTAAGCAGCAGGTATGCAATTTTCAGATGGCCCCAAACAATCCACCACACAGTCAACTGTGTCAGGAGATGCGGGTTCTTCTTTGTCAAATTTCTGGCAGAGAGCTCTTATGTCAGGTTTGGACAACCTGACCCAATCAGTATGTGGCACAGGCCTCCGAGAGAGAGCATCCGCATCTATATGGTTCAGGCCCGGCCTGTACTCTATAGCATAGTCGTAGGTGGCCAAAGCAGAGAGCCACCTATGGCCGGTGGCATCCAATTTGGCAGAGGTCTGTACATAAGTCAGAGGGTTGTTATCAGTCTTTACCAATATCTTGGCGCCATACAAATAGTCATGGAACTGATCAACAATGGCCCACTTCAGAGCCAGAAACTCTAGTTTGTGCACTGGATAATTTTTTTCTGAAGGCGTCAGGGTTCTGCTGGCAAATGCTACAGGTCCCAAACCATTCGAGTGCTCCTGGTATAACACAGCCCCCAATCCTTGTAGACTGACATCAGTATGAAGAATGTACGGCTTGGCTGGGTCAGCATAGGCAAACACTGGGGCATGGGTGAGTTGATATACGATGTCGTAGAAAGCTTTCTCACACTCAACAGTCCAACAATCCCCAAACATATAGTTCGGCCGGAAATACTTCTTTTCCATCTCAGAGCGCACAACCTTCTTATACCTCTTATGTGTAGGCAGATATCCCTGAGTGAGTTTGAGGAGGGGACGAATCACTCGAGAATAATCCTTAACAAACCGCCTATAGTATCCACAAAACCCCAAGAATCGTTGCAGCTCTTTCAAATTCCTGGGCTGAGGCCAAGTAGTCAACACCTCCACTTTGCTAGGGTTAGTCTCTATGCCCTCAGTGGACACTATGTGGCACATGTATTTCACAGAAGTCTGGAAGAATTGACACTTGTCGATAGACAACTTGAGGCCAAAATCCTCCAACCGATCCAAGACCTTGAATAATCGTTGCTCATGTTCTTCCAATGATCAGCCAAACACTATAACGTCATCTAAATAGACCAGACACTCGAGCAGATTCATGTCCCCCACAGCCTGTTCCATCAAGCACTGAAAAGTGGCTGGGGCACCCGAAATCCCTTGAGGCATCCAAACAAACTAATAGAAGCCTGGGGGCAAATGAAGGTAGTCTTCTCCCAGTCATTTGGGGCCATTGGGATCTGGTAGTATCCACTGCGAAGATCCAACACAGAGAACCACTGGCTACCATTGAGACAATCCAATGCATCCTGTATGCGGGGCATGGTATACTGGTCCGGAATGGTCCGCCGATTCAAAGTGCGATAGTCTACACACATCTGAACTGCCCCATTCTTCTTCCTTACTACTACTATGGGGGAGGCATAGGGGCTCCTGGACTCCTGTATTACACCAGCAGCCAACATCTCTTGCAGATGCCGCCTTACATCATCTATATCGGCAGGGGCCAGGCACCGGGATCTCTCTTGGAAAGGCCTTTCGTCATGCAGCCGAATGTGATGCTCAGCCCCTTGCACACATCCCACATCCCACTCTTTCAGAAAGAAAACCTGGTCTCTCATGGCAAGCCTTTCACTGACCCTTTGTTTCCATTCAGCTGGCAGTGGGGAGTCACCAAAGTCAAACAAATCAGGAGTAACTCTATCACTCGTCCTGGAACTCTTCCGGTTTGGTAGTATCGCAGTATCTGCACAATGTACATTGGCCAAGGTGCACCCCCTTCTTATTCAAATCTCTCTGTTAGACACATTATGCACTTGAACCATCACCCGCTTAACATAAGCATGAGCTCTAGCCGGCAAGATGCTGGGTTTGACCAACAGCCCCTCAGGTAATCTTCCCTCCACGGGTGCATCCAACATCAACAACTGATTCTTAACATCCGTGTTTAGTCGTACTTCTCCATGCAGGACACATTGGGCATTCGGGGCAAGTATCACCAGGGCCGGATCCTTTTTCCACACCACCCCCACCGGGCCTTCAGGTTCCTCCAGACTACCCTGTTTCTGAGTGACCCTTGCTTTTTGAATCACAGCAGGTATGCTCAAAGCTCGCTCGGTCTGGAATGCTCATTTCTCTGAGCACAATTGGGCCAATCGTCCGAACATATGCGCATTTGTCCCAATCAACAAAAGCACCCCATCATACAGTCCAGTGGGTGGGCAAACCAAAACTAGGATTTCCACCTGCTCATCCATTCCATCCACAGCTGCAGAGAAAGATAACCAGACTCGGATGTATCCCAAATACAGATAGGCCTTGTCACTCAACCCCCATACATGTAGACCAGTCAGAGGTTGCAGGGGCACCTCAGGTAGGTGTGCCTGGTACCAGTCCTGAAACATGATGGTTACCTGAGAGCCACTGTCTAATACAGCTCAAGTGGGAATTCCATTGACCCGCACCTGGGTCTCCATGGACGGCCCAACCACATCAGACCAGTTGGGGGCCACAGCATTGATAGCAGGCTGGGCGTGGGCCTGAGTCATAAAACTTTTCTTGGGGGCCCAAGATTGGGCCTGGCAGTGTCGGGCAATCAGTCTGTTATTAACCTTCCTTAAATTCTCCGGCCTCTGGCACTCAGGTTGGAAATGCCCATCTTCCCCACAATGATAACAGAACTTGGGGTCCCAGGGGGTCATTATTTTGTGGGGGGCTCTGAGAGGGGTGAGGGGGCTCTCCTTGGCCGGGGTTCAGGTTTCTGCAGGACTCAGGGGCCCCGGGCCTGACAGGATACATAGTAGACTGCTTCAAGTCCCTCACTAGTTCTCGTAAATTCCTGACCTCGGCCCTTAACTCACTCTCTACGTGGGGGTCGGTGGAAACAACTCACATTCCCACAGTACCGGGAAACTCCGGGGGTCCCATGGACCCTACGGAGAGACCAGCCTCATCAGGGGTGCTAGAATCAGGGGTCCCACTAGGGTTCACCACCCCCACACAGGGTTCCCACCCTTCTTCATCAGTCTCCACCTCCCTAATTTCCCTCATTAATTGGCAATATTCAGGGGAGGTGGCCCGCCGATCATGTAACTTGAGTTTCAGTAGTATTACACTAGAAAATCTGGCAGATTTTAAAACATGTTCTAACCGAAACTGATTCAGGGCTGCAGCAGTGATTCCCCCCTTTCTATAAACCTTCTGCAATGCCTGCTCAACTCTAGTAACAAAAGCGGACAGTTTCTCATTTCTCCATTGCTTGGCAGACCTAAATTTCCATAATAAGTCTTCACCAGTCTCTGTACTCCCGAAAACCCCTTCTAAAGCAGAGAGATATTCTGCAGCGGTGGCTTCCGGACTGGTAGCCCAGAAGAATCTAATGGCTTCTAGAGCAGGGCCGTGCAAGCTCTCCATCAGCCTCTTCCTTTTCTCCCCCTCAGAGCATTGCCATTCCTGAACCAAGGGGGTGGCATAGTCCATCCAAGCCGCCAGGTCATCCTCTCTGGGAGACACTGGCACCATACCAGAGAAGAGTTTTAACTTGCGGTAGGAATCAAGCTGTATGGGTGGGACCACTAGGGGCAGGGAAAGCAGCACAGAGCTCTTGGCCGGGCAAGAGGAGGTGCCAGGGGAGCCCTGAGGGGTAGCATCACTGGATAAATCTAAAGCTTGTAGCAGCATCCTGGGTAGTTCTCCCCTCCACGGCCAACAATTTAAGCAGTTTGTCATTAAAACTGTTCGTTTTAGGAGACCCTCCAGGAGTGACTGACCCACTTCGAATATGAATTAATCTCCATCCCTGTGCAGCACCCTCCAGATAAATCACAGGAGGTACCTTCTCATGGTCAAAGGCCACACTGCATAGGAGTAACACCTGCAACGTCTGGTCAAGCAAATCAGCCATGCGCCCTTTTACCTCCACTTTGCCCAAACATTTTACTCGCTCGACTGTAGAAATGATGTCAGCAGATGGGGTTCCCATAGGCACATCTAGCAGTAACACAATTTTCTGGGAATCTAGCTCTTCGGCTTCACCCCACCCCATTGGTCTATGTACCATGGTCTTAATAGGTCCCAACTTAATTTTTCCCAACACATCCCCTTCCTCTTTCTCCATTTCTTAGGTGCTTCCCCACTTGGCCACTAGGGAACGCTAATCCCAGCGGTGCCCTCCAATTTGTAACCCCCAGGGGGCGCTACCCTTAAGGCTACTACCCCTGCCTGTCTCCACAGAGACAGGGTAAGGGGCCCAGATCTGTTGACGGGTGCCTCCACCCAGAGGTCGGGGTCAAATTTGTCAAGATTGCCTCGGTCACAGCCCTCTGGGTAACTGCAACCCCCCGTTCATCCCACTAATGGCTCACACTGGGTACCAATAATGCTTTTTACCGATACACTCACCCCCTGGCTAATATCTCTCCACTCCCTCTGGAGACCCCCTGTAAAATAAGGCACCGTTATATTGCAGTCACCAGGCAGCAGTTCACCAGTAATGTACACACTAGCCAGGGTGTATTTGCACAAAGAACAATCTGATTTATTCAGGGGAGAAATAACAAGGGCAGGGGAAATCAAGTTGATTAGCTTATCACTATAATTATCTACCTATGGCTCTGTGCACAGGCCTGAACCTAGTCTTTACCATCCCTGGGTACCCAAGCCCTAACGGCTAGTTCACAAGTGGCAGCTGGTTGGGGCCCTTAACACAGATAACAGTTACGATCCTGAGAGATCTGACTAAGCAGAAAGTTTGGTTAGGTAGTCAGAGGTGTGATCATACAACTGGGAACCACTGGTTGTGACATTTGCAGAGAGCTACCCTGACGCAGTACTCAAAACTCCAGCACATAACGATTCATTCAACACTGGCAGTGCTACACCTGAATTTTCACCAGCCTCCTTTCATATTTATATGGCAAACAACAGAGGGGTACCATACCAGGCAGCTGCTTTCAGGCTTGTATGAACTTGCAGAAAAACTCAGACAGCAAACCGCAGCTTCACACCACGGATGGGCCGAGCGGAATTCAGCAATTCTCTCCAGTCCTCTCAGGTTGAGCCTGGTAGGTAGCTGGGGCTGGCACCAGCCTCCTCATACCGCACACTGGCGGATTTAATCCAAATGCTCCCAAGGCAAGAAAACGCCACCAAGGCTCCTCCACGCGCTTCCGCCAACACTACACCATCACAGAGGGCTACAGGAGCCTTCTTCTCTCCTAAGCAAAAACACATCTGCCTCCAACAGTCAGGGGCTCTTCCTTCAGTTCAGGCACTACCCGCTTCTATTGGCTGGCTGAACATGCCAGTCATTTCCTCCGGCTCTCAGTGGTGCGAAAAAGTGCCATAGCCCATAATATCTTTCCCAAACTACAAGCAGTTTCCCCATTGGTCAGTCAGCTCCGTCAAGTCCCAAGGCATTGATTGGTCCCATTCAGCAGTTCTGGACCAACATGGATGAGACGGTCGACACAGTCTTTGCTGCAAAGGAAGGCAGGTTAGATCAGCTGCATTATCATTATTACTTTACGTTATTTCCAGCAAACAATCACATCCTCAGCAGAGCTCCCCTGCACCACTAGCAGTGCATTGAAAAACTATTTTCCAGTGGCCCGGGCGGGACTCGGGCATACAACCACCCTGCCCCCCCTCCATTCCAGTTAATTTCAGCTGCAACAGGCAGTCCTTAAAGGGAAAGCATACGGAGGCTTCAAAAACGCTCACTGGCAACACATTTAAGCGGCTTCAATGCCAAACACCAACCAGACACGGAGCATTCTCCCAAGCTCTGAGGAGGCTTTTAGGAACCCCCATTTGTAGGGGGGTTACATAAGCACAGTATACAACAACATAGAAGGTTAGAATATACATCAGATATGATCAGAAATTAGAAGACACGTATGTAACAGCAGCTTTACCAGCACAATCTGGTGCAGTCACAGCAGGACACAACTGTATTTTTAAGAAGCAGTTTAACAGTGGCAATAATGGTGGGTTAACTGTTACTCAAAGTAAGATTGTTCCACACTTGAGGGAGTCTAACTAAAGCAAGCTGCCTAGAATGTAGTTTGTGCTGTGGAACAATGAATCTGTTTCCAGAGTGGGAGCATAGATGGTGTGCCAGCAAAGCAGCAGGGGTGAGAAGGGTACACAAGTAATTTGAGAGCTTGCTGAGCCAGTATTTAAAAGCCAGTATTACAGGACCTTGATGCAGCTGTATGTATTATGTTTGTATTGTTTTGTTTTGCTGAGTATTGTGTAATCTGTGCTAGACACAGTTGTTAAAGAGAGTTTGACTCTCAATCTCGTCTTCTAATAAATGAAATGAAGAGCAAGGCATTCCACACATTTACCAGACAGTGAAGGCCAGCCCAGATGGTCATATAGTAACCAATGAAGCCTCCAGGCAGGGACTCATAGGATAAACCTACAGAAGGCATTAAATAGGATATCCAGTTTTGTTAATTGGCAGTTACAGCAGACAGCATAAACCGCATCATTACAACTGATAACGGGAAGGATACAGCGCTCAGCCCGGCATTTGCAGATTCCCAGTGAAAGGCAATCACCCGTCTGGTAGAAGCACCAAGCTTCCTGTGGGATTTGAAATGAAAGTCTGGATACGCAAAGAAAAGTCAAAGGAATTATTCATGTAACCCCCCCTGAAAATGGGGGTTCCCAAAAGACTTCCAGGAGCTTGCTTGAATGCTCCAAGCCTGAATGGTGTTTGGCGTTTAAGCCATTTATCAGTGAGTGTTTTTAGAGCCTCTGGTACTGTCTCTTTAAGAGCTGTCTGCTTGCAGACATAATTAGTTTGTATGGGGGGACTGTGTGTTTCTCTGTTTGAGTACCACTCGAGCTGCTGCCAATTCACTCCATTTTGCAGTCACTAGGAGTGCAAAGGAACCTATCTGAAAGATGTAACTGTTTGCCAGAAATCATTTACAGTAATAATGAAATTACAGTTTGTCTAACCTGCTTTCTTTGCAGTCAGAACTGTGTCGGCCTAGTTCCCCATTCTGGTTTTGAACGGCTGAACTGGACCAATCAGTGTGGGAAAGCTAGCTCTAAAATGGTGCCTTGGACGAATCAGAACTTGGACTCATAATCTGAGCCAGCCACAGAGGATTGTATGGGCAGTGACTCTGGGAGATGTAGTTTAGACTTGGCGCCTTTTTGGACCAACAGCAGCAGTCTATTGTGAGTGACAGCCAATCCAGTCAAGAACTGGGAGGAACTAAAAGGAAGTGCCTGGTTTTGTCTGTTGGAGTTTCAGTTTTAGATCTGGCAGTGAAGGGGAAAGAAACCCTGTGCTCCTTCAGTGCACAGTTTCAGTCAAAAAACGTGTGTAAGGCCCAGAGTTCCGGTCTGCAGCTTATGTAACTGCTTGTTAGGACTGAATCCGTCCTGTGAAAAGAATCAAAGGATCTCTGAAGAGTAGAAACCAGGCTCACCCTGTAGAAGACTGGAGAAATTGTTGAATTGCACTCGGTCTGTCAGGAACTGAATCTGCTGTGTGTTCTCCCGGGTATTGTGCAGTAATCGCGATCGGGATAGAGAAGCAGCCTACCTGGTATAGTACTTTTTTTTTTACCATATAAATGTGTGAAGAGTCTCATGGAGCTCAAGAGTAGCCCTGCTGACGTTGAAGGACCCTATCTTGTTTGGAGGTCGTGAGTACTAATTCAGGGTCGCTCCCTGTTGAATTGCCACATTAAATCCAACTGGAATCACTGTACTGCTGACTGTTTAAACTAATTTTTCTTTTCACTGTGGGAAAGGGCCCCTACCAGCTGCCACAGTTTGGACTAGCCACTAGGGCTTGGGTACCCAGGGAAAGTAACGGGTAGGGATAGGCCTGTGCACAGAGCCATAGGTAGATAGTAAAGTGATAAGCTAATTAACCTGATTTCCCCGTCCTTGTTATATCCCCCTAAATAAATCAGAGCTGCTTGTTTCAGCAAAGTTATACTGCCTGAGGTATTTGTCTATGTTAAAGTACTGTACTGTGATTGTTGCACTGTATCTCATTTCACAGGAGGTCCCAGTGCCGGAACTAGTCCTGGGGGTAAGTGTATACGGTGAAGGTAATTCTGATATATTGTGTGGGCCACTAGTGGAAGAAAGAAGTTGCAGTGTCCCAGAGGGCTGTGACCAAGTAAGTTTAACTATTGCAAACCCTGACCTCTGGGTGGAGGCACCCGCCATTGGATCCAGGCCCCTCAACCTGTTAGTGGCAAATCAGGCAGGGGTAGTAGCCCCTGGGATAGCGCCATCTAGGGGTTACATCTTGGAGGCTCACCGCTGGGATTGTGTGTCCTCTAGTGGCCATATTTATGAACCACTATTAAGAAAAATGGGTACCCCGACAGAAGTGGCTGTGCACCGGCTGGTGGAGTGGTGTACTGGGGAGGAGATCGACCTCAAAATGCTATGCTTATACTGGACATCCCCTTGGGTATCAATACGGACATTGTACAGGAAGTACTTTCCAAGGTGGAAGGTTTACAAAACCCTGTGGTGGTGGGGTCGGCATCTAATCTGCTCACCCACACTTTTCTGGCCCTAGTAGAGTTTAAGGATCCCATAGATAGCTCCAAAGTGCCACAGACTATTACCCCAGAGGGAGTCCTCACTGCTTGGAGAGTGATAACTAAGGACAGTAAAGACCCGGGGGGGACTGAGCCCCCACCACTATCTGAAACTTTTGAGGAGAAATTTGCTAAATGGTTGCTGGGAGAAGGGAAAACTGTGGAGGACTTGAAGAAACCATTCTTGCCACCTGGGGGTGTTCCTCCCCCAACACCCTCTCCCGCTGCAGTGCCCTTAATGGTGGCTGAACCAATGCAGACTCCAATTTCTGCACCTGCCATTAGTCACGACTCTTACCGAAGGTTGAGGATCTTCTCTGGCACCCTCCCCACCCCCCAAGGGGAGGATGACTGGGAGACCTGGATAGACTATGTTGCCCCCCAAGTGCTAGAATGGCAATGCTCGGAAGCCTAAAAGCAAAAGAGGGTTAGTGAGAGCCTCCGAGGTCCTGCCCTGGCTACCATCCGTGCTCAACGGGCCAGTAACCCTGAAGCGACTGCACAGGCCTATCTTGAGGCCTTGGAGAATGTGTAGGGAGCCCAGATTCTGATGAGGACCTATGGTGGAGAGTAAGAAATGCACAACAGTACCAAGGAGTTGTTGTCTGTGTATGTATCTCGGCTGGAAAAATTGTTGCAAGAATGCCTCAGAAAGGGTAGTTTGCCAGCGATTGAACTGGACCGAACCAGACTGGACAGAATCCTTAAGTCTGCCCCCTTCTCAGAACTGCTGTTGCTTCAGTTACGCCTGGCAAATCGACTGGAATCCCCACCCTCCTATGATGAGTTAATGAGAGAAATTCGAGGAGTTGAGAAAAGGCGACCTCGGGAGGGACCTGCACCAACAGCTGTGGCTACGACCTGAGTGACTGAGGGTGACCCATCAAGTGAAGTTCAGGGGCAGAGGTTGACAGTCAATGAGTGCTCTGACAAGGAAAAAGATGTGTCACAATGGGGCGAACTGTTGAGAGAGATCCGGGAATTCAAAAACAGTTCCTTTATGAAGGCCATGCCTGCAAGTACGGGCCCTGACCTATATCCGACTGCATCTGCTATGGGGGTGGGGGTACCCACCCATGTATCTCCTGCTGATAACAGCTCCGAACTTGATTCCTTGACCATGGAAGTGGAGAAACTGACGAGATGTCTCCAATGCTTATCACGCATGAACAGAGATGGCACCAAGGTTTCCAGTTAGTAATACCCCGCCCTGGCTCCCAGTGTGGCGCCCGGCCAGCTCAAACTCCAAAAAGTATGTTTTGCTATAATTGTGGGAAGGATGGGCACATGAAAAGGGAATGCCGGTCCCCAAAAGACACTGACAAAGTTGCATATAGGCTACAAGGAGAGCTTGGAGAACAAATCAGTGGTTAAGAGGTGCATGAGATGATCCCGTGAGGGCACCAAAATGCTAATTCACGTCCTTTGTGGCAAGGTCAGTTGCCCAGGCCCCACTACCACCTCTCAGACTGGTCCAGAATAGTGGGTCCCTCCATGGAGACCACTGTAAAGGTGAATGGAGTGTCTACAAGAGCTGTATTAGACAGTGGCTCCCAAGTGACAATTATGTTTCAAGATTGGTATCAGAAGCATTTGTCAGACATACCTATACAACCATTAGAAGGACTGCATGTATGGAGGTTAAGTGAGAAGCCTACCCCTATTCCGGGTACATCCGAATTTGGCTGTCTTCCCCACCTCCGTGGCTGGAGTGGCCGAACAAGTAGAGACCCTAGCCTTAGTGTGTCCCCCACTGGACTGTATGATGGTGTCCCTTTGTTGATTGGAACAAATGCTCATATGTTCGGAAGGCTGGCACAGTTATGTTATGAAAACAGGGGTCAAAGACTAGTAGAGCTTTAAGAGTTCCGCTTTAATTAAGAAGGCCTATGAGGCACAGAGATGCTGAAAAATAGAACCAGAGGAACCGGTCGGAACTGTATGGAAGAAGGATCCTGAGTCTCTGATCCTGGCGCCAAATGCCCAGTGTACCTTACAGGGGAGGTCCATATCAGAAAGGATGTTAAGAATAAAATATTAATGTTGGATGCACCAGGCGATGGAAAATTGGCAGAGGGACTGCTGGTCAAGCCTAGTATTTGCCCGCTAGAGCCCATGCTTATGCCAGAAGGGTAATGGTCCAAGTTCATAATGTGTCTGAAAGAGACATTCGAGTAAATAGAGGTTGCATCCTGGCTAATGTGCATTGTGCAGACACTGCAGTGCTACCCAGCAGCAAGAGTTCAAGGAAGAATGACAGAGTAACGCCTGACTTGTTTGATTTCGGCGACTCCCCATTGCCAGCTGAATGGAAAGTGAGGATCAGTGAGAAGCTTGCCCAGAGAGACCAGGTGTTTTCTTTAAAGGAATGGGACATAGGATGTGTGCAAGGAGCTGAGCACAATATCTGGCTGCATGACGAAAGACCATTTCGTGAGAGGTCTCGACGCCTGGCACTTGCTGACATAGATGATGTGAGACGGCATCTGCAAGAGATGTTAGCTGCTGGTGTAATACAAGAATCCAGAAGCCCTTATGCTTCCTCCATTGTGGTAGTGAGGAAAAAGAATGGAACAGTAAGGATGTGTGTGGATTATCGTACCTCAAACCGGCGGACTATCCCGATCAGTACACAATGCCCGCATTCAGGATGCTTTGACTGCCTAAACGGGAGCAAGTGGTTCTCTGTGCTGGATCTCCGCAGTGGGTACTACCAGATCCCAATGGCCCCAGAGGACCGTGAGAAGACAGCCTTTATCTGTCCGCTTGGCTTCTATGAATTCATGAGGATGCCTCTAAGGGATTTCAGGTGCCCCAGCCACTTTTCAATGATTGATGGAGCGTGCAGTGGGGACATGAACTTACTAGAGTGCCTGGTATACCTAGATGATGTTATTGTGTTTGGCAGCTCACTGGAGGAACATGAGAGCAGATTATTTAAGGTATTGGACCGACTGGAGGACTTTGGCCTTAAACTGTCCATTGATAAGTGTCAATTTTCAAACATCAGTAAAGTATGTGGGACACATAGTATCCACCGAGGAATAGAGACCAACCTAAGTAAAGTTGAGGCCTTGACCACCTGACCACAGCCCAAAATCTAAAAGAACTGCAAAGATTCCTGGGATTCTGTGGTTATTATCGGCTGTTCATCAAGGACTATTCAAGAGTGATCCGCCTTTACTTAACCTTACTCAAGGGTATCCCCAACCCACAAAAATACCAAAAGTCAGCGTCCCTCAAGACTGAAAGAGTGTATTTTCATCCGAGTGAAGTATTTGGGGCCGCTGGACTCCTGATTGTGAGACTGCTTTTCATGAGATCATATATCAACTACCCATGCTCCAGTGCTGGCCTATGCCGATCCAAGAAAACCTTACGTCCTGCACACTGATGCTAGCTTGCAAGGGTTGGGGCTGTGTTGTACCAAGAGCACGAGAATGGCCTGAGACCAGTGGCCTTGCCAGTAGAAGCCTGACCCCATCCGAAAAGAACTATCCTGTACATAAGTTAGAGTTCCTAGCTTTGAAGTGGGCTATTGTTGACCAATTCCATGAGTACTTGTATGGGGCTAAAATACTAGTAAAACTGACAATAATCCTTTGACCTATGTGCAGACCTCAGCTAAGTTGGATGCCACTGGCCACAGGTGGCTTTCTGCATTATCTACATATGACTATGCTCTCGAATACCGAGCAGGTCTGAACCACATAGATGCTGATGCTCTCTCCTGAGGCCTGTTTCCAGAATGATTGGGTCCGATTAGCAGAACCTGACATTCGGGCACTCTGCCGAAGTTTGACAGGAGGAACAATGTCCACGGACGCAGTGGACTGCATGGTGGATTGTTTGGGACCCTCTGAGAATTGCATACCTGCTGCTTATTGCCACTTTTCTGCAATAGACATTGGTGCACTGCCTCAGCTGGACAATGACAGTATTCTGGCGGCTCAATCCACGATCCCATGATCAAATCAGCTTTAGAAGCCCTCTATGCAGGAAAAGATGTGTCCAAATTACGCTCCACTGATTTGAGAACTGCACTGTTATACAAAGAAGGTCCTAAGTTGAAACTGATCAATAAACTGTTATACAGATAAACGGTAGACAGAGGGGAACAAGTAGACAAACAACAACTAGTCCTGCCCACTGCCTTTCGAGACTCAGTACTGATGTCCTTGCACAACCACATGGGGCACCTTGGTATAGACAGAACACTTGACTTGGTGAGATCCAGATTCTATTGGCCTAAGATGGGGCTGATGTGGAGCAACACATTCGAACTTTGTAGTCGCTAAGCTTACAGAGAGAAAGCTTTATCCCAGAGGGCTGCCCCTTGTTAACATCCACCACCAGTGCACCCATGGAGCTGGTCTGTATTGATTTTCTGAGTTTGGAGTCAGATCAAAGAAATATCAATAATGTGCTGGTGGTCACTGACCATTTCACGAGATATGCCCAAGCTTTCCCCACCAAAAACCAGAAAGCATCCGCTGTAGCCAAAGTACTTGTAGAAAACTTTTTTGTTCACTATGGGGCTCCACAAAGAATCCATTCTGATCAAGGGAGAGACTTTGAGAGTCATCTGATCAAAGAGATGCTTTCTCTGTGGGGAGTGAGAAAGTCCAGAACCACTCCTTACCACCCCTAGGGGGACCCACAGCCTGAACGTTTCAACCGCACTTTGCTAGATATGCTAGGCACCCTGCACCCAAAGGACAAGACTAGATGGAGCCAACAAATTAGCACCCTGGTACATGCTTATAACTGCACCAAAAGTGATGCCACTGGTTCTCCCCTACCGCTCTGATGTTTGGAAGAGAAGCTCACTACCGGTAGATGTGTGTTTTGGGTCTCTCCTGATGGGGTTCAAGCTGACAACTATTTACAGTATGTGCAAAGTTAAAGGCCCAGCTAACTCATGCGTACCAACTGGCTCAAACCATGGCTGCCAAAAGAAATCTGGCCAACAAAGAACGGTATGATAAAAAGTGAAAGCACAGGAACTCCAGGAGGGAGATCGGTATTGCTAAGAAATCTGGGACTGCATGGCAAGCACAAGATTGCTGACAGATGGCACCATCTCCTCACATTGTAGTGGGCAAACTAGATGATCTGCCAAGTGCAAAGTAAGGCCTGAGAACAATTCAAAAGATGTAAAACAATGCATAGAAATCATTTATGCCCATTGGACAAATCCTGATTGAGTCTGAGCCCCAGAAGATGCCCCTCTGGACCAGTGACTAGAGCTGCTGCTAAGAAAAGATCAAGGAAGTCTGCACCTACAGAAGCAGAGTTAAAGTGTTCCCCTGCACAAGTCCCAGTTGAGCATGTCTGTCAGTTCATATCAGAAGAAAGTGAGAGTGACTTTGAATACTATCCTTCTTTCGAACTGAGTCAATTGTTTTGGGGCAATCCCCTAGTCAATACTGGAGACAAAGCTGGGCCTTCTGCACTGTCTAAGCCCCCAGCTTCATCCCTGGAGCCAATGCTCCCAGAAAGTGAAGTGCAAGCATCAGATCAGATGAAATGGAATCATTGTGCATGGTTGAACTGTTTGAGCTTTCAGGGAGGAAAATGATAGATTGGGGCAGACTGGTGATACACCAACAAGAAGAGTATTTTGAGTGCCCTGACAGTCCACTGCCAGTGTCTGAAAGCCTCCATGCGAGCCAAATGTTGTGGACTCAGAAACTGTAACTCCTGGAGCTGAAAGTGCCCAAAGTTCTAGCCTCTCTACCCCCATGGAGACTTCCTGACAAGTGAGGACAATGCTGAAAATGAGGCTCAGAGTGCAGAGACTGTAACAGTTCTCCTAGAAAGACTGGTCGAGCTGTAAAGCCTGTGGTGCACCTCAGTTATGATTCACTTGGGAGGCCTGTGGACTTGCCTCTCAATGTTGTCCATAAAGGAGTGTATGTGTCCCCGAGCTCATTGCCCAAACTGAGCGTCAGTGCTAACTCCAAGTTACTTGTGTTGCCCTCTACGTATGGTGCCCTTGCCCCGTCCAGCCCCAAGGTAACTGATAGGGAAGGGCCCCCTCTCTTCAGGTTTCATGTACAAGAGGTAATAACTTGAGTTATGGTACAATGTGTGTAATACTGTGTAAAGAGTGACGTACTGCAATGTTTCAGAAATGTGTTCTTGGTAAATGATGTATTGACTGATGATTACATGTGTGAGCCTAATGCAAATGTATATGGTTGCAGTTGAAACTTATGGGGTACTTTGCTTGACGCGGACGTCCAAGCTTTCCCAGGCTAGGAAGGGTGTAACCCCTGAAAATGGGGGTTCCCAAAAGACTTCCGGAGCTTGCTTGAATGCTCCAAGCCTGAATGGTGTTTGGCGTTTAAGCCATTTATCAGTGAGTGTTTTAGAGCCTCTGGTACTGTCTCTTTAAGAGCTGTCTGCTTGCAGACATAATTAGTTTGTATGGGGGACTGTGTGCTTCTCTGTTTGAGTACCACTCGAGCTGCTGCCAATTCACTCCATTTTGCAGTCACTAGGAGTGCAAAGGGAACCTATCTGAAAGATGTAACTGTTTGCCAGAAATCATTTACAGTAATAATGAAATTACAGTTTGTCTAACCTGCTTTCTTTGCAGTCAGAACTGTGTCTGCCTAGTTCCCCATTCTGGTTTTGAACGGCTGAACTGGACCAATCAGTGTGGGGTAAGCTAGCTCTAAAATGGTGCCTTGGACGAATCAGAACTTGGACTCATAATCTGAGCCAGCCACAAGAGGATTGTATGGGCAGTGACTCTGGGAGATGTAGTTTAGACTTTGGCGCCTTTTGGACCAACAGCAGCAGTCTATTGTGGTGACAGCCAATCCAGTCAAGAACTGGGAGGAACTAAAAGGAAGTGCCCGGTTTTGTCTGTTTGGGTTTCAGTTTAGATCTGGCAGTGGGGAAGAAACCTGTGTGCTCCTTCAGTGCACAGTTTCAGTCAAAAGTGTGTAAGCCCAGAGTTCGGTCTGCAGCTTGTGTAACTGCTTGTTAGGACTGAATCCGTCCTGTGAAAAAAATCAAAGGATCTCTGAAGAGTAGAAACCAGGCTCACCCTGTGAAGACTGGAGAAATTGTTGAATTGCACTGGTCTGTCAGGAACTGAATCTGCTGTGTGTTCTCCGGTATTGTGCAGTAATCGCGATCGATAGAGAGAAGCAGCCTACCTTTGGTATAGTAGTTTCTTTTTACCATATAAATGTGTGAAGAGTCTCATGGAGCTCAAGAGTAGCCTGCTGACGTTGAAGGACCCTATCTTGTTTGGAGGTCGTGAGTACTAATTTAGGGTCGCTCCTGTTGAATTGCCACATTAAATCCAACTGGAATCACTGTACTGCTGACTGTTTAAACTAATTTTTCTTTTCTCTCTGTGGGAAAGGGCCCTACCAGCTGCCACGGTTTGGACTAGCCACTAGGGCTTGGGTACCCAGGGACAGTAACGTTAGAGATAGGCCTGTGCACAGAGCCATAGGTAGATAGTAAAGTGATAAGCTAATTAACCTGATTTCCCCCTGTCCTTGTTATATTCCCCCTAAATAAATCAGAGCTGCTTGTTTCAGCAAAGTTATACTGCCTGAGGTGTATTGTCTATGTTAAGTACTGTACTGTGATTGTTGCATTGTATCTTATTTCACAGGAGGTCCCAGTGCCGGAACTAGTCCTGGGGCAAGTGTCTGATTGAAGGTAATTCTAATATATTGTGTGGGCCACTAGTGGGAAGAAAGGGGGGTTGCAGTGTCCCAGAGGGCTGTGACCAAGTAAGTTTAACTATTGCAAACCCTGACCTCTTTGTGGAGGCACCCGCCATTGGATCCAGGCCCCTCAACCTGTTAGTGGCAAATCAGGCAGGGGTAGTAGCCCCTGTGATAGCGCCATCTAGGGGTTACATTCAGAATGACACTTAGATACTTATGTTGTAACAGAGGACAAGGAGGCACCATCCGAGGTATTAATGGTTAAGACAGGAGCAACAGCCGGTTATTTCTTGCTGCCAAACAGGATGGAGACAGTTTTAGGCTGATCGTAAGCTACACAATTTGCAGTAAACTAACCTGAAAATGCATTGATGTCATATTTCAGGGCCAGAGAGAGAGAGATCGGCATGACATCACCCAGATGAAGATTACAGGATTTTACGGACTATGGGAAATCGTTTACAAACAAGTATTTGTCAATGCCGAATGTTCACTTGCAGGTATTTGCAGTGGTGTTTGGTACTTATGGTACTTTATGTTCAGCAGTTTTCATTGCAATACTGGATAAAATAATGACCTGCAGTTCATCAGGCTGCACAGGGCAGGCCAAAGGAAACAACTGTATTTAGACCAGGCATGTGAAAACAGCCCCCCCCCCAAATTCAGCAGAGCAACATTTATAAATAACACACTGAAAAGGCTACAGGGCAGGGCCAAAAGAAACAACAGTTATTTAGACGGGGGGCAGGCATGTGAAAACAGCAAATTGCCAAAGCACTATTGACTTTCATTCCCAGCAGCAGTGCATTCATTGACAGCCCAGTTAAATAAGTGTCCTAGTAGAAAACTAACAAAACAACATCACTCTGCACACAGACCAAATTAGAAGCGGCAACATGCAGTACAGACAAGACAGCAATTCGTTATATTTTTTTTAAACAGCTGAGCAGCTCCTCTGTAAAATCGGGCTCATAGGTAGTCGACTGATTCACAACTCCTACAGGTTACTGCTCCCATTTGTTATGGCAGTCTCGCATAAATCACATTCTACTGGGGGGCGGGGAGTTTAGACTTGAATTTCAAAAGGATATCAACCTTATAATAGTTAATAAAGGTTATGTCCCTGGAGGTTTCCAGCCCAATACCTGTAAAAAACAATTCAAGGACTGTACATGTTCATGTTTTATTAAGCTATCAACTTGAACTGAAAAATTTCATACTGTACTCTCAGCATATGACAAACAGAGAACATCACATTTCAGACTGAGCTATGAATGTATACTACCAGCGAAAATATTTCAAGATCTCCCATCAACTGTGCTTACTTGCAGATCACGTCAAATGCTAGACAGGAAATGCTCTGGAACATCACAGTGTTGGATGACATGCTACAGTCTGTTAACTTCATTCTTGGGAACCCGGTGGGAACCCCCCCCAAAAAAAAACTTATGTTGTAGAGAAAGGGGAAACTGTTTAACCAGGAAAGGCACAGTAAGCTGAAGCGTGTTTCTAGGTGCGACCTGGGAGCATAAAGAAGTTAACTGACTTGCTTGGGGTGGGGTGGGGTCAAACAGTATGCAAGTAGGGGCTTGTGGTCTGTGGGATTCAAATCATCCAGGTCTACAGGTTTGCAGCTCAAGGGACTAAGTCACTGACACCATTGGATGTACTGCACCCTATTGTAAGAGAACTGGGTTTGTTCCAAGCAGGATTTTCTTACCCTGCTCCAGTGGAGTCAGACAGCACTGCTGAGGCTCTAGGGGAAGGGAAGCTATCTGAAGAAGAGCACAAACACCTACTACGGGATCTGGAAATGCATCATGGACATTGTGGGTGAAGTCGCACTATTCTGCCCCTTCCCCCAGGCCACTTCCAAGTGCATGGATTCTGGAGATGAGCCAGAAGGCAATATAGTGCAGTGGTTTAAGGCTCTGAGCTGCAAACCTGGAGATCTGGGTTTGAATCCCACAGCCCCACTTGTATACTGTGTGACTCTGAACAAGTCACTTAACTTCCTTGTGTTCCCAGATCACACCTGTAAACAAGCATCAGCCTAGTGTGTCTCTCTCTCCTTGTTAAAAAAAAATGAGTGACGAAGAGGCCATCTGCTGGGGGGGGGGTGGTCTGATTAGCAACCGACTGTCACTGTCTACCCTGACATCACTACTTCAAGGAGCACTAACTACATCAGGCTCCCCTACTGTGCAGACCACAGAGCTGCAGTCTGTTGAGACATTTCTCAGAACAGCTGCTGCTTCTGTGCCCACAGTATTGGGGGGTGTCCCATGGGGTTGCAGTCCGGCCTGTGTGGATGCCAAGCAGGCTCAGAAGAAAGGCAAATTTGTCAGGTGAAGTCTGTGCAAGAGGTCAAGAAGGAGTTACAGTTCAAAAATAAAAAATAAAAAAAGACTTTTAAGGTCCCATTCTGTAACTTGTTTGGGGTGGGGTTAAGAACTGAATGCACGTGTCTCCAGGTCAGTCAGGAGGAACTCACCCTAAAAGAGTTCTAAATATGCACTTTTGCACCACTTATCATTCTCATGGGACTAATGACTGCAACTCACACTCTACCCCTCCCAAGTTATTCACCAGTAAAACCTACAACTCCCTAGTTAAAAAGAAGAAAGCAGAAAAATGAAGTTCGCAAAGTAATGTGTCTGGCTCTGAAGATTGCAGTCTAACTGCATACCTTTCAAGTATCCCCATTTTCAGGGTGTCTGATTTTTCCCATGTTCCTCCCAGCTCAAGTGAATAAAAGCACAAACTGTTCCTCTTGCCTTTTTAATGAGTTAAGCAGTGCATTTTTAACCCTTACATGCTTGACTAGATGCATACTATCCAGCTCAATCATTTTTACTGGTCAAAATGGGAGCTTGCCCTCATTTGCAAGATTGTGACCTGGAAGTTTTACAACTGTGTACAACATCCTTTGTAGTTTCTCAACAGCCACACAAGTATTTCAGCTACGCAAGTGTCCCTTTTCAAATGACTGTTCTCAGAGTCACTCTGTAACAGCCCACTGCCCTCTCCCAATTCATTCAAATGCACGGTGCAAGCACCCCCTTCCTTCACCTTACTGGCCCAGGCTGCCCACAGGCATTCAGCCTCATACTCAGAAGTGTGAGGGTATTCAATCCAGCCTCCGCTGACCCCGGACCCGCTCCTCCCCCTCCAATGCTTCTTTTTATGACTTTCACCCTACTCACCTCTGAGGACATCATCCATCGGGACTCTCCCCTGCTGCCTCTCTGTCCTCTCCAGTGGCTCTTTCTTTGTGTGTCTGCTGCTATTCCCACTCTCGCTCAGTCTCTCACTCTCTCTCTCTTTCTCTTCCCTCTCTTCCGCTCCAAACAAAGCGAACCTCTGGAACCAACAGTCGGCTCCTAGCCCTGCACACTGATGAGTCCCATTGATTGCAGTCCACCCGAGGATCATCCGGGACGATCTGCCACATGATCATTTGGACAGCAGTCAGTCACTGGCCCAAAGGCCTGACAGATATGTTTGTAGAGATGCAGTGGTGACTAAAATATGCTAGTATTAAAAAAAAAAAAAAATCTCCACATAATCCACAGTTAAATGTTCAGATTGTGAAATAAATGATATACAAGAAAAAAAATTTCAAGCACCAGGAAATGATGGTGGTGCATAAAACACAATATCAAAGGAAAGAAAATTAATTTTACTTATAAAATAAATCATTAACTTAAAACAGTGGCTTTTATGTATCTTTTTATGATTTAAATGTCCAAAACCATAGTTGTGTACTACCTTAATTTTTTTAACTGCCTACCAGTTTGACAGCATCTATTTTCTGTATCGGTAGTCAGCGCGTGCCAAGCCTGAAATGTTCACGTCACAGACTCCCAATACAGCATGCAGGTGGCTGTAACTGTTACAGGAACTTCAGGAAAGAATGATGCTACACTCCACCAATGTAAAGGGTAAGGCTGGCTGACTCAAACATCTTACTTGTAAGATGACAGGCTCACCATTTCCATCCTCCTTCTTTGGATCAGTTGCATCTCAAATGCTCCTAACTGAAACTGAGTCTGCTCTTGAATAAAGGTAGAAACTCAATCAGCTTTTGAATAAAGCTAGCAGTGACTTCTGGTGATGTCACGGAGCCGATGCAAGCCTAGTCTCTAGGGCTCCCCACGGGCGATTAAAAATAACCTCCAAAAACCCATTAAATCGATGCCAGAAATGTCAAGGAATACAGGAGGTCACACACAGAATATAAACAGGGGCAAAAATTGACAAAATTCCAAAATGAACGACAAGGATGCAACCAGATTGCGAGGCGACTCCTCAAGTAGGCCTACCTCACCACAGACAGGACTGCACCTCGAGTATGACACAGACGGGGAGAATGATCATCTCTCACGATCAGGGTATGAGAGGTTACTCCACGAGAAAACGGAGTCCAGATGAGAAAATAAACAGGAATTCAGGGCCATGCAAGCAAAATTGGAGGCGGTCGAAAATCGCATTACTCTCACGGAGGAAAGAATTTCTACTACTGAGGATACTACCGAACAAATGGCCTCCATAATCCAAACCCTAGTAAAGCAAACAACAGACTTACAGGCTAAATGTCTTGATTTGGAAGGTCGCTCATGCAGAGACAATTTGCGATTGTATGGTCTGCCTGAGGATACAGAAGTGCCCCCTATGGCACCTTTTATTGAAAACCTATTAAAAGATATCTTGGATCTCCCCCCGACCATGACCTTCCATATCGAGAGAGCACATAGGTCGCTCCAATCTAAACCCACTGACCCAGCTGCTCGCCCACGGTCGATAGTCTTTAAAGTAAATTCCTTTCTGGCTAAAGAAGAGATCCTCAGACGAGCTTGGGCCAAAAAAGAAGTGAAATATTTGTCACATAGACTATTTCTAGACCATGACTACCCACTCGAAATCCAGAAGCAAAGACTTAAGTATCAGCCTATTTTAAGAGTGCTTCGAGAAAAATCAATACGCTTAATACACCTTACCTGCAAAACTAAGGTCTTGGGAAGATGGGTAAAGACTTACGCGACACCAGAGGAAGTCATTGAGGCCTTGGGAAATGGAACATTTCTGTAAATGAGGAAGAACCAAGAAACAGGAACGGGGCCCATTCTATCCAGCGCACTGAACAGGAAAATAGGAGGACCTTTTGCTGAGATGCAAACGGAAATGACGCGCACCCTCCAAAGGCCACTCGAGAAGAAAGCTTTACTAAAGAACAACCAGACTTGAAATTTCTAGGCTGTGACTCGTTATTTTAACTTCTAGGAGGGTGGAATCGCATTACCCCAGGACATAACAGGATAAGTACTGTTTTCCAATCTGCTGTTTTCTTTTAACATGATCTCTGGGGACTGAGAACCAGCCCTCTTTGGTGCTGCTGCACATCATCGCCATGGGCTGGATCTCCTACTAAGGAAGGACTTCTTCTCTGGCTCCTTCATTTCTGATAAATAATGCTGAGATATGGATCTCTCTCTCTCTGGACCATCAGACCTTATGTTCCCTGTGTTAACATCTTTAGTACCTTACTTTTCATAAGGGAGGAATATGATACTGATCTATATAATTAACTAATAGAGTATTGTAGGAGACATGTTACTCCTCCCTCCCATCAGGAAACCTATAAATGATTTTATGATACCCTCCCTCCCTCCCCCCTTTTTTTTTTTTCTCGTCCGGGTCTATCTGGTAAAATAACCTACCCTAGTTACACTGTGGGAGATGCTATGTTTAGAACAGATGTTTAAAAAGCCCCCATGGTTCTTATATATACTCATATATTTTTGAACAAGGAAAATATCGCCTTTAATGGAGTCTGCAGGATTTCAGAGGCCCATAGCAGACTACTTTTAAGGAGCCCCACGACAACGAGGCTCCCGAGGAGGTCCCCCCCGGTTAAAGTGGGCTCAGAAATCCTCCTCTTTCTCCTAAGACAGGAGAATATAGGGGCTAGTGGGTCGCTCAGCCCCCACCCTTGGAAGTTTTGATGTTCAGTTTCAAGACACGGTTACCTTCAATGTTAAATGTTCTAACTATATGTTACAATGTATATGGCTCTACTGGACAAGGGAGAAAGTATAATTATGTAAAATGCTTAATAGGATCTGTTGGTCTATCCAAACTGAGGCTACCACTGCAGAGCAAAGCAACTGGGCCAGATGTGAGTCCAATGGGTAACATAATAACCTTATAGAAATGATCCGGCAAGGCTACACAATTTGCACCTATAATGTGCATGGTATTACCAACCCCATTAAGCGAACCAAAATCCTTCAATTAAAGAAACGACAGAGGGTCGATATTTTGCTACTGCAGGAGACACATCTTTCCTATGCAAAGCATAAAAAATTTGAGAAGCTGGGCTTTTCTCGAGTGGTGGCCTCATCATACAAGGGAGGTAGGCGTAGAGGAACAGTAATATTGATTAGAAATGGTACTCCATTTGAAATAAGAGACAAAATAGTAGATAAGGAAGGGAGGTATGTTTTTCTCAAGGGTAACTTAGAGGGTCAGAGATACACGCTGGCCTCCCTATATTTCCCACCAGCTACAGAATTTCCAACCTATAGAAACCTCTTTACTCAGGTGGCGGGATGGGCAGAGGGAAGGCTGATATGTGGAGGAGACTTAAATCTAGATATCAACGGAGGGGGGTGTTGTTCCAATCGGGCCAAAACAAATAAATTAGGTATGAGAGTTGGGAAGCTACTGCAGGAACTAGGTTACGAGGATATCTGGAGACACTTGTATGGTCAGGGACATAGGCACACGTTTTACTCGCAGGCGCACGATTCATACTCATGCATAGACTTCTTATTGACCCAAAAAGAACATCTGAACCTTATTCATAGAATTTGGCAGGGTGACTTTGTCCTCTCGGACCACGCACCTGTATATTGTAAAATGCACTCACAAACACCACAGAGGAGATCTTTTTGGAGACTTAATGTATCAATTCTAAGAGATAAGGAGGTGCAGGTATCAGTGGCCGAGACGGTGAAGCAAGCGATGCAAGAAAATGATACTCAGGATACCACCCTAGCTATTTTATGGGACACGATAAAAGCAATAGTGAGGGGTAAAATCATTGGTATAGCCTCCCATAAGAAAAAGATGAGAGAGGAAAAGAAACTTTTGTTAGAGGCAGAGATTGAGACCCTAGAGGAGATGCAGAAGGTGAAACATTGTAAGACTCGTTCCCGGAAATTTGACTCCCTCAAGAAACAATTAAACACCATACTGGACTATGCGGTAGAACAGAGGCTGGTGTTTCTTCAACACAAATACCACGATGGGGGACCGAGATTTACGAAGCTAGTAGCAGCCCAACTTAGAGCCCGTAAGGCTAGATCTACTATCATGAAGGTGAGGCATCCTAGGACAGATGAACTTAAAGATAGCTTACATACAATCTCGGAAGCCTTTCACCACTACTATTCCGAACTATATTCGGAAACTAACAATCCCTCCCCTGATAGTATTAGGGTGTTTCTGGCGACCTTGAACCTCCCGCCCCTACCCCCTAGCCAAGGAGAGTCATTACTATGCCCAATAACAGAGAAAGAGGTAGAATCGGCAATTGGCAACTTAAAAACAGGTAAGTGTCTGGGTTCGGATGGACTCCCCGGAGAGTTCTATAAGACCCTGTCCGAAACACTGACCCCCTATACTCACTAAACTGTTCTCTTCTGTGGCCTTTTAACAGGGTGTGACCCCCCCCCCTTGGAACGAGGCAATAATTTCAGTAATCCCTAAAGAAGGGAAGGATCCAACTCGTTGCTCATCTTACCGCCCTATATCAGTCTTAAACACTGATTACAAACTCTTAGCCTCCATATTGGCCAGAAGGCTGCTTAACTGCGCCCCAACCCTAATAAACATGGACCAGAGTGGTTTCATACCGGGTCGTCAGACTCAAGATAACGTACGGAGAACAGTCTATCTCACTGAACAAATTAGAACCCAGAAAACTCCAGCAATCCTGTTAGGGCTTGATGCCGAAAAAGCCTTTGATAAGGTATCATAGAAATATTTAAGAGAGGTTTTGTTGAAGTTTAATTTCCCAACTTCATTTGTGGACACCATCTTTAAATTTAATGATTGCCCCATAGGGTACATAAGGACAAATGAGCATATCTCGGAGAAATTTCTCCAAAGTAGGGGAACTAGGCAGGGCTGCCCCCTTTCCCCCCTGCTCTTTGCCTTCTACATTGAGCCCCTGGCCCAAAGTTTAAGACAAACCCTGAAAATAGAAGGGTGAAGCTTGGTGAGACCGATAATGTTATCCCTGTTTGCAGATGACATACTCCTCTATTTAGCTAATCCTGAATCCTCCTTGAGGTGCTTTTTGATATAATCCAACAGTTCTCACCTCTCGGGTTCACTTTGAATATAGAGCAAGTCAGAGGCTATGTCCTTTAATTACACCCTCCCCTCCTTTAAAAAGCGCTACCCTGTCAAATGGGACAATATCTCCGTAAAATACTTAGGCATTCACATCCCGAATAATCCAGATAAATTATCTGCCCTGAATTTTGATCCCTTGGTTGAAAAGATAAAACAAGATATTAAGAGATGGCTCCTGATTCCCTCCTCACTGTATCTGAGGAACATGGCCATAAAAATAAACGTGCTAACCAGATTCTTATACCTTTTTCAATGTGTCCCATGTACTCTTTCACCAAAAGAACTCCTGTCGTGGCAGAGACTCCTAAACGGGTTTCTCTGGGAGAATAGAAGGCCAAGAATTAACTTTCAGAAACTGACCCTTCCTAAAACAGAGGGTGGGATAGCCATGCCCTCACTTAGGAACTATTGGCTGGCAGCACAGATGAGGTTGGCCCTTTTGTGGGGCAATCGGGCATATAACGCAAGATGGAAACAAATTGACTTAGAGAGATCCATAGGACCCACCCTTTTAACTAGCCTCTTTTCCCCCTCCCATCTTAGAGAGCTCATGCACATAGCCCCGAGAGCCACTGCTACGATCTTGAAGGGCTGGCAAATGGGGACCAAATATGGGGATTATCGACAGTATGCCTAGAAATATAAGCACTTCATCCTAAATCGAGAGTTTGATAACCAGTGGTTTAAAGCCCAACTTAAAAAAGGCTTAGAGGCCCCATGGCAATTGATGCGGGGAATGGATATCTTGAATTTTAATAAGCACAAGTAAAGTATGGGTGTGGATAAAGATAGATTATATTACTATCAAATGAGAGCTTATGTTTCTAAGCATATCAGACAAAGCTTAAAGGGACCCCAACTTAATGGAGGATGCTACTCTTAGACAAATATGGGCCACACGTTATGGTGAAAAGGCACAACAATAATATACCAAGTACTATACATCAAAAAGCCCATGCAATGACCACTACAAGGGCAAAATGGGAAGGAGACTTAGGTCAGAATATCTCCAGTAGAGACTGGACCAAAATATGGAGAAGCTCCTGGACTACATCCTCATCGCCAATGTGGCGGGAATTCACATGGAAAGTAAGAATAAGATTCTTTTTAGATCCTCTGGTTTCTTCCTTGAGGAACCCGGGGAGTCTAGCCCATTGCTGGAGGCAGTGTAATGAGCAGAAAGCAACATACAAACATATTTTTCTAGATTGCCCTAAGATAGCAAAATTTTGGCTCCGAGTGGTGGAGCATCTTAAAAATATATTGAATATTCAGGATCAGATTCAGCCAATCAACTTGCTCTTAGGTTTACCCCCAATGGAAATAAAAGATGCAAACAAATTATATCTCTGGGCGATAATGTTAGGTTCAGCTTATAAATCTATTACTAAAAAATGGTTGCAACCAATAGTTCCAGAGATTTCGGAGTGGAAGCAAATAATGCTAAATATCCAAAGAAATGAGCATATTTCCCACGAATTACAAGACCGAAGAGAGACCTACATATTAAGGTGGACTAGATGGGAACAATACCAAGATCAGCTCCTCTAAAGCCTTAAGATTAGGGATAAGATAATAGGAATAGAAACTAAATCAGGAGGGTCAATTTCTCCCTTCTTTTGATAGACCTCAGATCTATAGAACAAGGTTTTTTATATCCTTTTAGCTAGGGAATATAACCATCATCTTTTAGCAAATGAAAACGTAATAAAGTAAGGGATATTTTAACTGGTAGAATACCTTGTCCCATGGTAGATGCCAACGTTCATAGTGTTAATTCTTTATCTTTGATGTTCAGTGTTATATCAGTGATGAAAAAATGCTATAACATTTGATATCTATGGATGTGTAACTGTCCACTGAAGCATCTTGTGACAAATAAAGTCAAGTATAAAAAAAAAGAATAAAGCTAGCAGTTTATTTTTGAATTGTGCCCAATCCTGCCCTCTCATGTCTACCCTGGTGTCCAGTGGGTCCCTCCCCACGCTAAAGTAACTTCCCTGGCTGCACCAGAACTTTATATTTGAGATGGTGTTAAACTGCAAGAGGACCCTGAGTTTAGCAGCCATGTTTAGAAACATAGACTTTGATGGCAGATAAGGACCACTTGGCCCACCCAGGCTGCCCATTTTCCTACCTACTGGATAAGCTGCAGATTCTAGTTAACCAACAGCCTACTTCCTGCAACCCCCCACTATAATTGCCTTATGTCTGTCCCATGCATGTTTGAATTCCCCTACTGTGTAAGATCCCACAGCCTCTCCAGGAAGGCGGTTCCATGCTTCCACCACTCTCTCCGTGAAAAAAAAAATGTCCTCACCTTACCCCTGAGCCGTCCCCCCTCTATCTTTAAATTGTGCCCCCATGTGCTTACACATCTCTTTTTCTGAAATATGCTACCCTCCTGGACTTTGTTGATTCCTTGAGGTACTTAAAGTTTCTATCATGTCCCTCCTGTCCCTCCTTTCATCAAGGTATACATATTAAGCTCTCTTAGTATCTCTTCATATGGTTTCTGATGTAGACCCTGCACCATTTTAGTTGCCCTCCTCTGGTCTGCTTCCATCCTGTCTATGTCCTTGCGTAGATGAGGTCTCCAAAACTGCATGCAGTACTCCAGATGGGGTCTCACCAACTGTCTGTAGAGAGGGATAACCACTTCCCTTTTTCTCCTTGTGATGCCCCTCCCTATGCATCCCAGTATCCCGCTGGCTCTCCTTACTGACTTCTCACATTGCTTACCCACCTTTAGGTCATCTAATATGACTAGCCCAGGTCCCTTTCCATTATTGTTGTTGCTAGTATCTCCCCTGCTATTGTGTAATCTTCTCCTGGATTTTTATTTCCCAGATGCATTACTTTGCACTTCTTTGCATTGAATCTAAGTTGCCATATGTCTGACCATTCCTCCAACCTTGTCAAGTCCCTTCTCATCCTTTCTACCCCCCCTTGTGTATCAACTGTGTTACAGATCTTTGTGTCATCTGCAAAGAGGCATACCTTTTCTTCCAGACCCTCTGCAATGTCACCTATAAAGATGTTAAAGAGGACCGGACCCAGTACTGAGCCCTGAGGTACTCCACTAGTAACCCCCCTTTCTTCGGAATGTGTTCCATTCACTGTTACCTTCTGTGTCCTGTTGTGCAGCCAGTTTGCTACCCAGGCTACCACCCTGGGACCCACTCCCAGGCTGGCTAACTCGTTATTAATCTTTGTGCGGACTGTGTCAAATGCCTTGCTAAAGTCTAGGTAGGCCATATCCACAGCCCCTCCCTGGTCTACTACTTTGGTCACCCAGTCAAGAAATCAATTAGATTAGTCTGACATGATCTTCCTGCTGTGAATCCATGCTGCTTTTGGGTCCTGTGCCCCTGCTGGCCTCTAGGTACTCAACAATTCTTTCTTTCAGAAGTGATTCCATCATTTTCCCCACCACTGAGGTCAAACTAACAGGTCTGTAGTTTCCTGCTTCTGCCTTGCTCCCACTTTTGTGAAGAGGAATCACATCTGCCCTCCTCCAGTCCTCAGGTACCACCCCATCATCCCATGATTTGTTAAAAAAGTGTGGTCAGTGGTGTCACTAGGTCCTCCCTTAGCTATTTTAGGATTCTAGGGTGAATCCCTTCAGGCCCCATTGCTTTGTCCACCTTGAGTTTTAGGAGTTCTTTCAGGACTCTTTCTTCTGTAAACAGACTGGCATCAACCCCACTACCCAGAGTGCTTCTATTGTTTGGTTTAGGTAACGCCTCCTCTTCTTCTTTTGTGAATACTGAGCAAAAGTATTCATTCAGTATCTCTGCTTTTTCACTGTCTCCCTCAGCCCACCTCCCCTCTCCTTTATTAATCTTTACTATCCCTCCCTTAACCTTTCTATGGTCCCTAATGTACCTATAAAAGGTTTTATCCCCCTTCTTAACTGAGTTGGCTGTCTTTTCCTTGATTTGGAGCTTTGCTTTTCTGACTGCCTTCCCCACTTCTTTCTGCTTTAATTGATACAGTTCCCTGTCGTGCTCCTTCTGTGATTCCTTAT
The DNA here is from genome assembly GCA_016271365.2 of Neoceratodus forsteri. Lineage (NCBI taxonomy): Eukaryota > Metazoa > Chordata > Ceratodontiformes > Ceratodontidae > Neoceratodus > Neoceratodus forsteri. Next base: position 1,160,065,647 of record CM057454.1, read on the forward strand.
ACTTTTTGAATGCAGCCTTTTTCTCCTTAATCTTCCCTGACACCTCTTTTAAGAACCATAGTGTTTTTTTATTCCGCTATGTTTTCTTTATTTGTTTACATAGAAACATAGAATTTGACGGCAGATAAGGACCACTTGGCCCACCCAGTCTGCCCATTTCCCTGCCTACTGGATAAGCTGCAGGTCCTAGTTAACCAGCAGCCTACTTCTTCCTACCCCCATCCCCTAGAATTGCCTTATGACTGTACCATGCATGCTTTAATTCCACCACTGTTTTTGACTCCACGACCTCCTCCGCAAGGCCATTCCATGCATCCACAACCCTCTCTGTGAAAAAATACTTCCTTAAATTACCTCTGAGCCGCCCCCCCCATCTTCAAATTGTGCCGCCTTGTTCTTGCACACCTCTTTTTTTGAAAGATGCTACCCTCTTGGACTTTGTTGATTCCCTTGAGGTACTTGAAAGTTTCCATCATGTCCCCCCTCTCCCTCCTTTCCTCAAGGCTATTCACACAAAGGCTTGTTGCCTCCATAATGGTAGTTTTGATTTTTCTCCATTGTTCTTTCACCCCTCCTTTCTGGCCATTTGCTAATGCATTCCTCAGGTATTCACCCATTATGCCAAAGTCAGCCCTTCTAAAGTCCAGTATCCTTGTCTTTGTATTGCTTGTCTCCATGGTTGTGTTTATTGTGAAGCACACTGTGCAGTGGTAGCTTGTTCCCAGATGTCTACTGACTTCTAAATTTGTGATCATCTCTCCATTTGAGTACCAGGTCTAATATTGTTTGCTCCCAAGTGGGTTCCAACACTAGCTATCTAGGAGGTGCCCTCTGTAGGGCATTGAGAATACCCTACTCTTGGATGTGGCTGCAGTCCATGTTGTCCAGTTAACATCTGCATATTCTAGGTCCCCACCAACAGTATCTCCCCTGTTTCAGCCATTTTGAGAATGTCCTCTATCATTTTCTTGTCCATTTCTTCCCCTTGAGACGGGGGTCTGTATACAACCCCTGTGCGGATTGTGATGCCATTCCCTGTCTCCAAGGTGACCCAGAGTGCCTCTTGTCCTCACGCTTTACTTTTTAGTTCTGTAGCTTTGATCCCTTCCCTTATGTAGAGAGCTACTCCACCTCCTCTTTTACCCTTCCTGTCCCTTCTGTATATTGTGTACCCTGGTATGTTGACATCCCAGTCATGGTTATCCATGTACCATGTTTCTGTGACTGCCACAATATCCAAGTGTTCCTCTTCCATCAGGGCTACTAGCTCTGGAAGCTTGTTTCCAGACTACAGGCATTAGTACTCATTGCCCTCCATTTAATGTTGGCTTTATCCTTTTCCCCATCCCTGCTCTTATTGACCTTGTCTATTTTTCCATTTACCCTGTCCTGCCCTCTGTCAAGCTCTGTACCTCAGTGTTTACCCTACTACCTGTCCTACCTGCCATGTTTTGTGGGGAGGATGCTTGAACTTTCCTGCTTCCCATCAGCACTTCCCCCCTTGGCTAGTTTAAAAGCTTGCCAAGGAAGCATTTAAACCTGTCACTTAGGAGCTTGTTTCCCTTCCTGGACAGATGCAGACCATCATGCCAGTATAGACCTTCATCTCTCCATGTGGACCCCCAGTCCCCAATGAAGCCAAAGCCCTGTGCTCTGCACCAGTTTTGCAACCATTCATTAAACTGCATGGTGTGCAGTACCCTAGCCTTACCCCTGCCATAGACTGGCAGCATCTCTGAGAAGGTAGCCGTGCTTGCTCCCTGTCTGAGGCCCCTCCCCAACTCCACAAATTCATCCTGCACTGCACTGATCTCCATGACTAGCTAGGTCATTTGTCCCAAGGTGGACAATGATATCTAGTTCCTCTCCTGTGATGCTGCTTCTGCAAATCATAAGATTCTTCTAGCCCTCAAGCCATGGCACCAGGCAGGCACCTGACTTCCCTCCTCTCTCTCCCCAGGTCTACCTCTAGCAAGGCACTGTGGCACTGTGTTCATGTAATCTGTGCTTGAGAGAAGCTGCAATGATTGTTTGTTAAAGAATAGGAAGTCATGCTTCAAGCTCCATTGAGTTCAAGTGTTTCAAATGGTAGTGAACCATGCTTCAAGCTCAGTCTAGTGCATTAAAGAAAAGTTATTTCTTACACTCCTGCTTCAGTTACTGGAAAAGATAAGAGCTGTTTAAGAGACTTAGTCCTGTGATCCATTTGAAAGCCATGACCTGGGTTCTGGTTGTGCACCCTGTGCAGGAATGTGGGTGCTTGTCTCTAAAATCATTGGGAGTTTGCTATGGTTCTGAGGTTCCAGTCGACTGGCAAAGATTTTATGTTTGCCACGTGGGGCACATGGAAAAGGAACTGTGACTACCTAATGCAACCACTGAAATGTATGAATGTGCTGATTTGATAAATATGCTGAATGCAATACATCCATCAGATTAGGCTTGGGACACAGGCCTGGTAGTGTGCCACCTAGGGTGCTGCCATATGCGTTTCCCCCGGGGGGAGTATAGCCTAAGTGTGGTGTTGAAACGTGGTCATCCAGTTAACTGGTTTCAGCTCAGAGAGGGGCACTGCCTGCAGAAGTTAAAATGTAGTCTTCCACCTGCAAAACTGTAAGATCCCTGCAGTCAATCAATCAATCAGCCAATCAAATCTTTATTTATTCAGGCGAGCATCATAGAGCAAGGCTCATTTACAAGATGGACCTGAAGTCAGTTTAGGATCAGTCTGGCTGTATGCCTTTGCCAGCATTTTAACCTCTGGGAACAGATCCCGCCTGCTGAAAGCACCCAATCCTGCTATATACAGTCCAAATATGACTACCGAATAAAGACGTCTAATTTGTGAAACTACAGGGTTTCGTCATGTACCAAAAGGAGGGGCTTGTAAATAGCTAAAGAGTTCCAAGGTTTTGTAGTCTACAATAATGTGTGTGTTTAGAACTGAAATGCAAGTTAAATCTGTTTTCTCCTTTTAAGGGCCCCACCTAGCCAGCCTACGTACAGCTGCACTGAACAACAGGCCTGCACCTTGAAAACTTTAGTTACTAGGTACCCAGGTTAATGTTTGTGACTGCTGGGTCTTATACAGTTTGGAGACTGGTACCAGTGGTGGGCATTGATGGTAACTGTGTGACCTGATTTATGCCATTAAATAGATGGCCAGGGCTCTGAGTGTCTGAGAGGTTGGTGGAAAGCTATTGTAAGTGATATTCAGAGGTAAAATGCTAATGATTATGTGATTTATGCCAATTTACCAATCTTGATCCAGACCAGATGTGAATATTGTAAACAGCGAAACCGCAACTCCAATTCACCTATCCTGACCCTTTCCCCCAGTAAATAAACTTGTTATTTTTGCATAATCCTGTCTTGAGAGCATATCATTAGTGAAACATAGAAATTATAGGCAGATAAGGACTGCCTGGCCCATCAAGATTGCCCGTAAGCCCTTGTACTGGATTACTGCTTCAACCCCACCCGCTGCTGTACCTCTGCGGTTTCCCCTATGCCTGTTCCAAGCATGCTGGAATCCATCCACAGTGCTCGCTCCCACCACCTCCTGAGGCAGACCATTCCATGCAACCACCACCCTCTCTGTAAAGAAGAACTTCCTCACATTCCCTCTTAACCTTCCAATTTCATGCCATGCCTCCCTCATTCTTGTGTTCCTCCTGTAGTGGAAAATGTCTCCCCTCTGCACCTTGTTTATACCCTTGAGGTACTTGAATGTTGCTATCATGTCCCCTCTTTCCTCCACTCTTCCAGTGAGTTCATATTGAGGTCTCTTATTCTCTCCTCCTAAGTGTTGTGCTGCAAGCTCTGTACCATCTTAGTCACCCTTCTCTGGACCATCTCCAACCTGTTAATATCCTTATTAAGGAGAGACCTCCAGAGCTGCACACAGTACAGTACTCCACGTGAGGTCTGACCTTTGTTTTATATAACGGCATTGCTACCTCCCTTCTTCTGTTGGTGATACCTCTGCCTATGTACCCCAACATGCCACTGGCCCTCCCAGCTGCCTTAGCACTCTGCTTTGACATTTTCAGGTCATCTGGAATAATAACCCCAGGTCCCTTTCCTCCTTTGTGACTGTCAGCAATCCTCCCCCATCCTGTAGCTTTCCCAGGGTTTCTATGTAACAGGTGCATAATTTTGTACTTTTCGAATAAAATTTCAGTTGCCAGTCCTCAAACTATTTTTCAAGCTTCCCAGGCCTCTTCTCATTTTTTCCACTCCCTCCGGGTATCCACTCTGGTATAGATTTTGGTGTCATCTGCAAACAGGCAGACCTTTCCGTCCAGCCCTTCTGCAATGTCGCTAATGAAGACATTGGACAGGACTGGCAAAGAACCGATCTCTGAGGCAATCCACTTGTTACCCCCTCCCTAGACTGCACCCCATTTACCACCACCCTCTGCTCCTGTCTGTTAGCCAGTTTCTAACCCAGTTTACCACCCTGTCCCCATTCCCTGCCTACCCAATAGGGCTGGGAGAACTCAGTGAAGTTCTGACCCTTATTACATAAGAACCGGAACACGGTGAAGTTCTGATTTGTCCTGGTTAGTTCTGATTTACTGACCAATATTTGAAAAATGTGAAAAATTGCATAAAAGTGGAAAAGTCACTCACATTTCACTCAAAGGAAATAATTTAATTGACTATTTGTATAACAATTAAAGTAAAACTGCTAAATACAAAAAGAATCTGTCACTACTAGGCCCTTCATGGCTGGCCTATAATGGTGGCACATCCTGCTTGGGCCCATGACATGAGTGTGCTAGGAGAGACGGAGAGAGAGCGAGACAGTCAGATGCAAATACCGATATCATAGCACCACCAAACACTGCAGGCACTGCCAGGCAGCTAAGATTTCTTTTTTTATTAATGGTGCTGTGTGGGTATTATTTTGATGGATGTTCCAGTCAGAGTCGAACAAGCCAAAGAAATGGACATGAATGATCACATGAGCAGCACTAAGACAGCCCACTCACCCTACTCATGTGAATGATGCAACTGCTTTGCATGCCCCAGTGTACCGTGGTATATGGTACACTACTTGATCCAAGAGGTGGTAATGATTTCTAGTACTACGACTACTCCTACTGAATCTGATCAACATGCTGAGGATGCTGAAGCCTTAATGAAGAGAAATGAAAGGCAGTGAACCCCACCCGGCAGGCAGCCAGTCACACATCGCATTGGTCAAGTGCAGTGCAGTCATATAAATGTTTGCCACTGTCACCTGACGACCTGGTGACACACAACACAACACAATGACATCCTTCCTAGTTCCACAATTGCTGCTAGCCACTGCCAAGTACTGTAAGTATCACAAATAAAATATAGTAATATAATTAATGGGTCTTCATTTTTCCCATAGAAAAACTGTGGCGTTATTTGCCATAATAAAGGAGTGTTTATTATGGCAAACACGTGCACAGTTTTCCTCTTTCTGCGCATGTGCTCACTGCGACTCTTCCTTCTGAACTGCTCGCCTCATCTTTCCCGTAGACATGAAAACCACCATTCTGACTAGGCGGTAAGTCACCACAGAAGCAACATAAGTGAAATGTTATAGAAGAAACAAAATATTTCAGCTTAGGGCACAAAAAAAGTGTATGGACGTTTAAATAAATCCAACTGCGGTCCGCATACTCAAACCCAAGTGGACTGCGGACACAAGGGGATGTCTTTTTTATTTTATATAATTGCTGGGTGAAAAATGAAAATCCAGCAATTATAAATAGAATAAAGTATGGGGTTATGTGTAAACTCAAAGTTTACATACACCCTCAAGGTTAGATGCTTGCACAAATCCCTCGAGCTTCACTCTCGATGTTTATGTAGCATCTACCACCTCATCGTAAACTTCTTGTTACACACACAACCCCATACTTTATTCTATTTATAATTACTGGGTCTTTATTTTTTCCACAAAAAAACTGTGGCATTATTTGCCTTAATAAATGAGTGTTTATTACAACAAACACGTTGCACAGTTTTCCTCTTTCATGTATGTGCCTACTGTGGTTCTGCCCAGTTACTGTAAGTGAGATGTACCAGGCTAGCATACCACACATGCACGCAGACAAAGAAATTATATGAAATTTCAATTTAGTAGCATTTTGTTCTGTGAGTATTTGCAGCCTAATATTAAGGACATGAGAAATAAACAAGAGGATTCAGTTTCTGAAATTTCAGGCGGTCTGCTAAGCCATGACTGTATGAAAATTAAAACAGTACAGTCAGGACACATGATCAGTTGCTGAGGGGAAAAAGTGACAAGCAGTAGTAGTGGTAAGGAGTAGGACTGGAGTAAGGACAAACAGTGATAAATAAGTAGTAGTCGTGACTCGTGAGGGCAAACACTGAGAGTAATAGTAGTAGTAGTAGACAGAAGTACCCTATCTTTCAGATCAGATAATGATACCACGTACCACCAAGTAAGTTTGTGACATGAAATGCAGTTGCTTGCTGTGTTTGGACTCCGAACCCACTGATGTTATTTGTTTTCTATTCTGCGCTGTTCATTTGATCATTGTGGCCTGGCTTATTCCATCCTGACCTGACTTGTTGCAATTAATTGCTGCCTCATGCAGTAAACCCTATTCACAAAAGATTTTCACCACAGGCACAAATTCTTGAAAGTGTTTTGCGCATAGGGCCTGCTCGGAGCAGTCAGTGTATGTTTTATTCAGGTGTCATATTTGAAATTAAAGTGAGGAATGTTGACTTTCAGAAGCATGAAGTGCTCAGCATTTATGGTGTCAAACAGGATCGTGCACCAGTAATGATGTTACCAGCTTGTGACAGGGTAGAATAGGACCCTGTCCCATTTGTTATGGGGAAAGTGTTTAAATGCAAGGATCTATTTTTTCCTTTTCTGTTTCTTGTCTGTTTGGTTGCAGAACCAAATTTTCCTGTGAGACTTCAGACCTGATCAACCCAAACGGTCTTGTAATTCCTTGCCTTTCTCTGTCTTTCAGTTCTCTTGCTATCTTATTTTCTTTCTTGCATATCTATATCAGCTTTATTTAATTCTAGAACTGCTCCTGGTTTTCCTTATGTTTCCTGACCTGTGCCTCGACTGACACACTTGAACTGACCAATCGTTCTGAACAGATGCTAGTCAGAGGGCAATTCATGTACTTTATTGCAATGTTTACTAAAGCAGGCCGCATATTTTGTTTGGATTTCCAGTATTTCAAAGGTTCAGCATTTCAGCCGATATTAGGCTCTGCCAGGTACATTTCAACAAGTGATCTGTACTGAGCCTGCGTTACAAGAGGCAGATGAAGAAGATGTTACAATAACATCTTCTAAGTGACTCCAGAGACATGAAGCTGAACCAAGTGACTGTGGGACAGTGCTAGCGCTTGACTGGTGGTAAAGAAGAATGTTTGGTTGCAGTGGCTGAGGAGAAAGAGGGAGAAAATGAGCAAGAGTAGAGGATGGCCACCTGATGCTGTCCTGCTGTGTCGTGAAGATGATTCTGAATGTAGTGCCAATGTTGTACTCTGTTCCATGACAGCACACACCTCATAGAAACATATAATTTGATGGCAGATAAGGACTGCTTGGCCCACCTAGTCTGCCATTTCCCTATTTAACGGATAAGTTGCAAATCCTAGTTAACCAACAGCCTACTTCCTCCTACCCCCCACTAGAATTGCCTTATGTCTGTCCCATGCATACTTGAATTCCCCCTCTGTTTTTGACTCCACAACCTCCTCAGGAAGGCTGTTCCATGCATCTACAACCCTCTCTGTGAAGAAACACTTCCTCACATTACCTCTGAGCCGTCCCACCTCTATCTTCAAATTGTGCCCCCTTGTTCTTGCACATCTCTTTTCTGAAATATGCTACCCTATAGAAACATAGAAGTTGAAGTCAGATAAGGAATGCAAGGTCCATCCAGTCTGCCCATTTCTTTTTCCACCTTATGAATGTGCTGTAGACCTTTACTGTTAATGGCCTATCTATTCATACTCATCTGTATTGCTCCCTTATGCCAATCCCATGCCTGTTTGAAGCCGTGCACTGTATTCATATCCACCACTTCCTGAGGTAGGCCGTTCCATGCATCCACCACCCTTTCTGTGAAAAAGAACTTCCTCACATTACCCCTTAATCTGCCTCCCTTTAATCTCATGCTGTGTCCTCTTGTCCGCCTATTTTTCTTATATTGAAACATGTTAGACTCTTTCTCCTTGTTAATGCCCTTAAGGTGTTTGAATGTTTGATTATATCACCTCTCTTCCTCCTTTGCTCTAGAGTATACTTTGTTGATTCCCTTGAGGTATTTGAAAGTTTCTATCATGTTCCCCCCTCTCCCTTCTTTCCTCAAGGCTATACATCTTAAGCTCCTTTAGTCTTTCTTCATATGTCTTCTGGTGCAGACCCTGCACCATTTTGGTTGCCCTCCTCTGGACAGCCTCCACTCTGTCTATGTCTTTGCGGAGATGGGGTCTCCAGAACTGTACACAGTACTTCAGATGTGGTCCTATCAACTGTACAGAGGGCCTACAACTTCCTGTTTTCTACTGGCGATGCCTCTCCCTTTGCATCCCAATATCCCCCCAGCCCTCCTTATTGCCTTCTCACATTGCTGGCCCACCTTTAGGTCATCTGATATGACTACCCTTGTCCCTTTTCTATTTTTGTTGTTGTCAGTATCTCACCCTCCCATTGTATACCTCTTCCCTGCTGTTTTGTTTCCCATGTGCATTACTTTGCACTTCTTTGCATGGAATCTAAGTTGCCATATATTTGACCATTCCTCTAACCTTGCCAAGTCCTTTCATCCTTTCCACCCCACCTTGCGTATCAACTCTGTTGCAGATCTTTGTGTCATCTGCAGAGCCATACTTTCCTTCCAGTTCCTCTGCAATGTCACTTATAAAGACATTAAAAAGGACCAGCCCCAGTACTGAACCCTGCGGTACCCTACTAGTAACCCTCCTTTCTTCACTGTGAACGCCATTTACTATTACCCGCTGTGTCCTGTTGTCCAGCCAGTGTTTTACCCAAGCTACCACCCTGTGACCCACTCTCAGGCTGGCTAATTTGTTTATTAATCTTTTGTGTGGGACTGTGTCAAATGCCTTGCTAAAGTCTAGGTAGGCCAGGGGCATGGCCTGACTGAGGAAAGAGATGGCTGCTTAGTTCAGTGGCTCAGGGACCATCCAACCTATTTCAAGACTCTGGTCACTTTATACTTCATTGCAATCTCAAAATTCTGCATAAGCCAGTATTACTACATGGCCTCCTCAAAAACATCGGCAAAGCAGCAAGGTTCGCTAAGTTTCTAAGCCGCGAAAATGAAGCAAACGGCAAGCCAAATTCAGAAGCTTATTGCTAATACGGCATCTACTCCCAGCAAGAGCCTTGATAAAATTCAAGCAAGTACATCTGATTGTCCAGCTCACCAAACACCGTGATCTATGTAAACTCTGCTGAATAGCCTAAAATTTGATATAACCAGCCAAATGCTTGCTGGTTTCGAGAATATTGGCTCCCAATTAATGCAGCTACAACAAACCATGAATGGTCTGAGCGACACGATGGAGTCTCACTCGACTCAGCTGGGAGACCTGGAACAAAGGGTAAGTGACTGGGAGGATGCCTACCAGAGAACGGAACATAATTTAAGCCAAGCCATGACAGAGATAGAAACCCTAAAGGCCACCCTAGATGACCAGGAGAATAGAGAAGGTAGGTGCAACGTTTGTATAGTTGGCATGCGGAGGAGTCTGAGCAGAAGGACTGTGTGTAATTCGTTATGACCTGGCTTAAAACAAATTGAACCTACCGTCAATAATTGCTTGAAATTCAGAGAGCTCATCATTACCCGGTCGAAGGCCTAATCCCAATGAGTGCCCGAGACACTTGATTGTTACATTTCTCAGGTTTCCAGATTGGCAAAGGGTGCTGGAGAAGGCCAGAGAGACGGGTCGTATTCAGGAACAAGGTCATGTTGTGAGTATTTTTCCAGACATTTCAAGATGGTTACAGGGGGAGCGGCTGGCCTTCACACCGGTCAGGCGCAAACTGCAAGAGTTGAATTGCCAATTTTCCCTTCTATACCCTGCTTGAATGATAATAAGACCCTAAAACAGAAAAGTAGATCTTTTACTGATCCAGATGCAGCCATGCGTTACGAGGAGCAGGAACTGGTCCATCACCAGGAAATCTGAGGATGCCCAAAGAGCAGGAAGATGAAGAACTAATTGAATTGAATGGACTAAATATATGCTTTGATGTTTACTTGGGTATAAGTAAGATGTTGAAAGCTTGGGCTTTTTACGCAGAGTGAGGTTTATCTCTGTTACTAATTTGTGAGTTACGAGTGATAGAAGGGCCTGGGGTGTTATTTGTTGGGGTGTTGCATTACTCATCGGACAGAAGGTTGTAAATGAGTTCCAAAATTGATTATTTTCCAGTCTACAAGAACTGGGCCTCTGATTCCTTGTTCCCGACTATCTGAGGTACGTGTTAGGCCAATTGCTGAACTCCTCGCTCCTATTACAAGGTTTCTCCAGAAGTGGGCAATACATGTCTATGTTCTGTTTGCCTTCACAGTTATTTTTCTGCATGAAAATATTTCTATGCAATTGCAATGAATAAGTACATTGTGAGGTGGGTCAAGGACGGGGATTCAGAATTTTTTTTTTAGTGATATTTTCTTAATTTTGTGATTCATTATAAGAAGGGACCATAGAGGTTTTATGGTTGGGGCCCTTGATTATATGGGGAGTAAGTGCTATTTTGTTTTAGTCTGTACCAGCATAGCAGGGGATTAGGGGAAAAGCTGGACCCCCCCTCTGGGGCGCTCATGCCTCCTGCCTACCTCCAAGGGTTTCTGTATATTACAATTTATATTTTCTTACAGTGTTCCTTCTGAAAATGTTAGAAAAGGAAGGTGTTGTTGTAGAAGGAATTATCCCCACCTCAGAGGAAGAGTTTTCCTCTGGCCTCCCTCAGGGACCAAGGTAATACGAAATTTTTTTCATTTAGAATTTGTATACAGAAGGTTGGATGGCTCCACCCCAGTGCATCCACGAAAGGTAGCGGATTTTAGTGAGTGATAAGTTAAGATGGGGTGAATTCAGGGAGGGGGTTGGGAGTAGAGAGTAGCTTTAGCTGGTTTGTTGGGTTTGTTGGGGAACAGGGAGGTTGGGTGTGGGGAAAAGTTTAAATGTTGGGGAAAAGGGGTAAAATCAAGGTTGGTGCACTGGCTCAGGAGTGTGGGGCAAAAATACTGTATAACATAATTGTTAAATGTATAAAATGTCATCATTAACGTTTATGACATGGAATGTGCGGGGAGTAAAGATGGTGATCAAGAGGAAAAAGATATGGCACTATTTTAAAAAAACAACAGGGGGATGTATTGTTTCTGCAAGAGATCCATTTGTGCAAGGAGGAGGTTCAGAGTTTGCAGAGGGCTTGGGGGGTATATTGCTGACTGCTCCCTTTACATCCAAGGCCCGAGGAGAAGCAATATGGTTTCGCCCCCCCCATTTAAGAATAGATCTTCATGACATGAAATCTGACCCCAAGGGGAGATATGTCCTGGTTGATGTAAGTATTAAGGGTTCCAGATATACTTTGATGTCAATTTATGGCCCAAATATAGATGACCCGAGTTTTTTCAATCATTTAGTGATAACCTTAGCTACCTACCCAGACAATTTGATTGTGGGGGGAGACTTTAATATATATTGGGATCAGATGTTAGACACCTCACATATTCATAGTAAATATCCGCCTTAAAGTTTGTAGTCCTTAAGAGCTTTGGCAAAGGACAGGGCATTAACAGAGATGTGGAGACATTTTAGTCCTGTTAAAAGAGAATATTCTTAATACTCTGCACCACATCAATGTTTTACTAGGCTGGACTATTTTTTTGTTTCACCTAATCTGTTAAGAGGCCTGACATCTCCACAATATGGTCCCATCTGTGTGTCGGATCATGCACCTTTGTTTTTTGGCCTCCCTAAACTAGGTAACAATCGGCCATTTAACCAGTGGAGGTTGGACCCTACTTTATTAAATTGCCTAGACTACAAAGCCCACATTCAACAGGTAACAGAAGATTTTAGGTCCCATAATAAAATTAGTGATACATCAGTGGCTACAACTTGGGAAGCCCTTAAGGCTGTAATTAGGGGAGAGTCAATTGCCTTTGCTGCAAATTTAAATAGAGTAGCTCTGGAAAAAGAAAGGGAACTTGAGGACTGTATATTGCAACTACAATGTGAAATTATGCAAACGAATACCCTCCATAAAATGCCAGAACTCAATAGATTAAAGGGGCAATGGGCTCAAATGGTGAACAAAAAGATAGAAAAAGATATCATGAAGGCAGGGGCTAGAACTTATTTCGAGGGGATTCCGCTGGGAAATGGTTAGCCTGGAGAATTAAAACGAAGCTGGCTGATAGAGCTATAATCTCCATTGAATCTAGGGATGGAACAAGTATGTCGGATCCACAACAGATAAATAAGGAGTTCCAACTTTTTTATAAAAGGTACGTGTCCAAATCGTGAATATACTTCGGAATCCTCGGCTGGGGCTGACCCCACAATATTTATGCAAAATATACAGTTACTCTTGATTGATGATACATCAGGGGAACATCTTAACAGACCCCTCTCAACTCAGGAAATAAAGGATGCCATATGGGATTCAAACTTAGGGAAGGCCCCTGGCCCTGACGGGTTGCCCATGGAATTTTTTAAGTTGTTTTGGGAAGACCTTCACCAGCTGTTTAGTGATATGGTTGGAGAGGCTATGAACAAAGGTGTGCTGCCTCCTTCTCTCCAGATGGCTACTATCATTGTCCTTCCTAAACGGGGTAAGGATCCAACAAAGTGTGGGTCCTACAGACTGATTTCCTTATTAAATGCAGATATAAAATCATATCAAAAATTTTTGCTACCCGTATAGAAAAGGTTTTACCTTTATTGATACATCAAGACCAATGTGGCTTTGTGAAGGGGGCGTCAGGCAAAGCACAATTTGAGACAAACTTTAAATATAATTCAAAAGTGGTCATGAGGGGAGGAGGATCCAGGTAGAGGCCTTTTGGATCTTGACGCTGAAAAGGCATTCGATAGGGTGGAATGGAAGTTTATCTTTGCAACCTTAAACAAATTCCGTGTGGGTCCAGTAATTATGAATTGGATTAAAATGCTCTATTCTTCCCTGAAAGCCCAAATATGCACCAATGAAACTATGTCCTCATCCTTCCCACTCACTAGGGGAACTAGGCAGGGTTGTCCCTTATCCCCATTGCTATATGTTTTGACTATGGAGGTACTGGCTTCGGCCATTAGGCAGCACTCTGATCTCCGGGGGTGTGAGGTGGGAGGCGAGGATCATAGAATCTCCCTTTTTGTGGATGATGTCTTGTTATTCATAAAAGATCCAAGGATGTATATTCCAGCATTGACTGGATTATTCGCGCAGAGTATGGCCCTATCGCGAGACACAAAATAAATTGGTCCAAATGCGAATGGCTTCCACTGGGAAAAACAAAATATACAGATTCAGAACTATAAGATAAACCCAACCCCAGAGTTAAATTATCTCAGGGTAGTCATCCCTAGTAAATTAACATCTTTATTTCATTTAAATTATCTCCCATTATTAAAAAAGATCAAAGATTAATGTGACAGGTGGAAAGGTTTCCCGGAATAGATAAGGGTAATCATGTTAAAATGTTTATCTTACCTCAGTGTCTTTACCTTCTTCAATCTTTCCCAATTTGGATTCCTAAGTACTATTTTAAATCTTTAAAGGGAGCAATAGGTACTCTTCTCTGGGGCATAAGGAGACCTCAAATTGACAAGAATTCCTTTGGAAACCGGTATCAGAAGGTGGTCTAGGCCTTCCAAATATGTCCTTATATTATTTTTCAGCTCAAATTTCAGCTTTACAGGATGTTTTTGTCAATGGAGGGGGAGTACGGACCTGGGTGAAGGTGAAGAATGAGAGTGCTTCCCCGAGTCTCACTTCAGTTACATTTGCCTCTATGTTAAGTGGTAAGCTCCACAAAAGAGTAAAAATCCATTCTCCAGAACCTCAATGAGGATTTGGCAGGCAGCCCATGAGATCATGAACTATCTTCCTGCCCTCTCCCTGGAATCGAGTATCAGGGGTTGCCTGTGGGATGAGGATAAGCTTCAGGAGGTAGCGAGACGGGTTTTTGACAAATGGGAAGGGAAAGGCCTTGAATGTATGGTGCAACTATATGAGGGGCGTAATTTACTTTCATACTTAGATTTGGTGAAGAGATTTGGTTTGCCCCCTCAAAGTTTTTTCATTTACCTCCAGATTTGTAATTGATTGCAGTCCTGGGACCCAGGTAGAATTTTACACTGGTCTCCTTTGGAGGAACTTTTACAGCAAGCAGTGTCTACAATAAAGTTGAGGGTCATGAAAATGTGTTATAGTTCCCTCCTTAATGCCCTACCTGATGTGGGGATGAGCTTGAAATATAATTGGGACAAGAACCTGGGAGAAGAAGCACTATCACTGGGAGACTGGAAGATGGTTCTAAAAAGGGGCATGAAGTATTCTATTAGTAATAGAATATGGGCTATCCACTTTAATATACTACATAGAACATACTTTACCTGGGTTTTAGCCAAAAAATTGACCCATAACGTTCAGAGATATGCACAAAATGTAAAGTGGAAAAGGTAACTTTATTCATTTAATTTGAGATTGTCCAGTAATACAGAACTTTTGGAGAGGAGTGATAAATATAATGCAAAGTACCATTCAAGATTCACAATTGGTGGGTATTCATGAAGTAATTTTGGGTCTTCCTGGAATATCCCGGAATGGCAAGGGTCTGGATCACCCCCTATGGGCTTTCGGTATGGCAATAGGAAAACAGATAATTGCTCGCCATTGGTGCCAAGATGTATCCCCTATAATAACGGAATGGGTTAATAGCCTTCTACAATGTATGAAATTAGAACATACCCAATACAGGGTGACAGGCAGAGAGGGAAAGTATAATAAAATATGGGAACCTTTAGAACATGCCATCTCCCAGAGTTGGTTTCCTGTAATTTAAGATGGGGAAGCCAGGGCATCCCAAGATAGTACACCTGAATACTTGATAGCTGACCATTTTTAGCTGTCTATGTGTTTACTATATGTTTGTTCTCTTGTCATGCCAAATCTATGTTACTCTGTCTTTAACTACCAATAATTTTAAATCCTAGGAGGGATAAAAATCTGCTGGGATATGCACACATTCCTGTATTTAGAATGTAATATTTTAGACTCTTGTTTTACTCTCTTTCATTGTATTGGAATGATGACATGAAGTCTTATTTTATACTTTGTAATAAGCAAGCACAGATGTGTTTTCTACCTCTATGAGGTTTTTCCAGTGTACCGGCCTACAATAAAATAAAGTTTGAAAAAAAAAATCTAGGTAGGCCATGTCCACAGCCCCTCCCTGGTCTACTTCTTTGGTCACCCAGTCAAAGAAATCAATTAGATTTGTCTGACATGACCTTCCTGATGTGAATCCATGCTGCGTTAGGTCCTGTACCCCACTGGCCTCTAGGTACTCAACAATTCTTTCCTTCAGAAGTGATTCCATCATTTTCCCTACCACTGAGTTCAAACTGACAGGTCTGTAGTTTCCTGTCTCTGTCTTGCTCCCAGTTTTGTGAAGGGGAATCACATCTGCCCTCCTCCTGTCCTCAGGTACCACACCATCCTCCCAAGATTTATTAAAAAGGGTAGTCAGTGGTGTTACTAGTTCTTCCCTTAGTTCTATTAGAATTCTGGGGCGAATCCCATCAGGCCATCCCATCATTGCTTTATCCACCTTCAGTTTTAAGAGTTCTTTCAGAACCCTTTCTTCGGTGAAAGGACTAATATCAACCCCCCCCCCATCCAGAGTGCTTCTATTGACTGGATTAGGTATCGCCCCTGCTTTTCCATTGTGAATACTAAGCAGAAGTATTCATTCAGTATCATTACTTTTCACTGTCGCCTCTGCCCAACCACCGCCCTCTTTATTCAGCCTCAGTATCCCTGCCTTAGTCTTTTCTTTGTTCCCTAATGAACCTATAAAGTTTTTATCCCCTTCTTAACTGAGTTAGCTATCTTTTCCTCGGTCTGGGCCTTGCTATTCTGACTGCCTTCCCGTTTCCTTCTAATTTAACTGGTACAGTTCTCTGTCCTGCTCCTTCTGTGTTTCCTTATACTTCCTGAATGCTGTCTTTTTCTCCTTATCTTCCCTGCCACTTCTTTTGAGAACCATAGTGTTTTTTCTTTCATTTTGATTTGCTTCACACAAAGGCTTGTTGCCTCTGTGATGGCGGTTTTGATGTTTCCCCAATGTTACCCCACCTTCTTGCCTGTTTACTGGTGCTTTTCTGAGGCACACCCATTTTGACAAAATAAGCCCTCCTGAAGTCCAGTATCTTCACTTTTGTGTGGCTTGACTCTACATCCAGGGTCCTGAGTTTTCCACAATCCACGGCGTGTGAGCCTGCGGAATTATCCATGGAATTTGCGGCACCCACAGGTGCCAGCAACCTGTGGAATTTGCAGCCACCCATAAAACATTTGTCCTTTCCAATGGGGGTGCTAATCCCAACAGCTCTACTCAGTCTCCAAAAAATTGTCTGTATGCCATGCTGGAAGCCCACCCAGTGTGGCAAAAAGTGTTATTTTACGATGGGGTTCCCAACTCTGTCGGTATTTCACTGACCCTACAATGTTCTGAGTATGGCATGCTGGGAGCCCAGCCCAGCATAGCAAAAGAGTCATTTTCCAACAGGGGTGCCCAATCCCCATCAGCTTCACTGGCCTCCCCAAGCTGCCAGGTGCCACGCTGGGAGCACACACCAGGATGGCAAAAGGCCCTGTTGTCTGAAAAAATTAAAAAAGACCTGGAAAAAAAAAACTTCCCTCATTGATTCTTTGCCCCCTCCCTCAACCCGCGCCCACCCTCTGCGTACCCCACCTCCCCACACCCCCACCTCTACCCATACTTACCTCAGGAGCCCAGCGCAATGATCTTCAGCGGACTGGGAACATGTCTGCACTCTTCAAAGCCAACCACGAACTGAAGAAATGCCTGTAAGCTGTATAATGGCATAAAAGGACTCTTTTCAACTTTAGTGCATATCTCAGCCATTTTATATTTTCACCAATTTCAACATGGTTTTTGGGGTTCGACTTCATGAACTGAACACTGTAATTTTAAGTTCAGTCCTGAAAGGTGATTTCATGGTCACTATGTGGAACCACCTTTCAGGACCGATTAATCAAATGTCAGTGTCACAGTTCATGAGGTAGGCCCCCAAAAACCCTAGGTTGAAAATTTGGTGAAGAAATCCCAAAATGACTGTTTTATGAGCATCGTTGTGCAATTCTCATGCCTTTCGTAACTTGACATTTTAATATTTTTACTCCAGATTTTAAGCATTGCCATTTTACCACACCTCCTTATGAACAGTAGAAATGTCATTTTTCACATCTCACCTGAAATGTGTTTTTGCAAATATAGCACACAATGGCACGGTCGGTTTGCGAAAATGTTCAGGACAGATTAAGAAAATAACAGTAACACTGTTCATGAGCAGAGGTCTTAAACTGGCTATGTTGAAAATCTGGCGACAAAAGCCCATAAAATGACTGTGTTATGAGTGTGCATTGTGTCAGATACAGCAAAAAAAGAGGGTAAAATTATGGGTAAAAATGTGCCTCAGAAATTGGTGCCAAGCGCTGCAGAAATTCTGCAGCAAATGAGAACCCTGCTGCAGAATTTTGCTACGATGTGCTGCAGAAAAATCAGGGCCCTGTCTACAACTAAGTTTATCATGAACCACACTGTTTGGTGGTCGCTTGTTCCCAGATGGCTACCCACTTCAAGATCAGAGATCCTCTCTCTGTCCCCATTTGAGAGTACGAGGTCCAAGATTGCTCCCTCCCTAGTGGGTTCCAAAACTAGCTGTCTGAGGCATGCCCCCTCTAGGGCATCAAGAATGGCCCTGCTCTTGGATGTGGCTGCAGCAAAGGTGCTCCAGTTAACATCTGGCATATTCAGGTCCCCCATCAGCAATATCTCCCCTTTCTCTGCCATCCCAAGGATGCCTTCTATCATTTCCCTGTCTATTTCCTCCCCTGAGATGGGGGTCTGTATACAACCCCTATGTGGATTGTGGAGCCATTTCCAGTCTCAAGGTGACCCTAGTGCCTCTTCTTCCCCCATTTACCCTTTAGTTCTGTTGCTTTGATCCCTTTCCTTACATGAAAGCTACTCCTCCTCTTCTTCCTTCCCTGTCCCTCCTGTAGATTGTGCACCTTGGTATGTTGACATCCCAGTCATGGCTTTCTGTGTACCATGTTTCTGTGACTGTCAGCATATCCAGGCATTGCTCTTCCATCAAAGCCACCATTTTGGGGAGCTTTTTACCTAGACTACTGGCATTCGTACTCATTACCCTCCATTTGTAATGGGTTTATTTCTTTTTACCCCATCTCTGTCCTTACTGCCTTTTTTCATTTTCTCCATTTACCCCTGCCCTTCTTCCTATTGACTGCTCTATCTTGGTGTTTACCTCACTAACTACCCTGATTTTTTATGGGGGGCTAGGATTTCCCTTCTCCTTTTCAGTGCCTCCCCACCTTGGCTAGTATAAATGCTTGCCAATAAAGCATTTAAACCTATCACCTAGGATCCTGGTTCCCCTTCTGGAGGTATGCAGACCATCTCACCTGTATAGGCCTGCATCCCTCCAGGTGGAGCCCCAGTCCCCAGTGAAGCCAAATCCCTGATCTCTGCACCACTTTTTCAACCAGTCATTGAATCCCACGGTGCGGAGTACCCTAGCCTCATCCATGCCATAGACAGGTAGCACTTCCAAGAAACTTACCATGTGTGCTACTTGTCTAAGGCCCCTCCCCAACTCCACAAACTCCTGTTGCAATGCTCTGATCCCATTCTCAGCCAGGTCATTCATCCCTAGGTGTATAACAACATCCAGCTCCCACCCCTTTGCAGCTGCTCCCATGATCCTGAGGATTCATTTACTGTCCCTCCAAGTCACAGCACTGGGCAGGCATCTTACCTCCCTTTCCCCTCCCTCCCCCAGTTCTACCCCCCCAATAATTGAGTCCCCCACCAGGAGTTGTTTCCTACCCTGTGGGGTCCTGTGCTATCCTCATGTGGGTCTCCACAGTGGAGGTTCTCAGCATCCTCCTTGGTCTCCACTGTGGGTGCCTCCATAGAGGAACCATGCTCCACCAGAATGGAGATTGAATTGGAGAGCCACGACTGGAGGGATGCACCTGTGTTCCACCATCCTCACCTATCCCTGAGCTCACCATGGTCCAACCACTCCTCTTTCTTGGCAACCTCTGAGGTAGTGACAGTGGCCTGGGTGGTCCCTGGGTGGGGAGCAAGTTTTCTGAAACATTGCCAGGTCAGCATGGAGACGAACAACCTCCTCCTCAGACCGAGAGGTGCATGCAAATAGGGCAGCAATGCAGTCTCCAGAATGTTTCCCTGAAGACTGCTGCTCCACAACCAGTACATTGCACCACTCCCCACATGTCTATATCCTTTCTGTTACAGATGGTTTCTGTTATTGTTTTGTTCTTGTTTTAGTATGTGCAAGCTTGGAGTGTCTCTAGCCCCTATTCAGTGTGCTTTGCCTTTAAGGATATGAATAGGTGTCTGTTGTTAGCAGTTTGGGGAAGTGATGTCAGAACCCCTGCTATAAAGGAAGTTATGCACTTGGGGTGGGTGGTGCATGAGGGAGGGAGGGAGTAAACCTATGCCATCCAGAAACAATCGGCTACAACTCTGACCCTTCACCCTGGGGAGTGCCTTCCTTCCTTTCAGACACCTATTTCACAGAGGTTAAGTAACAGGTCTAGTCACAAATGACAGCAAATATCTCCCAGCTACAGTTCCTTCCTGGCAAGTTAAAGTTAAAACTAAGAAAAGTCAACCCCCAAAAAAGAATCAAAACTAGTTACTTACACAGGTCCAAAAAGTAATAATTCAGTTCAGTGTAGTCTAGAAAATATCCTCCTTGCGTCAAGGAAGCTGTGGCTGCTTTCACACTCCTGTCTCAGCAGACAAAGACCACAAACAACTCCTGTCATAAATTCACAGTTGAACTAGGCCCCTTTCAGCTCTCCCGTTAACAGACACTTATTTCACAGAGGTTAAGTAACAGGTCTAGTCACAATGACTGCACATGTCTCTCAGCTACAGTTCCTCCTTGGAAATTAAAGTTAAAACTAAGAAAAGTCAACCCACAACACAGAATCAATATTAATTCATCAATTATTTTTTGCTTGTTTCTCTCGAAACAAGTGTCATCATCACTCATTAGTTGCTTTGATTTGTATCGTGGGTCCAAGATTGTTTGCTTTAATGTAGTACTCAGAATAAAGCATTTTTACATAGTTTGTCATCTTTTGCAACTTTTTAGATCATATGTCTCATTAGATCTTGTATTCTGGAGGGCACCCTGCATATGTCAGCACCACTGGCAGTCTGTGTGATCATGGAACTGACCTGCTTCTCTAACAATTCCCTAATCAGACTCAATCTGAATTTTAACATTTTTATTAGGGGTATCACTTGGCTGAGAATTGCTGTGTTTGCACTAACCTCCCTGGTGATTTCTTCAAATGGCTGGAGTAGGAAAATTAGAAACTCCAGCATGGCCCACTGTGGTGAAGTAATATAGACATCTGCATTATCAATTTGATTTTCTAAGGTTGTTTCTTGATAGCTTTCTTTTGTTCCAGCAGCATTTGGAACACATAAAAGGTCAAATTCCATTGAGTAGAAATGTCTTGGATTGTCTTTGCAAAGGTAAACTGTGCTCCTGCTGTATTTTTTCAAACAAGTGGCGGATTTGCCTGAGTTACTGAAATGAGTCCATATTCTTTTACCAGTGCTAATGAGAACCTTAATCTCTCCTATCATCATTGAGAAAACTGTGAACTATTAAATTTAAGCAATGCACAAAGCAGTGGATGTGAACAAAGACCCCTCCTTCAAGGCCTTTCTTATGTTGGCCCATTGGCCTACATATTCAGAGGAGTTGTGCACTGCGCAACCGACTTGTACTATCACAACTACAGAAATGTGCCAATGGAGCCATATTCAACTAGTGTGAATGTGCAGCACAAAATGCATTGTACTGCTGCACAACAGTAATGTATGTGCATGTACATGGGGCATGCCCATGAATATTCTGTGTAATGGCATATTCAGCCAAAAAAGCACGGCACAACTGAGGAGCAACTCAGGCAATGCACCACACAGAGTTCAGCACATAAAAGGAGGCTCAAACACACAGACAGCAGATGTGCAAGCCAGAGCTGCAGAGGCCATGGATGCAGGTCCATTCATAATGGAAGCAGTGATGAGGGGTGTGAGGAGGAGGGAGGAAGAACAACATGGCCAGGGAAAGGGTCCATTGGTGGTATGCCCAGCACAGACAGCACCAGGCCTGGGTCACGTTTGAGGACTACAGGGACATGGAGATAGTGGGCCAGTACGGTCTGAACAGGGCAATTCTGAGGCAGCTATGTGAGCTGTGCCATGATGAGCTGCAGGCACCAACCAGAAGGAGTCATGCCATGATGATGGAGACAAAGGTGAAAGCTGTAATGTGCCTGCTCACCACGGGCACCTTCCAGACACCAGTGGGAGTCGCCTCTGGCATGTCCCAGTCAGCCAATTCCCACCTCCTCCCATAATTCCTCAATGCTTTGCTGCCACATGTTTCGGAGTACATCAGATTCCCAAGCACACAGGCAGAGTGCACAGCAAACTTGCAAGAATTCCAGAGGGTGGCACTCATGCCAGGAGTGCTTGGGGCCATTGACTGCACCCATGTGGTCATGCACACACCTCCTGGTCCTGAAGGGGTGGTATATTGCAACAGGAAGGGATACTCCTCCATCAACTGCTAGGTAGTGTGCAATTCTACTGGGTGGGTCATCAATGTGTATGCCACATACCCTAGGAGTACACACCATGCATTCATGTGGCATAACTCTGCCCTGTGCCAGTGATTTGAGAGTGGTGATCACACAGGGCACCTACTAGGTGGGCAGAACATGGGACGAGGTGACTGACAGGCCTATCATAAGTGCAGAGGGTCAAGGCACACCTGGGTATGGGGCCACGCATGCAGCATAGGGGTGGCATGTGGTCATGCAATGCAAGGTGGTAACTGGCATATGTTCTCTCCCTGCAGGTGACAGTGCATACCCTCCGAACATGGCTGTTCTCCCCATCTGGCGACCAACCAACACTGCAGAGGAGTGCTATAATGAGGTACACAGTGTAACATGCAGCATCATAGAGTGGGTCTTTGACATGCTCAAGATGTGATTCTGTTGCTTAAACAGATCCAGAGGTGCCCAACAGCACAACCCTGCCAAAGCCTGTGGCATATTTATGGCCTGCTGCATGCTGCACAACATAGCCATTGACCATGGAATACCTGTTCTGGTGGATAAAGGCAACAGCCTTGAGTAGGATGTTGAGGATGAGCCGGACTGGAGTGTGCAGCCACACATGGAGAGGAGAGATGCCAGGCTGGCAGCCTGCACCAAGAGGTGCCGAGACACCATCATGACAGAGCACTATGGGAACCGCAAGCGAGTACCATACATGGTAGCTGTGCAAGCACAGGACACCACACACACACACACACACACACACACACACATGCATGGCCACATAGGGATGCATGCAGGGATGTGGGCACATACACAGCATGCGATGGGATCACACAAGCACACAGGCACATGGCCACAACACAGCAGAGCAACACACAGGTGGCTCCACAAACACATGTCCCATGATGGACACACATGTTGCCATACCATGTCCATCACACGCACCCCCACCCCCACCCCCACAAGATGCACAGTGGGGCACATTGCAGCTTTTGGACATACAGACTTCTGCGATGTGTGATGGAGACACACATAGCAGTACATCAGATTGTGGCATGGATCAGAGTGTATGCATTGGCACACAGGCAAGGCCAGTATGGTGCTGCACTCATCACACCCATGCCACAAGACCCAGCAGCACTGCCAGCACACGTGAGATGCATCACAGACCACATGTATACAACAGCACACACACAGATATGCACCAGCCAAGTGCGATGCAGCACACAGCACCGGGTACAGACTAGGGCAGCACACCAAGTGGGCCTAGTATGCAGTGCCACGACCGCCACGGCAATGCCCGGACTGTGTAGCACACACTGGCCACTCAACAGTCACAGGAGGTGTCACTAACACACTGATAAGGGTAGAGGTCTGAGAATGCAACCAGGTCCTCATGGGTGTGTCAAGACCAGCAAAGAGACTACCGCAGGGAGTGTCAGGGATGGGCATGTTGGTGCTGGGCATCAGCCATGCCAAGGTCGCCAGTCACTGTGACCGTGGTCTTGACATTGCACTATGGGGAGTCCTGCTCACCCTGCCATACCCACTGGATACCAGCAATGCAAATTGGGCTGCAGTGGTACCAACAATGCTGCCAGCGATGTGATCGTGGCCTCCTGCAGTTGCTGGAGCTCACCAATTGGCTAAGTGCATCTGATGTCACTCTGCTCAGCATGATGACGCACCTCAACTCTCAGTGCATGTATTTCTGGCTCAGGCATTGACTGGTTGTCCACAGATTCCCGCATCAGCCTGGTGAGCTCATCCAGCCTGTCAGCAGCTGGCACATCGTGGGGCTGCTGCTGACCTGCTGGGTGTGACAGCATGCAGTGCAACATACCTCACCTGTGAATGCTGCACAGGTGACCACGCAGGTGGTGGGGACTAGGCAGGTGCCTCGATGGTGGCCCCTGTTTTGTGCTGCATGGTAGGCCTTGCATCTGGCTACTGCACACCAGCATCCCACGGGATCTTCCCCATGGCAATGGCACACGCCTGTGCTCTATCCATGTCCAACAACAGCAGAAATGCCACATGCCACTGTGCGGACATGGGCTGGTGGTGCCTGAACTGGTGCCGTGCCATGTGTGCTGGACTCTTCTGCATGTGAATGACACTGTTCCCTGGTTGGCGTGTCTAGGCCTGCACCACCCAGGATCAGGGTTACATCATCATCACTATCTGTGGTGGCCCCCTCCATTGTGGCAGGTGCAAGCACTGGGAGGTCATCTGTCTGCAGGAGGTTGGCCAGTGGTCAACATCATCCAGCTCCAGGAACTCCAGCAGCCCATGCTGCCATGTCTAGGGAAGTATGTGTCCCAATGCCAGTTGACATGGACAGCACAGCATTCTCTGGTCCATCACCATCGGTCACATCCTGAACTGCACCCCAGAGGCATGATAGAGACAGACAGAGTGATATCAGCATTGCCAGTGGCACAATACATGCTGGTCTGTGTACAGTGCAAAGGTTGAATGCGGCAACAACTTACCAGACTGCACAGCAGGACAGAAGTGCAGCAACACACTTCTGTCTAGCCATGCCACAGGTACTGCTCAGAGCATGCAACCATGGTGTGGAGCTGTGGTTTGTGTGGTTGCTGTGGCAAATGTCTGGCAGCATGCCCCTGCCCCCCCAGGAATGATCAGGGACAGTGTTATGCACCACTGCATGTGACCACATTGTCCCTGCCTCAGCCGGTGACCACCGCTACACCGGCAGCACCTACGGTCATGTGTGGAGCAGAGCACACCTTGGACAGTGTCACATGGCCACTGCATGATGCCCATTCAGCATGCAAGATGCACACAGGTGTCCATGTCCATGCACGATGTGGCCATGTGCAGCATGTGCCACAGCACTGCACACCGTGTGGAGATATGCAGCACCCCTGCAGTCATGCTAGTATGCTGTTGCCATGCACACACCCCCACCCCATACCGGACTACACCATACTCTACAGTGCTGTGACAGGCTGCCTCCATGTGGAATCCACCACGTGGGACACCGTATGGTACACAGCTGATGGTCGCTACCACAAGCTCCTCTCCTGATGACAGGACAGGTGCCGCTTTCCAGTCCACCGCCCATCCTATTGCATGATACCCTGATGGCTGCAACCTTCTCCTTGATGCACCTCCCATCTGCGCCCATTTTCTTCTTCTACTCCTGTGCACTGTGGTTGTGCTGGCCATGGGCATTCATGTATGTCGCCACCTCTCCCCATCCGGAGGCATGCTGCTGCATGGTCCTAGTGGCACCACTCTGCAGTGCTTCTCTGTCAAGGAATGCCTCAATGAAGGCCTGCTGCTCATCCTTAGTGAAGTTGGACCTACGCTTCCATGCATGCCCCTGCTCTCCCACTCCCTCAGTCTCAGACATGTTGCTACCTGTGTAGAGTCAGACGTAGCCCTGATGAGTAGCATAGAATCACACCATGGTGTAGTACATCAATGCCAACATGCATAGTGTTTACATTAAACAGCACAATGTTGGGATACATACCTGAATGGTTGCAATACCTGTCAGTGTCCTGTGCTGCTTTTATGGCACAACACATGCAAATGAGCACCTGCACAAGCGGTAATGATATGCTAATGTGCGTGACTGCACTTGTCATAGACTAATGAGGCTATTTACATATGGCGGCTGAATATTGTGAAATTGTACCTTGCACAATGGTCCATGAACGGTGAAATACATGCGCTGGAGCATTCCGGTGGCTCACTTCTGGAGCATGTGTGATGCGCATATGCGCATGTGCCATGCATGACGATGGCAGCACAATGTCCTTTGTCTCATATCGCACAACACAGTGCAATGCACATGGCCATCCTATGGGGCATGTGTCCAAGTATGTGGGCTGTGTATGCTGCACGATTGTGCTGTCATGCTGGATTGTGCAGCTGTGCATGCTGCGCCATGTTGGTGACTGCACATGTGCCTGCAGTGCACCATTGACCTGACCACAGTGTGGTTCTTCTTAATGCTGTGCACATATGCAGGTCATGGATGTGACCCCGAACTCCCACCTGCACTTCCAGCATTGCGCAAGTGCAGTACTGTGTGATAGGTCATGGTTGTGCATGGGTATCATGCACCTACCTGCTGTGCAATTGCGGCCTGCGTGTTCCTATCACGCATGGGGCAGCACCACCCCACATGGCTCCATAGCATGCAATGTTGCCCAGCAGTACATAGTCCTTGTGCAGCTACCATGGCGATGCAGCAGAAACATCTGACATAATGAGGAACTGGTCAGACATGGAGCTGGCTAACCTTGTTGCCATGTGGAACCCCTGGGACCAGCTATATGGGCAGGAGTTCTGGCAGAGGTCCGCACATGTGTGGGACCATGATGAAGAAAGCCTTGTGAGGTAGACTGGGGTTGCCCATACTGTGGAGCAGTGACTCCACCGCTACGGTGACCCTAGGCGGAGGGACCCAGAGAGGCTGCATAGACTGCAGGACCATTCCAGGTGGGGATCTGTTCCACAGCCAGGTAGGTGTCAACAAGCATTGTGCATGGTGCCAGTATCCAGTTACTGTGTTCTTGGATGTACTGCCTGTGTTGGTACCTGGGGGATGGGGAAGGCATGGCTGTGGTGTCTGTGGTGTCTCAGCAACGTGTGCTTATGTAGTGCATGGCATCTGGGACCCACCAACATACTCTGCATGTGGGACATGTCCCTGCCAGTGCACTGGCAGCACTGCACGCTGTGCCCAGCTGGGGGGGTGCTGGTCATAGCTTGGCACTCATGTATCTTTCTGTTTCTCTGTCATCCACAGGGCCGGCACTGTGCAGGAGGGCCATGGCAGATGCTGCACCAGTGAACCAGTGCTGTGATGGTGATGCTGCTGCAGGGCAGGTGCAGGATGTGCAGATGAGTGTGTGCAGTATGGTACACACAGCACTGCAGGGGTGGGATGGGTGGTGTAGGTATGACTCCAGGCATTGCTGCCATGCGGGCCCTGACATGTGGTTGTGCACTGACTCCGGTGCCTGTGTGGGGTTGAGTGTGTGTTGCTGGGACTTAGCAGGGCCCTGTGTGGTGGCATCCAGTCGCCATCACTGGTGGTGTGTGTGTTTGTGTCCCACAGTGTGCTACTGCTGCTGCTGTTGCTGCTGCTGGGTGGCCCCTGTTCTGCCTGTTGGGCACTTCTCCAGCACTCTGTGACCTGCTGCACAGGGATAGGTGCATGTCGGTCACAGGCGCACCTTCCAGGTTGTCTGTGGGGCATGGCTGGGTCTGCTGCGGCTGTCTGCTGTGTGTGTTGTTAGTGGCCCGTCCATGGGGTGCACCACAGCAGTCCCATGCACACACACTGGGGTGGGAATTCTGCTGTTGGTGGCCTGTCACTTAGTGGCTATTCTGTGTTCCCCTTTCATAAATCATCCTGGGCCATGTGGTGGGCAGAGAAGAATAGGTGACCTGGGTGGAGGCCTTCTACAGTTTCAGATTATCATGTTCAGGATACTCAACTATACAGCTGTGCACATACATTGGAGCAGGCAGCATCTGGTAGCCATGCAACAGCTGGTGCTGGAGGTGCGGCGGATGCACCTGGCAATCCATGAGCTACAGCAGTAGCCTTATGACTGTTTCTCCCTTCACTCTCCTCCATCCCCTGCCCCCCTCCCTTCTGGACTGCTGCCTGTGTTCTCTGGTTCACCCTGCATTGTCACCTGCCCATTCCCCCTGTTGAGGCCCATTCCTTACTGTCCTGTTTACCCCTTCCTGTTTGTTTTATTGGCCTGTTGGCACCACTCCTACTTTTCTTGTTGTACTGTTCTTTTGTTTATCGCACTGCTATGCCAACTGCACATCTGTATCTGTGTTTCCTTCTCTTGCATGCTGCTGCACTGTGCTGCTGTTGTTACATGCTGTTGTTGGGCGGGTCCCTGTCCATCCCCATGCTGTCTCCCCCGAGCACCTCTGTTGTGTGCATGATGGCCTGTGTGCCACATCACTCTGTGTCACAGGTACCTGGGTGTTGGCTGTGTGCCTCCCCTGTGCATGGTGTAGTGCCATGTGTCGCTGTATGCCTGTGCTGGGCTGCACAAAACAAGACATGGTTGCCTTCCCAGTGGTGGTGTGCCATGCTGTGCTATGTCCTGTTACCATGTGTGTCAGTGTGGGTTTTGTCTCATGCTGCCTTGTGCCTGTGTGGTGCTGTGGCTGTGGCACACTGTACATGCCTGGTGCCTTCCACTGTGACTGCAGCATTGTCCCATACAGCACTGGCTGTCGGACGGTGAGTCAGTGGGGCGGGCATTGCTGCCATCTGTGTCATGTGGTTGTGTTGCTTTGTCATATTGGTCACTGGGGTCTCTGTGGGTGCCACATGCTGTCCATGGTGCTCTGGCCATGTACCTGTCCATGCCTCTTGGCCACTGTCACCTTGTAGTTCACCCCTGGCACCCCTGCCTTGCCCATGTGCTGTTGTGCACCCTTGTCTCTGTTCACTGCTGCATGTCGCCTTTGCTCAACCTGCTAGTTTTAGCATGCTGTCTTGCTCCTGTGCAGTCCAGGTTGCTTGTTGTGCAATGGCACATTTGTGCTATATTCAGTGTTTGTTGCACTTGCACATGTCTGTGGCACATCCACTGAATATGGCATTGTTTTCCTATGGTGCACCTGGGTTGTGCTCTGTGGTGCATTGTACACATTCGGGGTGCATTTCTGAATATCTAGGCCATTATCCACAAATATGAAGCCAACTGACAGTCCCTGTGCAGCGAGGCATTGCTGTATTGGGTTTTGGAGCTCTTCATTGATGTTGTATGAGGTATGTTCAGGTGAAAAATAAAACATTCTTAGAACAGCAAACTGTGATGCTTCACTGTCCCCAGTCCCACGTGAATTATCAAAACATACCCAATGGGCCATGACAGACATGAAGGGTTCAGGTTAACAACTTGTCCAGAAATCTGTTGTGAGATGCACCACCTTCCCAACAGCACTGCACAACATGTCGTCTTAATTTTTATACACAACATCATAATGATCTGAATCCCTGTTGTCAAGAAGTGTTTCTCGATGGTATACTATATTGAGGTTCAAGGTACTCAAACAGCCACCTGAATCCTATATGCAAACTTGAACATATGAAAATGCCAGCAGAAACAGGCCTCATGGCCTATCGAGATCTCCTCTGGTGTGCAGCTCGCACTCTAAATCGCCACTGCCCCTCCCCACCCATTGCCCTCACCCTACCCTATCCCACCCCCTCTTGAAGTTACATAGAAACATAGAATTTGATGGCAGATAAGGACTGCTTGGCCCACCTAGTCTGCTCATTTCCCTACCTAATGGATAAGCTGCAGATCCTAGTTAACCAAATGCCTACTTCCTCCTACCCCCCACTAGAATTGCCTTATGTCTGTCCCATGCATTCTTGAATTCCCCCACTGTTTTTGACTCCAAAAATCTCCTCAGGAAGGCTGTTCCATGCATCCACAACCCTCTCCAAGAAAAAAATACTTCCTCACATTACCTCTGAGCTGCACCCCCTTGTTCTTGCACAGCTCTTTTTCTGAAAGATGCTACCTTCTTGGACTTTGTTGATTCCCTTGTGGTACTTGAAAGTTTCTGTTATATCCCCCTCTTTCCTTGAGGGTATACATATTTAGCTACTTTAGTCTCTCTTCGTATGTCTTCTGGTGCAGACCCTGCACCATTTTGTTGCCTTCCTCTGGACAGCCTCCACCCTGTCTCTGTCTTTGTGGAGATGGGGTCTCCAGAACTACATGCAGTACTCCAGATGGGTCTCACCAACTGCCTGTACAGAGGAATAACAGCCTCCTGTTTTCTACTGGTGATACCTCTCCTGTGCATCCCAGTATCCACCCAGCCTCCTTACTGCCTCCCACATTGCTTGCCCATCTTTAGGTCATCTGATATAACTACCCCCCAGGTCCCTTTCCATTTTGTTGTTGTCAGTATCTCACCCTCCCATTGTGTACTCTTCCCCAGTTTTGTTTCCCAGGTGCATTCGTTGCACTTCTTTGCACTGAATCTGAGCTGCCACTCATTTTGGCTATTCCTCCAACCTTGCCAAGTCCCTTCTCATCCTTTCTATGCGTCCTTGTGTATCCACCCTGTTGCAGATCTTTGTGTCATCTTCAAAGAGACATACTTTTCCTTCCAGTCCCTCTGCAGTGTCACTTATAAAGACATTAAAAAGGATCAGACCCAGTATTGAACCCTGCGGTACCCCACTAGTAACCCCCTTTCTTCACTGTGGATTTAATTTACTATTACCCTCTGTGTCCTGTTGTCCAGCCAATGTTTTACCCAGGCTACCACCCTGGAACCCACTCCCAGGCTGGCTAATTTGTTTATTAATCTTTTGTGTGGGACTGTGTCAAATGCCTTGCTAAAGTCTAGGTATGCCATGTCCACAGCCCCTCCCCGGTCTACTACTTTGGTCACCCAGTCAAAAAAATCAATTAGATTCATCTGACATGACCTTTCTGCTGTGAATTCATGCTGCCTCTGGTCCTGGTCCCCACCGACTGCTTGGTACTGAACAATTATTTCCTTCAGAAGTGATTCCATCATTTGCTGTACCACTGAGGTCAAACTGACAAGTCTGTAGTTTCCCGCCTCTGTCTTGCTCCCACTTTTGTGAAGAGGAATCACATCTGCCCTCCTCCAGTTGTCTTCCATTTTGCTGGCCACTACATCACCCAGTAAGGTGTTCCACTTGCCCACCACCCTTTACATGAAGAAATTACTCCTCATTTCTCCTGAACCTACCTCCTTCCAATCTCAGTTGATGACCTCTCGTATCCCTCCCCTTCCTCCTCTGGAAAATCCCCTTTGTTTTCATCTTATTTATTCCGTTCAGGTACTTAAAGTTCTCAGTTATGTCTTCCCTGTCACTTCTTTCCTCCAGAGAGTACATATTAAGCTCACTTAGCCTTTCCTTGTAAGTCTTACTCTCCATTCCCTGGATCATTTTTGTAGCTCTGTGCTATACTCTCTCCAACTATCTGATGTCCTTCTTCAGGAACAGGCGCCAGTACTGCATGCAGTATTCCAGGTGGGGCCTGACCAGAGACCTATAAAGCAGCAGGATAACCTCCTTCCTTCTGGAGAAGATCCCTTGAGCTATACACCTCAACATTTTGTTGGCTTTTGCTGCCGCCCTTCTGCATTGAGCAGAGTTGTTCATGCTCCCTGTTATGATCACCTTAGGTCTTTCTCTTCTGTGGAACAGCCCAACTGTACTTCATTTAAGTAATAATCCCTCCCGTGGTTCCTGGCTCCAAAGTACAGAACATTGCACTTCTTGGCATTGAACCCCAGCTGCCATTTATCCACCCACTCCTGTAGTTTATTCGGGTCCTCCTGCAACACCATTCCACCCCTCTCTGTGCCATCTACCAGTGCTCCCATCTTGGTATCATCTGCAAACAGACTGTTTTCTTCAGATCCTGTTTGAGATATCTGCAATGAAATCCCAATCAGTACTGGCCTAGTATTGATCCCTCATGGTCGACTTATCACTGCTTTTGGTGATGAGTTCCCCACCACCACCTTTTGCCGTCTTCCCTAAGCCAGTTTTTGATTCATGTCACCATTTTTGGTCCCACCCACACATTCTCCAGCTTCACCCTATTCTCCCATGTGGCACTTAAATCAAAGTCCTTACTGAAGTCCAAGTACAGGACATCCACAGCATGGCCCTTGTCCAGTTCGGCATCACCCAGTCATAGAACTCCACCAGGTTGAGCTGGCATGACCTACCCATGACAAATCCATGTTGCCAGTCATCCTGAATACCATTTGCCTCCAGAAAGCTCACAAGCCTCTCCTTTGGATGGTCTCCATGAGTTTGTCCATGATAGAGGAGAGACACACTGACTTGTAGTTCCCTGGTTCATCCTTTGGCCCATTCTTATGGATAGGCACCACGTGGGCATTTCTAGTCCTGTGGTACACCCCTTTTATCCAGGGAGGTATTGAACAGGTCTGCCAGTGGTCCTGCCAGGACCTCCACTAGCTCCCTCAGCCATCTCGAGTGGATGCCATCCTGTCCAGACACTTTGTCTACCCTTATTGCCTTCAGCTCTTCCAGCACCCTGCCCTCTGTAATCCCTACATCTGTCATCCTCTCCCCCCACCTACCTGTGGTAATTGCTCCCCCTTATCCTGTGTGAACACACAGGAGTAATCATTCAGTG
Source organism: Neoceratodus forsteri (assembly GCA_016271365.2). Lineage (NCBI taxonomy): Eukaryota > Metazoa > Chordata > Ceratodontiformes > Ceratodontidae > Neoceratodus > Neoceratodus forsteri. The sequence continues at coordinate 1,160,097,830 of CM057454.1, forward strand.
CTTCTGCCTGCTCCATCCCCTTCTCCAACCACCCCTATCCTTCCTGATCCTCACTAGCTGGTCCTTGCTTCTCTTTTCTCCCCTATGTAATGGAAGGAAGTATTTTTTCACAGAGAGGGTTGTGGATGCATAGAATGGCCTTCCGGAGGAGGCTGTGGAGTCAAAAACAGTGGTGGAATTCAAGCATGCATGGGACAGTCATAAGGCAATTCTAGGGGGTGGGGGTAGGAATAAGTAGGCTGCTGGTTAACTAGGATCTGCAGCTTATCCAATAGGTAGGGAAATGGGCAGACTGGGTGGGCCAAGTGGTCCTTATCTGCCATCAAAATCTATGTTTCTATGTTTCTATGTAAGTCTTCTTCTCCATTTTAGATCCCCTGTACCAGTCATCTCTGTAGCTGCTTTGGCCCCCTGACTAGTCTGGTGACCTCTCTAGACTTCTCTTTGAATATGTCTTTATCTTCTCCCCTCCCCATTTTCCTGTACTTCTGAAATGCTGTCCTCTTGGTTTCACTCCTTCCCTGACCTCTGATGTCAGCCAACTTAGTTTCTTTGCCCTGCCCTTCTTGGTTGTTGTCCTAGTACAGGTCCCTATTGCCTCTGCCAACCCTCTTCTTATAATACTCCATTTCTGGTCTGCATCCATGTGCTGTTGGATGTCTGCCAGGTGCTTTCTCAAATTTCACCCATCAACCTAAGTCCACTCCCTAAACTCAACTACCCTTGTACCTGTGCCCTGTATCCCTCCCCATGTTCAGTGTGAACTAAACCAAGTAGTGGTCACTCTCAGCAACTAGTTCCTTCACTTCTAGGTTCTTTACAGCTTCCCTGTTATCCAGTACAAGGTTCAAAGTCCTTTCTAACCAAGTCAGCCACTGTACTAGCTGAGTTAGGAAGTTGTCTTGAAAAGCGTCCAACAGGACCCTTCTTGCATGCAGTGGTGGATGTACTCAAATCCACCCTGTCAGCTTGAAATCTTCCACCACCACTGTGCTTCCCTTCCTGCTTACCTCTTCAAATTTGATCTGCTAATTCCCAGTCCAGGTCACCCCCGCATGATGGCAGCCAGTACCATGCCAGGATTAATATGTACACACATGACGCCATGGCATAGGGCCTCAAGGGGTTCAGGACAGCCCTGTCCCCATCAGGCATTCAACTAGTTTCTGCCATTTCTGCTTTTTTTTCCTAATCCTGTGCCCTCCCTAGCGCTAGTGGTCTGCACAGATCCCTCCCCTACTCCCACTCAAGTCAGCAAGTGAGCCTGAGTTTCTCAGCTCTGCCTCTGCACTGAAGTGAGTGAAAGGACCACACACCAATCAAAATGTTTGGCAAGGTCCTTGGGAGGTGTGGCTACTGAGTTAAGAGCGGAATTGTGGGGCAGACTGGTGGCAGTGTGCATTGCGTGAGGTCTCACTGGATCAGGGCCGTGAGGCTGTCTGTATCCTTCTGTCAGCGACTCACCATGGACTAGTCTGACTCATTGCATCAATCAGTCATTGCTGGTGAGGAGCACTGTTGAGCTGCAGTGTGGTGGTGGGTCTCCATCGCTGGTGATTGGTCGTCTTGTTTACCTCTCAGTCGATCCTCCTCGGTCCCAGGCTGTGACACTGTTGGGTCGGACTTGTGTGTCACTGTGTCTATGTTGCTTTGGGCCTGTTGTGCAGGTGAGGCACACAGTGAATGAAGGGACAGACAGTGGTGAGTGGTGTCTTGATTGAGTAGTCGCCGGACTCGCCTGACACACTGAGGAGGCTGAGGTATGTAGTAAAAAATGCCAAGAAATTTAGTGTGATGCCCATTCCAGCACTGTGTAATCAATTCTGGACTGTAGTAGTCAAGTTCTTCTTCCCTAGTTACAGCTGAAGGTTTCAGGGGTTGTCAGGGGCAGTCAATACAGGTTTCTTTCAGGACTGAGCAAAGACTTGAATTTACACAGAATGATGATGGTAATCTCAATTTAAGATATACCTGCACATGTTATTGATTATTCTTTCTAAAGGGATAAAATTTCCTTGACCCAGGGCCATATTTGAACCATATGGTATGTAGTAAAAAAAATGACAAGAAATTCTGTGATGTCCATTCCACCGCTGTGTAATTAATTCTGTCAGTCACTCACACAGAGTTCTTCTTCCCTACAGCAGAAGGTTTCAGGGGTTGTCAGGGACAAATACAAGCTGGGAGGAGAGGATTGAGAGTCCAAAGGACTACTGTCCTCCCCTGAGGGGGAGGACTGTGTGCTCCACTGAATTACTGCCTCTAGGCGGAGGCCTTGTGGTAGAGTGTATGGGGATAGCAGAAGTAGGGGTGCTGCAGCATGCATGTGTGAGCGCGTCCCAGTGTGAGGAAGGGACTAAACGGAGGAAAATGAGTGGCCAGACAGATGTCTATGATGCCAGCCAGCTGATTCCTCACTTGCCGATCGTCGGACCCAGAGGCTGGAAGATTGGGTTTGTCCTTTGATGAGGGGGATGGCCACTCTCCCCGACCCACCATGAGGAGAATCTTTGGGGGTAATCTGGTCTCAGGTATTTTCTGAGGAGATCTGGGACAGTTGGGATCGGGTGGGAGTGAGGCAAAAGGAAGCCCAGCCTGTCCTGGCCATAAAGAGCTTAAACACTTGTATGGGGGATGATGCAATAAAATTTCATTGTGGAATAAACCAACAGAGACTATTTTCTATATATAAAACTAAGAATAAAGCTCTATCTACATATAGCTTTAACATCTCAACAGTTAGTATGAGTGAAAGAAAACATTACATCAGTTGTAGTAAACCATTCTTGTGGAGAGTATATCTCCTTACCACTAAACTACCAGAGATAGAAAATTAGTTAGAAGTGTGCATTGGAGGAGGCATGGAGCACAGCAGGGCAGTAATTACTTTCTTCTTGTGTGGACTGTTGTAGAAGGCTGTTTACCAGCCTGGGGGAGTGGATTGATGTCTTAAAAATAGTTTTTGTGCTGGGGAAAGGGCCGGGGAGGAGGAAGGATGTCTGATGAAGGAGGGACTTGCTGAAAGAAAGGAACATCATCACGTGACTTGGCCAAGCCAATCGCGTGTCCAGAGTCCATATATATTTCCTGGGGGGCCAAGCGACCATAACGAGTGAGTGCCACGAAGCAGGAGTGTGGCGTCTGACTAGGTGGCATCTGCAGGGAGGACCACAGGCCACGCTGGGGACATTAGACACGGTCCCAGGAATCAGGTGATGGGATAGGATACTGAAGGGAGGCATCTGTTGAGCTGATAATGGGAGGGGACTCACAGGTGGGAGTAAATCTGACTGGGAAAACAAGGAAGCTGGAGAGGCATGAGGGATGGGGCAAGCAGCAGGCAGGAAGAGGGGCAAGGTGTTAGGGATTAGGTGGGGAAAGCAGGCCAGAAGAGGAGCCAGGATGAGTGGCGAGCTGCAGTGGATGTGGGGCTGCCATCTTCTTGGGGATTTGTTGGAGGGTAGGAGGATGTATGGTGTGTAGGCAGATGGGGCAACTTAGGAAGGAGGTTGTAAGACTGAGAAATGAGCTGAGTTGGTGGGGAGGGTGGAGCGGGGTACAGCATGGGCCTAGGGACAGATGGTGGACTACCCAGTAGTGGCAAAATGCAAACAAAGGAGAATGGAAGGAGAGAACTGGGGGGGGTTACCATGCTGCCACTAAGGAGATGTTGAAACCTGAAGCTGAAGGGTGGAGGGTAGTCAAGAAAAGGGAAGGGTGGGAGCAGGGCAGAATATGCTTTGAGGTCACAGGGAGGGGAAATGGGGAAGCTTGGAATAAAGGGAGGGAGGGAGGATAAGAATAGGTTCTCAGTGCTAGCATACCTAGAGCAGTGAGAGGGGGTGGGTCAGTCGCAAAGATGGCAGGGGAGCTGGATAGAAGTGATGGCGGGGGAGCTAGTAGAGAGGAAAGAAGCAGGGTCAATTCAGGACAGGACAACAGGGATAGGGGAGGAGGTGGGATAGAAGGTGGGGCAGGAGATGCAGGAACATGCAGGGGTCACAGGATGGGGATGGAAAGGTGGGAGGGGCAGACAGTCTGAGCAGGAGTAGTAGGAAGATGGGGGGTGTCGATTGTAGGGGAAGGGAATACAGGGTTTTAAATAATTGATTAGTTTTTTTTCTTGGGACAATACTAACTGTACAGAAAGTATTTATATAGGTTTTCTAGAAGTGTTATGTTTGTTAAACACATTGAGGCAAGTGTTATTCATTTTCACAATGTTTTAACACTTTTATGAACAAAATGCTAAACAATTTTTAGAGTTAAATAAAACCCTGGAATAGATCACAACAGGAGGCACTGGTGGCCAGTGGAAGGGAGGGGGCTAATTCAGTGAAAAGGGGGACCGAACTGGATAAGGGTGGGGGACTGCAGGTGGGGAATGGTAGGGTCATGGAGGTAGCCTGCATGGGCAGCAGTAAGGTCTAGGACAGGGGTTCTTCAGGGAACAAGTGGGAAAAAGGGGCCTTCAGGTTTGGAACAAGGGTTAGGGGACCAAGAACATGTGCAGAGGAATGGGATGCATCAGGAAGGTAAGCAAGTAACAGAGGGGAGGGTTGTCATCCGGGGGAACTCCATATTAAAAGGTGTAAGCTATGCTAGCCCAGTGTCACAGAGGGTTGAGGCACTGGATACCACACTTCGAACCACGCCGGCAACCCGGGTTCAGGAACGGACTTCAATCACTGGGAGCTGGTTGGAAGGGGAGGATTGAACGTCTGGAGGACTGCTCTCTCACCCGGGTGGGTTCAGGGAATGCGTCCGCTTTGCAGTGGCCTCCAGTGGAGACCAGGAGCACTGCAAGAGACCACAATACCTATGGGACCTGAAAACTGGAAAAAAATCTGCACTGAGCTCAGCCGGATGACGGCTGCTAACCTGCCTGCCCCTCTGATCTCCCATGGAGCCATGTCCGCCTCAGCAGTGTGGGGCCAATTTGTATGTGCTGGCTTGCCTCCCCCGGTGCCTTCCCCCTTGGAAGAGAGGGACCCGTCCAGTGAAGGGAGATGCAGGATTACCCCAGCGGCTGCGATATGAGTTAAGGAGGCTCGAGGGAGAAACTGAGGAGTGTGGGTGCCATTCGCAACCTGAAGGAGTGGGTGTACTCTGGGCATGTAGGGGGTTAAAAAAAAAGTGTCAAATGGAAAGACAGAGGTGCAAGGAAGAGCCACATATGGGTGGAGTAAATGCCAGGCATGACAGCGGGGAAAGTGGGGCAGTATATTAAGAGGTGTGTGGGGAGGCTAGGGGGGAACCTCATATCGTGGTGCACATGGGTACTAATGATTTGAGAGGGAATAGGATGGAGGAGTTGCAAGAGAGATTCAAGAATGTAGGAAGTTTGTGCAGTAGGGAGTGGAGGATGGTGGTGTTCTCTTAGATTCTCCCAGTAACTAGGGCTAGCATGGCCAGAAAACTAAGAATCTCAGAGTTCAACAAATGCCTGGGGATCTGGTGTGAGTACATGGGATACTGACTGGTGGGGATGGGGTAGAACATGGGAGAACAAAGACCTGTATGCACCAGATACTATAGGCTGCATTTGAGTAGAGAAGGCTCGGGGTCCTAAACAGAAAGCTGAGGCAAGTCATTGCAGATAGGTCTAATTTAAACTAGGCGGGGGGTGAGGGAGGGCAGTCACACAGTGCCAGCATGCGAGGGAGTCCACCAGGCTTCCCAATAGATAGGCAGAAGGAGGAGGAGAAGCAAAGTTCAAAAGAGGAGGTGTTAGGGTGAGGGTATGGGCAAGGATTGTAAGAGTTCACAGTGGAGGGTGGTCTCGTTAAATACAAGAAGCCTATGCAATACGATAGTAGAACTGTAAGCTATGTTGGCAGAAGAGGAGGTGGATAGCCGCCATAACTGAAATGTGGGCTACCCAGTACCAGGACTGGAGTCTAGCGATCCCTGGGTAAAAACTATACCGTAGAGAGACAAAGGGAAAGGGGGAGGTGGCTATCTATGTGAAGGAGGGGATATTGTGTAACAGGGAGGAAGGTGAGGAGAGCAAGGCCGAAGCCTTATGGGTTCACCTACAGAACTCAGAGGGTAAGAAGGTGAGATTGGGGGTGGTATAGGCCTCCCTCCCAAAGTAAGGAGATGGACAAGGAACTGGGGGAGCAAATAAGGAGGCTTCATGGAAAAGACAAAACAGAGGTGGTCGGTGGCTTCAGTCTGCCAGGAGTGGATTGGAACACCCCAGCTACCTCAAGTGCTAAAGAGCAGGTCCTCTTGGAGGTCTTAGGACAGTTTCCTCACATACAAATGAAAGAGCCAACCAGGGAAGGGAACATTCTGGACCTGGTGCTGATGGACAGAGGTTGGAACACGTTGCTGGAGGAGGTGACATCACTGTGGATGGAGGGCAGCATCAAGAGGGGGTGGAATAGGGCCAAAGGGAGGGTCAAAACAGAGTGGAAGATGGGGGGAGCGAAGCTGGAGGTTGGGGCACTGAATCAGAACCAAGGGGAAGGGGGCAGCTATAGTTTAATTAACAGCATGCTGCACACTCAAGCAGACTAGATAGAGCAAAAGGCCTGGGTCTGCTGAGAATTTCATATAATCATATGTTCGTGATCTGTAACGATAAATCATGTTCATTCTTGAAACTTAATATTCAGCTCCTACAAATGCTCTACATGCCTTAAATCTTTAAAACATAACAGAAAGTACATGCAAGTATATTGCTAACTGCAGAGTTGCATTGTTTGTTTGGTATGAGTTAATGTTTTCATCAAATTTTGTTAACCAGGTAGACTCACTGAGACACATGCGTCCCTTTCTTAGGGATGACCTGGGATTAATTACATACAGTACAGTAGAGAGCCATTATTGCTAAGTGAAACAAGCATTTGTCAATGCCTAATGTTTGCTTGCTGGCATAGGCATTGGTAGTGTAGGAGTTACAGAGCTGCATAATAGGAATGGCAGTGAAGTATTGAACTGAAGCCAACCCCATCACCACCCTGCAGATAGTGACAGGCATTGGGGTGTGCCTTTGGGTCATCAGGCATAACGGCCACGCCATTTCACCACACCCTACCGTGCAGACACTGACAAGTGTCACGGTGTGCCTTGGGGTCTTTGGCCCTTATGTGCACCCCATTCCATCAGGAAATATTGTGAGATGGGTGCGTATAGGAGAATGGGGTGAACTTTGGGGCCGAAGAGTCCAAGGCACACCTCGATGCCTCTCAGTGGCTGTAGGGTGTGGATGGGGGTGGAATGGTATGAGCATTGCAGGTGACAATCCCTAGTCACAGCCCTGATACCTGTCATTCTCTACAGGGTGGGGTGTTATGGTCGGAAACCATAACCTCAGGCATTCATTGGTATTTTCACTCCAAATTTTCAACTTGGGTTTTTTGTGACCCCCACCTCATGAACAGTGGCAATATCAGTTTGTTAGCTGAAAGCTGCTTTTGCACAGCGACTATGGCATTTGTCACCACAGGTGCAAAAACACATTCCAAACAGGATGTGAAAATAAGAGCTGTACTGTTCATGGGGAGGTGTAAAAATGACAATGTTGAAAATCTGCAGGAAAATATTAAAAAACTGTGAAGTCATGAGCATACGTGGAAATCGTGCAATGTGCACCGTAATGTAATTAGTCTGGGAATTGTTTACAGCAGATTGTCAACACAAGCATTTTGGGACCTCCAGTCATGAACATTGTCACTGTGATTTTCTTTATCTGTTCCAAACAATGATTTCTCACAGCAACCATGCATTTCTGTGCTGAAAGTGTGAAAACACATTTCGGCCATGTTGTGAAAAATGATAGCTGTACTGTTCATAAGGAAGTGTGGAAAAATGCCACTGGTGAAAATCTGGACTGAAAATATTACAAATTCATGAACTTATGAGGGTGCGTGGAAACTGCGCAATGCTCACTCGTAACACAGTCATTTTTAGGAATTTTTTCACCACATTTTCAAAATAGCCATTTTAAGACCTCTGCTCAAGAACAGTGTCACTGTGATTTTCTTAATGTGTCCCACACATTGATTTCGCACACCGACTGCGCCATTGTGCGCTACATGGGCAGAAACATGTTTTGGTCGAGATGTGAAAAATGACAGCTGCACTACTCATAAGGAGGTGTGGTAAAATGGCAATGTTGAAAATCTGGAGTGAAAATATTGCAAATTTGCGAACTTATGAGCGTGCGTGAGGATCAGTGCAACAAACACTAAAACAGTCATTTTGAGATTTTTTCACCAAATATTTAACATAGCCATTTTAACACTTCTGCTCATGAACAATGTGACTGTGATTTTCTTAATGTGTCCCATACATTGAGTTCGCACACTGACTGCACTATTGTGCGCTACATGCGCAGAAACACATTTTGGGTGAGAAGTGAGAAATGACAGCTGTACTGCTTATAAGGAGGTGTGACAAAATGGCAATGTTGAAAATCTGGAGTGAAAATATTGAAAATTCGCGAACTTACGAGTGTGCATAGGAACAGCGCAACGCATGCTCGTAAAACAGTCATTTTTGGGAATTTTTTCACCAAATTTTTAACATAACCATTTTCACACCTCTGCTCATGAACAGTGTCACTGTGATTTTCTTAATGTGTCCCGAACATTGATTTCGCACACCGACTGCGCCATTGTGCGCTACATGCACGGAAACACATTTTGGATGAGATGTGAAATGACAGCTGTACTACCCATAAGGAAGGTGGTCAAATGGCAATGTTGAAAAATCTAGAGTGAAAATATCAAAAATTCGCGAACCTATGAGCATGCATAGAAAAGCGTAACGCTCATCATAGAAAGTCATTTTAGAATTGTTACTAAATTTTCAAATACAGGCTTTTCTAGAGCCTGCCTCATGAATATTGGCACTGTTTCATTAATCAGTCCTGAAAGGTGATTTCACACAGTGATCGCTAAACTACCTTCGGGCCTGAGTAACGCCATGACAGTGACAGAATTCATGAGGAGGGTCCCAAAACCCCATGTTGAAAATTTGGTGCCAAAATTCCAAAAATGCCTGAGATATGCAGCAAAGTTGAAAAACCCTATTCATTACATCATACAGCTTACCGCATTTCCTCAGTTCGCGGTCAGCTTTGAAGAGTGCAGACGTAGTTCCTGGTCCTCCCAAGATTGTCACGCGAGTCTGAGGGGTATGGGGTGAGGTGGGGGTGTGGAGGCAGGGTGCGAGTGGTGTGCCGGTGGGAGAGGGGTGAAGAGAGCAGCAAGGGAAGGTTTTTTCTTCAGTTTTTTTATTTGACTACGTAGGATGTTTGCCACACTGGTGTGGGCTCCCAGTGTGGAAGCTGGAAGGCTGTTGGGGGCAGTGGAGCAGATGGGGATTGGGCACCTGCCAGCTTATAGGACCTGTTGCCATGCTGGGTGGGTTCCGTAGCGTGGCACCCAATAGTCTGGGGAAACAGTAGAGCCGATGGGATTGGGCACCCCCATCAGCCATACAGACTGCAGGGGAACAGTAGAGCTGACGGGGGATTGGGCACCCCATCAGCCATACAGAGTGTGCGTGGGGAGGTAGGCATTTACAGCACACAATGCATCGCGATGTGTGTGAGGAGGGGGAGCGCTGCTCACTCAAGCGGTGCTTCTCCTTTCAACTGTACAGCACTGCATTTTGATCGTCAAGATTATGTTTCTTGCACATGCAAGCAAACATAAAAGCATTACAGAGGTACCATTCAAGGCAATATAATAATGGTAGTAACTGTTTGTAAGTTCAAGTCAAAAAGACGAAGTGCAATGTATATATTTAATTGTGCAGTACATCTCCTTCAGACAAAAGTGAAGCAGAGCTCACCAATCACATACAGTAATGTGGATAGGCATGCAGAACACATTTATAATCAAGTTCCAGGGATAAGATTGCTCAGTCTGGTGTTGAAATATATCTTATTGCTGCTAACACACAGCAGGCAAAAATCTTAGCTGTACCACTGTGGAAGTACTGGAAAGCCATCGCATAATGTTCAGCCTAGATGAACATTAGCAGCTGCCTGGAGAAGTTCTGTTAATGGAGGAACAAGGTGCAGGAATACACTATTTTTAAGCAAAAAAGATGTTCCAGGACTAGAGGGCATGGGATGAAGTTGGAGGGAGGATGATTCAGAGGAAACATGAGGAAGAATTTCTTCACAGAACGGATGGTGGACAAGTGGAACACCCTGCCAGAGGAAGTGGTGGGGCTGAAACAATCACAGATTTAAGTATGCATGGGATAGACATAAAGGAATTCTGGAGGTCGGGGTAAGGGCAACAGACTTCTAGGAAAACATAAACTGAACTTACAAGCTCAAATGGTAGACTGGGTGGGCCATAGGCTCTTATCTGCCGACACTGTCTATGTATCTATGTAATGCAGAGTGGAGGGCAACCTGGGTTCATTGCTTGCATAGAGAGCTGTGCAATAATGCACAGTGGAGTGAGTGGTATAAGATCATGCAGAGTTTGTAAAGTAACTGTCACCTCCCAGCATGGAAGACAAAATAGTGGAATTTCTAAAATGTTGAGCAGATTAGAGCTACAGGGCAAACATTTACAAAACGTAAAGCAGTCAGGCCTTTTATTAATACACAGGGAGTAAGTTCAGATATCTCTGACTCCCTCTAGTGCCCCCCACTGTCAAATGTTAAAGAGATAATATTGGATCTGAAACTGTAGTATCTGATGAGTACTTCAGCTATTACTTACCCTCAGAGCAACATTGCTCCAGTGGAATCATGCACACCTAGGGATACATAGATACATAGACAGTGTTGGCAGATAAGGGCCTATGGCCCACCCAGTCTGCCCATTTAAGTTTGTAAATTCAGTTTATGTTTTCCAGGAAGTCTGTTGCCCTTACCCCTGACCTCCAGAATTCCTTTATGTCTATCCCATGCATTCTTAAATCCCGTGATTGTTTCAGATCTCCCTGTCTTGGTGAATTATGCAGTACAGAAAGTGAGCTGCAATATATTTTTAAGAGTGCTGGCTCATTGGGCTGTATAATCCAGACAAGTGCATTACTTGTTTGCACTAGGCTGACTCTGCAGCCAAGGAGCCTCTGCCCTTCCCTATAGGGTGGGCCCCTGCATTGTGTTCCCTGAGGCTCCTGCTGTTACCCCACCGGATCTAATAAGGGCCAGGTAAACAAATAAATTAAAATGAATTACCCACCAGAAGCTGTGGTTGCCTCACATCCTGCTGATTAAATGTGTAGAGAGCTCAGTCGGGGGAGCATCTGAGAGGCTGACAACCATCAAACCACCCTAGGCATCCATTATTAGGGAAACTGCAAATACATTAAGCTGTCTAATGATCCATCTTTGAGCTTCTGGCAATGTTTAGTTTTGCATTGTACCATTAAGAGGCTATAAGCTGAAGTGAGTGGTTTGCTTCAATTGGTTGGGAATTAAAGAATTCACGGGACAGACATAAGGCAATTCTAGGGGGTGGAGGTAGGAGGAAGTAGGCTGTTGGTTAACTGACATCTCTGGAGTGATGATGTGAAAAGCTTTCTGCCTGTGTTGGAGACGGAGTCCAGTATGTGCTGTCCAAGTACGGACCTTTGAATTCTGACACACCCCTGTGGTGTGTGTAGTATGTTACGTTTAAAAAACATTTAGTACAACATGTACAGTTTTCTGCATTTTAAGGTGTTTGTTACCAGATGAATGGTTGAGTATAAGCTTGGAAAATGTGTTGATCCCCATCTGGAGTAACCAGTTTACCTGTACAGGTTCAGAAAGGCTCCCATTTCCTTTTCATTCAGCCCAATTGGCCAATGCCTGAGAAAAGTGTTTACCCCTGTATGTTGGTTAGTTTTCTTCTAGTTTACCCCAGGATAGTGAGTTGTAGAAGTCCTAAGCCTATATGTGCTCTCTGTGGTCATGTACCACAGTTAATCCTGTGAAATGTGGGAAATGCCCAGTACCTGGCCACATGTGCCAGTTTTCCAGTTGGAACTACTGTGTTCTCCAGTATGTGTTTTTTTATCCTATGCTAAATGGGAAATCAGGAATGTCTGTACCTCAGTAATCCACATTACCAGTATGTGTATCCCCATGGGGCCCAGGGGTCCATCTTCACTTTGTGTTTAATCCTACTCTAATACATGAATAAAAGCCACAGCGTAGAATTCCAACCTGGTTTGGACAGTAATGTTATTGCTTCCTCATGTCTGGAGTTACTTGGGTGCCCCTGCCCAGGAGTGCAAATCTTGCAGTGCCCCAAGCAAATATTTTCTCCCAGGGACCAGGGTTGTTGAGTATTGTAATTGATCCCCACCAGATGTGTGCCAGGCATTTGTCGGCAGTCACACGTGTTTATTTATTTATTAAATTTTGGTGACCGGGTAGGCCCACTGAGCTCCGAAGGTCCCTTTTTCAGGGGCGACCTGGGATAACAATACAAGTTATAAGAATGAACAAGGACATAAGGAACATTTGAGGCACTGTGAGTTACATCATGAGGTGGTTACAGTAAAGAAAAATAGTGGATACAGGCATGGTTACAGGCATGGTAAAAGAAAAGCACTGGATACAGGCATGGCTTACACTTGGTTGTCTATTTATAACAAACTTCTCCATCTGGCATATCCCACCTTGTCGATGTTGGCAATCAATTAAGTAACCCCCACCCTTGTCTTTTTCCCTAGACGTTTGGTGAGAACTGTGCCTTCTGGTTAAGTAAGGGGCTGGTAGGAGGTTGCACAAACATTGATTTTCAAACAAAGATTCAGCTGTGTTTCTTGTTTAGAGGGCTTTAAGGTTTTTCTGCTTGTCATTTTGTTTCTTTGTGTGTGTGTTTGGGGGGGGGAACAGCACCTACCTGAATTTCAGCAATGGCTTCGATACTATCCCACAGTCCCAGTCCGACATAAAAAGACTGGTTAACAAAATGGGTAGTCCAGCCTGTACAGGAATGGGGCAGAAGGTAGTAAACTAGGTTAGGAACTGGCTAATGGACAGGAAGCAGAGGGTGGTGATGGTAAATGGGATCCAGTCCAAGGGGAGGAGAATGATGAGCACCAGGGTAACTTACGGATTAGTCCTTGGGCCTCTCCTGTTTAATGTCTTCATTAGTGACATTGTGGTATGATTGAAGGGAAGGTCTGCCTGTTTGCAGATGACACTAAGATCTGTAACAGGGTGGATACTCCAGACAGGATGGAGAGAATGAGGAGGGATCAGGGAAGCTAGGAGAGAAAAAAGGATCTGAACGCAGAGATCATCAAGTTTGCAAGGCAACTGAGGTTCAATTAAAACAAACTGCCATATAAAACACCTGGGATGAGAGAGTGAACCCTTCCTGAGGCATGGTAAAGAATGACGGAGGGGGACTGCTGATGATCACCAAGAAAAAGAGGGACCTGGCATTATCATTTTGGATGACCTAAAGGTGTCTAAGGTGACCAAGCAAAGTAAAAAGTCTGCACTGAGAGGACCAGTGGCAATGGCATTCTGGGATGCATTGGTAGGGGTATTAATAGCCAGGAGGGTTTCCAGTTTCTATAGCTAAGGATGTCAGTCAGATGTTGTTCCCTGTAACTACATGAGCTCTGTCCTGAGGCTGTAAACACCATTCTATCCTAGCATGGTAATAAATACAATAAAAATGAAACCACAAAGCAATCTCTTTAATATTTGTATTTTATTAGACTTAAAAAAAATTAACCTTGTTATAACTGCAATAAGCCATTTGGAGGATGTGAGTTATGGGATATTTACCATGGCTGGCGGGGATTTACCCACTTGGCTGCGTCTCTTGGGCAAACCACTCTAGCCATGGTAAATCCCTCGATAATCCACACCCTCTTGTGGCTTATTACTTAAATAACACTGGCATTCCATTTTGTAAACACACTGCTATGACATAGATGATATAGGTTTATAAGTTTCTGACATCACAATAGTGGGATTACAAGGTTGTAATCTGCTTGAATTTCAATGGGTAATAAGGGCTACCTATACATTATTTATAGTTTCCTGCAGACAGTTCTGTGACTGCCTCCTAGTGAACTACATACACCCTGTTGCCCAGTGTGCACCACATGGTGACATGGGTTTATGTATTTTTCCAGGAGACAGAACCATCATCTGGAGGACAGTGACATTGGTAGTTTGTTACTATGAATCTGAATTCCAATTGCAGGACGTATTCTATGGTTCTTTATATCTACCACCACCAGCTTAATTTGGTTCAAGGTCAGTTGGCATTAATCTGTGTAGGGAATGATTGTGAATGGGGGGAGCTGCAAAAAAGTGGGGGTGGTAGGCTAGCTGCACACTAGAGCAGACTTGCTAGAGCATGTTGCCTGTGTCTGTTGGTAAGTAGTAAGGTGCTCACTGATTGAAATTAAGTTTTGCAGCTGCTAGCCAGCAGTGAGCTAGTGGCTGAGTGGGGGTAGACACACACACCTTTCCACTGGCACAGAAGCTGGTGTATTTATAGAAATGTGGGCTTCCCCCGTACAAGCCTTCAGCCAGGGCTAGTGAAATGAAAATGTGACTAGCCACAGCCATGCCCTTCCCATTTAAGAGCTGATGCCTTGCAGAAGCATATGTTGTGGTCACAGACGATGACAGGCACACCATACCAGCAGTTGTGCAATGCAGAGGGTAAGGCGTCATCGTCATCAGGAGTCTACAGGGATGGGAAAGTTACATTTTGATTCAGAGTATTACTTAGTTCCCCTTACAATATTTGCTTTTCCATCATTTTTGTACGCAGGCTGGCTCTCAATTAACATGTGTCGGCGAAAATATATCAGTGGTGCTGAAAAGAGGAAGCACCAACAGCTGTGGGATGAGGCAAAGCAAGCTATTGTGGACAGAACACCAAAGTTGGAAACTTTCTTTAGAAATGCACCAGTGAGGACAGTGAGTAATGATGACAACTCAACCGTACAGTGTGATCAACTATCTATACCTTCTTTGGACACAGAGCAGTTATCTTCTTTCCGACCTGATGCCCAACAAATTCCTGCCACCTCTAGTATCGTCTAGGTCTTGCCTCCTTCACAGACTGCCACACAGGTCAATTCTAGCTCTGGATATACTGCGACGCCAAGTCCTGCCACCTCTGGTATCATCCACGTCTTCCCTCCTTCACAGTCTGCCACACAGGTCAATTCTGGTTCTGGATAAAAGGCGGCCTAGTCCTGCCACCTCTGGTATCGTTCAGGTCTTCCGACCTCACAGACTGCCCACAGGTCAATTCTGGTTCTGGATATACTGCGGTGCCAAATCCTGCCACCTCTGGTATCATCCAGGTCTTCCAACCTTCACAGACTGCTACGCAGGTCAAGTCTGGTTGTGTGTCTGACTGTAGTGCTGCACCTAAAACACTGAAAATGTCTTCTGGTCCTGGATTGTGGGGCAGTTTATCAAAGGGGCACATTGAATACTGGGTTTCAAATGGCCCTTCTTGTCAGAACCAGCAAGGACCCTTTGAACAATTCCAGCGGAACCTTTCAAACAGAGTACAATACTTTTTCAAGAGTCTCTTCTGTGGAAAGAAAGCGAAAGGTGAACAGTAACATAGAAACATAGAGGTTGACAGCAGATAAGAACCGCAAGGCCCATCCATTCTGCCCATTTCTTTTTCTACCTTATAAATGTGCCATCGGCCTTTGCTTTGTCAGTGGCCTATCTATTCATACTCATCTGTATTGCTCCCTTATGCCTATCCCATGCATGTTTGAACAGTACAATTGTGAATGGCTTTTATACGCTAGTGCAGCTGGGAACATTTATTGTTTTTGTAGCAAGTTATTGTCCACAAGCTCCTCACAGTTTGCCACTGATGGATTCAGTGACTGGAGTAATGTGACTAAGCTAATCAAATGGCATGACAACAGTGAAGCACATCAGACAGCAATGCTTGCCTGGCTAAAGAGAGCTTCTGCCAGGGGATGCATAGATGCTGAACTGCAGAAACAGCAGGAAAGTGAGAAGAACTACCGTGATCAGTGCTCCTTAGAGTTGTTGAGGAGATCAAATTTCTAGTTGAGCGTTATTGGCATTTAGAGGAGATGACAAGCTAATAGGCTCACAAAACAATGGAAATTTTCTTGGCATGCTTGAAGTGATAGCAAAGTTGGATCTATTTCTTGCTGCCCATATTTTACATTATGGCAATTCTGGGTGAGGAATCCAAGCTATTTATCATCTACAATTTGTGATGAACTTATACAACTAATGGGAACTGAAGTTCTGACAGCTGTGTGCAATGAGGTTCGAACTGCTAAATATTTCTCTATTTCTGTTGATTCAGCCCGGATGTGAGTCACACGATCAGCTGACTTTTGTTGTCTCGATTTCTCAAAGAAAGTAGTGAGCCCAAGAAGCGTTCTTGAAATTTGTGCCTACAGACAGCCACACTGGAGAAAACTTGCAGGATAATGTGTTGGACACGCTGAAAGAGCTTGGCCTCAGTGTTGAAGACTGTAGAGGTCAAAGCTATGATAATGCAGCAAACATGTCTGGACAGTATGTGGGCCTGCAGGCATGACTAAAAGAGATCAACTCGCTTGCTGACTATGTACCATGTGCAACACATTCATTGAATCTTGTTGGTACTGCAAGTGTCAACTGTTGCATAGAATCAGTTAAATTCTTCAGCACAGTACAGCAGATATATGCTTCTGCAGCTGGTTCCATGAGGCAGTGGAAATCTCTGACAGAAGGTCTGACTCCCAGTGAGAATGGGAGAATCCTGACACTCAAGACCCTATTATCCACACGATGGCATTGACATGCAGAGTCTGTCTTTGAACTTTCACCACTTACATAACATACTGATTAAACTGGAAGATGATGAACATGAACCAGCAGAAATGAGGCTCACTTGCAAGTCATTGGCCAATGCATTATGACGACTGGAAACAGCCTTCATGTGTGAACTGTGGAAAAGAATTCTGCAAAGATTCCAGAAATGCAATACCCTTCTCTAAAGTACACGAGTGGATTGGACAGCTGTTGCTGCTGTGTTCTTGTCTTTA
Source organism: Neoceratodus forsteri (assembly GCA_016271365.2). Lineage (NCBI taxonomy): Eukaryota > Metazoa > Chordata > Ceratodontiformes > Ceratodontidae > Neoceratodus > Neoceratodus forsteri. The sequence continues at coordinate 1,160,114,825 of CM057454.1, forward strand.
GAGGAGTTCACTAATCAGTGGAGAGATCAATTTGAAGATATTGAAAGGGCAGCAAAGAACATAATGCCAGATGTGTCCCAGGCCTATTCAAGTGAGTGCACCAAAATCAGACGATCAAAATGCCATGCTGATGATTCGACCACACCTCACTTCATCCGCACAGGTTCCCAGGATTTTCAGGTGGAGTCATTCTGGTGATAATCAACCAGGTGCATGCTTCATTACAGCAGAGTTGAGCAGTTTACCAACAATTGTCAGATGATTTTGTATTTCTGCTTCTATTGTTGATAATGATGCAACACAGCTCCATATCAACGCATCATGCATCGTTAGTAAATATGCAAAAATGTTGATGCAAACTGTGTTGATGAGTTTCTGCATTTTCTTGACTTCATATCGCATGTCAATATCGAGCGAAGCACACAAGAGATGATGAAATATATGCAGCAAAATAATCTGGTCAATTTACATTTCCTAATGAAGCAGTCGCTCTCAGATTATTCCTAACTCTGCAGATAAAAGTCTGTGAAGGAGAACGTTCCTTTTCAAAACTGGCCTTGATAAAGAACTGCCTGAGATCAACAACAACACAGGGCAAGCTGAATTCACTTGCAATACTTTCTATTGAGAGTGATGTAACAAGAGCACTCAGTTTTGAGACTATAATCAACACATTCTCTACGCAGAAATCACGCAGGAAGCAGTTCCAACTACTTGTCTTAGGTTGCCTTTGGTAGGACTGTCAGACTGAAGGCATACTTTTTTCTCTTTCTACGTCTTGCAACTATTTCATATTATTCATCTGCCGCCTGGGCAGAAATACAGAAGTTATTTCAAAGAAGCATATTTGCACCATTTGGTGTTCTGTTCTGCCATTATAAAGAAATTATATTTGATTACAGATATATTCCACATGTCTGCTTCAGACTGTGAAGCTATAGTAGTACTGCATTTCACTTCTGTGTGCACAGTTTCATAATTCTCTATATCCGGGGGAATAGAGTTATTTCTAAGCAGCATATTTGCACCATTTGGTGTTCTGTTCTGCCTCACAAAGAAATGATATTTGATTACAGATATCTTCCACATGTCTGCCTCAAACTGTAAAGGTCTAGTAGTACTGCATTTCACTTTGTGCACGGTTTCATAATCTTCAATATCCTGGGAATAGAGTTATTTCTAAGATGCATTCATATTTGCATCATTTGGTGTTCTGTTCTACTGTCACAAAGAAAATTTTATTACACATCTTCCACTTGTCTGGCACAGACTGTGAAGGTCTAGTAGTACTGAATTTCATTGCACAGTTTCATATTCTCTACATCGTGGGGAATAGAGTTATTTCTAAGAAGCATATTTGCACCATTTGGTGTTCTGTTCTACAGTCACAAAGAAATTATATTTGGTTACAGATATCTTCCACATGTCTGCCTCAGATTGTGAAACTATAGTAGTACTGTATTTCACTTCTGTGTGCATGGCTTCATATTCCTTTACATTGTGGGGAATAGAGTTATTTCTAAGAAGCATGTTTGTACCATTTGGTTTTCTATTTTACAGTGTCGCAAAGAAATGATATTTGATTGCAGATATCTTCCACATGTCTGCCTCAGACTGTAGTTGTACTGCATTTCACTTCTGTGTGCACGGTTTCATAATTCTCTATATCCTGGGGAACAGAATGATTTCTAAGAGGCATTCATATTTGCACTATTTGGTGTTCTGTTCTACAACACAAAGAAACATTTGATTACACGTCTTCCACATGTCTGCCTCAGATTGTGAAGGTCTCAGTAGTACTGCATTTCACTTCTACGCACCATTTCATAATTCTCTATATCCAGGGGTAATAGAGTTATTTCTAAGATGCATTCATATTTGCACCATTTGGTGTTCTGTTCTACCGTCACAAAGAAATATTTGATTACACACCTTCCACATGTCTGCCTCAGACTGTGGAGGACTAGTAGTACTACATTTCACTTCTGTGTGCACGGTTTCATATTCCTCTACATCGTGGGGATTAGATATATTTCTAAGAAGCATATTTGCACCATTTGGTGTTCTGTTCTATGGTCACAAAGAAATATTTGATTACATGTCTTCCACGTGTCTGTTCAGATTGTGAAGGTCTAGTAGTACTGCATTTCACTTCTGAGTGCACGGTTTCGTATTCCTCTAGATCTTAGGGAATAGAGTTATTTCTAAGATACATCCATAATTTTGCCATTTGGAGTTCTGTCCTACAGTGTCACAAAGAAATATTTAATTATACACCTTCCACATGTCTGCCTCAGATTGTGAAGGTCTAGTATTACTGCATTTCACTTCTGTGTGCACTATTTTATATTCCTCTACATCCTGTGGAATACAGATATTTCCAAGAAGCATATTTGTACCATTTGGAGCTCTGTTCTGTTGTCACAAAGAAGTGATATTTAATTACTGATATCTTCCTCATGTCTGCTTCAGACTGTGAAGCTATAGCAGTACTGCATTTCACTTCTGTGTGCATGGTTTCTTAATTCTCTATATCCTGGGGAAAAGAGTTATTTCTAAGAAACATATTTGCACCATTTTGTGTTCTGCTCTGTCGTCAGAAAGAAATGATATTTGATTACAAATTTTGTCCACATGTCTGTCTCAGACTGTGAAATAGTAGTAGTACTGCATTTCACTTCTGTGTGCACAGTTTCATATTTCTCTACATTGTGGTGAATAGCGTTATTACTGAGAAACATATTTGCACCATTTGGTGTTCTGTGCTACAGTCACAAAGAAATATTTGATTATACACCTTCCACATGTCTGCCTCACATTGTGAAGGTCTAGTAGTACTGCATTTCACTTCTGTGTGCATGGTTTCATAATTCTCTCTATCCTGTGGAATAGAGTTATTTTTAAGAAGCATATTTGCACCATTTGGTGTTCTGTGTTACAGTGTAAAAAGAAATGATTACAGATACCTTCCACATGTCTATCTCAGACTGTGAAGCAACAATAGTACTGCATTTCACTTCTGTGTGCACTGTGTCATAATTATCTGTATCCCATAGAATAGAGGTATTTTTAAGAAGCATATTTGTACCATTTGATGCTATGTTCTGCCGTCACCAAGAATGATATTTGATCACAGATATATTCACATGTGTGCCTCAGACTGTGAAGCTATAGTAGTACTGTATTTCACTTCTGTGCACAGTTTCATAATTCTCTGTATCTTGGGGAGCAGAGTTATTTCTAAGAAGCTATATTTGCACCATTTGGTGTTATGTTCTGCTGTCACAAAGAAATGATATTTGATTACAGATACATTCCACGGGCTGGATTCTCAAACTGTACCATTCTGTGGCACAAGCCCTTCGCTGCTCAAAAGTTATGCTCAGGGTGTGGCCAGGTGATAATAAACGAGTTGCACTATTGAGCAACTCTTTGAAAATCACCCCTGGTTACAGCCACTGTGCATGGCACAGTGGAACTTGCCTCACCGCAAGTGGTCAGAGTGGATCATTCAGATGCGGTGGCACAAGTTCCATTGCGCCATGCACAAATTTCCGATATTCAAAAGGTGACATGCAAATGGGGTCATAATTCATGCAAGGCACATGAGGGACCTTTTGCATCTAATTACAGCCCCATTTGCATGCTATTAGCATGCAGGTGCACCGATCCCCGAAGACTTGCACCTGGCACCCTGCCAGGCAGCAGCCATTTGGGACCTAAGCCACCTGCAGCCCGATCGCAGGCATGATGAAAATCTCCCCCCGACTGGCCCGATCACTTCGATCACTTGCATAATGTAAAAGAACCCCCGACTGGCCGATCATGGGCATGATGTTAAAGAACCCCCGACTAGCCCGATCGTGGGCATAGTGTAAAGAACCCCCCGACTAGCCCATTCATGGGAAGAAGCAGAGTTCACCCCCTGACTAGCCCGATCGTGGGCAGAACGGAGTTCAAACCCCCAAAGACCAATATCCCTGGTGGTCCAGTGGACCGCGAAGCCTGCTCACAGGCATAAGAGTCAAACCCACCTCCCCAAAGTCCAATTTCCCTGGTGGTCCAGTGTCCCCCACCCACCCACGGAGCCCCACCACCGCCCCCCCATCAGCCGGTGGGCGGCAGCACCCCAGCCTCCCGCCGCCCACTGACTGATAGTTAGTAGGGCTGCACGCCCATTGGTTCAGAGCAAGAGCCAATGGGCATGCAGCCCATACCGCATAAGGCAGTCCAGATGTGAATGAATGAATTCTCTCAATCTTGGGGAATACAGTTATTTCTAAGAAGCATATTTGCACCATTTGGTGTTCTGTTCTGCCCTCACAAAGAAATGATATTTGATTACAGATATCTTCCCCATGTCTGCCTCAGACTGTGAAGCTATAGTAGTACTACATTTCACTTCTGTGCACATGTTTTCATAATACTGTATATCCTGTGGTATAGAGTTATTTCTAAGAAGCATATTTGTACCATTTGGTGTTCTGTTCTACTGTCACAAAGAAATGATATTTGTTGACAAATATCTTCCACATGTCTGCCTCAGATTGTGAAGGTCTAGAAGTACTGCATTTCATATCAGCGTGCACAGTTTCATATTCCTCTACATTGTGGGGAATAGAGTTATTTCTAAGAAGCATGTTTGTACCCTTTGGTGTTCTGTTGTACAGTGTGTTTCAAAGAAATGATATTTGATTACAGATAGCTTCCTCATGTCTGCCTCAGACTGTGAAGCTATAGTAGTACTGCATTTCACTTCTGTGTGCACGGTTTCATAATTATCTATATCCCGTGGAACAGAATTATTTCTAAGATGCATTCATATTTGCACCATTTGGTGTTCTGTTCTACTGTCACAAAGAAATATTTGATTACACGTCTTCCACATGTCTGCCTCAGACTGTGAAGGTTTAGTACTTCTGCATTTCACTTCTTTGTGCATGGTTTCATAATTCTCTATCTCCTGGGGAATAGAGTTATTTCTAAGAAGCATATTTGCACCATTTGGTGTTCTGTTCTGCCGTCACAAAGAAATTATATTTGATTACAGATATCTTCCACATGACTGCCTCAGACTGTGAAGCTATTGTAGTACTGCATTTCACTTCTGTGTGCACCATTTCATAATTCTATATATCCGAGGAATAGAGTTATTTCTAAGATGCATTCATATTTGCACCATTTGGTGTTCTGTTCTACCGTCACAAAGAAATATTTGATTACACGTCTTCCACATGTCTGCCTCAGACTGTAGAGGAATATTAGTCCTACATTTCACTTCTTTGTGCACGGTTTCATATTCCTCTACATCATGGTGATTAGAGTTATTTCTAAGAAGCATATTTGCACCATTTGGTGTTCTGTTCTACGGTCACAAAGAAATATTTGATTACACGACTTCCACATGTCTGCCTCAGATTGTGAAGGTCTAGTAGTACTGCATTTCACTTCAGTGTGCACTGTTTCATATTGCTCTACATCACAGGGAATAGAGTTATTTCTAAGATGCTTTCACATTTGCACAATTTGGTGTTCTGTCCTACTGTTTCACAAAGAAATGATATTTGATTGCACATATCTTCCACATGTCTGCCTCAGACTGTGAAACTATTGTAGTACTGGAGTTTACTTCTGTGTGCACAGTTCCATGTTCTCTATATTGTGGGGAATAGAGTTATTTCTAAGAAGCATGTTTGCACCATTTGGTGTTCTGTGCTACAGTCACAAAGAAATATTTGATTACACACCTTCCACATGTTTGCCTCAGATTGTGAAGGTCTAGTAGTACTGCATTTCACTTATATTTGTGCACTGTTTTATATTCCACTATATCCTGGGGAATAGAGTTAATTCCAAGAAACATATTTGGACCATTTAGTGTTCTGTTTTGTTGTCACAAGAAATGATATTTGATTACAGATATCTTCCACAGTCTGCCTCAGACTAAGAAGCTAAAGTAGTACTGCATTTCACTTCTGTGTGCACAGTTTCACAATTCTCTATATCCTGGGGAATAGAGTTATTTCTAAGAATCATGTTTGCACCATTTGGTGTTCTGTTCTGTCATCACGAAGAAATTATACTTGATTACAGATATCCACATGTCTGCCTCAGACTGTGAAACTATAGTAGTACTGCAATTCACTTCTGTGTACACGGTTTCATAATTCTCTATATCCTGAGGAATTTAGTTATTTCTAAGATGCATTCATATTTGCACCATTTGGTGTTCTGTTCTACCATCACAAAGAAATATTTCATTACATCTCTTGCACATGTCTACCTCAGACCGTGGAGGACTAGTAGTGCTACATTTCACTTCTGTGTGCATGGTTTCATATTCTTCTACATTGTGGGGATTAGAGTTATTTCTAAGAAGCATATTAGCACCATTTGGAGTTCTGTTCTACAGTCACAAAGAAATATTTGATTACACGTCTTCCACATGTCTGCCTCAAATTGTGAAGGTCTAGTAGTACTGCATTTCACTTCTGTGTGCACGGTTTCATATTCCTGCACATCATAGGGAATAGAGATATTTCTAAGATGCATTCATATTTGCGCCATTTGGTGTTCTGTTCCATAGTGTCACAAATAAATATTTGTTTACAGATATCTTCCACATGTCTGACTCAGACTGTGAAATTACAGTAGTACTGCAATTCACTTCTGTGTGCACAGTTTCATATTCCCCTACATTTTGGGGAATAGAGTTATTTCTATGAAGCATATTTTCACCATTTGGTGTTCTGTTTTACCATTACAAAGAAACAATTTTTGATTAACGATATCTTCCACGTGTCTGCCTCAGACTGTAAAACTATAGTAGTACTGCATTTCACTTTTGTGTGCACTGATTCATATTCCTCTATATCGTGGGAAATAGAGTTATTTCTAAGAAGCATATTTGCACCATTTGGTGTTCTCTTCTAGCTTCACAAAGAAATTATAATTGATTACAAATATCTTATACATGTCTGCCTCAGACAGTGAAACTATAGGAGTACTGTTCTTCTCTTCTGTGTGCACGGTTTCATATTCCTCTGCATTGTGGGGAATAGAATTATTTCTAAGGAGCATGTTTGTACCATTTAGTGTTCCGTCTCTACAGTGTCGAAAGAAATTATATTTGATTACAGATATCGTCCTCATGTCTGCCTCAGACTGTGAAGGTGAAGTAGTACTGCATTTCACTTCTGTGTGCACTGTTTCATAATTCTCTATATCTTGGGGACTGGAGTTATTTCTACTAGCATATTTGTACCATTTGGTGTACTATTCTGCCGTCACAAAGAGATGATATTTGTTTACAGATATATTCCACAGGTGTGCCTCAGACTGTGAAGCTATAGTAGTACTGCATTTCACTTCTGTGTGCACAGTTTCATAATTCTCTATATCCTGGGGAATAGAGTTGTTTCTAAGAAGCATATTTGCACCATTTGGTGTTTTGTTCTGCCATCACAAAGAAATGATATTTGATTACAAATATATTCCACATGTCTGCCTCAGACTGTGAAATTATAGTAGTACTGCATTTCACTTCTGTGTGCACTGTTTCATATTTCTACATTGTGGTGAACAGAGTTATTACTGAGAAACATATTTGCACCATTTGGTCTTCTGGCTACAGTCACAAAGAAATATTTGGTAATACAACTTCCACATGTCTGCCTCACTTTGTGAAGGTCTAGTAGTACTGCATTTCACTTCTCTGTGCATAGTTTCATAATTCTCTCTATCCTGTGGAATAGAGTTATTTTTAAGAAGCTTATTTGCACCATTTAGTGTTCTGTGCTACAGTGTCACAAAGAAATTATATTTGATTATGGATACCTTCCACATGTCTGCCTCAGACTGCAAAGCAACAGTAGTACTGCATTTCACTTTTGTGCATGGTTTCTTAATTATCTATATACCATAGAATAGAAGTATTTTTAAGAAGCATGTTTTTACCATTTGGTGATCTGTTCTGTTGTCACAAAGAACTGATATTTGATTTCAGATATCTACCACATGTCTGCCTGGACTGTGAAGCTATTGTAGTTCTGCATTTCACTTCTGTGTGCACATTTCATAATTCTCCATATCCTAGGGAATAGAGTTATTTGTCCCAGATTTCCCTCTCCCTCCACAAAAGACAGACACCATTGTTTGTTGTTGTGCTCAGATTGGCAATTAATTTATTTAGATTCATAATTCCATATTCCATTCCAATTCCTTTATTATCATATTTCCAACATTTTGTTTATTCATTCCATATTTCAATCTCTGATTATTCTTCACCCAGGTGAAAACCTGCATGCCTTCCTCTTCTCCTTTTCCATTAGGTAACAGTGAAAACCGAGACTGCTTTTTCCTTCATCTTCCTTCTCTTCTTGTGTTATTCCTCTTTCCTTCCCCCTCCCCTCCTCCCCCCCTTTTCCCCTTTTCTCCTGCCATCCACCTTTGACAGTTCTTAACCATATTCTCCTGCCATCCACCTTTGGCAGTCCGTACTATATCATTGCCTGCCATCCACCTTCGGCAGTCCATTTTGTCCACCCGGACGTGCTTGCTACACCTTCACAGACCCACATACAGTCCCATCTTGACTGTCTTCCTTACTTGTATGCCAGACAGGGTGGGTGGAGGAATCAAAACTCCAGCAAAGTGGCTGAGACCCTTTGTGCTGTCCCTGAGTACCTCCCTAGTTCCCTCTCCTTCCTGTTTGTCTGCCCATTGTTCTGGCCCTTAGCTCCTCCTTTCTCCCTCCCCTTCTGAGCACAAACCATCTTAAGCATGAGGGAAGGGGTGCACCAGGACAACCTGGTCTGCCCTTAAAGGGGCAAACTCCATTGTCCCGGATTCCCCCCTCTTCCTCCACAAAAGACAGACACCATTGTTTGTTGTTGTACTCAGATTGGCAATTCATTTTAGATTCATAATTCCATATTCCATTCCAATTCCTTTATTATCATATTTCCAACATTTTGTTTATTCCCTCCATATTTCAATCTCTGATTATTTTTCCCCCAGGTGAAAACCTGGGTGCTTTCTTCTTCTCCTTTTCCATTAGGCAATGGTGAAAACCGAGACCACTTTTTCCTTCATCTTCCTTCTCTTCTTGTGTTATTCCTTTTTCCTTCCCCCCTCCCTTCTTCCCCCTTTTCCCACTAGCCAGTCTCCAGCTTGCATTGGATGACTGGCTTCCCCCTTCTCCAGAGTAGCCATCACCCATCCTTAAGGGGAGCTCCGTTTCCATTGATGTCTCCTATTCTTCACTCTATATTATTATTATTTTTTAACCCATTGTTTGTCTGTCTCCTCTATTCTTCTATAAATCCCATAATTTCTGCATTGAACATGTCTATAGCTATATCTGACAGGTGTACTCCATCTGACCTGTAAAATTCATCCACCCATTCTTCTACCCCTCTCAGTATCACCTGTCCTTCCATCTACCTTACCGGTGTTCCAACCCTCCTATTCATCTTCCTCCTGGCCCTTTCTACTGCTCTGTGGCTGTGCTCTTGCCTCCACACTCTCCTTGGTATTATATCTGACCAAGCAATGCACATTTGTGGCCACCACTGCTGTATAGCTCTTAAGTCCTTTTTTATTTGGAAGTATGTGTCCACCCAAGGCCTGCCTGCCAGGTCGTTGCCTCCCAAATGTATTATAATTAAGTCTGGCCTGAGCCGCCCTTCCCTGATTTCTGTTAATGTGGGAAGCAGCTGAGCCCACCTCATCCCCTGTATCCAATGCCAAAACAACTTACACCTTCTCACATCTTGGTATAGCTGCCTTCCTCCAGCCTTCTTCTCTGCTCTCTTTCCAGCCCAATTATTGTAGGAATGGCTGCAGATCCATACTTCCGTGATCCTCCCTCTACCTATGGGGTGCAAGCAAAATTCATGGTGTCGTTCCCATATTCACCCCCCCTTTCCCATGCCCCCCTCCCTGCCTGTTCCCATTTCCTGCCCCCTATAATCTCCTTGGGCCAGATATTCAAACTGCACCCAAAAAGTGTGCAACAGCAGGAGCAAGCGTAAGTCACTTGCGCACAGGTGCAATCGGCGCGATATTCAAACATGGAGCAAGGTCAATTGAGTAAGCAGCCAATGTCTGAATATTGCACAAACTGTGCCATAGCGCAACCAGGAAGGGGAAGCTGAGCAGAAATGATGCGCCATAGCGCAACAAGGCTAGCCCAGCTGAGCAGTCCAGAGGTGCCATAGCGCAAGCAGAGCCCCCCCAGCAGAGCAATGGAACTGCACAACCAGGGAGGCAGGCTGGGGCCCACCACCAGCCATGCCACTCATGGGCACAGGAACACACTGCAGAACCAACAATACACCCGCACACCCCAAGCACAGCATCACTGGGGAAGGGATGGATGATCCACTGGCCCATGGGGACAAGCCAACAATGCACAACAGGGCCATGATGCCCCAGCACAACCACTAGCAGGCTGAGACTGCCACACACAGGGGGTCGACAACCACAGTGCACATCAGCCCCCCCTTCTGCACAGCACACCCTGCACGTGACCCCAAGACACCACCCATGTGCAGTGACTGTCACTGCAGTAAACACCATCATCCCCTGGCACACTGCAACCTCTTGTAGCACAGAATCATACAAGCCAGACACACCCTGGGCACCCAGCAGTGGGCGGCAGCAGATGGCAAGACCGACTGAAAGTCACTCCCACACCGGAGACACCTCCCCATGCACACACACACACACACACATACCCAGGACCATACCACCCCAGATGGCAAGTACACCACTGCAACTGAGCAACCATAGCCAGCTGCAAATCAGAGACCACCACAGTATTCATAACAATATATATATATATTGGAAAAAGATATGTACAACACCAAGACCAATAACACAACTATATACAGATATGTACAAGACAAGGGGAGGTAGGGGTAGGGGTGAACAACTGGGAGAGGGAAGGCAGGGTGGGAGGGATGGGTGAAGTGGAAAGGGGAAGCACATTCAGCACCTGGCAAGGTGGTCTCCTGCTGCCTGTTGCTGTTCCCATCTCCTCCGGTGTTGCCTGACCCCATGGTGCTGCATGTCCCTGAGGAGGTCATGTGTCACGACTGACACCCTCGTCAGCCGCTGGAGGGCACAGTCCATCTGGCATAGGATGCTGAGACCTAGGAAAAGGGAACACAGTCAATGGCTGTGACTGTCCACAACCCTGAACACCACCCATCCTGCAAGGCATATAGCCTAGTGCCCTGTACCTGTGATGGTATGCACCCACCCACAGTGACCATGCACATGACATGCCCAACCAGGCAGCACCAGCTATGTGCACCACTGCACACACACACTGCCCATGTCCATCACAGCACAAACAAGGCTGTCAAGTGACATGGCAATGTGGTGGGATGCCAGCTCCACAGCCATGTGCCCAGTGCATGCATGGACCACCAGTGACGCACACACAGACGTGCAGTGACACTGGACAATGATGACTGTTGCCTGTGTCGTGCATGGTTGTGTCGTCCATGGCTGGTGGTCATGCCCACCCCCTCCAGCATGCAATAACATCCATGATGTAATGACACTCACACTCATCAAGCAGCTGTGGCTGCTGCTGCTGCTGTGGCCCACCCCTCATGCCTCCTCTGGCTGCCACCTGGGCCCTGCCACGGCCCTCCTCAGCCTGGGCCTGCATCCTCTCTGCCAGGCCTGTGGGTGACAGATGTTGAGAAAAACATCAGTGTGACCCCAAAGCAGACTGTCCCCTGCCCCAGTGAGTGTGCCTACCCACGCAGCCAGACCTATGCATCTCACAGCTGCACACACTGACACAGCCAACCATGGCAGAGCCATCCCCCATGCACCACCACCAAAACACAGTCACACCCCTACGGAGAATACAGGTGCATAGATGGTACACCCACCTGGCCTAGGCACAACGTCTCTCCTGGCACGTGACCTGAGGCATTGCAGCATGTCCGGCTCCCTCCTGCGGAGGTCACTATATCTGTGCCTGCACTGCTGCGCAGACCGGCACTGCCCTGTGACCCTCACCAGATCAGTGGCCACGTGCAGCCACACATGGGTGTGGGCCATAGTGAGGGGCTCATCACCGTACAGTGCTTCAAAGTGGGGTTCAACCAGGGCCACCAGGTTGGCCACCTCCACCTGACTCCACTGGGGAGCTCTCCTGCGTGCCATAATTGCGGTTGTACAGCAGGCAATATGGCGCCCCACAGCACGGCAACCCCACGTGGAAATGTTGGCAATAGACCACCATAGGTCCCAATCGCGCTGTTCGTATAGCGCCATTGGTTCACATAGCGCTGTCACCAAACAGCTCAACAGAGCCGTACACATGGCAGCCGAACAATGCCAGGGGGCAAAGGTCAGACACCAGGTCAGGGGTCTATGACGCAAGGCCACGCACAGCGCCATCTGACGTCTACGCATCCTGTGCGACCGGTCACCTGCATGCCAACGCCACAGTGGACTATTACACAGTACTGCCACAGCGCCATATGGTGCCCTGTGCTGTAGCGCCACTGGCACAATGGTGGCCATGGCCTGAACTGCCAATCGTGCACAGCATGTCATCAGCATGGCAGACACCTGCGTAAGCTACCTGGGCATGCACAATGCAGTGTACCACACAGTCACAGATCTGCACCATTGGCTCAGCTGGCTCAACCGTATTGCGCAAAGTGCAATGGCACGATATTCAGCCGACACATGCAAATCATCTGATCAGCCATTCAAAGGCACAGTGGCGCGATTTGCATCTCATTACAGTTGCTCCACTCCTGATTTGCATGCATTGCCCTGTAAATGTGCGACATTGGCCTGCGCTGGCCAGATTCGGTTACTGCAGGTGAGAGGTGGGTTGCATGCTGTGTGATGTCTGGACAATGGTCATGGATAATGCTGTAGACTGCACAGTGACAGGTGTCCACTTCCACCCATACAGATCGACATGACCGAGCAGAGCCAAGGTGAGGGTGAGGATGGTGGGTGGAGGAGGAGGCCCAACTTCACCACAGTGGAGACAGAGGCCCTCTTTCAGGCCTACCTGGAGGAGGAGCCACTACTGAGTGGACAGCGGGGCACCCCTCAGGCCCGTGTGGCTGCATGGGAGGGGATAGCTCGGGCAGTGAACCGGCACGGAAGCCACCAGAGCTCCGTGAAGGAATGCAAAAAGAAGATGAGGACAGACCGCAGGAGGGTGAAGGGGAAGGTGGCAGCCCTCAGGGCGGCACGTGCTGGCACAGGCGGGGGCCACCAGCTGTGGTGGAGCTGACCCTGGCTGAGGACCGACTGGCTACATCAATGCAGTGGCGTGCTATTGAGGGCGTACCAGGAGGTGGATTCCAGACAGGTGGAAGCCCATCACTGCACAGTATGACATGGTGGTGGTGTTGAGGGGGGGAGGTTGTTCACATGCACTCACATGTCCTGTCTTTCTGTTACAGATCCTGTTCGTCTTCAGGGGACAGTGGTGGTGGGCCCAGGCAGTGAAGAAGACCTGCTGGACATGGAGGAGGGTCCATCCACCTCTTTCACCAGCCAGCATGCACTGCACCAGCATGCACGCCGGGCTGCCAACTCTGGAGTCGGTGAGTCAGGTGCAGGGGGTGCACAGCCTGTGTCTCAGCAGTCTGGCATGCAAGCATGCCAGCACGCTGTGACTGTGGCTGTAGCACCTACCTGCACCATTGATGATGTAAGGACTGCAATGGGCAGTGACATGTGTGTGTCCCATGATGGACACACAGCAGGCCAGCACGCGGCCCTGGCCTAGCTGGTTCCAACGTGTGTGCCAGCATGTCGGCACAGTCCCAGGCTGTGCCTGTCAGCACTGGTGGGGCAGCACCGGTGGCTGTGTAGGTGTCTGGCACTGTTGCGGCCACAGCAGTGGAACGAGTGGTCCCTGGGGCACAGCGGTTGAAGGGGCAGCAGCAGCAGTCACCCACCAGGTCTGGGGGTACAGTGTCCAGTGGTCGCACATGCCCACCGCCCTTTGATATGCCCATTCCTGGTCCTGGTGAACAGCGCCCACCCTCAAGGGGTGTTGAGCATCAGGACCTTCCATACCCTGAGGGACAGGATGCTGTTGTGGCAGAGTACCCATTTGAAGTGCACACCCGCCTGCTGCGGGAATCAGTACAGCAGCAAAGGCGGGTTGCAACGTCCATGGAGGCACTGTGCATGGCTGTGGAGTGGCACAGCAGGGACTGTGCTCTGGTCCATGCCGAGATGATCCATATGTGGATGGATGTGACTGCCACCATTGACAGGCAGACCCAGGCATTGGTCGCTGTCATGGCTGCATTGGGCACACAAGCAGGTGCCCCTGTACCACATACCCCACACAGTACTCTCTCCACTCCCCGTTCCTGGCGTCGTGTGACACCAAGCCTGTCAATGCTGGGTTCTGCTGTGGGCATCCCGAGCACCCCTGGTGCAGGTATGTTTGCCATACTACAGACCCCACTGCGGACAAGGTCGCGATCGCGCAGTGGGACCCCTGGTGGTCCATCGGTGCCACCCCATGTGGCCCCTGCTCAGCCTGCCAGTGCTGTTGGTTCACGGCGGGGCCTCCCATGCATCTGCGGTGGCCGTGGAATGGTGCAACATGACTGACCTGTCTCCCAGTGCGGGCCTTGTCTGGTGCTGCCCTGTGTGCACTGTGCGTCATGGTGGACAGTGCACTTGTGGGTGCCCTGCACATCACACCAACATACGGACCACCTGCACACCATCCCGACTGCTGTCCACAGGTGTGTGTGCATGATTATGCCTGCATTGTACTGTACACCAAGGTGCAAGGGTGCCCAGCATCTGACACACGTACTTGGACAGTACAGGTGGTGGGTGTGGTCCGTAGATCTGTGTGTTTGCCATGTCTGTTCCTGCTCTGCTGTGCACCTGCCCATGTATGCTTTGTGCCTGGTGTGTGTGTGTGTGTCCATTTGACTGTTTGCCCCTCTCTGATGGTGTGTTTGTGTGCTTGGTCCCTTCCACTCCCCTTGCCGTCATGCACCCCTGGTGTGTTACTCTGTGTGCCTGTGGGTTGCACCAGGACAGTGTTGGTGGCACATGGCCCCTTGACTTACCTGTGTCTTGCATAATGCTCCTCCATGATGGTGTCCCGATGCAGCTAGGCCTGCTGGATCAGTCGGGAGTCCCGCCGTCCAAGGGGGGGCTGCTCATCACCATCATCACCAGTGCCACTGGCGTCCCCATCGCTCTCCCCCTCCTCGACCTGAATGGCTATCCCACAGTCTTTGGCCATGTTGTGCAGGATACAACAGGCCAGGAATATCCCACAGGCCTTTGAGGGGCTGTACTGTAGGGCACTGCCGGAGGTGTCTAGGCATCAGAAGCGTGCCTTGAGCATCCCAAACACCCGTTCGATGATGTTGCGTGTTGCGGCATGAGCCTCATTATAGCGTTGCTGCGATGGGGTCATGGGGCACCGGTATGGTGTGAGCAGCCAGGGACAGAGTGGGTATCCGCTGTCACCTGTGTGGAGATGGTGGAGATGAGTATCATGTTCAGGTCCATATTGCCAATATGCCTGTTTGCCACTGCCATGGCACCAGTGGCATTCCCACCCTTGCCCCACGTTTGCAATTCCTACATGCGTACTCACCCACTAGATGGCCTGTGGGGATGTCCCCACTCTCAAATCGATGGCACAGTGCAGACTGATACCATATAAAGCATCATGTGCTCCACCAGGGTGTGGTACAGACTGATTATGCGCCCAGTGGCATCACACACCACCTGGCAGTTGACACTGGAATAGCCCTTCCTGTTCCTATATGCAGCCCCATCAGGGCCAGGTGGCATGCGTATGGCCACATGGCTGCAGTCTATGGCCCCTAGCATGCCAGGCATGCGTGCTACCCTGTTGAACTCCTGCATGTTTGCTGTACGCTCTGCCACGGTGCTGGGGAAATGGATGTGCTCCGCAGCATGTGGCAGCAGTGCGCTGAGGAATTGGGTGAGGATGCGTGACATGACCGACTGTGTGATGCCTGTGGTGTCCCCTGTCGGCCTCTGGAAGGTGCCCATGGCAAGCAGGCACATGCAGGCTGTCACCTTGGTCTCCACCGACAGAGTGTGACTCCGTCGTGAGGGTGCCTGCATCACATCACTGCACAGCTCACAGAGCCGTCTCAGTATTGCCCTGTTCAGGTGGTACTGGCCCACGATCTCTACATCTGTATACAGCTCAAAGTTGATGCGGGCACGGTACTGCCTGTTGGGGGTGTACCGCTGACGGGCCCTTCCATGGCCACGTTCCCCTGCAGCATGCATTCTCACCCCCCTCATTACAGCTTCCATGTGGAAGCTGGCACTGTCCATCTCCCTGGCTTGTGATCCCCCCCTGGCTGATGTTGCTCTGTTACCCCTGCTGTCCTGACTGCTACCTCCACTGCACCTGGTACACCTACTGGCCTCTGCACTCTGTGGCCCCATACACCTTCCTTGCCCTCTTCTGTCCTGTGCACCCTGGCCTACATTGTTTGTTACTCTGGCCTTCTGTCTCTCTCTGCCTCATGTGTCTTCCTGTCGCTCTTGTGCCTCTTCCTTGAGCCTTTTATTTTGGCTCATTTCCGCTGGGGTGCAACTTCCGGCTGTTCCACTCTTGCGCATTGCGCAAGTCTTTGAATATCGCATTGCGCTCTTTATGCATAGATTCACCCCCTTCGGCTGCGCATGCCTTCAGTGGCATTGCGCTGTTGCTTAGCTTGTTTTCGGTGGCACAACTGCCTCCTGCTGAATATCGCAGAATGGCACACTTTCGGACTTGCGCATGCACAACCTTATTGTGCATGGCGCAACCCTTTTGAATATCCGGCCCCTTATGTCTAACTATATATCTCTCTCTATCTACATAGTTTGCGTTTTTATTTTATTTTTTTTTTTATTTCAGTGCTCTAATGTATCTTTTATAACTGGCTGATCGCCAGTGTCCCTTTTCCAATATCTTGCTCACTGTTTCGCCTGCTGCCACCCACTGTGAGGCAGCCCCAATACGCAGGGAATGGGAAGAATAATTAGCTGGGTCTTCTCCCATGAATTGCATGCCCTTTTTCAGTATTGCCATGACTTGGTAGCCAGTCACCCTTCTCCCATCCCTGTGTACAAATAATTTTCATGTCCTGTTCCCCTGCTGTGTGGTGAAAACCCAGTGTCTATACCGGGCATATTGTGCCCTCTGGTTGATTTTTTAGCGTCACCATGCAACCTTTTCCCCCTTGGTCTGTCTTAGACCTCCTAATCCTGATCTGTATCTCGGTTACCCCCCAGGTTATGTCCTCCCAGTCTAGCCCCCCCTTTCTTGTCATCTCTCCCATGTCCTACCACCTCACTCACCCTCATGGCACCTGCGAACATTATCACATAAATCATGTAAAACAGCTGGGCCTTGCTCTGTGATCTGCATATTGTTGGGAGCACCTCCTTCAGCTATTTTTCCCCTATAGGCCTCCTACTATCTGTTGTTCCCTATCTTAACCTGCTCCATCCTTGCATCATTCTTCTGATGAGCAGTGTTTTTGTTGGGTCCTTCCACCCTTTCAGACTGCAGATAAGACTAATCCCAGCCAGGTAAACTCCCATTGTGATGTGGGCTGTGCCTTTCCGCCACTGTTCCACTGTGAACATTCCCAACTGCTCCTCTGTGAGTGGCCTACTTACCTCCATCTGGTGCTCTGCCCTGACTGTTTGAAACACTCGCCAGGCCCCGTCGTAGGCCCTAAGTGTCCGAGGCGCCCATGAGCTGCGGAACAACAGTTCTGCTCCTTCCTGCCAATGTCCCAGATGTTTGTTGGTATGGGTGTTTTTAATTCTTCCACTGCTAGTGCCAGCCTCCAAAAATGGTCCAGCTGCAGACGGGAAAGGCTGTCAGCCAGAGTGTTGTGTACCCCTTCTATGTGTTGCGCTCTAAATTACATATTTAGTTGCAATGCCCTTAAAATTAATTGACATAATACCTGCATGACTGTGCCCGATCTGGCTCCCCTGTTGTTCAACACATCTACCACTGCTCTATTGTCACACCAAAAGGCTACCTTTTGATCCCTTAGTTCCTCCCCCCAGACCAAAGTACACGCCCATATGGGCATGATCTCTAGCAATGTAATGTCTCTCACCTTCCCTTCCTGCACCCAACTGGCTGGCCATGATTCTGTGAACCATCTACCTCTCATGTACCCCCCATGCCCAGACCCCCAGCCGCATCTGTGTATAGCTCGAGATCTGTGTTGTATAACCATTCCTCCTGCCAGAACGAGCACCCATTGTACTCACTAAGGAATTCTTCTCAAATCTTTAAATTTTCCTTAACCCCTCGAGTCAAGTCTACCCAGTGGTGAGGTCTGGTGACCCCTGCTGTAGCCCTGGCTAACCTCTTTGTGAATGTCCTCCCTGGCCCGATGGTCCTGCAGGTGAAGTTCAAGTGCCCCAGCATCTGTTGTACCAGCTTTAGCTGTACCCGTCTCCTGCTGGTGTGCAATTGTATTAGTTCTTTCAGCTTATTGACTTTCTTAACCGGTAGTCTAAATACCTCATTCGAGGCATCTATCTCAATCCCAAAAAATTCTATAACCCTGCTGGGCCCCTCTGTGTTTTCTGGGGTTAGTGGTACCCCCAACTCCTGACACAATTCCTGGAATTTACCCAGCACCATTTGTGTCTCTCTTTTCCCACTTCCAATGAATAGGAAATCATCCAGATAATGTATGACCATCCTAATAACCTGTTTTTTCTTGAAATACCCACTGTAAACAGGTGCTGAAAGCCTCAAATGTAGCACATGCCGTGGAACAACCCATTGGCATTGCTTTGTCAAAATAGTATCGTCCCCCGCTTTGAAGCCCAATAGGTCCCAATCTTCCCTCCTGACCGGAAGCAGTCTGAAAGCAGACTCAATGTCTGTTTTAGCCATCCATGCCTCCTCTGTGGCCCGGATCATCTGGACCACATCCTCTAGTGTTGCATAAGTCACCTTACTGTGTTCCTCACTGATGAAATCATTCACTGACTCCCCTTCTGGATAGGACAGGTGGTGAATCACTCTGTATTCCCCTTCCTGTTTCTTGGGTACCAGACCTAATGGTGATACCCGCATATTCTGCAATGGGGGGTTATCAAACGGTCTTTCTACCCAACCCGCTGCTACCTGCTTCTCTATCTTCTGTCTCAGTACCTCCTCCTTCCCTTTCACTGACCCTAGGTTGCTGGCCTCCATTGCTCGCCTAGGTCCCGTAAACTGTGATGAAAAACTGGTGCTAAAACCCTTCAAAATCATATCCCGCACCCTTGTGTCTGGATATTTCTTCATGTAGCCTGCCCACACCCTAGCCTTGATGGGGGTTCTGGCCATCTCAAACTGTCCCTTATCCCATCCCCACCCTTCCCCCCTTTTCCCTTTATCTCTTCCTGACTGACCTCTCACCCTTCATCGGCTCGGTTCCCCCTTACTCGTGTTCCCCCTACCCCATCCTCCCCTGTTCCATGTCTGGCATCTAAAACCTTGACCCTCTTGAAAAAACTGTTGGGCTGATCCCTGCCCCCATGCCCTTGTGCCCCTTGGCCCCCTGCTGTTCTACATATGCTTGATGGGTGGCCTCCCCAACACCTTGAGCACGCATGCTGAAAGCGACACTGAGGCCAAGAACAAAAGGCTCTGTTATAAGCCCAGCAGCATCTCTGGGTCCCAAAACCCTTCTTGCCCCATTCCCCCTTGGGCGTGGACTGATCCCTGATGTAATCCGTCCATAAATCTATCTGTTTGGTGTCCCATCTCACATCCCCAAACATTGCCATTCTCTGTCTAAAGGATTCATCGTAGTATAACCACCCCATCCCACCCTTTGACTTTGCTTTCTGAATTATAAGGGAATAGGCAATGAGTGGGATGCCTATCTCTGGCCTCTTTCCTATGACAATGACTGAGAAAGTAGAGAAACCTAGGAACCATCTATCCCAAGTTTTTCCTTTTGTGAACTTATCTTCCTCTTTCTGCCCTAAAAGCACCATAGCCGCTGCCATCTCACTCTTGCCTATACCCTCAGCTTCCTCATACTTGGCAGTGGCCTCACGGCTCACCAAGGCGAATATGTCCACATATTCCCCTTTCCAAATGTTTTCCTTCGTGGTCAGTGGCACATGCTCACCTATCCTCTTTCCAGGGGGTGCCTATCTCTCTTGTCCCTTTTCTCTCTCTCTCTCCATTCCTTGTTCCTTCCTTCCTTTCTGTCCCTTCTTTTTTCTTCCTTATCTCTGCCAGTGCCGATTCCATCTGCCCTATACCGCCTGCTCCTAAAGCCATTACAATTTTCCCTATATATTCTTTTATACTGTCCCCCACTGCACTGGATGTATTACCTATGACCTTGTCTGGGCCTTTGTGCCTGGAGTCTTCCAAGGTCCCCTTTGCTTCCCCCAGCAGTTGAGGAGGGGTGTGATCTGCTGGGATTTGTAGAGGGAGCAAACCATTCTGGGCATCGTGACTGAGTTCAACCAGGGAGATGCCACCCTGATCTGGGTGGGGAACTGGGGGCACAGTGACCGTAGGCTGCGGGGGTAATGGATCTGCCATCTTGGCCGGCTCCGCTACCACCGGCGCTGTCTTTCCAGTACCGTGCGGCCCTCTGGCTGGCTGCTTATCCTTGCCACCCTTTACTGTGGCCGCCTTTCTCTTGTCCCTACGTCTCCCTAGTTTCTCTCCCTCCACCAGCTCCCACATCCTGTTTGCTTTCTGCACCAATTCGATTATCGCCTTGTAAGCTTCTTCTTTTGATGGCCTGCTCTTCTTTGGTGCCATTGTCCTCTTTCACTTTACCCTGTAACAACAACTACGAGAGGAAAACAAGGTTAATTGTATAACTGTATCATCCGGAACATTTTTTATTTTGTGCCCCCCCCACCCTGATCTGCAGTCCGGACGTCGGTCAAGGACCCCATTCACTCTTGAACAGCCTCTTGTCAATCTTTGTCATCCATTTGTGACTCATCCGATTTTCCTTTCCTTGTTCATAGCAAGTCTCCCACTTGTTGTGCCCTGTTGTCTGCCCCAGGGCTTCCCATCGATCACCAGGACACAATCCACCCCCCCCTTGGTCTCTAATTTCCATTTGGGCATGTGGTCATATTCCCTCACATTATAACATGGGCACCTTCCAGGTGACCTGCATCACTCTTCCGCTTGCCCCTGGCTTCTCTCCCTCACTTCCACTGCACTACTCCTGTCTCTTCCCTTGCCCTATTCCCGCAGGCCTCAGAATGCTCGCAGCCTTCACGCTCCTTGGGTGCTCTTTCCTGTGGCTCCCCGGCCCAAGCATCTCCCCCTTGCATGCTTTTTGCGCGTCTCTGGCTGTTATCCCTTTTGGGCCTGTTCCTTCCCTTTTACATGCCCAGCCCTTGGAGCCTCAGGCTGGTTACTAGCCCTTGCCCTGGTTCAAATGCCACCTCTTGTCTGTTCTGGGCCTGCAAAGGCTCTCCCCCTTTTCATGCTGTCGCATGCCTCCGTCTAATGTACGTCTGGGCCTATCCTTCACCCTTGTTCCTTTTTTTTTTTTCAGTGCCCCCTGGCCTCGCAGCCTGACTCCGATCCCCTCTCCTTGATGGGCCCTGCCTTCTTAAGGCCTACTCACACTCATGGTTGCCGTGATTCATGGCCCGTCGGGCTCATGTCCCCTTGTGTCCCACTAGCCTCCCTCCAGTCAAGGTCCTTTGGCCCGCGCCTTCCCCCCCGTGCACCCTTGCAAGCCTCTGGTTGCCATCCCTTCCCTCTTACACTTTTCCTGCTTTGCTGCTCCTCCCCACCCCCAGTGCACGTTGTCTCCCTTTTTTTCTCAACGTAGCCTGTTACCCATTTGCTCCAAGCAACTGTGGCTGGGCCCATGGTCCTGCGGGCGTGTGACGTCATGCCATATGCCTCATGGCCTAACTACATATGGACCCCCATTATCCGTAGCTACTAGACCCCAGTTGCTGTCCTGACCCCTGTCTGGAGTCTCCGGGGTTCCTCTCCTTGTCCCCGAAGTACTTTATCCATCCTCTACTTCTACTCATGTCCCCCACTCACCGTGAGGCCTTCGCACGGTGCGTGACATCATGCCTATGTGGCTGCCTTTCTGCTCAGGTCTTCTAACGTGCCTTGCCATATGGCACTCCTCTCAAGTGCCCTGTCCCCTTGATCTCATCGCTAGGCCCCATCAGGCCACAACAGCTGAATAACCCATGGTCCACTATTTACTGGCATTCCCCCTGCCTCATTTGACCTGTCCCACATCACTTTCAGCCACCCCTAGCCATGCTTCCCTTTGTTTAAAACTCCACCATCGTCATATGAGGTGCTAGCAAGTCCCTGGGCTGACGAATATACGAAAACTGGGGTTTCCCTTTTTTTTTTTTAAAAACGGCAAACTCTTCAATATCTTCGTGCCATGCCTCAGCCACTGTACCACAGCATGCTTGCTACCCCCTTTTTACTCAGCCCTCTTCTGCCATTCCACACATTTTCTACACAAACGCTTCGTCAAACGCTACAATATGCATCACTCCCAAAAAATGCTGCCTGTACCATTTAACTCGGCTTCTCTTCCTCTATAAAACACTTTGTTAACCCTGCTGCATGTAAACCATGCTCCAACAAGAATGTACAAAATGTTTGTTATCGTGCACATGCAGCCAGCTTAAACTATGCTTTACTTCTACACATTCTTTTGACTCCACAGCTTCTCCTACTTTCTGGCCTCTTACTGTCCATTAATTTATAATACATATTCTTATTTATCGATACATTTTATATATTCTTCCCTCTTTCTCATTTCCTTTTTTTTCTTAAACCACCTTTTCATCCATACTATTTTTTTCTTACCTCTGTATCTTGTTGCACAAACCTTCCAATTAATTTGCCAATCTGAAGTGCTGCAGTTTCAAATAGATCAAAAACTCCAGCAAAAGTGGTTGAGGCCCCTTTGTGCTGTCCCTTAAATACCTCCCTATTTCTCTCCCCTTACTGTTTGTCTGCCCATTGTTCTGGCCCCTTAGCTCCTCCCCTTCCTCCCACCTCTCCTTCTGAGCAAAAACCATCTTAAGCATGAGGGAAAGGGGTGCACCAGGACAACCTGGTCTGCCCTTAAAGGGACAAACTCCATTCTAAAAAGCATATTTGCACCATTTGGCATTCTGTTTTGCCGTCACCAAAAAATATTTGATTACA